>CM037075.1:36761065-39161065 GCA_020882685.1 Aphelinus atriplicis | reverse complement strand
ATTCGGAACATCCTGCGGGGGCTGCCAAAAATACCACCGCCGCCGACGCCGACGCCGCACAGCCGCACAGCCGCGCAGCCGCGCGAGTTTTTATCCGAGCCAAGCGGGGGATATCAACAGGTGGCCAAGCACTTACGCGTATATACATATATGCACAGCAGCAGCAGCAGCCGAGATAAAAGAGCAGCCACCCCAAAGACTACTGCCCTCCAGATACATCGGGCGCGCAGCTCCTCCCCCCGCCGAGCTTTTACTCGGGGCTTTTACTCGCCGTCGCCGCGGCCGTTTGTGCGCCGACGAGTGGGCTAAAAACAGCCTGCGGGGCTGGCGACACGTGAGCGTAGCCAGTGCGCGAGCGATATATATCGAGAGAAAGCGAGCTTTTTAGCCCCGCGCTCTCGATCCCTTGTGCCTCGAGCCATGCTATAACGGCTCGTTTATGCCAGCAAAAGCTCTCCGCCCGCGCCTCGAGTTCGAATCCGGCAACACACACGAGTACACACGCGCAATGGCTTTCACGACTTTGGATGGCCACTCCTAATCCGAATTCCTAATCCCCGTCGATTCCTAGTCTGAGGAACAGCTCGTTGGTTGATATTCACACGAATGAAGAACTCGGTGGCACTCCTTCGAGACAGTACTGGACTGAGAAGCCTTTTTGACTTTCAAATTTTTGTATATAAGGTAGGTGTACCCAATATGCGCCACCCTTCGTATTTCATATATACGCGCGTCTAGAGCATCGCCGCGGCACAGGATCTTGTCGGCAATACTAAATAATAAAAAAAGAAAACATTTTCCCCGATCGGGAACCCTTATACCAACTTGGTAGAGCTCGTTTCATCCATTTTTTCACCAATTTTGATTCTCGATCTAATTTCGTTCAGGTAAGTGCGAATTTTTTTAATACCCTTAAACTGGGCCAAAAAAATCGAGCGACATATTCGATTCCTTGACATCCCATCTACATCATCCATTTTTTTTTCATCTTACGCCCTTTTTATCAACCGTTTCAATAGCTCTTCGTTATTTTTATCAAATGTACTCAATATGCGCCACCCCTATTTTCTTGTTCTAGCTGCTACAATCAACCCATTGATAGTAATATCCGCCCAACATGGTCGAAAGAAAATTTAGTTCAAGCTCTCGAGTAGGTCAAGGAAGGTGAGATATCGCAGAGGATGGTTTCGACTATATATAAGATGCCTCGTCGAACATTTCAACGATATGTTAAACAAAACATATCCGAAAAAAGGAAAATGAGTCGACCATATGCGTTAACGACAGTACAGAACGAAGAATTATGTAGTCGAATTAAACGCTTAGCAGATATTGGCTATCCTATAACGAGAAAAAGCTTGAGGTTATGCGTTTATAAGTACTGTCCAGGAAAAAACATCAAACAGAATTTTTCTACCATATGACAATAGTTAGTCCCAAATAGGCTCGGACATTTTTTAAATTGAACTCTTCCATTTCAGTGAGAACATCTCAATTATATTTAAAATTACATTAAAAAGAATGTTCATCAATTTGAGAGATTAATATTGGAATTAGATGTTGCATAAGTTAATTTTGTTGATTCAAAAACAACGGTTTTTCGTGAATTTTAACTGAAAACTTGATTTGATTTAGGTTGTTAGAAGTTCATATAATCTATGTACTATGGTTTAATCAAAGACAAAATGTATTTTTCAATAAAATTATATCAGAAATATACTTTTTTGTTTGTATTTTATTCATTTCAGACATGCTTCATGCTTCAAATTGGATGAAAAGAAGTATTTTCAGGGTAGCGCCATATTGGGTACACTAAAACTTTTTTCCCTATAATTTTTTTCAAAACGCTGTATCTTAGCGTAGAATTGTTCAAATTAAATAAGACTTAGCTCATTTTGTAGGTATTGAGTAGACCTTTCATTTGACACTAATTATGTTGGAAAATATCCATTTGACGCTGTGTAGTGACCTTTCTCACTTAGGTGGCGCATATTGGGTACAGGTACCTTAGTAGAGGCGTGCATCTACGAGGACACCGAGAGAAGTTTAAGTTAAAAGGGAGGCTTGATTGCCTGGAAAATTGCAGTTGTCGCAGGGTAAACGTCTGAGCCAAATTCTCCCACGTGATCTCGGCTTATAGGCTCACCTGATCTACATGAGCATCAAATCAGATACAATTAAAAAATTGCCAAATCCTTTTTGAGTAGCTCAATAAACCGTAAATATTCAGTCTAACGCTTTGATTCCCTAAAGTTGAATTAGGGTTTTCCGTAGAAGGATTCCAATACGGAATAACTGCACTATTATCGTAGAGGTTAGATAATTTTAAGCTGCTGTGTCGGTTACCAGCTGTGGCAAGCTGTATGCGTTTACTGTGCTGTACTGGAAAAATTAAGAAGCTACCGATTAGATCGATCAGTGTCAGCAGGGAAAAGATACGCGTTTATCGGGAAACCCGATTTTTGAGCTGATGTGCGGACCCTAATCGTTAACTCAGTGTAAAACGTGTAGAAATTTTGCTGGGATCATCATTATAAATTGAATCTTTTGCTATTCCGTTGTCGATCTCATTCGAAGCTCGTGTCAGTATACATAGTATGCCTCAGTCAAGACTAAATGTGTGAAAATTGAGTCGAGCTATATATACTGTTGAATTTGATGAACGCGCCACCGATGAGACATTGTTCGAAATGATCGGCGCAGCCTCATCATAATCTCAAACTTCTCCCTAAGTGTAGATGTTCGAAGGGTAAAAATTGTTCATAATTCAATAAATTGGTCTGGCGGTTGGTTAAGGCTACGCACAAGCCGAGAGATGACGGATTTTCTCGTATATATTATTTCCTTCGACTGTGTCGCTCTTCAGTCACAAACGGCAGGCTATGAGTAGCCGCAGCAGCAGCAGTATATATTCGGTTTGGAATTAGGGCAACGTCTTTTCTCTCTCTCTCTCTCTCTCTCTCTCTCAGGATCTTTTGTAATAGCTTATCGGGCGTGGAATAGCGTAGATACGGGCTCGGCTGCACAGTAGACGCTTTGTTGACGGGTAGGGGAGGCGATCGCGATAATAGCTGTGAAGGAAAGACGCGCTCCGAGTACAACCAGCTGTATATCCGTGTGTGCGTGTGTTTGCATGTTGCTCAATAGCGCGAGCTCGAGTTTGTGTCAGAGTCGGGGTGCTGGGAAAAAAGGGACTTTGTGTTTTAATCTTCGACTTCCCCCTCTCTCTTACAGGTCCTCGGTCGCGTTTCTGCTTGGCGTCTGGAGTCTACTCGAAAATCATTTCACACGAAAATATCATATCTATGGCAGTCAATCGGGGTCACAAGAGATTCGTACAAATATATCATTTTTCATTTTCAAATCACATGTTTTTACTCATCTTTTTGCCTTGGAGAAACCAGAGAGCAATATTGATCAATACTGTAACTAAATCAATAAACGTTTATACCCTTGCATTTTTGTATTCTTTTATGTTAAATTGTTTATTGTACAATATAATGTACACGAATAAACAGCTTCGCCCCTACAGGCGTAAGTTGCGTTGGCTCATTGTATAGGGGCGCAGAAATTTCCTTGATGATAATTGATAAATGCGACTGTGATTCTCATTCGATAAGATTTGTGCTCACTAACTGTAAATAATAAAAATTATTCTTCTATACCGTGATATAAATGTTATACTTCGTACTAGCTTGAATTTCGATCGAGACGAAAGAGAAAGAGAGAGAAAGGGGGAAAGAGAAACAAAACCACGAGCTTATTATTTTCTCACGGCCTGCCGATTCGCCAAGATGAGAGAGAAAAAGAGATCGGCGTATCCTTACTTGTTTATCGAGCTTGTGGGGCGCTTCGCGTAAATAATTGGCTGCGGGCGAGAGTTATTCGAGCAATACATCCGCCGTCGCGTATGGCAACAAGCGGCGCGGCGCAGCCCGAGCGAGAGGTGGTGAAAAACGCGCGCGCGTGTGGGGGGAGTAAAGCTCGGTTGGGCCACTCTACATAGGGCTTGCGCGCGTGTCTAGCCGGCGGCGGCGGCGGCGGCGCGGCGAGCTTTCCTCGGGTGCGCGCGCGCGCGCGAGACGACACATCCCTCCTCGAGGGGTCGTTGATCCCCCAAGGACAACGACCTTGCCGCTCGCAAACTCCGCTGCAGCCAGACGCGCTCGACTGCCTGCGCACGCTGCTGTATATACTTATACGCTTATGTCTATATACCGCGCGCGCGCGAGCGAGCTACTGCCGCCCGCGCACCCGCTCGATTATCAATTGCCCCTCTCTATACTCACCATGCATGGGCTTCTTATCGCTTCGTTCGCTCTTTCGCTCGTGCTTAGCCTGGATTAACGGGGCTTCCTCCGTCCTTTTGCCAACACCCTTTCTCTCCCTCCCTGCCCACCTTTATCTAATCGGACGCGCTTCCACTCTTACGACAAATTCATACTCGTCTCAATTATTGTTACCTTTCTCAAAGACAAAACTCTGTAAGGGGGATGATCGACCTCTCCAATCTTCGTACTCCTGATCGAAAATCGTTTTTTCTTTCATCATATAACTCGTGCGGCAAGTAAGTTCGATTTTCAGCAAAATTCGTTGTTTGTTCCTCTAGCACAACCGTCCCTACGGTGTTCTCCAATATAAATCCTCGTAAATGCTCGTTGGGACCCGAATACTCACGAGGATCGACGAAAATCAACGAGATATTTCTCATAGCAACCGAGGGACTTCTCGCTCCAGTACTTTTCAAAAATTTTCAAGGAACTCCCATCATTTTTTCCTACTCCACACTAGTAAAGCTAATGGCATTCAAATTTCCATCTGATCAGCTTTATATAAATATATAATATTATAATATATTATAAATATATTTAATAAATATATATATAATATATTTATTTTAATATATATTATCGACTTTTAACAAAACGTAGTTATCTAAGCTGATTAGTCTTTGGTTAATGATGGCAAGAATAAAGGATATTATTTATCCATAAATGTGCAGTACTCCATGCTACTCCCTGTAGGAGTACCTGAGTGCGAAACTCTGAGGCTAGCAGCGTTTCTACGGGGAAGGGAAAATCAGTTTGAGGAGCAATTTCGATGGCCAAGGACATTGAATTGTAATATTTTCTTCATAGTAACCGTAGATATGGGATGAGGAAAGGCCCAAATATTATTTTTACAGGTTTTTTTAATGAGAATCAACTGTTTTATTACTCGCATTTTTATTTTTAAATGAAGTCTCTTTTAGAAAGCATACAACAGTGGTTTTCCATCATTGATCCTCGCACTGTGGATACCCAATAAGACTCTGGATCGAATGAAAGGTTAACTCGATAACTTGAAAATAAGTCAAGTTTCATTGGACTGCAATTCGTCTAGCAAATAGCATTTCCAACAAAATCATGTCCTAAAATCTCCTAAAAAGTCCATGCCTTGCCTACCGCTTTGTCTGTGCCTACTGACCATCTTCCTTCACCAAAATTATCTATTATATCCTATAACGCGGCGGATGATTATTCTTATCAACCCTGTAGAACGGATCAGCCGTCCGACGTGTATTCGTACAGCTTAATTCGGATTATTGCGGCGAGCCAGATAAAATATCAAGCTCGCGGAGGTGAGTTTTTGGAACGCAGTGCGCGCGTGGCAAGAAAGGGAGTAGGGTATAATACAAGTACAAAATGCGCAGAGGCCCGTATGTATATACATGCGTGTATCTCGGAATATGTGCTCGCACACGAGCGCGAGCGTAATTGAGCGGAAGTGCGCGCGCGCGTGCGTCCCCCTCGAGCCCCTCGAGCCCCTCGAGAGCCACTAATAAATGCGTGCGCGTCTGAAAAAGCTCCGAACTGTTATAACCCGCATGTATGCTCCCTCCGCGGCTCCCATATCGGCCGGGGCTTTTCGGCCAGCTCTCATATATATATATATAGGTTTGACCGCGTGATTACGAGGGACCTACAGGATCAGCCCCCCTCCCCTACGTATATGTATATACAGGTCCGATCGATACACGTCTCGCGTGTGCCCCTTCTATCCTCTCTCTCTCTCTTTCGCGAGCAGCTTGCTCCTCATTAATTATTATTGACATACGATGGGGCGGCCAACTTGCAAGATAGGCAGTTTTATCAAACCCTCATATGGCGTGTATCTCGTGTGTATGTGCCTCCCCCACCCGCGACCCAACTCGTGAACTCGTGTGGGTGTTGTTAAATTGCCAACACCTACGAAGATTTATACGGAGAGATTCATTCCGCGTATTCAGATCTGGCAGATAATCTTATCCACAAAGAAATCTTTTAAATATTTCAATGACTATATTGAAAGTTTTCAAGATACTCCCAGCAGGATCATTGCAACTTTCCAAAGAATATATCAAATTTTCTCTTAATACTACCACAACTAACCTCAGAATAATAATAAAATAAGACAATAGAATATGAAAAATTTCGAAAAAAAAAACAACAGCTGTTCCTTTGATTGTTTCAATGGAAGCATTTGTCGAGTAGAAGCAGTCATACACATTTTCCTGCCGAGATTGATTTAACGATGTAAATGTGAAAAATACCCCCGGCGCGCTCGCGTGCACGACTCTCCGTCCGTTTTGCCCGATTCTCCAGGGGGTCATCTGTGTGCAGAATGTGTCGGGCCCATATTTTCCAGCTCAAGCCTCTCGGCACGTCTGTCTCGGAGCCTGGGCTTGCGAGTCTGGATTCGCTCCTCCAGTCCACGCGCGTCTAATGCGAAATAATCAAAATACAGCGCGGCTACTTACTTTGCCGCGGAAGCAAGTTTGCAGATGTGCTCGAGCGACCATCAAGATTACACACAGCCCCGTAACGTTGACAACGTACCTCGTCAACTTGACTCTCTCGCGAGTGATGTCTTTTATCCTCGGTGTATATAGATATATATACAATGCGCCACGCAAGTTACCACATATTTCACCTCATTCAATTATTTATTTCGCCTCTATAATCCATCGTTTTGGCTGCGGTTCTCACACTCGCACGATACGTCATTTGAATCAATAACTTTTCAACCAACATCCCCCGGTTACACTCAAACTATAAAAGTCTCCAATAGAGGACTATGCTTACATGCGGTATTTCTCTGACAAAATCTCATGTGTGCAGTAACTCGGATGTTTGTTGCTCTCATATATATATTAGCAATCGAATTATTTTCATACAGTTTTATCCAACTCCGAGACGGTCTGTCTATCAGTGGTGGGACTCAGCCTATTCCTCTATCAATTAAAAATTTGAAACCGAACACAATGATGACATATTTGATACAAAAAAAATCTAAGGCAATGTTTAATGATATCTGGTAATATCTCGCTTAGTTAATAGGTATAATAAATTTTACATGTTACGGGGAAAATTACAATGTCTTTGTACTGAAACTCGTAATATTTTCAAAGGACATATATACATAATTAATTTCAATACAGTTTCTAGTAAAATGTCCAAGCTGTTATAGTATAGATATTTCAAGCTTTTTTACATACTGACTTTTTCCAAAGTCCATCATAGCATAAGAAGTATATATATAATTATGGTCGTCCGTCACTGGGTTACTAACGGATATAATAATGATTGCGAGTACGAAACTCGTGTCCTGGTGTTTCATCGACGCCCAAATAATACCTCATAATTTCGCATTCTTCGAATACTCACTCGCGCTCTTTCCGCAAGCGCGAGAATAAGTAAGTTCAACTAATCGAGCTGACAAGTGTTTGGAATTGGTTTTGTCTCATCAGTAATGTTAATCTGATCGAGACGCGTGCAAAATTCGATCGGTATAAATATGTAACTATAAAATCATCCGCGCGACTAATTTAATCAACAAATTCACAGGCACTATTTGTTTTCGTTTTGTCAAAGCGACTGCAATCGTTCGTTAAATTGTCGAGAGAAAGTTTCCCATCGGTGGCTTATTCGTCGCTGCATTTACGTGTGTATACTCGCACGGCGATCGCGATTCGTCAATAAATAATCAGACGGGGAGTGTGGCGGACGTACGGGTCGATATGGTGTCGGCTATTGCACGAGGGTCCGATCGATTAGCGCACGTGACTCGCGTTGTTCTCCACGTATACCGAGTCCTGTCAGTCCAACAGCTATTGTATAATACAACTCTCGAGTGCAGCAGCGCGAGCGCGCGCAACATCTGCCTATCGGCCAACCCCGCATATACACACATAGGTACATAGACCGCGATCGATTTCTCCCAGAATCGCACGCGCGTGAGCTCAGTTCCTGCGATGGGGTGGCTCCCGTTCGCTGCAAGTCGAGTGCATGGCAGAATCGATCCCGTCCTGTCACACACGGAAGGAAAAAAACGCTAGAGCTTCCCGAGCACGCCAACACAGATTGGTTCATTGGCTTAAGACTCGTGGTACCACATGCTACACTGGGAAAAATCTCAACATCAGAACTGTTTACTATTCTTACTATATTCCATCAGTCAAACTACTCTTCTCCAGTGAAGTTTATCTCATAGTAAAATATGATATTAGCCTCTGCTATGTAAACTAACGTAAACTTTACCACCATTCATAAAGTGATAAGTTTGAAAGTATCAAATACATTGAATTGAATAATATGAAACCCTGGATGAGATGTTTATATTCATCGATTGTAAGGATGATGATATATACATATAGGTCTATATATGGAAAAACCGTTCAACTTCATCGACGCAGACAATTTCGTCATTATATCAATCTTGACGATTTTGTTGTTGTTTTACAGCAATATGAGACTGTTGAAGTTGATGAAGCAACTCCTTCAAGTGTAAAAAGCGAATCGCTCCAGTTTAATTTATTTTAATGAATCAGAGTGTCATAAAAAGTATTTTGTATACACATTGAGGGATAAAAATATCCATATTATTTCCATAATCAGCTACTGTATTAAATAGCTATTGATTTTATAATGTAATATCGATCATTACGAAATCGAATTTATTAAAGTGAATTATTAACAAAAGTATTAATGACATGTATTTGTGTATTCATGAGCTGTCTGTGCCATACAATATCCACGCTTCGAATAAATTTAAACCTTAATTGGACCATCAATTCAATTCGTACTAACTTCACAATTACATACATTTTACTAGAAACATAGTAAATTGTACTATAATACTTTTTACGAGTAGATTGGACGAACTTCTCAAGCCAACAACAGCAGGACAATTCTTTACTTTGACTTACGCGCGAAACGTGATAGAAGCTTAAAATTATTCTCGAATCTAGTCAATGCTTGTGTAAAAATATCGATATTTGACATGGTTTTTCCGACGTTCAGTACAATAGTAAAGACCGCACTTGCGCATGCGAGAGTGGATGAAACATCCTACGTACAGCAAAGGTATAACGAAATCGACGATACGCGGTGTTGATTAGTTAGATTAATTTTTAAATACTTGATTAAAATCAATCATAGTTCTGTGAAACTGTTACACTCGTAGCCCAGTGGTATACGTCTCGCAGTCGTCGTCGAGATAGAGCAGCAAGGCATTCAGTGGTGTGATTTATTTCTTCTCATTCTTTCCGCAGCTCGCAATTTTTGTCAACCCAGCAGCGGCGGCGATGGCGGCGGCGGTGGCGGCGGGAGAAGCATCACCGAATAAGCAGGGTCAAAACGCCAAAGGAAATTCCACAGTCGGATAGCGCGTCGAGCGGGCCAGAAGAAATAATCGCGGATTTGCGTAGCTGCGCGCGCGAGCGAGCGAGAGAGAAAAAGAAGGGGGCCCGGGTTTTTTGCCAGGCGATTCGGGGCCCGGCCGAATAAAAGGATACGAGCCAGCAAGAGAGAGAGAGAGAGAGAGAGAGAGAGCAGATATACCCCAAGGCCAGCGACAACTCAAAGCCCGGGGGATGAGTCACTAATGCCGCCCGTAGTCCGTAGTCCGTCCACGAGCTGCGCGCCGCGGCTGATGACACGAGCCACACACACACACACACACACATATGTCTTTCTCTCTCCCTCTCTCGTCCAGTGATTCAGCCGAGCGACACACACACACACACACACACACACACACACACACACACACACACACACACACACACACACAGCCAAGTCTGAACTTGACAGAGAGAAAGAGAGAGTACCTGCGCGAGCGAACGAACGAGCGAGCGAGCGACTATCAATGTGACTCGGCTGTTCCCCTTTGTCCAGGGGAGGCTCAACTTTTAAAACTCACTCGTTTAGCTGATATTCCAGCGGGCAAATCCTATTTTTAATTGATTCGTTAATAATCAAACCATCTTGATCGGTTCTGTCTCCGCGCCACTACACCAAGTAATCAGGACCAAGTCGAGATTTTAAACAACAGCTTCTTCACCCTAGTCAGTATAGTCGCTTAATAAATTTGTTATCGTGCGTCTATGGTAAATTGTCTATTGTGCACACATATATTATAATAGTTTGCGTTTTGGTCATACATTCGGGAATTTCAAGTACGGAAAACCATTTTTTTTAATCATCATTTTGATGTAACCATGAAATCGTCCTTTTTCCACGCACACAATGTAATTGCGATAAGCTACCCTCGAAGTATCGATTGGATTCATGCAACAGTGTTCAAGTGATCCGTTTTTCCAGTTTGAAAAAATTGTTTTCGTGAATAACGCGCTTGAAGCTTCGCGGCGCTGCGCGGCCAAATCGGCCAACCTTTTGAATATGTTTACTAGCAGGACCGACTGGATGCTTGAATCGAAGAATCGTATAGGATATAGAAGCATTTTCGACAATTTCCCAATGCTCCCTTCGTTTTGACTTGGAGTTACAAAATGTGTACAAATCGATGCTTAAATTTACCCGTTCGTTCAAGTATTGAGTGGGGTCGATTACGGGGGTGTGGAATATTGAAGAGAGAGAGAGAGAGAGAAAGAGCAGTGCAACATGGCGCAAGTATATAGCGAGGCGCAACAATCGTGGAGTGCGCGCACATTACACGTGACCACACCCTCGGAGCGATAAAAACCCCAGCCCACTCGGCTGGAGCGACACACGCACGCATACGCACACGCGCGCCTATAGCTACGCATAAGGCTGGGAGCGAGCAACTTTTGCACGGCGCCTTGGGACAAACGCGAAACAGAAACGATTTAGCTCGAAGCGAAGAAATCGAAAAGACACCCGGTTGGGGCGTTGTTCAATACACAAAAGTGAAATTCGCACCAACCGAGTGGTAATTCGGTGCAAGAACGAGAGAAGCGCGGGGTTATTCGGGCGTGCCAGCATACACGCACTACGAGACAAAAGCAGCTGCGCTGGCGCGTGGGCGTACAGCTCGAGATATCGGGTGGGTGGTTTAACGGGCCTGTCAGTGTGCGCGTGTATATATACGCTGCGACCGGCAGAGATGAGCCACGCCGCGGTTTTTTCCCCGTATCTCGCGACTCTCCCTCGCGGATTCGCGAGCTGTTGCTGCGCCGCGTACGTTTCCTGCACGGCAGATTGGCTTTCCGACGCCAGTGACCATTGTGCAACTGTTTAAATGACTGCGAGCGATCATGAGCCGCGGCGCGCGCGGGTGTAATTAGTCAGCGGCCCTCCCGAGCGCGTTTCATATGATTCTCTTTTGTTACACGCCGTAATTCAACTCTGCGCGCGTGTGTGTGGGTAACACAGGTGCAAGACAATTGGATGGTCTAACCTCGGGCTGCCAAATACCGCGCGTTATACCGAATGACATGGATACATATATATATACGTATATACCTTCAAGGATATACACAGGCGAAAAAACGCGACGCTGCGAGTAATATCGTGGCGCGTATAAACAATCGCAAGAGGCACAGGGTCGCTTTACGGAATTGTGTGTGTGTGTGAGTAGAGAGACGCAAGTCGTAAGACGGGGGAAACGACGACGGCCAGGATGAATATGAATGTAATGTGCGTAGTAGAGTTTGGCAAGGCACGAGACGGACGCGTATACTTATGACGAGGATTGGTCGGGCGTGAGCGCAACGAGCAGCTTTGGAGCCGCCAACTCGAGCCAACGGAACCCGAATAGAAAAACGGTAAAGCAGTAGCAGCAGCAGCAGCAGCAGCAGTGGCGAAGGAGCCGTGCTTATCTAGCCTCGCGCGCGCGCATACACACAAGCGCGCACACACGCACCAAGCGTCTCTCTCTCTCTCTCTCTCTCTCTCTGGCTGTCGAGCGTTACGTCATCTCCTCGCTCGGCTCGTGCGCTGCTCGCGAGCTCGCGCGCGCGCGCGCCAGGGGAAAAGAAACGCACCGACTGCTCCGGCGCTGACCTACTAAGCCCGTCCTTTCCGATACGTACACACATACACACGTACGTGCAGCCGCGCTCCGCGGCACACACACACACACACACACAACTGCACCGCTGCTGCATGCGCGCGCTGATTTGTCGCGAACCCCCTGACATGAATGTACGCATTCGGGTCCACTTGCATCTGATGATTGTGTGTTGACCAGCCCGAATAACACACTAGTTCTCGAGTATATATGGTTTTACACGGCAACGCGGACTGATCGAAATAGGAAAATACGATCCGCGATATATCGTACACTGAGAAAAAAATCTAGTTGATTCAACAATATTATTTTATGAATACATCCAACAAGATATTTAGTTGAATCAATCAAGCTAAGTGCATTGAACCAACAAGACACCGTATTGTAGATTTGACAACTCGTTCCGGTTGATCCAACCATATTAAGTTTGAGGTTAAGGATGAAAAAATTTTCTTCATCTGTTTCACAGTTGCTATTTTGATTCGAAACCGCTGATTCTATGAATTTATTGATGAGGCTGTAAGAGACTCGTATTACAGCCACACATGTATTTAATGAACATTTAAGTCAGTTACAAATTTCACATTGATAGGATTGTAGTTCATTCGTTATATTTGCTATATATAATTTCAACTTTAGGATTGAAAGTAAGTCATAATGCTTGTTACCTGATGTATATGATCGCTGCACCCATATATATATATGTCGCCCGCGCGTGCCTTGTATTTCCCATGCTATCTTCGGGTATATATACAAACGATGATGTCGATTCTGACCACTTGCGAGTTTGAGATTTTTTTTACTCAAGTTAATAAAAAAATACGGTACTCATCGGTAATAGCAACAACACGTTTCCACTAAGTTTGAAAAATATTAGCAAGAGGAATCCATGAAATTTTTCCGTTATTAATTCAGTTTCTCCAACTTTAATGAGATAAATCATCGATCATTCTATACGTACTTCGGTTTGACGCCACCTATCGGTTATTGCTGGACTACTGGTTGGAAAAAAATGAATTGATTGTTCCAACATAACGAATTGTCAATTTGGAGTTAAATTTCATTTACAATACAGAGTATGTTGAATCAACAAAATCCTTCTGTTGGATCGACAAGTGTCGGTGCGCCCTCTACTGGATAACCACCGAGTTTGCTGATTTAACAATATTTTTGATCAAATCGACAAGAAATCGTGTATTGGATGTATTCATACGAATATATTGTTGGATCAACTAGATTTTTTTTCTCAGTGTACGATATCCTCCCAACGCGAGCTCCCGTCTTTCGATTCACTCGACTCGCTATATGTATGTACGTGTGTGCGTACACATATACGCAGACACTCGGGGGTCAGATGTGCGGCGGACTCGGATGATAAGCGAACGATACGCGATTACAAAGGGGGCCAGGGGGCAGGGGGGCGGGGAGGAGTCGAGGCATTGCGAAAGCTAAAACACACCGTCGCGGCAGACGGGAGGGAATACAATCGAGTCACTCCCTCTACCGGCTCGTTGTCCAATCGTCCCGCGGCCAACTTACCCTGCGGCCCCGCGAGCTCGTCCGTGCGTATCCCGCCTGAAATAATTCCATTTTTATTCCTCGCTCGTAGTTGCCAGTTTTGGAAATTGGGAAATTGGGTGGGGCGCGAGTGGTTTGCCGGGAGGGTGGGCGCGGTGTGATGTGGCAAGACACACACACACACACATGCGGGCGAAGAAGCGTGGAATGCCGGCGGAGGAGATGGGCGGAGGAGGGGAGCGCTGCACCCCGAGAGCTGGGTGTGGGACGCGAGTCTCTCGTCGAGTCAGCCCCTCCGACTTTGCTGGCTGGATGCGGCGGCGGCGGCGGCGGCGGCTCTCTCTCTCTCTCGCGAGCGGACGGGCTCGAAAAAAAGTCGACAAACCCGTTCGACTCGGAGGGAGCGGCGAAAGGCCGTCGACGAGAGAGAGAGAGGAGGAATAAAAAGAGGGGCAGCGGCGGCGCGACTGCAAATCGAAATCGACCCTCTCTCTCTCTCTCTCTCTCTCTCTGCTATATAGGTATAGGTGCAGTATAGGCAGGCGCTCGCGCGACCACAAGCGGCGGCGCGGTGGTCTACCTGTTCGTCCATGTGAACCTGTGCTCGCAACGCTCGCGCGTGCACCAACAATGCGCGGCCGCCCCGCCACCACTCGAGTCCTTTTTCCTTTTTTCTCTCCCTCTTCCTTGGCCGCCTCTCGCCCCTGGCCCTCGACTGCGCCCAGCCACTCGGGCCCGGGCTGTGGGGCCCCGAACAAAGGACGTATTCATGCGCAGTGCGAGTCGAGTCAGTGCAGCGCGGCTTTGCCGGGGTGCTCCTTCTACTCTTCCTTGCTTTTTTCTCCTCTCTCTACTCTCCTCTCTCTCTACTCCCCCGCGGCTCGATTGCCACTCCCCCGAGACCGCACCGGCAAAAGACCAACTACATAGGGGCTGTTGATTTGATTTTTCACGCACGCGAGTTTGGATACACGCACGATTTTTATACACGCGGGTAAAAATTTGCTTTTTCGACGGACGAGACGTTTCTCAACGCACGATTCGGATAACAAGCGTGTAGCTCGCGCCGCGATAAGATGCGCTCGCTCTGATAAACACACACACACACTCTAGTTATATCTCGGAGCAAAGCATTGTCGCTGTATCCAAGTGAGGGAATATCGATTGCCGATCGATTAATACGGATTTTACAGTATATCGTGTATATACATATCCGACTCGGGTCGCGCACGTGCTTTTATAGAACGAAGATTCAATTGCTATTTGGTTTTCTCCGCTCGTTCGTCGCCGGAGCTGGGAAATTGAGTTTGGAGAGGGGCCGATTGTGTACCGAGGGCCATTCTCCAACTCGTTCGGAGATTATACCGATGCTCGTACGAGTGTGTGTGGGTGTGTGCGCGCGTGTGTGTAGAGGGATCGGTGGAGGTGCGAGGAGGGGCTGGAGCGAGGGGTTCGAGAGAGGCTTGTGCGTCTCGTTTCCTCTTTTCTTCGGCCATTAAGTCGCACTTAAAAACGCTGGTGCTCACAGCACACAGAGAGAGGCAGAGGGAGGGGGAGGGAGAGGGAGGGAGCGCCTTTGGCTCCCCTCGCGTCGTCGCCGGCCTCGCTTCGCCTCTCTCTCTCCCGGGGCCTTCATTACCCGGCTATATACAAAGCGCGGCGGCCTCTTTTCTCCGCGCCCGCCTCTCTCTCTCTCTCTCTCTCTCTCTCTCTCGCTCTTTCTCTCTCTGTCGCTCGCTCGCTCGCTCGCTCGGGCGCACTGTAAACTTGCGTAATCGAGCAATCGTCGGGGGGCGAACACGTCGATTAGCTTCAACTTCTCAAGAGGAGAGCCTGACACTTGTCCCAATGTTTGCTTCGCTCCACTAATATTCTCGCTGTTCAACAAAATTCAACGCGGTTCCTTCGAAATTTATTACCCAATATGCGCCACCCCTTCTAATTTCATATACGTACGGCCGGTGTTTAAAACAGCGCCGCGGCACACAATCTTGTCGGCAATACAAAATAATGAGGAAAAAAACACCTCATTTTCTCAATTTTTACACCAATTCCGATTCTTTTAAACTGGGCCAAAAAAATCGAGCAGTATATATATCATTAGATTCCTTGGCATTCATCGTCCAAATTTTTTTTTCATCATAAGTCTTTTTTATCAACCGTTTCAATAGGTCTTCATTATTTTTATTAAGTGGACCCAATAAGCGCCACCCTCCAAATCATCGATTATTGATTTTCCTCTCGATTTTATGCGTGCAATGACCGTAAAAGAACATATTTTGAAAATGCTACTGTTCGGGGTGAAAAAAACAAAGCCAGATACGGCTTGGCTTATTTTGAAGGTGTTTAGTAGACGTTTCCAGTTACACCACCTTATTGGATTCCTACTACAGAACTACAAAAAGAGACCGGATAAAAAAGGTACTTTCTGGGTGGTGCATATTGAGTAAACTCGGTTTTTTCCTCAAATTTTGAAAGTACTATATCTCAGCGTAGAAAAATTCAATTTGAATATGACTTGTGTGATTTTAAAAATGTTGAGTAGATCTTTCACTTGCCATCAGCCACGTTGGAAAATTCACATTTGACGCGGTGTCGTGATGATCTTCCTCGACTGAATGGCGCATAGTAGTAACACGTATACTTTATATGGAAAAATCGATTTCGTAAAATTTATATTTTGTCCGTGTGCGAGTTCTTTTCATTTAAATTTCTCGAAAATGAAAGTGTCAGATTGAGGGATGGATAAATATGAGATAGATAAATCACGAAAGACTCGAGTGAAACTTGAGTGAAGTTCACTTTTCCGTTCAATGATTGTATTCAAAACGATAAAAAAAATTTAGATTCTATCGTCTCTTCTTTCGTGATTATTCGAAGGCACACACGTGACATCGTAGACATGCGAGAGCTTCCCTTATGGACATTTCATGTAACTAGTATTCTATTAGTATTTCGAGAGAGTTTCAATTATTAGTTGCGGTTCTTAATAAATAACCGCACTAACTTGATCAAGTGTCTCGTGCTACACTTATGTAATCAAGACCATGTCGAAATTTTCACCATTTTCTTCTTTCTCAGGAAAATTTGAGATTGTTTAAAAATGTGCGTCTATGGTAAATTGTACGTCGTGCATGTATGTGTATATATATATATATATATATATATGGTCCAATAATTTATATTCAGTGATACTTTAAACTACAGTAATATTAAACGCTTCGTCCTAGATCCATCTGATACGACTCATCAGTCAAGTTTTTCTCATGTGGATCCAACCGTAGGCACAAATGTCAAAGAAGTGATTTTTGGATATGTCAATAAGCCGTATATATACAGCCATTCAATCTATCCTGATCCGATTTCCTGAAGATATTCGATCGATAATATCTGGTTTCTTTCATGTACAATATATCTGTATCCGTGATTTTTTGTATACATAGCTATAATATAAAGCAAATGCATAGGATCGAAACTATAATCGGCAGAATATCTGGAATAAATCGAAAGGTTAGACTGAATAGCTTCACGTACGACAATTATTGAGGTGCCAAAAAAGCATTTCGGAAAGTTTCATCATGATTGGTTACCCAAAGTTGACAACGTCTCTTAGTACGAATAATCTGAAGAGTGAGCTTTGTTGGGTGATACATGAATACAATGTGTAACAGGAATAATATACGTGGATAAGTCAGTCTCAAGACCTCGAATCATAATTCGATTTTCTTTGTTACCGATTGTCGAACTGCTGCAATTGCGATTGCATTGACGCGTGGATGCGTATATAAACGAGAACTTTACTAGCCATACAATTATCCCAGAAAACATTGGAATTATTCCTAAGTTTATACTATTTTGAAGTGAAAATAGCGTGTCACTCATCTTTTGACCCAAGCACTATTCTTTGCGCAACCGAAGTTTCAGAATGAAAATGAATCAAACGCTAATCGACGACAGCTCCGTGGGACTCGTTTAGGATTCAACGGGCAGCCGCGCGACTTGGAAAGCTTGGGAGCAGAAAAGAAAGGAAATAATTATCCTCGTGTTTCACAACACGGGGCCGTTTGAATAATTCGATTTCCTCTTGTTCTATGGCCGTTGGAAATAGGCGATTTTTATAGAGCGATTCGATTACACATTGAATTCTCGAGGCCCGACTCATCCTGCATACAAATGGAGGAAAGACGGAGTGGGGGAAGAAAGAGGGCTACTGCATTATGCATATTCGAACTCGAGCAGATCATAATGACGCGTATATTGATTGAGCTTCCAAACGCTGAAATTCAAATTTGACTCGAGGGCCTCTGCGCGAATGGATATTGTCATTAGAATATGCGCTCACAAATGTCTTGGGATCCTCTTTCTTACATATATACACACAAGGTATATATGCGTGTGAATGCGCTAGCCGAAATTCAATGGTCTTTTGCGCTCGCCCCGCTCGCCCGCGCATACACAAAGCGCGCATTCAACGGCTAATTCTGAAGTCGACATATTTTTACCATAAAAGCGAGCCCCCTCGATTTTCATGTATTCACGGAGAATTCGAACCCCAAAAAGTCCACAGAGGCAAACGAAACGAGATGCTCGGCTGATTCATTAGCGTGGAGAAGCGGGTATACTGCACGTTTTTGAGGAAACCAAAATCCTCATTAACTCGTGTTCCACCCCTTCCTTCGAGATCTCCAATCTCTAATTTAAAATTCAAGCGGCCCGCGCACGCGTGTGCTTCTCTTGAATATGCACGTCCTCCGGCTCCAAGTCCATATACATGTATACTTGCGGGGCTGGCGGAATTAATTTGACGACTCGTAGCCGAATCTTACCAATGTCCAAGTGCTAACTCAATTAATTCGCCAAGGAAATTTTGATCGAACCTCGTTTGAAGACTACAGCATTCGATCACAAAAGTTATCCATGTTTATGGTTTTCGGAACCAAATAATTTGAGCAGGTTGAATAAATATATAAATATATCTATCTGCAGAATCCTGGCACATTACGCACCAAAAAACTACGTACACGGGGACGTCAGTACTAGCCCCAGAATCCATTTGAAAACGTTGCAAAATATCATTCTTGAAAAATCCCAATTCTTACAAAATTTAGACATTTTTTACTCGGAAACGATGCATTTTACAAAACTTTAGAGAACGTTTTACGCTGAAAATCAGTTACACGGTAGCTTTTTCCAAAGCAAATAAATACGTGAATCGACTAACTTTGATACAAGCAAGTACTCTGGTGTTTCTGCGACTTGTACCCAGAAGAATGGGGGTTCGAAGGGGAAAATACCCGTTGGAAAAACCAAGTTGAATTTGGGCAGCTTCGAAATGCATGGGGAAAGAGACCCGGCGCCCAGGGTGAAACTCTAGCTGGAGGACCGCGTGTATTACATACGCTTCGTTGGTTTGGCTCGCGCTCGCGTGTGAGTGTATATTACCCCCGATTGCAGCCGACACCTGAGTCGTTCGGAAATCGAATTGAATCCACGCCTCGAAGAGGCAGCTCTACAAGCTAAAACAAGGAGAAGAAAGAAAAAGGTGAAAAATCCAAGTGTATATACACACACACACATACACGGGGGAGGGTATCCATCAGTAGACTCGGTGTGTGTGTATATTTGAACGTGGGGGATGGGTAAAATATATAGTGGGCGGGCGCAGGGAAGAAGCGAGGAACGCGGTGCGGTGGAGGGCGCACGGATTCTCGGCGCGCGGCGTTTGCCGTGTGTGTGTGTGTGTGCGAGAGAGCAAGCGAGCGAGGGAAAAAGTCGCGGTGCGAGAGAAAGGAAGAAAAGTGGGTGGAAAAAAGCGCCGAGGTGGCTCTTGGTCAGGCCACGTATATAGCCCCGTGCGCGCGCGCGCCTCCGTTCAACGACCCCGCGAGCTCGAGCGAACGCCGCCGAGCCGTCGGGGGGCAAGGACCCCTCCCCCCTCGCGCGGCCTCCCTCTCACCCTTCTCGCCCGCTCTCGCCCGCTCTCGACTCTCACACACGCTCTCGCGGCCCATTTACAAGTACGGCTGCTGCTGCTGCTGCTGCTGCTGCTGCACGCGGAGTGAAAGCCTCGGCCTCTCTCTCTCTCTCTCTCCTCTCAAAACTTGCCCTCCTCCTCCCCCCAGCAGCCTCTCCTCGCGGCAACGAGCTTTCGCGCGATTCCTCCCGCCCCCCGAGAGCCCAACACCACCTCGTCGGCACCCGAGAAGTCTCCCCCCCCCCACCCCCCGATTCGCTAACCCCGCGCTCCAGCCGCGAGCGGGGATGCCGCGGCCGAGAAAAACAACAAACGAGCGACTTTCACCCGAAAATCGATTTAACGTGCGCCGGGCAGTTGTATACGACGGTGCGATGCGCGTCTCATATGTGTGTATCGGGGCTCGAGGGCATACACTCGCTCGTTGGTTTATAGCAGGCCGGCGCTTGTGGAGATGCGCGCGGCGGCTTGGCGGCGGCGGCGCGCGAGGATGAAAGTAGGTAGGTAGGTAGGTAGGTGGGTAGCCGGAAGTGAGTTTAACGGTAACGAGCGGCTCTCGCGCGGCACAGGTGGCTCGAGCCAGCCAGCCTCGCTCAGCTCTATCTCTCGCTCGCTCCGACCATCTCCGACTCGCGCTACACGTGCGTCATGGGTCTCAACTAATCTCGCTTTTCGGCCGTTTCGTAACCTGCACCACGGCCATAAGCCACGATGCACTTGCGTCGCCCGGCTGTATTCAGATTTATGTACCGTTACTCGAGGGTGTATGGGTCCTGCGACTCGATCGTTAACATAACCGGGCCGCGGCATTAGCGGGCCCTCGTTAATTCCTCCTCATCTACCCCCTACCGAATCGGCCCTATAGCTTCTCCATCTACGTATTGTATTCGCGGCCAACGCATTATGCCATACATTGGCAATTAGAGTGTGTCAGTTTCAGTATGTTTGTGTGTGTGTGTGTGTGTTATTTGAGAAATGCCCGGGGCGCATATCGCGCACTTTGTTTGCTCTGTTATTTGGCGAGTCTTTCATATGCGCGCGTGTGTGTGCATGTATACATGGACGCTCAGACTCGATTTGGAATATGAGCTGAGCAAACAGAGCTCCGGCCGGGCGAAAGTCGAAAGGATAATCACGCACACACAGAGAGACACGTATAGCGAGCCCGGAGCCATCCACACCTCGCCCGCGGCTCCTCTCGTCGCTCAGCTCTCCCAGTTAAAAAACACTCGTTGTACGTGTGTGTGTGTGAGAGATCGGCGGACCGTTTGACCCCTGAAGCTTTCTCCTGCTGTACGAGCTGCGCAGCTCTCGTGGATTCCTCTTTCTCTCTCTCTCTCTCTGGCTGTCTGTCGGATGGAGGGCAACTCGAATCTCTGCAGCTCCCTCCCTCAGCTGCTCCGTTAAATCAGATCTTTGTGCGCGCAGCCACCCTTTCACCGCGCGCGCGCGGCCGCCTTACGACACGGCTCGCTCTCGCGCCAACCCGACCCAACTGCTTACCGATTTTTACCCTGCGCGCCAAATTTAAACATCGCGGATCATTGGGGCGTCATTGGGGATCCGCGGATCAGCCGCGAGAGTGGCGAAATGGAAAAAGCGCGTATATGTGAGGCCGAGTGGACGGTGTGTCGGGTGGGTGCGCTCGGCGTGTGATGGAGGGGCAGTGCAGTGCAGTGCAGCAGCAACGGTGAACAATGGCGCGGGCGCGGGTTGAACGACCCACGCTGCTCCCACTCGGCTCGTCAAGGCTCGAGCGCCGCCCGCGAGCGAGCTGCCTCTCAACGCGCACCCGCTCAGTCACGCGCTTCGCTATCCACGGATTTTCAGAGGACCCACTGCACCGACGCGACGCGACGCGCCACGCCAAAGCCTCCAGCACCTCACCCCCCAGCCCCGCTAAATAACGCGCGTGCGAGCTCGAGTGCAGTCTCGACGCCACCCCCCCCCCACCACCTCTGCTCAGCCAGAGTAGCTTTCTCACCGAGCACTCGCCGATTTTTCCTTCTCCCATCCCAGCTACCCCACGACGCGCCCGGGTAATGAGGAATATCCACTCGAGCCAAAGCTCCCACTAATTTCACACTCGATTCTCGACTTGCCCTCGATCAAACAGCTTCCTCCCTTGTGTGAATGTGGAAAAATTTCAAAGACAGACCAGACGAGTTTGTGGCTTTTCCACTGAGCCACTGAGGGGGAAATGCAGTTTTAGAAAGCGCCATTGCAAGACGCGACTCGCTCGCGCCAAAACAAGAACCAAGACAAGAAACCCCTTCCGCGCGTTCGAGCACAACTCGAGCTACTGTATACATACACGAGATTCGTCAGTATGACTCGGCTGACGATTAATTACAATTCCTCCCCGTTGGAATCGCGCCGCGTCTATATTCGAGCCTTTTCCTTATATAATAAATGCTTTGTACCCTCCTGCATTAGCATACGCGATTTTTTCGCCAAAATCTCGTCAGCTCGTCCGAATCGAACGCGATAGACATTGGCGTCCATTAGAGCCTTGTGTGTATATACGCGGTGCACGAGGGCGTGAATGGGTTGTTAAATGGGCGGCGAAGCCCACGAGTTTCCCGTGGGTATTTTTTGCTGCCGTGCACCTGCTGCTGCTGCTGCTGTTGTTGTCGGGGGGCCGTGCGGGGATGCGGCTGTATGTATATATACGAACAGCTCGGATTAGGGCTGGCGCGGCGATCGGTGCAGGTGTGCATATCAGGGGATGTGAAAGTCACCCGACACCCATTCACCTCGCCGCTCCGCCGAGATTCCCTTTTCAACTTTTTTTTGTTCCCATTCATTCGAGTCTCGAACAGGTTGCCCGCTCGCTCGCGCATTGTCCTGCACGCACCGCGACCCAAGCTCGCGTGTGTGTGTCGTATACTGACGAGGGGAGCGAGCGAGCGTGGGTGCGGCAACTGCACTGCCGAGGGGTGGCACCTATGCGGAAATGCCCATTCAAATGATAATCAGCTCGTATAAACACCCTAATCCGACTCGATGATTTAATGACGCCCAACCCCGCCGCGCCGCGGCTCCCACCACCTTTACCTATTATTCATCTTTCGTTTGGTCATTCCGAAGTAGCCGCACACGCCAGCGGCGAGTCTCGCCGCTTTTCGTCGGCACTTCTCCGTGATTACACTGTAAAAACGATTTTTTCCTCCATATTTTATTTTAACTAACTTATAGGCAAACCCTTAGCATACTTTAACTCAAGCAAAAATATTGATTATAATAAAGTAACAATGCAACATAAGAACAAGATAACTGCAGCCAATATAGCACTGTAGTCAATGTGGCACTTTTCTCATATTTCGAATTTCCGCTGCTCTCTGGCCTACACCAACGGCGCTCACCTTCTATTCAGGGAGTATTATAACATTTTCCCTCGCTTCCTCGCTCATTTACAGCTTAAACCCACTCTCTTACAACAATTTCAACTTTTATTACCCGCTTATTTCCTCTTTTTATTATTTCGCTCTGATAAATAAATTACTTTTATCAAGTAGAATCAATTCCACTTGGTTTCTACAGTAATGCATTTCTAGTTGATTTTCGTAATCAAACTAGCTTGTAGAAGTGTCTCGTGCACTTGTTATCAAGACCATGTCAAGATTTTCAAAATATATTTTATCTTCTTTGAGTATACGTGTGATGAATTTTTATAGGTAGTTATAAATTATAGGAATGTATGATGATTTGTGAGAGAAATATTATTATTAACGATTTAGTTAGTATATTTTTTGAACAAATATTATTAACAGTAAATTACTGAATATATTTCGCCCAAGATCCACTTGACCAGTTTTTGGCTCTTTTGTTACGAGAAAAACATGGATTCTATGAAAAATTATAGGGATTTCAAAGAAGTAAAACCTGGTTGGAACATTATTTTTCTAGGTCTTACCAGAAAGTGAATGTTTTGTTTAGTCTGATCTTCCTGTAATTTTGCATACAGGTTAGTCGTGGTAAAATGTAAAAAATCAGTTTAATGCAGTTAGCAATGGTTCTTAATAAATCGTTCGTACTACGTTGAAGTAAGTAATACATTTGGCTGCTGCGCTCCCATCGCATATGCACTCACCGAAAATCGAATTTAGATTGAACGAAAAAAAATCGCAAGCCTTGCCAAGCAACAGAATGAGGGAAAATTTTTGTCCCCGGTTGACAAACGTATGCCTCTGGTATGACGAAAAGACTCGACCAGTCCCAGAGGAAATAAGTCTCCTCGCAATACAGCGTCAAGCTGATTTTTCGATTTTTTTTTGTCGAGACCAGCAGCAGAGAGGCTGTGCGAGCTGGCGTGGAAGCGGGGAGTATCGCGGCGTTGGCACTCGAGCTTATATAGTTTGCGGGCGCAGGAAAGCGATAAGAGCTGCGCACTTGAGTTTCCTCGGCTCGAGCCTACGTGTTTTTCTAGCGCGGCTATTCTTAACAAACATGCACGCGCCGATAAGGCATAGCCGCTCACACACACACACACACACAGGCAATCATTCCCCCCACGTGCAGTGCCAATCGTTTTGTGCAGTCAGCTACCCGCGGTGCAGTATACTGCCTTTACGACTATTGTTACTCGACTCTTTTGTTCGTTCAATGCGATTATTAATTGCTCCTTACGCCCTGCGAACAATCGACCAACTTGAATATTCGTTTCAGCGCGCGGTTCTTCTTGACTTTTGGATATGTACATATTTTCAGTGTTTCGTCGGCTAAAGCTATTTGATTTGTCTCAAATATCAACCGATCATTGCATGTCTAGTATAATAAACAAAACATGTAATATACATATAAAAGGTGTCATACGTAATATAGCGATTTCCATTGTTTGTATGTAAAGATGAGTAGATATCTGAGCGAGAAATCGACTTAAGTCAGCCGATGAATAATTGTAGTTAGTTCTATCCAATTGGGTACCATAAATCACCTGCAAAAGTTTCAGCGATATTCGAGCTACAAATTCAGCTGAAGTTGGTTTCCTATTTAGTGTTTATTTCTAGTAAAAAAATGTAGCTTCGAATCTCATGGATAATTAAAGTGATAAGATCCACGCGTACATTACACTATGTCTACTCGAGAAATTCACCCGCGCACCCACACATTTCCAGACAGAAAAAAGATTCACTCTGAAAACTTAAGACAGTATATCTCCAAATTATTTTTGGGATCGAGAGGTTTCGTTCAGATTTTCTAGTTTGACTCGGAATATTTTGGGCAAAAAAATAAAATGTGCTGGAGTAAAAAGTTTGGACGGAATATAATAATAAGACACCAAGCGGGCATTGTTCCAAGGGCGACGGGGACTGTGTGCGAGCAATGGGCACAAGTATACGTGACTGTGTTATCTTGGGGAGAATCGGAGGGAAAGGAAGACGAGCACGCACCCCTTCGGCCGTTCGGCCGTTGGAAAATAATCCTCCACGCCGTGTCTCAACGTATTTCTTTTTCTTTTTCCCACAAGGCGTTGGACACGTATCTTGGGTACGTACCGTATTCTGTTCTCGGCCGCTTCCCTTCCCGTCCCTCGCCCCCTCCTCTACGCACGCGCGTTAATTTCTTCGACCCTCGTGGGACAGTTTGGTGTGGAAGGAGCGAGATTATACGTTTCAAAACCGATGCGGCCGCTCTCTGCTTTTCAACAGTCCTCAGCCCCGGTGAAATTCTACTCTAATTTATCAGCCGGCAAAGCGAAACCCCGTTTCGGAGCTGCAGTTAATTGTTGATTTGAATCAAAGTGAATTTTTTATTCTCATTCCATGAGTTTAGATATTTTCTATATGAAATACTCAATTTCCGGGTCTCTCGACACTCGAGCTAATATTCTTTGAATCTCTGCATTTACTGTAAATTTTATGAAAAAATTGTTGCTCTGAGAACAAATAACTCACTTGTATTACAAGAAAAATTCACTGCAGTTTCAACACAACCCACATTCGTACACTGATTTTTCACTCTCATACGCTGGTTTATCACTGTGAGCTTTGAAGAGAGTATAGAACGGCGTGGGCCAAAGTGTCTAAGATGAAAATTTGAAGTACTATGCGCGTGAAAAAGCAAAGCCCGAATGATTGAAATTGACACACGGGTTAATTGGTGTCGCAATCAAACTCGACGCGCCTTTCAACGGAGAAGAATAAGATTATTTTCGACCGGCTCAAAACGACTTTACAAAGCGGCGAATGGACGCTGATAAGAGGTGCAAGCGCGGGGAGAACAATGTAATCAGTGCCGAGTGGGCTTCCAAGACGCGGAAACTTGATTTTTTCCTGGTTTTGCCCGCAATCATCATTCGCTTGAAACGTACGCCAAGTGCAGCGGCTAACCGGTACATACACCTAAATGAAATAAATAATGCAACAAGCGGCAGAACGAATAGGACTCGCGAGAGGTGGAGTTAGTACGGAAGAAAGAAAGAGCAGTGGCGCATCCCCCTGTTGCGAGAAGCAACGCGTGCGTGACATGTATATGCGCCTATACGTATTATAGTGGCCGCGCGCGCGAGCGCGTGTGTGTGCGTGTGCGGGGGGAGCCGGGCGGATACCGGTTATAAAAGGCTGGCTCGAGCGCAGGAAAAGGGGCAGCGCCGAGGCGGCCGGGGCCGAAGGGGCGAGTCCTTGGGATCGGCGGCGGCGCGGCGGCGGCCAAAGGGGGGACGGGGCAATGAATTCCAGCGCGCGCTGCAGAGTCAGCTCTCGGCTCGCCAACCTGTTGCAACCCTCGGCCACTTTGACGCGCCAGCATATTAGTCCCCACGGCCCGCGCGCATTGCAAATTGACTCCCCCAGTCCCCCCGACTCGACCCGCGAATTTTAATCGACTCCGCAATATCCGCTCCGCAACTTCTTCGGCTGGGTTACGTACCCCCGTCTTTACATCCTCCTCCTGTTCCGATCGCTCGTGACCAAGGGCTACGATATTGCCCAAAATATTTATTCATCCGGCTCTGGTGAACCGTTCCGCAGTGTTGAAAAATTCAGATTCAGCGGGAATTTATACTCTATTGCAATCTCAATTTTTCAATAATCTCCAATGGTTCACCGAAGACTCAATTAAATATCTGTACGTAAAATAATCTACCTTATGATGCTCGAATATTTTTAGCCGACTGAATTAACTCTACACGTGTAGACGATTTCAATATAAATTGAGATAATAGCTGACGGGGATTACAGCAGTAATCGAGACCCCCATGGGATCTTGACTGTTGTGTTTGTCACCCCTTCGGTATGACTCCCTCCCTGTTTAAACCTCGTTAATTTAACCACACCCCTGACTACATAATCAACTTGATACACAAGAGAGAAATCGTGTTGGAACAATTACTATTTTTTTCAGTGATGTAGGGACAGGGGGCCATTATGACAACTTGACAACAGTATTACAGAAAAAATATTTACAATATGATTTAGATTAATAAATGGCACTATGGCAGTGGGTCAATCAAGAGCGTATTTTTTCAGGGTAGCCAGCACCTGGGACGAATGACATTTTTCTTCTAATTCTACGAGTTTATGCTATCGAATTAGTGTGGTTTTGACAAAAAAATATCTGTCTCTCATTTGAACTGTTTTATTTTATTTTTTCATTAAGAAACGGCTTAGAATTGTTTGTAACAAAAAGCCAAGGTAGCATACGATAGTTTGTGCATCTGAGAAGCATTAGAAATTTCAAGTCAATCGGATGAAAAATGGCTGTGTTCTGCTTTACACCAGTTTGAAAAATGCAATTCCGAGATAAATAGGGTTTTATTTAAACATTTCAGACCATTCGGAGGGTCCTCGGAAAATGTAAACATTTTTAAAGATAATTCCTACATATATAAGGCTTATGCATGCAATATCATTTCAGGAGTATGTTACAAGCCAATGAACTGAAATCGTAAACCATGATAAAACCCTCAGTGAATCAAACTGGCAAAAGGGTCACGTATCGAAATTTGAATTGCTTCCACCCCGAAAATTTACACAAGCTTGTTTTTGTAATGATCCATCAGATATTGGAGTAATTTATGCGATGCAGCAATCGCCACAGCGTGGCATTCGAGGTCCTGGGAAACTCGAAAATCTTATCTTCCGAATGGGACACGCGATAATTCGGACAGATAAAAAAGCCCCTATCTCGACTCCCTCTTCCGTTGCGAGATTAGGAGGGAAAACGTCGCGGGAGGAAAGAAAAAAGGAAGAAACTGGAGAGGCACCCGCGGCGGTGGGTATGTATTAAGGGCAATATCTCGACGATTCCGCGGGTGTTTTATTATCTGGTGCGCGGGGCGCGACAGAAACTCGGCAGGAGGAGGAATGCGCGGCTCGAGTCGACTTTCCTCTCACCCGCAGGCGCTCCATCGCCACAGCAATCACGTTTTGCCCCGCAGACGACGAGCCCCGCATCCCAGCCACCGCGAGCTGTGCGCTCGGATCGTTCGTAATCGCGTCCCTCCACTGTTTGCGTCGCCCGAAAAATTATACACGTCTCCAGCAAACTCCGACTTATTCCGAGGACTGTGGTTTGTTTCAACGGGATATCTCCTCTGCGCGCAAATCATCGTATCGATTCGTCTTACGAACAAAAGCAGCACATCTCACAATCTCCCGGCCAAGATAAGCACATTTCAAATCTCCCTACAAAGATAAGCACATCTGGTTAAAAATCGTAGCTTCGACATGTTTCAAAATTCATATCATTGGGAGGGTCGACAAATTTAAGATTAGTATTTTTTTCAGGGTGAAAAACGCCCCTTTTATTTTTATTTTGCAAAAACTTTACCTTAAGTGTGACCTTAAGAGACTCTCGAATGTACTTTTCTTCATAGGAGGATACAATTAGTAAGAGAATAGAATAGTGTGGATTTCATTGATACACGGTAAAGTTAAAGTAAAGTACTTTCTACATGATGATTCACGATTATTTTGAGTGTTTATAGGCAGATCAAGTTTCTTCAAGTCTTTATTTCAATTTTGTTTAAGTATCAAAAATGTATCTATATCGTATCACATGAATTTCATGTACTTAATTCGAAATGGATTCAGCTTTCGAGAACGAACTGTCTAAATCCGTAATAGTTAAAAACTCGTATTTATCATTCGAAATGGCAGTACTATTGATGAGAATAGTAAACATTCAATCGAAAAATAATTAAAATTTTACGAATTTTCGATTGACTATTCACCATTTCCGTTGGCAGTGCTGCTTGAGATGACAACCATATCTAATAACTTCCATCAAAACGCACGAGACAATTGGCGTACGGGGTTACATAGAACAATGGTCGCGAGAGGTATTTGGACAGCTTCGTCCCCTCGACACTGCGACAATCGCGGCGGAATGAATTGCAAACAGGTGTAATCGCGCCCAGCGTCGACTGGTTATGTACAGTGGAGAGAAGTTGGGGCTGTGTTGGCGAAGAAGAAAGCCGGTGCAGCGGTAGAGTGGCTGCACCCCGTAGGTCGGTGCGCGGGGCAACGCACGGCAGGAAACGAGGGGCAGCTAGCTATATAGCGCTGGCGCGCATGAAATCCCGGATGTCGTGACTTCCGACTCCTTTCGGCCCTCGCGCTCGCGTTTCCTGCGATTTGCCGTCGCGTCGCGCGCCGCCTCCCCTCGGCTACTTGCAGCCCATGTTTTTCTATACCTATACACTCACACACAAGCGGCCGACGAATAAATCGAGCCAAGTCACTCGGTGCAGGGGCGTCGACGGCAGCTCCAAAAGACGATCCTCCGCCAGTCTTGCACACGCGATTTTCAAACAGCCGACAATTGCGATCCGGCCCAAAATATACCCGACAGCCATTGCGAAAATTTACAATTTTTCATTTTTTTTCCTCTTTTTCTCTCTCACTCTTCGACTGCGAGTTATGTTCCACGCGCGAGATATGATCTTTGACGGGGCAAAGTAGACGATTCGCATGAGCAGTGGGTTTTACGCGCATATGTATATATACGCACCGACCAGCAAAGTTTCACTCTTGCGAAATCCGAAACAACACGTGTGTGTGTGTGTGTGCGTGTGTACGTACATACGCTTCGCTCCGCGTCATCTCGCGCTTACTACAACTCGCATTGTTGCATACGAAGATGCTCGGCCCTGATAATCGCGACGATTTATCAACTCGTTCGCCAACACAAACTCGAAAAGTCGATTCTTTATTATTTTCACCAGTCCAAATCAGCCGTATCTAAAACGCGATCCTCGGGCCGGGGAGGCGCGTTGATGAAATTGCCGATACGCGAATGAGATCTCGTTTGAAATTGAACGCTGCACGTATGTACGGGACGCGCGAGTGTTCGCAATAGCCACTTGCCGAACTTGGAAAGTCCAGACTGAAAATGTAAAAAGCGACGCGCGCGCGGCTCGCACAAAAGGATATCGTCGACAAGATGAATAGAGGTGCGCGAGCGAGCGAGCGAGTGTTTTCTCGCTGGAGCTCGCTCGCTCGGACGGCAACGAAAGAAAAGGAAAAAAAAAGGAGGAAAAAAAAACGGCCAGAGGGGCTTTCTCACCCGACGTCGTGGCGCGCGTAACGCATTATGCACGTAACTCAGCTCTCGTCGCGGCCGAGCTCGTACGCGCGCTCAATATTTAAGTACGCCCGCGCGAGCTGCTCCCTCTACTCCCTCGCCCGCCCGCCCGCCCGCGCACACACGCTCACATACACACACACACACACTCTATATTCGGCTCGACTTGCCGAATGCTTTTTAAGGGCAACTGCAACTCGCGCGTCGAAATGTTGCGCGACCCCACGTCGCAGCCTTCCTCTTTTTCATAATTTTTATTTACCCCGCCGTTCATTCGCTTTTGGCTTCATTCCAAAATTCATCCGGCCGAGTATCTCGACATATTATGAGTTTCATATGCGACAAATTACTTGGGTCGCATTATCCTTTACGAGTATGAATTTCTTTTTCAATATAATAATTTCAGTCCGATCCGACTCAAATAAAGCAATAATCAAAAGTGATATTGATCGCACATCTGTCGACGCTGATTTTTCGCTATTCCAAAAAGCTCGAAACTTTTTTTCTAAAGTCACTGGCTCATACTCGGCTGCTGTTTACACAGTTTCCACAGTTGCTCCCTAATCTGCCGTGGGAATGTCACCGAGCCGTGGGCTTATCATTCTGGGGTAATCTTTATTTTCGTATCTCCAGAGAAAAACCGGCTAGTCGCGCTCGCGCATCGGCCCAAGACATTCGAAATATTATCAGTTCCTAACTCGCAACGCATATCGTGATTCGCGCGTGTTTCAACGTGAATGTGCCTCAACGGACTGTTTAAGGGGTTATATTACTCAAGCACTTTATTTTCCCAATTTTTTTTAATTATCAATTAAAAACGGGTGATATCCAAATCTAGAGAAAGGGGTTACAAGCTCTGAAACAATTTTTTAGAGAGGACCCTCTTGATGGTTTGAAACGTGGAAATCAATGAAACTGGTCTTTCTCGAAACTAAGTTTTTTCGAATTGCTCAATTTCCATTTGAAATCTCGACCGCAGCTCCTTGGATAGATGATCCATCGAGGTACACATGACTAATTGCTAAATGAACTTTTACTTTTACCATAAGGGAGGGGGGAGGGACGTGATTTTGCAAAGTTTCAAAAGAAATGAAAATCTCGGGTACTCTAGGGAAAAAACGAATGTAGATTGAGGATAAAAATGTGTGTCTCGTGTGACGGGTGGTGCCCGCGTAAGGTGACTGCCACCGCGTGCGCTGTTTTCTTTTTTCCTCGGAAACGACACGAGTGTTCAAGTTAGCCAGCGTGCCGCGACGCGACGCCATTCCTCACCTCGCACGCGGCTCAAAATGAAAATGTGCGATGTACACCCAAGACAGCCAGTACACGTGTCGGAACGTTCATTTCGATTTGCATCGGATGGAGAAAAATACTGCTTTGTATCGGGAGTGCAGCGCCCGACTTGTTCGACTCGCAGTGGCTGGTGGGCTATATAAGAACGAGCGTGTGCAGCGCGGTGGAGGTTTGGTGCGCGCAGCCGAATAATAGCGCTCGAGCGAATCGTCCCGGAGCTGTGGCTCGCGGCGGCGGCGGCGGCGGCGGTGCGGCCAAGAACGGAGCTAAGCGAGCGAGCGAGCGAGAGAGAGAGAGGCGCACGGGGTGTGACGGGGAAGCCTGCAGTACAGGGGGGGCAGCCGAAGCCAATGCACTGTAAGGAGCTCACCGCGAGCGAGCGGGCGAGCGACAAGTCGAGCGACGAGTCGGGCGCGCGCGTATACTCGGCCCAACTGCAGCTCCAAGGAATCAAAGCCTAACCAGAGCCGCGCGCTTCCATTCTTGCGCGCTTGCTTTCCATTTCCATTTGGCCCATTCGCGCTTATACATGCACGGGGGTATATGCCTCGCTGAGCCAGATCGTTTTCACTCTCTTTCTCGGCTCGAATCGCTATATTCATTCAAAGTACACTGCAGATTTCACACTGTTCGCAAGGACAGTGTCCAGGGGTATATAATTGTATGCTCATGAATGAATCGATGGGTAAACAAATGCAGCAGACGGCAAATTATTTTCCATTCTGCTCTGATTGCAGCGCACGTACGTGCGCGTCATGGGTATATGGCAATCGGACGGGATGGGAAAACCGACCCCGCGCTCGCGCGGCCCGACTTTCACGCGGCGCGCCGGCCGCACCGCGCACCGACCAAAGGAAAATCCGACGTGCCACATATACTCGCGCACGTGGGCTCGCTCGCGCGCGCAGCTCTCGAAATACCTCGGCGAGAGAGAGAGAGAGAGCCGAGGGTAAGTGCAGCGTTGAGCGCGTGGAAAAAAGCTCTCGCGCGCGTGTGCTGGAAATGTATGTGGCGCGCAGTAGATACAGACGGGACGGGCAGACGACGGGATTATACACGGCTGCGTGCAGACTGCAGTGCAGCGCGCGCTCGGCGAGTATTCAAGGAAAAGGAGGAGGAGGAGGAGGAGGAGGAGGAGGGTGCGCCGCATACGCTGTCGAGAGCTGCGCGCACATGCACACACACAGCAAAGAGCAGCAGTTGCGTAAGCCAACTCAGGGCCGGACGACCGTACCCTCGAGCCAGTCGGCCCCTACCCCCCGACACCCAACACCACCTATTTCACTCCTTCACTCAAGCCATTTTCTATACAAGTATATACTTTTAATCACGATCGCTTCGACTTCCCTTCGATCCTCATTCCCCAATCCTCCCCCAAAATTTCGCGTTCTTTTCTTTTCCTTTTTTTCTTTCACGTCGATCGCAACGTTGCGCTGTACACGGGCGAGCGGCGCGGCTCGCTCGAGCGTCGCTCTCGCGTCGGGCGTGGAAAATTTCGAAACCGCGCGAGACGCGCACGAATAGGTGGAAACGCGCGAAGCGGGAACCCAGCCAAATGTGTATACACGCGCACTGCTTTCATATTTCGTCGTACGTATACCCTTCGATTGTCGCGCGTTTATTTACGCTTTTTCTCATTTTTTTTTCATTGACGATCGACGATCCAATCCCTGCGTTTTTTTCTATCCCCCGTCGATTGTCCGCGGGACACGATTCGAATCCAAACGGACGTTCGAACGGGATAGCGCGAGATCGGTCGGTCGGTCGGTCGGCGGGGAGAAGGATGGACCGCGGGCGATGGACGCGGTATATAAAATAAACTCGAAAGAGAGAGAGAGACTCATGTGTCGAAAATATTCAACCTGCGCGCTTGGCGACGACGCGAACGGGTCTCGCTCACGAGTCGAAGATTAAAAAGGAGCTATCAATTATCCTTCCCCCTCTGGCCCGAGCCTGGTCGACGTCGGTCTGGCTCGCCGCGCGGCGCGCATTAAGCAATCAAAGTGAAATAAGGAAGAAAAGAAGGAGAAAAATCGTGGCGGCGCGTCCCGTTATAGCTATGACGCGCTCCGGGCACTGAAGCGTCGCGCGCCCGAGCTCGGCCTCTCCTGCACTCTCGCGCCGCGCCGCGAGCATGTCGACTCTCTGTTAATCGCGCGCGGGCCTCACAAAAACTCGTGCTTGTGTTTAAGTGCTCGCGCGCCGGGTGGGGGGCCGCTTCCGAAGGATCACGACGTTTTCCACGAGGCGACGCGCGACCCCATTCTCCAGCTGGAATTTCCTCGCGCCGCCGCCGCCGCCACTACGCCACAATGCCACCTAAGCAAAATACTATAAACAAAAAAGCGTACACGTGCCCGTCTTATATACACCGATTGCGCAAAGACCCCCTGCTCCTCCGCCCCTCCTCCGCCCCACACAACGCACTTGTTCTTCTTCTTCTCCTTCTTCTTCTCCTGCTCTACCTTCATTTTCCCCTCTCACAAACACACACACACACACACACACGCATACCTCGTTTAACGTTTGATTCACGTTTTCACCTTCGTTTTCTCCCTCGCTCAGCCACGTTACAGTCGACACGTATTTCTCCATTGGAAGAAACATTCTTCGGCTGCTGCTGGACAAATTTCAGCCCGTTATCGTCTCACTCGACATCCGTTTCAAGCCAAACTCACCCTGAATCTATTCACCCGAGAAAGAGAGCGAGAGAGAGAGAGAGAGGGAGGTGAATGAACTTGACTTGAGCATCGCAGCGAAAGTGTGCCAAGGAGCATTTCCGAATATTCAAAGGAGGTTTAAGGAGATGCAGGAAACGCTCGACGTGTCATCATCAGACGCATAAATATATACAATTTAGCAAGATGCAAAGCTAGCGGCACATAATCCCTGTATAACTTTTTCATATTTTCAACTGTGTCCTCAGCAGTATCCATTGTTGGCGTATCATCAATTCGAGTATGTTATGTGTATACGCGAATGAATCGGTGCGCAGATACTTTGTTTGACCAATGATAAACCTATGATAAAAAAAGCAAATGGAGCTAGTTGGACTGCAGTGTTCGAATTGTATATTGTTCGCGGCGCTACGAATGACAGTTGTGTATTATAGTTATAAGAGTGCGAGTTTGGCCCGACTCTTGCGCAGGGCTAGAGGGAACTCGAGGAGAGTCGAGCTACAGTGCGAGCGAACGATGGCGCGCAAGCGAGTTCCTTTCAGCTCCTCCGGCCGGCGGCGCGCACGGCTCAAATCCGGGCGGCTACCCCGGCTGCAGGCGGCTCGAGCTTGGGGGGCGAGCGAGGAGTTGCGCGCGCGCGCGAGTCAGAGCTGAGGCACGAAAATAGGCACACACACACACACGCATACACACCAACAGATACACTCGGGCGAGCCGAGAGAGAAGAGAGAGAGAGAGAGAGAGCATAAAACGCCCCTTTCTTCCCGTTATATACGTCCGTCCTCCTTCTCGCGCGCGCTGCTCCCCTCGGCCGGCTTCTCTCTCTCTCTCTTTCTCTGTCTCGCTATCGAGCAGTATATAGCGCGCCAGCAGCATCACACCGCCGATGTTGGACAATCGGCCGGCGAACCAGCAGCAGCAGCAGCAGCAGCACTAAACGGCTTTCATCAATTCAAATTGACCCTAAAGCGCAATTCTCTCTCTCCTCTCTCTCGCAGGGATGCGCGCAACAAACCGACTTGGCGCACTAATCGACTCGACCACACACACCCACCCACCCAACTTACTCCTAGTTTGAGCCCGTTGTATAAGTATCTTACTTTGCTGCTGTAACGCTGTTAATCATATACATACTGCGATCACGTATTGCACCTCCGAGACTCGTTTTCCGCCTCGCGACGATAAGCACATCTCGATATATTGACATGATATAGAAGTCTGCAGCTCCCGATATACATTTAATACGATTTATCAAGCGCACTCCGACTTCTCAATGCACCGACATACTTTCATTTTTTCTCTTCGCATACTTCCGTGTCTCGCCTCACCAAATTCATATTATCCCTGTTGATACCCATCAAAATTAATGCAATCCAAACATAAATTGTTTACACTTATTATTTATACCAGAGTCGCAAACATGCATAATTCAAATTTTCGAAACACAAGCGCCATCTTCATCGTCCAGTTTCAAACTGTTATATCCCTGGGTTGGAAGCTGCTCTACCGGTAATAAAGTATGACTTGTCCATATAATACTGAGAGGATAACTTGCTGGCACACTTGCAAGTAAACAAAAATCCCAGCAATCACAAATTGATAAGCTATTGATGTACAGATATGTTCAAACTTGCAAAATAAAGTTTCCAGTTTTCTCCGCAAACACAAGATGCACGTTTTTGACGCTGTGCACGCAAAGCTCATCATCATCTTTGCGATATACACAAACCGCAGTCCAACACGCGCGAGCTCATCTTATTTTTCCTCGTGGGCGGGCCGCGGAGGAAAAATTTCTTGCCGCGTAGCAACACGCAAACCCTCGCTTGATAAATATGACGTGAGCAGAGGAAGCTTTTTCCGCTAATCCACAAATTAATTCCTCGCTTTGTATCATTAAAACAGCTGTAAACATCCAGAGGATATTCTTTAATTACCACTAAGGCTCGATCTTTTTTTTCAAGAACAAAGCGGCCACGGAAAGCAACAAATTTCAATAGTTAGGATTTTTAGTTCGAGATTCGAGTTACTGAAGCTGGGCTATAAATGTCAACCGTGAACCGTCAAGTATCATCATGGAACGTTACGTTACGTTTAAATAAAACAGAAGCGAAACGACAAATTGATCGGCACTCATGACGACTCGGATGATGCTGATGTTTGTATATTATAGCGAGAGGGCAATTCCAGATAAGTCAAATCGGAATAAAAAGCACTTTTGCATTTTTCACTTACCATCGCTCGACAAAACGCTGACCTGTTGACTGTTGGCTGCCCGCTGCCGCAGCAGCACGCAGCAGTGATTGCGGCGCCCGCGCAGTTGCGACACCAGCGCGCACCAAAATCGCGATTCGTATTATATTTGGCGAAACAACGAACATAAGGTGGTTAGTGCATAGTACATATTAAGGAGAATTGCGGTGTCCCGTCCGTCCGCCGTCGTTGTCGTCGTCGTCGTCGTCGTCGTCGTCGTCGTCGTCGTCGTCGGGGAAGATATATATACCTAGATTGAGGTTGTTGTTGACGCGCCGGAAAGAAACGACATATACATAAGGTCCGGGGGCGCCGGGCGCTGAATTGGGTACATAAACAGTGTGATAGTCTCCCAGAGAGAGCAGGACTGAGAGAGGAGTCGCGAATCGCCGGGATGGTGTAGCGCAGGCCGTACGTGCAGTGAGTGCAGTCGAGGGGAATGGCTGGGGTCACGTTGCTGGTGGTGGTGCTGGAGGCGGTGCTGGTGGTCGGGCTGGCGCTCGGCTCGTACGCGCCCGACGGCCTGGTCGCCGTCGACGAGGAGCAGACGCCCCGGGTGAGGTGGATCGAGCCGAGCCCGGGGCAGCGCGTCGTCCGGCCCAAGCGCACCGTCGGCCGGATCGACCCCGACGTCGGCAGCCCGCTCTTCGACCGGCTCTTGCCCGCCGCCTGCAGGGACAGACTCAACAAGCTGTGCGGCCTCGTCGACAACCACCACGTCGACGATCTCTTCTACCTCGAGTGCGTCCAGACCTTCAAGGCAAGTCTAACTGCAGCTGTTTAACCACCTCTGCCGCCTCTGCGCCCGCAGTCTTTTACCCATAGATGCACTAGAAACTAAAAGCTTGCTTCGCTCCACAAAAATCCCATGTTTCCCCTCTGTACTCCAGCAACTTTGATTATTCCTCATATTTCATACAGCTATTTTGATGGCAAGCTCTACTCTTTGCGTATATATTTCAAAGCAACTTGATATTTTCATATTGAACAAATTCTTATCTCCACTTGTTCTTGTTGACCTGTCTCACAACAATTTGTTTTGTTTCGATATATCAACGTTTTTTCCCTTTTTAGCCCAATGAAGTTTCTTCAATTGATGACCAGTGTCAACATTCAATCTACAATTACATCAAAGAAGTAACTGCAATTGAAAACATCCAAAAAATGACAAGAGAAGAATGTGGAAACACATTGGGAAGTTTCACCTGTCCGATGAATACGCCAGGGTCTTACTTATCTTGTTTAGTTGAGAAAACAGAAAAAATGTCAAATATAGAGTGCTCCGATTACATTCAACGACTCGACTGGGTGGTCAATGATTTCAAGATCATCGATACTTCTTTCATTCCTGAATGCCACAATGATGTTGATAAATTCCAGTGCGGGCGGATCCAACCGTACAGAGATATTTTACAAGGTCAGACGTTGGCATGTTTGCAACAGCATGTTAACGGACTGGAGCCAGGATGTAGAAAGCAGATTCTCCATGCTGCAGAAAAACAAGCTGATAATATTAAACTGGATCGTCAGCTGTATCTTGCATGCTTGCAAGATCACATAAAGTTCTGTCCCAATATTCGACCTGGCAGTGGTCAAGTTTATAAATGTCTGATGCAGCATAACACGGACAGATCAATGTCAAGGACTTGTCAAGATCAGTTGGTGAGAAGGGAGAAGTTGATTGCTTCCGACTACAAAGTCAGTCGAGGCTTGGTCAAAGCATGCAAATATGATATAAAAACTTACAAATGTCGTAGAAATGTATCCGATGATAAGGACATAAGATTAGCACAGATTTTATTGTGCCTCGAATCAGCTGTCAAAAATGGCAGTAAAGTTGCTGCGGATTGCCAGGTTGAAATGTTTGACCACAGAAAAATCCTCATGGAAGATTACAGATTATCACCTGAAATAGTTAATCGGTGTGCCAATGATATTAAAACGTTTTGTAATAATTTAGAAGTTGGTGGTGCTACAATTCATTGCTTAATGAAAAACACTAGATTAAGAGAGAGGGAGGCTAGAGTTTCAACTGGATGCCAAAGAGCTGTGAGTCGGATCCTTTAAAATTTTATACAATAATAATTCAGATCTCATTCTCATTTCTCTTCTCACTTCTCTGAATATTCTCATTTCCAGTTAGAAGATTTAATCAAGGAGACAGATGCTGGTGAAGACTGGAGAGTAGATCCGGTTCTGAGAGAAGCTTGTCAATCTGTTGTAGATGTATCTTGTAAAAATGTTCGTGTACATGTGCATCTTTATCTATACAATGAGTTATAGTTTGATCCATTAAATGACTATATAAATTATAGGTCCAAGGTGGAAATGCTAAAGTTATATCTTGCTTGATGGATAAATTAGGAACTAATAGAATGACAGAGTCTTGTGAAACGGCTCTCATCCAGATCCAGTATTTTATAGCTAGAGATTATAAACTAGATCCTCAATTGTATAAAGCATGCAGAAAGGATGCAGTGCATTTTTGTCACGCCCGGAATGCTTGGGCTGAAGATGGCATTCAAATGGACGTTGAGAGAGGCCCACTAGTTCTTCCTTGTTTGTACAGATATGCATATCATCCTCAGAAGAATATGACGGTAATATAAAGGAAACTTATGGTACTTTTTGACATGTTGGATTACTGACATGATGAATCTCAATCGTGCAGATGAGAGATGATATTTCAAATGTATCAAGATGAATTATGAATTTCAGCTCAAGAGAGGGTGTTTGGATGAAATAAGAAGAGTAATGAGGCAAAGAGCAGTCAGTGTTGACCTACAACCTGAAATTGAAGAGGCATGTTTGGATGACCTAGCTTCATTTTGTTATGACAAGACTGCCAAAGGGGAAGAAATACTTTGTTTGCAAGAGAAATTAGAAAGGTATGTGAACTGAAGTGTATGAAAATAGTCTTTTTATAAATGATTTCAATCCATCTTGAATGTATTTTTTTGTTTTCAAGCTTGAATCTAAACTGTAAATTAGCTGTTGGCAACTTTACCGAGGAACAAGCTGAACGAGTTGAATTAAATCCTATTCTCACAATGGCTTGCAGACATGTAATGGAAAGACAATGTCAAGTATGTACAGAATACATGCTTTACACATTCAGTTTAGTTCATAATTCATTTTAATTGATAATTTTCCAATAAATTCGTTACAAATTTGTCACAGGAAGTTATCAAGTATGGAAAAGATGAAGGAGATATGATGGAGTGTTTGATTGAACATAAAAATGATTTGGATACTCGATCTGATAGTAAATGCAAGGCAGCAATTGAGCATTTTCAATTAATATCCCTCAAGAATTACCATTTTACATTTAAATTTAAGGAAGCCTGTAGGCCCATGGTTGTACGATGGTGTCCACAGTATGTATTCTTTCATTTTTCTCGTTAATTTTTCAAACTCATCATTCGCACATCTAATAATAAATTACATTAAACTTTCTAGAGCTAAAACTAAGGCAGAGGTGATTGGTTGCCTCAGTTATATTGTACAAAAAGATATTATTCATGATTCGCAGCATAAAATTAACAGGGAGTGTAGACAACAACTCAGAGCGCAACTTTATCAACAGAGAGAGAATATCAAATTCGATCCAAAGTTGTATAAAGCATGTACAGACGAGATAAAACAATATTGTTCTAATATTGAGCCTGGTAATGCGCAGGTAAGATTATACCTCTCAATTTCAAAATAGTTATAAAAACATTTCCTAAGAAATATTAATTCTGGATTAAACGATTGTGTTCGTTTCAAGGTATCAGAGTGTTTGGCATCACATAAACGTGGGTTAGGTGAAGAGTGTCATTCACAATTATTCAAAGTGAGGAAACAAGAATTCCAAGATAGCTCGGTCGATTATGCATTACTAAATGCTTGCCACTCGATGGTTAGCCAATTCTGTCATGATTTTGATCGATCTAAAACATTGGACTGTTTGAAACTTCATAAAGATAAACCTATGTTTGATGAGAAGTGTAGGACTTTTGTTGTAAATAGAATGGCTGAGCAGAACACGGATTACAGGTTTAACCCAGCTTTACAGTCTGATTGTTCGACTGATATTATTAGACACTGTCAAAAAGTACGTAAAACATAGTAGAAATAATGGTTTCCATATGAATTAATCATTGAAAAAAAAAATCGATTGATATAATTTTTGCATAGGAAATACTTCACCAACCGCCAAGTAAAGAATTAGAAGGCAAAGTTATAGCTTGTTTGAAAATTAAGTTTAAGGAATCAAAACTCACAATCAAATGTGAGCGCCAAATGGAAACAATTTTAAGAGAAGCTGCTCTTAATTACCATCTCAATCCACTAATCGTCGCTCTGTGTGCTGATGAGGTAATACAAATTAACAAGCTTTAATGTGATCCAATTATTTTTTCCATTCTCCAACCAGATCTTCAATTTTTCGACTCCACTTAAAAAATTCTCTTTAAAGTCACTGCAACGGTTAAATTAAATGTATGTATTCAGATTGACAAGATGTGCAAAGCTGACGAAAACAGTAGACCTGGCGAAGTTGAGGAATGCCTGAAAACTCAGTTTGTTGCAGATAACAAAGAAATGAAAGAGGCATGTCGTATTCAAGTAGCAGAAATGATAGAGGAAGCTAAAGCAGACATAAACGTCGATCCTCTGCTACAAAAAGCTTGTGCTGTGGATGTCGAGAAGTACTGCAGTAATGTACCACAAGGATCAGGAAGACGTAAGTTTTAACCATGAGTTAAAATAGGAACTGGTTTGTTATACTTGGGAAATGTTGAAAATGTTAATTATTTTTAATTCTTTAGATATTAAGTGTCTACAGAATGTTTTGCAAGATGAAAAGAAATCCTTGCAGACAGATTGTTATAGAATGTTGACCACAAGGATTGAGATGTTTAGAAATGCAGACAAGGTAAGAATGTAGTAAATAAAGGTCAATTTCTATACTGTATAACTGTCATAGTTTTCTGATTGATAATTTTGTTGCATATCTGAAATGTTCTTAGTGAATATTAACTAGATGTCCGCCTCACATTTCGTTCTCAAATTTCACTGAAACTTTTACACGTAGCTTTTTGATACTCTGATAGGTGATATTTGCAATCGTTCGTCAGCTAACGTGATTTGATTTGCCCGAGATATTAACCGATCATCATACATGAAAATTTCATTCATTCCAGTCATATGAAAAGATTCTTTGTATAAAAAAGTTACAGTATCTTGGGGAATTTGAAACGTTAGTATGAATGACTGCAGATATTGTCTGTTTAGATAAAGTTCCAGCGAGATTGAAAACGAAAATGTGTTGTGGTTTCCTGATAAATATTGATTCGAGACAATTCGAACGAAAAATAATTCTTTGACATCATCCCGATGAGTAATCATTTGACCTTTGGATACAGCTGGCCGCCCCGGAAACCTTCGGCGAGCTCTACGAGTCAGTGAATCGTTCTCCGGCCAGGCGATACTTTCTCATTCTCACCTTCACCGCAATCGGCTTCATTTTCATCGCTGGCCTGTCTTGCGGTCGAGTATCGCGTCACACAATGCTCATGAAAAACAAATGATCGACCAAGTGCAGACTCGCCGCAAGATAATATCAAAGTTCATGCGCTATTTGCATTTTCAGTGTTTGTGCAAACAACAACCCTGCAATTTGTGAATATTTACCGAAGAATCTACGTTTCTAAACGTCAGGGAAGAGAAAAAAATAGATGCAATTTTTTACCTAAGTTACTAGACTGGCTTTAGCTCTCAATTTTATAATGAGCTTAGCCATATATATGCATTCTTATCGAATTCACGAAGACGGGTGTGGAGAAGATTTCAAAAGTTTTTTATAGTAGAAGTTTATATAAATTAGCGTCCAGTGCAAGATAATAGGTACGTATAAGAGAGTTTGTATAAAGTCAGTGTAAATTATGAAAAACAACGGGCGAAAGATAGGAGAAACACATCTCAAAAATGGGTGTTATTTCAGTTTGATAAATTGAAGAACAACGTGACTGAAATTAAAACGATACGCGCCCTAAAGTCTGGCTGTCCGTTTATAATGAATGATTTTTATATAAAAACTTTATGAAACTTGTGATATCAATTGTGTTATATAATAAAAATGATGATACGTGACAATATTAGCCATCAAATTTATATATTTTCCCTTCGTTACCATTTACATGCTTCGTGGTACGCGAAAACCAGAAATTAAGCCCGCTAACTTTATCATACTCACTCACACACATTTACGAGAGCAGACGCTCGTGCTATGAATTTCAAAAGGGAATAACCGGGCTCGAGTAGACTTGCGCAACGCGTCACAACAACTCCAGTGTATATATGTGCGTACACTGTTTGAATTGGAATTTTCAGACGGGAAGAATGTCAAGGGCCACTTCCCATCAATAATAATTGTGAAACGTTCCAGCTAACCTTATACACTACTTGGAGTATATTGACATAGCGATAAACAGCTGTCGGTAATCGAGGCAGTCGGACTATTTGCTTCCTAATAGTTTTTTTTTAAAAGCTTCATCTTTAAATTGGGCTTTAAACGGTGTGTCTGCGGCGTTTCAGCTCTTGCGTCAGATGCGGAAGGATCTTTAACAGGAAATAATACCTTTGTGTTATTAATTTTTTAAAAAACTTGATGATATCAATTTAAAAAGTCCACTAAATCATCATATCTTCGACAAATGTAGTAATCACATGATGAATTTGAGAAATACCATCGCTCGAATTGACGTTCGAAAAGATGATGAAGCAATCTGAAAATTTCTCAATGAATGATGAAAATCCAACGGGATCATTATTTCATTGACAAGTGCTGTATCTTGATGGGAATCTCGAATATTTGAACGAAGCTAACTGACAAACGGAATGTGAATCGTATAGTTGATACGTATATTTTGTAGAGACTGTATATTTTATGTATTTTTTCATACACTTTTTTTAATTTCAGTACTTAACGCTGGAAGGAGTCGCTGACGTAGGGTTTGACGTGAACGAAGAATGAAAAAAAAGAACGCGTGGAAAAAAAGTTCTAAGTCCGTAAGGCGAGAAAGCGATTGAAAAAATGTGTCACGCACACCGCGCGCGAGACGATATAGAAGAAAGGTGACGAACGCGAGAAGGCGAAAGAGGAATAGGTATATAAGGGAAGGGCCGCGCGCGCGCGAGACTCCAACTCGCGCACACGTACGGCTCGTTCCACTTTACTTATAGAGTATATAGGCATGTGCGGATGTGCCTCGCATCTCATGCGTTGGTTCGGTAACTTATATATATCAGCCCATTGTCTCGCTCCTTTTCCCTCTCTTGGATAGTCTTCACACTCCCACTTCCTCGCCCATTTCCTTTTTCAATCTCCCCGTATAATCTTTCATTTTCCCCGAGCGTTCGACTGATCGTGTATCGCCTCCGCATCAAGAACCAATAACACTAGCGATTTCATTTGGTGAACTGTCGGCGTTCGTCGTTTCTCAATCGTTCAACGGTAGTGATGTCTGCTTTTTTTTACAAGTTTTAGGACTATTTTAGATACATAATAATCGTTGAGGAGCTTATTTGCTGTCGGGAATCCATTACTCTCTGTAATATTAGACATGATGCACTGTTATTCACTGTATTCCTCTTGGAAACAGACGTGATTATGCGTTGTTTTTTTTCAAAATCCAAATAATGGATTACTAAGAAAAAATTGTCAGCAATAAAAATGTTGGTCAAGTAATAGGTACATCTTTTGTACTCGTATAGCGATCTCGTATAGACCGACGCGTGGTAGTTTCCGTGTATAGTAGAAAGTTGAAGGGAAATTCAATTCATTAAAAGTGTATTGATTTCACGTTGCAGCGTACGCGACAAAGTGAATTCCATGTACCCACGCATTTAATTTCTCGCGTTGGAGGAGTTTTAAAAATTTCCCTGGGCTGCGCTGCACACATATATATGTATATAAATATTCCAGCTAGAATAGGTGCACGTGGCGCGGCTCAGCTGTAGCCGCGACCGAGAGAGGCAAGAAAATGTTTATATTTAAAGCTTCGCCTTGGATGAACTTTTCCAATACACCACATAGTTGATTTTCATTATCAATCGCTATATTTACGGCACAACGCGCGCTCTCCATAATGAAATATATATTATAAAGTGCCCATCGGCCGTGATGTAAATCTATATTTGTTTTGTACGGCCTCCAACGCCAACATCCGCAGCAGCTGACGCGGATTCGGTGCGCGGATGACATTATTTCCGTATGACAATCTGCGTCAAACTGTGAATCGTGTGTGTGCGTATACGTGCGTGTGCGTGTGGAGCAATCGATGGCGAAGTGGGTGCGCTCACGCCCCCAGCTGTACTTATGTTCATTCGAATCGCATTCGAGTTTGGTCCCAGTGGACTCTAGTGCGCACGCTCCTCTCAGCCAATATGAAAAACCCGCGTTTGTTGCAAGACACTGCGTGCAATGTTATTGCAGTCCAACAGTAGACACGTACGAGCGTGCCAAAATGTTTACTATGTGTAACGGGCCAGGAGACCACGGCTCACATTAATTGAGTCTTCAACTGCAATCGAACTTTTCAAGCCAGTTCTTCAATATCCAAACGGGAGATATTCTGAGTCGTTCGCATCAGCTACCGCGATTTGATTTGTCTGACTAGAATACCACAAGCCATTTGGGTCTCGGATTTCGCAGAAACTTTTCGAGGTGACTTGTGCCGAGTTAATCAGCTTAAGTTTCTATTTCCCAAGATATTATCATATTTTTAAGTATGTAAGGTAAGGCTGGCCAATGAGCCTCTGAAGGCAATGTGCCTCCTCTCCCCCACCACCCTGTCTGACCTTTCGTATTTTGGGTGCTTTCGCGGCACGAGTGGCACTCGGCTTATGTTGGTATAGTATTAGAATAATGTTTACAGTCAATTCATTCACACATTTTTACACTTTTGCACTATTTTACGAGACTTTCAACTTTTACTCCCTCCTTTTTTTCCTCCTTTGTTTTATTTCACTTTACCATCTAAATTGTAATAAATGTAGTCATTCTTGTTTCGCTTTACGTATGACTATTCGATCTTACCTGAAAAAATCTCATCTTATATCTTACTCAAAATTATTTCTTTCGCGCATCCAACTCAAGGCAGTTGCCAATATGCTCTATAATCATATGGAAATACTCGGAAATACCTCAATTATCCACAATTGTCGTGAATAATTACTGGTTAAAGATGAAAATATTAATTTAAGCTGATTTCCTACACTTGTAAGATGGTCAAAATATATATGAGTGGATGAAAGTGAGGGACGCTGGGACACGTTGAGAGGATTAAATTATAAGGGGGCCGTATTGGGTACCCAAATTTTACAACCCCCGATTCGAGTGACTTTGGATGTTTAACATTTGCAAAACGCACATTTTCACCCGCAAAAGTTTGATCGAGATCCAAGGCTTAAGTGCCTGTCGGTCGAAAACAAATCATTTGTCATTAGCTGACATCTGCACAAGTTAAGATATGACGGTATTCGAGAAGATACATTTTTCGCCCTAAGAACGTAAAAAGTGGCTAAAACTGGTTTGAAAATTTATAAAAGTGGACCTGCGGAGGTGTACACTGCTCTCGCAGCTTGTTTCGTCGCTTTGTCCGAGTGCGCGACTCTTTGGGGGAAATGGAGAAAAAAAAAAGAATGTATAAAGGCCTTTGAAGAGGCGAGGTGAAAAAAATGCAAAAGATTTTCCACGGCACGAGGATGTAGAAAAGCGTTCGGGGAAAAAGTTGGCCTTTCGAAAGGCTTGTATACTATACATAAGTATAAAACAACATTCTTTGGCTTAAGCGGCGGCGCGAGCGGTGCGCGCGGCCGAGTAAGTATAGAAGCGCGCATTCGCCAAAGTGCGTTGACTTGCGCGAAAAAACGCACCCGGCCACTCGCCACTCGCTGCTCTCCCGTTTGAGCCTCTGTCCGCGCATACCGCCTTCGCATACATATTCCATCCGCGATTGGTGCACATACTCAACACTTTCATCCCAAATGAAAAGCGAACTTGACTTTGCAAACTGGTATACGGTGCTTATAAAAAAAAGTTGCCTTTCCCGTTTCGATAACACACGCAGTGTGTTGTTCTGTCCCGGAATCATTACTTGTACACAGGAATAACATTCGTTGAAGTAGTACAATCGTGAAAGTTTTTCATCCCTTATTTGAAGTTACTTCTGAATCGTAGGAATTTTGAAGCTCGCCGAATTAATTGTGTATCGAGACCGCCGACACAGATTAATTCAATTTCAATTTGAGCCGTTTTTTTTTTTAAATCCGAAGTGTATATAGTGCTGGTTTGTACAAATATAAAATATTTTGACATACGATCAAATGATTAGAATTCCGAATGTGGTTGGATGAATGTGATTTGGCGAGAGAGAAGAATCGCAAAACTGATTATTATTCAGAATCGGGAAAGATCGGCATTGTACATACATATAGGCGCTACTGGTACGCGAAATCAGAGGTGGCGAAATGAATGAAGAGACAAGTCGCGGAATATATATAGAAATTGTGATATGCTGTTTCATAACACTTACTGGGAGAGAACGAAAAAAAGAGGAAAATTACGTAGGCGTATAGGAGCAGTGTTGTTGGAGCGTGAACCGAGAGGAGAGGAGCTGCGGCGCGGGATCGGATCGCGATCGGCACGTGCGCAAGGCACACCAGCAGGCAGTGATATAATAGGTGTGGTTGTGCGCGAGCGCGCGAGGTGATTTTGGAGCGCGCCGCACTGCTGCAACATATCATAGAGCCTTGGGCTGGCGCGCGCGCGAGCGAGAGCGAGACAGCCGCTGCTGTGTGTGCGGCGGGTGTTTGGCGCAGGGGTCGCTGCTGGTCTCGCGACTGCTGCAGGTTCGGGGCTTTCACTCGTGTCGCGGGCACATCGTCGGCGGGGCGCGCGGAGTGTGTATGCGTATATGCGCGCTCGTGTCTGTGTGCGGGGCAGTGCGCGCGCGAGCCGCGAGAGAGCGACGAGACGACGGTCGGCGGTCGAGACTCGAGACTCGAGAGAGAGAGAGAGAGACGAGAGCGCCAGCCGAGCGCAGTCGGGGCCGGGAAAGTGCTCGCGCAGTGTCGTGTCGGCCATTTTGCAGGGGCCAGCCAGTGCTCGCGGGCTGGCACGCACGTAAACACACACGGGCGACTTACGTATACGCGCTGGGTACGCTGGTGCCTGCTACGCGAGTACCAGGCCCACCGCCCCCAGCCGCCCCTCCGCTGCTACGCGAGTGTCACCCGCCGCGCACTGCTGTTACACGGCCCGGCCGAGAGGTGCGGTGCTGCGCGCCTGCCACCAGCAGCGCACGGGCCCCGTGCGCGCGCGGCCCCACGCACGCACACACACACACACACACCGACCGACCGACCGACACACCAACAGTTTAGCGCGAGCTGCCAAGGATGCACCGCCAGCGAGCCGCCCGAGCCTGCAGCCGCCGCTGCTGCTGACCGCAGCCGATCCTCCCCCCCCCCGCTGCACACACCCACGCGCGTCAACATCAACCGCCCAGCCGACCCAACACTCGCACGCTAAATGGACGCATCGTCCATCATCACCCAGGTGTCGCGCGATGACGAGCTAGGCCAGTTCAGCAATGAAAAAGGTGCGTACCTATATACACCTCCTGCCTAGTGCCTACGCACACGCACACGCACGCACGACCCCCCTCGGTCCTCGGCCCGCACCTGTTACGCGGTATATATCTGTGTACGCCTAGGCCACGCGCGACAGCCAGGCGACAGTCACGTACACACACACACACACACACACACACACACACACACACACACACACACACACACACACACACACACACACACACATACACGCGTCGCACACTCATCAGCTCGAATTCTGCTGCCTGCAGATGATCGCTGGACCGCCTCGAGCGCGTTAAACACACCCATATAACTTGTATAACCATGTCTCGTGTTGCTGCCAATGTGCTACGTCTCTGTCGCGCCGAACCAGCAGGCATCACGTCGTTTTTGCTGCCTCGTCGAGTGCTTTTTACGTGCAGCCGCGGCCGGAGTCTGCAGCCGCGGCTCTGCTTTACCACCTCTTACCCACCTTTGAGCCATTTTGCTCTGGCTCTCTGTGCGTTGTTTTATCTTTTGCTATCTTTACTCTCTCGTTCTCTCTACCGCTGCCAGCAGCTATACACGTCTCTCTCCCTCTCCCTCTCGCTCGTTTCACTCGGCTAGCTACATTTTTCTCTCCTATCGCGGATGTTTTATCTTTTTCCGCTTCATTAATGCTTTTCACGTCTGGATTGTTATCGTATGTGACATTGACGCGAGCTCGCACATAAAAATACGAGCCTCGCGAGCCACAAAATTTTCGAGGGAGTGAGCAGCTTTTTTTATCATTATTTCTGCTCTGGATGACTCGATCTTCCATCTTCCCTTTTCAATTACTCTCTGTCTCAATCTTCTTACTTTGCAAGGGAAATCCATGAGTTGAAGGCATATGAGAATCCCTAGTACTACAAATCCATTATAGTTTACTTTTCATTTCCAATCTTTTACAGTATCAAATATGGTCAATGTGTTGATGATTTATTTTTGGATACTAGCTAGCGGAGAACAAAACTTCTCTCACAAAGTGTTCTTTATAGATCAAACTTAGAAATAATCCATTTTACACTGTTCGTTATCAAGCTCAATAAATTTTATGATGTAGACATTTATTCTGATCTTCCACTATTTGTTCTTTGTCCAATGAAATGTTCACCAAATTCAATCTACAACATTGACTAGTTTCACAACTGCACATGCATTTTTCCCTTTTAAATTAAGATCCCTCAAATCGTCAAGCTATTCATTTTTCCAAAGTTTGCTAGTTTTAATTTTACTCAAGTTCTGTTTCTGTTATTCCAAGGTTTTTTTTCTTACATATAAACCAGCATTAATGAATTGATATTTATTAGTAATTACATAAAATTGATGTGATTGATTTAATTTTTCAGCACAATTACCTAGAGACAATGAAGCTAACGTCAGTGGCCAGAGTCAAAATGAAAAGAAACCAAGGAGTAGAGGTTTCTTACGCTCTTTGCTCTGCTGCCTAAGTCGGAACAGAGGTGGCAGTTCCAAAAGCTCCAAGGCCAGTTCATATCAGGGTGATCGTAGGACAGTGCTTAGAAGCTCTCCATCACCTGGCTCGGGCTCACCTCGCTTTCTCCTGCCTCCGGTGCGGCATCAAGATATCCACAAAAAGTGCATGGTGATCGATCTTGATGAGACCTTGGTGCATAGCTCATTCAAGCCCATCAATAATGCTGATTTTGTGGTGCCAGTAGAGATTGACGGAACGGTGCATCAGGTTTATGTTCTCAAGAGGCCTTATGTTGACGAGTTCTTACAGAGGATGGGAGAACTCTACGAGTGTGTACTGTTTACTGCGAGTTTGGCAAAGGTAATCTTCTTTATGTTTATTTCTATATTTTATGTTTTTCAGTCTCATTGTGAAAATTGACATATTGATCATAAGGTCAAAGATCATATGAATAGTATGCATTTTTATGAATTAGAGTGAGGGTTATTGCAAGTATTTTCTATATCAAAATATTATGCTTGGCATGGAAATATATTTGTTGATTTTAAAATCTTATGATATATTATGGAACTCAAATTCGGATTTTTTATTATATTTTCTAATTCCATAATAATATAAAAGATCTCCCTATTCAAGTTATTTTATTGTAAAAAATAAACCACATTACCGATCTATGTTAGGATTTAGTAAGTTTGATGCCTTTAGAATCTTTTTGTACTCACACATGAGTTGGATGACTAATGCTATAAAAATTTCATGTCATGCAAGTTATGGATATTATTGTTCTGTTCAGAATTGCAGACATCTAATATGTTTGTTGTTGTGGATCACGGCGGTATTTTATAATAATCAAATATTCATATCGAAAACAGAATGAAAATTTAAATTTTTCCCTTTTCACAGTATGCAGATCCAGTAGCAGATCTACTTGATAGATGGGGTGTATTTAGAGCCCGATTATTTCGTGAATCGTGCGTTTTTCACAGGGGAAATTATGTTAAAGATTTGAACAAATTAGGACGAGATTTGAGACAAATTATCATTGTTGATAACAGTCCTGGCAGTTACATTTTCCATCCAGATAATGCGGTGAGTTTGAAATCGCAAATATATAATTTAATTTAATGTTATGCCAGTAATGCATTTGTTAATTCTTTATTTTTGAAAAACATTTACATTCATTTACTGTAGTAGAATCAGTGAAATGATGTAACAGAACAAGTTGTTACATTCTGGTTTATTAATGACAATTAATTAGTAATGTAATCAATTTTATAATGTGAAATTCTTTGATAAAATTTCTTGATTGATGAGAAATTTATATTCTTATTTTGAATATTCACTGCATTTTGAAAAGAAAGTAACAGTGTGATCTCGGAGGAAAACTGCGCATTTATTGAATGTACAGTTGAATAATCCAAGAAAAATGTTTATGACTTGCTACATCATTTTACACAAACATGAATTGTATATTTAGGTGCCAGTTGCTTCGTGGTTTGATGACATGACAGATTCGGAGCTACTTGATCTCATACCATTTTTTGAGAAGTTGAGCAATGTAGATAACATCTACACAATGCTGTGCAACAGCAATCACCCATACAATCAAGTGCCGCAAAACGTGAAAAACAACCACAACAATCAAGGATCGGGTTCTGTAGGCGCCTCCTAGCCCAACCTAAACTCTGGCCAACATCTGGTCAGTATTATGAATCCACAGTGTATGCTCAGGAGAGTTCTCGCTGGACTCTACGAAATAGCCCACAACTACTCTATGTTATTCACAAGACAAAGAAGCAACTCGTCCTGAGATAGTGAATTTTGAGGGCATGTCAACGAATAACTACATAAACACTCAAAATTGATTATATGGTAAAATGATAGAAGAAAAATTGCCAGCCTAAGCTTCAAGCTTCAGAGTGAGGTCGAAAAATTCATGGTGCCCGACTTTACCAAGAAGAAAACTTTGAATTTTGAATTTTGCTCGAGTTGCATAGTTGTTATTTTGTTTATGAGGGAGTTCAATTTTTTTGCCTCAATAACAGAAAACTGCTATTCCCAAATTTCACTAACATCTTACTATACTGAGAAATATTCTTCAATTGTGTGCTCACATAGAAATGAATATAACTTGATTTGAAAAAATTGCATTCCCCTCATAGATGATCACTAGTTTTATGCAAAAAGTGAAATTAACTGTAGGCTTGTTAGACTAATAGCGAACACTTGAGCAAATTGCGAAAAATCAAAGGTCTGGTAAAGTAAATACTAAGAAAAGTCTGAGGGTAAACTTTTCAATCTTCAACTACAGTGGTGTTCCAAAATGGGATATGTGCAACGTTTTCATCCCTGAAAGGTGAAAATAGTGTTGAATACATGTATGTTTTCTCATCACAAAGTGTAGAACTGTAGAAGTTTAGAAAATATCTCGATTGAATTGACTACCGGAAATAATGGAACTTATACAAAGAACTCATTGACCACAAGTTTCAATATCGCCCAAGTTTCAGCAGAAGCTATCAAACAGTTTGAATAATCTCGGTTGGGTAAGCTTGACCAAACTTCCAGAAGCAAAATTATTTTAAATTGAGGTAAAGCTGAAAATTCTTACAATCAGTCATGTGAAAGATTGCAAATATCGCAATAACACAAATTTCAGTGATCAATTTCTCTGAAATAATCTTTTAAGAGTACTTTATTTTTATCAAGACTATGATTGATGGTATTTTGATCAGATTTATATATGTATGGATGGAAAATTTAAACACTATAATACAAACAAGGCATTCGGTCCGTGAGTAACAACTTATTTTATCAAATATAGTTGAAGATCAGTCCAAAATGTAAAATTATCAATGCCTTTATTCAAATAGAAGAGCAGAAGTACGTTTCACCATATGTGTAATCATTTCTTGCTTCAAAAAATTATATGTAAATATTTGAGCATTACATAAAGAATTGGTTAACTTTTCATTTTGAAATTACTGTTACTGGGTTTATTTTTTCTGCTATAAAAAATTATAAACTTTCAACGTTCTGATGCTTCGTGTCGGGTTTCATGGCATTTTACTGTCAATTTAGAAAATAAGCTTATTCACGCCACATTGGGTTTGCTCCGTGAAATTTAATTATTTGTACAGCATACAAAAATTGTTTTAGTGTAGTAGTATTTAGTATACATTCAAAACTAGAAAACTTTCTAAATGTTTTCTTTTTTTGTTATTTATAAAAATACCGGTAACAGCAAGTTTCCTACAGTATTTTGTACCTATGCTACTAATGGTGCTTCAAATAACATATCTATGAATTGTATATAAATTTGATTTCCTGCATTACTAAATGTGGAAAGTAGAAAACTAAACATTCTACTGCCAAAATATATTTAACAAAGTCAGCGTTATTCGTTGTCCATCAATCTACTCTTTATATAAAACTGATTGGTGTCTCAAACGGAATAATTAGTGATTTTTATCAAATTGAAATTATTAGGTATTTTACCTATGTCAATCAATTCGCGCTTCTCAATGATTATATTATGGAAACTCACTATTTACTTTCTTTGCGATTGAATGGAAGCATTCAAAGATTAGTAGTAAATAGTACATGGGTGATCTTAAACGGGCCTTTTAGTCTTCATGCAACTATTATCTGGAATAAATTACATATTTATTTATTTATTTATTTATTTATTTATGTAAAATACGGATTTTCATTGGGTTAAAAATTATACCTATTCTATGACGAATACTGAGCCAGTTGCGATTCTTGAAACTATCCTAAACATCATTTCCTTAAAATTAGTAACTAATAAGGTGGATTACAATCGCTCATATTTTTATTCATCAGATTACAGCGTCTATCAGTTACTGATCAAGCCCATGATTCATAAAAGGAATATAAAATAATGTCGAATTATGTTAAGATTTATAAAGACTTTTTCGTATTTCTACTGGAGTATTTATAACATTCTTTCCACATAATACAAATGGAGAAATAAATAATGGATACAAAGCTCAAAATTCAACGTGATTTGTTAGAGTGACTCGTGCAATATAATGAGAAAAAAATCAACGTGCCTTTCACGAAAGTCGGCGTCTTTGCCATTTTCTTCAACCTACCATATAGCATTATACTTCACTTACATTCAGCTCACTGAAACAGAAGCTTTTACAATTTGCTTTATGAAACTTTGCTATTTAAACGTGTGAGTTTAATTACTCTTGAAAAATGTGTGCAGCTCCAAGTTGTTTTATTCCCCTATCACTAAAAAGTAGGGTCCTTTTTCAAATAATAACAATGTAATATTATTTCAAGTAATGTGATCCATCAGTGCTTCTGCTGGCCTTGTACTCACACGCACACGCGCGTACTCCCCCCCTATACACACACACATTTAAAAGGCATTCAAAGTTTATAGCCTCGCATCGATAATCTTACATGAATTTTATGTTACATCTAATCTTCAAACTCGATGCAATGCCTTGTTTGTTGGGAGAGAAAGAGGAAACACAAGTGCGTTAGAAAGTATGGAAGGGTGTACTGCAGTTGTTATTTTTTCCTTTGAATGTAGAGTATATGCGGTAAAGCGAATTTGCTGGAATTCCCTTTAAATGTAATGTATGTGCGATGATGCGGATTTGTTACAATTCACGACATAATTAGTAATGCGATTATACACTTAGTTGAGATTTTCTTGATATAAGAATCAACAAGAGTATGGCGAGAATCGAATTTACCTCGTCATAGTTGTTTTAGTTTGATTAACGAAAAGATGAATATTACTTGGAAGAAATCGAGCAAGGTTTTAATGTATTACTTTTAATGTAAAATTGTAAAGGAAAAAGACAGATCATGTTTTATCATTTTTAAAAGTTTTTATAATTTTTGATGGTGTTTTCAAAAGAAAAATAGTGGGAGGTTATTTGAAAGTGATCAACACAAACGAATATTTGAAGAACAGGGTATAGAAAAATGCAGTTTCTATTTTCACTCCAGACATTTACTTGCAACATTGAAAATTTTCATTATCTGAAAAACTATAATAGTCCAGAATAGAACGATCGATTGATTGATCCTAATCTCCAGAAAAAAGATAACTTAATTGAAAGTCAGATACATTTTCAATCTACCTATAGAACCATTGAGACTGCAGTAAGAACTTGATTTGTCAAATGATTCTTCTGTAATACACTTCATGTATATGAAAAATAAGTTATCCGGAAGAGAATTATAAAAATTTTAAAGACTGAAGTATTTATTGTGAAACAATGGTACTGACGAATTGAAATAGTTTCTGATGGTGAATTTTTAGAAGCCGTAAATTCTATGTAAATTATTCCATCATACATTTGAACATTTAATTGCTCGGAAAATTTGATGAACATCGAGAGGTTTTTCAAATAGAGTGTGAATATGTTCGGTTGAATGTAATGTGTGTAAGAGAAATTCACAATAATGTACACATTCACAGTGCAATGGATGAATTATATGCTAAGAAATTTCTAAACTTTGTTCTTCATAGAAATGATTGAAGATTGATTTTTATTTTTAGTTTTGACTATACTTTAATGGTTTATTTTCTCATCTGTTTTGTAATTAGCTCGGTTTCTAGCAGGTACACATTGAAATTCAAAAATGTGGACCAAGAATGTTCCATGTTGATGAATTATCGATGCTCAAGATGTAAAAAAGGATATTTTAAGAGAGAGAAAGAAAGATGAATAAAACATTATAGTGGTACTGCCGTTCGTGGGACGGTGCTTTTATAAGCATATATACGGAGAAGAGTAGAAGAAAAAAAATTAAAGTAAAATCGGAACATTTTTATAAAGCGCAGCCAATTGAATAATTGTGTGTGAGAGCAAAAGAGCGACAGGGTTAGAAAGAAAGAATTTCGAATTTTGCGTATGAGTAAGATAGAAAGAAAGAGAGAGAGAGAGAAAGAAAGAGAGAAAGAGAGAAAGAGAGAGTGAGAGAGTGGATAAGTTATTAGCTGATACGCGAAGATTGCACTAGAGAGGGTATTATAAATATATATTGTACAAATAAAGGAATCGTCATTAAATGAGATAACTACAAATAGAAATCATGAATGGAGCTGAATTGTAGGTTCTTTAAAAAAAAAACGAATATAAAGATGGAATTCGAAGTGCTATGGACACTTGCAAAAGGGTGTCAGCATAAATACTAACTTTCAACACAGGTACACACGTACACACATACTTACATATGTAAATGAGCAAATTGTAATTAAATTGATTGAATTGCCTTGATTTGTAAATAAACACTATCGAAACTTCAGTTGAAAAGAAATAGGCGAAACGCGCATGGTGACGAAGTTAACATACAGAAACTCTGTTCGCAGTGTTTGCAATGCGTGCCACTAAATATTTGAAAAAATTATATATACTAATATAAAAATATACAACGTGACTCGCATTCGCGGCTTATAGAAACTTTCGTACATTTTTTACTAACACGAATCTGATTTTTTTTAACTTGCGTCATTTTGTACAACAATCGAGATATGTAGATATCGAGATATGGAGATGAAAAAAATAGGTAGTATGCAGAAGTAATGCTACGGAACCGATTGAAAAATATTGTTAAAATAATCGAAAGGATAAAATAGATGTAGCCGCGAAGTCGCGAGTTGTGCGACGAGAATGAGAGAGAGAGAGAGAGAGAAAGAGAGAGAGTGGAAGAATGAAAATGTGTCAGAGTGAAAGAGAGAAAGAGAGAGAAAGCGTTAATAACACCTCCCGCCCCTCCGATTGTCCAGTTTGCTCTGTGATTCTGTGTTTAATAAAATATATATATATATGTTTGATAATACTTTTTCGACAATTTATATTTTATCCTTGTGTTATCATTTCCATTGATCCACTATGCATTACTATAGCATCGACATATAAAATTTTTTATTTTAATAATTTTTAATAATTCAAATATATAACTTATGTTTTGTGTAATTATCAGGTGAATTAGTAAACACAGTTGACGAAAGTTAGACATTACGCCATAAGCACATCATCATCACATAATTTCTCTGATTAAATACTCAATTACATGTTGAATCACGAGTGCAGATGCTATTTGTCACCAAGTCGAATAATTGACTAATCATCTAGTCTAGAAAATCAATTCAAGAATTGCCGTTCATGGGTAATGAAAGAAAATGTTTTTTCAAGGAATTTGTCTCCTGATGCTAACGATATTATTGCAGTGAGCTTTATTTTACAAGGGATCTTGCATTAAATACTAAAAACTCAACCCAGAAAAATTCTATTTACTTCGAACGATAAACTTATTGACTGATCAGTAATGCTTTGATGGTCTGTACCTTATACCTGTATGTGTTAAAATACTTGTTAGCCGGTCTACGTACTTCGAGTTAGTGCTCTTATTATTAACACAATAATGATTATCAGTAATTATAGTCCGGCCACTGATAAAACTCAAGGTAATAAATTTTCACGAATAAAAAACACGAAAAAGATATTTCAATTGTGTTCAAATCATTGTTTTCATTATTTCTGAAGCGACACTAATAAATGAGGCTTGGATAGAGTTGAGTTCAATTTCCAATCTTTCGAATGCTCTCTAATATGTTTCACGGTTATTTGATTCAAAAATATCTGTATTGTGAACAAAGTATTGGATTACGCGTTGTTTATTTCATAGTCGAGCTGGTGTGTCTGCTGATTGTAAGAAGAATATATCACACCTCGCACGCATCAAGCGCTGCAGAGCTTTAAAACTGCTCCCGCGCATCGTTCATTCGATACATCTCGAGATATATGCATGGTATCGGCGGCCGCGTTATCAGTAACACTGTCGATCCCGCGAGATATCTCGAGAAATTTTCGAGGCAAAAAGAGCAAGAGAGAGCGCGCAAAATTTTCGCGGACACGCATATAAGGTACAGCTATATACATATATATATATATATATGTGTATATAATCTGCAGTGAAACACCAAGAGACTGACTCGAGAGTGTGTGCTGTGCGCGAGAACAGTACTTATATAGTGAGTGTGTGTATGTGCAGGTGTGCAGGGGGGCAGGCAGGCAGGCAGGCGCGCGTGGAAGGGAACTGGACTGCTGCACAACGAAGCGGAGCTGCAGCGCTCGCGCGAATCGGGGCTAATAAAAGCGCGAGCTGAAAACAAACATCGATACACAGGTGCACCCACGCACACGGATCGCAGCGTCCATTGGAGATGGGCCGCGCTCCAGCCGATACGTGAAGCCCCAGCTCCCGCGTTTTTCCGCGCGAGCGTCGTCCCCTGCTCTCTGCAGTCCAGCTCGAGCTCTGTGCGGCGGCCTTCTCCCTTTTCCTACCCCCTTTTCCTACGTCCTACCTCCCCGACGACCCCGACCACCACACGCACTATACGTACTTACTCATCCACTCGCACTTAAAAACTACTTAGCCAGCGATCAAGATGCCGCGCGTCAAAGGTTCACCCAAGAAGTTCGTAAAGTCTGGCGCAGCCAACAATACCTGGGTCTTTCTCATGAAGGGTGAGTCGACTCTGATTATTCCTGCTCGCACGCTTATCCGCATCAACTATCTCCCATTTGAGTCAGTTCTCCTATTCTGCGATGTTTTCAATCAGTCAAACTCGTTTTTCTCAGCCAATTAATTGCTGTGAAATTTTTATGTTTATCTTGTACATCTCCACTTCATCCCACTCAGTTTGAAACATTGAATTCAACATTTTACATGCAATTTATGCTTGTTGTTAAGTTTATAGCTAATTGTGTTGGGTTTTGCAGGGGAAAGCTTAGAAAGCACAGATGGCGTTCATCCAGACATGGTCAAACTTCGGCATCCAGCATCAAATCAAGCCGCTATGTTTGTTTTTAGCTCCGGAGATTCCTCCATCCAAGAAGTCATGACATTCGATGAGAACAAGAGGTCTTGGTTTATAGACGACAATGTTAGGTCGGATGGAAAAATGCACTTATCAACTCCTATTGATCCCATATTTTTGGTTCTACCATACTTGAGAAAGGTAAATTATATTGAATACCGACTATAAATTCTCCATTTTTCACTGGGATTTTAACTACCAATACTTTTCTTAGTCTCAGCAAGTAATGCCTCTAGAACAATGTCTTCAGGATGAAGACTATCCTGAAACTACTCGACTCACAAAATGTCAGAACTTGAAACTGACGTTAGTTGCTGATCGAAAAGGAGACGAATCTTTGCAAGCATTCAAATATAATGAAGAAAAGACATTGAGTTGGTTACGAAAAAAAGTTGAAAAGGTTGCTGAAGTTGTGAGGCAAAAAGGTATTCACGTTTCACAAGGTGCTCTCAGTGCCAATTATGTAAAGAGCAGCAAAAATGAAGGTGGAACAGAAGCAGGTAATCATAATATTGTATTATGCTCAGGTTCTTGTTGAAGTGAAAATTGTAAGAGATTTGGAAGAAAATGCTTTACTTTTCAGAATATATGAAATATGCTCATGGTATAGTTTCTGAATACCTAGCAGAAGATTTGTCCAAGAAATTATTGCAATACCTCAATTTGCCTGATGATGGAGAACTGAAAAAACGTAAACTTAGTAGTCCCAAAGATACAACTTCAGATGAAAAAAGATCTAAGAAAGACACACAAGAAGAAACTCCTAAGAGTAAAGCATTAGATTTAACAAAGGCAGAGAAGGTAGGTTTCACAATATTGATAGTTATTTATTAAGAAAATTAAAAGTGCATAATGTATAAATTGAACCTACATATTTTCAGCCTTCCAAGACACCAACAGTTTCAAAGAAAGATCAGGCCAGGCAGAAAGCTGCTGCTGGGTCCAAAAGTATAAGTAGCTTTTTCAAGAAGAAATGAAAATCCTAAACAAATCAATCAAGCATCGCAGTGACTCGCCGGTTGTGAAAAATGGGTAGTCACAATGAGGTGGTTTTAAAATCTATGTTCCTATGATGGTTCTTATATAAACGTCAATATTATCAAAATAACTTGAAATTAAGAGAGATCTTGCTTAGCGATCAATCTTATAGCATCAAATGAAAATCAAGAATGTAGCGAATAATATCTTCATATTTAATCCTATTAATGGCAGACATCGAATCTGTAATTCAGTAACAGGTGTCTTACACTGTTTAATAATTATTCTTGTCTGCAAATACGTTTCAGAAAACTGTGCTCAGAATGATAAAATTATTTTTGGACGTTTTACTTTATTTAAAATCGTCTAAGACAAAAATATGATGCAGGTTTCCAAGTGATAATTTCATTTTATGATTCAATTCAGAGAATCATGAAATAACAAAATCAGATTTTGAGATGACATTCATCTGTTTTGTAAATAGTACTGCATTTTTTTATAATTTATGACACAATATTCTATGCGTTTAAATATAAGATACTATGAATTTTTGTACTGTTTCAAATAATCAGCGAAAGTTGATTTTTTATGATAACATTGTTATCTATAATTTGTGATCATTGTACTTTAATAATGTAGTATACTCGTGAAATTCAGAAAAATGAAAAAAAAAACTATCAAAATGCAATATTATAAATTGATCCTATTACCAAATTGTTGTTTTTTACTGCAATTGAATGGTTTTTATATGGTATTTATTGTATTGTTGATTGAATTTTATATTATGAAGTAATATTCTATAATTTAGTGAATGAAGCAGGCATTTGTACTACATTTCTAATTTATCCATTCTTGTATATAAAATCCTTATCTTATAACCAACATGATTGTTTTATTGAATAACTTGGAATTATTAGTCTTATTCCCAAATCTTGATTATTAAACTAAAAATTGAATCAAACATAAGGACAGATAAACTTTTAAAAAATTAAAATTAAACTCAATTATAACTATATTACAAAATATATAATGAATTGATATTTCATTAATTATAATTATAAATAAATTGATTGATGAATTGATGAATATAATGAATTGATATCTCATTAATTAAATTATAATTATGAATTCAAAAGTTCACTACTTACATTATTGATTATTTTACATATCTGTATTTTTTTATATAAAATTACTGTACAAAAAGTAACCATAATAATCTACTCATTCTATCAGTGATTAATGAGTAACTTCTTTTGGATTTGAAAATTAAATGTCTGCACTTTGTTGGGAGGGTTCTTCCATTGGTTCTGACATTTCGATATCCCTACACTTAGCTGCTTGCAATTCTCTTCGAATTTCTGGTGTTATAGTGGGATGTGACTTCTTCTTCAGTAATTCAAGTAATGCTTCTCTCTGCTCTGTACTTATATCACTTTTGTATCTTTGAACAAATGTTAAGAAAGCTTGATGCCATAAAACTGGCATTTCCCTTGGATCTCTTTGGAATCTGTAAATTGTGTATAATGAATTATTATCTAACAAAATAACATTTTAGAGACATCAAATACAAGAGTTTTCATATTTTACTGGTCAATCACAAACATTTGCAATCTTATCACTAATGAATCAAGTAAATTTTATTTTGTCATAATATAAATTAATTTAAACATGCATCCAAAATTAATGATTGAATCTTACCTCAAAAAATGAAAAACTACACCATCAACTACTCTGTAAGGTAATGCATATTTTTTGTCAAATAATATCCTTAGAATAATGCTATTGGCTCCAGTATATTCCATTTCAGCAATTTTCAGCATCGCAGCTGCTGAATGTAAAATTGGTATTGAATTCTTTCCTACAACAGATCCAACAATAGTGGCCTCTCGTAAAGTACACGTTCCTGATTCAAGAAGAGGAAGTAAAAGACCCTTCATGAAACCTCCTGGCTTGAATAAAGCTTTCCTCAATGCTTGATATAGATGGAAATTCAATCTCTTATATTCGGCCAAGTCATCCCTGATACGTGGCAGAAGAACAAGGTTGTAGAATCTTTGAGCCATTTTTTCTTTCAAGTTAGAAGCAAAAATTCGCGTTGCTTGGTACATTGCAGCAGCTGACCACCTCGAAGGATCAGTTATGTACAGTATCTGCTCCCAGTTTTTCAAACTGGGTATGATCTTGAAAGCTTTTGGTAATTTACCACTGCGGTATTTTACCAAAACATCTCGCACTCCTTCGTACATAGCTTTCACTCTTGGATCAACATCTTGCATCTGAACTGAAGCAATATCTGAAAACTGTGTGCCAATCTCTGTTTTCTTTTCGGTCAATTTTTCCATTATAATGTCAGCCAGTGTTCTCATAGGTTTTGCATCTCTGTTCATGAACATTTCAAGAGCTCTCTCGTCGTCTTCATCAATCACAATATCTTCATAATACTCATCTCCATTAACTTCCTCTTCTGACAGTTCATCATCACTCATATCACCACCTAATTTTGTAATGGGTTTCCTTATACTTTTCGATGGACCCAATCCACTTTCTTCTTCAATTTCCTGCTGTTGTCGTCTAGCTTGTTGCAAGATTTTCTGAGTTATTTTAGAATCAACAAACTGAAAGAAAAATCACATGAATTTTAAGGAAAACAGCATTAATCTGTATACATGGACTTGATATTAAACAGTATCGAGGAATATTAAAATAGAATAAAATTCATGTGAATTACGCTAACCTCCTCCTCGTCATCATTGCGAATTCTCTGTTTTTGTCGATTTTTCATCTTGACTGTATGATCTTCTTCGATCTGCTCTGCCAAGCCAATTTTCGGCTGGCTAGATTCACCCTTTGACACTTTAATTTTCTTTGCTTTACCCATTTTTGAAGAACCTGTGATGAATCTATGGCACCTTAGAAAAACACGTGTGTGCAGTGCACCCAAACTATATATATCCCTGTATATCCCACTATTATGTTCTATCTTACCGACAAAATCAACACATCGATCATATTGCACGAATTTTCAAATTCTTTATTTAATTGTCATTGTATTTTCGTGCCATTGATTTCATGAGCTATACTGGTAATAAAGAATGATTTATTAACAACTATTGTACGTATATTTTTAATTTTCTTGTTTCTTCAATTAAAATACCGAATTTCAAACTTTTCGATATAAATCGATACCTGTTGGCGACATGGCGAGTGCGGCGGCGGGACAGTTTGCGCGGGAAAGCCCAGCAAGCGGTCAACAATCGTTTGTCGCTGCTCCGAAACCGAAAGCCTCATTTTCCATTTAATTCACTTGCTTTTATCGCTCAAGACTGTTGCTTAGACTAGAAAAGTAATAATCATGGCTCCAAAACTTTCAAGAGATTATGATAAAGATACAGGTGAGTAATCTAGCATTATATTCCAAAATGAACTTTAACCTTTCCATTGTTATGAGAAAATATAACGCCAATAAAGATGCGAACTATCTTTGTAATAGATTATCATTATAATTAGTCAACACTAATTTTCATTTTAGAACAACTTGACAAATTCTTCAGGGAGTATGCCAAAATGGATGACAAAACTGGCAATAAATGTTTCTTGTATCGGGAACAATTAACAAGAATAGCACATCGAGAACAAGTAGCCTTGATTATTGATTTGGATGACCTCAAAGACTTTGATGAAGATCTTGCTGAAGTTATCTCCCTCAATTCTCGACGTTACGTCAATTTACTTCTGAATGTGAGTATTCATTGATGATTTCCAGATCTATACCTGTTCATCAATTTTCTTTTTACCTACTGTGATTATTCAGTGTGAATAAAACTGCAATATGTTTTTTATTACAGCTTGTACAAAAAATTCTACCTGAATTCAAAGAAAAGCAAGTGGCTGCCAAGGATGCTCTTGACATCTATATCGAGCATCGTTTGATGATGGAGGCTCGTAATCAACATCCAGGAGACCAGAGAGATCCTAGAAACCAATATGCTCCCGAACTCATGAGACGTTTGTAAGTATTTCTGTAGATTCTAATGGATAATGTTATTATTTTATGTAGTAAAGACTATTCATATGTCTCACTTACAAATTTCAAAAATAATTGTTCAATTTTTAATTCTCAGTGAGATATATTTCAAGAACTTCAACGATGCAAAACAAATGTCTGTTAGAGACATTAAGGCAGATAACATAGGACGATTGGTGACAGTTCGAGGTATTGTCACTAGGTGTACAGAAGTAAAGCCTCTCATGGTCGTTGCTACTTACACATGCGACCAGTGTGGTGCAGAAACTTACCAAACAATTACATCCATGAGTTACATGCCTGAGCAATCCTGTCCTAGTGACGATTGTCGTGTAAACAAATCGGGAGGTAGATTATATCAGCAAAGTAAGGGCTCCAAATTTATAAAATTCCAAGAAGTAAAAATTCAAGAACACGTGAGTTTTCAATCGAAATGAATAAATTTATTGTAACTTGATTGTTACTTGAAATTAACAAAAATAATTTTGTGAATTACAGAGTGACCAAGTCCCTGTAGGACATATACCAAGGTCCCTATCTGTTTATTGCAGAGGAGAACTGACTAGACTTTGTCAACCAGGTGATCACGTTAAGCTTACTGGAATTTTCTTGCCTATTATAAAATCGGGATTTAGTGAAAGAGAAGCAGCAGGTCTCTTGAGTGAAACTTATTTGGATGCACATGTAAGACTTCAAATACTTCAATTATGAATACTACCTACCACTATTTTCTACTATTTTAATCTCTCTTGATTTTAATATATTTCTAGTATATTGAAAATCTTAGTTTATCTCAAGATGATAAGCTACCCAATGAATTAACAGAAGAAGAATTAGCCGAAATGACCACAGGCAATTTCTATGAAAAATTGGCAAATTCTATTGCACCTGAGATTTATGGCCACGAGGATGTTAAAAAAGCTCTTTTATTATTATTAGTTGGTGGTACTGATAAGAAGAAGGGAGACATCAAAATTAGAGGTGAGAATAAACTTGTTTGTCAATAAAAATGATCGCAAAAGTTCGTTAAACTAGAATTTAAATTTCTGTGAAATGTACGATGATTAATAATAACTATCTTTTAAAAATTTCATATCAAACCATTCAGTACTTTAATGATATTTTATTCAATGGCTGTGATGAGTATCATCAATCAAAACATTTTTATAGACGAATTCTTACTCACTATGCAGAATTAATAAGGATTAGACTGGGAGAGTTGATTCATTTTCATATTGGATGTTACTTGTACCTGGGAAATAGAGTGGTTTCATACATATAAATTATATTTACATTGATGTGCACATGATAATTCATGCTCAAACTTATTTATTAAATCTCGTCAATCTTATCATAAAAAATGTTTCAGGTAATATTAATATCTGCTTGATGGGCGATCCAGGAGTGGCCAAGTCTCAGCTCCTCTCGTTTATCTGTCGACTTGCTCCTCGCTCGCAATACACGACAGGTCGGGGTTCGTCGGGCGTCGGTTTGACAGCGGCTGTCCTCAAAGACCCACTTACCAACCAGATGACCCTTGAGGGTGGTGCTCTAGTGCTCGCTGATCAAGGCATTTGTTGCATTGACGAGTTTGACAAGATGGCTGAGAGTGACCGTACGGCTATTCACGAAGTCATGGAGCAGCAAACCATCTCTATAGCTAAAGCCGGTATCATGGCTCGGCTCAATGCTAGGGTATCAATCCTTGCTGCTGCTAATCCTGCCTACGGACGCTACAATCCGAAAAGATCGATCGAACAGAATGTGCAGCTGCCCGCTGCACTATTATCTAGGTTCGATCTACTGTGGCTGATTCGAGATAAGGCCGATACTGATAACGATCTTAAGTAAGTCTTGTATCCATCAGGGTTACATACGATTTTAAAGTTATGAATGCGAGCAAATTTCCATTTATTCAAAGAAACTTTTGTAGCAAAATTTAGATAGTTTAAATTAATTTTAGACTAGCTCAACACATTGCTTACGTACATCGATTTGGGCAGCAACCTCCTACTGAAGTTGAACCACTAGATATGAATCTTATGAAAAGATACATTCAGATGTGCAAAGGAAAAGAACCATCTATCCCAGAAGAACTCACGGATTTTATCGTCGGTAAGTTCGTAAATTTTTGTGCATCTGAAATTTCGTTTTATCACTCATCATTAGTGTAAATGTTTAACGTTGAATTGAATTTTTTTTATTATTGAGATTTCGAGTTTGATATTTTATTCTTCAACCGTTGTTGGAGATTTGTACATATGTTAGATTATCCTGGATCAGAACTCTAAATGGCATAATTCGATTAATATTCAATATTACAGAGACATATGTGGACATGAGGGAAGAAGCACGTAACTCTAAAGACAAAACCTTTACTTCACCTCGTAATCTTCTCGCCGTTCTGCGATTAGCTATGGCCCTCGCAAGACTACGCTTGTCTGATAACGTAGAAGAGTTAGACGTCAAAGAAGCCATCAGACTTGTCAAAGAGTCGAAGCAGTCAATCAACCAACCCGAAGGAAGAGCTGACAATCGAGTCAATCAGCGTAAGAATCAAATAGTTAATATTATCAAGTCGCTCGGTACTAGTGTCAAGGTGTCGGGGATAATGGAAAAATGCACCAGCAAAGGTTATACTCCTGCCGAAATTCATGAAGTAATCGAGGAATACGAGGAACTTAATGTCTGGCAGATCAACGCAACCGGAACGATGCTCACGATTGTATAATTCAATGTTCCATTTTATATACTATAAGGTCAAACAAATTATATTTGTAAGTTATTCCAAGTTTGATATATATATACTAATTTTCAAAGTATTCTCATTACAACAGTAGATATGCATTTTTTGCATTTTCATTTTTAATAAATTCAGTTGATCATTTTTATCAGTCAAGTTAAGATGGTCTTCGAAGTCTTGATGTCTGTTTGTTAGACAATTGAATATAAGAATTTTTCATGTAACATGAACTTTTGAAAAGTTTTCAACGTCTTATGACTTCAACTGAGGGTTCGAATCGAATGACTTGCTGAGCGCTCGATTCCAGATGTAGCGACCGGGAGTATGAATATTCTTAAACTAAAAATTAAAAGTTAAAAATGAAAAATGTATGGCAATACTATTGGATTGAGCTCATTCAGACGAACATATTTTATATTGATACATTTTTGTCTGGATTATGTTTTTCGAGATAAATAACAGTTTTAACAAATTTTATTTCGCTCGAAAATAGATGTTTATTTTCGACTTCAACTCGTCAGTTCTCAGTCAGTAAAGTATGAAATGAATTCAGATTCCTCTGAGAGATTGAGAATGCATTGACGACGCTAACGGATAAAGTCAATTGATGTAACAAGTTACATTTTTTGTTAATAATATTAATCGCCTAATGAAGAAAAATTCAGATTCAGGATTTCCAAACTTCGCGGATTAATGTAAAAAGAATGTAGTTAACTTGAGCACTTAATTATAACAGAAAATTGAGTGCTCAATATTGCTTACAGCTTAACATTGTATTTTTTATACTGTATTTTATAATAAAGTTGTATATATTAATGAAATTGAAATTTTCACGAAAATTAATTTAGATACCCTTTATTATTTTGGCACTTCGTGTATACTATTTGACGAAATGTGCAATATTCTTCGTGGGAGTGTCTACTTGATATTATGTAAATTATGCACCTGAGCGTTTGTATTTTGGGCACTAGGAAATTGATAACCTGAGCGAAACTAGGGTTACAAGTCCGCATTTGTCGGACAGTGATGAACCATTCAATTATACTCGAACGGTGATATTGCGAGGAAAAATATTCACGCTGCCCGGCTGCTGGATTCGAATCTTCGATCTCCTCTCCTGACGATCTTCGGCCGCCAAAGCCCAATAAATCAATATTCACCGTTGAAACTTGTGAACATTCATGAAACATGTACATTAAAATACTACACCGGGTGAAAATATTGTGCTGCCCAAAAGGTAGGCTGGAAGGATCTGGGTGAGGTAACGATCTGCAGATGATACATCTTATCATGATGTAAGGTAACTGTACTCAATGTGCCCCCCCCCCCTAAGGGTTTTTCGCGAATTTGACTATGATAGACTTCGAATTTTAAAATTCTGTGAACGGCATCTCAAAGCTTAGCTCAATACCTATTAGAAACCATCTTTATAATCATCATTCGACTACTTTAACCTATCGAAAATCGCAATTTAAAAAAAAACGCAAAAAGGCTAAATGCACAAAATGTGTACTCAATTTGGCACAATTTTTTAATCATTAGCTACAGCCTATATAGGCCTACAGGGACGATCCAATTGGCATTGAAATAAACTCTCAATCATGTTCCCAGTGATATTTATACAAAATTTTTAACATACAACTCAAAAATACGCGTCTAAATCATCGTAATATGTCTATACAAATATCCAATGATTTCACTCAGTCTTCCCATTTAAAAACGCGTAGAGGGGCACATTGGGTTCACTTTTTTTTGATGCAAAAAAACAGCAATTTGAGTAGGATAAAAAATAATTTTAGGAAAACTGATGAGACCAATCGAAAGCTGAGATGTTTTTACACAAAAAAGAGTAATGACACTTTGAGAGATAAAAATTATTGACACCTGATTTTTGAGGTTGAGTGTGAAAAGTGAAATAAGAAAATGGTGAAAAAATCAGTAAGTGAAAGTTCAAAGTGTTGTAGGAGAGTGGTTTTAAGGGCTAAATGGGCGGGGAAGATACCGAAAATTTTCTTTTAATTCCCCCAACATAACCCAAGAGCGACTGATGCTCTGCAGAGAGCACCGGAAATACGAAATCTGACGATTGTGCCAAATTGGGTACAGTGCCAAATTGGGTACAGTTACCTTAATTAAGACGAATGAACCGTTAAATTCATGCTCTAAGGATGTGACAAACAAACGTCTTCCCGGCGGCGCCATGTGCAACGCGGCTTACCGGAGAGATGGAGAATGCTAGATCCAGCCGGGAGGACGTGAATCTTTCTTCTCGCAGCAATCTCACTTTTTCAATAAAATCGAATGGTCCACCAGAGCCCGACAAATCAATATTCATCGGTAAAACTTGTGAGCGCACAAAAATAATTCGAGTACTTTTCAGTTAGAAAACAAGTTTTAAGTTAGAAAACACTAGAGTAAGCCGGAAAAAACACCTAACCAGAAGACCATCTCACATTTGGGTCTCCAATTTCAATGAGACTTTTCGAGACAGTTCTTTAATACCGAAACAGGCAATAACAATATCTCTGAGAGCCGGAAATTGAATCACGTTAGGATGAATAACTGCATATAATTATGTATTCGCGTAACCATGAACTACCTTGGAAAGTTTTAGCGACATTCAAGACCCAAATGCTAAGTGCGGTCTTCTTATAAGTAAAAACTTGTTGTCACGACGGAGAAAACACCGTTTTATGTATACTCCCTCCGAAGTATGGTTCGAAACAAAAATAGTAATTTCATACTCCCGGAGCCAATACAAACTGCAAATTAAATTTCGAATCTCTTCTATACGCATCCTTATTAGCCAAAGTTTTATATTCATTATACCCATGAAACTGAACGAGTTTCAAAATATGTGTTGAAATAATTATTTTATTCGGGAAACGTTATAAGGTATTTTACCGTTTTAGATTTTTCTCACAAGGGGGGTCAAAATCGTAAAGAAATCCATGCCAACCTTGGATATAAGCGCAGGATTTCTACAGCAGCTGAGCTTGCGTGTAAGCTCGGATGAAATACTGATAGATATGTGCGGTAGCCGAGATGTGGGGAAGACGAATGATTGAACAAGCGTAATCCGAGTTTCCTGGATCAAGAAATGGTACGACATTTCAGCATATTACTCAGTGAAGAGAGCAATAGATGTAAATAGAAAGTTTCTTTTTCCTGTACGATTGTTCACAAGTAAACATTCCATCGGCTTTACGCTTTGCTACTGATTCTGGATTATCAATGCGCATCTTATCCGGAAGACTTTCATGTGCTATATTCTCACATTCCAATATCTTATGTTACTATATATTAGATGAAGAAGAAGCTTTTTTTTCGTTCTCATAAATCTCAAGAATTACTCAACCGAATGATACTAAATTGTAACCGTATAGATTTGTTGCACACGCCCAATCGTTGATAGCTATGTCGTTCGATGAAAAAAAAAAAAAAACATTATTCAAATGAGTGAATAAATAGTTGAACTATTTTTCTTTGGAATTAATTGACGCGCAGAACAGCCTAGCGACAGGTGTGGTGGATGTGCGAAAAGTTAGTGCCTCCAAGCTTCGACCCGGCTGTATAGCTGCAGCACACCTTTTTGTTGGGAACAGGCGTCTCTCCCGGTATTGTATAAGTAATCACATCTTAATGCTTTCGAAAAACAACGGTGTGTTGGTTGCCGGGTTATGACAAGCAAATTTCGTTCATCGATCGTTGACAAAAGTTCGCAGTCTATAGTGATGAGTTGAATCTGCCATACCGGCGCCAGATAAAAGTTATTACCCAACAGAGTAATGCAGCGAAATGCACTTTGCCCCGCGCTTAACCACTTTTGCCACGGTCTCCCTCATATAGGCATCAACGACCAGTTACGTAGCTTCTCTGCTATGCGGCGTAGTGCGTATCCATCCTATACGAAGAAGTTTCTTAGGAGTTTCGAATAAATTTGTCGAAATTGAGATTGGTTCTATAGAATTGAGCTTGCAATGCGTATGACTATAATTCCAGAACAAATCCAATCACAATTCGAGCTCATACGTATAGGAATTAGAATAATCAAGTGTAGTCAATGTCATTTCTGTACGTGCGCGAGGGAGAGATAGTCACATGTAAAGAAATGATAATGACTACACTTGATTATTGTAATGAGTTAGCAAAGTATAAGGCATAAGAAAAGGAGATGAAAGAAGGGCAGTTAGTAAAAGTTGAAAATGTTGTAAAAGAGCAGGTTTGAGGGCTAAATGAGTGAGGAAGAGGGAGGAAATTTTGTCTCAATACTGTCTCATAGATGCATAGGCGAAGACAGTGGCCTGACGTGGCCCACGCATCTCACGCTTTCGCGCATGTATAAAAAATCATCAAAATCTCATAAACAAATTTTCCCATCAAGATACGAATCAATCGCAGTTTCGACTTGTATATACATCAGTTGTTCGTATTGATTACAATAAGAGCAGCTCAGGTCAGCGGAGACAACTGTGAAATCTTGGCAATACTTATTGCGCGTATTGCCAAAAATATTTTATCCGATGTCTCGCTGTCCGGTGGATGCGCGCGAGTTTTCCCAATCCACGAGTTGAGTTGATCATATTTAGATCATCCCTCGAGCGGGCAGTCGATTTGCCCAGCGTTGAATTATTGTCCAATGGGAATTACGATACGAATTCATCGCTCTCCGGACGACGAATCGATCAATCGCGGTATAATAACGTGGAAAACTTCCTCTGGCGTAGTGTGTCGCGAGCTTGAATAGGGCTGCACCGGGCGCATCGATGCTTATACGAGCGTGAGATACAGGCGGCATCGCACAGTGCAAATAAGTCGCGCGCTGGGTTCTCTCTGCAGTCGAGAGCCGGAAGGAAGGGCATGTATAAGTAGTGTGTGTGTGTGTCGGCTGGCGGCGGCGGCGGCGTCGGCGGTGCGATGGTGGCGGCGGAGAGTAGAGGGGCCGGAGGAGAGGGAGGCTCTCTCTCTCTCTCTCGAGTCTCGTACGTGTGCGTCCCGCGCGCGACTCGTTCGCTGCCTGGCAGTAGCAGCGAGGCAGTCGCGGCGCGCGCTTGCCCCTCCGTGCAGTCGAGAGAGACTCAAGCTCGTCGGCTCGTCGGCTCGTCGGCAGTGCACCTTATATACATACTTGCAATCGCGATTGGCGGTGCGCAAAGAGCTCGACAGCTCGCGAGTGCAGATCCGCTGCTGCAGTGGTGCGGCTGATATTCGTGCGACTGAGCTCTGGGGGGTTCGCCGGGAATAAAGTATATCAATCGTATCGTCGTACACACTTGTGCACAAGTATAACGTGCAGTGCAGTTGCTGGGTCGGCTGCTCGGGGCTGCTGCTCGGGGCTGAGTAGTGTGTCGGCGGCGGCCTTTGCGCGCGAGAGATGCTGCTGCTCGGGCTGACGCTGCTGGTGGGGCTGCTGGGCTGCCGGGGCCTGCCCGCCCCCGTCGACCAGTGCGCCCTGCTCCAGCGATTCCTCGCCGAGCACAACGCCACCGCGACTCTGCCACCCACCCACTCGGCCCTCCACCCGCCCAACAGTGAGTACTCTTCCCCGTACCTTCGATCATCGCCGACTTGCAAACCGAATCTGCCGCCGCCCCCCCCCCCCAATGCCAATGAACTCTCGACAGCCCTCGCACGGCCCTCGCTCCAATATATTCCTGTAACGCGGCGACTGCGGATAGCTCGATTCGGAGGGACTGCGCGTATTTTCGCCGAAAGCCCCGGCGCGGCACGAATTGGTCGCGCCGTCCCAAGTAAAGTGCTCCAATTCAAACTTATCTTCGCGTATAAATGAATGCGCGCGCGCGCGCATTTGATGTGTGCGCCGGCGAGTTGTCGGCGTGAATTATAGCTAACGATTTATTGCGGTATACCAGCACACACACGCGCAAGCAAGCAAGCTTGATAATGAACAATTGTCATGTGCCAGTGATCTGTTGCAGTCAATAGGTCTCGATTAATTTACTGCTGCTCTCCTCGATACGTATAGCTTCTTGTGCAACGCCGTTTCTCGTCCGCGCGGCGAGGGATTCCTTAAAAAGCCGCGCGTCCACTGAAAAACTGACGGATACGCGCGTCTGCATATATATTCATACTCGCGCGCGTCGAGCCAGCTTTTGGCCGGGCCAAATATTCAATTGACGACTGGCACAAAGTATGTAAAGAAATTAAACGTACAGAGTGTCATTAGTTAATCAATTGAATTATTCACTGGTCGATCGGATCTCTTCCTGGTATACGGACAACAAGAAGCACTCGATTCGCGACTATCAATTCTCGCTAAACAGTCCATACGAGAGTTCGCTATCTGCGTTATATATATATCGGCTGATAACGCCAAGGAAATAGCCATGAAAAAAAAAACAAAAAGCAAAAAGCAAAAAAATCGCGAACCCGATACGCGCGCGCGGACAATCATTCTCCTCGCGCGAGCGAGCGAGCGAGCGAGCACCGTTGTTTTCTTTGGCGGCCGCGCGCATCGGACGAGAGGAGGAGCAGATATTGTTCGCGCGCGCGAGGAGTTGCTCGCGGCCTATTTTATCCCGTGTGCTCGCGCATTCGCCTTCCCGTCAGCTGTTTTTATCGCGATCGTTTGGTCGTTCGACGAAGCAAACTCTCTTTCATATAGATACATGTATATATATGCTCGATGCGCGAAATTAAAAACCCGCCAGAAGCGGATACGCGCGATACGCGACCCGTTCTCGCATGGCCTTTAATCCCATCGTGTCCGGGGATGGAAAATTTTAATGAGCTAATATACTTGGAAGAGAAAGAGGCAGATAGTGAGAGAATAAGAGAGCCCGTTGACCGTGAGTGTATAGTGTGTCCGAAATAATCCCACAATCATTCAACTTACCTGTCCGTACCGCGCGACGATTCAATAAAATTACGCGTCGTAAATCATCGTCATCTGTCCCCTTTCGCTCCCCGAAGGGCAGGAGAAAAAAGAACAACGCGACTCGCGAATGAGAATAGGTGAGACGTACTCGTCACCGAAATATCCGTGAATCCGCGAATCACCTGTTCGCCTCAACACAGACTTCCTTTTTATTTTCTCACTCGCACGACACGTCGTTCGGCCGTTTTATGCCGCGCGACCAAAGTTAATCGGCTGCGTGTCTCCTCACGCGCCAATATGTATGTTTTTCGCGTCTTGATACCTGGTGATTCATCCAACGCTTCCCTCTCGAGTTCGCGTCACGAAATATACATATACATCTTGGCGGACCCGTGAGTTTTCGAGCTGTACGGATGGAGACGTGCGAGCAACAAAAGTCCATTAGCATACACACGAATTGAAAAGAGTCAATTTGCCCCGGGGGGGATTGGCTTTTGACACTGTCCAACGCAGCAGAACGGATGACACGACGACGCATATACACTGCAGGCGATCGCGCGGTGGAAAATTATAAAAAGCGTGTCTATCGGGGTGGAAAGCTCTGGCGCCGAGCTTGCAACTCCCTGGATATATATCGCACCTATTTTTTTCTTTTTTTTTTCAATCAATTAACTGGAGCGTTGTCTCGACGCGTGTGTGTATATACACACACGTCGTTGGCTCGAGCTGCTCTCGAGCCTTGGGAGAAATTCATTTGAGGCAATTCGAGGCGAGCGGTGTTGTTGCCGCGCGCGCGTGGCTCTCGTGTTTTATGCATGGGGCATCTCGTGCGGCGGGGCGCGCGGGGGAATTGAGTCGGTGCGGAGCGCCCCGAGCTATATATGTATATACTGGCGGGCGTGCAGCAGCGCATCTCAAGTTTGCATATATGCGATTTCGGTTGTCTCCAACGGCGTAAATACATGTATACACACACACACTCGGGATTAGCGTTGCAATTGTTATCGGGTACGTTTGAATCGTTATCACACGGCTCGCCGTTATCGCGAAGCTCTAGCGCGTATTACGCATGATTTAAAAGGTATGCGGCTCGAGCGGGTATCGAGGGGGTAATAAGCCGAGGAATGAATCGCTCGCTCGAGCGTGGGATACTTTTATATATATCGGAGCGATTTGTCGCGCTTGGCTGCAAGCTCGTTGTGCTCGTCGAGCTTGCGACCCCCGGCGGCGTTGCACACACTGGCTGTGCGTCTAATTATATAATACTTCCTCTCGCTTTTGTGATTTTGGTGTGCGAGTAGATCGGAGGTGAATTTTTCCACGAGCCAATTGCAAAGGGATACACGCCGAGAGCGAGTTTGCGTCTGCCGTTGGCGACTGCAGTTATATATACATACTAACTCCTTCTCTTTCTTTTATTCTTTCTTGGTCGCTTGTGTCTGGCCCGGCCAAACGCGACTTGGCACACTTTGTCGCTCGCTCGCTCGCTCGTTCGTTCGTTCGCAGCGCGAAATAATCGCTTGGGGCGGCGGTCGTTTTTCACGGCCGCGAATAATCACACACGTGCGCAGTGTGTGTACGTATATATGGGGCGCCTTTGTCGCGCGCAGGATCTGTGTGTATCCAGATTTTCCCTTTGTACTTGTATTATATGTATACCATTTGGCTGGCGCGAGAGCAGCAGTCGGGGGGGGGGGGCGCGGATGCGACAGCGCTGGAAAATATAAGTGGTACGTGCCGTTGTTTGCTCGCTGCTCTACATTCGCGCTGTACTCCCTTTAACTCTCAAAGTACATACGTTACATTCCGCGCGTCTCGTACTGCACCTCCACAGTGGCTAGCGTCGTCGTCCCGGGGCCCGGCGCCCGGGGGATCGATCACTTCCTCCGGCTTGTTTTTCCGCCATCGAGGCTGCACGTGCAGCAGAGAATGTATTATATATACACATACATAGCGTAGGGTCGTGGGCGCGGGCGGGCGCGAGCCTGTTCGAACGCGTCTGTGCCCGGCCAATTCCCCCGGACCCGAGTTCCAACAGGTACGAGAGAGAGAGAGACAGAGAGACAGAGAGAGAGATTGGAGCAGGTGTGATTCATCGCGATTTTTACACTCTTTGATTCGTCCCATTCACGGCGAGTTTTTGCTCGCTACAGTAGTGTATTAATGGATCACACCACACTGGACACAGCGATTTAGCCTGTGGGCAGTTTACTCGAGGCCCAAATTGCATATTCGGCGAGGTGAGGAGAACGAGCCGCGAGATTTTATAGTTGCTCGAGCAGTGTATTTTTAGCCGGCTCGCATATATATATATATATATATATACTTGCGTGCGTGCGCGCGCGCGAGGAGCTTTTGTAACGGCGCTATATAGCGGGGGGTATAGAAACTGTTTAACGAGCTTCTTGCTCTCGAGCTCTCCGGCCGAGGTTTAAACTGTTTGCGCGCGCTCGGACGTTTGGCACCAAAACCAATTTCTCCGATATCGTTCGTTCGTTCTTTCGTTCTTCAAACGTTGCGCTCCGCTATTTTTACCCCGCCGCGCGTTATTATTTTATTTGATCGCACCCACGACCACTGCCGCTCCACGGCGAGATTCGAGAGTAAAATTGTTACGGCTCGTTTGAGTGTAATCGCACGGGCTAAACTGGCGCGTAAAAATGACGAGCTGCGCCCGATATATAATCGCCAGCCGGGCAATATCTCCCCCGAGAGTTGTTTGAAGAGCTGAAAAAGAAGACGGAAGAGGAGGAAGGGGGGAGGGGGCAAAAAGAGTGTAACTGCGAGCCAGCCGATCGCGTTTTTCGCAAAAACAGCTGAAGGCTGGCTGGCGAGTGCGCATGCAGGAGACACCTCGTAACGGCTCGTGGCTCCTTTCCCAGCGTCCCTCTCAGGGGGGGGGGGGGGGGGGGGCGAGACTCGTCCATCAAGTGCGCGGCGGACGCGCGAGGGGCGAACGGGGGGGAATACATTGCGGTAACGGACCGCTCTTAACACGTTCCCGCCGCGGCTTTTCCGCGTGCGCCCTCCGAGCACACCTTTACGTACGACTCTCTTGTTGTGAAAAGTCGCGTTCGCAGCAGGGACTTGGTATATGATGCTACATATGCAAATATCGAGAGCTTGCGCGCGCGGCTAATCGATCCTCCTCCAAAAAGGCTGGTGTACTTGCTGCACGACGTGGTTTTCCAAGTGAGCCGTTATTGCAAATTCCGATGATTCGGATGAGTACGAAACGAGTCTCAACCCCCCGAACGGAAGTGTGCAGTATATATACGTACACGCCCAGGTTGTAATGTATGTACACGTAACGATCTGTACACGTTGATGGATATGCGAGACTGCAGATACATGTATATCGAGAAGCACTTACGAATTTTTGCCAGCTCGGAGGAACGAGCTTGTCGCGCCATTCGCAATTTGCAAAGCTTGTTTTATCGCGCGCGCGTACGTATGTAGGCGCGCAGCCAGGCAGATGCGCGCCGGCTTGCATTTACACACAGGATAAACGCTAGTCGCGCGCGGTATTAGCAATTCAACACTTCTCGAGGCACATATATGCGCGCGCGCGCTTCTGCACACATTGCACATCATTCGAAAATGTCGAGCTTGGAGCAATTGACGCCTCTAACGTGCGTCTACTGTATTGCTCGAGCCAGTCAAAACGATGGCCAACACACCGACACTAATAAAATAAAACACGCGTATTTGGCTATTTGCATACGTGCAGCTCTTACATACGAATAATATACCCGTTTCATTTATCTTCGCTTCAATACGTCAACACCAGCAGCTACTTGATCGCGGCGCAGATTCGAAAAAAGCTTCAATAAGTTTATGCAGCGATTATAGATGTGAGAAACTTGAATGGCGCATTGACTTTAGTTGCCGCATGAAGTTTTAAAGAAAAACTGATGGGAGCTTGTCGAAGTTTCGGGGGAGCCGTCCCCCTTTGGGGGGTTTGACTGTCGCTTTCTGCCACCGACTTTTGGGGGGACTGTATATAGCGCGCGACATCCGCCGACAAAGCCGAAGAGACACAATAAATTGGGACGAGCGTCGGGGTAGAGACGCGCGCGATTTAGATGATTATGTAAGGAAGTATATAGAGCTCGTCTCACGCACACTTAGTCCTCGAGTTCCGCTAGCGGGCTCGCGCCCGCAAACTTTGCCGTTGCGCGTTTGCCAACTTGCAAAGTCTCGTTAATAAATTGCAAACTTGCAGAAACGCTCGTGCGGCTTGCGCGTAATTCAGCGACACAAACGCCCACATATACATATATTTTCACCTCGTTTTTCCCCCGCCGCCGACGCCGCCACGTTTGTTTATTGCCATTGTGCCGCGCATACCCATTTACCCATAATAGCTTCGATTTAAACGGGCACCCGAGCGATTTTCATCGATCGATTTTTAGTCAATGTACCCACACACCATTTTGCTCTTGAAACCATTGTTTTACGACACTTTCATATTTTATTCCCTCCCTTTTTTTAGCAGTAAATCATTCCATTTTGCTTAATAATTAACTAATTTATTCCATGTAAAAACATCTCTCATCTTTCGATTAGTCAGGTAATTTTTCTTCTTTCAGGTCAAACTGTTTTCTACCTTTATACTGAAAATGTTCTTTCTCGCGGATGCAATAAAAATGAATTGTGAATGTGCCTCGCACATACGATTAATCATATAGAAATCCTCGAAAATATTCTCAATTTTCAATGAATAATCATTATAATGTTCTATATTATCATCTATAGATGAAAGTATGATATGTCGATGTGTTGCTAACTTGTTGGATGGTGAAAATATCTGAATCGGTGAAAGTGTGTGCCTAGATTGGAACACCATAAAAGGGTTGAATTTTAATGTGGGCACGAAGATACGAGCAGGTGAAAATTTGGTAGGGATCTCGCGCGTACAATGATACACGCACGAGTCCAGTTGCGCATTCGAGTTTGGTAGATGGCACACAGTTCACTCGTGCTTGCTTGCGTCTCAATTCATATGGTTTATCGGGTGCGGCGCGGCTCGAGCGTGAGAAAGGGCCAAGTGTTGTTGGCCTCGCGGCTCGAATACATATGAATAAAAGTGACCGCGTGCGCATACAGACACGCACACACAATCCCCGATGAGCTGTCCCAATGGGCAGGATCTCTCCTGAGAGCGGCTGCCGTCTCGTCCAACTTTCGGATTCGAGCCAGCCCCAAGTGCGCGCGTACGCGCGAGCCTTTCCAAATTTCAAAATTCTTTTGTCCGACACTCGGCGCGTCCCTTCGTTCTTCCGAGGAAACTTGGATGGGCGAGCCAACAGGGCAATAATGGGATACAAATTAGCCGGGGGTCGCTGTCGGACGTGGCGTCGCTTCGTTAAAAAAATTAGCAAACGACTGTTGGAACTTGGTCCTGGACAACTTGGTTCATGCGGCTAACTGATATAACTATCTCGCACCAAATTTCAGTCGTGTGCCAACGTTGTGCTGGCTGTGCTAGTGAGTGGACAGAGAGCTGGCTAATAAAGTCGATCGAGCATGGACACAGATGGGGAGTTGGCCGGTCGGATCGAGGCAAGGGGCAATGCGCGCGCGGGCGCGATTAATTTTTGCGCGGCCCGGCTCGAGTTATTGGCGGCCCGCAGCGGCAGCATGTGCCTCTCTCTGGATTTTGGGCTGATGCGAGGGGCGAGAGGTGGGCGCGCATAGCAGCTGGGTGGTCTGGGCTCGCGCAAAAGAGAGAGAGAGCGGCATTCTTCCTTTTTTATCCAGCTTGTGAAATCTTGGTTAAACTTTATGCGCTGTACGCGCCGTACACACACACAGAGGTTGGGCTTTTCAATAACCGTTAAATTTTACACTTTTCTCCCCCTCGCTCGCGCGCGTGCGCTGGATTAATTGGATTTCCGTCTCTAAACCCCTCGCCTCGCGGCCCAATTTATTTTCGGCCCGCTCTTCCACCGTATTTATTTTATATTTCCGCACAACCGTTACAAAAAACGAGACGCTCTAGTTTTATTCATTTTAATGAATTAGAATGTCGTGCGCGCATACAAATTATTTTATATACACGGACGTGAGTAATAAAACTCAATAGATTGCTTCCAGTATCTACAGTCTTAAGTAGTTGTTTTATAACGTAATAAGGTTTACCATTACAAAATCTTATTTATGTAAGTAATTATTGATAAATTAATGGACGAAAGTTTCAATCACATCTGTTTCTGCACTTACGAGTTATCTATATCATACAATATCTACGCACTTCAAATAAATTCAAACTATAATTGGTCCATCAATTCAATTCATACTAATTTCACAAGAAACGCAGTAAATCGCACTAAAATACTTTTTACGTATAGAATGGATCGTGTGTGGACGTATTCATGCGAGTGACTAAAATTAAACGCATTTGTTGGGTACAATTTTACGTTATGGGAGATCATAAAACGGTCTTTTAAACGACACGTGATGCGTATCATTACGTATTCAAAGTTTGCATTGTTGATAAACAACGAATTTTTCACAAATGGTAGATCTGATTTTTCGGAAATTATTTGATTAATTCGTCTCTTCCACACTCAGCACAAAAGCAAAATGTAGAAGGTGAAAAGAAGCTTGGAGAAGCATCAAACCGTCCCTTTTGCAGGAATGAGTTGTTCTCAATTCCTTGATTATCATCGATGCGAACGTAGCATAGTTGCATGTTACTCGTTATTACTCTAAAAAAAAAACACAGTAAAATAATACAGTAACCGTTTGTCCGAGTGTGAAATCGAAAAAAACGCAGCTCGCCCGAGACGCATCGCTCATGGAATTTTGTGCGTCCACACGTGGGTGCTCATCATCGCACGTACCCAACTGGATCAAGTTGCCGAAGGCGCACTGCTGTCTCGCCGGCCTAACGTGTTTATCGCCGCAACCGCGTTGTAGGCAATTATTCCGCGCGCCGATTCGCGGACAATGAGCGAGCGAGAGAGAGAGAGAGATAGATAGATAGATAGATAGATATGTTTTTATTGTATAAGTTATACAAAATTCATATTTACAAAAATATCAGTCTTCTTTTTTAAAAATAACGGTCACTTAACTAAAACATTGTTTTTACATATCTTCCTTGTCAATCATAGTAAAATTCGTAAAACTAATTATCACAGATAACGAGTCAGTATTGGTATAATAATAATTATACAGCTGGTCATCATGTATTCAGACAAATGGTCATCGTAAGGAACTTTATAAAAGATGTTAAGGTCATTCATTTAATTCTAAAAAAAGAGAGAGAGAGACGCGCGTCGTTATTTGGATCAGTTTACGCGTGCGCCCCGGGTTCGTGTGCAAATCGAACGGCCGAGCTCGACGTAATTAAAGAAAACTCGCGCTCGGCCCGTTTTGGTTGTGTCGCGCGCGAGCCGGTTGCGACCAACAATGAAAAATACGTACGGCCAATGCGCCTCGCCCGCGCGAAATTACAGCCCGAAGCGTCGCTATATGCGGCGTACTGCCAATCGAAAATTCATTCGCTTCATGCGTGCGCGTCCGTGTGCAGACTCTCGCGAGTATTTATCGATAAACTTGGCAGCGCCGGCCGTACGTAAAAGTTAAAAAGTCGCAAATATAAATGCTTGTGTGTGTGTGTGTGTGTGTGTGTGTGGGAAAGGCGGGCGGGCGGACACATGCGCGACCATCAGATCAGCAGAGTTGGGTGGTTTTGCAGAGCAGGAAATCTCGCAGCCGCTCGTTAATTCGGCGCACCGCCCCCGTGGCCCGTAAATCAGCCTCTCTCTCTGTCTGTTGGCCAGTACCTGCCGATAATCAAGGGCAAACTCGGCACGCACAGCCACAGCCACAGCCGCCGCCGCCGCCGCGTCAATTTGCATGATTCACGTGGGTCGCGCGCGCGCGCTCGCGTTCGCTCGTTCGAGAGAGAGTGAGAGAGTGAGAAGGGAGAACAGGGCACAAGAGAGGCGCCGCCGCCGCCGCCGCCGGTGTCGTTTGACTCGATGGGAACGAGCCGGCCGCTTCATTTACACGCGCGAGCACGACTCTGTGCTCGAGAGTCGGAGGAATCGGCCCCGCATCAGCCCGGATTTTGACCGTTTTCCTCTGCCTCCTTCAAAATAACTGCGCGTCCAATCGAATTGAGACATCAACCAAATTGCAGGTACATTGTGTCTCACGCGCACCTCATCAGTTTCGGGGGGCCCGATGAATGTGTAATTATTGCGTACAGCCACGGGTCTCCCAATGCAAATGATTCGCGAGGCACAAATCGATGCCTCTTTACATCTCTCATAGCGAAAACTCAACTGTATAAGCTTGGGGCAAACGTTTTTCACACTGTACTATCCGGTGAAATGTCAGTGTAACTGCACAGATTATTGAGAAATCTGGTGAGTAGTCGTGTTGACACGCGAGCGAGCATATGTGCCGAGAAAGTGGGCTTGTGATCCGGAGCCAAGTGCAGAGAGACCACGCGGCGTGCATATGAGCGCAGGTGTGTGCCAATTGTTGGGCTGGCCGCGCGTGACTGAGCTGTACCTGGAGCGAAGCACGGCTAGACACAGCCAACTGCTCTACTGCTCCACTGCTGGAGTGAAGATAGTATTCGATTAAACGAGATCTGTGCGCAGCGTATACCACTGTCATAAATAATCAGTGCAAGAATTATCAAGAATTGCCTGTCTATATATAAGACTCACTTATCGCTGATGTTGTCGCGTGTGTTTTTCTTGTTTCGGGCCCGTCAAACCCGCCAAACTCATCGAGGCACGCATATCACACGTCTAAATGGAATCGTGAAAATTCGCGTTATCCACGAGGTCGGAGGGAAAAGAAGAGATATCCGCGGGGGTGGCTCGAATACAATTGGTATTTGCCGGATAATAGTGGCCGGAGGTAGTGCGCTTGGCCGGCCGGCATCCCGCGGGGGCCGGTTATTCCCAGCTCTCGAGCTGGCGCGCGATACCATCGGAGCGGCGTGCGGCCGGCGCGGAGGTGAGAAAAGCCCGTGTGTGTTTCAATTGGACGATGCCCGCCGGAGATATATACGTATATATCCAAGAGACGTGCGCGAGCCTTCCGGAAAAAGCTCAATCCCGAGCCACCCGCGCAGCTAGAGACCGACAATAACGAGCCTTTGGCAATTCGATATCACGTGTGCAGCGGTTTATTGCTCGATCAACCAGCGAGAGACACACTCCGTGAAAGACCGAGTGAGAATGAAAAGCGCAATCGAATCGGGGGATAAAATGAAGGGATCGTGCCCCTCCCCAGTCCTCCTCGGTCAAAGTCAAAGTTTGCCAGCGGCCGCGGCGAATATATGCGTAAAAGTTTTTACAACTCGTGTGTGCAGCGCTGTATGCACCCCCAGAGTTGCGTGTATCAAAGGCCAGCTCGCGTTGGTCAGATACACTTCCTGCTCGTGTGCGCGCGGTTGGTATTTTTTTTCCTTCCTCGAAATTCCTCGTTGATTACGCAGGCGCATCCATGTCCGCGTGCGCGTTGCCTCCCCGAATATACTGCACTCCGCATTCCATGTCCTGCGCGCGACATCCTTTCTACCCCGCCCCTCGTCCGAATCAATTGTCCACCGCACACACGCGATTTCCGATGAATCATTTTTTGCCTCGCCGCTACCGAGCTTTCCCGCGAGCACCAGCCGAACAATCGTCCCGCGTATCCGGCGACCCAAAGCCCACTCGCCCCCTCTGCAATTGTCCCGATCAGCCGAGTGTGCATATACATACCCATGTGTGCATATTCGTAAAGAATTATTCGGATTATCCAATGTGAACATCAGCTTTTCCGTCTTTTGCTTTCTCAAAGAGAAAGCTTTGTAATGGGGTAAAAATCGACCCACCGAATCGGACCTCGGGACCTCGATTTTCGTAATCTACGGGTCGAAAAACATGGAAATCCGAAAATGTCTGTATGTATGTACGTACGTGCACTTTTTTGTCGTACGATAACTCTCGAAGGAATTGTCCGATCGTCCTGAAATTTTGCACACAGGTTAGTCGCCGCAAAATCTCGGCCGAGTTCAATTTTCAGCCAACTCTGTTGTTTATTTCTCTAGCAACCGTTGCTAACGTGTTTTTGATAAAAGCTCCGAAAATCATCATCAATGCACGATGGGTCTCCAATTCTTTCGACGATCGATGAGAATCGATAAGACATTCATTTTGGAACAACCATTGTTTATTCTCCTAGCAACCGTTGCTATGGAGATACAAAATTCAGCTTCAGACTGACTTTTTTTTGTCGTACAATAACTTTCGAAGGAATGGTCCGATCGTCCTGAAATTTTGCACACAGGTCGGTCTCCGGAAGATGAGAACCGAGTTCGGTGTTCAGCAACATCCGTTGTTTATTTCCATGGCAACCATTGATAGCGTGTTTTTGATAAGTTCCCATATAATTTATGATAAATGATCAATTGGGTTTGTATATTTATGGGATTCTATAAGAATGAAAGACACATTTCTCGTAGAAACCATTGTTGATGTCTCTAGCAACCGGTGTTTATATCGCTTGCAACCGTAACTAGGGAATGGGAAAAGTCAGTTGGAGGTTCATTTTTGGAACTGTTGATGACTAAGAAGTAAGAACATCGAAGCTCCGACATTTACCATAGCAACCGTTGTTTACGTCCTTAGCAACCGTTACTATGGAGTGGGAAAAGTCTGTTGGAGGTCCATTTTCGGAACTGTTGATGACTAAGAAGTAAGAACATCGAAGCTCCGACATTTACCATAGCAACCGTTGTTTACGTCCTTAGCAACCGTTACTATGGAGTGTGAAAAGTCAGTTGGAGGTCCATTTTCGGAACTGTTGATGACTAAGAAGTAAGAACATCGGAGGACATTTACCATAGCAACCGTTGTGTACGTCCTTAGCAACCGTTACTATGGAGTGGGAAAAGTCAGTTAGAGGTCCATTTTCGGAACTGTTGACGGCTAAGAAGTAAGAACACCGAAGTTCGGATATTTACCATAGCAACCGTTGTTTACGTTATTAGCAACCGTTACTATGGAGTGGAGGAAATGAGTTAGAGGTTCATTTTGCTTTCTCAAAGAGTGGTGATTAATGCAAGTTCAGGTTCAGTTGCAATACTTTGAGAAATCATACTGCTGAGGCACTTGGCAGCGGTTTTTTCTTTTTTCTCAAACGAACTTGCTTGTCTTCAACTAATTGTTGGCATGGTAGAACCAAGCCGATACTCGCTAATGCACACATAACTTAAGGGTGAATCAGCTGTTTTTCATGTGAACTAAAGATGCAGCCACGACACGATTGTTCTATACTTCCGCGCTCGCTATCTCTCCCAATTGAATCGTCCCTCGACCTATTTTTCATTCCTTCCTCCCAAAAAATAAACAGACTCGCGATGAAAGATCCACAAGGTGGATTTCGTCGTTGCGCGACCGCGCAAAACACTTCGAGGGCAGGATATGTATTGGGTACGAGCTGTCGGAAGAAGACTGTACGCCCGAGTCGAGAGTAGACAGGTGGTGCAGCTGCGGCTAGTACATCCGGCGCTGACAAATTTCCCTGCACCTGTCGTGGCACATGCTCGCTCTGTTTGCCGCTTACTATATAGGTGGGCTTTTCCGTGTATATACGTGCACAGGCTGGGAGAGGCGGTGCAGCGGGGGCCGGTCGGGCCGCACGCGCGCACCTACTCCGGAATTCCTGCTGTGAGTGTTTGTGTATGTGTATACCTATATATACATGTATATAGTCCCAATTGGGAGAGACGAGGAGCTACGACGAGCCGAGGAATGCGCCCGTTTCCGCAGGTAACTTCGCGCGCGCGCCGAACAAGCGGCTGATTTGGCTTTGATCTTTTTTTTTCCTTTGGCTCGCTTAAGTCCCTCCACGTTTGCCCTTTGTGATCGTTTGTAGTTTGTTGAGCACGCATCACTGCTGTTGTTAAGCCACATGATTATCCCATACTCGAGTTTCTCTCTCTCTCTCGCCCACGCGGTTCTCAAATAATAAAAACGCCCCTTATTGGCCCAGCTACCTACCGAAACATGTTAACGCGTGTCAACCCGAGTAATGATGCAGTCAACCGCTCGTGGCTCATACATCTGGAGCCATACATTGAATTGGCAAACGAGCAAAACTTTGTGGTGACTCGAAATCAATTAATTGAACGTTGACTCCCCCCAGTAGTTATCTTACTATTATATAAAGAGGAAACGTTTGATTGTATGTTCCCAAAAATCTAAAAAACTACCGAACCAATCACCTCCAAATTTTGACAGTAGCTTCACTATATACCCTGAAGTGTCATAGGCTATTAATATATGTATATATGAGCTCGCCTCGCCGCATGAAAAGTATATAAAGTGCATCAGCCGAGATGCGCGCGGCGATCGAATTCCCTCTCGAGGTCTATATATGCGTACGTATGACGTAGAGAGAAAGAACGATTAGAATGAGCCCTTATACCCTCACACGCATACCTACACTATACGGCGGAGAGAAGAGAGAGGGACCTCCTGCTAATTCTTTTCGTTCGCTGTTCAAAGCGTGTATAGGTATATACAGAGTGGGGGGGGGGGCGCGAGACAGACATAAATTAACGGCTCGTTCTTTGAAATATAAGAGCCGGAAAAAGGTGTCTTTTGTCGCGCGCGCGCGTGCAGCCGCTTATTGTCCGCGCTATTGGCATGGGAAAGAAAAAGCTCCACTCTGCAGTGTCGAGAGAGCTCGAATTCTACTAGTGATTTGTGCAGGCCGATGCTCGCGAGCATCGCGCGCGTTTCCGGTTGTTCGAGCCGCGAAAAGTCGACGAACAAAAGGAAACACAAAGTATATCATCGATAATCCCGACTGACAAAGGGAAATAACGCGCACGCACGTGCAGTACACACCGCGCGACCTTGGGCCTTGGGCCCTCGAGGCCCTTCAGATGAATCGCAGATAAGCGCGGCACACGAGCCGCGCGCACCGACACGAGCCGATCGTAATCGCTAATCGCAAGCGCGCGCGCGTATATAAGCCCCCCCCCCCTTACATGATGCATTGCAAAATATACCACTACCTCTCGCGGGCCACGGGCATCTTCCGACACACCACATCCCGTCACTCCCTTCGCAATAACATTTAATGTATACTTACATTGTATAATACGATTCTTTCATTCGAGTATGAAATTTTACTGTGTTCGACGCGCAATCACGACTCGCGAGTACTCAAATTAACACTCCTGCCCCATTGTCCCATGGAATCGAGTATTTATCCTACTGAATATCCACAAGACTCGAGTACTTTAATTACCAATTGTCCTATATTCCATTTAATTTTATTTGTAAAAATATGCGCCCGGGGCGATAAGCCTTTTAAAAGATAAATAAAACGAAGAATTTTCGGTGTACGTGATTAGTTTTATTTTAAATAATACAATATAATATTAATGTAATATGAAGTTTGTGTGTGGGTGACATTGATTATTCTTTTATTTTTCAAAGCTTTGAAATGTTTGAGCGATTTCAAGTGTGAAATGGCTGATTTGCGATGTAAAAGCTGGAAAAAAGTAGATATAGTGGCTTGCGCCCTTGAAACGATTAAAAAAAACCTTTAGTCTTCTACCGATGATCCACTAGTCAACGAGTTGGAACAAGTTGAAGCAGCTCAACTCGACAGAGCTTACGATATCTCGTCGTGGAACAATCGTTCACAGGGTTTGATTCAAAGTTTGCGGGGGGCAAAAAAAAGGGGAATCGACTATTGCAGAGAGTCTCAAGAGAGAGAGATAGAGAGAGCGACGCATATATGGCGCGCGCACTTCACAGTTCACGGCTGGGCGGGTGCGCGCCTCTCTGTAATTCGCGCGACTATACGGGCCGATCGCGTGGCTCCCGATACTTACTCCGCCGCCTTGTTCTTTATACAAACTGCACCTACAGAGTGCCCCGCCCGGCCGTCCCGCGCGCCGTCTGTGCAGATCTCAAACAAACGGCCCACTTTTTTTCCTTCTCTCTTATACTGTTACCTCTCGAACGTTTGTCCACTCGCGCAAGTGTGAGTCGAGCCGCGTGTGACCGATCGACCGGTAGCTCTGCCGAGAGCCGCACACAAATATATATCGAGCGGGACGTAATTTAGCAGTCTCCGTTATACTCGCGCGCGCATCATACGGCCGTGGGTGTCCGAATACCCATGAATTTTTATTAGCGCTTTAACTCAATTTGGGAAACGACGGGACGCGAAATTCTAATTAGCATTTATACATATATGCGCCCATGTGTGTGTGTGTGTGTGTATACTAATCCGACGTTAATATGTTGTGTCGCGCCTGTGTGGCGGCCCCGCGCGGCCATTACGTAAAAGCCTATACACGGCCCAAACTATGCTCTCGTCCGCATTTCCATACCCACTATATCACTCTCTTTGCACACGTGGAATTCACTATATTCGCTAATGCGCCTCCAACAAAACAGCTGCTTTGCAGACAAAAATCAAGTAGCATTGGAATAGGCCGCGGAAAAATATTTCCGTATACAGTATTTGACTAGAATTAATCGGAGAGAATGAGTTTGCTCCCGGATCACCCCCGTCCCATTTGATCCGAGCTAAATCCTCCCCTGTGCACAATACACACACACACAGCTCTCGGGAATTTGCTGGTATATGGGTGAAGAAGCGCGTCGACTTACCTGCCCGCTTACGCCACGCTAATCGCACAAGCGGCCAATGGATTACAAGATTTGCTTTGCTCTTTGTGCTCGCGGAAAATTTCTCTTTCCAAATCCTCGACGCATTTGTCGGATCGAATCGCTGCGTCCATTCATTTTCCATTTTCCGCGAGCACAAGACGAGGTTGGTCTTACGCGCGATTAACCAAACCGAATCGGCCTCGTATATAGACGGCGATGCTCCTTACAGGCACACACGTCCGAACCCGACAAATCTAAATTGCACACATTGTCCTCGGGACGAGTCGCCCACGCATTGTCATGCTAAAAATTTTGCCGTTTCTCAATTGGACACTCTGTGTGTGTGAGATGGAAAATTCGTTGGAGAGCTATAGTGTGAGCACATTGGTTAGTGGACTCTTATTGTGTGTCTATACGCGGAATACGAATGGAAAAAGCTCGCGTGCAATTTAGATCCAATTATACGGTGAAAAACGTGAAAAATCTCATTCGCGTGGGATACATCACGCGGTATATATATATATATATATATATATATATATATATATATATATATATATATATATATGCGCGCGCTAATCGTCGGAAACGTAATTGGCCGTGGGAATTACTCGCGCGTATGCGACAGACTCGAGCTGGAAACGCGCGTTTCTCGAATTTCTCGCGCCGAGCAAAATCTGATCGTGACAGTTTACTAATTCAGCGTAGGAGTCGTTATTACATTTCATACGAGTCCAACTACTCTACTTCCAGTGAAGCTTACAATCATATCATTTATTAGATTTCTACTATAATTCTAGTTATTCGTATCAAACTTTAATTGGTTCATCAATTCAATTCGTACTATCTTCATCATACCATTTACTAGAAACATATGGTAAATTTGTATATAATGTATGTTAATTTCTTCGAGTAATGATTAGTCCGTTTGGATAATGAAGTTGACTAATATATCACATGCGCCGTGCGTGCGAGCATATTGTACTAAAAAACAGTGAAACATATAGTGATAATAACAATATTTTTCTCGCAGCGAGAGTGGCTCTGTTGAGCCGTCAAAACGATTAATTAATCCGCGCTCGCGGCGCCCATCCCCCTATCCATCCCTCCGACTATTTTCAATATTTATATGTGCTCGCGCTTCTTTTACTTCCCCCATATATACAGCTCGGCTCTGTTTGCTCTCATTGCCGCCACTTTGCTGCTGGCTATACGCCGAGACGTACATCGTCTCTTTTCTTCCCCCTTTTCCGAGTGTGGGGATGGACGCAGGCGCCCGAGTGGATTACTCTCCGGTCCATCGGTTGTATGCATGTACAAACATATAGCGAACGACCGCCGACTCTTTGTTTCGATTGATCAACCGGGTTAAAAGCAAAATATCAAAGGGTGAAATATTGAAAAAAATGTCGAGCCGTGTAATTGTATGTCGGGCTGCGGGTGGTTGAGGGGGGCGGGGGGAGGGGGTGACAGTGGCAGGCTCAGGTACAAACCGCCAGACAAAGGCGCGGCTTGATTAGTAAAATTGATTCGGGATTCGAATCGATCGCGTCGCGGGGTAGGGGAGGGAAGGTTATGCAAAAGCCGTATATTACCGAATCGTCAGCGCGAGGCCGCGAATGTTGGTGCGTGTATATAGCTTGTCAAATTCGTGCGGATTCAAATCGATAGTTGCAGGCTAATTGGATCCTGTCGCTGAAATAATTCATCCGATATATATACCTTTGATGTGCGTCTGATTTGCAGCGACGTGTCGCGCTTGAGGTGATTTTAATTAGTCGATATGTATAGGTATATGTATTTAGTTGAATCAAATCCAGAAGTTCGAAGTAACTGGAGCGAGCTTTTAAGGAACGGCCGTGTGGAAAAGGTATACGCTAATATATAGGTTATCGGGTCAGTCGGGTTTTTTTTTTCAGTTTTGCCCCGAGCGTCGTTGGATCATACTCGAGTAAATTCAAATGGAATGTCCAAACGTGGAAATAGAGTGTGTACGAAAAGCCAAATAACTTAATTCCATCACCCTCAATTTTCTCTCTAGCAGCCAAAAAGTCCCTAGGATATTGATCGCTACCCGGTATCATCCGGCTCCTACCGGCTGGTCACTGTGTATTAAGAATGATGCGTGAAATCGGTAACCGGGTAATGAAGAAATAGCTAAATTCGCACGTCAGTGTTGTCCGTGTGAAAGAGAGAGAGAAAAAGGTCGAAATCCGGAGCTTTGAGCGCGCGCGCGACGGATCACACATGTGCTCGTGTGTCGGTCTCCCCGGCTTAACCACGGATGTAGTATATAGGGATGGAGCGTAACGCTTGCGGGGTAGCCGCTGAGACGGGAGGGAGCCCCCACCACTTTTCGTCGTGTTTGCGCCAAAAACGCAGACATTTACACCGCTGCGCGTGTCCGTGTGCCTTCGCGGCAAGAGCCACTAACACAGCAATACTGAAGTGGAGGAGCTACCTTAACAGTTTTTCTTTTTCGTTCATTGCACGTAGAATCAGTTTCTTTTCAAGGATTTAAAAAAGGCAGTACTTGTTTATTCTGTACAATTCTTATGTCTGCCTCATATCGAAATGTTAATCATAAATATCAGATACTCTGGATCAAAATTCTATACTAATTTATTAATTTTTATTTCGAATATGTTTATCTTTGTCGAATATGTCTATTTCTACAGTGAGATACTTTTCTTAATTTTATTTTCAAACAATTTTATTATTTTTAAATTTATTAGTCAACAGCGGAACGTGCGGAAAATTGCGTGGCAGTTACATTTTTTCCCCATCTCCAGTCCATCAGCTAATTTTCTCGTCCCCACTGCCTGAGAGGCATCGTGCGTACTTTCAAGAACATAAACATTTGTAAATCTAAAGACAAACTGTATAAACTTCACATGTATATATACTGAAGCTGGTTTTCCCGCACTCGTGACCATGTCTGTAATCCTTATTGTTGGAGTATAAAATGTAGATCCATTGTTTTGATTCAGAGACAGTTGCAGGTAATACCTGCATGAGATGATGGATCATTAGGGCAATCTTCATATATATGATGAAGATTGCCCTAATGACCCATCATCTATACACGTAAATATGTATATATATTTGGAATGAATGCAGGTCGTACCTGATCGATATGGGTCACTCGGACAAGCCTGAAATTTATTTGAATGGGGAGAAATATATATATATATATATTTAAATAAATAAATAAATAAATATATATATATATATATATATATATATATATATATATATATATATATATATATATATATATATATATATATATATATATATATATATAGCATATGCTATTGAGTCTCGCATTTGAGTCTCTGAAATTTATCATTAGTTTTCTTGGGACCAGAAATGGGCAGAATAATTCAATCCGCATTAGGGTTTTGAATCGTTTGATATCATGTCTTATTTTGAAAACAAAATTAGTTCATCGATAAATAATTTCATATAATCATATAATTTGAAAAAAAAATTCAAATGTGATGAATAATATTCGTTTTTCACAGAGTTACGCAAATAGTTCGTTGCTTGCTAGAGGTCAAATTGATGTTAATCTAATGTATGTACATAAATAGAAAAAATAATTGAAGAGAAACTTTAGGATTCTCTCGAACATGACAATAAAAATACTCTCGATACATAGACCCGCAGGCCCGCGCTCATTCGAAAATTTGTAAAGGCTTCTATCCACTTCAGTTCGAAGCGTTCGTGGCTACACAGACACGGCATCTGTTTAATGGTGTACAGCTACACCGACGAGAGAGAAAGTGTAAATGTCTGCGTTTTTGGCGCAAACCCCCTCCACTTTCAGAAGTGTGGGCAGCCACTCTCTCTCAACGGCGAGCATAGCATGCGCTCCGTCCCTATATACTAAGTCCGTGGGCTTAACCGAGTGCTGCCGCGCGGCAATTAGCATCCGGCGAAATTAATCGGCCGGTTGGTTGGAATAATTGATGCGTATGAGCGGCAAGAAAAATAGAAGATTTCATCACCACGTGCTGCACTGCTTCTTCCGTTTTTTCTCTTCACCCACTTGTCTTTGGGCCGCCGCCACCGCCGTCGTTCCCCCCTATATAGCGACAAAACACGCAAGTCCAGCCTCGCCGCCCTCGATCATCGGCTCGAATTTTTGTTTGGCCAAAACGAGAGCAACGCCCCTCTTTCCACGCGCGTGTACACGTGTGCATGGTTATTACGGGAGGAGGCTGTTATATGTGCCGAGAGAGGCCCGTTGAGAGTCGCGCGCAAACACGTGCGCGGATATGTATATATGCGAGTCTGCCCTGATTCGCGCTTTGATCAGCAACACGCGCGTACGTCGCGCGCGCGCGGATGGATATGGGAATCGACGCGTATTTTTCCCAGGCGTCTCGCGGAGAGCACCAGACGCTCCCAAGCGATAGCATTGACTGCACATCAGGTAGAACGATTGAACCTGTAACAGACATTCTTGGGAAAATTCTCCCAAATACATAGTTTCATGTGTATTTCCGTTAATATTTTTGGGAGAGAGATAGATAGATAGATAGATATGTTTTTATTGTATAAGTTATACAAAATTCATATTTACAAAAATATCAGTCTTCTTTTTTAAAAATAACGGTCACTTAACTAAAACATTGTTTTTACATATCATCCTTGTCAATCATAGTAAAATTCGTAAAACTAATTATCACAGATAACGAGTCAGTATTGGTATAATAATAATTATACAGCTGGTCATCATGTATTCAGACAAATGGTCATCGTAAGGAACTTTATAAAAGATGTTAAGGTCATTCATTTAATTCTAAAAAATACTTTCTTACGGAACGTTTGAAACTTGACAAAGACGGCAGGTTTCTATCCGAGGACCGAAGGGAGTTCCAGAGGTGCGCTGCTTGCACCTGGAATGAATTTAGTCCGAAAGTATTCCTCATTTTGGGGACCGAGAGTTCCGGTGCATCACCCCTGGAGGGCCTAGTGGACACATACCTAGTGAAGAGGCTCAGTAGGTATTTCGGTTCACGGATGCGCAGGATCTTGTACAAAAGTACAGCCATGAAATATTGCCTCCTTATATCCGTGCGCAACCAGCCCAGCTTGGCCCTATAAGGAGTGATGTGTTCGTCCCTCCTCACACCAAAAACATATCTCACACATGAATTTTGCAGTACCTGTATTCTAGAGAGAGAGAGAGGGTATAATCATTAACAATTCCTGAACTATGATGATTTTATTGGCTAGTCCGTTTGGTCCTGCCCATGGGTCAGTTGCCGTAGGGGGTGGCGGCGAACATAGATGATAATCAACGACGGCGAGGACGACGATTTTAATAAGGGTTGTGTTTTGTTTTAGCGATCTGCGGCGGCCGATGCTGCGACACGGACATGGAGCAGCAGCTGCGCCAGCAGGCCAAGCAGGACTTCCACAGCCAGATACATCACCACAGCCGGAGTCTGCTGGGCCTCCTCGCGACGACCGCCGAAGCCCTTAGAGGTGAGTGCTCCCTTGTATATCCCTCGCCTCCACACTTTGCCCAGTCGAGCTTTCATGCATAGACTCAAGCTGACTGCAAAAGTATCTCTGGCCATTGCCCACACACGCGCGCGCGTTACGCAATGAAACTTTATCGGATGTGTGTTTTCTCCGCGCAAAAACAAAAGCATCCGTGGCATAATTTGTCACCAATCGAATCGACTTTTTAATAAAGTATAGAGATCCAGAACCAACACATAGATGCGACGGGAATTGAGCGGATCGTCTGTTAATTAATCGTTTTCGTCCTCGACAAAGACAAATGTCCCAACGAGTTTCATCGCGATCGGTGTGTAATACAATAGAGCCGCAAGCTCTGTTGTGTTTGGGTACTAGACATGTCTAGCTGGCGCCCCGAGCACCGAGCTGTTCGACTTGATTCATGCACACAATGACAAGTATATCGAGATAGAAAGAGAAATTGAAAATATCGACGGGGACGAATGAATAGTGCGCACTATAGCAGCCACTTGGCCTAGCCTGATTTACATGCTGCTGCTACTGCTGCTGCTGCTGCTGTTGGGTGGAGCCAATTAGAAAAATCGGCACACGCTGAATCGAGTGGAGCGCCTTGAACACGTACACGTATAGGTGAACAGCCGCGCTTCTTTAGCCCGTTCATTCCCCCTTTCTTCTTCCTTCTCTCTTCTTTTCCATCCTCTTCTCCTCCGTGTCTACTCGCGAGAGAGTGAGCTCGAGCTGTCGGTGTTGCGATAGCCGCGCGTCCGGCCTCGATGCAGCCGCTCGCGCACCAACCCAGATTAAATTGTCATAGCTCGCGCCTCTGCGGCTCTTATTCCTTCGCCCGATAGTCCCCCCCCCCATCCCACTCTGATTGAATATTCCAGCGGGCAGCAGGTTTTACAGCCGCGCAGCGGTTGAATTCACGATTATCGCAAATACGCGGGCGCGCGCACCAGCGTTGAGCGTGCAGTGTGTCCCCTCGCGCGTGTAATTGGCGGTTCGCGCTGGGGAATTCGGGGAAGAAGCACGACGAGCAGCGACTCTTTCTCACGTGCCTTTTCCCACATGTGCGAGTGCTTTGTGTATGCGTGCGCGGCGGCTCTTTGTTTGGCGTACTGCGCGCGCGCGCGAGCATCACCCGCGAGTTTTTGTTCGGGCCGCGGCCGCGGGGCCCTGAAGCCGAGCTCCGGATTCTGCGGCTTTTCGAGCCGTGATTTTCGCGCTCCTCCTCCTCCTCCTCCTCCTCCTCCCCTTCCCGGCTCTCTTTGTCCGAGACGCGCACGTGGGAGAATACGTCGACGGTGCGTGCGGCAAATATTTCCGATATGCGCACTTGTGCGCTACACCTCTCGCGTGAATCGCTCGACCGTCAATTTAGCTTTTTTTTCGGGAAACCGCAGCTGGATTCATTGTCGAAATCAAATGAGAGATCCATCAGTTCGTCAATACGATATTTGTATGTAGCACACTCTGTATACTTTTCACGCTACTGCAAGAGTCACCCGATAATTCATTGTCGCATCTTTTAGTAGTACAACACATCGTATTTGCCAATAGCCATACGCGCTTCTCCCCTTTCAAGGGGAGAACGGACAACAATCAATCGATTGAACAATCACGAAAATTCGTTGGATTCGCGATTATCATTTGTCGCCTCGCAGCTCGTACAATCATTCGTCGCAATTGTTATACTCCATATCGATACTCGTCATCGCCAGACTCGCGCGATTGTAATCTCTCTCTCTCTCACACACACTGTGTCGAATTCAATTCGTCTCATATCGCACGTCCCTCATTCAATACTCGCGCGCTGATCTACTGGTAAATAAACAAACTCACGCGCGCGGAAATTTACCTGGAGATATCGCGTATGGTAATTGTTAATGGCAGCTGCTGTATATGTACCCCAAAGTATTTTTGCGCGATTGCGCGCGTACCCATAGGTAGGAACAGATGGAAGCAATTGATAAGGCAGTATAGAGGTTTTATCGAGACGTGTGTGTGTGTGTGCAGTTGCGCAGCGCCGACCCGATATATCTCGGCTACGATGCGCGTATATACCGCTATACGTGCTCCGATTCTCCTGTGCAGTATATGTATATATACTCGCGAGTAATCCGAGAAGCAGCCCATTAAAAATTTAGCCCACTTCAGCGCTGGCTGCACGAGGAAGAGAGAGAGAGAGAGAGAGGGAGAGAGAGAGAGTAGTGCTGCGTGCGGTCGAGCACCCACGCACTTGCAAGCATCGGCCCCTGCACGCGCGCGCCCGCGAGAGCTTATTCAATACCTATCAGGTACCTCTAGAATCCCGCTGTACGTGCAATTTTTTTTGTTTTCATGACTGCGCTGGCGTTTCATGTTATTGTATTTTCAAAATCACATTTTGATTGTCTTGTCACACTTTTTCTTTCTTACGCACTTCAATCCATTTCAACATGTTCATCTTCATTTATTCATACTTGATTCAGCCTCTACGAATACGTTTCCATCATTACAACCTCTGAACTTCCTCAGCTCGTTGCCCAGCGACATAACCGAATTGTTTCTTCAACTGGTAGCCTTTCTCAAGTGCTCCACATTTCCCTCTCTCTTTCTCTTGACGTCACTTTTTCAAGGAATAATACCCATAATTCGATTGATTTCGGATCGTATCGTTTTTCGCAACGTGCGACCACATACGCACGCGCCAATGTGATCATTCAAAATTTGACACTTTGGTGTACGATACGTGAAAGAACGAGTCTCTCGAGGATTATTCGCGCGCGCGAGCCGAATTGGGACAGAAACTCGAGTTTGTTGCCACTTAAAATTGAAACAGCTGATTGGACTGCTACGGAGTCGTCTGCGATGGGGGAAAAAGGAAGGAAATGCGTAGATTGGATGTACGGGGCCGGGGACAGTAGTTGAAATGCGACAAAAAAACGAAATCGAGGGAGATGGTCTAGGAGGAGCTGCGGCTTGGAGCATTTGCCCCGGAGTTTATTCGGAGTTGGTGTTTTTTCCTGCCTCTCGTCTCGGTGGCCATCTCGGCTTGTCCCACTCTGCTTTTCCAACGCCCGGGCCGCAATTCACAAGTGTTTTCGTCTGATCAGCCAGTCAAAGTATCGTCGCGTCGTGTCGTCGCTCGTCGGATGTTCCGAGCTTGCGGCCACGCGCACTCCCGGACAATCCGCGATTTCAATATACTTATATGCAAACCAGACAGCTCTGCCGACTCCGCGAGTATATACATGGAGCTTAATTTACTTTCGGAAACCGAAATGAGGAAGATTGCAGCGAAGTGTGTCCGATATATGGTTGATTCAATAGTAACTGTAGTTGTAACAACGAATAGATAGTTGGTACGAAACATCAAGTGTCTGCGGTCAGCCACATAACCCGGTGGTGATGGCCTTAGGAAGAAAAAAACAAGTGTCCGCGGAGCATTGGGAGACGAATTGTGGGACCGACTCGAATCGACTTGACAAAATGTTGAAAGTGACGATCGACTTGTGCAACTGTGCATTCGTTTATATCAACAAGCGTTTCGTACACCTGGGCACACCTGCGCGCATCACAATGCCTCGCCGCGAAACTTTGCACGTTGTCGAGAGCGCGAGCGCGCTTCTCGTATCCAACATGTACTCCGCTTTCTCTCCGATGCTCCAAGCAGCAATGAGTCAGCAGCTGATTCGCCGCGACGCTGCCGATCTGTCACACCATGTCGATCCACTTGGCGCTTCTTTCAAATCTCCCGTTTCCCTTTACCCATCCCCGCATATTGTCGACTTATAATTACACGTATTCAACTCCTATACCCGGAACGTAAGTTGATAAATCCCGACGAATTATTCAAAGTCGACCAACGAGTGGCGCAGAGGATTGTCAAAGAGCTTCCTCGATTCTTCCTACGACAATAACAAAAATCACGTGAAGATTCGTCGTTGGTTGCTGCAGATTGAATTTGGCGATCGAGCAACGCTCCGGTGCAATCCGCGAGAATTGCACACACACACACACGCCGTGAGCCATTTCGCTTCTTGACAAATGGGTTTGGGGGGTGGGGGTGAGGGTAACTCGACGCAGCTTGGATAGCGGTACACAAGTGCTTCCGGCCGATGGGCGATCCTTCCATTATCCAGGGGGGCTCAGGTGGTATTTTTTCGCGGCAAAGCGGATTTTCGCGCACGTAAGTGGGTATACGTGGGGGCCGGCATCGATTTTGCGCGCTCAGTCTCTCGGCGACGGACCGCCCGACGGATTGCAGGGGGGATTGGGAGGAAGCGAAGCGACGACGCGATCGAGTTGGCGAGCGCGCGCGCACGCGCCCCCGGACTCTTCTGCCCTTAGCCGACGACACTTTTGGCACGTGGCTTTATCCCCGTCTCTCCCGAGCTCCTTTTTCATCTCGCGCGACTCGCACGCACGCACATACGCCAATTGCCCCAACTGCACAATTAGCGAGAGTGTCCCTCCGCTGACTCGCAGCCCCTCATGACCCCCCCCCCCATATGCCATACATTTGACCCTGCGGTAAGAGCTGCCGATCTTACGATGCCCGGTATACTCCCATCGCTTTTTCCTACTCCACGTCGTACTAAATTTCACGCGACACTCGCGAGTCAGTATAAATTTATTGTGTTGATTGATCCAGCTTGTCCTAATCCGATCGGCATGTCTCGTTAGTTAATATTGGAAAAAACGTAATTACTCCATGAAAAAGTGGGTGGTACTCCTTGTGGGAGACTAGGTACTCGAGTGAGCGTCCTTTCTCCCCCACTCAATCACGCATCGGCTGTTTCTCCCCGATCGACCGAGCGAGAGCAAAGTGTGCGGCTTGATTCGCGCTCGCGCCTCATAATGTATCGACGGCTCCTCCTATCGACGTTTCTTCTCCCGACGTACGACTTTTGACGAATTACGACCAATTAACATATTATTCGGATTTGATGAAGCGGTATGAATACACAAAACACACGTGCGACTGCTAAGTGGCCGCGAGAATGAATTCGCGCGGCTCCGAAGGCCCACGCGTTTATTACTCGCATATATAGCTCGAGCTCGGGAAAATCCGGCTCCGCGCATATGCGAAATGTGCTTTTGTTCTTGGCCCGAGATTGTAAGTGTGCTTTTGTTCTTGGTCGAGGCATCGATACCGGGTTCGCGGCGCCACGAGCAAAAGAACGATACAGGGGCTGGTATATCGTTGATTTTGACGGCCGCGCGAGGCTTCCTTCCCTCGCGTGTGCGCGTCCTAAATAAAAAGCGTTTTGCTACTTTTTTCACGCGCCTGGCACGTGAAACAGCTATACCTCGTCGTTCACTTTTCGCCCGATGGTTGCAGTTATCTATAGGCTGACGCGCCCGCGCGAATCAACTCGTTTCGAGTCTCATTGGCATTCGACGGCGCGGGGCTATGGGTACATATATATACATCTCACATATCCTGCGCGTCCCGTTCCCCGACTGTAGCGGACGTTAAATGAAAATTTTCACGGCGGCGCCCGTACATGTATATACATGTCGATGACACGGCACTTGCGCGCGTGTGCGTGTACATGTCGGCGACGTGACAATAGAATTTATCGAGGCTTATGTGTTGTACTCGCGGGGCGCCACTGTTATGCAGATATGGGAATTTCAAAGCGAGCTGTTGTCGCGCCTTGGCTACATGGCTTGCCGTACTAGTAGTGGTGGTGGTGGTGGTGGTGGTGGTGGTGGTAGTGGTAGTGGTGCTCGCGCGCGCGACACGTTGAATTATTCACCGGTTATTAATTCGATTGCTTTATTATGTTATGAGGATGTTACATCCTGTGCGACGTGTCTCGTCCCCGTGTACATATATATGCGTACACGGACAAACGATCACAACTATATCTCGCGCATATTAACGCCGCCTTGCTCGCATGAATAACTTGGAGACTCGTCTTGCACATCCTCCTTTTAGCCGCGCGCCGGGGCGAATTTTCATTTTTCGTATTTTGGAGCATTGACTCTGTTGGCGGCGGATCCAACAGGATGCGCGAGGCTCGACCCATGGGAATGTGCGCGCCCCTGCACTGTGTGGATCTTTGGCATTGAACAGCAGATCCGAATCAGTGCGGCTCTTATCCAATTTCGGATCGAGGCTATGAGTGTGCGTTGAGAGCCGCCGCGCGCCGCTGCGCGCGAGACTCGAGTATAAAGTGAATGCTCGGCGGCTATGCTCGCTCGGGAAAAAACAAGTTAGCAATCATTGCTCGAGGAATTACACCGCTCGTGTGTCTGTGTGTGAGAGATGTCTAGATTAGCTCGTGCGCGCGTATACACAGATTCAACTTGTCATCGCGCCACTATATCACTGATATTTATCTCTCTGTCTCACTTATGACTGTCCCTAGATTTCGACTGAAATGCACAACCGCGACACCTATTTATGCATCTCTCAGCATCCAAACGTGCCGCCTCCTTTATAGATATCCCTTGGATTGATTGATTGATTGAATAACCTTTATTTGAGTCATGGGGTGATGTGTCCCCGTGGGACTGTATTTTGATGTACATTAGTGTTGACATAGTATAGAATATTGTTGGACTGTGATGAATCAAATTGTTGTTTTACTGCCCGCGTCAATGTCACCCTGATCGAGTCTAAAAACGAAATATGATGCAGGAGCTGGTGAAAACAAGGGTAAAGTTTTGAATTCATTGGATGTATCAACGATGCGAAGTTTAGATCGATACGTATACTGCACCCACTCGCCAACTTGAAAAGTATATTACACTGGAGTATCGACGCGCGACGACAGTCGCCCCGTTTTCCGTCGAGCGTATCGCGGCCCTCGTATTGTATGGGACTCGAGCTTGATTCGATATCTCGCGTGTGTATACCAATTGCTTTTCCTATATACGAAATCAAACGAGTTTGTCTCAGTCGCCGCGCGCATCCTTCCTCCTTCTATTCTCCCCTTTTGCTCGCTTTGCTCGCTCGCCCCATCGATTATCCCACGATATACTTGCACGTCAGGCTATTTTTCCATTAAAACTAACCGTGCTTTACGGCTCGCGTTCGCCCCGAGTTATCGCGAGCGAGTTTCAAACGACTCGGCTCTGTGGAAATCATTTAATTTTTTTCCGCTCGAGTATTTGTTTTGCATATTTAGCGATTCAATTTTATTCATTTTACCTTTGTTTAACAACGGAATTTAACCTCGAGTTTGATGCGATTTTTTTTTTCTAAAAGTTCCAGTGAAATTTGAGTGTGGTTTGGCCAGTAGCTGCGATAACGTTATTATCGAATTTTCACTAAAACTTTTCTCCCCTTGTGCATTTTATCGGTGCGCAGCTTTATCACGACTGGAAAACAGAACGCGTGCGCAGCCGCGGAGCCGAGATGAAAAGCGCTTGGGTTGCACGAATACTTATACCGCGGTGTGAATCATATTGCGTCCGCCGCCGTATTATCCGTGGCTCGAAAGCTCACGACGCTAACGAGTCATATGTATCAATATAGCTTCGTCCGTGAAATAGGTAAGACGTTGCGCTCCAAACTCGCGCGCATATCTATAAAAGCGATTTTATTTGAAACAGAGTAGGCAGAAGCTATTTCCGACTGAAGCCAACAACTCTATGTACTTTTGTGTACTTGATGCTGATTGGGATCTTTCGGTGAAGTGTCGTTTCATTATACAGCCGAATGAAGTTAATCGCCAGAGTAAAATCGAAGGGCAAATTTGTATCCACGGCTTTGTTCATTTTTCACGATGGATTTTACAAAATTCAAGCGCACGAAGGTACAATGAATTTCCAATCAAATTTTTAATCGCAAAAAAAGGGGCAATACATTTGGCGGATATTAATTTTTCTGATCGATTCACATATATACATATAAGCTCTAGCGTTGCAGCTTTATATATACACGTGTAATCCATGTGCCGCGTCTGCTGGAAGGATTAAAATCTCAATACGCGTAAAGCCGCGCGCGTGTGCGACTGGACAAACTGGAACTCCACCAATATTATCGTTTTTTCCTCTTCGTCATCTCGAATAATTGATAAGCCGGGGATCGTTCGGTTGAACTGTACTATGCCGCGCGCGCGCGAGAATTCCAGCCAATTTCGCCGTTTTTATGAGATTCCAAGCGATGAATATTTTGTTGCTTTTTGCCCACGGCAAATTTATACGCAAGTGTGTATCGAGCGAAAAATTGTATTTTCTCGAAATGTTTTATACCTGCTCGGCTGGTATCGCTTCTCGTCGTGAACTTTTGTCCGAGTAATAAAATGTCCTCTGATATACGTTGCGCAGTTGCGCAGCCAAAGCAAGATTTTTCTCCTCGCAACCTTTCCATAGTATATATTTAACGTCTCAATCGTAGAGTCGAATCTCAATGGAAAAAGTATCCATTGTGTAAGTTCCGTTGGCAAAATCGTATATATCCACACACACACAGATACGTACATTTACGATACGCCGGTTATACGCGCGAGTTTCGGGGAGTAGGTTACGAAAGCTTTTTCCATGCCGCTGTGCAGTGCTTTCGCAAGTCTTTCGGGCGAAAGAAAAGCGTTCCACTGGGTCACATAGCTCGCCAATTCGCTCGGGGATATTTTCAAAAATCACTGTTTTCGTTTCGATTCTCTCCCTCTTCTCCCACTCCAACCCTCTTTCTCCCTCGTCGACGACAAAAGCCATCCGCAAGAAATCTTTTTCGTCTCTCTCTCTCTCCCGCATTCCTCGACTTTTTCATTTCCACTTTGCAGCTTTCACAGGATTAATTTTTATCCCCAAGAGCGAGAGAGAGAGACAGAGAGAGAGAGAGAGAGAGAGAGAGAGAGCGGGAGGAAAAGTTTCGTGCCCTCGTTTCCCTTCCTGTGCCGCTACGCACCGCCGTCTAAAAATAAAACGAGTGTGTTTTGGCACTCGCGCGTTATCCTATCCAAACTCTTCGTATGAATACAATTACATCGAGAATTGCGACACTTTGCGCGCACCCGTGATGTCGCGGCGCTCACTCCAGTTTGTGTAGCAAAATTTGAAAAATCAATATCGAAACACGACAAATCGTGGTGCTCGGGTGCGAAATTTGCGTTCCTGAAAGCTTGGAAGTAAGGGAGGATACGCTTAATTTTTCGTTTTCATCTCAGAAATCAATAATACGCGTGAAAATGATTAGCCTGTATTTTTTTTTAATTCTCGATACAATCTTTTCCATACATTTCGAAGGGGAAACGAAAAGATAAAGAAAATACACTCGACCCAACGATTTTCCGATATTCCGCGTGATTCCGGTGGAAAAGTAGGCGGGCGTCGCGTGAGAAATTGTTCCACCCCGTTAAAAGAGTAGGACAACCGGCGCAGCGGCGGGCGGATATGGTCGACGAGGGAGTTTTAATTACTCGGAATCGGAATGGAAACGAGACAGTTGGATTTTTCAGAGGGAAGTTTGAGAAGTCGAGCCAGTGTAATCCGGATAAAAAGATTCTAATCCCCAACGAGCAGTATTTACGAGCTTTTAACGAGATTGAGAGAGAGAGAGCTGCTATAGCGGAGGTTGGAGGCGGAAGAGCGAGATAAAACGTCGCCGAGTCGAGCGATCGAGTACTCGGGCCGCGCGCGCGCATTCAAATTGACTCCTTTTGTCGAGGAGAACATGGCCGGCTCGGGCGCGCGCGCATCCCCTTCGCGTATATATAATAATCTTATCGGCCCCAATGGTGGGCTTCTCGTTTTTCACGATTGTGCTCGGCCGTATCATCCGATTCTCTGTTTGTCTCTGGGTGCGCGTCTCGCGCCTGCACCTCGTTTCACTTGTTCTTATCGATATTCGTATTTTGTAACGTGCGCGCATAATATTGCTCGGTAATTTTTCTCCGTTATCAAAGCTTTCGTCTGGTTCGCCGTCGCGGTTTATGTTACACGATTCCCTGCACCGTCGAGTCGACCGATTGTCGCGCATGACTCGTGCACGTATAATTTTATGCGTGTTGATATCGTTTTTGAAAAATGCATCCGCTCGAGTTAGCCAGAGCTGGGGCAGTCGAGTGGCGTAGCCGCGTGCACTCTCTGAATTTTAAACGAGGTAACTGCGCGACAAATGTGCCGCCTCGCCCGAAGGCTTTTGTCCCAAACATGGCTATGATAAAATTGGAATATCGTAATTCTGCGAACGGCATCTCGAACGGTACCTCAAACGCATAACTAGAAGAAACCATTGCTATAACCATCATCTTTCCATTTTAAACCCGTTTAAAATCAATCAACCAAAATCACTCGAATCGGTCATCGTACAATTGTTTGTGTAGCAAAATATGGGCTTCTCAATGTTTAAATGAGATACTTAGATGTATATATGCGAAGAAATGAAAATGGTTACACTGATTTATTGTAATTTAGAGTGAGCTGCATAAGAAAAGGTGCTGGAAAAAGGAGGTAGTAAAAGCTGAAAGTGTTGTTAGAGAGAGGGTGTAAGCGCTAAATGAAAGAGGAAACGAGGGAAAATTTTCTTCGTTAACGGCTGAACGCCACTGGCGCAGCGGAAATACGAATTATGAGAAAAAAATGCCACAGCGGGTGCAGTCGCACCTTATTGAAGAAAACTACAATTTATCAGTAGAAATTGCCTAACTCGTAAATCATACTGTAAATATTCATTCGAGAATGATGATAATTTTACGGAAAATTGGTAAAATGAGTCATGTAATTTTTGCCATTCCAAATTTAAAAAGCATGATGCGTGATGGTGTAGTAATTGAATACGAGTGCGCACTCGGTACATAATTATTTTTCAAAGGTTTCCATTCGAAAACACGGATATTACATTTCAAGCAGTTTAGATCGAAATGAAATTTTAATATTTTCATCGACTGACAAAAATTGCACTTTGTGCAGAACTTTGAATATCTCACCAAATACTCAGTGAATATGCACCGTGTGATTAATACACGCAATAGTGATTGGTTTACCGTTTAAAATTTGGATAGTAGCTGGGTGAGAGATCGAGGTAGGGAGAAAGAGGATAATAAAGGATGCGCGCGTACGTGGGCGCGAGCAGTCACGCACATCCGGCGGGTGGCGGCTCGGCGACTTCCGACGATTAGCTGGTGCGCGCGCGCGGCCGCGCACACCAGCCCGGATTTACGAGCTTCTATGCTCCATCGTTGGTTTGGCGGCCACGACACTAGCGACTCACAGCCGGACGATTACGGACGTGAGCATATTCATCCAGCTGTGCAGCTTCGCTACGAACGTCGCTTGTGCGCGCGGATGGTTCGAACAGTTCGCGTGCGAGCCGACGAGGGAGAGGGTACGTGTCGTTGCCGCGGTAACCCGTGACGGGGGTGGCCTTCGAGGGCTGCTGCAGCCGGGACGAGCCCACTCGACCAGTTGTATCCCAACGGCCACACACTCGCGATCAGGCTGTTTGCGCCGAGTGAATCCTGCATGAATGCTGCAGCACCTGACACAATTGTCGCGCGAATCATTGCTCCCCCTAAAACGTCCCCGCCCAATTCAATCAGCTCGTGCGGCAATTCGCCGAGCTCAGAGGAAGACACAGCGAAGGAGATAGAGATTGAGCTCATATATAATCTGGTAAACAAGCAGACTCGAGTACAGATAGCATCTCTCTCTCAGCACCTGTTCGTTCCCTGTTCCTGTAGCTCTCGGCCCGGCCCGCGCGAGCTTTCCTTATTTTCTCCTTGTCACACACTTTGCTCTGCTCCGATCTAATGGGATTTTCAACGAGGCGGGGGCTCGTGTTACGCGACGAATTTCACTCGTTTTCGCCTCGGTAGAAGCATTAATTGCAGGATATATACGAGCAGCCACGGTGAAGCCGTCCGAAAGAGGGGCCGAATGCGGTACGCCTGCTCCAGCTCTCGTGGGATTATTTGACTATAGCTGCGAGCTCCGGTTGTCCAATCGCGACGACGAAACTTTGTCGGATATGGTTCATGAAACGCAGCTAATAGCTTATGAGTCTAAGGGCTTTCGACAAATTTCACTGCGACAAAGCTGGAATATTCGGGAGTACTTTCTGCCGACGAGCCAACGCGATAGCTCGTCTCCGATTTGCGACATATGCACATCCCTCGCGTTATATTCAAATGTCGAGCGTGGACAAATATCGCTAGTCCATTGGCCATGACTATAATGCCATGTTCCTCACTTCCGGCCCATAGCAAAGCTGCCCCCATCCAACGACCCGAGTCCCCGCGTAAATCCATGGCAAGATGCGCATCACGTAAGATACCGCCGGTGTGGAGGACGCGCGGGCGCGAAACAACACACAAGTGGGTCACACGCGCAGCCAGTCCCCCCAGGGGGATCGAACGGCGAACGAGATAACCGACAAGACTAGCAATAAATTCGGGGCCAAATTACAAGCCCCTCGTATTGACTTTGCATTGTCGGAGGGGAAGAAAAAGTGCGCGGTGCAGATATGCCGAGGAGTCGAGTCTATCGTGTTTGCAGCCCGTTTTCTCTCGAACCCATGCATTGCACTGCGCACGCGAGGACACACGCCGCATCCACCTCCAGATGTATATCTCGGATTTTTCGTTGGCGTGCGCGCGCGCGAGCCGGCCCCGCAGTCTCGACCTATTTCACCTGATTCGCGATCGCGAGCGAGCTCTTGCGCTACGCCGCGGCTCATCGATTACAGTTGCCAACTTTTCCGCGGATTATATACCTGCCGAATTCGGCATTTTAATTATAGAACAAACGAGTATACATAATACAGAACAAATATATCAATTGCATTGCAAAGCTAATACACAAGGAAGGAGAGAGAGAGATTGATACACAGCCTCAGAGGGAAGCATCGAGTGGAAATCCAATCTAAAGCGGAGCGTTGAAACACTGATTCCATAGTTGCGCGGATTGTTTGCCATCGGGCCAACTGCGAGACCGCGATTAATCCCATTTGGGTTAGATCTCCGATATGTCTTCTCCGGCCGCCGAAACTCAGGGCTGCTTTATCCTCGCGCTTTCCAACGTAAATGCAGTGTGCAGTATATATGCTGTGATTATCTATAGTTGCGCGCGTGACATTTCCCCCTTTCCTCCAAACATATGCTCTCGCTCGTCTTTCTTTTTTTTTTCTTCATACGACGATCACATTTAGATTCATATCTAGATTCAGATGGGTGCGGATCACGCGAGCGAGAATATTATATAGTATCTCAGCAATGCGTCGAAAATATCGGTTGATTATGATTGTTCAGGGGTTATTTAGGGTATGCCAGTCGCGAAAAGGTAGCTTGAGCGTAGGCGATTGTACAAGTTTGTTTCGTTGACTATGAATGAATTTTCGGCAAATGGTAGATTTGATCATTGATTCTTCATATATCTCCCCGTAAGTGGCACAAAAATACGTAGAATAAGAGGTTGAAAACGAACCGTACGTCTTTTTTTTTTAGTTGCTCGATGCGAACTTTAAATACATGCGCGCAAGTGTTGAGGAACAGTTTGAAGGAATAACGCGAGCGAGCGAGCCAGTGTAATCTTGTAGCTTTTGTCGGAGCTCGAGCGAGCTCGAGCGAGCGCGGGAGCGAATGTGGTATACATATAGCTGGAGAGGGATCGGTATGAGAGGGGCTTGCAAGTCCGTGGTACAGTTCCCACGTACCTTTTCCCCGTAGCCCCCCCCATGTGTGTCCCTATACCTGCGCGCTCTTCCTTTTTCCGCCCGCACGTCTCTCCCTCTCTCTCGCGCTGCTATAGCGTACGTAAAAGCGTTGCCGCAATGATCGGGGGTACTTGAAAATTCACGCGTTTGATTGAAAATCCCTTGGCCGGCCTTCTATACGAGAAAAACGGTTTTCGCCGCGGCATCGATTATCGAGTTTTGCCCGCTTGCCGCCGGGGGATTATATAATACTGCACACATACGAGAGAGAGTGGAGTGTGTGCTTTGGAGCGTTAAATTCGGAGTGGGTAAATGTTTGTCGAGCGCGCGAGCAAAGTGCCGAAAGAGCGGGGCCAGAGGGGCACTTACGCGGTGCAAGCTCTTATCGACGCAGCAGCAGCAGCAGCAGCGGCAGCAGCCGCGGCAGCTTCTATAAGCGAAGAGGAGCACGTGTCCCGACGGACAACAGCGTGTGCTTCGAGCCGAGTCCAAGGCTCAGTTTTGTTTCGTCGTTGGATTAATTCGAATTTGTATATATCGCGCGTACTCTGACACACATATATATATATATGTATACGGGTGGAGATGGGCTGAGCCCAAGTATTCTCTTGCCAGGACAACACCCGTGAAACGAGCTCGTGTGCGGGAGGGCTCGGGAGTATACTTCGACGTGCAGTCGAAAGCTCGGCAGTGCGGCTAAACTAGCCGTCTCTCGGGTTCGCAATGTGTTGTGCGTAATAGTCGCGGATTTCTAAATGGACACACACGGAGGACTCTGGGATTGGTTATAGTCGCAGTGTTTGGCGAACGCTGCGCGGCTGGGGCTGGTCCCTCGGCCGCGCGCGCGCTTATATAGCTCGCGGATAAAAGGCAAACGCGCGCGCGCGAGAGAGTTGGTTGTGGGCCGTGTGAGTGTGTGTGTGTGTGTGTGTGTGCAGCGCGCGCGAAATATACGTATGTAAGCGAGCGAGCAAGCGCAAAGGAGAAGGACGAGGAGAAGAAGAAGCGCTGGGTCGGGTGAGTCGAGCCTCTCCCACACACGGTGGCGCTAAAATAAAATGACCAGCTTGGAATGCCGAAGCGAGTCCGCCGGACCAGCTCTTTCTCTCGTGTGTGCGAGAGCACACCTTCGCCTACACACGTTTGCACGCCGGCCGGCCGGCCGCAGCCGCGGGGAGAAACACCGAGAGAGCACGTGCCGGAAAAGGAGAACGCAAGCGCGCGAGCCGCCTTCGTTGCTGCTGCTGCTGCTGCTGCTGGTGCAGCAGAAAGAAAGAAAGAAAAGAACGATGTGGTGGTGGTGGTGGTGGTGGTGAACAAAGAGCAGCAGGACGACACGCGGGGAATTTGTGTGGGACTTTTGGGCTCGAGCGACTCGAGCAGCCGCCCAGCCCAGTGCAGGCCCGTACGCCCGGGCTTTTTTGCTCCCGTATCAAACTCCTGGGTGGTGAACTCACACCGAGACCCCCGATTCCTTCTTCTCCTCCTCCTCCTCCTCCTCCGCCTCCTCCATCTCCTCCTCCTCCTCCTTCTTCTCCCGACACAAGTTTTCGCTTTTATCACACACACTCACCAGCTGGGCAATTTATTCAAAATCACGCGGACGCATATTCGAATCCATCGGCCATTACGTTTAATTGCTTGTTATACTGTGGCGAAAATTTGCCGAGTCCGGTAGTATATCGCACTTGACTCCGGAGCGGACGGAAGTGCCGACGCGCAATGAGGATAACACAAGTGGATCATCAGTCGAATGAAGAGCCAAATAAAGAGGGCTGCACTCGAGTGAGTTGCTGCGCTCGCGCGGTGCAATTTTGGCTGGGTGCGCGATGCATATGCACAACAGCGAGCTCCGGGGCTAAAATAGAAAGCGCACCAAGGGAGGCACGGACAAAGCGCGCGAATTTCAAATAAAACCAAGACACGCGCAGAGAGAGAGAGAGAGAGAGAAAATGAGAGCGAGACCGATCGACCGAGCGACCGACCGACCGACCGACCGATGGTGGAACGCAGCTCGAGGGGGGGGGGGGGGGGGGCAAGAGGAGCAGGAGGAGGAGGAGGAGAAAAAGCGAATCGGGAGAAAGACAGAGAAAGAGTTATGGGACGAGGGAGCGAAAGAGAGAGAATGAGAGATGCATCGGGAGGGCGAGGTAAAGAGAGAGAAGGGCCGCAGCAGCGGCAGCAACGGCAGCAACGGCAGCAGCACCAGCAGCACCAGCAGCAGCAGGTCAGCTCTCGGCGCTTATAGACCGCTCGCTCGCTCGCGCGCGCGCAACCACTCGAATACCGCGACGACGCCTTCGTTCCGCGGGCTATTTTCTGCCGCGGAATCGATCGGCAACGCATACCTCGCTTCTCTCTCTCTCTCTCCTCTTCCTCCTCTTTCGCCTTCGTCCTCTTCTCGCTCCGACCAAGAAAGAGAGAGAGAGAGAGAGAAGGAATATTGCGCGCTCAAACTTTGTGGCCCCGCGACCGACGTCGGCTGCGCGCGCGATATCGTGGGAATGAAGCGCCCCATTAATTGCACTATCCCTTTTAATTCCAGCTCCATTCCTTCCTTTCCGCATCGCGGCAGACTCGGCCAAGACCTATATACGCGCCTAATCTCCCACCACATTCCACATCGACGAGTTGCATACCCCCGCCGCGGCGACATAATTTAATTGCACTTGCGCGCGATATTCGCATATACATACCCTCACGGACTACCGATCGCTTCATCCAAAACCAGCATACACTCGAATCACACTTGCATCCCTCTCTTATACTCAGCCCAATGTTCAATCGAGTCTTCGATGGGAAAATCGATCACCTACAGCCCAAGAATTTGGAGAAACATTGTGGCGTGCGCGTCAAAATCTGAATTGCTCGAGCTCGCTTGCGCCCGTACGCGTGTGTGTGTGTGTGTGTGTGTGTGTGTGTGTGTGTTAATTGGCATTTGTTCTGTGTCTGTCTGGGTTTCTCGCGAGCGCGCCGCGACTCTGTTGAAATTTCATTGGTCGCCGCGCGATGTATATCGCTGGATCGGGAGGCTGCGCGCATATAACGCACCGCGCGCGAGCTCAAGCAGCCGAGCTGAGGCTTTGCTCGTGCCTGCGCTTGCAGGCGATGCGCCGGGCCCGATAACGCGCCGCGCGAGATGAGCCCTTCGACAATGGCCCATTCAACATTTATTCATTCGCCTCCCTTTCCCCCCCTACCACAACAATTTATCTCCTTTCTTATGTCTACGCGTATTTGGTAAAAATACCCCCCTCCCCCCATATCTCTCCGGCACTTTTAACATTTTTTCGCGCCCATCGACGAAGCTAATTATATCGGGAGAGGGGGGATGGGCCGCTTTGTCGCGTGTTTATAATACACACTCCGCAACTCGTAAGCTCGTTATATCCATTGTCATTCGCTCAATTTGTCCCTCGTTTGTACAGTTCGTGTGAAAAATTCATATGGTTACACACATTTGAACTTTACACTCGCGAGCGAGTTACAATAAGTATAATAATTTCGATTAACGTAACAGACACGCAACGCGGGTGAGCTTTATTATCTCTGCGGGATTACATTTATGTATAATTGTCTATATATGACTGGACTTGCGTGAAATCTTTCGTCAGCGCATCGGCCCAACCGGCGATGAGAGGAGAGGAGTAGTAAAGCGAGTCATACGGATGAATTATCAAACACACGATGGATTAATTTGCGTGATATGCGCGAATGGGCTGGCTCGCGAATGAAATGTGCACGTTGAATCGGGCTGCCCCTCCCTTCCCCCCGCTCGAGTATAAGCGACAACATTTTGATATCAGTATCGAGGCGCGCGAAATGACAGTCGACACTCGAGAGTTACATCCGATAATATCCGAGTATTTAGTCTCTCGGCAACATACTCACCCACACACAGTGTGGAGTGGTGATATAATCGGGAATCAACGCGCTTGAATTATTTCGAGTACAGCTATGCATTGCGAGGACATCAGTCGGGGAGGAAGAGTGTGATCGTCGGAGCAGGGGCTACGGGACTGCTTATATCCGATTGGAACTGGCCGAGTGTTGATACGCTTGGCAGTTGGGCGCTTTGTCATATACCCTTGTGTGTGTATGTGTGTGTGCTGCGCTGGCGCAGCTCGCTCGAGCGAATTTATCGCGAGTGGCCTCGAATTTCAGCAGCAGCAGCAGCAGCAGCAGCAGCAGCAGTGGCGAAGAGAGCACTTGCTCGCTCGCTCGCTCGCTCGTCCTTTGCGCACAGCCGGCATACTTGCTCCGTTCACCTTCGATCCCGCCGCGCGCGTCTACTTTCAAGATTACCCTTCTCTCTCTTCCTCTCTTCCTCTCTCACACCTTTACTCGAGTCCCGCTCCAGCTATACCTTTTCACGCATAACTCACTCCTCGAGCTGTCGGCCCGCACGTGCCAATCAATTATAAATAATACATAGCTGCAGCCTCGAGTATGGAAGCACCGAGCTTGCGCGGTTATACATATCGCATAGTTGTCTCTCGAAATAGAAAGAGAGACAGAGACGCGCGAGTAGCATTGTTGCAGTCCGGTACGCGAAGCCGGGCGTCCTGTAACGTTTTAAATTAGCCGACGGGGCCAATGCGACCAACTCGATTCTTCGTGTGTGGATGCGTATGTGTGGATTAAGAGGCAGCCGGGGTCATATACCAAACGGGTGTAACAAAAGCCCACAGATTCCCGTCAGCTTTCCGCTCTCGATTCTCACATTCAATCGTCAATGATATACATATGTGCTATTCTTCGTGAGGTCCGTCGATATGAGCTATTCTGCTCTCAAACAACATGAACAATTGATCGGACCTTCAAAAACAAAAATATTCATGAGTGGTAATTGGCTAACTAATTATATCTAACTCATATGTTACTGTGAACGTTACGACGACGATAATGCGACATTTTGTGCGTAAGCTGTCGTTTCGGTAAAGTGTGTAACACAAAATTGAGATGCACAGATTGATATACTCGATCAAAATCAAAAACAGACAAGACAAACAATGCTGTCGCGCGCGCGAATCAAGCGACACGGCTGCAGCTCGAGAAAGCGAATGGCCAGTTAACAGTCGTGACTTGATTGGTCTAGACCAACTAGCTTATATATATATATATATACGTATAGTGGTGGTACGTGTCGAGTGAGATGTATGATGTATAGACGTGAAGAGTGCGCGCAGACGGCGTGGAGAACTGCGGGGGGGCGTCGCCACACGTGTGTATAACCCTGTGGTCATTGGCCTTTGGGGGGGGGGATAGAAAAACAACAACACGAGTGGATAAAAGCACAACATATTGAAGGGAGCTAGCTCATTGCTAGAAGGACGTTTAGGCCAAGTAAAGAGGCAGTTGACGTTTGAGTTTTGTCAACGCGATACACCAATTTATGATAGCAAGTTTGTTGCACATTTTGAAAAACTCGATGCATTGTAAATGTGCGTGCGTGTATAGGCATTGAATAGCGAATCGATAAGTTGGTCAACGTGAAGAAGCTAATAGTGAATTGTTTAATATATCATAGCTGCTATTCACGACTGCACCATATCCGAGTCCCTGGCATACCCTCGCGCAACGACAATACTATCCCGCAGATAAACATTGGCCACGTGTGTGTGGGGGGGGAGGGGGTTGGGCCGCGGCCAACGAGTATTAATCGAGGGGTGTAACGGAGGTGTTGTGTTTCAGAAACGGTGAGCGTGCTGGCGCGCCAGTCGGAGAACAAGACGCTGACGCTGTTCAAGCAGGTGTACCGGGGCATGGGCTCGCACAGCTCCGCGTCCATCTCCCGGCTGTACGGGGCGATGGTGGAGTACGTGTCGGCGGGCAACAGCGGCCCGGCCCTCGACGCCTCGCCTCTGCTCGCCCAGCACGAGCTCCATTCCCGCTTCGCCGAGTTCTTCGCCCGTCTCTTCCCCCTGGCCTACCACCAGCAGCACCACCAGCAGCACCCGGACCAGCGCCTCGGCGACTTCACCCCAGAGTTCAAGGCCTGCCTCATGGGCCCGGCCATGCAGCAGATCGAGCCGTTCGGCTCGATACCCAACCAGGTCGGCCAGTCGGTCGGCAAGAGCCTCGAGGGCACCCGCGTCCTCATCCAGGCCCTCAGCCTCGGCAGGAGCGTCCTCGACAAGACCGACGGGCTGCTCATGTCGCTCGGCGGCGACAGGCACCAGTGCTACAACGCCCTCCTCAAGATGACCCACTGCCCCAAGTGCAAGCCCCAGGCCCGCGCGGCCCAGCCCTGCCGCGGCTTCTGCACCAACGTCATGAGGTAACTACCCCGGCCGGATGGCCAGCCAACTTCCCAATTTCAACTGACCAATTGACCAATTAAACCAATTGGTTTGTGTTCAGGGGCTGCTTGACCGAGCCGGCCTCCGAACTGGACTTTGCGTGGTCCGAGTACGTGGAGACGCTCGAGCGGCTGGTCGTCGCCGTCGACGGACACAACGACCCGCTCGGGCTCAACGTCGAGAAGGCCATGAGGCAGCTCGACAGCCGCATCTCGGACGCGGTCATGCACGCCATGGAGAAGGGACCCAGCCTCGAGGAAAAGGTCAGTTCCCAAATAACAGCTTATATACAGCAAATTGCAAACTATGTCTACTCGAGTCGCGACACCAACTATGCGCAGCTCTACGTGTCGATGCGATTAATGAGTTGTATACCCCAGCTGCCGTGCTGCGCTACTGCCCATTGACTCGAGGGGGGAGGCCCGGGCCCAAACAACGTCCGCTTGGCCCCGCTACAATTGCCTCGTAAAAACTCTTATGGGCTATTATATGTGGGTGTGTGTGTGTAGCGCATCGTGAGTAACACCCCGGGACATTTGTCGCGAGTATATAAAGACACAAAAGGGCCGGGGCACGGGGCACAGCTACACACAGAGGAGACAAGTTGAGATTTAGCCCTGTATTTACACATTCCTAACGTGTCGCATGTGCGGTACAGCAGAAACGACGCGGGGCTTCTTGCTCTCGAAGAAAGAGAAAGACAGGACAAAAATCGACTTCTCGATCATCAGACTTCAGGACCTCGATTCTCGTAATCCACGGCTTCAGAAATATGGATTCCCAAAAAAGTCTGTATGATACTTATGTGTGTATACGTACGATGCATGAAACGCTTTTATTTGAGATGCGATAACTCTCGAAAAAGTCGTTCGATTTCCCTATAATTTTGCACACAGGTTGATCGAGGAAAGATGTAGCCCGAGTTCGTTGTTGTGCAGCAACACCGTTGTTTATTTCCCCCAGCAACTGTTGCTAACGTACTTTTTATCAAGTTCCCTATAATTCTTCGTAAACGCACGTTTTAGTCTGAATATACTCTTGAGAATCGACGAGATATTTCCCATAGCCACCGTTCTTCACGCAACTCTTACAACCGTTTCTCAGAGATTGAAATATCGAGTTAAAGGTCCCGCGACTCAGTATATTTTAATTTTCCATAGTAATTGCCGTTGATGTCCTCAGCAATCATTGCTAGGTAGTTTAAAAAAATCAGTTGTAGGCCGATTTGTTGGTGGCAAAAGACCCAATTCTCATTTCTACATAGCGACCGTCTTTCACACGAAGCCTCTTTGATGCATATACTGTTAATGCAGTTAACAGTGGTTTTTGTCCCCGGATATGGGCACATAGGTGTACACTACAGGTGGGCATGGGGCTGTTTTGTGCCGGCAGCCGGTCGCCGCCATGGGGTCTCCCCGGGTCAGTTGTACCGCCAATAATAATCCACCGAGAGCCGGACGTTTTAATAGGTGTCCCAATACAGGACCCAATTTTTCAATGAGCCTCGATTTGTATACACTGCAGCTATTTCGGCTGTTTGGGAAAAATCGCGCGACACAAAGTCGCCGACTATATAATAAGGACGCGCGCGCGTCTCGAGGAATTTCGCCCGCACCTCCTTCCTTTATATTACTCGCGGCAATACCTCCTGCACCTTTGGCCCCGCTCGAGCTCTCGCACTTCCGTGGTCGACAGACTGGTGGACAGAGCGACATAATGAGTTGGCCGTCCCAGAGCGACGGCTGCCCGCGATTGATCTGTTCGATTTGATGTGTATATATAACAGCCTGCGCTAGTGCAGCTTTCGCCCGTACCGGCCCGCACGTGTCCGACAGGTATACGGCTTGCGCGGCCATTATGCAAATTTGTATATTACACATATATACTTATACTTATATATCCTGTCACTTGCAGCTAGAATCACGTCGCGCAATGTGGCGCGCGCGACACCTGTGAGATCCATATATATTTGAGCAATTTCCAGCCAATTATAACAACCGCGGCTTTTTCGATAGAACGAGTTCACCCTCCAACATTGGCTTATTACCAATTGCATAACCGATAAGAGAAAAGGCTTCTCACGATGGCAGGTACTCGCTCCAAGTTTCAAAGGTACTCCCATCATTATTTATTACTCTCTCGTAATAAATTTGATGCGCGGCATTCGGTTGTTGTCCTAATCTGACAAATAGATCGTTGGTTACAGTTGGCTGGATAACGATTGATCCGTATAGGTACTACCTCTGGGACAGTACTCGAGTGGAGGAGCTGTCCCCAGAAAAATCAACAACATCTACTATTTTTTCGATTGGCACTGATAAGCCGTAGTTATTTTTTACTATTTTCGATCGCGCTCGGTCGGTTATACTGCACATTTATCGGAGAGATGAGAGGAAAAGCGAATCGCGGTTGGGGCACGCGCGGAAAAGCTGGAACAAAATGCGCGTGTGCATCGTCCGGGCGACTCGAGCTCCCGAAAAGCCAAAAAATTCCTGGGTCGCGCGCGCGAGTATAGGTGTGTGCGTGTGTGGATTGGCTCTCGCTCTGTCGCTCATTATTATTCATCGGAGCGAGCTGCTCCTCGCGCTCGCGCTCGTTAGTCATGCCCGGCTAGTGGCCTGGCCGGTGTATACATATATATACGCGCCACAAAAGCGAGCAGCAGCAGCACCGGCCCGTTTTGCCCGATCGCTCGACTGCACCGGCCGGCCGACCGGCGTTTGTTCCGAGAAAATTCCTCGAGCTCGTCGTCGGCCGCCTCCCCCATCCTCCCCATCCTCCTCCCCCATTGTGTCATTGTGTGTGTGTGTGTGTGTGTGTGTGTGTGTGTGAGAGAGGGGAAATCGGGCCAAATTGACCGGATCCCTCCCCCCACCCACCCCCCACCCGGATTTGATTCGCGTGGGAAGGGCCGCGAACGCTCCTTTCCATTTTCCTCGCGATCGATTTATTAATTTTTACCCATTTTTCGAGTGCCGCGTAGTCGCGATAAGCGACTTTCGCCACTTGTCCGCTTGCTTATACGTACCAGCTCACACGCACACGCGTATACTTGCGGACATTATTATGCACCGAGGGAAATTGCCCGGGCGATTATGCGTATAATATAACGAGGGCGAGATCGAGCTCGGCAGCTGAATTATTCATCCGATGATTAATTATTTAGCCGGCGGTGCTGCGCCTGATCGTTTCGCGGATTATGTAAGGACGTTCATACGTAAGCTGATCAATAATAATAACTATATAATGAGATTAATTAAAAAGTGATTAATCCAATTGGAAATTGCACCGAGCGTCGACCTCATACATGTATGTATATACATATCCAGAATAGCGTGTTAAACTCGGGCTTGTTATTTGAGCGATTCTATCATCAGGCTTAATTCGTTGACCCTACTATGTATCCATTCAGCATCGTTTCACACTCGGCGATTCGTACAAATCATGCGTAAATGAGTGTACTTCTGGACACGATCGTGACAAACAGATGACTCTCGTACACGCGGAAAGCTACTGTAAGTACGGTGAAAATCGATAATTTCATATTTATATAAGTAGTTTTAAATTCACTGCAGCAAAAATATTCGAACCAAATGTTACTGTAGCACAGTGAAAAACGTCTGACGGAAGCTTTCAGTGAGATTTTCACTGTAAGGAATTCACAGAGTAGAGTTTACGAGCCGAGCATGAAACATATTTTGATTCCCTCCTTTACCGTGAAAGTGAGCTGGTAAAGCAGGAGCGACTATTGAAGTGGCGCGAAAAATTGTATGAGCAAGTTGTACGATCCTGTGGGGAATATTAAAATAGACTAGTCAATGCAAACTGCACCGCTGTATATACATACACGGAAAAAACGATTCCTTAAAAAGGATGTGGTACACCACAAGTTGATTGTACTTGAAAGAAGTTCAAAAAAAGCTTAGTTTCCTTAGTATCAGTAAATTGTATACTTAATCCATTAAAGTAAGTTATACATTTTTCTGAGATTTACTCGAACTGGAATCTAGTTTATTAATTTCAAAAACAGTGTGCGCAGTGTAATTGGCAGTGTGCGTGAGTTGGAAAAGTATCGGGTGGTCCGCGGGTGAAGATGAAAATTGTTCGAGAAGCGGATAAAATCACGCGGCTCGAGTGTATATATGTACATATCGGGAGGGGATTAATCGAATAAGAGAGGTGGCGCGGGAGCATCGAACTGCAGCCCCCGCGGGGACACATTCATATACACGGCTCACGACATATCCACCGGTCGACGCTAACTAATCCGAACAGTCGGACTCGGGCGTATTGTACATGGACGCGTCGCCACGCGCGAATTTTCCCAGTCGCGGGGCGTATAAATAACTCTGCTCGATGATAATTAAAGCGTCAAAGAACGTGGGGCAAAGAACGAGCGGGGCAATACTGCGCGCGCGCGGCCGGCTGCAGAGGGATAATATCGCGCAATCGCGGCGGAGCGATCGATCGATCGATCGGTGGGTCGAGAGAGAGAAAAGCAACAGAGAGCTGGGCTGGTCGCGGACGAACCCGATAATTTCGAGGTGGCGCTGGCAATTTTTTTCTTTCTTCTCTCTCTCTCTCTCTCTCGCTCGCTGTGGCGCGAACAGCCTCTCTGAATATTACTCGCACAATGGGCTTTGAGATCCGCGCTGGCTTAACTCACACACACACGCGCGCGCGCTCGGTCCATTGTGCCTGCGCGAATATTGCGCGCCAACAGCTCTCCGCGGCCCTTTTTCCCTCCTTTTCCATTGGCTCGACTCTTTCTGTCGAGGCTTTATCCGGAGGCGATCTCGTCAATGCGCGCCCCCGCCTTGCCCCACCGCATAATTACCACACATCGACGCGCCCCTCAAATTCGGAAAAGTCCAACTCGCGAGATTTATCGTGATGGGATTGATCGATCGACTCGATCGCGAAATATCAAAAATACGTGGATCGCTGATGAGACAGATAGATGGATAGATATGTTTTATTGTATAAATTATACAAAAATGGTATTTACATAATATCAGTCATTTAGTTAAAATATATTTCACATATCATCCTTGTCAATAGATTTCTTAAACTAATTATCACAGATAACGCGTCAGTATTGGTATAAATTTATACAGTTAGTCATCACAATTTGAACAATCTAGTCATAGCGTCAATCTTTATAAAAGGTGTCAAAGACGTTCATCGACGTGCATCTCCCCTTGAGGGCCTTGTGCACACATACCTAATGAAGAGGCTCAGAAGGTACTCCGGCTGACGAATGCGCAGGATCTTGTACAAAAGTACAGCCGTAAAATATTGCCTCCTAATATCCGTGCGCATCCAGCCAAGCTTGGCCCTGTAAGGAGTGATGTGTTCCCTCCTCACACCAAAAACATATCTCAAACATGAATTTTGTAGTACCTGTATTCTTTGTTTTTGTTATTGAGATGCGTCGAGGTATACCGCAGAACAATAATCGAGATGAGGGAACAGCAGAGCCATCGATAAGCGTTTACGAAGGATCTCAGTCGTGTATCCACGAAGAGAGAGAGATTGATTGATTGATTGAAAGTAGTATTTATTCAAATCCTGGGGTAGGACCCCGTTGGACTCTGTTTGATTACATATGTAGTATTTTACATGGAAAATTGACAATTTTGTGTATGCGTGCGCAAAGTATATGGTATAATCATTAATTTGGAGTTGAAAAAAGAATAGAGCAGTATAATCTATGTATTACAAAATGAATGTAGTCGCTGAGTAATTGGTAATTCTATATCGTTGTAAGATCATCTATTGATATATCTCCAAGAGATTATTAGATTAGATTTCCATTTATTGACATAAGACTGGGGAGTCTTTTGAGCCACATCAAAATACAAAGAAGTTGTGAGAGTAGCACAAACTTCAGCATAAAAATCATACAATCAGAGAGAGAGAGAGAGAGAGAGAGAGAGAGAGAGAGAGAGAGAGATAGATAGATAGATAGATATGTTTTTATTGTATAAGTTATACAAAATTCATATTTACAAAAATATCAGTCTTCTTTTTTAAAAATAACGGTCACTTAACTAAAACATTGTTTTTACATATCATCCTTGTCAATCATAGTAAAATTCGTAAACTAATTATCACAGATAACGAGTCAGTATTGGTATAATAATAATTGTACAGCTGGTCATCATGTATTCAGACAAATGGTCATCGTAAGGAACTTTATAAAAGATGTTAAGGTCATTCATTTAATTCTAAAAAATACTTTCTTACGGAACGTTTGAAACTTGACAAAGACGGCAGGTTTCTATCCGAGGACCGAAGGGAGTTCCAGAGGTGCGCTGCTTGCACCTGGAATGAATTTAGTCCGAAAGTATTCCTCATTTTGGGGACCGAGAGTTCCGGTGCATCACCCCTGGAGGGCCTAGTGGACACATACCTAGTGAAGAGGCTCAGTAGGTATTTCGGTTCACGGATGCGCAGGATCTTGTACAAAAGTACAGCCATGAAATATTGCCTCCTTATATCTGTGCGCAACCAGCCCAGCTTGGCCCTATAAGGAGTGATGTGTTCGTCCCTCCTCACACCAAAAACATATCTCACACATGAATTTTGCAGTACCTGTATTCTTTGTTTTTGTTCTTGAGGTGCGTCAAGATATACCGCAGAACAGTAGTCGAGATGAGGGAACAGCAGAGCCATCGATAGGCGTCTACGTAGGACCTCGGTCGTATATTTGCGGAAAAATCGCAAACTATACATGGTTCGATTAAACTTCTTTGTGATTGCGTCGGTGTTTTGACGCCAAGATAGGGTTTCGTCTAGCACCACACCGAGATCCTTAACCATGCTCGAGAACGGCACGCGAACTCCGCCGATCCCAATGCCGGATGCATAGAGTGCTTCTTTGTGCAGAAGATTGATGTAATGTGAGGACCCAAAAGCTATGGCTTGAGTTTTTCCGGCATTGAGCACCAGCGAAGCGGCGCTAGCCCAACCCGAGACGGCCGCAGCCGCCTTCTCAAGCAACGCTATGCCCTCAGCAAGCCTGTCCAGTGGAACCTGAGTATAAATCTGTAAGTCGTCTGCGTAAAGCATACGCTCAACGCCCTCAATGTCAAGTACGTCACGTAAGTCATTTATGTATATGCAAAAAAGAAGCGGCCCGAGGACTGATCCCTGTGGTACCCCAAGATTTGTGGTGAGCCACGATGATTTGCCAAAACTCTTAGTTATGACTATTTGTTGTCTATCAGTAAGATATGAGTGAAACCACGAGAGAGCAGTCCTGGTGAAGCCGATATCCCTTAGACGCTTCAGCATTCTAGAGTGGGAGATTTTGTCAAAGGCTTTACTAAAGTCGAAAAGCAAAAGCAGCGTCAGTTTCTTTTTGTCCATTCCCAGTCCCAGTCCATTCCCAGTCCCAGTCCATTCCCAGTCCCAGAGAGAGAGAGAGAGAGAGAGAGAGAGAGAGAGAGAGAGAGAGAGAGAGAGAGAGAGAACCCGGGGAATAGGTGCGACGATGGTACATACGTGGCGCGTTGTATTTAGCGAGTTTGCTGCATCCGGGCAAGAGGAGCGCGATAACTGCGAAGCCTGGGTGGGACACAGCACGAGATGCCTGCAAATTTGGTATTCAATTCATTCAAGACGAAATAACAAATGTTTGTATTTGGGAAAATCTTATTTGAAATTCCATATATTCAATTAATTTGTTACAAATATGAATATGAATTGAAATGGAAATGTTTTCGAAATTCGTACTCGCTAAATATATGCCCGTGTTTGACGACTGTCCATCGGACTGGGTGACCGAAGCTATATTACTCCCTCGATGTACGTGCGCGCGGCCCGCATAGACTGATACCTAGATGTGAAATTGGAATTTGCGCGCAAATAGGACACTATACGCGTATAGGACACTTGCGCGTTGCACCTACATACTCGAGTAATTGTCCGTCACAACTACGATCGCGACTCGACGTCGCTAACTAATGCGATCTGCCAAGAAAAAAAGACAGTAGCAGCAGCCGCATCAGACGTGATTATACCCGCTTCACGTGTCACTCGATTGCGACGGGGAATTTTTATGTCTTCGCGGGCGTGTGTTACACGCGAGTTGGCGATCGAATCCACGAATGCCACGCCATTCACCGTTCAATACTAGACGAATCATTGGCATCCGATGTGACATCCGAGAAGCAGTTACCGTCTTCGCACCTACGATTTTCTGCGAATCTCCTGTAACCAGACGGTGAACGAGGCGTGATCCGTCTGGAATCGAGTTTTTCTGAACGATTCATACAAATACGATACGATCGGATTGAATATTTGGTGTGAAACAGGAATTAGGCCGAGAGGCAGAGAAACAAAGCGGACAAGCGGAGGGTCCGTAAACGTGGAGCGAAAAACGTCGGGCGAAACAGCAATCCAGGGGCGTTATTGGGGCCACGTGCGTGGGCCAGTGTGCGTGGCGTATTTTCGGGCCCCGACTGCGAATCGTTGCATTAACGCCCGGCAACGAGTTCGCTTCCGCGAAATCCCTGCGATTTGGCCCAGGCCCCGCGGCTGCCTCGCGCGCTCTCGGCTTTGCAGCTTTGGATCAAAATTAAATTAGGAGGAATCGATCGCGCGCGATTTACGACTCTCGGCCATTTCTTCTCGCCGCCCCCCCCCCTTCCACCATCACTCGCTCCTCCATTTATACACATCGACAAATATATCTCGTCTTTGTTGCCGCGGCCGCGGCGCCCTGGAATCCCCGTCACGGATCGCCGCATTTTTTTCTCTATTCCACACCCGATCGACGTTGGCTAACGCACCACCCACTATGAGCTTTGCGCCAAGCTCGGGTAAAGATGCGCCTGGGTTGGTTCAGGTTACAATTATTATAACGAACGATGTTATATAGTATCTATGCTTGCGACGTGTATTGGCTCCAGTGTATTGGCAAATAATTGCGACATACGTCGGAGTGACGTTTCATACTCTGGTTCGGATTGACGCCTGAGTAAATTACCGACGTATATGTGTCAATACCGCAGATCCGATGTCCGATAAACGAAACGATACGTTCGTGATTCATTTTAGCAGCTGGCAAGATTGATAAGCTACGAGTGCGAGCAAAATACTGGACAAGAAAAATTAGGCTGTTTGAATCAATGGCGAGTAACAGTGGTTATAGTGTCAAATTTGATGAATTTGGAGAAATTCCCCGGGAATTCGAGAGTAGAGAGAGATGGAAGGGAGTAGGGGGGTAACTCGAGCCGGTGGAAACAGCCCAATCACTCTTTGGTTCTTTCGCCCCGGCAGCGGTGATTAGGGGCGAATCGAAGCAGCGAGTGCTGTGTGTAGCGCCGCGGTTCGAAGTTCGTTTTGTCCTCTCTGTTTGTGTAGTGCCGGCGAATTGAATTGGCCAAGCGCACCTGAGTGCAGTATACGACAATGCACTCGCTCGAGCTATGGTCGGCACGCGTATCTCGTACGGTAAAGTACGGTACGAGTACGAGACAATCCACGGGCTTTTGATGTTGCTCTCGAGCTTTTTCGCAAGTGGCCCTGCTGGAAAATCAGATACGATGCTACTCGAGCTTCCGCATCAATCCGCTCGTCGCGAAAAGTCGAAGAGAAAGTAGCGCATCATCAGCTTCAGGGGTGGATGAAACGGCGCGTAGGGTAGCAAGGACCACAAGAGGGAGGGAGAGACACGCGGTTGCGCCGCTTCGGAGCTGCTGAAGCACGACGAGTGGGCTCGCGAGCAATTGCACTTTGACAATTCGAACCGACACACACACGGATCCCCGGCTCAGGATGAAAGATCGACACTCGTCACTATAAGTAGCTCGCGCAGTCGTTGCAATCGACGAGTATATTCAAACGCTGATTTACCGCGAAAATTTCGTCTCGAACGTCTCTTTTTAGTTGAAGTCGCTCACTGCGATAATTACGTGGCGGCGGATTTATTTCTTTACAGCAAGGAAATTCTGGAGAGAAGCTCGCTGGTCGCACGGCCGTTTTTGGCTGTCGTACACGCGTATCAATTTGGCCCGTTGGACAGGGCTCACGTGAACGGCGATACAAAAAGGACGGCCCCCGGTGAAAAGTTGCTTCTCTCGGTCGAGCGAGAATAGCCGCGGCACGCGCGCGTCTGCTAATTGGGGGTTGCTGGTTTTTCCCGCGGTGATTTTTCGTGCCTGGTCAAGTGTGTCGAGTAGGGCCGGCCGACGGTAGCGCGGGGCTGGTCGTTGGCTCTCGTATATACACGAGGATTACGATGCGTGCGTTATATAGCTGCTAATCCGTTTGTAGTTTGTACCTGGGCGCGCGGCCCCTGTGTATAGGCCAACAGTGTATACACACTGCAGCCACTCATCTTTTCCCCATATACTAATCGGGGCCCTCTCTCGAGTTGGCGATCAGTTTCACATTGTTGGGCCCTCGACAAAGTGGATTATCCGCAAGTGGATTACCTTTTTTTTTCTCTCTCGCGCGCGCGCGCCCACGTAAAATCGGATAATCACGCGTCGATGCTCGCCGGTGAAATGTGTGTGTGTCGCGCGCGCGCGAGCCTCGTGTGAACATCCGCGCGACTAAAATTGGGAGGAGGAGGAGGGGGGGCGCGTGTTACACGTATACGTATACGCGCGCTCTCGATTGCGCGGCAAAGGGAAAAACACGAGAGACGTGGATTGGCCGCGGAGCGGGTCGTGAGGAGCTCGGTATATGTAATGAATTCGCGAGCAGATCCCGCGAGGATTGGTGTCGTGTGGGCGGGGGTGGGAAAAAATTCTCCGGAGCCAGCGAGCCCGTGTGTGCACGCGCAGCTCCGGCCGCGCGGCAGAGCAAGAGAGAGAGCCGCTCGCTCGCTCGCGCGGCTTGTTGAATGAAGTTATGCCGAGGAATTCGGCCCATCGCCCCCCTTCCCTCCTCCTCCCCTCCTTCCTCTCCTTCCTCTCCTTCCTCTCTTCCTCGCACACACACACACACACTCTCTCGTTCTCATTCTCATTCTCTCAAGCTCGTCGCTCTTCTTCTCTCCCTTTTCTATACTCGAGTCCCGTCCTTCCTCATCCCGGCTGCCACCGGCACGCACACAGGTATATACGTACTGCCTCCCCCCTCGCGTGTTCCTAATCTCGCGATCGGAATCTTCGGCTGCTTGCCATTCACCAGCTCGAGAGCGAGAGGGCAGCAGCAGCAGCAGCGGCCGCGCCGGCAGCTCGTAAAACCTCCCTATAAATTATCCATTTTTATTTGGCCGTTTTGCCCGAGCGCTTCCAGCCCGGCCCCCTCACTTTGTTAACAACAAATCAATACGTTGCAAACAAATCAAAAACTCGCGCGCGCGAGTCTGAAAGGCTCCGGACCTGATTGGCACTCGGTACAATATAGCCTCTTCATTTTCTCCCCCGAGCCCTGCACCGTTGCACCATCTTGCTCTTTCTCTCACTTCTGCACACAAGTGCTCGAATACCCGCACAGTCTTGACCGACGAATATACGTCAATTGGAATTGGGAGAAAATCAAAAATTGCTCGAGGCATTTATTCGCCAGATTTGCACCACCGGAATGCGGCCAATTATTCGCGAATTTGTTTGAGTCGAATCGCGAGTAAAAACGAACGAACGAACGGACGGATATTGTTGAGAGGGTATGCGTAAGCTGGATTGTGTGTGCTGACGAGAGATCGGGGGATATATGTATACATATCGAGTAGACGAGCGCGCGCGCGAGCGAAGCCGTAAAATCACGCTCGAATGCGAAAGAGATGGATGTAGGGAGAATGAGAAAAGGGGCGACGAATCTCGAATGTCTCGGGGCCCCGGGCAGAGTACCCACGCACACACACACTCGCCTATATAGGCAATGGCCAGTACGCGCAAACTGCACTTTGGCCGAGCTCCAGTTGCGCTTCGAGCGCAAACGACTCGCGACTTACACCCAAACGAATATTTCGCCTGCACGCTACCTCATCCTCCGGATTGGTAACACCCCCTTCCCGTATACTTTTCGCGAGAGCCAAGCGAGCGAGCTTTTCAGCCACGAACAACGACCACGACACAGTGATGAGATAATCCCCGGAGAGGATTGCAGCAGGCAACGAGCAATTGGCGAGCAATCGGCTCAGCGTCATCGATCTTGCCGGCCGAAACGAGCTATCCCGGGGGAGTTGGCCCCGGGAGACGACTGATCATCGCCAACGAGCCCCTACGAGCTTGCAACACTGTATTATGACATTTTTGAATCGACGCGCAGTGGACTCGTAAACTGCCGGAAACGAGCAATCAGTCGGCCCGTGCAGTAAAAAGGACTTTCAATAGATGCGCACTGGACCCAATGTGCGGCACTCTTCACACGTTTTGTATTTCCGCTGCTCTCCGGACTCCACCAGTCATACTTTGTTCATGTTGGCAGTATTGATCGACAATATTTTTCGTCGCCTCGTCGCTCGAAATCAACCTTTAACAACCATACTTACTCAATATTCTCAACTTTTACGAGTTAAATTTTGAGATTATTCTGTGGGCGTATCGGGTATACGTGAAACTGCGTATAGGTATACGCAAATTGAGTAATTAGTTTGGTGTTGGTTACAAGCTCTTCGCGATACCCTGAGCCTCCCCAGCTTTGCAGCACTTGGGCCGATGTATCGGTTGAATTGCAGTGTTGTAAGGTGGGCGCACTCACGGCCAGTGGATGGCTGCTCAATCGACCTGTAACAAACGCTGTTATCCATAGGAACATTACATATAGCGCGCAATTGGCGAGCCAATGTATGCCAGTTTGTCGCGTCGATTGTAATTTGTTTTTCTTGGAGCTTTTGGCTGATTCGGTGGCGAACGCCAGCCGCACGTTGGAGCGCAACAGTGCTTCGTCATTAGGGGCTAGACCGACAAAGAGACTGGACTGCAGCTGCGCCTTTGCCAAGTACGCTGTCGAAGATGCGGTTGTTGCTTGGCCCTGCCAACCAGCCGCGATGTGTTAGCGCTTCGCCTACCTCCTGGCATATATTCACGAATATCCAGCCATTTCAAAGGCTGCAGTCCTGTTTATTGGTACACACAGCCAAAAATCATCGGACAAAGTTTGATTGAAACGAGAGGACGGAAGTACAGCAATATGTGTATCATAGGTGGATATGTGGATGGGCTGGTGGACGGCTCGAGTCGTACGTTTGTGCGTCTCCGCGGGAGAGCCGTACCGCCGCGCAGCGCGCGCGGATATTTCGGTGCGCGCATTCCTTGCGGCTGACGCTGCCGCTGCAGCGGATGGCCAACTGCATGCAGCCAGTGAAGTAGGGTGGGGGGGGGGGAGCTGCAGGAGAACTGCGCGCCTCACCGTCTGGGCCTGCAGCCTCTCTCTCTCTCTCTCTCTTTCTCTCTCTGCGCAGCCACACACGCGGCGGCCCCTACTTACTACCAATATACCTGCACGCGCGAATGGCCAGCCCCCAATCCCTGTTATACTATGCGTATCGAGCTTGCACCGCTTAAACTGTACCAATTGCCTATAGCTGGATAACGAATTAATTCGAGTTTGATGCAATTTTGGCCATTATAAAGTGAATAAATATACTATTGTCCGTCAGTTAGCCGTATATGTAGATAGGGAGCTTTGCCGCGTGCGAGTCTCTCACGCTTATCCGCCTCCCCTACAAAACCCTACACGTGTGTCCCACCCCGCGAGCTTCCCGTCTCGCTTTATTCTACTGTAATGAAGAAATTCGTGATTTAGTTTGAAAACGTATATTTACATACACACTTGGTACGCGGCAAGATGCGTGCACACATGCGTGTGTGTGTGTGTGTGTGTGTGTGTGTAACACACGTAATCTGGGTAATCTGCGGCTGGAGCCGGGTCGACGTAGGTGCGGGCGCGAACCAGTTGTCGCATATAAGTTGACGCGCTTGCTTCCTACTATGTTTCACTCGCTCTCTCAGCGGTTCTCCTCATTTCCGCCTGTCTGCTTGCCCTCCCTCGATCAGTGCAGTGCCTCTAACTCTCTCGCGCGTTTCGCGCCCCAAATTCATCCGCGGATAATGATCATCGCCCTGATTAATCCACCGCGCGCGCGATAATGGATTGACCCCGGCAGCGTCTCCACACACACACACACACACGCGCGCGCGCAAGGGGCGAACGTCGTGTATATGTACCGCGAATCGGATATCGGATGTGCACTGCGACTCGTCTGCGATTATTCGTCTGCGTAGGGGTATGCAGGAAATATCGGGTAGCAGTCGGGGGGTGGTATAGAATAATAGAACGAGAATTGATTCGGCACGTCGTCGAATCCGTTCGGCCGTGGGTGTGTGCGTGTGTGTGTGTGGCGAAGGGCTTTGTGGCCGGTCGCGCGGAATTCCCCCTTACGCACGTTTGGCACGCGAGGGCGGCTCACTCTCTTTCTCTCTCTCTCTCTCTTGGCTTAAAAAGGTCCCCCCGAACCTGTTATATACCTGGCCGCGCGAGAGAGCCAAGGGAGCGGCATTCCTCGGGCCGCCGTTGCCGCCGCAGCTATATATACAGCTATACATACACACACATACATATAGATGCGTCTCGCGGGCGGCCGAACGCTGCTGCTGGCCGAACGAGCGGGACCAGCTGGGCACGATGGGGCCCTCATTATATACATCGACAGCCGAGCTCGCGTAATCCGGCCCTCTCTCTCTCTTGCGAATTGCCAATTGCGTCACACGCGCTTGCACCTATACATACACCGTATATCAAAGCTGCACGTACAACCCGCGACCAATCCAGCACAATCCCCCCGATTCCCCCCGATGTCGAGCGCCGCTCTGGTACAATTGCGACTCTTACTTTGATAGGTGCGGGCAAGCGGCCCATATGACATGATCTCAAGCCACTTCACACTTACACGTATCATGGTACAATGCTCGTCGCGACTGAGCATTAAATCACGCGTGTTACCATCTAATCGTTGCGGCAAAACGCGTTGCAAGTACCCACCCACTCCCGTAATTGTCACCCCGAATACTTGCTGCCCGGTTCTCGCGTATACCTGCACATACTTACTATACCATAACACCGAGCGCAGCTCATGTGACACTCGCGCGGTGTCGAGACTGTTATGTATGAGAAAACACGCGCCGCCGCCGCCGCACCAGCAAAACGCGTTGCCCATGTGTGTATAAGCAGTTTGTATGTGCGCGGGGGCAGGGTAAATCGGGTAAGTTACGGCTATGTACCTTCGCCCTAAATCCAGACGGATCGCTCTCGGGTTTCAGCTACAAACAGTTGGCTTCCGTTGCTCTGTGTATGTATATACGTACGTGATAACTGCGCCAAGGTGACTTGGGCGCGCAAGCGCGCGTATATTACCCTCGTTTGTGCAAAAATAAATCTTGTTCCCCGCAGCTCGGCCGGATAACGGGCAAATTGTATTGCACTCGCTTACAATCTAAAATACCAAAACATTACTACCTATTTATCAGTTGAAATTGCGCGCACAACCGATGAATAATAGTGAGTCGCTTCACTTTGAAATTTTACCGTATTTCATCATTCGTGCAATTTATGATGTTTCAAATTTAGAGAGCGCACTTTAGTACATATCAGAGTTTGCGTTTATTGGGGCAATAAGTGAAATGCGAACAGTTACGTTCAATTGATGAGCCGTCGAATCGACAAATTCAACCGTTAATCGCGTCAACGAGCATCAACGAGCTGTCGAATTTGAAGTGTTTCAAAGTTTGAATGTGGAAGAGCGGGGGTGGACGTTAGCGTTCGTTATTTAGTGGCGCTGAAGCGAATCCGCGAATAAATAGCCCCTCATCGCCAGGAGGAGTTTAAGTAACGCGGAAAAGACCGGGACATAAATCCAAACTGGGGTAAAGTTGACCGAGGCGTAATAACACTCGGCCCACTTGATCGCCACTCGCGAACTCTACATATCTATATATACGAAGGTATTTCACCTGAAAACGCGCGTTTAGTTGGACTCGGTCGTATTTCATCCCGCGTTGACTTTCTAGCGCATCTATATCGGCAGCGAGCGCCGCGCGTTATTTACCAATCCGCTCGGGCTATATTACTTCCTCTCCCTCTCGCAAATATAACGACCCTACTTCTTTCGAGCAAGCAAAATATATATGAATCTATTCGACGCGCGACGTGTGAGTCGTCTTTTCGAGAAAGACTCGCTGCGAAAAAGCAGACGCAATGCTTGGGCATTCGATGGATTTCTCGACCTCGAGCCACCGCCACCAGCAACATCAGCAGAGGCGCGACTCGAGGTGCACTCTCTTGAACACTCGAGCAGTGAAAAATCTCTGTATTGAAGTGAAATTGTCACTTTACTTCCATGAGTTTTGATGGTGAACATTTTTACATCACAATTTGCATTAAATCTTCGCTGTCAAAGCATTTATTTTTAAAATAGAGGTTTGAAATTCGTTTTGACCCAATTAAGAGTCCAATCGAAAGATGTTTTCACATAAGATAGAGTAGTCGTACGTGTGGAGCGATGTGAGAATGACAGCACTTGATTATTGAAATTGAGTTGGCGGAGTGAGCTGCACAAGAAGAAGAGGGAAAAAGTAGGCAGTAAAAGTTCAAACTGGGATGAAGTAGTAGTTGTCAAGGGCTAAAGTCGAGAATTAAAATGATTCTCATTATTTTCCCTGAATGCGAAAGAAGCAAGTCGCCCTGTACACTTGTACAAATTCGAGTCGAGGGAATATGCGGATGATTGTCGAAAATGAATCAGCGGACGAAGCGATTACGATGTATGTAAGTATATAAGTAATACGTTTTGCGCGCGAGGTAGCATAGGTATGCGGGGAGGCTTTGATTTTGGCCGGGTGAAATCGGATATGGTTGTCTCGGGGGGTCGGGCAACTTGGAGGGGAGAGAAACGTGGCGCGCGGGAGCTGATTTGTCGCCGCATCGGCCTTTTTTCCTCACTGGCCTCGCTCGCTCGCTCGCTCTGCGCGCACTGGAATTCGGGTGCGCGCACGGCGCTTTGTTCGCTCAGCTCGCGCGCGCGCAACCCACACCCCTCCCTCCCTCCCTCCCTCTCTCTTTCATCCGCTGCACTGCTGCACTGTACTTTATATCCGACGTGCACGCACCAAACGCACTTCGTTCCTCCTCTAGTCGTTTCCGCGATGAATCCAATAAGCTAGTGCCGTTCGCTCGAGTCAAGTGCATATACGAGTGCATATACCGCGGATATACGAGTTGAATCGGAGGTGGTCGATCGGTTGAACGAATCGATATACGCGCGCGCGCGCGAATCTCGTACAGTTTTATGAGGAGCTGGGCTGTGCTGTAATTGCGCGAGCGGGCCGCCAAAGCAAAATCCTACTGGTCGCGGCTCGTCTGTTCTAACGAGCAGCAGCAGAGCAGCACTCGAGAGCTGCAATGCGCGCGAACAGATACTCGGGTGTATCGAACCGACGCGACGTGGAGTTTCGGGAAACGGCTCTCTCTCTACTGTACCAGCGCCGCTGGCGGCCAACTTCGCGTATATTATAGCTATGTATGTGTGTGCGAGCACGAGCAGTTTGAAGCCGAGCGCAAACTCGAGTTGGTTTTTCGATTAGAAAAGTATTCGGCGGCTGGCGAGTGGTGCAGGTCGAGCGAGAGAGAGAGGGGCAGAAGCGGCTCGTGCGAGAGAGAGGCGGTTTTAATTGGCGCGCGCGCCGAGCGACGAAGGAGGATAGAGACACCGAGAGTGTGAGAACGAGAGGAAGGTATGGCTACTCTCTCTCTCTCTCTCTCGCACCCGATTCTTCTTTTTGCTTCCCACCTCCCCACTCCAGCCAGCATAAAATTCTCTCGCTGTTTAGACGCGGCCGACGACGACGACTACCGACACCGCCAGGGCTTTCACATAATCGCGTCACTCACCTGCGGAGTAGTACACGGGGTTGGCTCGCACGTACGCGGGTGCCGATTTATCCGCGAACTATTGTATTGTTCCTTCGCATGCAATCGACGATTATGGCGATTATGCGATTACCCTCGCCTCTGACCGAATACTGCGTGCACAAACACACACGCGTGCTTGTATCCGCCCATCAAAGTAATGTAATTGCTCGCAACTGCAACAACACACACATACATCCAAACGATTGTAAGTATGTAATTTCCAAGTGGCTCGCGGCCTCAGTTGGAGAGCGGGCCGTATCCCGAGCTTTAACTGCGAGCTTCAATATAAGTATAGATTGCACATTGCCGCGACGATGGGATTGATTCTACGTGCCAAATAACGGCCGATTAATCAATTGATCCGGGTGGCAATTGATAGATGGAGCGCTTTATCAAACACACCTCGTGCGACCAGTGTGTTTCTTTTTCTCTCTCTATCGGCAAACGCGTCCCTTCCGATTTCAGTTCGAGCTATGCGCTGCTCGCACCACTGCGCCTAGTCGCGGCGCCAACAATATATTGAACTTAATATTGTCGCGAGGAGCTGCGCGGGTGAAATGCAGATTGCAGGAGGACGCGGGCGCGTGACAAAGAAAAATAATAAGACGGTAGAATTGAAGAAGGGGGGATAAGGCCCGCGGGGCAGCTCGCTGAAATGGAGAGTGCCCAGCGGAAGCGGGCCAAACTCGAGAGAGCGGCAGGAGCGCGGCAGCAAATACCTGGGCGCTGAATCTATACGCAGCCGCCGCACCGAAGAGCACACCGAAGAGGGAGCAGGTTTGATTCTGCAGCAGCGTGCGCGCGCGCGGCTCTTCTTTCTCGGGCGGTGTCTGCGCGCACTCAAAGCGGGGCCCTTTGCTCGCGCGCGCGCGATGCGAGGAATGCAGCGATGGGCGCGCCCCGCGGGGTGGTACACGCACTCCCCCCCCCCAAACCTCTCTTTTGCATTCTTTCGGCCAACGGCAGCCAACAGACGGAGAGATGTGCTCCCGATGCCCTGCGCACCACGTCTCCTAGTTGCAGCCAACCGCGACAAAGCCCAGGCTCTCGATCTGTGTATTAACAATTGTTCGACAATGTTACGCATCCAAAATTACAACGATACACTTGCGCAACGGATTCCCTCGACTCGGATGTACGAGAGAGGCCGCCGAAAATTGCGGGCTGCCCTGCACCGCTGCTCGAGAGAGCGAAAAGACAAACAAAAAGTTACAATGCGCCATTATGATTGGCAAGCGCGCGAGCACGCTACCTATACACGGACAGACACCAACAGCCAACTCCCGCCACCAACTCGCCAACTCATCGCTTATATCCGCTTCCCCGCAATTCGTGGGTGTTGATTTATCTTCCCGGCGACCCGGCTCATCCGGCCGCTATCCCCCCCCCACCTCTCCATTTAACCCGTGTTTTCCCACAATTTAAATTCTCCACTTTTTCCTCTCTCTTTCTCTTACCAGACCCTTTTTTTTACCCCCTTTTTTGCTTTTTCATATATTATAATACTTTGCGTGCCGCGAGCTGCGACCTCCCCCCCCACTCCCTCACGCTCTTACACGTTTCGTTTCTTCCTCTCTCTCAGTCTCGCCTCGGCGTATAATACACTCGCGCGCCGATTTTCTCGTTTCGCTCGGATCCCCGCAGGATTACGTGATTCACCTCTTCCTTGTGTGGTCGTCGTATTTCTTTCGATTAGCTCTTCTGACTCCTTTGCCAATTTCGTTTGTATAATTTTTGTATTCCCTATACATCGTCGAATTCGAGGCTCCGGAGCTGTATGATCGATTGCCGTAACGGATCGGCAAGAAGCAGAAGAAACAAATGCGTTACACGCTTGGTCTACCGGCTATATTCTACACATGACCAATAAAAAAATCGCACTGCATACTCCCGAAAGCAGACACCTTGAAGTTGGTAAAAACATGGAGAATAGACTGCTAGAGAATGAAATTCCGAGAGATTTCTAGAGGTTATTTAAAAGACAATGATTGAAGGAAAAAACTCGACGCTAAATCTATGCGACCTCGAATTACACAGTATAAAATATCGGTATAATAATTGCGTTCGTATTGGTTGAATTGGATAAAAAGTATATAATTATATCGGTGAACGTGTCCGGCGAATTGAATAAATCGAATGACGAATATGGATGACTGGATAAAGCAACGAATTCGCAACGGAGAAAAAAAACGTTATGTTATCTCTTATATAGCAGTGGCGCGCGCGCGTCCATGACGAATCGAAACGGCGAATCATTTCTCACCCACGATCCATCCATAATTCACGCGCGCCCGCCCGCCTCCGGCAAAGGACTCGCGACGCCGAGTAAATTATAGAGAGTTGCGATACACAGGTATATACGATTCGCGAGATGTTTACGGTAAACGGCCGGTGCGCGTGCGAAACGGAGGCGAAAAAATATGAAGAACTGACGTGAATTGCAACTCTATTTAAAGAACGGACGGACGGACGGACGGACACACGCGCGACTTTTTTACTTGTCGCGGCCATACGAGGATGCGCGCGAGCTGATCCCAAAGAGCCATTAATCAGACGTCGGTGCAGTCCGCCAACTTTGTGGAAAAATAAACCGATCTAGTCGAGCGAGCGGCTGCAAACATATCCTTTCGCCCATGGCGATTCCATCGCAAAAACACTTGTTATACTCTGTTTTATTCGCCTCTCTTTTCCGCCGGGACACCTGATTTATACATATTTTCATCACAACTCCCTCGACTAATCGCGTGTCGATCAGTCGCACGACGAAACTGCCCCGAAAAGTACCTATTCGTATGTATACGACGCGAAGTCATTATATACTCGGGCGTCGAAGTGTGCAGCGTAAACCCACGAGATTTCCAATGAATTTTCGATCGGATCCCAGTGTGTAAATCCCCCCAGCGCTAATGCAGCGCATAAAATATCGAGGGCGCGCAGGTCTTTGGCCGTGCCAACACATTTTCTCTCGCTATATATCTGAATAATCAATTCGCCCGCAGCTCTCTCGCTAATCTCGCCCTGTATTCTCCCTCTTGGCAGATCCTTTTCCTGCCTTTTTTTCCTCTCCATGGCTCGGCCATGTCAATGTCGCCAAACCGATTTTCCTCCCAACTCCTTTGATCGATTTAAATTACTCTGCAAAATTAATTTCAATTCAACGCCGTGTACAGGGAGTCGCCGCCGTCGCGTGTGTGAGAGTATACACATATAGCTGGGCCCGTCACGTCCGTCACCCTCTCGAGTGGATATTGAATTATTGAAGAGCCGAGAGGGGCGCGCGTTATTCTTTTCCCGCCGAGTTTTCCCTCTGTCGAGATCCCCCGGCGCGGCTGCGGCGTCGATCCACCGTGGGTAAAACTGTCCATGACGAGTTTTCGTCGTTTTTTTATTTTTTATTCGAGCGTCGAGTCTCGATCGAGCCGCGGAGTTTTCAAGTGCTGCCGCTGATGCTATAAATAATGCGTGTTTGAGGAGCTTTGATTGCTCGCGACGTTTACGTTTTATGCGGTTGCGGGGGAAGCGCGCGCTCGGAAAATTAAGCTCGAGCTCGACTCGCCGCTCGAGTAAACATCTTGTTTTTTTTCTCTCTTTCCTTTCGCTCTTCGGTCTGTTCACCCGTCATCCGCAGCGCGATCCACTCGAACTGTACAAGGCCTCGATGTATATATATTTCGCAACGAGGCGCACTCGATCGTTGAGCCCGCGCGTGCCACGCGGCAGCCGCGCGCGTATTCGAATCCGAACAAATAACGTGTGTTCTCGATCAATTGAAACGGTGCGATTCTCTCGACGGACAGTCGAAAAAAGCAGCGAGATAGAGAGAGAAGCCTACATACACACGTATCAACATCGTTACGTAACCGTCCTGGTATTGGCTCGTTCCGATAACGACACCTTCGAGATGATGTTCGCGTGACACATTGCGTTTACGAAGACGAATCCCCGCGACATATTTTCATTGCTCTCGCGAAAATTTCTCGCGGCGATCCCGGCTTTGATTATGAAGCAGCAGCAACAGCAGCAGCGGCGAAGGAGAGAAAAAGCTGGTTTGGAATGGCGAATACAAAGCCGCGGTCGGTCGGTCGGTCGGAGCTCGCGTGAGAAAGTCAAACATGGCAAACGCTCGTAATATGAAAATTGAAGAATAACAGAAAGACGTGCGCGCGCGCGAGCCGTTGTGTGTGCTTGTCGCGCACAGAGAGGAGAATAACAAAGTTACAGGCTATACATACGCTGTTAACCGGCGAATGAAAAAAATAATCCGAACGACGTGTTATTGTTGCGAGCTGGCTTTTGAGATTCGATCCGAGAAATATAATGTTTGACAGCTACGCAGCGGCTCCAAAGCGTTACGCACTTTGAATTGTATTTTACCGAGCACTGCACAGCCGAGATATATGCATGCGTATGGGCCGGGGCGCGACGCGAGAGCTATACACACACACGCGCGGTGGTGTCGGTTCGCACGCGCTCGCGATCCAGCGGAGCACAGCGTGACGTCAGCTGCGCGCAGTTAAATTGGCTCGACTCGGAACTGCACACCGCAGAGCTCGATGATTCGTGCGCGACCGGCTAATCGCAGCTCTCAGCTATCTCGCTCATACTTCACATCCGACACGTAATGTGTACACGTGCGCGGCATCAGTCGATAATGCCAAATTTCACTGCAGGCTTTGACGTAGCTGTTGTGCGCGTGTCAAGTCGGGCCGAGGCGAATCGCGATGGAAATTGGGACAATGTGCTGTTTGCCTCAATGAGCCGTAGCTCGCTCGAGATGTTGTCCGCGGTGAATCATCGATTTCATCCGCGCACGTGCCGCGCGTCTTTTTTTCCCTCGCCGCCCGTTCGTAACTGCTACCAGCTAATTATACCTACTCAGCTCACATACGTCGACACACGAAACAACCGCGAACCTATGAATGAAAAAGCTCTGTAATATTCTTCGGCGCCTTGTCACTCACAAGTAACATCTTCTTTCAAATATCTATTCTTAATGGTGGCGTGATAGAATATTGGTTCTCGTCCCAGCGGCGCAGCAAAGTGGCGATTTGGATGTACCTGCAGGTGTTGCCGAACAATGGAGGCTGAGGAAAAATAGCATATGCGCATCTATACTTCTTCTTCTTCTTCTCTCTCTTTTGGCCTTAACTTTCCGCTATGCAAATGTAACTCGATCCAACTTGCGTGCATCTATATACAAGTGCGTCTGTCGTCCGGCTCGCAAACGTTTTGTCTGTCCTCACTTAGCTACACGCTATGTGCTATTCAGATCGATTTTATAAACATAACCTATTATTATTTTTTTCTTCTTATGAACAATTGTCCAATAGTCAGAGATCTAGCCATATATGGTTAAGAAAGTATACTTGAAATTCCAGGTTGAATTACCTTGGCTATTCTGGGAATGATTTCATCGGCGCTTTATGACGGATCAATCAGTCAAAGTCTCCCTCCTACATATCTCGTTCTCCAATCGGCCGACTGCGAGCGCACAAGGAGTGAGCCAAGCCAAAATATACGTTTGTTTCGCGCGGAAAATGAGGCAAATCGTTTTTATGGCTTTTTTTCTAGCTCGTTCCTTGGGATTGAAGCGTTTTTGTTGAAAATCTTCGGATATCAAATTTATCATAGATCTAGAAGATATCTCAAACAAAGTACTGCTTTGAAATAAGTTATGAAAAAATTATATAAAAAAAATAATCATCCCATTTTATGCCATTAAAAATTTTAGCCACCTCGTATTTGGGTGGAATTTTTCGTCTCGAATCTCATTGAAACTTTTGAAAGTAAACATCGTTTTATGTGGTTTATTGAACCATTTTATTCTATTGAATTCTCGAGCTGGATTGGAACTAGCATTTTCCTTATCATCTGTCAGCCGGCCGTAATCTCACTTGTTTTGTTGAAATGGAATAATCCACAGCCTGACAAATCAATTATTTATCTTTGAAACTTGTGGAGGTGAATAATTAATTTAACATCCAGAAATGATTCAAAGTAACGCAAACAGATTTGTAGTTGTTCATCAGCTCAAGTTCTCGCGTTTCTTCAAGATACTCGATCATGTTCAGCAATGACACCGGTGCAAGTATCTCGGGGAAATCCAAGCGTTAGCTGACAAACACCTGTGAATATTATAGCTGCTTTTGATTATTTTATTCATATAACATTATTCGGTGACGCATTGTCGATTGAGTATATCTTACTCAAATCAATTCTGATTATTTTATTAGTACGAATTTGAATATTCATCTGCAACACACACAATTATATCACAATAAGTTTCAGTGGGATTTTCGATCTAAATAAGAATTGTAATCACAGCTATTAATCAGTCGCACATTCTAGCCATTTGTGTATCATTAATTTCGACCCTGAAAGTAAATAGTACATTTTTCCTGGAAATCATCGGGATGATCTTGAAAAAAAACTTTCCAGCTCATAGGGTGACTCGAACTGCCGCTGTAAACCTCAAAATTGGAATTTCGCTTGTCGCAAGCCCTTTCCCGAGAGAAAAAAAGGTCGAAAAAATTTCCCGGGGAAGTTAAAAGTATCCTCTTACACTCTACAAGAAATATTACCTATACGGTCGATTAATGAAAAATCCTGTTTCCTCCTAAATAAATCTCACAAATATAACTGTCGCGCTGAGCAATTTAGCCTCGCGATGCATGTAACGTATACGTAACCAAAAATCTACCGAGTGTAATTTGAACGGTGCAGCGTGCTGTAGCTATTCAAAAGCTGTACATAATCGTGCAGCTTGTAAAAAGTGCGAGTCTCTCGAGTCTCGATGGTGAATTGTCCTTTTATGTTGGCGAGCCGCTAATGGAGCTTGTTTCACCATTGACATATGTGCCGAATGCGGCATTGTGTCGGTCGCACAATAGCCCGTCTGATGCGTCGATGCAAAAACGACAAGCCCTTGAATTTAGCGAGCGGTTGTAGAAAAGACGCCCGAGCAGCGGAAACGGAGAAGTGAGCGATGCTGTGTATGTATATATATGTACATCGCGGCGGTATCGAAGGGGGGCGCGTGCGAGCTCGGTCAACGATCTCCCTGCCGGCGCATTAAACATATACATACACGTGCTTCTCGCGCCAGTATCGCGTCTAGTATGCATATATGCGCCCGCGCGCGCGCGTTTTATCGATATACTTACTTGGTTAAACGGCTCAAGCGCGCGTGCAAGAGTCTGTATACGTTTGCGATTCTCTCTTCGGCTCTCGCGCCGATAACAAATTTCTCGCACTTTCGTGTTATTTGCGAAATTGACTCAATGACGGCGAGACGTAGCTATTCATTGCTATAGAGTCGCATCTACTGTCGGGCGTGACTTTGTTCACTCGCGTTTTTCTTCGATTCGACCAGGAAATTTTGAAGGATTAAACTCCAATACAACTCGATATGAATAGCGAAATGTTGAACAGATAAATCATATCTGCATATACGAATATGATTACACGATTGTTGAGAGTTTTTCGTTGAAACTAAATTGGCGCAAGCTCGAAACTTGGCGCTAAAGTCTGAATTGCGAATGGCTGTTTGCACTGCACAGTATCACAGCTCAAACGATTGTCGATCCAACGTTACGAACGCGGTGATCGTCGCTTGGGTTGAATCCCTACGGAAATGTTGTTCGCTCGAGCATCGCAAGACTGTAGTCATGTTTTTATTCGATCTGCCAAATGTCTGCTGCACTTGGCGGAAAAACCAACTCCGCGGATGCGAATTGTACATAGTTAGAGGAGGGGTAGGGGGTGAAATGAGTAAAAGGGTGAAAGCTGCAGTTGCGCGCGACGTTCCCACGTGCGCAGAGTGGCGGAGAGTGGCCCTCCCTCCCGCGTATGTATACCTATATACGTGTATATGGATCTCGAGTTGCCGCTGGTGGAGCGCTAGCGCAGCCCCGTAACCGAAGCCTCTCGATGGCGCTTCCTGCACCGGCCGCCGCGCGCGATTCATTATCCCCGTGGCCTGGCGGAAATCGACGCAGCTCACATAAGCCGGTCGCTCGTCGAAGCCTGTTCAACCCCTACCGAGCCAGCTAATCATACACCCGTCCACCTCTGCCAACTATCGCATCTCGCATCAACTTTGGCATCTCCTCCTGGCAACCCCGCCAATCATCCACGGATTTACCAATGCATCGGGTGTACACTTCGAATTTGCTCTCCAATATTTTTCTCTACTCCTCTTTCGGTTTAATTTCAAGCCGGAATTTCTTTGGAAAGTTTTGCCTTCTCTGCAACCTGCGTTGATCAGCTTTTTTGTTCAGTGAGTTTTTTTCATGTCTCAATTTTGATTCGTGCAACTTTTTTTTGTGCGATGAGGGGTGGAAAAAACGTATTTTTTGCCAGAAAATGAGGATGAGCCGTGAATAAATTCGATCTTTTTCTATCCAATTTAAACAATTTCAGAAATTCCAAAAATCGTAAAACAACAATTTTTTGTTCCGCTATCTTATGGAGAAAAAATGAAAGTTAAAAAACGTGTCTTCCTGAAATTCGATTCTTTTCTCGCATATTTTGCGGTTAGAACGTGAAAGATATCCATGATGCGCCGTTTCGATTGGACATTTTTCACGATAAACACTCAGAATATGCTAAAAAAAATTAACGATTCCACCAAGACGGGTTTTATATTCATTTGTCGTCTCCGTGTGCATAAAGTCAACAATAATTCGCAAATATCTCGAGGAAAACAAGATATTGGCTGCCTAATCCGACTGTGTGCATATCCCAGTTAGGTAGCCAAAAATCACCCGACAAAGTTTGACTAATATGAGAGAGAGCCGAATGCTGCTGATCCAGACTCCCGTTGTGAGTATGCCGCCGACTCTTGCAGAATATATATATACGCGTTGCATGACACACAGTGGGACGAAAGCGACTTTTTTTGATCAAAAGGAAATTCAGAGCGTTCGGAGATACTTAGAGAAATTCTGATGTGACCAATCTAAAGCTGAGAAAATTTCCTACAAATCTGTCGAGTCGGTTTTTTTACCCATTTTTGATATGTTACATTCTGAAAATGTAATATCCTTATGGAATAATGTAGTTTAATGAGTTATATGTGTAGTCAAATGTATGAATATGACTGTATATGAATATATGTATATATGGATTTATGATATGGATATGGATGTGGATATGGATATATATATATATATATATATACATAGTGGATGGGTGGTTGTGTGTGTGTGTGTGTGTGTGTGTGTGTGTACACATTATATCAGCGAATCTATTGTAAATCTGCTCCACACAGAATAGAATAAGAGGATGAAATACAGAGACCAAATCCAAGAGATATTATGTCGCCTAGGTGATACAAGCTTGAAAGTAGCTGACACATACAGTATCAGAATTGAAGGATTATAGAGGTAAATTAGATATTTTCAATATGAAACCAGTTTGGGTACACGTAACTATTGTATGTGTTTATTCAGCAATTCGCTACAGATATTGATTATTATCACCATCACAATCATCATCATAATCTAAAATTTCTACATATACATAATTGTATACATATAATATGTATACATATATATCCATATCCATATCCATATCATAAATCCATACATACATATATTCATATACAGTCATATTCATACATTTGACTACACACATAACTCATTAAACTATATTATTCCATGAGGATATTACATTTTGAGAATGTAACAAATCAAAAATGGGTAAAAAAAACCGACTCGACAGATTTGTAGGAAATTTTCTTAGCTTTAGATTGGTCACATCAGAATTTCTCTAAGTATCTCCGAACGCTCTGAATTTCCTTTTGATCAAAAAAAGTCGCTTTCGTCCCACTGTGTGACAGTGCACACACGACTTGACACTTGACGCTTCGGTTCGAGTGGGCGATTAACATTTCTTACACACTCATTTTGCCAATACATATATAACCGAGCAATGGCAAGCGCAGCTTTCGAGCAAAGAGTAGAGACAATTCATGCGCGCATTGTATTTATTTTTTTTTCATTATTCAATTCAGCGACTGCTCGGATCGCCACCGAGTGTTATTATCGGCCCACGTTGTCAGGGTCGCGCCGATACACCTGGACAGCGTGTCCGAAACAATTACACGATCGCAGCCTCCGATACGCTATTCATTCCGTGTAATTGAGGGAAAACGCGTGGATGTTTTATGAGAACTTGAATAACAACTGCTTCGCGTGGGAAGCTTCATCAGTTTCGTTCAGAAGGTTGTTACTCAATATGTTATCGAATTTTTCTCCGAAAATTTAAAAGCGTATTGCTTTCTCAAAGAGAAAGCTTTGTAATGGGGCAAAAATCGACCCACCGAATCAGACCTCGGGATCTCGATTTTCGTAATCTACGGGTCGAAAAACATGGAAATCCAAAAGTGTCTGTATGTATGTATGTGTGTGTGTATGTATGTATGTATGTATGTATGTATGTATGTGTTGTGTGTAACGTTTTTTTTCGTCCACGATAACTCTCGAAGGAATGGTCCGATCTTTTTGAAATTTTGCACACAGGTTAGTCGCGGCAAAATCTCGGCCGAGTTCATTTTTCAGCAAAATCCGTTGGTTATTTCCTTAGCAACCGTTGCTAAGGTGTAAAATTTTTCGTTTCTTTTGTCTACGATAACTTTCGAAGGAATGGTTCGATCTTACTGAAATTTTGCACACCGTTTAGTTGTGGCAAGATCTAGCCCGAGATCAGTTTTCAGCAAAATCCGTTGGTTATTTCCTCAGCAACCGTTCCTAACGTGTTTTCTTACAAATCCTTATGAGTGCTCATTGGGGCAAGCCGGAAAATTAGTTTTAAGTCACACTCGATGGCCAAGGACACTGAATTGTTCTATTTTCTTCATAGCAACCGTTGTTTACCTCCCTAGCAACCGTTACGAATGTTGGAAATTATTAATTTATGACCTATTTCCGTCATTTTCGACGCGCAAAGGACACAAAATCTTCCCAATTAGCTCCTTAGCAACCGTTGTTTCACCGCCCTAGCAACCGTTGCTAAGGGGGAAAAAAATTGATGTAAGTTTCGTTTCCAGATTTTCAACGTGCTATAGAGAAAATTGGGAAAATTTGGTGTCTTCTGCCGTCGAAAATGATCAAGATAGATTTTGAATTGATCATTTCCAACCTCAGCCGTCGAAAATGATCAAAATGAGTCTTCGAGTTTGCTAAATACGGACTTAAGGGCAGGATGGATCGATTTTAACCACCATTAAACCGTATAACAGTCACAAGATGAATTGATCGAAAAATTAAGCAGGTCCAAATGTCTCGCATCGTGTAGAACCTAGAACCGTTTGCTTTGTTGCATTTGATCAAATAATGAGAGCCCAGGCAGACATCAACAGTCGCAACAAAGTTTGGTCAATTGAAAAAGAACGACACTTTACACAGTCACAAAGATACGAATTGAACTAATTAAATAATATTTTTGTTATTTTTGAAAAATAAATGATAGTATCTACGCTAGTGGAATGGTGAAAATACAGGTTTGGGATGCGTTTGTGGGTGATGTTAAAGCCTCTTTGAGAAAGCATACTGCTAAGGCACTTGGCAGCGGTTTTTGCTTTTTTACTTTCATTTACATATTCTCAACGAGATATTAGGATAAGGTTGCTGCCGTGATAAGGAACACTTGCGACAAATTACACGTACATGATGGACTGGCTATATGATGAAATTAGGCAGTTTATAATTTGTCGATGAATCATAAATAGTCGCCAATGTCGTACGTGTGTGCTTAACTGCCATATAAATGTCCTCCTGCCGAGAGTATTCGGGCCATTTCGTTTCTGTTCATCAAACCTCTTCGTTATGTCGCTCAACTTGATTATCTTCACTGTTCTGAGTGCAACACTCGTCTCGGTGAGTAGACTCTTCATCCAACCTCGCCGCACACCCTCGATCGAGCCGTTTATTTTCAACTATTTTATCTATCTCAAACAGAGCATTTTACAACTCGAGTATCGAGCTCTTTTCCATTTCAAAGTTTTTTCAACGAGTCGTAAATACTGCAGTTTTATCTCGTAAAGTCGACACGACGGTGTTGCATTTGAAATATCGACAGTAATGAATTATCATACTTGAGAGAGAAATTAACAAAAATTAATGACGCAACTCGAACGTCGTTCAAACATTTGTTTTGCGCGCGACTAATGACGAAAACATGTGAAATCCACAGGCGAGCAATCCATTCGTGGAGGACGAGCAACAGGTGAGAATACAATTTTTCAAAATCCCAGCCGTCCGTTGGAATGAGTACACAGCGCAAATATTGAATTAATTAATCATGTGACACGTTGACAGAGCTCTCATGGATTGACGGAGAACAAAGCGAAGCAATGGTGGGTGTCGATGAGCGTGAACCGGGCGGCGGGCGATCCCGAGTTCGTGTACAAGAACCTGTACAACGAATCTGTGGCGGAGCTGCAGAGGATATACGAAAACTTGCCGTACGAGAACAAATGGACGAGCGAGGAGATCGAAGCGGCCATCGGCCGAGTGAAGGAGACGGCCAAGGACAACTTGGGCGACGTGGTGTACGGTAACTCGGGCCTGGTCAAAGCCATCGACGCGGCGCTCGACGCGCTCAAGGAGCGAAACATCGCGCGGCCGCCAATTGGGGCGGCGCTCGGCCTCGCGACGGCTCAGCTCGGGGAAGAGGAGCAGAAGCTGAGGCAGAGAATCGGCGAGCTGGTCAACACGTTGGAGCAGACTCGCAGCAACAATTTCGTCAAAGTGAACGACCCCCGGAAGATTGACTCGCTCGAGGGAGACGGCAAGTGGGCCAGCGTGAAGAACGGAGTCGGTGGCTTTATATCGGGCGTGACCAACTCGACCAAGCAAACATTGTCCAGCGGATGGTCGGCTCTCAAAGCCAAATTGGGTTGATTATCATAATTACCTTCATAGTATTATGTTTGTCCATGTTTATATAGCTTATAAACATATGTGTGTGTATGGGGGATATTTCGAGTCCGTACTGCAATATGTATAAATAAATTGTGTTGGACGTAAAGCAATGTTTGACAAGCGACTCTCGGCCAACATTATTTCAGCCCATTAAAAAATTGACTGTGTGCAGCGTGCACGAAGAGTGAATAGCATGGGGGGCGAGTACACACAAACACAAACAAACACACACACACACACACACACACACACACACACACACGCACACGAGTAGGTGTGAGGGAGAGAGAGGTATGCAGGGGGTGGTAGCTAAAGCTCGGCTCGTTTCTCTTTTTCATACTGCACGCAGTGAAGTGGGGCCCGCTCGCGAGCCGAGATCAAAAGCAAAGTGCCGTGGAGGGTCGGCGGCGTCGTCGGCGGCGGCGGGGGGGAAACAGCCCGAGGATCGTCTTTCTCTCTCTCTCGCTCGCTCTCGAGTGCAGCTCGCGATGCTGCAGCCGAGCTTTGTTCGCTTTATTACGCTCGTGGCCCGATCGCGATTAATTAATGACCCACCCGCACTTGCCCCCTCTCTCTCTTCTTCTTTCAGCTCGAGCGACAAACTACACACACTCGAGAGAGAGCCAGAGCTCTGCTATTCCCTCTGTGCTGCAAAACACACACGCACACACGCACGAGATAATCCATTTCAAATACGCTGCGCGAGCGCGAGATTTTCAAATTCCCCATGTCATTACGTAGCGCGCGATTCGCAATACGTACCGCTGTTCGAGACGTCGTAAATGCAAATGCAACGACAAGATCAATTCACGTATATAATGCAAAATATGTCTAGATGGTTGGTTCGTTCACACCGAGCCGCGGCGCCTCGGCGCGACCGCAGCCGCCGATAAAAGTCGCGCGCGCGCGGGCTCGAGCCAACGGGGCGAAATATTATATGGGCTGCTCTAACCAATGCACTCTTGCCTTATTTTATCTCGAACGGTACGCGCGAATCGAGGATGAACAACTTCCGGGAGCCAACGCGCGACAGATAATTCCGCGCAATATTTACTAAAGTCTCTCTCTGGAGATCCAAGCGCGTCGCGCGAAAGCCCAAAAAGCCCCGAGAACGCGGCTCTTTCTTAATTTATTGTTCTGTTGCAAAACCATTGCGAGAGAGCTGTTATAATAATCGTAAATATTGAAACGTATCGCGTATACGCGTCAAAGATAAGCGATCGCAGCAGTTCAAGCTGAGGATATGCGCGACGCTTCACTTGCGCACGCCTTGGCTGGCGGCTTATATATAGCTTATTATACCTATAGGTGATTTGCCGGCGCGCATGCCTGCGCCAAATTATACAAATCCAAGTTGTATGTTTGTATATTCGAGCTGTCGTGATGGCACAGCACGTTGAAATGTAAAACAACAACGGGTGACGAGTGCTCGCGACGTCATTACTATACCCGATCGACAATATCCCCGCAGCCTCTTTGCGCTCTCGCTCGTTTTTTTCCTTCATCCATTTCCAGCTCGTGTTTCTTTCTTTTCTGCGTCGTACAATTTTATTGTTAAAATGATTTGAAATGATATAAACGAATCTTGGAAGCAGAGTGTAGCTATTCAGACATTCAGACAGCGGAAAAATCACAAAGTTAACTGGTTAGTTGGGCCACGTCGAATGATCCTTCAGCTATTGACAGATAAACATCCGCAAAAGATGAGTCGAGTTGGCCTGGCTAATTGAGAGGGACCGCGCGGTGACGCGTGGGGGCGCAGCTATCCGCTCGCACGTCGTCGATTCCCCTTTCCCAATCGTCTTCGAGCTCAGCATGAGGTAAATCGGCTGCCGCCCATTTGTCATTGGCCACCGCTGCTGTTTGCTTGCTAAAAGCAAAACCAAAGCAAACTCTGCACCGTCGTTTTCCCGATACTGCCGCGCGTCAAAAAAAACCACAACTAATCTCTTTTGCGTCGCGTGAGATAGTTTGATGTGCTCCTCTGTTCCTCGCTTTCGCGCCGTCGTAGGTTGCGGTCTATGTGTTTGTCTTATCGTCTCGACTCTCTGTTGGCACATAATTTCACCTCGCAGTATGCTAACGGCTCTTGAGTGCAGGACCAACTATTGACACGTGACTTAACCGAACCACGGGGCCCCAATAATATGCCATGCTAGCCGCTATTCTCCGCGGCAGCCGCTCGCCAAAACTTGATACATCATCCGAAAAGACGGACTCTTTCACTAAACTAATTTTCCACTTGTTCTCGGATTATAACTTGATTTTAGACACTAGAAAAATCAGGGATTTTCTATCTTATTTGCAACTGTACTCCGGGAGAAGTATCGTGGGTGGAAGGGATGCGAGTACGGTCAAAGGGTCGTTGATATTATGCAAAGTGAAAAGCGAATGGAAAGCATGACGAGTTTGTCGGGCGAACAGAAATAAAAAGAGTCAGATAATTTATTGGCGTGCAATTGGATATGAAAGTACTCGCAGTATATAACTGATAAGTATTGACATATCCTTTACCCATACGAAAGATATGTGTGTGTGTCTGGGGGGGGGGGGGACTTTTAAAATGTTTATATTCGCTTTAGGAGCATGTACGCTATGTGAGTATAGAGTGAAAGGGCTGTATTGTGGAGATGAGCGTTTACTCGTGTATTGGCCCGAAGCGTTTACGCGTAAAATAAAACAGCCGCGGGAAGCAGAGCAAATGTTGGGCGCCCGAGTTTGAACCCGAAATATATATACCTCCAGGAAGAGAAAGAGAGTGAGAGAGAGAGAGAGAGAGAGCGAGCAAATATACGGCGCGCGCAAGTGGAAGGTGCGAATCCCACGTGTCAACTGGAGCGCTCGAGCGGTGTACATCAGGGATGTAAATTGGCGCGTGCCCGCAGATAACGCCCCGCTGCGTCTGCGTGTGTGTGTGTGTGTACATTTGCGTTACTATCGCCGAGAGCAAAGCCAGCTTTTTCCCCGCCTCCTTCTACTTTTCTCACTCTGCACTGCAATTATTCCGGGGAAAATTGAAAAGAGCCGCATGATATCTGTCCCCCGGATTTCACGTATGGCCGTAGGGTAAATGTGCGGAAAGATTGACGAATGGCAGCTGTCTCTTTTTCTCTGTGCCACGTGGATGTACAAATTATCAATGAAAGCCACTCGTACAGTGTATTACAGTTCAAATCTGCTCAAATTTGACTCGAGTAGTAGTTATCCATTTACTTATGACTCGAGTAAGAGTTATCCATTTTTTGTTAACCACCATTTTTTCCCTCATTGAAACACCCGTGAGTATTATCTATCACTCTTTGGGGTGCAGCTCATACCAAAGGGACATAGCTTGATAATGACACATTGGTTAACGGGGTGACTTGGGTTATTGTTTCAGGTGCGGGCAGTGTGCGGGCGAGCCGAGTTCGTGGGGAGCGGCAGCAGCAGCAGCAGCAGCGGGGCCGAGCCGCTGGTGGTGGCCTCTTTGTCGACGTCCTCGGGCGTGTCGGTGTCGCTGTCAGGGTCGGGGGCGCCGAGCCCGCTGCTGACGCGGGCGATGCTGGGCGCGACGGTGCACCACCACCAGCCCGGGGGCCCGGCCCCTCCCAACCACCAGCTCCACGCCCAGCTGGGCAACTTCCTCGCGAGCGTCGTCAGCTCGAGGTCGTTCTACGCGACCCTCGCCGACACCATCTGCGAGGACTACCCCGAGCGCCAGTGCTGGAACGGCGAGCGCGTCGCAGAGTGAGTACTCCACCTACTTCCACCCATCACTCGAGCTCGATCGACCAACCTTACTGCTTCGACAAAATGTTGCATTTCAAATGGAGGGATTTTCAAGAGGATCTCATGTGTATATGATTTCGAATGTCGCGCATTCGAAAAATGTACCTCGAGCGATCCGCATTTGACAAATCCGACGAGGCGGATTGGCGCGAGCCCAAGAATCGACATGTCCGCATACGTCGCTCGCTCAAAAAGTTGTCCCGCTCGCGCGTATGCCGCAAAGGCTTAACAGCTGCCCCCGGCCAGAGAGCCGAGGAGCATTTTGCACGGTTCATTGTCGAAACGTCGCGCGCGGCAAACGTATGCACTCGTATTGTTGTAACCCGAGACTCGCGTGTGTGCGTGTGTTTGTACACTCGAGTCTCACGCTGCAGCGCAACCGACACGTCGCGCCGACAACGATATGCGAGCCCCGGCGCGCCCAGCTCGAACAACGGACGTAACGACGAGCAATTGTGTATAAGCAACTTACGCCAAACGTTCCAACCCGAATGTGCCCCCTTGAGTCGGTGCGCTGCAATCGCGCCACCTCAAACTGCCTAAATCGTCTCCGCTTTGTTTTAATCCTACGTGTTTTTAGCGCACTCGAGTCTCTCAGCCTCGCGACATGGTGTTGGCTATCCCCCCTGCATCAAATTACCTGCACACTTTTTTTTCCTTCCTTCCTTCCTTCCTTCCTTCTTTCCTTTCGCGAAAAGCAAAGTTCCTCCGGCACCAGTCATTGTTTGATGAATCGACAAGTCAATACGTACTACATTGTTCTCGCGCCCGAATATTAGTGTTAACGCTTTCGCTCCTCGATACGTGTACCCAGCACACACAAAAACGAGACTCGATAATCGCATTGAAAAATTCGCTTCGCGTTCAAGATTGGATTTTGCCGTTAGCTTTTGAATGACCGTCGACTACGAGCTTTGAGAGAGAAAATGAATAAACGAGTTTTTCCCGTCACGCGTTGAATTTGGCGAATGGAAATGAGCATCGCTCGCAAAGCGATTAGGGGAGGATTTATCGAGGGCAAGGAAAAAGTAGCTGCGCGTCTGGGGCGTAGAAGTGTAAGATGAGGAATAATGCCAAAAGAAATGAGTAAGCGAGTATGGCTGTAGAACGGTGTGCGTCGGAGCCCGGCTGATTCATCGTCGATGATGAATTGAGCGTTATCGCGCGGCCCAAGGCTCGCCTTTCAACTTTAATACATCGATACAGGCTACGTATATATACATAGCGGCTGACGCCCGCAGTGGGGTTGCGCGCGCGCGTGTCTAAATTGCGAAAAAATGTGAAAGAGGGCATGGGCGCGCTGATGCATAAGCAGCTATGGTTGAGGTGCGAGCACCGCGAAATTAGTATGTGCGGACGCGCTGCTGCACTGCTGCTCTGCGGCTTGGGAGAGGCGCTAATCTCGCGCGGCGCAGCGGCCACGCAATTATTATTCGACGGACGTTTTTAGCGGGTACGATGAGCAGTTGGGGGACCCCGGGCCGCGGCATTGCCCCTTCCATCACCGCTGTTCTCTAAATTTCTAAAATATTTATTAAAAACAATCCCTATTCATTGCATATTATAGCTGAGATGCGTAGTGAAAATTCTGCTCTTGGTGATTGGTGGAATTTCACCGATTTTCGCGGATTATGCAATTTTAATATTCCGAATTTGGAGGTTACGACCCCGTGTCCAACTCTACTATATGTATGAGTGTACCATTCGTTTCGTCGCAAGTGCGTTGCATATATTATATGTTCAACCATAGCTAGCAGTCTACAACATTTTGCGAGACTTGACTGCTGCTGCTGGTTATTATTTTGATGGTCGCTGGCTGGCTCTCGGATCCGCTGGGGCATTGGCAAAGTGTATTAGTAACGATCGGTTTGGACTCGGCGGTGGCGGCGGCGGCGACCCCCGCTCGCGGACAAAAAGCTCTCAAGGAGAGTCGGGAAGCTGCTCGTCCCGCTGGCGCCGCCGCCGCCACTGCAACACACCCGCGCGCACCCCCTCGATCCCAAGGCTACGCATGACCCGATCGATGTGAACTTTGGCTGCTGTGCGCGCAGCAGTTACCCGCCGTCGCTGGCCGATTCGCCCCCGCGCTATTTCATACTTGACGCTATCCATCAAATTACACGCCCAACTCGGGGACTAGCTCGTTTTTCCCGCGAGTAAACACGCCTCGAGATTAATTGCCACCGGCTGAGCTGATTGAGAACACTGCACTGCACTTTTTTGTAAAATGCCACGCGTGAAAATCAGCCTTGAACGTGCGGCGCGCTGCGCAGTTCTGGCCTCTATCAAATTGCATCACTGATAATAGTGATAAGTATTCTGGGATATAACTGGAAATAAGACAGAGGCTCACCGATTTTTCACTTGAATATTCACTAATTTCATCTGTAATGCTGCGATTTCTACTCATAATTAGTAGTCATATTTTTACTATTTTAAATTTAGAGTGTGCGCGACAAGCTCGTCCCTTCAAACATCAAACACTGTTCTATCACCTGCAAGTCTTTCTATCTCTTCCTATTATCTAATTGTACTCGCGTGACAATGCATTGCTCAATTCGACCGATATCGCTAATCTGCCGAGCATCGTAACTCCTCTTTTTCACCTATCGCTCCCCAACTACACCCGATGTCTGCAGTTCCGAGACGAACCTATCGAAGCCGTATAGGCATCTCTATCTTCGCAGTCCCGCCGCGAGTAGCCAAACTCAAGCATATCAGCATGTAGACGCGGGCGCGCGCGCCAGATTAATCAGTCGTAATGATGATTGAGCCACCGGCCGAATTACGGCTTGTTGTTTTTTCTTTTGATTGACTTTTGACCCGCGCGCTAATCCCGTCCAATGGAACGGGTCAATTTTAAAATTACCCTCGGCCCACTCGGCTTTTCCGACACTAACTCGACGGAGCACACGCGACGCGCGACTGTTACGGTATTTCTCTCAATCGAGACAACACGCGACAATGTCGCTCGACAATTACATATACCAAAGTTTCTTGCAATTCAACGAAACCCTTCTGCAACTCTGTTGCAATTCCATCCCGCGATAAACAGTTGGCTCCATTATTAGTCTCGAAACTCGCGTCCCGCCCCCGAATATACACAAAGTTAATTCGATACACTCGCCAGGAGCTGCCACTTAACGTCCGGACTGTACGTAATTTTAATTCAAAATACGCCAGTTAACAAAAGTCATGCCGTCTGTTTGGGCGCGAGTGCATAAACCACACCTCCAAAAGTTTGCGAGAGATCGTTCAAACAAACCCAGCCAGTACAATGGAAACGGCATTCGAGAGGCAAATTCGTAATTGACAAAATTTCGGTGCCTGTTAAGAATTCAAACGTAAAACGGCTACACCAACCGCCCAATTAATCAAACTAAATTAAATTGGCAAAGTTCACGCGGGCCAGTTGTTCCGTTCATATGCTTCACAATCGTGTCGCCACATTCGAGGACGTCCAGCTCGAGTTCTCCAGGATTAAATTCTATTTTCAAGCGGTTACTCGTATCTATAACTTGGCAGACACACATACACTCGCAGCTCCAATTGATTCGAGCGTATTGGTTGTGATTCGTTGTTTAACTCGCGGTCGCCGAATAATACATTCTCAAATGCCCCCGTCAGTTTGCCGCGCGGCAACAAAACGACGCGAACTTCCATCTCGCGGGCGCGAGCAAACATCCAATTCAGTTTCCGAGCTGGAACAGCGAAAGGATCCAAATCGAATCGGCAGCTCGCGCGCCTGGGGAAATTTATAGCGCACGTATGGGTTGTCAATTTTTTTGCGCCGCAACTCGCGCACGTCGACAGAGTCTCGACTATACAGAGTTTTGCCGCGCGGTCCAACTTTGGTACTCGGCGAGAGGTCGAATATTTAACCGGTCGCCAGCGCGACGTATAAAAGTTGAAGATGCAAATGCGGGGGAGGAGAGCCGTATTAATTTTATCGCGCAAACTTTGGCCATTTGTGCATTTAAATCTTGTTCAACGCGCCTGCACTTGAGTATACTCAATTTTCTCGACACGGACGGGGAAGAAACTTGCATTTAAAAATACCTTTTTGCGGCTGGACGCTGAGGAAATCGATACGCGGCAACGAGTCGACGGAGTCGCGGTGTTTGACAAGGGATCGCGCGGATCGGTACACAGTGGAACATTGAAAAACGTGATTATTTGCCAACGCGGACGCGGAAAACAAACACGCCGTCTGTGTGTGCGGCAAGCAAAACAATCCCGCCAGCCGGGCCGGCCCATAGATTCGTGTGGCCCGTATATACAACCCGGCGAGCTAAGCTTTGGCTGGCTACAGTCGTACAGCTGGTGTGTGTGATGCAGGATTGACACTTGCGGAACAGCTGAGCCGGCCGCAGCTATGATTATTTGATGCGCGATCGCTTCCCTCTCGTTTCCGATGATCGACAGCGCGCGCGGCTATTTGATTTTAATCACACGCGTGTTTGCTCATCTCGGGCGCGCTCTTCGATCCCCTGCAATCACACTATCTCAATTTAATGGGACCTGTTGGATTAATATCCAACAGGGGAGACTGTCGCCGCGGATAAGTCGGGTCGGTGGGTATTTGGATAACAAGCGAGTGTGGATGAATTGCAATATGGGCCGGATTGCAAAATTAAACGGTCGAAGGAGGCTCGAAGAGGAGAGAGGGAGAGAGAGAGGGAGAGAAGGAAGGAAGGGAAGAAAAAACGGGAAAAATAGCGGCTGCTGGTGCGCGAGAGCCGAGTTTTATCAGCTGCGGCGCGCGAGCGGGAATAATATTAAGCGCGTTACGTCACCCGGTGAAATATATATTATACGCACGCGTACACAGGTAAACCCACGCGCGCAGCTCTGTGCATGGCCGCGCGCGTATATAGAGGTGACTCGCGCGCGCGGCCAGCTACCGGTGCAGGCGGCCGATCGAGCTCGAGCTGATTTACGAGTGTCGCACGCGAATTTCTTTTGCCCGGAAAGGCCCGAGCGCGCGAGCAGCTCGAGGTAAAAGCCGTCGAACCAGTCGTGCAACGCCTCAAATGCCTCATCCTCTCTTTTTCGTCATTCCCCAGCCCCCCCCCTCCTCCTCTTCTTTCTCGGACACAATTTTTGCCGCGAGTCGCAAAGATTTGCGGGCTTCTTCTGGCCGCGACCAGATAACACTGCAGCAGCACGCGCACGTATTCTCCGCCGGCCGCCAGCTTTTTTTCCTCCAGCTTTCCCGAGCAACTGACTGCAGTCGCCCGCTCGACACCGAGTCACATATAGTCGTATGAATTTGGGACTATTCGTTTTGATATTAATTCGGGGATTTGCATAATTCGTTCCTCCTTTTTTCTTCGCGCCACCGAGTGTTGTGCATTCCTCGTCGCATATATATATATACTCGCGCATATTAACGTCGACGTGCGCCACGAGCTGGTATGAGAAAAAGCCTCGTATACGTGCGACCGTCGAGCTCCGGCGCGAATATTACTACTCGGGCTCGTGCGCGCGACAGGCGTTTTTGTTTCTTCCAATGTTCCTCGAGTATTTCGACGCTTTTTAGCCCGACGTTGCGATGAACCACACACGAGTGAGCCCGACCTATGCGAAAGGTTTTTCTCTTTTCCCGATATATATCCACGAGCGTACGAGAGACACGAGCCAGAAACGATCGACTCGTGAAATTCCCGCTGTTTCCATCTAGATTACCGAGCCTTTGCCCACCAGATGTTCAATATTGGCCGAACTGCAAATAACTTTTGACTTGACGTGCGCCATTACGGTCTCGCTTCAGCCCCACCTGCCGAGAGCTCTTTTTCCATCGGTATATACACATATCGGCTCTTCGGAAGATACTGCGCGCCCACACAGCTCTATAAGCGTCCGTCTCGCTGCAGTAATGATGTATACATCAAAAGGTGGAATAATTGTCGCGTTGTTTGTGGACGCATAGAGTAAACGGATGGAACGTTAGCGAGTCGAATGGAGAAAGGGCGGGAGGTAAGTCGGAATGTGGAGGAGAAAGCCCGATACACATATAGTTTGGGCCGCACGCGTCCTCGGGACGTTACGGATTTTGCGCGTGCCGTCCCCCCAAGGATATATAAGTACAACACACGACTAGTTTATTCCTTGCTTTGCTCGACTTTGCGCGCGAGCCACGCGCGATTTATCGCTCTCCGACTCCGCGCATCTCCCCTATACTTGCAGCTCCTATATGTATACACAATGAATCCGCCTTTACCCTCATTCTCTCTTTCTCTCTCTCGCTCTCCGTCGAGTTTGCGTGTGTGTGAGCGCACGCGCGCTCGGAAACAATCCAGCAAAATTGTTCGCAACTCGGGTCGATCTTTGCTGCACAAATTATTCTAGAATACGCGGGTGGAAAAATACGCGAATCATGTATCTCGCGAAAAACCGAGGGGCTTCTCGCGATCATCCTTACTCAACCCCAAAAATTTCAAAGGTATACACTACCATCGTTTTTTACCTCTCCGTCCTACTGAATTCGATAAAATTTCCATTTTTCTTTTATCTCGACTAGGCATAAATTTATGGGGTGTTCTCGAGTCTGAGCTGATATAGTTGTTGGTTGATATTGAAGCAAGAATAAGGTCCATGGTACGATCCATAAGAAGTTGTTGGTACGTCCCTTTGGACGACAGTACTCGGATGAGCAACCTCTCGCGGAAAAGTGAAAAATAGACGGTAGGGGCCGGTATCGGCGTCGACGCCGATCGTTGAATTCATTTTGAACGCGTCAAAGGTGTGAATAGGGGACACGCAATGTTGACGCATGGGATCACGGGCGGCAGCAGTGCAGCGATACAAAATTCAAAACAATCTGCGGGTCGTGAATGGAACAAGCGGATGCGGCCAATATTAGCTGATTGAAGTCAGACACAATGATGACGCTTTGGAGAGAGTGAGAGAGGGGCACGTCCGGCATTGCGCAAGACACGCGAGAGAGAGAGAGAGAGAGAGAGAGAACGACGAGCCGTGCTCGTGGTACGTGTGATTAAAATTAGCACTCGACGAGCCGTCGAGCGCGCGCGAGAAGAGCTGCTCGCTCGCGTGAATCAGCTGCGGTGCATCGACCAAGTTCGCATATATATATATATATATATCGATCAGCTGTTTGCGACCAGCGCAGCGGCCGCGAGTCAATTATAGATCGGACAATAATCATGTTGGATTATTTCAAATAAGAATTTAAAATAATCCAACGAGGAAACGCGACAACTGCTGATTCAAGTTTGGTCGTTTTTACTACGGCGTACAGCTGTTGGGGGGTTTGGCACGTAAAAGTTAGTCTTGCGCTTGCGACAAATGGGCTGATTGAAATTATGCAGATGCGCGCGGGCGAGCTGTGCGGGGAGTAAGTATCGCCGAGCGGCCGTGCATGAGCCGTTGACCCCGGGGCCGCAACAGTTCTGCAACTACAATATATCAGTGGTGTACATGTATCGGGGCTCGGCTGCACCGCGGATAATTGCCGCTAATCGATGTGCGTCGGCGCGCTCCGATTCTTATAACTTCTCTCTCTCTCTCGCGGTATATACTCTGCTCGCGCGCGCGCGCGTCCGCAAAAACCTGCAGTTACAACTGTGGAACATTCAAATTTTCATAATCTTTCAACTGCGCACCGAAATACGCTGGCAGCCGAAACGAGGTGCGGCTCCTAGTGCTTTGGACGATGCGGGCTCGCGTGCTGTCAATTCGCTCGCGGCTATGTGCTCGGATTCAATTTGAAAATGAGACCGTGGCCCAGTTGGGTGCGCGAGCGCATCCGCCCGCTATCTCGTAACGCCAATCACCCTTTGTGCCGCGCGGCCAACACCTCGTGCGAATTTTCCTCTCTCTCGAGTCGTTCGCCTGATCAACAGCTGAGTACATGCCTACTTCCAGATCCTTCCTGCCGACTGCCGACTGCATCCACTGTCAGTTATAGCCCTGGCTCAATGCCCTACAGTTGTATAATCGAATTTGCCAATCTGCCCAGATAGCGTACGTCTTATACGTGTATATTTTCTGTCCCTCCAATTGGTCAGGTTGAACAGCTGAAAGTTGCACGATTACACTGCTGAAGATCCAATGTGATGTTCAGACACGATACTGCACATATAAACACAAATAAATGCGGGTTACGTCACCAGCTTCACGTGTGACTTGTCTTCTTGTGATTTTCGTCAAATGCAGAAACAACCAAACGCACAGAATTTTTGCAAGCGCATGACCCAAAAAACCCATAAGCAAAACAGCTGGGCACGGAGTCAATGAAGAGCTCGCCCGCAGATGCGCGACAGTAGAAAATAGCACGTCGGATGAAAAATGCGCCGCTGGAAAAAGAGGCCAGTAGCTTTGATTCGCCCGGTCGAACCGGTCGACCACCCACTCGAATTTCGCGCCGAGACTTTTTGTTTTTTCCGCGGCCCGCGGGCGCGACAGCTTTTCCGAGTCAATCGAGGGAGGAGTCGCGAACCCGAGCTTTGTTTGGGCGCCTCTCGCTCGCTCGTGTGGCCTCGTTCGGCCCGACAAAAGCTCGCGTCGCGAAGCCGCGCCATACCCAAGATATTCGGCTGAATTGCGAATTCCTCCGTGGCTGGGTCGCGCTAGCCGCGTCACGAGCACAATCGGTCGCATAAGCCCGAGAAGCGGGCACAAAAGCCCCCTTCATCCGGATCATTATGCCGTTCTCGCTCGCGCGCGCGCGAAAATCTGCGAATGGCTCGCGGCGTCTCCCCCAAGCTCCACCGCAAGCTCCCGCGAATGAAAATGATATGAGCCGCTCCATTTTCACCTCCTCCTTTCTCCCTTTCTTTCCTTTTCTCGAATCAGTCTGCAACTGCTCTCCGAATTTGAAATAGGCCAAATCGCATGACTGAGGAAAATGTGAAATAATATTGCACGCATTTTCAAGTGAATATATTCACAATTATTCTGCCAATAAATAGTAGTTTTTTTGCTACTATTTCGAATTCACAGACAGTGCGTTATATGTTCGAAGCCCCCCCTTCAAAAAGAAAAACACATTTGCGATGAGCCAACTGACATTTCAGTTTCCTTCTAAGATGTGCTTTTTTCGCCCTAACAAACTGAGATATATAAATATACGCTTTTCATTTCGCTTCACCGTCGACACACTGTACTTTTCTCAACTGCTGCATAGCTGCTCGGTGGTAATGGCCGCTCTCGAACTTGGCGTAGCCCACGGATTGGTGCTTTGGAGGTACGACAGGTGCGCCGCGGGGATAACATGTCTCCGCGGCGCGGCTCGAGATTGCTTCTCGCTCGCGACTCGGGCTAATTGCGACTCTGTCCGAATTTCGAGGTGGTCGGCCGATGTATGGCTCCTCCCGGTAATGATCAGCCGTCGAAAAGCGGCGCGGGCGAGTAATCGATCTGAAGCGCGCGCGCGAGTCGAAGATCGTGTTACGCTCGCTTTTACACAGGGCGATCGATACACTGGCGTACGTCTCCCCGCGCCAGATAAGATTTCCACAGTCGTCGTGTGAGTGCAGTGTATAAAGAATAGCTGGGAGTCGCGAAAGAAAACGTCGCTGCTTCCCCGCGTGCGCGCACCGGCCAAGCGAGACAAGCCAAAGTAAAATGTATGAGTATAGAAAGACGATCCAGATATGCCGGGGAGCTGGGTCGAGAGGGGCTTCGAAGCTGGGTTGCAGTCTGTATCGTTTTTGCCCTCGTTACTCCCCGTCGTCCCGTTGGCTCCCGTATATAACACAGCGCGACCGAATACTCTGCACCCGAAATTACACGGGCTTTTGTTGGGCGCGACGTTTACGCGCAGCGACTCGCGGCAACGCAAGCTACCCGGTGTCAGGTGTTGGCCATTCGAGTTTTAGACTCCGCCGTTTGCCTCGAGGCGTACGCGTGACTCACGCTACGCCGCGGCCGGCTCGTCAGAAACGAAAAGCAAAAGGAGATTTTTTTTATTTTTAACGCGCTCGCCATTCATCGCGCTGCGTGATTCATGCCTTCCACACAGGATGATGCACGCGTATTATCCGACGGCCATTAATTTGTTTCCTCCAATTTCGCGTTCATTTCCATCGATGTTTAGACACTGATCTAATATAAGGAAGCACCTCGTACGAATCCTGCTACCATATACGCGATTGAATATATGTATATATACGTGCGCCCACGGCTCGACGGGCAATTTTTGTAAACCACCTGATACCGCACCTTGAAACTCGATACTTTAATGAGTACACTGCAAATGGTCGAGTATATATACGCGCGAGTTAACGGTTGCCGCAGCCAGCTGTCCGGAAACATTTAGCTAAGATTATACATATACTCCATTGCAGCGCGCGACGTTACTATTATTATCACCGACTCGCTCGATTTTAATGTATATCATAAAGACTTTGTCCACTCAATCAATAAATCGCTTGAATTATTTTATACGGAAAATGAAGGGATGTTGTAACCGAAACTATACCGTGACATGATCTAATCTTGTCAATTTGTCAAATCGTTATGTTCAAAAATTGATGAGATAATTGATGCTTTGCACATCCCGCGATGACAAAATCAATACTCTCGACTTTGTTTTCAACCTTGGTACATGACATTCAGTATAAGAGACTTTCGCTGCCATATAGGCTATATAAAATAAACAATATTGCCCAAATAGCTCGAATAATCGATTGAATTTGGAACGAGCGGCTTCCTATCCTGTCATTATCGATCAAATTAACTCTCGACACTGCCGACGATTAGCGTAAACTGAGACAACAGCTGACCGGAATTCCCGGGTGTCTTGTTCATGTGTTTGAACCGTATGCTATAAAAAAAAATAAACAATATTTCTGAAATAACCTGGGTAACCGATTGAATCTGCGCAAACAAAAGTATTTTTGCAGGAATGCTTTCCACAATTTATCATGAACCGGATTAACTTTCGACGCGGATTGACGATTCGACGTAAATTGAGACCCAACAGCTGACGGGAATTACCGGGCTCGCTTGACAGTAATTTATGCTAGCCACTTTGGTGCGAGAGGTGCCGCTAATAAAGCTAATAAACCAAATACATAAATATTAATAAATAAGCATATTAATCATCATGATATGAATAGTTTTTACACGTTAAAATATATCTGGCCGTTCGATAGAATACGCGCGTGTACTCTATATAACAATAATATACAAGGGCTATTTGTTAAAGTGAGTGCTTTGCAGAATTGTGCAAAGCAACTTTTTTTAAAGAATCGTTCGTAAACGTCGTCGAGTAGTATACTCGAGCAAATTGGCGCACATGTGTGTGAGTGTCGAGATGAAGCCGCCGCGCTTCATTGAGTACTCGTTGCCGTGAATCAGCGAAATATTCACGCGCGGAGAGAGCCAGTTGAAAAATGATTGAATGGCCGCGCGCCCATGTTTGCTGCGAGAATAACGCGGAGAGAGGCAGAGAGAGAGAGAGATAGACTTGAAAAATAAAAAATTTCGAGATAAAGCGAAGGGTGGGGGCGAAAGAGCTGTTGGTACGCACGCGATAAGGGAGGTGTTTGTGTGCATAAATCAGCGAGCGAGCGTTTGTGCGCGGATGAAGCGCGGGGCTGCGGTGCACGGATGCAGGAAGCGGAAAAGCGTTTTCGCGGCCGCGTAAACATACTGCGCGCTCGAGTGTATAATTGCAGGCCGCGCGACTCGCGAGCGTTGCGGCCACCTGTGTGATGTATATCGCGACACACCTACTCCTCCTCCCGCCGCGAGTACTTTTCCCCCTGTTTTCCATACTCGATCCACTTGCTGCCATCCGCATCCAATTTTATATTATACATTACAAACATATATCAGATGCTTGATAAGTATGCTTGCCGCGCGACTGGCGTATATACGTAGAAGCTTGTCAGATCAATCAATTACCCATCATCGAGTTAGACCTGATTAACTGCGCTGCAACGTGTAAGCGCAGCTCGCTCTTACTGTGTCACACATACATACATAGCTGCGCATAATAATTATACCTTGTGCAGCGCAATCAATCGTACTTATAACGTTATGAGTCAGCTATCAATCTCATGATTGATAAGCATTGCTATTCACTCACGCGCACACGCAAATAAATTCGTATTCATAGGTAGACGTAAAGTCGAGCGGTGCAGCATCATCCGATCGATTTCTCCCTCGAACAAAGACTCATGTCTCACACCCCAATCTTCCGACGTCACTAAAACACATAATATGGAATTAATAATTATAAATAATTAGACTAATTATATATAAGGTACCTGTACCCAATATGCGCCACCTAAGCGAGAAAGGTCACTACACAGCGTCAAATGAATATTTTCTAACATAATTGGTGTCAAATGAAAGGTCTACTCAATACCTACAAAATGAGCTAAGTCTTTTTCAATTTGAACAGTTCTACGCTAGGATACCGCGGTTTTGAAAAAAAAAAAATTTTCGGGAAAAAATTTTTAGTGTACCCAATATGGCGCCACCCTTAAAATACTTCTTTTCATCTAATTTGAAGCATGAAGCATGTCTGAAATGAATAAAATACAAACAAAAAAGTATATTTCTGATATAATTTTATTGAAAAATACATTTTGTCTTCGATTAAACCATAGTACATAGATTATATGAACTTCTAACAACCTAAATCAAATCAAGTTTTCAGTTAAAATTCATGAAAAACCGTTGTTTTTGAATCAACAAAATTAACTTATGCAACATCTAATTCCAATATTAATCTCTCAAATTGATGAACATTCTTTTTAGTGTAATTTTAAATATAATTGAGATGTTCTCACTGAAATAGAAGAGTTCAATTTTAAAAATGTCCGAGCCTATTTGGGACTAGCTATTGTCTTGATGGTAGAAAAATTCTGTTTCATATTTTTTCCTAGACAGTACTTATAAACGCATAACCTCAAGATTTTTCTCGTTATAGGATAGCCAATATCTATTAAGCGTTTAAGGGGGTAGCCTACCTAAATTTTAACATGGTTAAAAAAAAATCGTACGAGGCTGTAAATTTATATTCTAATTCATTTTTTTACGGCGGTTTCAATGACGTATCGACCACCCCGGAAAAAAAATTTTTTCACTGTAAAAAAATTTTTTCAATTTTTTAGAACGTACTTGGGATTTTTTTTCTCGGCTCCTAGAAGTCCAATCGCAAAACCGATACGTACGTTTGTGGACATTGTATTGAGGAACCCTCAAAAAAATTTTCAGCCCAAACCACTGAAAATAAGTCTCAATTATTCACCTCCTCTTGCATCACGTTTCCACCTTGATTCTTGCAACGTCATAAAAACATCCATTTGGTTCACACGAAATAATTAGCATACATGCGATGTATGCGTGGGAGAATGTGTATGTGTGTGTGTGTGTGTGTGTGTGTGTGTGTGTGTGTGTGTGTGTGTGTGTGTGTGTGTGTGTGTGTGTGTGTGTGTGTGTGTGTGTGTGTGTGTGTTTGTGTGGGTGTGGGTGTGTGTGTGTGTTTTTGTGCGCATACACACACACACACACACACATACACACATACACATTCTCCCACGCATACATCGCATGTATGCTAATTATTTCGTGTGAACCAAATGGATGTTTTTATGACGTTGCAAGAATCAAGGTGGAAACGTGATGCAGGAGGAGGTGAATAATTGAGACTTATTTTCAGTGGTTTGGGCTGAAAATTTTTTTGAGGGTTCCTCAATACAATGTCCACAAACGTACGTATCGGTTTTGCGATTGGACTTCTAGGAGCCGAGAAAAAAAATCCCAAGTACGTTCTAAAAAATTGAAAAAAATTTTTTACAGTGAAAAAATTTTTTTTCCGGGGTGGTCGATACGTCATTGAAACCGCCGTAAAAATATGAATTAGAATATAAATTTACAGCCTCGTACGATTTTTTTTTAACCATGTTAAAATTTAGGTAGGCTACCCCCTTAATTCGATTACATAATTCTTCGTTCTGTACTGTTGTTAACGCATATGGTCGACTCATTTTCCTTTCTTCGGATATGTTTTGTTTGACATATCGTTAAAATGTTCGACGAGGTATCTTATATATAGTCGTAGCCATCCTCTGCGATATCTCACCTTTCTTGACCTGCTCCAGAGCTTGAACTAAATTTTCTTTCGACCCTGTTTGGCGGATATTTACCATGAATGGGTTGATTGTAGCAGCTGGAACAAGAAAATAGGGGTGGCGCATATTGGGTACATTTGATAAAAATAACGAAGAGCTATTGAAACGGTTGATGAAAAGGGTGTAAGATGAAAAAAAAAATTGGATGATGTAGATGGGATGTCAAGGAATCGAACGATATATCGATCGATTTTTTTGGCCCAGTTTAAGGGTATTAAAAAAAATTCGCACTTACCTGAGCGAAATTAGATCGAGAATGAAAATTGGCGAAAAAATGGATAAAACGAGCTGTAACAAGTTGGTATAATGGTTCCCGATCGGTGAAAATGTTTTCTTTCCTCATTATTTAGCATTGCCCACAAGATTCTGTGCCGCGGCGATGCTCTAGACGCGCGTATATATGAAATACGAAGGGTGGCGCATATTGGGTCCTGGCGCATATTGGGTACACCTACCTTATACGTGCGTGAATACAAGCACAGGATATATTTGAGATCTGCGCGCGCGAGGGATGAGCTTGTGCGCCGCGTCGATCCATTCGCGCGCGGCAGCGTGGAAAAGTAGGAAAGCATAGACGAGCCGTGCATTCGCGGAGCGCCAGCAAGTCATCGGGATGATTGAGGGTGGAAAAAAAACAAAGGAATTCAACGGGCTCCTTTGAAATGCTCGCTCGCTCGCGCCCGCTCCGATTCATTAATTATCTCAACGCTCCGGCCGCCAATCTCTATCTCAATCTCGAATCTCCCTTGTGTGGTATGGCAGCAAAGGATGTAAGCGATTAATGATAACTGGAGGGTCTCACTCGCGGCCAGGGATGGCGGAATTTTCAATTGATCGCGGATGCTCGAATGAGCTGCAGCCGTTGTGCTTTTCTCCGACGAGCCATGGATGCAGTGACGAATTATATTACTCGATTCTCCATCGACCTCCAACAACACTCGTCCGGTCTATTGTCGGTTTGTCGAGGATAGCGAATATACTGGGGATCGTTGGTGGGGGGGGGTGTACATTTATAATTATTGATTCAACGGCAGCGATGGAAGATTGGACAAGCTAAACTCTATTTGAATCTCGCGAATTTTCGATTGCCTTAACCGTGTCGGCCCTCGGCAAATTGGAGCTGATTGAGTTCTCGGACTCGAGTCCCAATGAGTTTTCCTCACAGAGTCGTACAATACGTATATACGGTTTAGCACGACTCACCATTTGACTCGCATAAACGTTTTCGGTTTTTATTTCCGCGATTGCCCGATACTAGGATAGAATGTAGAAAACCGCGACATTAGGATTATTTCCCTCCGTCCCTTCCGCAACACGTGGTAATCTTACGAGTATAGCAATTCGCACCTGGCGAACAAAGCCCGTTGAAAGACGGGATAATCCGACTAACGAGGCGGAAAAACACCATGACACACACGCATTGTTTGTATAAGTTTTTATGGTGTGCGCGCGCGCAAAGATGTACGTTTTTGCGTGCGAGTGGGGAGGGGGGAGGATGTATTCAGCGAGGTATGCTCAGAATTCCTGTGGATACTTGTTAAATGTTACAGAGCTTGGCAATAGGGTTGGCTCTCGAGTAAAGCTGGAATAGTGGAAGGTTAGCCGGCAATCAAAATTGACCGAGCGTCTGAGTAATTGTGCGCGGCCGAGGGCCTTAGAGCTGCAGCACTGTGCGAATGCGGCAGCCGAGAGCCGCGCTAAACTGCGCCGGACGCGACGGAGCGAGAAAAAGCTATAGCTCACCGCCGTGCCGCGTGTTTGCCGCAGTTGAACGGCGGCTTTTTGCCGTCCGCTTCGACTTTGACTTCAATTATATGTATACCAGCTCGACTTTGCTTCCACCTCCGATACTCACACGTGTCTGCTCCTTGTCTCCACTTGCAACAGTTTCCAGTTTCACTCCTCCTTCTCATGCCGCTGAATTCCGTGAAATCCAGACTGCGCGCTCGGCGGATTGTCACATGTACACCTATTGCTTGATCGAAACACACAACTTTCGTCAATATCCACAGATTCGCATCTCACTTCCACGATCAATTTGCCTCCAATCCGCGGACCTGATCAATCCGTTGCTATGTCGCTCCACCAGACCACCGTGCCGCCGATCGATCCATCCTCCCCAACCCCATTATTCGCTCAATCCTGCACCCGCCTGATCACTTGTGCTACTTCGACCATATACCCTCCTGAAAATTCAGTGCACCTAATTAGCGATCTTTTCGAATTTCAATCAAGTACCCGCGTCCTCGTGTCGACGTCGCGATTCCATAATAACCATGCCCTTGGCGAATTGTTTCACGTATGCGTGATTGATGAGCGCAGTCAGTCGCGAGTCTCGATCTACGCAAATTATCAGCTCCGATATGTCAAGTGTCGGTCGCTCAGGGGGTTGGATCCAAGTGAATTTTTTATGCTTTTGGATTGAGAGTTAGTTTGAGTTGCGCAAAGTAATTATGTAATTTTGAAAATTGACGACATTGTTCTCGGCGGCGGCGGCGGCGGCTCGCGGCCCTCGATTAGACGTCTCACTCGAGTGGCCTCGCGCTACACGAGCCGAATCATTTGTCATCTCGCGCGCGCGCCGACTAATTTACCACTGGGTCCCAGATGGATTCAACGCGCGGCCCGGCTTGTCCAGCTTCATTGTTTCTTAATCTGTTTAGCCCGTTGATTAATCGCGCCGTCCACTTTTTTTCCTTTCATCGTGAAATACCGCAGCGATGTGTAGTATACCCCACCTTCCTCTGCCCCATCCCCACCCCTCCTCCTCGACGCCGAATGACTTTGAAAAAACTTGGCTGGGAAAAAGTTTGAAGGGCACGAACTTTGCCCGCGACGAGCCAATCAGAAAGGAAGAAACTCGCCGAGCTCGAGAGAACGTGTGCTTCAACTTTTCTCTTCCCTAATTGATTGAAACTCTTATGTATTGGCAAACAATCACAAATCTATCACGTCGTATTGCACTGCCGGGGTCGGAAAAATCTTTCGTTCAAAATATTGACATTGGCCGGATCACGCGAGTGTAGTGCGATTAACACTTGAGCGAATCAGTTCGATGATTAAGAATTAACTAAAAAATGCAAAGATACATCATTGCTTGAATGTAGTATCAATCAAGTTTGCGCGCGAAGTGCAGAAGTAAATACTAGTTAAACGCGTGCAAACAAGTACACGTTACTCGCGCTACCTGTATGCACATACAAACTAACAGGCCCAAACTAAACTTTGAATCGTGTGGGAAGTTAGTGCATGGCAAGTCGTGGCCACTTATCTATACATACGATTCGGGGGGATTTGCGCGCGCGGCCGCGAACTCTCGACTCGAGACAACATTTTGACGGCCGCGACGTTTCACGCGCGCGCACGTGCCGATGCGAATTGGCCGCGCGTCCGGGGTTCGACGACGCGCAAACTAACTGCACACAGTTTAATTCATATATAGACGCGCGTCCTCGAATCCCTCCCGTCTCATACACGAGTATGAGAACACCGATACTCACTAGTAGTGCAGCTGCTTCAACTGCGAATTCGCGATTGCCGAAAAGCTCCATGGAAACGCAATTGTAATAGTTTGTTTTTTTTTCTGTATTTTCTTTACTCGAATCACGCCTGGGCCAACAGTGTGCACACACGCGAATTTGGTCGGGCCTCGGGGTAACTGTATTCCGCGTCGGATGTCGGTGATTAACCGAGAGAGAGCGAGAAAGAGGGGAAAATTATATCCCCTGGCAGTTTGACAAAAGCCAAGCAGATGGGATTTTTCTTCACGCGAGCTGAGATGATTTGGCTGCAGCCGGGGATCCATCCGCTCTCGAGCTCGCGGACGGCGACGTCGCGGCGGCTGTACTATATAGCATGTATGCAGCAGCAGCGCGAGCTGATTCCGTGCCAAGCAAGCACGCATGGCCGACGAGATCCAGGGCCAGCAGCAGCAGTAGCAGCAGCAGCAGCAGCTCCTTTATTTTTCTCTCTTTCTCTCCCGAGTCGCTCGGCGTCCGCGTAACGGACAACAATAAACGTACCAGCTGCGAGAAATTGATTTTGCTCTTTTTTTTCCCTCTCTCCCTCCTTCGAATCATTACTCGGACTCAAATGTACATGTGTATATACATCCTCTCTCTCTCCTGTGCCAATCACGTTCCAATCGATTGGCCGACCCGATCAACGGCGCCCATATCGTTTATATACCTATACGAGCTGCTGCGTGGGAATGCCGTTGTTACGTGTGTCGAGCGATAGCAGCTGCTTGCGCGCGCGCTCGTCCCTTTTGGCTCGCTCGACGACGTCTCAATCGCGGCCTCCGCGCAGTGCCTCCAGTGCAGCTCGAGTGTCGCGCGTGCTCGCCAAGGACGACGCCAACTGCCCGCCAAAGTCAAATAAAACCAGACAAACATTATTTTACTTTAGTGCCGCGCGCGCTCGACGGGGACGCATATCTCCCCTCCCCAGTGCAGATTTCAAGAGCTTTATTATCGAGCGAGCCGGAGATGCGTGTGCAGCCGAGGATATTGCTCGAGTTGGAGCGAAATGGGCCGTCGTAAAGCTCGCGGGCCGCCGCGCCGCACCGGCCAATAACCAAAACGACTGATTCTCCCCGTGGAACTGACTGCAGTCGCGCCACGGGATCGAACGTACTTGGAAACCAATATAAAATCAGCCGAGGCTTGCGAGCGACATTACGTTTCAACCGGGGCGTCATTAGCGAGGGATGCATTTCGGAGGACGAATCAAAGCTCCTTATGGGCCCGTAAACCACTTCAATTTCCCCAGTCTTCTCCCTCGCGGGTAATTTGGCGAGGAAGCATTTGACGAGCCGTTAGTTTGCACCTCGGACTTATATAGCTCTCCACGGCCTCTGAAATCGATGGCCAACCCTTTTTACAAAGTGTTATTTTTATGTGGGAATCGACGAAAGCGGCAGACGAGGCTTTTACAACAATCGACACTTGGGTCGAATCAGCAATATTACGTGTTGCTCTCGCTTTTCAACATTGTTTGTTCCTTTATATCTTCGTATATCGTAGCGTTCATGCGCGATAGGGTAGAAGAATTTTCCACGACACGCGTAGTTTTTACGCGCGCATATTGTTCAAAAGACGAAAAGTAATTAGGTCGTATATTCATTGTGATTTTTCCTCCAATTCATTTTTCCAAAACAACATTGAATATTTACAGCGTTTTATATATACATAGTACCATCACCTGGCGAGTTTACACAGACGTACAGTTGACGGATTATTCCTTCCACTCTCGCGCCTATCAGCTCGGATTTCGATTGGATCGAAAAGGAAAAAAATTTGACCCAGTTATATTCTGGCGCGCGTACTGTATTGATCTCTGAGATACAGCAAAAATAAATTGCAGCGTCTCCCTGGCTATATTTCCAAATTGAATTGTACGTAGATGAGCATATTGACATCGTTCGATGCTTTTTTGTTGCAGATACGCCAAGACGGTAGTGGATTCTAGTTTAATCTCGCAGAGATACAATCCCGAGTTTACATTGTCAACGACGGATTCGGACGGAGGGAACAAAGGCTACGCGAATGCAAATACCAGTGTGCTCATCGACCAGCTTCGCCACATCAATCAGGTGAGTGTGCGTCTCCCTAGCTCCCACCTTTCATCGGTCCTGCGGTGCATCCGCACACCCACACACACACATTAATACAGAACAATCCGCGCGATGTATACGTGCGACCATGAATCATTTGGATCGAGTGCGGCGGCGAGGAATGACACGAGCATGGCGAGATTTGTCGGGCCGCTCGGCGCGTGGCCGGGGCGACGGGCCACGTGCAGCATATACCAGTGTTAGTGTCCGCGGCCAATCGAGCGCCTAAGCCGAGGCTCGCTCGCGCATCAACGCCTCCGATACACACACGTCGTAAAGCGCCGTCTCCCCCAGCATATCTCGTCTTTTGTCCACGCTCAATTTACTCCTCGCGCCTACCTTTTCTCCCGTGCTCTGCTGTACGGCGCTCCTTACCTTATATTTCTCTATCAACTTTATCGCATGCGTGTAATTCAACTGGCGAAATACGCTTTTGTCGGCAGATTTTTCTTTTTCTCCGCGGTTAGTCGAAACCCAGGAAAGACCGTTTATTCCAGAGCAGATGATCCTTCGCTGCCGCATATTGGAAATTTTTTTGCTCATACGTATCCATTTTAGAAGCTACGTGAGGCGGCAAAACTGGAACAAAACGTTTTAAAGTAGGATTCGTGTATATATTTGTGAGTGTACGCGTTCTACGGTAACTGAAACGATTGGTACACGTAGCCGCGGTAGGTGGGATCATCAAGATGAGTAGGGCGCGTGTACGGCGCATATCGGCTGTTGATTCGCGAAATTCTCGCGAGCGAGGCTCGCGGGAGAAACGCGTAAGATTGTCGAGTTGGCGGATTCTCATTCAAATTGGCTCTTGCATCGATATTTGTGGGTCGGGGAGGGCGGATTCGACAGTAGTTCGGGCCGCGCAATGTTTAATTGAATTCGGCGCGCCAATGAATATGTATAGCCTTGGATTTGTCGGCGCTCCCTCTCTGTCTTTCTATACGACGCATCAATATTGTAACTTGAGTGATTTAACGGGGTTGTGTGGGGTTGCAGGTGGTGCAGGCGCAGCTGATGTCGGCGCCGGACAGCGGGGTGCTGCTGGCGGACGAGGGGATCGAGGGCAGCGGCAGCGGGGACCGGGGACTGTGGGCCGGCCGGCCCGGCGCAGGCCCCGACGACCCCGACACCGACGACGAGGACGCCGACGACGACAGGGACGACGCCGAAGCGTCCGGCTCGGGCATGGGCCCCTCCGACATCGGTATGACTCCCCGCCTACCTCAAACCTCCAATCCACCCAGACACGGACTAAATTATTCCCACAAAGCACATTTGAAATTCATCCTTTTAATTACTTTATTCCAAATCAATATATAAAATGAAATATCTGTATTTTTTAATTTGCTTATATAATTGAAAAAATGTTATTTACCAAATACTAGTTATTACTTGTTACTGCAGAGCTAGAGATGGGCACTTTCGTATTTTGCTTTAACTTGATTTGAAAAATTTCCAAAGACGATCCGAGTGGCTGTACAGGTGGGATCAACAGCTAGTGTAACGTGTTGTGTTGATTTGTGTTGCAGGCCGAATCGAGCCGAAGCCCGAGCAGCCGGACAGCAAGGACGCGGCCCCGGGGCTCAGCAGCGGCTGGTGCTACGTGCCGGTTGTGCTGCTTGTGCTGGCGAGCCGCCGCCTCGCCGACTTCTAGGCTCTCGAGCGCTTCCAAGCTGCCCAAGACAAGCTGCCAAGGCTCGTGAACTCTCCGCGACTGGTATACTGATCGCGCGCGCCTGCAACTGCTCCCAACCCCCCACAAATATTATTGTAAATACCCAAGAAGCCGCCGCTCGCGTTCAGTTTGTTCTGTCCCCTCTCCGTCGCAGCTCCGCACCCAGTGATTATATACTTATACCTATTAATTGTACGTATAGCCGGAGCTTAGAATCTTGCGTCCCGTCCGCAAATGTGTGTGCGTACTCGTTGACGAGCGCACAACACCCTCCCCTCCCCGCTAACCCTCCAATCCCACCCCCACCCACGAGTCAAATTTTCATCGCACGCTCCTCCCGGCAGTTGCCTCGCGTATATGCTCGGCTCCGGATCGGATGAATAAACAATATTGAATCGAATCCGACTGTCCTCCGGCCGCTCGAGATGTGCGAGGCTTTTCAATCGTCGTACCAAATCAAAATGACGTTGTTATGCGTCCAGTGTGACAAGATTGAAAAATAAAAGAGAGCAAAGTCGGGCGGCGCTGATTGTGCGTGCGCTATCGCGATATCGCGAGGAGATAGCCAGATACGCTCTATTCACATAGAGACATTATAATGTACGGTAGTAGGCATATAGAGATTGGCAGAGAGTCCGAGTCCCCGGCTCTCTGATTGCACGGCCAAACTCGACGATGAATAGATAGTAACCCGGTGAGACAGACAGAGAGAGAAAGAGTACGCAAGCGCATTATATCTTCGGTTATACACGCCAAATTATTGTATAATAAATTATATCGTCCAATTCGATGCCAGTCTCGCAGCTCCCACTCGGGAGACGGCCATTCGAAAGCTCCCTCTCTGTCGCGGACTATTGTATTTTCACCTTGTCAATTTTTACGCTCGACAGCTGGTGCATTTCTCTTTTCGCCCTCCTCCTCCTTTTCTTCCTCTACTTAATTCGTCGATCAAGTGTCCAAAGCGTGTGTAATTTAAGGATGGAACGAGTTTGATGTAGCGACGATGACGCCTCGTGCCACCACTGGTTTCGTTTGTATAAATTAATTGATTTTTCTGCGGGGAGGATCAGTGCCTTGAAATAATGTCTCGGGACGCGTGGCGCGCATCGTCGAGATCTAAACATTCGTCCCCTCGCCAAACGTCCTTTTCCTTTTTCCCTCCCCCTCCTTTTTGTTTTTCAATCGATCGACTATGCGAGTGTAGGCATATCAATTGCGACACACACACACACAAGCGCACTTTTATCCTATTAATCTGGCATTTTATTTCCTTCCCGCTTTCTTCTTTTTTTTTTATCCCTTCTTCTTATATACATATACTTTAAACGAGCTATATCAAGTGACACGTATGACCGCGTATTTAGCGTAATATGAATGCATGAGTTTGCTAAGGGCAAACGTGTGAGACGACAGCGAGAATGTGACATTTCAAGAGAGAATGAAACAATAGAGTATTGTAAATAAGAGAGTGCACGATGTATTTATATTCATATGAATATTATAAATGATTATATGATTACTATAAAGCTAAAAAACAATGCTGCTACAATGTTATGTGTGTATATATACATATATACATACGTATCGATTTACGCGAATGAGACAGCATGATTTGATTAATTATAATATAATAACGAACGATTATATACACGTGTATATATATATACATGTGTAAAATGGAGAGAACAGAAGGATTGTGTAGTATGTGTACATTGAAACATCCGACGGATTGTATGATTTTTTAACTAGCGAAAGATATGGAATTGCGTTGCGAACGAGCGATGGGCAACGAAAATATGAGATTGCCACCGCCGCGCCGCCGCCGACGACGATGACGACGACTACGACGACGACGAGTATGTCGGTCAGTGTACAGTTGCGGTCTAACCGAGCTTACAACCGACGCGGCGCGCGGCGCCTATTAAACAGAATAAACTAATGAAAATAGATATATACAGTCTATCATTTTTTCTTTTCCAAACATTTTTCATCCCCAATACCTCACCTTTCACTTCACGCAATTGAATCTCGTTTTTCAACAGCCGCGCGCCTGTGCGGCGCTGTACTCAAATGTCAACTGCGCTCTTTGCAACATCCATACACGCTCGCTCTGCTCAATTGCCGGAGAAATTTTTATATTTGCTTTGCCGTTGAATCAATCACTATTTTCATAACATACCACTAACTCTTGCATTTTTAGTTGATTTTTATTAATCGGCGAGCTCAAGCATTTTGAATTGCTAGAAGTAATCAAGACAATGTCAAAATTGTAAAATGAAACTTTTTACCCTAGGCTCAGAATATGACTTTGTGAATACTTTGTTAATGTATGGGATCTTTCTAGTAGGAAACCAGTGTACGAAAGTAAAAAGTCACTCTATGATGGTGGACAAGCGATTGAACAGTAGTATTTTTAATCACTCATTCATCTTCATGCGGGGATTTATTTCACATCCATTGGTTTTTCACTGTGAGGATTAAGCGCATTGGTTGAGGGAATAAAAATTTAAAATCTTGACTCGGTACTGATGACTTTTTATAGTTGGACACTTGAGTTCGTTATTGGTTTTTCAGAATTATTTAAATATGCTGATAGAGCCAGCCATATGACATTCTAATCATAATATAAAAAATAGTGATATGATTTAGTGATAATATTTGTGATTGATTAGGCTAACTATTTCTTGAATAGGCAATATATATTTTAATTTGATAATGTTGTATCTTTACAAATCTTTATAATGATATTAATTATACGTATATCTAGTATTTTTTGCTCCATCGAATTGATCACACAGTTTAACTTGTTTAGTCAAAAAGTATTGGAATAAAATAGTTACAGGAGAGGAAGATAAGGTTTTTGAAAGTGGAAGTGGAAAGGGGTTGTGTGATAATGCGAGCGAGCAGGCGCCGGTGCTGCAAGACACTGATAATCGCCGATCAAAGCGAGTGATGGGAATAATTTAGAGACACGAGAAGCGACTGGAAGAGAGTTTGATGGGGCAAAAGTGGGTCATCGGATCGTTAAGAATGTTACGATGTCAGCGCTGCCGCCGCGCCGCCGCGTCGTTTGATAACGCGCACCAACACCCAAGAGTAGCCGCTCGGATTAATATACGCATATCGTAAAAGTCGAGCGCGAAAGCGGTCCTGTCCCCGGTTTCAAATGTCCACGCGCGCAATCGTATATCTTACATGCGATGCGCCTGCCGCACCAGCTGCCCGGACAGGATGAAACGCGCGCGCGTCTATCGCTTTCCCGGCAAACTCACACCCCAGCTCAAGTCTTCCTTCATCTCATTTCTCGTGCAGTTTCCGTCGTTGCTCCAAAATTTTATGTCGCCCTGGGATTTATCTTCGGATCGACTCGATAAAAACGTGGAGGAACTTTTTCACGCGGGAATGTCGACATTTTGGTTCATTTCTGTTTATATGAACAGCTAGAAAGACGAGTAAATGCAGAACAATCGCGGCGCGGTATTCGGGCGTAGACCAATCCGACTGCGGAGTAAAGAAGCACAAGTTTTATCGAGTGGAAAGCACAGCTGACATTCTCACGAGGTCATTCGGTCGAGGTTTTTTCGATCTATGGTCCTGGATACCCACCACAAACTGTCCTGCCCGCAATCGAAAGTAAATCGAGCAGAGCCACGCGAGCAGTTTTTTTTTGCCCTGCGCAACCCGAGACGGAGAATCGCGTTTTTATTTGAGTATAGTTATAAACGCGCATCGCTCGCTTATCAGGCGTCCAAATGTAATAATAAAACGCCCGGGAAACATACACTTCAGAGCTGAATACGCGACGGAGCAATTGCTCCACGAGGTTTTAGTTCCTCGGCGCTCGAGCGTTAAACGAAGCGATTGTGTTTTGTTGCGCGCGGCAGCCAATAAACGCTTGTCAAACAACAAGTGCGTCAATCGAGCCTCGTATACATCGAAAGCATGAAAAAGAAAAAAGGAAGAAGGAATACAATTGGCCCAGTCGCGCGTTTCAATTGGTTCGCCAGGCCCATGCCACGGCCTTGCCACCCCAGCGATAAGTGATTATTATTGTTCCGGCGAGCATCTGTCCCGATTTTACAAGCCCGCGCGGTTTGGTCTCGCGGGAAATGCGAGCTCTGCACTCACAGAGCCTCTAATGCGCTTCTCTGTCCGCTGCATTCAGCACACACACATCAAACGATCCACCACGGCTCGCTAATTTCTACCATTGAGATTTCCGCTCCGGGTTACAACTCCATTTTGATCGAGCCACAAATACGTCATATTTGCCCGCTAATCGTTGCAGCTTCTTTCGTACGCCACTTGCGACTTTTCAATATATTGTTTACGCTGCGAATCGTACGAGCCAAGTTGTCACCTTCAAATATTGATCTCGCGACGAGAAAAACAAAATTAAACTTTACAAGCGTTATCTTAGTGCCGGATCTAGAGAATTCACACTCTGTTCAAAGTCGAAGAAAACACTCGATTAACAATATTTATAATATGCTTTACTTCGGACTACGAGGATGGGAGGGAGTTCAGACGATTGTACCAATGAAAAATACATTGAACATTTTTCAATTTTTATTCGTTGTAGACAAAATACCTGTCGTATGTAAAAGATGATTTCGATATTGCATACTGCCGAATGAGGTTCGCTTTTTAAATTTTCATTCAAAATATTGTCTCGTCACCTCATTATTTTGTGACCTCGTTCGAAAATGCGCAGAAAAATACAAACAATGAGTAAAAATTATTATCATCAGTCATTAATTGTAGATAGATAATTATATAATTCATATACCTGATTCTAGAGTTTATGGACAACAATAACAGTAATGGCCCATGTTATTGATGCTCAGTAGTACTCAAAAGTTGGAAATGTTTTAAAAATAATCGAAACAGCATGCGATTAGTTGCAACAAAATAACAACATCTGTATTTCAAAAGTTGTTACGAATATTCATTATCATCATTAATATATCGAGTACTATATCATGTAAAATTATTTACATAGTAACGGAAGTCGTGTACATAGTACAAATATTCGTGTGGTTCCATGATTAAATTTCACTGATTTCACATCATACATATAAAACTTTAAGCAACGCACATTTAAACATTGTTCATCAATATGCGAGGTAGTTAACATTGTATCATTACTTAAGATATAACAAAGTTTTTTTTCGTGTTTTTTATGAACTTCAAAGATTAAGTCCATTTTTTTTATAAAAAATAGTGTATCTCGTGAGGGAAAATGCCAAGGCACATTGTTATTACAATATGATGCAATTCTCAACACGCATTAGGATTACATACTCGAAGGCTGAAAGAAGTTTGATCACCGTTCATCTATTGTATAATTCACGAAAAAACCTATCATTGTTGATGTCGAAGAATTTTTCCTGAATAATATATCTGTCTTTGTAATTATAAATTGGGTGATCAATTACGACTTACGATTTGATTAATGAACTATACGAAAATTATGAATTCAGAAATCAACAGTGCACACATATATATAGATGCATAATAAAACGCAAAATGCTTCGTTTCTATTGGAATATAATTCTATAATTTTTCAAATATAAATCGTAAGTATCACTTGTTGTTCAATCGTAAATCTTGGATGACTTACTATAGTCCGAAATTTCATACATTAGTTTCATTAGAAATTTCATAAATTAGTTCCATCACTTTTGTCTCTCAGGTGATTTATTACGATTAACTCAGCATCTTTCACGTGCACTTGTGCGTACGCTTGTGCGCTCGTGCGCGCGTGCGCGCGCATGTGTGTGTGTGTGTGTGTGTGTATGTAAATGATGAAATTCCTGAAAATTTAACGTTTCAAAGCCTATTGATTTCCGCCTCGTTATTGAACTCAATTATTCTTTGAAGCTTTTGAAATTAACTGTTCTTCCAATAACTACTACTTCTGTTTGAAAAATTATTTCAATTATCTTCAGAAAATTGCCTACGAAAGATATTCATGCAGATTGGTATATATAACCACGTGAATCCGATCTACTTCGTGTAAAATCTATAGGACGTCTGTATAAAAATCTGTTAAAGTGTGACTCCCATTTTGATATACATGTAAGAAGGGCGCGTGATAAGATAGATTGGGGCCGTTTTGTAAAAAAGCAACAAAAGGTAAATATTAAATATTGAAAAGTGAGAATATAGCACGTGAAGTGCGTCTTGTTATTGAGACCGTTCCCAGGTAGTTCTTATACAGGATTTTAAAATTGTATAAAATACTCTTATTGATATCTTATCATAGAATGAACAACGGAATAAAATGTAAAATGTTGTAGACAATTGCAAAATTGTTCGTTCTATCTTGGTATAATGATTCAACATCGGAAGGGAGCATCTGAGAGTTATTCGTCGAAAGGATTTTGAAAGTTCAGTCTATATGGAAACCTGCCTTACATCTATGTCGGAGCGATTCATATGCGGAAATCTTCAGTGTATAGAGTAATATGTGGATATTGAGGAGGTGGTTCACAAGAAATGATTGATTTTGTTTGTGAAAAGTTGTTCTAATACTGAATAGTAGGAGGATAAAATGGGTTTACAATAGGGTGAGTGAGTTGTGTGTTGAGTGGCAAGATGTTCCAACCTCTGATCGTGCGGCGAAATGTTGCAGCCGAAGGAGTCACTTGATGAAGCTCTCGAGGAGCTTGATCAGGCTGCCAATGCCCTCGAGGTAGTTGTTGTCGAGCTCGCCGTCCTCGGCTGGGAACACGTGGGCGAAGTCGATCATGTAGACCCGCACCCAGTTCTGCTTCGCCTCGGAGCTGCTGCTCAGCTCGGAGAGGATCGCCGCGTAGTCCTCCTTCATCTCGATTATGTCCGCGTCGAAATTGTTCGAGTACGAGTGGGTCCTGCATAGCTTGTGCACGTGCACTTCGGGCAACCGCTTCGTCGGGCTCCTTGGCTCGCTGCCCCTCGTGCACCTGTTACAATCAATCTTACTCATCATCCTCACTCTCGCGTCATTTTTCCTCTGACTCGGGGCTTACTCAGGAAATTTGTGCTTCCCCGCTCAAAGTCGAGTAGCAGCCAGCTTGAATAATCAAGTGGCTGCAACAACAATATCTCTCAAAGTATTTAATTGTCAGTCAATATAGCAATTCGAAAAGGATTCCATCGTCAAATCTCACTTGAACATCCAACGATTATACAGGAAAAGTAAAAAGCATGTATTTACAATTATTTTTCGAGAACGCGGCGTTTTCCCATGACTCATCAAGGAATTCGTCGAATTTTTTTATCGAAAGTTTTGTTTTCCTGTGTACAATCACTTGGTCTTGCTTTGTCACCTAGTACTGATGATTTCCCGTATTTTAACGAGCCTACAAACTTTGGACCGCAGCTGCACGCCAATTAAATCTTATTGAATAAAGCACGAAGATTCAATCAAAATTTGATTGTAAGATAACACGATGTGTATTACGAGGTAGCATTTTCTTGAAGGATTATCCATTACGTTTTTAATCTGATCATCCGCAGATGTATTGATTCTTGTAGAAAAAATTCAGTTGTATCAAATTCTTCGTAAAAAACACAACTCTTGAATCAACCAGTATTTAATTTATGATCTGTTTAATGAAGTTTATTCCTAATTAGGGTATCAAGCGTGATTCCCCACGATTGGAGTTAAATAATATCGTATTACATGAGAATTCTTTTTTGACATTATGACATCCAAAAGTAGTAGTACACTGATGTGTAATTGAGACTTATTCCAAGGAAATTGAATTATTCGTATCGAAGTTTTTATTAGTTTTTCAAATTTATGATTCAATACAGGTGAAACGCAAAAGATCGACAATTTACACATATTTGAAACGCAAAAGTCTTGTGAAGCTCGATTATTTATTGTTAAACGTCATATTGTTAATGTTTATTAGTTTTTACAGTATTTATATGAATATTTGTTTGTCAAAATGAGAAAGAACAGAATTTTCAAATAAATAATTAAAATAGTTTTTTGGTTACGTCTAACCAATAATATAGTCGATAACCATGCATAATGCTGAATATACATACTTGGAAAAGTATTGAAATGTAGAAAAGAGGATTTAGATAAAGGTTAAAGAATTATGATCATATTTTAATTTTCCAACTTTGCATGTCGTTCAACCAAGTTATTTCAAATTTTTTCGAACAATTTTTTGGATTTCAGGTCTGATATAGAATTTATAAATTTTCTCTTGCTATATAGTTTTTGCTATGAAAATGCTAATAGATTCCACCTAAAAAAAATCTAAAAAAAAATTACTTCAAATTGAAAATCAATTCAAAAATAATAATAACTTATACATTAGTAAGATTATATAATTGAGCAATTTATATAATAGGAAATAAAATATATTTCTTTTCATTCCGGAATTTATTTGAGGATATGACTCTCAGGAAACACATTATCCAGTTTCAATTCTACATTTTGTAGCATTAATTTGACATTGACATTCAAGAATGTGCTGGAATAGCTAATTAATACCGAACAAATATTGAAAGAGAAAAAAACCATCTCCCAAAGAGCGATAACAAAAAAAATATTACTTACCAGGAGACTACTCAATGCACGTTTGGGTCTCTGATCTCACTGACACTTTTGCAGGTTGTTTATGCTTATTAATTTAAAAAAAACGAATGAATCCTTCTTTTCTGTAAATTCTACCAATTTGAAGGACACGGTGCGAGACCATCCTATGAAATCCGAAGAGCGTTCAAACTATTTAAAATTTTAACATTTAAGAAAGGAGACTATACATTCATACATTGCATAAAGTCAGCAATGATCGATTAATGTTTCAGGCAAATCAGAACGTTTTATGAACGGCTATCTACCTCCTAAAGTAAAATTGTTGACCCAAATGGATAGTATCTCTTGGTTTAGTACTTTTCATTCGCGCTCACATGGGAAAATGGGTACTTCCTATACGCATATGCATGAAAAGTCAAACTTTGCGCGCTGTTTTCCGTTGCTAGTGGGAGAGAATTGATTTTTACACGAGTCGGGAATCATTTTTTACACTTGTCTCAAATTATATTTTATGGATAATGTTGCAGAAATTGAGCATTGTAAATAAGCTTTCAGCAATATAATTTTTTCCGAATTTTGCACAAATGAGGCATATTCAGTAAGCGCACTGTAAGCCGGAAACATTAGGTACTAGTTTTGAAAAATAATGCATAACTCATGCAAAGTTAGGTAAAATTTTTATTTGAACGGGATTAATTTTATTTGATTCTTCACACAAGAAAACTGCTGTGATTCAGATTTGTGTTCAGAATCATAAATCTATGTCTTGTAATCAGCCTAAGACAATATCAGTTATATTTTGTTGATATTATGCGATGATTATCTAAGCGTTAAATCCAATTGGTTAATGAAGCATCTTTAAAAGCAAATGAAAACTTCCAAATATCAAGCATGTGTAATTGGATAATGAATATATGAAGATGAATTGGATTATTTGGATTATCAAAAAATAAAAATATTACAATACGGCCAGATGACAATTGATGACACAGGGGATAACTTTTTCTTCTGGTCTTGAGTTTTGTAGTATAAATACGTGTCTCATGAGTGCGAGGCCATCACAGCTGGGCTTGATTCAACTCAAGCACCAACATGTTTACCAAGTTTCTTATTTTTGTCCTTCTGGGCACAGCCCACGTTTCGGTACGTATGCAATAATTGTATCTTATGAGTCAAAAGACTCAGTCGAATTTCGGAAAAAAATCAGAATCATCTCATCCAATTAAGAAATTCAGTTCGATAAATTTCAATTGGGATATACTATGCTACACTCATATGTAGTTGCACTATAAAAATTCTTAATAAATTAAGGATAAAATAATTAGTAATATTCCTATATCATTTCCTACATGAATAGTCTGCCTACCTACAATTATTTATTCACATTTTGCAAATTCACAAAAGGAACTCTATTACATTCGTTAGCCATATCAGTCTTGTGAATTGATACAATTATTTTGATTTTGCAGGCACAATACTTCGAAGGAAGTTATGGAATCAAAGTAAGTAACATTCCTTATTAATTACTCATAATTTCTTACGTAAATCCGCATTTGGATATAACCGTTCGTCAATTACTTTTATTTACTGAGGTATCGGCCGGGGCAAGTGAGCTATTGTTAGTTTGTATGGAATCATTTATACAACTGAGGAAATTCGTTGTTGTAAACTACATTTGTTGTTTCAGGCTGAAGAGGATTTCGGCTGGGGTTTGGGGAATATCTTTGGTGTGATTGGACAGCAAACTAAGGAAGTTTTGAATATTGGAAAGGAAGTAGTTAAGGGTACCTTAGACCTAGGCAAAGAAGCTGTTGTCGGAACTTTAGGGATCGGTAAATCAGCTATCCAGACCATTATTGGCAATAAAGGATCTGGCCAACTAGGAGGAAACTTACAGGTTGGTGGTTCAGTTAAGAACCCTAGTAGTGGAATTGGAGTAGGAGTTAAACAGGATCAGAGGCCACAAGTTATCTATGTTCAGCAAGGCCTAGACTACCAACAGGGCAAACCATCTGGTAAAATTGAAGGAAATTTGGTAATTGGCGGACAGGGATCGAAGAATTCTGGAACCGAGAAACCAGTCAAAATCATTGATTTGGGCGAAATACAATTTGATGGATATGTCAAGAAACCTAGTGCAATTGAGGGAAAAGTGAGTATCTCTCAACCAGCCACGCAAATAGTAGGAAATACTTACATCCCACAAACTGGCATCCTTCAACCAGGCGAGCAAGGTAGTGGATATATCCAACTAGATAATGGAGATATTTACGTTTTACAAAAAAAGCCTGTGAACATACAAGGCAACGCACAGTTATCTGGTGGGATCGGTGGACAAGTTGGAACTGAAGGACAAACTGGCATCCTTCAACCAGGCAAGCAAGCCAGTGGATACATCCAATTAGGTAATAAAGATAGTTACATCCCACAAAACAAGCCTTTGAAAGTAGAAGGCAACGCACAGTTGTCTGGTGGAATCGGTGGACAAGTTGGAATTCAAGGACAAACTGGCATCCGTCAACCAGACAAGCAAGACAGTGGAAACATCCAACAAGGTGATCAAGATAGTTACATTCCACAAAACAAGCCCTTGAACGTAGAAGGCAACGCACAGTTGTCTGGTGGAAGCGGTGGACAAACGGGCAATCCTCAAACTGAAGAGCAAAACATTCAGCCAAGTAATGAAGATAGTTACATCCCACAAAACAAGCCCTTGAACGTAGAAGGCAACGCACAGTTGTCTGGTGGTATCGGTGGACAAGTTGGAACTGAAGGACAAACTGGCATCCTTCAGCCAGGCAAGCAAGACAGTGGATACATCCAATTAGGTAATGAAGATAGTTACATCCCACAAAACAAGCCTTTGATCGTACAAAGCGGCGGAAAATTGTCTGGTGGTATCGATGGACAAGTTGGAATTGGAGGACAAACGGCCATCCCACAAAACAAGCCTTTGATCGTACAAAGCGGCGGAAAATTGTCTGGTGGTATCGATGGACAAGTTGGAATTGGAGGACAAACGGCCATCCCACAAAGCAAGCTATTGAACATACTAGGCAATGGACAATTGTCTAATGGGCTCGGAGGACTAGTTGAAATTGGAGGACAAACGGGCATCCCACAATACAAGCCTTTGAATGTACAAGGCAATGGACATTCGTCTAGTGGGCTCGGAGGACTAGTTGAAATTGGGGGACAAACGGGTATCCCACAATACAAGCCTTTGAACGTACAAGGCAATGGACATTCGTCTAGTGGGCTCGGAGGACTAGTTGAAATTGGGGGACAAACGGGTATCCCACAAAACAAGCCTTTGAACGTACAAGGCAAGGGTCAGTTGTCTGGTGGGATCGGAGGACAAACGGACATTCCGCAAAGCAAGCCCTTGAACGTACAAAGTAAAGGACAGGTATCTGGTGGAATTGGAGCACAAATTGGAACTGGGGGATTAACAAAATTAACGAAATTAGTTAGTGGATTAATACCAAAACCTTCTGTTTCGTTTGGAGGACAAGCAGGCTTTTCGCTAGGGGACAACCAGGGCAATCGTTACATTCAGCCAAGCTCGGACTACTAGGGACAAGGCAGTGTAAATAGTTACATCAATTGGACCATACCCTTAGACGAACAAGGCAGAAGGCACTTGTCCAGTAGAATTGATATACAATTCGAAACTGATAGCGAAAATGGATATAAATGATAGAACCAGACTCACAGAAGAAAGTACTGCTCGATGTTTACATTGAATAAGGTGATGGATACATCAAATATTCTATTCAACAGAATGCTAATATATTCAACAAAGTAAATAAATTCTAGAAGATAAATAAAATCCAAAATGGAAAAGATAAAGTAGATAGATTGAAATTAAAGTAGATATTCTGAGCAAATATAAGAGCAATACATAAATAACCTTGACAATGATAGTCAAGAAACTAAACGTCAAATAGATTATTATATCAATAGAGGCACGGATTGATTAAACATGGAGACAATGACCAGCAAGGAAAGTTTTTGAAACGTCCAAGGAGAGAAAGGGAAGAATCGAGTATCAACTGTGAACCAGAAGAAAACTAATTGAATATACTAATCAACGAAATGCGAAGATCAATTGTCATACTTATTGAGTCAAAGACAACATTTTACATGAACAAACAATATAATCAGTGCAGCGATGCTGAGTTGATATAATATGATAGTTGTATCGTTGTCAATACCCTCTGTTCATCACAGATCGTTAGAGTAATAGAGATCACACATCAAATATTGTTAAATCCAATGTGGAGCGGGTCCTCTACAACTTCTTCGATAAGTTCAACGACATCAAAAGTTATATTGACATTTATTGCTAGCCAATGTTATTGGTTATTATTTGAATTAAATGGTACAAATATGAATATTTTCTGTTTTTATTTAATCCATCAATTTATATATTTAGTCATTTAGAAAAAGTATTTATACAGCGTTTAAGATGTCCATGGAACTGATTAAAATTGTTAACCCTCCAAAATCGGAAATATTGTAATAGTCATTACCGGCATTATTTTAAATTTTTATAAGTCAAGTAAGGTTTTCTTAAAAATCAACCGGCAAATATCGCAATATTGCTAACTAGCATGGTTTGGTACACAATAGATGTTTAAGTTGATGTTCAGTTTTGAATAATTTCAAGTAAATAATATTAAATGGAGTAAGAACCTTGTAATAATCTCAACTAGATTTTGGCGTGGAATAATCATATACGTATAATGTAAAAGTTTGAATTAGAAATGCAAGTGGATTTTCAAACTTGATAATTAGAACGAGTGAGATTCGAAGCGAAAGAGACCTGTTCGCAAAGTGTGCAAAGTGTGCAAGTGGAACATGAAAAATTCTCTGGTTAAATAATTTGATATAATTTACTTGAATGGGTCGTTGGGGAAATCGATGCCACTCTTCTCTGGCAGTGACTCGCAGTTCTGCAAGCTGATACTCCTCTTAAGCCTCTGCAGCCTGTCAATGGCTCTGTGAACCTTGGGACTCCTGTTTGGCGAGTCTAGCCTGGATGAGCTGGGCGACAAGCTGCCTGCCTTGCTGGAATAGTCGAGTCTCGGTGAACCAGGCCGAGGAAATGAAAAAGGGCTGGTGACGTGATTAGGAGACGCTAGTGGTGAACGACCGACGTGGTTGAGGGCGTTGAGACTGCGGGCCGAGTAGGTCCTCCTTATCGGCACACGCAACAGTGACTCTGCGAAGCTGTTATTTAGCTGCCGGTGAATCAGGTTGCGCAATCGTTTTGCATCATATGCAATAAGTAACGAGCTCGAGTAGAAGTGGTAGCGTCGCTGCTCACGGAATAGAGTGAGGATTTTCCAAAGGATCGACAATAGACGGACCACTAGTTCCCGACAGGGTGGTCTGTTAGCATTTCCGTTCAGGAATGTTTGGAGGGCTGAAATTATTTTTCAGTTCATTATGAAACCATTGTGTGTATTCATGTCTTTCAAAGCGTTCTCTACCCTAACACTGTGTTCTTTTAAGTTAGACTCGTTCGTCAACATGTGCCGTGACTTTCAATTGAAATACTCGGCCAGATCTACAATATGCAGATTTTCTACGGATATGATTATGTGTAAATTTATACAAATTCTTTCTATAAAGTGGCCATTTTTCCTGCATCTTCCGGTACAACATGTTGATTCTCACAGTTAGCGTCGAATACTTTAATTTTATAGAAAACAAAAGTTTCTGAGGTTTATGCTAACGCTTTCCACTTACATAGGAAGAATTTAGAACAAAATGGATCGATGGCTCGAAAGCATGTTTACTACGAGAAAAATTACCAAAACAAGTGTCTCTAACACAGAGATTTGAATCAAAAGAATTTCTATAAGAACTGAAAAATTAATTTCGGCTCATGTGCCTGTTTTACTCGCAGCCGCGTTACACAAATTAGTATTGTTTTCATTGCGTTATTTTTTTTTAAATTCCTCGTCTCTTGCCATTAACTCGTGAAATTTTATTAATTTTTTTTTCAAATTCAAAACATGTTTTGGGAATCTTTAACAAATATTTAGTCCACAAGAACACTTGGAATGTCTCGCTAAACATGTTACCTTCAACGAGCGTCTTTGAATTCAACTTCTTGCATTCGTCTTTGTTGGACCTAAGTAAAGTAACAGATGGCAATTTGTATACTTGATATCCTGGTATACAAAAACCGTAAGCTTTTTTTGACTCGACATATTTTCGTTCTTCGCTGGCACGTTTCTCAGGAGTTGCCTCTGGATCCCATGTTCTCTGCCCGACTTTAATGTCCATCACGCAGGGCTCCGACATACCGTCTGTGATGTCTTCGAGTTCTAGGAACTTTACACCTGCAAATTGCATAAAAATGGCATAATTTTATCCACTAAATCATAATCAATACTCAGAACTTTGATTGTTGAATTCGCAAAGCAAGATATTACGTATTAATAGTTCAACATTTGGAGTGGAACGATATTAATTCAAAATTAGTTCATACTACCGATTCATAGCATGCTTCATTCGTTTTATAATATTTTGAAATGTCAAACAACCTCGTTTTCAATTCCTACACAATACTGTCTAATCTATATATTTACACATCCAAACTCTCGAAAGAATAGTCACAATATTCAGTCGATCCCGATTTGTTTTTCAAGAAAGGATTATAATAAGCTTGGACGAAGAGAGAATACATCGTTTGCAGTTGAAGATAATGAATAAATTTTATACAAACATTCAGCTACAATTATCCGTAACTTTAGATAATCTTATCATCAAATTTAATCTCACTATTTGCGAGATTCATTTTAATGATGAATGTACAAACAGGAGCTCCACAGATTAATATTAATAATGTGAATTCTACAATTTTTTTTGTACCTACGAGGGGGCACAATACCACCTGCATCTATAGGCTATATGTGTGCACACAGATGACACTATACAAGCATAAAGAAGCCCTATAGATCGACAGTGTACGCAGATAAAAGCTGAACATGTGACCTACTCGGGTACCCAGTATGATTTGGATATTAACTCGCTTCTCTTTCAAGGCTATATGTATTGAGTGTGCAATAAAACAAGCGAATTACTAACGTTTATCGAATATTCGCATCTCCCTGGTGCCGTAGTAGGTGGGCGTGAATCGTTGGATCTCCATGTCTATCGGGTTGCTCGATACTGTCAGGTTCTCGTAGAAAGCGATTTCATTGTCTCCCAAATGCGGCTTTACGATGGGTTTGAAAACCTTCCCGTCTGGTCCACGCAGCATCCCTGGGAAAAATAATTCTCGTGAATATATGCATCTTTCCCAAACTAGCTATATACGATGAAAAGTATCCTGTTTTACTGTTGGTTATTTGGCCAGAGATGATATAACATTCGATTGCGCTACGGAGTTTCGTTATTGAAAATTACACTTTGTATATATGTATTCGATTTCAAATTATGAAGAAAAAAATATGTTTCAAAGAGCAATAGCTGTATAAAGACGGATTACGAAAACAAACATTTTAAAATACTTGAGTATCCGCGAAAAAGTTTTTCGAAGGACGCGACGCGATTATTTCACGGTGTGTGAAGAATTTCACATTTTAACACGAACTTGGCATCGTACTGGGACTTTTCTTATTGCGCTCGATCGCACTTAACTTATGACTTTTTTCAATAAGGCATACGTGCGGACTGTAGAGGTTCTCACCTTATCTGTATATTGTGAGCGAATAGACTTATTTTTAATCGCACGATACGCGAGATAAGGTAAGATAAAAGATTGTCACTCAAAACAAAATAAATGGGTAATCGATTATCATTGAGATTCAAAATCAGTTCCTCGCTACTCGTCGCGTATAACTTGAAATGTCGCGCATCGCGCGTATTTTCTCTCGGAAAAATTTAATTTACTCGGTGAAAAAAAATCTCGTCCAGTACTTTTGTCGCGTTTTGAGGATGTTTAAAAAGTCAAATGATAAAGTTGAAAATACGGCAGATATTGGATGATGAACGATAATGAATATAGTAAGAGCGCAAAACTGAATTGGACGTGACATATTGTCTGTGAGACAAAAAAAATAAATAAACTGCCATTCAGAGACTTTGCCTGTGCCGAAGCGCAGGAGTAGGTTGACACGATGATTGCGCGTGGGAAATTGAAAGAAAAAACAGGTGGACTAACCGACTTTGGCGTGAGCGAGGTCGAGCAGGTGTCCAGCGACCTGATTGTCGAGGAACTCGGTGCCGTCGGGCAGCCGCGCCGCCGCCACCTCCAGCTCTCCGGGAGTCTCGCAGCTCGGCTGCATTGCCCGGCTGCTCGGCTCCACCTCCGTCTCAGCTCCACCCTTTGCTGGATCTGCCCTTCCTGCGCCCAGTCAAAATCACACTCTATATATACTCCGATATTTATCGATCGCTCGTTTTGCTGGTGCTATTGCAGCCATCAACGGTTCTCATCGGTGCGCTCGTGACAAAACACAATTTTATACCTCGCCAGATTCAATCATATTCTCTTTCTCTCTCGCTCTCGCGTCCCATCGGAAAGTGATTCTTCGTCGCCAATTGAAAAACTTATATTGAATGACTTGATACTTAGCCACTCGGAATTGGCTCATTATACACGCGCCTCGAGCTGACTGTTCTAATGTATTTGACTTGCGCGAATTCAATGTAACTCTCATCTGAGTCATCGTCGTTCCGCAGTTTCAAATTCAAATAAAACATTCTCACTTGATTCAGTCACTTCTCAAATATATCCTTCATGCGGAGTTACAATCAATACAAGTGTCTGAAATCGGTGTGATGAATGATTATGCGCGCAGATATACAATGCATATACTCTGTGATTCTCAATATATAAACGATCATCTGTCGAAAATTCGACGAAACCTTTTACCCTTTTTTTACTCTTCTCAGGGTAATTTCAGAATGTTTCATGTCACGAGTGATTCAGAGTCTTATGTGAGCTTCAATAGAATCGCGTTATCTGTCTATAACCTGAAACGATGTCTTCGATACGGATATTAATCTGTTCGAATCTGACCTACTGCAATATTGTATGTACGAGATTAATACTAAAACGAGAGTGAAAAATCCACAATGAGAAAAATCGCACCTTAGTTGTGAATTATGAGAAATAGTTAAATTATGAAACGAGCGCGTGAAATTCTTAAGATGCGTGTAAACCGTGGTGTAAACGCGTTCACGAGCGGACGGCGACGAGTGGAAACACGTTCATACGAGTGATTAAAAATGAACGCACTAAGTCGCGGATATGATATTTCATGTTACATGAGTGGTCGATTTTAAAGAACATTAAAAAAATGTACGCGGCGCGAATAACGTGAAAATAGTTATTTCCGCAATATGATTTGTCTCCGTTTGTATATACGTGCGGAGTGTCACACGAAGTCCGCTTGATTGTTTCGGCTTCAAACACAAAACGACAACGAGCCCAACAAAGAGTCATTCTCGCCTGGGTAATGTAGAGTTCAGCCAAATAAATATGCTGATGGGTCGCGAGGAGAGTCGCAGGCTGTGAACAAATGCGCGCTTATCAAGTGAATTTGTAATTTAAATTTGCCAAACAAGCCTCAGCGCGACGCGCCGCAACTTCATTGGGCAGTGGCCTAGGCTGGACATTATATTTAGTCAGCCGCAAGGCATACGAAATTCCCATCAAATGCAGTATCGCGACTTTAGTTTGGCAACAATTATAGTGATTGGGCGTTGGATGAAAATTTGGTGCAGGATACACGGTTGGTCTTTTGCGGGGGAGTCGAAGGCTGCCGACAATGGCGCGCCATCTGCATTACGAATTGCAGAGACGGCCGGGCGCGCGCACGTGACAATACAGAGCCGCGCGCGCGAGTATAAGATAAGAGAACGCTCGAGAGACAGGCTGCACTGCGCGCCTCGCAACTTTACTTATATACATGCATACGCGCATATACGCGTCAAGTGGATGAATAAATCAAATCGCCTCGTCGTTGCTGCTGTCCCGTGACTGCTGGGTCGCGATTGTGCGCGTGGAAAGTGAAAACGTCTACTGGACCACCAATACACACATACCCAGACACACAATTGCAAAGTATACACCCAGGCGTTGGCGCGACGTGAAAGCTCGGGGGGGGGGCGAGAGGGGAGGGGTGAAGAAAAAAGTAAAAAAGTATATAATCCGTGGACAAATGTGGCGATCGGCGAAGCGAAAGGGGTACGTACGGTGCAGGAGAAGCTCGGTTGAGCTGCGACATAACCTCAACTGCGCCCTCGGCCCTTGACCAGCTCGGACCAATGGCTGCGCGCAGCTGTGGCCTGGCCGACGCGAACGGATCTCATGCCGCGCAATTGCCAATTATACGCGCGACGGTATTATGTATTGTCGCGGCGTTCCGCAAAGGGAGCAAGACGCGGCGGGGGCCGTACAGTCCGAGCCGGACGTGGGCTCGCGCGCGACTAAGCCGCGCCGCCGCCGCCACTGCCGCGCGCCAACAATGCGTGAGCTCGCGCGCGCGCCCGTTTTACCAGCACAATTATGATAATAGCCGGCCGCACGCGCGCGCGTACACACACCTCGTTCGCCAAATTATTATACTCGCGGCTATTGGTATTGTTTCCCCCCTCGAGTACCGCTCGATTGACCAGTGTACAGCTTATGTGTGCGTGGCCTATACCTATACAGACGCGCAACGAGCTAACGTTATTCCGGGCGGAGTCGGTTTTTTCATTCTTATCCGTGATTTATCGAGCTGTAAGCATCGAGCTTGTTTTTCTTTGACCGCGAGTACTTTTAATATTGTTTGTCGCTCGCACGCTTTTTCACCGTTTTATACCGTTGCCGCGCGCGCGCCCAACTATATGTGATAGCTGCCACGAGCGGAAATAATTCCGCGCTCAACTTTTTTGTTTTTACACGATAGCTGGATTATAGTTGTAAACGTATAGGATCGCTGATAACACGCGCACACATACAATGCGCGCGACGACGATTCCAATTGTTATTCGGAGTGACGCAAATGTCGAGATTCAATATCTGAAGCAGATCGCGCGCGCGCATTTTATGGTGCGCGCGGTTCAAGTGGCGCGACGATGCCGAGGCCGGACCGATCCGACACACACACACCAACTCGATTGGAATAATACTCGCGCGCGTAAATAAAGTAATCGCATCAATCCGCGCGCGGCTCCCACGACAGATGGGCATTCGTCAAATTACGATTGTTATACGGGTATTTTATACTTACGTAACAATTGCGATCAAAACAATTGCGCGGTGATGGTGTTAGTGAATGGCAAGAGCGAGGATCGAAAAGACGTGAGAAACTTGTCAATCTGCACGTTTGTCGCTCGTTAATGCTTTATTACGATGTGTAATAGCTGCTGCTGCTGCTGCTGCTGCTCTCCGTGCACTCGAGCCTGCTCGAGCCGTCCGACTGCTCGAAGCAATATCGCGCGGCCGACGCGACGCGGCCAAGATACCAGTGCAGTGTCGCGCTAAAGTCAAAGCAATATTCCCGGATTATAACTGTTTGCCGGAGCTTTGAAAAACGCGCATTAGCCGCGTGCGCGCGCGCGAGATCACGTGAATTCCTATTTTTATTCGACGCGCGTCGGTAGAGAAAAATCGCTCGCGATTTGTACTATTAATATTCCATCGTTTATTGTGCAATATCAAAGTTTCTCATCGGTCAATTGAGATTTTGATTTTCGAATTTCGGAGCTGCGCTGCTGATGGTGCGGAGAAAAGCCGACAGGCGACGCCACCCGACAGCGATCAAACTCGTGCGACGCGCCGCGCGTGTCTCGAGTTGAAAAATATTGAATTATGAATTACGAGCTGGATTTAACACGAAAACGAATTCCCATGATCAAATAAAAATGGGGGATCTCTGCAGAGCTTACGATCGAGTAGATAATGTACTGATGTATCTCGAAGTTGCATTTGGCCGATAAACTTTTACTATCTCACAATAATGAATAGACCTGTACTTTTTCATTCTGTATATAATACGACCATGCAACAAGTGATACCCTGCATTGATTATCAAAATTCCTAATACCTATATGTTTATAGACACGCATGCTATCAACGTCTTTGAAAAAAAATCTCATTTCCCAGATGTAATACATCAATTCAAATGATTTCAATCGAATAATATATATATATATATCGATATATATATATATATATATATATGTATCGTGAAATAATATTCGATGAAATTTAAAGCAATCGTTTTTTAATTATTGAAAATTTACTGTTTTAAATGTTTTCTACCATAGATTTCAAGCAATACATATAGAGTGTTATAATACAATATATCTTTACAATTCAATTGAATCCAAATAGAGCCATGATACAAAGAGATTAGATAAGAGTTTGAGTGTGTCATGAACGTCTTCTATTGATTTTTAAACCACAATAAGAACAAATGAAATAGCTTCTTTCATTTCGAATATTAATAAAAGGTATGATATTCATGGATGTATGTATATGTACAGGGGTGAAGAATCCCATCATCCCACCCGCGCATATACACATATGCTTGGTAACATTCCATGACATAAGTATATATATACATACTTATGGCTATTGGTATTGTGAAAGGTCACGTGACACTCCGATATATATATATGTCAACTTAGGGAAAATTAACACAGGCCTTATGGGCGAAAACTGATTTTTATTTTATTTACGCTTTATCAAGACGAAATACTCCAAACGAGTGATTGAATCAAATTTTTTAGGTGACAACAGATACGTGATGAATTTTTTTCCTCGCTGAATCGGTCATTAAAGTTTGAAATTTCACCTCGAAAGGGTGAAATAAAGCCATAACCTGTATCATATGTTTACCTTCGAAAGCAGAAGCAGTTCTACCCGGTACAATTTACGGAGGTAAACACACGTGAGATTGACAGGTTATGGCTTTATTTCACCCTTTCGAGGTGAAATTTCAAACTTTAATGACCGATTCAGCGAGGAAAAAAAATTATCACGTATCTGTTGTCACCTCAAAAATTTGATTTTATCACTCGTTTGGAGTATTTCGTCCTGAGAAAGCGTAAATAAAATAAAAATCTGTTTTCGCCCATAAGGCCTGTGTTAATTTTCCCCAAGTTGACATATATATATATATCGGGATGTCACGTGACCTTTCACAATGCCAATATCATACCCCTCCAGGTAGATATTATAGAGCGCTGTAATTTGCAGCGCTCGTTAATCGTTTGAAATATTTTCCCGCGTTAAAGAGCGTGTTTGGACACCGCTGACCGCGCGCAGTGTCGCGCACGCCAACCTCACTTTTTTTCTTCGCTTTAACTGCAGCTTCGACTGGCTTCCACTTCCACTGCCATTGTTTACTTCTGTGGATCAATCGATTTTTTTCGCAATCTTGCCTGAAAATTAAGTTGATTGAAATACCGATTGATAAATTTCGTGTCATTTTTGGTAGAATTTTTTTTGGTCTTTGGAAACTACTCCAAACAGAGTGAGTATACTACACATCAGTAATGTTTATTTTGACTTCTCTAAATGAATGATCACAGGAAAATGAAAAAGTTTTCATCAACAGATCTTATGAAACATTGAAATTTTGATTTTTCATTATGGTATCAAAACATATTAAACTATCTATCAACATTGTAAAATTAGAAAATAGATATTTTTTTTCATTAACAAAAAATCATTTACTGATGAGGAGAATCAATATGATTCTATACAAATCAAATCTATTTGAATTATTTTTCTCAACTTATCAAGTATAGTCTAGAGTGATGGAAGGAATAACTATTCCTTAATGTCAAGATGGTGAGTTACTAAGTCTCATCGCATTTCTAATATTTGATCTGGGTTGAGGAACTTTATAACAAATAAAAGAACGTTTGTTTGCGTGTATCAATTTATTGTAAAAGTAAAATATCTTAGAGTTAATTCACATCATACTTAGCAGGATAAAAATGTATTTGAGACAAGATTAAAGATTATTAAGGATTCATCCAACCCATTTCATACATCGCGTATCAAGATGGGTTCCCAAGCAGTTTATAGAACAATACCTAACTCCGCATGGAATACATGTGTAAGTGCTTGGAAATCCACATACAGCACAGAAATGCCTTTCAGGATAGCAAGATGGTGGAGCCTCCGCTGTGGTATAATTAGGACCAGCACTGTTGAAATTCAAATCATCCTCTACTAACTGAAGAAAATTTTTCCGAAACTTTATTTTGAAGTACTCAGCTGTTCTGGTTTTTTTCTTCCTAGTAGTCACTTTGTTATCATCATTGAATTTTGGTACCTTCTTACTCATAACTGAAACAAAATAATTTATATTTCAGAATATATCTCTAGCTTTTATCTTTTTTTCCACGTATGAAACAGAATTCTATTGTTCAATTGGATTTTTTCATTGATGCTGTTTTTTGGGGCCTCTAAAACACTCCTAGCAATTTCTTAAATTCTATTAAGTAATAATTTTAGAATCTTTCTTTTCTAAATGTGTGAACAACATGTGACAGATTTTACTAAAATATTTTGTTCTCAACTCACCAAGATCGGCATGAGGGTCTTCATGAAAATTATCTTGCTCCAAAGCTTCCAAAGCTTTCTTTTGTCTCCGTTTCCTTGAAGCATCATCAAGTATACGTTTTTGGTTTGCATCTTTTATTCTACCTGATTCTCTTCCAGCCATAGTTATTCAATGTTGAAGAATACTAATAGTGATCTAACTAATACTAATCTAGTTATTTTAGATTTTACGTTCCCTTCTCAGCTATTGGGAATGATATTTGATCCATCAAATCATCCACTTTTGCTTGTAAAGTCTCTAATATATCAGCAGAGATGAATAAATGTCTTTCATCCAAGTCTTGAATGATGAATTTTCTCCCCAATGCAAAAGTATCGTCCAAGTGTAATAGGAACTGTTTCATAGCCTCATCACTGCAGAAAAATAATGTTGACTCATCATTTATCTCATAATTGCATGATATTTTTCAGAATCAAGATGTCAAAGAGAAAAAGAATGACAGCAGATGAAAAACGATCAAGTATGTTACATTTTTTTCATGAAAAAAGAGAATTTTATACATTGAAGGAATTGGAAACCATAGTACCAAAAGAATGTGGGTTTGCTCAGCAAGTAGTAAAAGATGTTCTTCAAACTTTGATTGATGACGGCCAAGTACATTCAGACAAAATTGGCACATCAGTATATTACTGGTCATTCTCAGGGTATAGTCTCTGATTCAAATATCTAATTTATTGAATACTTTGACCAATGTATGGAATATTTATGAAAATAATGTATTTTTTAGAGAGAGAATACCAGCTCTTGAAAATCAGGTAGCAGAAACAGGTAGAAAAATTCTTACATTAGAAACAACACTTGAAAAAATAAAATCAGAAGTCAAAAACGAAGAGGTTGGTAGCGCGAGACTATTATTAGTAATCCATTGGTATCACCCAGGTTTGTAAATTTATTTTTATTTTATATGTACAAACAGGCAAATAAAAAAGATTTTGAGCAAACAAAGGCAGTAATAGACGAGATAGAAGTTCTTCGAAATAAAGAGTCAGAGATGAAAAAGCAGATTGCAAAGTTTCGTGATGCTGATCCTGATACCATTGCTGAACTTGAAAAAAAGATAAAGGTAATGGTTGTCTTCATATTGTTTGACAAACGATACAAAAATTTTGTATCATTAATTATTATTATGTTTTTAGTTTTACAAGGATGGGGCCAATGCTTGGACCGATAATATATTCAATTTGAAAACTTGGTGCAACAATAAATTTAATATAGAGGAGTCTGCCCTGAACAAACAATTCCGTATACCAGAGGACCTTGATTATGTAGATTAACAGTAGAATAATTAGCAGATATCCATTGAGATTTTACAAACCATAGTATAAGTAATTAGATAAATAGAGATTTTATACATTATATGCAAGAAAAACTTACCATTCTACTAAAATTCCTTTTGTAACATTCACCATCGCAGCGGTTTCCGAAGTTTTGTGATGTTTTGCGCGTACATGCGTAATTTGCAGGTTATGTTCGATACTGCATACATATATGTGGATATAATGACTATATAGTTGTTTACTTCGTCTAGTATATCCCTTTCTCGAACTTTCTACTCTAAAACGTCTAAAATTGGAACGAATAAGAAAAATGTAATACTCGTATTGTACTGTAAATAATCACTTGTTTTTTTCGCGGCAAATCCTAATACACAAATTAATGCATCACTGTAACATTATTTTATGCAAACCCTTTGGATCATTATAAAATCCCGGTAAGTATACTTGTGTTGGGACGGCTCGGAAGTATTACCTCTTTTGTGTGTTGATGAGTACTGAATACTGATGATTTTGTAGCTAGCGATGAACGAAAATTACTTTTTGCAGGTAAACAATCGTATGTAGAAGTAGTGCTGCACTACTCGAACAACAGCTGATCGTTGCTGAAAGTCTCGTCGGTATGTGTCGGCACTGGTCGGTACGTGGGACATCGCTGCGACCGGCCGATCAGCGTCAAGGAGACGCGCGCGGTTTTGGAGAAATATCATGAATATGTATAGGTATAGACAGGTCGGCGTCATGCAGATCTTGGGACGAATCGCGCGAGTGAGTTGATTGATTGATTCTCGTTGGCCACATAAGTTTTGAAGTGATAGTCCCCAGAGGAGAAGGTCGTGGCTCGTGGCCACCACGCAAGCGTCGCGTGGCTATAACACATCAGCGCGCTTGCGTCAGCTCGTGAAACGCTAATATATCGATCGAGGCTGTGTGGCTCGCGTGCGCGCGCGCGCCCCGCGTCCCACCAGAGAGCCAGGCCAGCAGTGCGAGCAGCAGTGAGCAGCAGCTGCAGAGACTAGCCCGTTCATTCACGCTCCGACTTGGCCCGAGTGACGAGTCACGTTCAGTAGTTCGTACTCGCGCAGCTGTAATACAACACTAGACGTGAGTAGCCTGTATCATTTGCATTCGTACCTGGCGTCCCTCTCGAGCTGCGTTTGCCGTGTTTCGTAGGTCGCGCGCGCGCCCGAGCGCCATGTCGCGACGACCCCCCTCGCCCGCAGGGGCAAGGCCACTCGCGCGACGCGAGGTCCCCGTGACACGTGCTCCGCTCGCGATCCCCGACTCTCGCGCCGATTTTCCTCCTCCGATGCTCTACCGCCGCGTTATGTAACTGTGGCTTGCCACGGGCGCTGGCCCCTGCGCGCCAGAGTCCTCCCTAATTCACACTCGCCGTTGCTCTGCTCCTTGGGAAAATCCAGAGCCCACGTGCCACGCGGCTAGATGGAAACCCCATAGGGTGTGGGGGCCAAATCGCGCGAGCTGTCACATCGCTCGAGGCCCGCGGGGTAGCTCGCGAGCGCGCGCGCGCAAATATAGATTAAGGTCATTGCCGGACGACGCGACACGCGCCTCTTCTTTTTTCGACTGCACGCAGCTTGCAATCGAGGGTGCAGCCGTTGGTCCGTTGCCCAGCACACCTATTGTACATACTTGCCAATAACTGACACGCTCTTCCACCACGAACGAGTCCGATATGGGATGCTTCGTTAGCGACAGCTATATATCAATCATACCCTTGTATTATTGTTATGGCGCGCCTGACATTTCCTCCTTATCGAATCTGATTTCTGATTCATTCACGGGTTACGTTACGCGACGCCACGAGCTGCAAGTCTAGCGCGTGCCGATGTCCTTCGCCAGCAGCGCACCGCTCAGCACACAGCCGCTAATGCGAATAGCCCTCGTACTATTTTACGGATCAACTCGTATCTGTAGCCGAGTTATAAAATCAAACTTGCCATTTCACCGATCGCTCATACATTTTAGAAAATCCTTTGTACAATTGCTTATTTCAATTTGATTCGATATACAATTATGTAATATGGATCATATCCGACCGAAAGTTTATCGGGAAACCCCGATATCTGACGTTATATACAGTAGGTGTTCAATTGACTAACCAACGATTATTTTGCATTTTCACCAGTCAAATTTCTATTCCAAGAGCCTGTAAATATGATTCGTCCGATCTCTTTTGCATGAAATTAACAAAGCTTTGATTAAATCCGACCGAACGTGACATTCAAGATGATGCATAAAAATGCCAGCAAATCGTGCACGCGCGCGGCGGTGCTATACTCTTAAATTTTTCGGGGCCAGACTCTCAAGTTCCCGATTATTTTTAGTTCCGTGCTGATTGCGCAAATGTTTTCGCGCTTGCAAAAGGTTTTTTCTCACTTACGCGCTGCACTTATTGCATAGTTTTTGCAACACACTTGTATAGCGATCGAACAATAATTTTGTTAGCTAAGAAAATGACGAATGACGTAACCAGAGAAATGCAAGGTCAAAGTCGGCCTTCCACGTATTTTCGATAACGGTGTGTGTGTGTATATATATATATATATACGCAGGAAAATTTAAACATGTATACTCTTTCTCCATTCCCGCCGTGATTCAATTTTTCTTCAAAGTTCGAAGCAGCTATATACATATATATATTTATCTCTGTACTTCGTCTTCATGGCGACGCTTCAAATTGTCCAGTAAAACTTTTCAATTTCTACAGGTTTACAGACATGGGTGTTCCAAGTGGTGACGTTGAAAAGGGAAAGAAGGTAAAAAAAATTCATTTTGCTATTTGCTTGACATGATGTAAGGTGGACACACCTTTTTTTTGGTTAATGATGTTCCACAAAAATGTTGTTCAAATAGCCATTGAAAAGCCCAATTAGTAACAATTATTCCCAATTTATTTATCCAAATAAATCAAATAAATTCATAATCATAATTAGTCGACACTCAGCAGTTCAAAATTTTTCTTTGCTTAAAGAAAAAGCAATCTTGCACTCTTCAAATTATCGCTATGGCGAGATCCTATTACAGCATTCAATCGATAGATCCCGTGGTTGCTAATGATGAACACGTGAATTTCATAAAAAATGTTTGAATCTATACATTTTGAGGTTAGAAATTAACCCGTTCCGTCTGTAAACTGGATTATGTTCACAAAACATTGTTTATTACTCTAAATTTATGATCAATAAGAGGTGTGAAAAAAATCAGGACTCTTGCATTAAATTGCATGACATTGCGATGAAAATTGTCTATAAACAAACATGCTTAGTCTCAAACTTCTTTATCTTCGAATGGCATTCAATTACAATAACCATTAGTATACAAAATAAATGTACTGATATTTCATAGGGAATTATTGAAAATAAAAACATACAATTTTATTTCTATAATAGGAATATTACATTTTTCTATCAGAATCATCAGATGATACTTGGTGTAAATGCGTGGACATCATAAAATCTAGTGTTATGCAAGATGCAATTCCACATTTCCATGTAGAACTGCATCACTGTACTTGAAATATTGAATGTCAATTTATCCCTCTGATAAATATGTGTAGGTTCAATAAAGAATTCAAATCATTCCAATGATTAGCTGTTTATCATTGCTTATTTATCAATAGCTCAACCAAATTTATATGTATTACAGTTGTGCTGTTAGTAAAAAGTTTTAAAAAATTTGAAATAGACAAGACACTATCTAGATGTATATTGTGAGAGATTCAGTCATCGATCCCTGTAATAATATTATTTCTGTTTTAATTTTTCAGATCTTTGTTCAGAGGTGTGCTCAATGCCACACCATTGAGGCTGGTGGCAAACACAAAGTTGGCCCCAACCTTCACGGACTTATTGGCAGGAAGACTGGCTCTGCTGCAGGCTATGCCTACACAGATGCCAACAAAGCTAAGGGTGAGTTGTCAACTATCTTTACAAACCGTTCAACTAGCTGTGTAGATGTTGATGGTGATCAATGTTTATTGTCCATAGGAATCACTTGGAACAGAGATACCCTCTTTGAATATCTTGAGAACCCGAAAAAATACATTCCGGGAACAAAAATGGTGTTTGCTGGTCTGAAGAAGCCACAAGAACGAGGTGATCTCATCGCTTACATTGAATCAGCCGCCAAGTAAACTTAGCAGAATTTGCTCATCAACAAACTGAACAACGAGACCCTAGGACAATTATCATCTCGCATCTCGTTGCAACAGTCGAAATATCTTGAATTCAACATATGGCCCTCCCTGCAAAACTTGTGACGTTTCAGTATGAAACGCCTAGTGGAAATTGTTAATATTGTTAAATAAGTAGGAAACAAACTTTAATGAAAAATGTACATTGACATGAGCCTGGCAATCACCAGCCATGAATTGTCTTCATTGGAAGTTTCACAGCGTTCATGACTTGGTCTTTTTTTTTGAGGCTGAGCCTCAAGATCTATTGTGACGTTTATTTATTAATCACGCCAGTGACGTTAGTCCTGTAGATTGATTCATTTCATATGTTCTCTGCAATCAAATACAGATTCAATTACTCAAATTCAAAGATTTAAAGTTTTTTGTACCTTCGTTATCTCTTCTTTGAAAGTGAGAATGTTCAAAAAACAATAAATAATTGATGCTATAAAAGTATTTCTTAATTTCATACATTTTACTGATAGTTACAAAATTTCCTTATCCTTCTTTATGTGAGACGAAAGAATGGTATACATCTTATAATAATGCTATATCTTTTGTTCAACTATTTTCCGGAATAATTTTTTGCATATCTTACTACAAATATACACGCTTTGCAAAATGCACTCGAGCCCATCGGGGGCATATTCCTCACGCGCATATATATGCGTAAGTATACTTACGACCCGAGCGTAATTTCATCATTTGGTAATGATGCTCAGTTGCATATAAAGTTATTATTGCGTTGCTTATTTAATGTTAATGAGTTGTCCTCGTTTAATTACACTAGAAAATATCCAGTTTAAATGGATTATATGAATTAAAATTGTCAAGGCTAATCAAAATTTGGAGCGCAGAAGAAACAATCAAGCAGAAGAAATTTTATTTCCGCTTTTCAACTGCAGATGGCTAGACCCACGTGGTTTATTGGTTTGTTGTCATTAGGCATGATTGTGGATGATTACGCGCTTTTTCCTGATTCGCAACGTCTATGTAAGTTGTATAACTATGAGATTGAATGTTGAAATTAAATATTCTCTTCCTCATATTTCTCTTTATTTTATTTTTTAATTACAGATTATTGAGGTAAATAGAAACCTAACCTCTTCGTTGATGAGTGTATTTGGAGAAGTATTCTTAATTACCGGCATTGCCGCACATTGATGACAGTAAATTTCATTGTACATTTGAGATATTAGTTACCAATCAAGAATCATGGGCACAGAGAAAAGTGACATTTCACAAAAAAAAGAATGGTCAGATGCTGAGCGACTAGAGCTTGCTAATAAGCTCGACAAAGAACTTGAAGATTATATAGATAGTCTTGACAAGAAATCTTACTCAGATGGATGGGCAGAAGATCGCTGGCAAGAAGAAATGGAAAAACATCCTTTCTTCATGACTAAAATGCCAGAAAATGATGAAGTTTCACCCCTCATTGAAGGACTTCAACAGTTGAAGTATGGGGAAGAATATAACACGCCCAATGAATTGGCTCAAAATTACAAGGAAGATGGCAACTTTAATTTTAAACACAAAAAATATCGTTTATCAATCCTCAGCTTTTCAAAAGGCATTGCAAGTAAATGTGAAGATAGAGATCTATTGTCTCAGCTCTACAATAATAGAGCTCTAGCTCAATTGAAGTTGGAAAATTACAGATCGAGTTTGAACGATTGTAAGCAGGCACTCAAACTCAATCCAAATTATGCAAAACCATTGTATACTAGTGCAAAATGCTATTTTCACATAAAAGATTATGACCAGTGTATACATTATTGCGATGAAATATTGAATGCGCTAGCAAAAAAAAATGAAACAGATGAAAGTATAGTGAGTATGAGATCTCAAGCTGTTAGAAGTAAGAAATTACTCCAGAGGAACAGTCGATTACAGCAATTGAAAGAGAAAAAAATAGATCAAGTAAAAGCAAAAATAGAAGAGACTATAAAATCGAGAAATATCAAGATTGATGACTCTGACTTATTTTATGATAGTCATTATCATGTTCACCTAGACGACGATGGTAGTCTAGTTTGGCCTGTGATGTTTGCCTATCCTGAAAACAACCAGACTGATTTTGTCCAGAACTTCAATGAGAACGTATTGTTTGAAGAACAATTGACAGAACTATTTGAGGAGCCACCTGCATGGGACAGGAACAAACGTTACCAGATCAAAAATTTAAATGTATACTTTGAAGGTTGTGATAGGAAGCCTTACAAAGTTGATGTTAAGCAGCCTCTGAGTAAAATTTTACAGCACGAAAGATTCATTGTCAAGAATGGAATGCCATGGTTTTTTGTCCTTGTTGCTGAAAGCAAAGAAGAATCATCTTTTTTTGGAAGCTTCAGGTAACTCTGTGCAGAACTGATGTGTTTTGCACTGCCAAACTGCTATTTCCATGTATCTAAAGCATATACATTGTGTAAAATGTAAACTATTGAAAAAAACTGTTGATTTTTAATTTTGTGAAATTTTATTTGATACAATCCCTTGATCCTATTTAAAGGATAGAGATTTGACTTGATCAGACTTGGCTGTGATTATTACGGAATGAAAGGGGGATTTATGCGAGAAAGGTCAAGCATGAATATAAGTGGGAATTATGCGACCTGTATGAATTTCCACTTGTTGCAGTTGACAAATCCTTGCTTGTCTTCAATATCATTCATTTATATGTTGTAACTCGCGATGGCTCGCATGTTTTCTTCCTATCGGAATTTTCCCTCTGATTACTATCACAAACACAATGGGTCTACTAACAAAATAGTCTTGAAAAAACTGCCGAAAGGCTAAAGTAATAAAAGCGTCGTGGATGTTTGCAAGGATTCTATATATAGGTTCGAAAGAACGAAGTGTATTGTTTCACGGATAAGAATTGCGCATATTATTTATTGTTTTCGAATCACATATTATTTCGTAATCGTTCAATTTTCAACAATGGAGTGTGTGTATATGCAACTCGGTTGAATATACAGGCGTAAGATTTCGGGAGTGTGAATGCGATTGAAGAGCGCGAGACTCGAGTTAATTTGATATATTGGCAATGCGGCGGCAGCGGTGGTGGCAGTAAGGTAACTGTACCCAATGTGCCCCCCCCCCCTAAGGGTTATTTGCGAATTTGACTATGATAGACTTTGAATTTTAAAATTCTGCGAACAGCATCTCAAAGCTTAGCTCAATACCTATTAGAAACCATCTCCATAATCATCATTCGACTACTTTAACCTATTGAAAATCGCAATTTAAAAAAAAACGTAAATGTGCCAAGTTGGCTACACCTGTAGTCAATTTGGCACAATTTTTTAATTATTGGTTACAGCCTATATAGGCCTACAGGGACGATCAAATTGGTGTTGAAATAAAATTTCATCATTGATTTTTATCAAGAATTTTCGTCATTCAACTGAAAAATACATATTTAAATCATTGTAACATGTTTATAAAAACGTAACGTTTATCTCTTAAATATTGATTTCATTCAACTCAGTCAACTCAGTCTCTCAGTTCATAATCACAAATTGAGATCGATTGAATCACTCGAAAAACTCGCTAACCTTAGTATTACAGGAGTACTATATAGAAAAAGGCCAGTTCCAACCACTAGAAGAATTGTAACTTATAGTAGGAACAATAAATGATAATTTTGAATTTCTGCTCAATGAAAACGTCTTGAGCTCATTTGAATTCATCAAAACCAATTATATTGACAGTGTGGAGAAATATTTGAAGGAAAACTAATGTGACCAATCGAAAGATGAGCTTTTTTGCATGGAATTGAGTAGCCACATTTGAAAAAATAAGTTAATATACTAATTTGGTAGAGGAAACTTACAGTGCGGCAATAAAAGTTGTAAAATAAAATAGATAATTCAACGGTGTTCCACTTCAAAGTGTTCTAAAAACGACTGGTTGGAGTGAAAAATGACCGGTACTCTAACGCCTGGAACCAATCATCTTGTTTCAATATTAAAACGTGATCGAAGTGCCTTTATGCGCTGCTAAAACAATTAAAACGCGCGAATTACAAAATATCAAAAAATGTGCCAAATTGGCTTCACTTTTTTTTGATGCGAAAAGGAGCAATATGAGTGCCTTAGAAAATAATTTTGGGAAAACTGATGAGACCAATCGAAAGCTGAGATGTTTTTACACAAAAAAGAGTGATGACACTTTGAGAGATAAAAATTATTTACTCCTGTTTTTTTAGGTTGAGTGTGAAAAGTGAAATAAGAAAAGGGTGAAAAAATGAGTAAACGAAACTTCAAAGTGTTGTAGGAGAGTGGTTTTAAGGGCTAAATGGGCGGGGAAGGTACCGAAAATTTTCTTTTAATTCCCCCAACATAACCCAAGAGCGACTGATGCTCAGAGAGCACCGGAAATACGAAATCTGACGATTGTGCCAAATTGACTACAGAGCCAAATTGGTTACAGTTACCTTAGTTGTTTAATTGTTGACGATGCAAGTGAAGAAGTATTGAAGGAGCCAGCCAGAGTCAAGGAGGAGATTGGGATCGAGAGGCTGGCGCGGTGGAAGAGCCGCATGCGCTGCTGGTGCGCACGTATGCGCGCGCGAGCCGTGACGCGCACGAGGTCTGCACTGGGTCAAGATTAATCGAGCGAAAGGGCCGCGCGGGGCCAAAACAAAAGTGTCCGCGAGGCATCAGCAGTGTATGACAAGGCATTCAATTCACAATTAATTTTTCAAACCGCCGCTCGCCCTTTTCGCTCCTACCCTTGAACTTTACAATTTTAGCTGGCTCTATTACTTGACCGCGAGCCGACTATGCGTCTTGTTTCCTCTCGCAACTTGACGGTTTCGCTTTCACGCCAAAAGAGATTCAAAGGAAATGTTGAGTATTCACAGATCCTCTGAACTCGCGAGCCACACACTTATTACTCTACATGAGTGTGCGTGGGGCAGAAGTGAGGCACGAGTGGCCGTTGAAAAGGGCTGTGGGCGACTCGTAGACACGCGCCCAAGTGCGCACGACGAGTTTTGTATTTTAATTGTCGATGGACCGGGCAATTGTATAACGGTGAGTAGATTTCTAGTAGGTTTCTCGCAAGTGTAGGTATAGGTCACGAACGGCTGTAGCCCCGTTCCAGTTTCACTTTCGCCCGCGACCCTTCTCAGCTCGCTTCTCTCTCCCGACTTGGCTGTATATAGAAGCGCGTATATATGTTCGATCACGCCCGATTCGGATATATAACGATGCGAGTATAGTTATTGGGTCGGTCTGACCGGAGCCCGTCGTATCCACTTGCGAGACGCGCTTGCAAATCTGTGCAGGGCTGCTGCTGCTGCATATATGCGGTTCACACTGGACCGCTCGAATTCAATCGAGCCCTGCCCCTCCTCTCGGGCTGCACGCGTCTATATATATACACATCGCATCATCCTACATTGATTCGAGTCTAATAGTTCTATAGCTATGCAAATGCGCGGCTATAACAACCAACGGCTGAATTGCTATACATAGCTGTGATGCACCCGTGAGGTATCACCAAGTGAAGTATACATCAATCAAATTTACCGCGAACGAGGAGCACGCGTCAATTTCTCGGACGAAGAGAAGCACACTTTTGTTTGCTTCGTCGTTGAGAATAACACGTGCTTGTGTTCCCATTTATCAGGATATGTATATATATATATATATATTATATATATATATATATATATATATATATATATATATATATATATATATATATATATATATATATATATATATATATATATATATATATATATATATATATATATATATATATATATATCGAGATATATCGCCCGAGCCAACGCGAAAGAGCACGAGATAGTAGGGATGTGTGCGCGGGAGCTTGCGCACATCCTCCGGACGACCCAGTTCGCGCATCATTCGGATATGTGGGTCACAGCTGGATGAAAATTTGAAAAAACCCGCTCGGTCGATCCAGCTTCTCTCTCGCCCCCCCCCCCTCCTCGCTGCCGTCGCGCGCGCGCGTTCACCCACCCACGCGCTTACGTAACACAAAGCTCGCGCCCGCCCGACTGCAACCACACCAAGTTCAAGCTGCTTTGAGCTGCCAGCTAAAGGAGACAGACTTGATGTCAAGCAAAGCTCGCGCGCGCGCGCGCCTCCTATTTTGAATTTGTTCAACCAATTTCTTCATGCCCCCATACACGCGCAAGTCGAGCTTTATGAATGACAAACGATTACCCACAATAAATACATCCATTCATCGCGCTCACTACCCCCAAGTGTACACAACGCTTACAATGTTGTATAATACACCTAGTGAGATACTTACTTTTGTAACCTGACCGTCTCTCGTTTGACTTGCCGCGAGCTGTGCGTTACTGTGTGTCAGTGCCCATCGTTATCTTAAACTGACTGTTCCGCTCACCCTGTTTGAGCAAATCAATAAAATACGCCCACTACTACATTGACAAGCCAGCTGACACGGGCCACCTTAATTCTTACGAGAACATTACTTTTCCATGGCGAAAAATAAAAATTTATCATCTTGGATAGAACGCAGGGGGGTACATATAACAGTTATCGATGATACCAGTGTTCCCGAGCTCGTAAAAATTACTCAAAGTAATCTAGAACTTTGCTGGCCCCATGCTTGGTCCTTCTAACCAACTCCCGTATGTCTCACATGTTGTTTAGATACGGTTTGACTCGAGGTGGCCTTTGGGCATCTAAATATATCCTTTTGGGGTCGTTGTCAAATTTTACACTCAAACCATTGTTTCACAACAGTTTCAAGTTTGATTGGCTACTTTTTTTCAGCTGCTTTTTTTATTTCGCAGCGACTGACTTACAAAATACATTAACCTACTAGCATCAATCCGTCAATCAGAGCTGAAGCTTTTATTTGTTACTGTAAATAAAGAGATATTAATTGACTACATTTCAGTTATATAAACATAGAATATCAACACGTGTTTCAAAGTTAATATACGACCGATCGAGTGTCTCGATTTTCGCAGTCTCCGCGTGTGAAGCGAATCATCACAGAGTTTGGTTGATGCAGTGCCCCGGCTCAATACAACATATTGAACAGGGAGTACCATTTGATGCAGGTGCGTTTACAACGAAGACGTTCAAAGTACGTACCGGTACATTGCTCGGTGATTGCCGAGCCACACGACCATACCCAAATGGCCAATGGAAATCGATTGAAACTTGATCTTGACGCGAGATTCGGGGTGCATGGGGATTTGGATAAAATCGAAACACCGCAGACAGAATAGTGGATACTTTGGGTTGTAGTAGGCGCGTAACCGGGAAATTCCAGCGGCGCGCAGCAGTGGGACACACAGGCGGTGTGTTTATTATTGATGGACAAAAAGTAGAGTGTAATGTGCCGCGAGGCAGGTGAGGGCACAATAAAAGGATGTTATAATATGCATGTAAAGGGGTGAGATTGTGCTGGAGGTTGGGTGGCGGCTGGGGCAATCCAGCTCGAACCGGATCGGTCCGGTGGGGGGGGCTGGGGCTGGGGCGGCGCTGGGGCGGCGCTGCTGGGGTGCGCGCAGACTCGGCTTCGGGACTTGGTGGGAGGGGAGGAGGGGAGGAGGCGGGAGGCGAGCGAGCGAGGTGCAGTCGGGCACCGATCGAGCTGGTTGGCGAAGCTCCCAAGCGCTCCAGCGCTGCAGTCTCGACCCCGAGCGTCGGCCCCCAGAGGTGAGTCGCTCCCTCCACCTGCCCGGCCCACCGCCATAGTATACCCGGCCCACACGCGCGCCTGTAACCAAGCCCGCGCTCGCTGCTGCTGCTGCTGGCAGCTTTGGCAAGCGGCAGCTGCAATCGATTGACCGAAGCTCGCCCGTGCGCTTCTACACCCAGCTATGCATGAACCACCCGAAATACCCCACACTTTGCTGCACTTTCCCACACCCCACGAATCGGCTCGTGTCCCCCACCCCCCGTGTGCTTGCGAGCGTTTGGAAAAGCCTACATTTCGAGGGACACCCCCCGAGCCTCCCGAGAACAAAGGCTCGCCTGGTGAAAAATCGCGATTCCGTACAGCGCGTCACGTAAATCCATGGTCACGCCAACATCTGAACACTGGCGTGCCAATGGCTTCTCCACCGTCAATTATTCAGATTTCCCGGACGAAGAGAAAGAGAAAAAAAAAGGAGTTATTTCTGGACGAGGGGGTTTGTCAGCTTTTCGTTGCAACAAAAATTCTGTCTTACATTCTGGCGCGTGGTTTTATTCCTTTAGAAGATGTGTCGATACACATGAATGAGCGCGTTAGCCCGTCGTAGCCGCCCGCGCGACGATGATAATTTTCAATCGCACGTATGTATATATGTATATGCGGGTGTAAACATCGCGTTGGAGGGGAAGAGTGCGCGTGCGCGCAACCACGAGAGGGCCAGCACTCAGCAGTCGAGTTTTGAAAAGGACGCGGCTGCGCGTCGATATGTCCAGTCGAATCATTCGCTAACTTATCAGATACATACATAGACTTTGGGCGCTGAGCGGTCCTGTAGAAATAGGGGCGCAGTAATAAATCGGAATAATTGAGCGAGAGTAGAGTAGGGAAGCATTTGGGTTGTCGCGTGTCGGACTCCTGGAGAACAGAGCTTGAATTGAGCGAGCGAGCGAGCCGCGTTCCCAGCTCTCGCGGTAGCTTGTTTTTGCATAGCGAGCCCCTATCGCCGCCCTCTACAGCTGGTCTTGCAACCAGTGCAACATTTAACCGCGCGGCATTTCCACTTCGTTTGCTGTCCCGCGCGCTTCTCTCGGCGCCGACCAGCGTCTGGTTACTATCATACATACATAGTATCTCGATCACTGACCGATCAAGAGGTCGAATAAATGCGTGTCTTGAAAATACAGATATTTGATCAGCTACGCGTGTATTTAATCAACAAAGTAAAGATTTGTTAAAAAAAAGAAAAATGCTTCCAATTCGAATACAAATATTTTGTGTCTCACTTCAATCACTTGATTACTGAAATACTGCGTCCATCTTTGATGCTCAATGCCACCCTGCTGTTCCCACCCCCGACGCAAACCGGTGTTACCGGTATTATTATTATGCCTCTAGTAATATTACACGTCTAATCGGTGGAGGAGGAAAACACGTAAGAGTATATAGTGGTCGAGAAATGTCAGCCTCGTAAACGACTCACTCTAGCGACTGCAGCCTCAATGGAATAATCTAAAATCGATCTGTGTGTCGTCGCATGACCTGCTGCGCATCTGTCACTTGCGCGCGCGCGCGAGGCCAACCCCGACGATTGACTGGCCGACCAGGTAAATCGCAGAGAGAAAGAGAGAGAGCATATATGTATATATACGTCGGAGTACAGATATGTATTCGAGCAGTTGGCCTTGACACTGATGAATTTTAGTCAAACAGATTAGGCGCGACTCGGGCGCGGAAAATCAGCTTGGTCAGTTTTCCGAGTGAGAGAGAAGTAGCGCGAAAAACGTGCGCGCACATGTGGTGATAATGAAATTCAGCTATTTGCTCGCGTCGGTCGTATATATCTGTTTCCAAATCAATTCCTCGCGCCGATAGCGATTGTCGTGGATGAACAACAGTATGAATTGCCAGGGGTTATTACTCCATGGACCTCGGTTGAATTAGCGCGTGTGCTCATGTATATGTGTAGAAGTATAGAAAGAGACACGCGAGCTGGCTTTTCGCGAGCTGGCCTCGAGCGAGAATTAGGCCAACTAAACGTATATGTATACATGAACTCAGTGGCGCGCGCGCGAGACGCGTCGATCCGCTGCTGTATAGAGCGAGTCAGCTGATGCTGCGCGACCCGACGGCGCGCCGTCAGCTGCTGTCGTTGCAAGTATACAGGTGTACGCCAGTTCCAACTAGCCCACCCCATCCGATCATTTAAGTACACGCACGCGAAAAAATACGCTTCTCCTACAATCATAATGTCGATTGAATGGATAGTTATGCTCCCCCAAACGGCCTTTCATCCCTGTGCTCCCGTCTGATATTTTAACGGTAGCCAATTCACACCAGCAACTTTATCTTTCCTCAACTTTTCACCATTTTTTGTATTCGTTTCAATTGGCATTATATAAATGTATACGTATACGCGCACGCTCGCTCGCGCGACACTACTTAATTACACAAAGTGAGCGAGACGCGCTGTTTATCTCGCTCGAATCAGATGGTGTGTCGCGTCGCGCGGTTCTATATCCCCGAGTGTGCCCTTCTCATTTTGCATCCGTCAATCCCGCGCGCGCGCGAATATATACGGCAACACTGCCAAGTCTCGATGTATACTCGAGAGAGGGGAAAAAACAAAAAAAAAACGCATCTCGAACGAACGCGTGTGGCTCTGCGACTGATGCACTTGTAATATCCGCGTCAAACCGAATGATCGGATTAATCGAGGTGATAGTGAATTTGCAGCAAAAAGCGCAAAATCCAAACCTCCGCGTTGAGCCACTTCTACATAGCGAAATCCAAGTGATCTATGTACGACATTGGCGCTTGTTAAAATTGGATTATTTGGTTGAATAACACAGTTTCCGCGAAAGTGAAAGAGAGAGATTGAGAAGAGAGAGAGGGAGATTCCCCAAACTCGGCCGTAATTATTTTCGCGCGCGGGCTTACTGGCGAGCGAAAACGTTTGTTAAACGCATTCGACGATTTATCACAAGTTAGATTCTCCAGAGTCGTTGCTTGCATTATAGGCTTGAATCATCCGCCTCTTATAGAAAGATGAGTTGGTCAGGGCCAAGATTCCATTGGCGATTGCATCTCGCCCTGTGTGCATCAATACGTATAGACAGATACGATCTGTCCGGATTTTGGATTGGATTTGTGTTGAGCGAGTCGAGTGTAACTCAAATACCAAGCCAAGTATAGCTCGCACTCAACGAGTGTATTGAAAAACACAATCGGATTAATTGAGTCGGATAGGTCGAAACACCGTGTATTTGCAATGGAAGTTTATCGCACGTGCGACTGGGGCTGGAAAAACAACAGGGCCGGTTGTCGGCGACGATTTAGAGGCGGCACAAAGGAGAAATTGGCAATTGTGATATATCCGTGCGCGAGTATACTGCACCGAGCGACGATGTCGCGCTATCGGGCGTAAAAATAATTAACGACCGTCGGAAAATCGAGTGTGGTAATTCCTATACACACATAATAGAGAATGCGAGCGCGACGACGTTGCAGCTCGAGTCGATTGAAATTACAGATATTGATTTTTTATAGCGCTAAGAAGGATTCGAGGGTCGTTGGCGCGTACCTACGCCTGTGAGTCGACTATCAGGTGCTGGGGGTAAGATTTTTGCGGTTCACGGCAGCAGCAGCAACAGCAGTGCAACCAGTTGAATCTGAGCCAAGTCAAACTGATATCATACGATAGCGCCGCGCGCTTCGTGGATAATTTAACTAGTTTGGCGCGTCGGTCGGTTCTCCTTTTCATCTTGCATCTTTCAATTCAAAACTGCACTGGCGCTCGACGCTCCACACTGCTTTATTCAGTCAAACTGGAACGGAGACAAATTGGCCGTGTCTTGTACGTCGAGTGCGCGGCCGCTCGCTCAATCTCCCGGCCAAGCCGCGGCGGATTCACGCCTTAACGGACCTGCCTTTATTTCCGCGTTTATATTGTGCTTTGTTTGCATCTCGATGAATAGATCCTAGAACCACTCGCCGCGAATATTCCGAAGCATATTACATATATACTCCAATCGAGTAGGTATACGGCCAAAGCGGGAATTCAACAGTAATTGTTGGGTCGCAGTGGAAAATCAAACGATCCAGCTCCTCAAAGTCAACTTTTTGTCGTACAGCAGCAAAAACTCGAACAAGGACTTGCGTTGAGAGAACAAAAAATTAGCAAAGTATGCGCGAATGTCGAAAAGAAAAAAGAAAATCGGGATGACTTGGGAATAAGGAAAGAAATGCTGCAGGTGAATGCGACGCGTTGCATGAGTGCATCGAATCGTGAGGATGGAAATGCTCGAGTCTGGTGAATTACAGACTAGAGTAAGACGCTCTATACTGTGGTCTACTGTTCGTGGGAAGGAGAGCTTACGTCGCGCGGGATCGGAAGCGAATCGAGCGATCGCCGCGCATCGGTTGCACTGTTCATATATATACAGTACTAGTAAGGACTAGCCGTGACGTGGGGTGGTGGCGGCGCGGCGGTAGCACGGATATTCTTGTCCTATCCGCTGGAGTGCGGCGGACCGCGCGGCAGACCACCTGCGACCACCAGTCGACGAGCACGCGTCCAGTACAACTCTCTCTCTCTCTCTCGCGCGCGCGCTTAATATACTCCAGGTAAACTTTTCGACTCGTCTCTCGATACATATATATATATGTATATATTGTGCGCGCTTTGCTTTCCTTGACGTATACATAAACTTACTCTCGGTCCATTCGATCATCTATATTCGCGCGATTGTGCGTTTTCAATGAATCGAACGGAGGGAGAAAAGTGACATATATGCATTGTGCTGTGTCGAATTAAAAGGGATTGAAAGGGATTGATCTATCGCAACGCGAATACGTGAAAGTCGAAGAATACCTATTGCGGATTTGTTTTGCCAACGCTCAACTCAGTGTGCGAGTGTGCGCGTGTGCTTAGTCCCCAAGTGATAAGCTCCTGCCTTGCATATGCGTCCTGTCGCTGTTTGTCGCCGCTGCTAGTCCAATTCGAGTGCAGTGTCACGCGCAGCTATATATTACCAGGTGCTGCCCGGCATTAGCCGCTCTGCCACTGATTATATCGGATAGTTGCGCGAATTAAAAGTCACGATATATACTTACAAGTTTAGATTATAATTAAAAACGGCGCGTGACAGCACAATCGAACGGATAGTAGCATTGATGTATGCAGAGTACACCGGTTCATTCATTCGAGCATACAGATATACACGTTGCAACTTGGCAATTATTTCAAATGGATCAAACTGCAACGTGTGTACTCTGAACGAATAATCGTTTTCCCAGTGTGCTGCACTCGACTGTTTCCTCCTTCTCGCGACGAGTTGCAATCGATCGGGTTATATTATATCTTGTGCTTACGCGACGCGCCTCGCGCTAATCGTTGTGTAACGAATAACGTGTGATAGCCGCGACCGAGACGTATGGATTTTAGCAGATGGAGAATATAGGGAGCTTTTGAAAATACAACAATAACAGAGTCTCCGGAGTATACGCGGCTGGAGGATGACGTGAGCTGGCCTCGGCAGCGCGGCGTCATGCTTATAATAGCTCGCGCTACGCGAGAGGAAAAACTGCGAGCGAGCGTTGCGTAAGCGCGCAAGAGAGCACGTGCGCGTCGGGGTCGGGCCGTCGCGTGGGCGCAACCCCAATCTCTACGAGATCGTTGGTCCACCTCTTACGTCATACTCTTGCTACTCCTTTTTCACCTGCACCGTACGTCAAACGTCGTTTGTTAATCGACTAATCAGTCTACCGATTGCTCTACCCAGTCGTTCGCTGAACCTTTTACAGGTGGTCTTTGCGGATACCCAAATAGATCGCTAACATTTCCAGTCGTTCGCCTTAACGTCATTCAATTTCCTCTAAATATTCTTTCATTTTCTACTTCACTATACGTATATACGTGATGATACATATAACACCTACAAGAGCATAAAATCAGCAAAGATCGAGGTTAACGTCACAGTGGCAAATGAAATCATCGGTTGATGAGTGGCTGTAAATATCATCTAATTGAGTATCAAACAAATAATTATTTTTATTTTTAACATCCACAAGTTTCAAACGATGGATAAATGAATTCTAGCGGGCTTGGTGAATATTGCGATAATATAATTCCGCTCGAATAATTGTCGAACGATCGTGACTCATAAAGAAAAATCGGCAAGGGAGAAAAGGGGATGTCGACATCCCCGTATGCACTGCAGCGAAATTACCGATTACGAATAAGCAGGTCATGAAAAGCTCGGTTTTGCGGAGGGCAAGCTTTGCTGATAGTTTGAGGTGAAGCTATATAGGGAAAGCGTGCAGTGCGTGCGAGAGAAAGAGAAAGAGATTCCGAGCTTGGCCGTGCAGGCAAATTGGTGCTTGGCTGCGCGCAGGAGAGCGAGAAGACGTGCAATCTGTCGGACAAACTTTTGCCAGTCTCGTGTCATCCTGTTATCCCGTTGTCGTCTCCTCGTGATCCTCCCATTGCGCGCACAATTGCGCACATCTTCCTTTCGGCCTTGTTGGCTTCGCCGTCGTGACGCGAATTACTACGCTTACGGAAACCGCACCAACTTTCATTTCATACTCACACACAAATTTTTCCTCTCCTGCTCTGCACACACACACACACACACACACACACACACACACACACACACACACACACACACAGAACCTGCCTCTTCCAATCTAATCGACCTGTCAATTATCTACGTATCAAATTTATAGTTGCCACATGTTTACAAGCTTTTATCTATCGGTTATCTAATGGTATCGTAGCGTGTCGCGGGCACACACGACTAAATATCTCATCGATTCTCCGGGCGCACTTTGGCATGACCTTATCAGAGACGTACATGAACTCGAATAAACCCAATAGCATTACAGACGACGCGACGTTGGGGGAGTATGAGGCTTTTTGAGCTGTAGGTGGACTGTGTGTTGCAGGATGAAATACTCGCCGCAGGCGCAGCAGCAGCAGCGTCAGCAGCAGGAGAAGGGTAGCAAGCAGAAGTCGGAGAGCGAGATGAGCTCAGTGTCGGCGACGCCGTCGCGGGCCGCCTCGGCCCTGCAGCGCTCGGCCTCGGCCGCCTCGGCGGCGGGCAGCCACGCGGGCTCGGCCGCCCGGCGGGCCCTCGCCTGCCGGCCCATCTCCACCGACATGTTCGCCTGGATGCGCGTCTTCCGGCTGGCCAACCTGCTCCACCAGGTCGGCTGCTAGTCGCCTCCCCCTAGTGCCCCCCCTAGTGCCCCCCCCCACACCCTACTGTCCGGTCGCTCGGCGGCCGCAAGTACAGTTCGGTGAGAGGGACGAGGCGCGAGCGAGGCCGCTTGCCTGTGTCCCTCGAGTGCCGACGGCCCGTTTGCCCGGCTCGCGCTCATCCTGATGCAGCCGCGGGGGCAAACACTCTGTGGGCACTACGCACGCCAGCGCCCCTCGACCTTCTCGTCCTTGTCACCGAACATGCCGCGCGCGCGCCAACCCCCTCCTACCCCTCCTACCCCTTCCCAGCCCCTCCTAGCCCCTCCTAGCCCCTCCTAGCCCCTATAGACATATACAATCAAGATTCGATCCCATAGGGTATTATGCGAACGACACGTGGTAAAAGTGCGCTCGATCGATCGTTATAGAGCTTCATCCGCGCATCAACAGTCACTCACACACACACGTACAGCGTATAAATGTTTATTCATCGTGGGATTCCCGCTACGATTGCGCGCCCCCGGGCAAACACCTACAGCTGCACAGGATCGACAAGTGCTATGTCAATATATACATGTGAGGATGACGGCGCGACACACACACGCACCCACCCACCCACATACCGATTTTGGGGCTCGGCTGTGCTCGCAGTCGCGGTCGCCGCACTTGTCCCTTGGGAGCACCAAGCCCGTGCTCCCAAGCCGGACAGCAAACGACTGCGGCGAATCGAGCTCGGCTGTAGCACCAAGCGCTCCTTTCCCGCGCCAACTTCATTTCCAATCCGCCACACGAACGAGACGTGCCTGTGCGCGCGTGTGTGCGCGCGTGAGTGTGTGTGTGTGTGTGTGTGTGTGTGTGTGTGTGTGTGTGTGTGTGTGTGTGTGTGTGCGCGTAAGCAACGTCCATTTGTTGTATTATCGTTGCATTCGGTTCGTTTGTCTCGCCGGCCCGACCTCGGGCCCAGCGCAATTGTTACACGTATTTTCAGTTTGCGAGTCTCCAAGTCATTCTCCTCGAGCGATTAATTTTATCGTTGTATTGATTTGAACGTCGTCGCGGGAGGATCAATTGGAAATGCAAGAGAGAAGAAACGGAGCGTAGGCAAACTATATATGTATGTGATACCGTAACAGCTTCGACTGCCATGTTAAGGAAACGTTACCGGGCAAAACTTTCTGTTGAAACGATGAGAGAGACTAGAATATATGATATGAAAAACTAAAAGCAACAAAAAAAAATAATTAACGGAAATATTGACAAACGAACGGGAGTCAAAGAAAAAAAGAAAAAGAAAGCTCAAGCGAGTTTATCAGTCGCTCTTGGACTCTAGTATTCATTTTTTTTTCGCCTTACCCGTACGTGCCATCCCCAATGAAAACATCCTCGTGCAAACCGATCGATTGTTGTTGACTTTTTTTTTACGCGATGATCCCGCGCGCCGAAGCGGAAACTTGTAAAAGCAGAAAAACACCACTATTGTCACAATTTGTCATATGTTCTGTAACAGCGCACGTTTCTCCATTAGACGACTGTATACATATAGCAATACGTACATATATATTTTACGACTATGTGAGCAAATCGACTAATAAACTGTTTGCTTTATCTTGCGATGTATGTTGTTATTCAGAGCAATATAATTCCCAAACACCTTTCCCATGTATATATTTCCTTCCAATATCGTCGAGAAGATGATATTCCGATTCGTTGATCGATGTTTAATCTCTTTCACTTGCTTCAATACCTTTGAGTGAGTAATATTGATTTATTCATCTGCACACAATCCTCTTTTTATGTATTATTCACAAAACGCACGTAAACGCTCATTTTACGCATCGATTTTCGTGCCTTAAATGCGATTTTACGCACTGAAATCGATGCGTAAAATTCGCGTTTGATCACTATACCATAAAATATTGTATGCAACTCGTGAAATGCGATTCCACGCACTCGTGTGACGATCTAGCTCTCGTTCGCCAGCTTCGGACGACTCGTGCCAGCTTGTCATACTGGTGCGTAAAATCGCATTTAACGCACTAATTGCATAATATACTATTAGAGCTGAACTGCAACAGATGTTTTCGTCTGTAATATGAATAACCATACTCATGGTTGTATGAAACACTTAAAGTAGTGCAGAATCCCAATTTGAGCTCGTTTTTATAAGGGCGTTTTGAAAAAACATTTTTATTGCATGTATCAGTCAGCGTGGCATAGATTTTTATAATAAAAATAAAAAAATATTCATTATTATATTTTTCATATAGAGATCGTCACCAATGACTTTGACGGTACTTTAACCTGCATAATTTATAATCTTTTGACTTGTTATATCAAATTGAAAAACGAATCATCAAATTATCTGATATAGAAGCTGAGATATTGTCGGTAAAAAATCAAACGTTCAAATCGTTTTGATCCTCAGCGTCTGACTTTTCGTAGCTTCTTTTCCCCTACCCCCTCCACTTCCTCTGCACCGAAAGTGCTGCGTTTCAATGATTTCCACCAACCTTCCGCCCGACTATTAAGTATTAAGAACATTACTCACGTACATAATAATTAATACTTAAGGAAAACAATGTTCAAGCTACCAGAAACCGTTTCGAATATTATTCTACTGCGTATACTTTTGCCGGAAAGTTACCTCAACTTTGAACCTCTATATCTCGGGATTCACAAATTAGATTTGAGTAAATAAAAACTCAAAATGAGCGTCTGTTTTTCTTCTATCATATGCCACTTTCAAATTTTGAATAGATAGGAAAGCCGCGTTGCAGTTGCATTGTTTTACGAGGTACTTTTTACGAAAAAATTTTAAAAAATTCTAAAAGTTGATAAAATTGATAAAATTGATATTTTTCTGCGGGGGATCGATAGTTAGTATCTATCAGAGTACGTAAAAAAATTGGCAGGTTTCTGAGAGGCTCATAAAATACTGAATTACAGTTGTAAAATTTAGCGATATTTTGAAACTGGCTAACTTAAAATATAGATTGTGGAAAAACTATCAGAGATATCGAGATGAAATTTCTTTTGTATTTTCATTACTGTATAAGGTACTCTGAATAACAATCTCATTATCGTAGGTATGATTTGAAAACTGTAAAAAAAATCACAAAAAATGGCTTGCTTTTTGCGGTTATTTTTCCCTTTCCACCTATTTTGCAACAACAATATTCGAGATTAGTGTTTTGAAATACTCAATCCTTATGCAAAATTTTATAACGAAACTTTTTTTCCTCTTGCATTTTACTTTAGGATTGATAGTTTCCATACTATCTCAAAAGTAAAAGAGAAAAATGCACAATTTGTTACCATTATCATAAATAAAAATATGAAACCATACTTTTTATTTGTCCACGTATGTCTCATATCATTCTAAATCATCAATTCCGAAGAAAATAAAAAAATTTCCAGAGAGGGGGATGAAAAGACAAATCAAAAACAGATGAGTCCTGGACTAGAACCATTGATGTGTTGTTCTACAACCGACCCAGGCTTATGATGTTAGGATATACGTATTCAGTCATTGGATTGTATTCTCTCGTTTTCAAGAGTTTCGTGAGATGCTCACTATTTTTTCCATATATACTTTTCACATAGTTTAAAGCCTGAAAATACTCGAATTTCATGAAACTCCACACTCACAAAAATATCTTCTTGTTCCCAGAGGAATAGAGCCTCATACAGAATTCCGCTATTTTCAATCGTAATATATTGTTGATTGGAGAAGAAAAGTCTTGTCTCAAGAAGATTCTTTTTGGAAGTAGCAGAAATTCTTCATGAGGCATAATTCCTCTGGGAACAAAAAGATATTTTTGTGAGTGCATAAGATTGCATGTACATGGAAGTACTCATATCTTACTGACCAGCCAACCAGGCTTTCTCAAATTTTGGGTGAAACTTTTATATTAAAAAATATGCTCATGTACGAAGTTTCAAGTATTTTTCACTTTTTTTTTATTTGTAGCCAGAACATACTCAGAATGTTTTTGATGAAACACGCGTGAATACTTCACGTATATAAAAATCGAAGGCATTTTGTCTATTATTTATAATGGGGGATAGTTTAGGCATTATTCATCGGAGCACAATACATTAATTTTATTTTTGTCACAAAAATAAACTAATCAAAACTGGTTTATTATTCACTGTCGAAACTCAAGGTAAAATGCAAAATTGAAATTTGAATCTATATATTTTACTTTTAAAATCTGGTGCTCTAATCAAATTCTTTTTTTTTTTTGATATCTTCTTTAAGCAACAAATATTCATGTCGTAAAATACAAATACTTCCCGATCAAAAAAAAAGAAGCATACTAGCATACGCTAATTGACGCCCAAGTTGCAATTTCTGTAATCATGAGAACTTTCTACTCTAGAAGATTATTCAATTGTTAAAAATGAGAATGCAAGCTAATTTGCAACTGCTTTTCTCCTCTACTGACGTGTTCAGTCCCTATTTAACATAATTATTTAGTCCACCAAATGAGTAAGTCATTTGGAAGCAGTGTGTTTTATTAGCCGGTGTGACTTGTTGAAATGTGCTACTGGTGATTCCTAAGAATTTGAAAAATTCTCTGTGTATCTCTTTTGTGTCGGACTGGATCATAGAAAAGAAAATATAAGGTACATGTACCCAATATGCACCACTTGAGCGAGAAAGATCTAATTTTTTCAAGTGGCTGGTGGAAAATAACAAACTATATCTTTAAAATGAGCTTTGATCTGTATTCAATTTTCAATTTTCTACGCTGAGATATAGACTTTATATCTCTATTATTCGAGACCGGTCAAAATGTTTTGTTCCCTCATTATTCTGTATTGCCGACAAGATTCTATGCACCGGTGCTGTTCTAGACGCTCTTACATATATGAAATCGAAAGGGTGGTGCATATTGGGCATACCTGCCTTAAATGAAAGGAAGGTAAATTGCATGTATATGTATATATGACGTTGTATGTGATCAAATATGAAAGATGGTAATAGATGTTTCATCGAATTGACAAAAATTTGTTACCATAAGTCTTCAACATTCTCGAACATAGATGATAGTGGATTGTAAATTAGTTTAATTGACAAGAAGTAACTCGTACATATTTTCTGAGGTTTACAGAGTTATTTTAATCCATGCACAGCTATATGCTTGTTTGGTTGGAATACTAGATGGGGAATATATACAATGGATCCCACGTTACATGTGTCTATGAACACATGGTGAACGTTAGCGATGACCTGGAAACTTTCTGACAGTCTCATGCATAAACAATGCGGAGAAGCTCTGATATGTTGATGAAAGTATGACTCTTGAATAATCAAGAGTGTGCGACTCGTGCGGCTTTTTTTGATATGACGAAATTTTGTTTTGCCGACAACCTTAGTTTGCAATAGAAGATCGTACGAGTTCAACATGGACGTTGAAATGTCGGAGCTAGATAAAATTTATGAACGTTTTGGCGACGATTTAGAACCGGTGAAATTGGTAGGAGAGAGTGATGTACAAAAATTCTATGCTGGCAAGACATTGTTTATAACAGGAGCAACAGGATTTATAGGGAAAAGTTTAGTAGAGAAATTACTGAGAAGCTGTTCCGACCTGAAACACATCTACATATTATTGAGGGATAAGGATGGTAAAACGATCGAAGAGCGATTAAAAATCTACTTGCAGCATGAGGTGAGTTGCACTCTACAAATTTTCTTCCTCACTCAAGAGTCTTTCATTGGTTTTTCAAAGATATTTTTAGCACGGTATCTCTATGTAATCATTAAAAAAATAAATCAATTTTGATGATGAAAAGATAAAGCTCAGTTAAATATTCCCAGAATATGTTGAAAAATCATATGCATATACTTCCAGATACAAAATCTTATGTTAGCGCATTATCTTAAATCTAGAATAATTTAAATGAGCCAAAAGTAAAATGTATCCTCGCGAAGTATCCTTACTCATTCACGTACGGCAAATTTCGCGGTTTCATTTTTTCACGATTTGAAGAAAGAGCACCTGATAACGTGTTTTCGCAGAACTACCAGTGCGTACAGTCATAAAGCTTGCCCAGAGATGAAACAAAACAAACCTCTTTCAATTCTACCATATTATTTTATTTTCGTTACGGTTGAAACGTGGAGATGAAATGTCTACTCTGGGAAAACTTAATATCCGAAGACTATTATGAATTGATTTAATATAGCAACATGATTGAAATGTTACGGAGGCGAATTCTTATATTATCCTATCAAAGTATTTTTATCATTAAATAAATGTTTTTATAATTTCAAAATTGTTTGCAGATTTTTGAGTCTCTGAGGAAAATCAATCCAAACTTTGAGAAAAAAATCACAGCCATAAAAGGAGAGTTATTTAAGGATAGGTTGGGTTTGTCCGATCATGATAGAGGTATTTTGAGAAAAGAAGTCAATGTTATGTTCCATAATGCAGCTAATGTAAAATTCCTTGCAAGAGTAAGCACAGTCCTCAAAGAAAACGTATTGGGTACGAAAAACATGCTTGATTTAGCTGAAGATTGTGAAAATTTGGATGTGTTTGTGTACGTGTCAACGGCTTATTCGCACTGCTACAGAAAACATATACACGAAGAATTTTATGCAGCACCCGGCGATATGAAAATGGTCCAAGACATGATAGATAGTGACATGATAGCTAAAAATGGTATGTCGGAAGATACTCTCAAAATGCTGCTAGGAGATCACCCCAATATATACACGTTCACCAAAGCGATATCTGAAAATATGGTCCGACAGCGTTCCGAAAAAGTAAATTTTGCCTGTGGAGTCTTTAGGCCAAGCATTGGTAAGAACCATGAAAGTTAAATTCTTAATGTAAGCATTTTTTCAAGCATTATTCGATTTTATGAAAGACAAATCTGAAAATTGGCCTAGCAGCAGTTTAGCCATGATTTTAGAATTTTCAACTCAAAATGAGTTACATTGGTGATGAAATGCGGTGTACTAAATAACAGTGAGATTACTATCGTATGGATCATGATGGGCTACAACGATGTAAGTTGTTGCCCCAATATTGCACGCATGGAAAATTTGGAAAAATTCGCTGATGTCGTAAACAGCGGTCAAAAAACCTCGCGCTCCACATCACATTTTAATCGCGTGAATAAAAGTTGAATAATGCTTTGAAAAAAAACAAACTTTTTTTTGTCTTTGGAATTCGCATATTTTGACATGATTTTTCAGAAAATAGTATTTCATGCAAGTTCTCTCTTGTACTCTCCGATCCCTATTCCCTGTTAACTAAACATTCGTTTTTCATATACCTCGTTTTGTGCCCGTAGAAAGTAGGCATGTATACAGGCAGAAAGAAACAATTCAATACTTCTAAAAGATATCACATTCGGTTCTAAACTGGGATTAAATTAGAGCTACATACTTTTTTATTATGGCTAGTATGTTGAAATGCTAGTTTCTTGTCTACATTAGTATTCCACAATGGATTATATAACTCGGCCGATATACGCGGACCAATTTTAGAACACGTGTTCTAATGCTATATACAGTACGTAAAGTCTTATTTAATGAAAAATTTGAAATTTGATTTTGTCTATTAGTGGTTCCAACGGCTAGAGAGCCGTTAGTCGGTTGGATCGACAACATGAATGGACCTATATTATTTTTCATCGGAATCGGCTTAGGTATTATACACGCAGGGTATGATAAGCCAGCCGTACAAGATGTGGTACCGTGTGATATGACTACTAATGCATTAATTGTGACGACGCGAGACCTATGGAACCGATGGTGGGTTGGACTCTGTATTTTACTCATCGTCATTCATGTGATGAATGCGTTTTAACGATTAAAACGTGTTTTTTTATGCAGGGTGATTGAGAAAAAAGCTCTTGTATACAATTATGGCAGTAGTACAATCAAACCAATTAGGTTTGCAAAAATGTATGACATGATTGAACATATTCCTATGGAACAAAGGTCTTCTCATCAAGTAACCAAAGACTTTGTGATAATCACACAAACTTTATCGGCCTTTCTAATACTCCACGTGATTTTCCACATTATACCAGCGATTTTGTTGGATTTAGGTCTACTCCTAATAGGACGAAAACCAATGTGAGAAGATTTACCTGCTATTCCCAAGTGAATGTATCAAATGGTGTTTTTCTACTCTAATAATTCAACTTCTATTACAGAGCTTTTTCTGTCAGTATGAAAGTCACCTGGAATTTAGATAAAATCTACTACTTTGCCCATGGAGACTGGAAGATTTCTATTCCGGAAACGATGAGGGTTATCAATCAGCTCAACCCAATCGATAAGGAACTATTCTTTTGTGACTTGCGACAAATCGAATGGGAAGACTATATACCTTCAATGGCTCTGGGGATAAAGAAATATGTTTTAAAAGAGAACATGAACAGTAAAAGGGCTGGACGTCATTACAGGATTCTCACTTATGTACACTATGCAATCGTTTATTCATCAATTTTAGCACTCGAGTACTTTATATATTCCTACACAAGTTCAATGTTGTTAGTCGCATTAACTTTAGCAGCTATACTTATCAAATAAAATTGTAAGAAATTAAAATTGCATATAATGTAACGTTTTTCGCGAATTTGGTATTACATGTATCCTCCAGATAAGCAATTACCACATCAACTATTTGCTCAATTTACCGATAGACAATCAACTAGCACAATAGATGAAGGACTGATTTGATAATATCTTGAAATTTATTCATCTATGAACTAGATTGATAATATCATTTTCCTCAACTGGTTATTATTCCTTTGATTTCTCTCTTGAATTTATTTCCCATTACGAGATATTCCATAAATCTAATTATTTGATAATACATTTTCGTAATTTAGTGCGCAGAGTTTGTCTTTTGCTTTCTCAAAGAGAAAGCTTTGTAATGGGGCAAAAATCGACTCACCAAATAAGACCTCGGGACCTCGATTTTCGTAATCTACGGGTCGAAAAATATGGAAATCCAAAAGTGTCTGTATGTATGTATGTATGTATGTATGTATGTGTGTGCGTCCCGTTTTGTTTTTTGTCCACGATGACTCTCGAAAGAATGGCCCGATCTTTTTGAAATTTTGCACACCGGTTAGTCGCGGCAGAATCTCGGTTGAGTTAAATTTTCAGCAAAATCCGTTGTTTATTTCCTTGGCAACCGTTTCTAACGTGTTTTCTCACGAGTCCTCATAAGTGCTCACTTGGGCTATGAGAGTCAATGAGAATCGATGAGAATCGATGAGATATTTTCCATAGCAACCACTGTTGATATCATTCATATAACTGATTCTATCAGCCTTTCCAGAGTAATGCATTTCTAGTTGATTCTCCTAATCAAACTAGCTTGCACAAGTGTCTTCTACATATATTCAATGAAGGTAAAATATTTTTTGAAAATCTGGACATGGTCTTGATAACAAGTGTAGAAGACACTTGTGCAAGCCAGTTTGATTAGGAGAATCAACTAGAAATGCATTACTCTGGAAAGGCTGATAGAATCAGTTATATATGAATGATAATCATACCGGAGGATAGAATCAATAACTTTTGGATATTACATCCATATATTAATGCTTGATGACAGTATCCATTTAGTAGAAATTACTTAAATTGATTCTGTCATCCGAATTATTATGAGTTTAATGTTCATTAGACATATACACTGTTAATATCCTTGGCAACCGTTTCTTTACGTCCCTGGCAACCGTCGCTTCGGAAACTGGAAAATCAGTTTTGAGTCACACTCGATAGCCAACGACACTGAATTGTTATATTTGTTCCCTAGCAACCTTTACGGTGGTTGGAAATGATCAATTTATGACCCATTTCCATCATTTTCGACGGCAAAGGACACAAAATCTTCCCAATTAGCTCTTTAGCAACCGTTGCTAAGGAGAAGAAAAATTCACGTAAGATTGTTTCGTGGGTGATGTTGAAACCTCTTTGAGAAAGCATACTGCTAAGACACTTGGCAGCGGTTTTTTCATGATTTAGGTTGCGCAAAGGACCTTATTCATTTACCATACCAGAAATTAGTGCCCCCCCCCCCATTAGAGCGAGAAAGAGAAAAATATTCGAAAAAGATAATTCATTGAACAATATTGCCCACGTTGTAGAAAAAAATGCGGCTTCACGATTTCAAAACTTTGCAGAAAATAAAAATTGATCTTCTAAAATCAAGTAAATATCCTACAAAGTTTCAAATGAATCGATCATTTAATGAGTGAAATATGGAAGATAATCGAAAAATTGCGCTGTCAGCGGCCGTCGCGTCGTCCGCGTTCATACTCATGACGCTCTCAGTGACTTGCATTTCAAACAACAAATTAATTATGACCAGGTATAGACCACTTTGGCGTACAAGGTAGCATTTTTTTATACGTATTGGATACTGTGCTGAATATTTGACAGGATTCAGTTTTTAGGTAAGAAAATGATGAACATGAAACAACTTTGATTCATTGAAACTGTTTCCAGGATGGAAAAGTAAAAAAAACTTGTTGTGAAAATCTTACCGTCCATGAAACATCTGTGCTTGAAGTCGAAGATAAGACAATTGAATACGAAATGTATCCAAGTGACACCGTCATTCTTCTTATAATACGAGTAAAAATTTGTTATTTTTTGAATAATAAATTCGAGTTGGCCTCGCCCATCACTTTGTTGGTTTCAAAGTTTTACAATTATTTTTCACAGCGTTTTTGTGACTTTTTTCTAGTCAAGTACCGTCGCTTCGAAACGCTATCCTCACAAATATCGAATTGTTGATTGTTGATTTTACTCGTGCGAACGATATGAATCCCGCGTCTACACGGGATTGGTCGCGTGCAACAGTAGCAGAACGCCAAATAAGCTTTGCGTCGAATCATCCAAGCTCGACAGGGGCAGGGATAGGGGGCTGCTTACCGTTGGCTGCTCTACCTTGTCGATACTTGGGCTTGGTCAGCTTGGTGGCCGGTAGAGAGCGCTACGAGTGGCGAGCGCGGCGACTCGGACTCGCGATTCCGGGAAAGCTCGGCTCGCGGCGCAAGTCCGTGCGCGCGCGCACCGAACATATACAAGGATCCCACGCGGGCGGCGGCCGGCGCGCACGCGATTTCCGCCAAGTCCGCAGTCGCGCGCGGGAAAACGCGCCGCACGCGCGCCTGCCCCATCGGCTACCTATATCGTTACTGCCCCTTCGTTCCTGGAGCCCCGCGCCTCCTCCCCAGGTGCCCAGTCCCCCGTTGTTTTCGACGGGCTCTTGGAACCGGTCGCCAGTAAGGCGTAAGCCAGTGAGCCACCTGAGCCACTGGCTCCACGTCGTGCAGTGCCCCAGTGCGACACCACCGCGTCTTGCCCAGTCGTCCACCCCGCGCATAGGTGAGTCGACCTGCGATTGTTGGACGGCGCACGCATGATTGCCAAAGTTTATCAGCTCTCGAGTAGGTACTTACTACTCTCTCGACAACGCCAAATTGCAAAAAGCAAATCACTTACATACAACGTATATAAAACTAGCTACATTCAGACGCGCTGCGCGCGATCTACATTCATGCGTTTCAAAATTATGTTCCAATCATTCACATATGATAATCTTTTCCATTTACTCATCAATTCTTTCACAATATTCGTATTGTTTAACCCTACATTCATACAACTTTTATTTGTTTTTCATTATCCGCAATTTTAAAACCTACATTTAGATTTTGGAAGCAGCTGGCAAGAAGGATTCGGTCGTTACAACCTCAAAATTTATCGTTCTTATGTTTCTTGCTTGCCTGTATTCACTATCTATATCTATATTTTACGCGACTCGTCACGTGGTTAGGATTGATTTGAATGTCAGAGCTTAGGCGCAACGCTACATGATTGATTGGATCGCTACAAGATTGCTTATTTGGGGCCGGGGCTGACACCCCAGAATTTGACCCTGAAACAATCACGGTATACAGATAATGGTCATTTCGTGTGGTTATATTCGATACGGTTATGAAGTTCTTAACAAAAATTGAAAGTTTTATATCTAACTCTTATCCGCATCAAAATCAATGAAAATCTTCATCGGGATATAAAATCACAGCATATCATTGATGTGCTCATAAGATTTCGGAGTGAAATTGGATTGGATAAGTGAGATCAGGGGAAAAATTAGTAAACTTTTATCAGTTATGCAATTTTTAATTTTTTGAATTTAGAGAATAATTTTGCATACTTTGAAACTAGGTTAACATGTTTTATACAATACGTTACATTTCACAATGGTCATATATTACTCCCGGTTATGCAGATGCTTTCACTGGCACATGAAAGTAAAGAGACTGTGACCAGCTATACCTTTTGGTCGCAACATTAACGATGGAACTTTTCTTGACTGCCTAAACAGCTGTCACAGATATATATACATATGCACTTATTCAGTCTAACCTTTTGACTTTCTCGAGATCTTGATTACTTTCAGTTTCATTAATGTACGTCTATCTGTGGCTTTGTGTATGCATATACATCATCAGGAAAGAGTACGCGATAAAGCCCGCCTAAGCGCGCCAACAAACACTAATATACATTGTGCTCAAAGAGCGAGTTTCGTTGTCGTTGCTTGTGGCAAATGAAAGTCCTGTATGTGACCTTCCAATAATAAGCCAAACTGCATTGGACTTTTTTCCGCTGAGAAATGAAACTACTATTGTATTCAACAGAATAGTATTTTTCGGTCATCATAGACTTCAACAAAAATCACGAGAAAAATCAATAACTTTGAAGAGCTATTCAGCACTATTGGGCTCGCTCGACAAACAGAAACGTATCGACCTGTTGCTGGAACAATTGGTGAAATAATGAATTATGAAGGTGAATTATGTGCCGAGAGGAATCGCTCCATATTTTTTGCCTATATCATGAATCATATTGAAACGCAACTTCTTACTAACCGAGTGAAGAAATCTATTGTATGACTGCGGTAAAAAGTATTGTGTAAACATTGTGAACCGGCGGAAATGATTAGTTTCGACATTGAGTACTTGATGCTACCAACAACATTCCGTGTTCCGTATGTATTGATTCCAAAGGATGGGCCAATTATTGGGTACACCTACTTCAGAATTCAAACTGTGAATAGGTCGGATCAATGGTAGTCGGGAAATGTGAGCAAAATCAGAACGTTGGACTGTATGGCTCCAGATAATACCAATGTATATACGTTGCTAACAACCATCTCACAAATAACGTTGAATCGTAACTGGTGGTTCAAATGTAGACAGTCTCTTCTTGCGAGTGGAATTAAATTCGGCTGCTTCTTCAGTCAAAGTCAACTGTTGGAAAGTTTTTACCTTTCTGAATATTTTCAAACGCTCCTTCTATTATCAGACATAATAAAAGTATCGAATTTAAACTGGATTCTTTTCCTGTATTATTCGATCGAGTCTCATTGTAAACAGAGGTGGAGTAACTGTGTTTACTTTTTCTGCTCGCTCCAATAATAAGTTTCTAGAGAGAGACTACTTCTTTCATCAAAAATTTGAAATCGAGTGAATAATTGAAAACTTTTCATTCAATATTTTATATTTGATATAAAATTCGCATTTCTATAGAAGATACGTGAAATACGTACATGCATATAATCTATCGTTTATAACTCTTCGATATACACGAAATACTCGAGGAATTTCTCATTTCCCGCTCGGAATTGAATCGAGAGCTTATGGTACTTTGAGTAAGCTGTTAACTGTATTTTGAACAAGTGACCCAATTCAGATCAAAACTCTATTTAAACATCATCAGTACAATAATAACAGCTAATCAATACGTGAAATTTTTATTGAATTGAATCAACTGCAAAATAACATTACACTTTGAGAACTTTTATGAATTAAAATATTCATCAAAGTAGATTTTATATATATGATTATCATAAATGTAGCTAACTATCGCGCTGAGTAATTAGACAGAATGAATTAGATAAAAATATCATTAGATTAATTAATTCACTATTGGCGAAATCTTATCGGGTTCTCGTTATAGTGTTTGATTTTCTCTTGAACTCGAGTTGTATATTAAAACAAAATTGAATTTTTTGTTTTACCCGTTAAATTTTTCTTAGTGATTATTTATGCTTTGCTTAAATGAAATTGAATATTTAATAGAAGAATACGATAACAGAATAAACATTCGAGTGCGCGAGTAAAATATTCGGATTGTATTTGTATTTAGAGGATATAACGCGTACATTAAATGCACGCCGGGAATATATTATCTTATGGCGCGGTTGATTTTGTTCGTCGAGAGATTGTCAGATGTGCTTTTTTCCATCTGGAGCCACCAATACACTGATTGCGCGCGTCAGCTTTGAAAATGCAATCTCGACAATGAGAGATCGCGATGAATATATCAGCAGGGGAGCAGAGTGACGATATGTTTGCTATTTTTGCACTAAGGTGGAGTGCGGCTGGATGAGAGATGCGTCGGCCGCTAATCCGCCACCTGTCGGAGGGCGGAGGCGGCGAGGCGAGCCGCCGGCAGTCGGTCCGCCCGGGGCCGGACGACGAGGGGGGCGGCGCCAGCCCCTGGGCCGAGTGCCGGAGGCTGCACCAGTCGTCGTGCGACCTGCTCAAGGTGCCCGGCCAACCCGCCAGCCGGGGCCGCCACTCGCCCGAACCCCGCATCACCATCACCACCATATTCTCCACCAGGTCAGTCGCCCAAATATCACCCGCTTGCTCAATTAAACCACCAATCAAACTCCCTTCCTTCCTTCCTTCCTTCCTTCGAATTTTTTCCACTACCACTACTTGATTTCCCGTCGAGATATTAACCCCGATCGCAATGCTGAATTTCAAACGCACAGCGACGTCCGCTGTTCGTATGGCAAGATAATATCTCCGAGACATGGAACACCGTTTGCTGATGAATGCTTGCAAATATCATACATGTTTGTGTGAATCAAAAACTTTCCCCAAAAGTTTCAGTGAACTCGGTGATCCAGTTTCCAAATAGTATCTTCGTTAATTTGATCACCTACAGATTTACCCCTTCCTCCCTTAGGATTTCAGAAGCGCTAATATTACCTATAATAATACTACCTATAATAATACTTTTCTTCTAATATTACCAAAATAACGGCCGAGCTCAGAAAGCACCGGAAAAACGAAATATCATAAGAGTGCCACATTGATTGCACTCACCTTAGTATTCTTTATCAACTCTACCTAAATAAAATTATCTCTCCAGACACTACTCCACAAAATCACAACGATGTCAACTACTCTAAAATTTTGTAAAGCTTTCTAAAACAGGCTTATTTGACTAATTCGCAAATTCTAATTCCGTTCAGTACAACGTGAAAAAATGAGACTTGTTCTAATCTCTGGAACTCGTCGTGAATGATAATGAAAACTATCGTTAGGACACCTCTTCGACGCGACGAAAAAAAGTCCAGTAAATTTCTTTTGAAGAAATTGAATGTATTTCACGATTACGCTGAAAAATTTCTTACACAAATAATTTTAAAGTCAGCGACCTCGAAAATATTGAAAAAACAAACAAAATCAAAAGCTTCCATTAGAAAATGTTGACCCGATGGCCAGTACTATATTGCTCGCAGAAGCGAAACGCGTACTAATTTCGATTTTACTGTTGCTAATGAGTTTTCACTTGGCCAGAAACGCGCCGCGTCTAGAGACGAAGAGAAAAAACCGGACGAGGCAGAGTTGAAACATTTTGGCGGTTTGAATGATACGCGCGCGATCGACTCAAAGGACGCGTATGCGGTCGAAAGCGCTCGAACGCTCGAACGAGCACATGCAGCTGCAGCAGCCGAAAGAGCGAGTTGCAGTGTAGTGGAATAAAAGCACACCCGGTGCATCGCTCGGTGCAAAAGCCTTTTGAATTGGAGAGGCGCGCCCGGGAAAACGTGGAAAAGTCGAAGCGCGCTTATCGCCGCAGCCACCACGAGAACACGAACGACTGCTCCGTTCGCTGTGCGGCTGTTTTTTTTCTTTTCATTTTTTCACCTTATGCAAGTGCGAGTCGAGGTTTAAAAAGCCGAGCGCGAGTCAGATAGCGCACGTCCCCGTGTGTGCGTGTGCGTGTGTTTATACTGGCGTACGACTCCCCACTATAGTTCCATTCTCCTCTATTTTCGTTAGCAGCTTCTTTGTATTTTCATTGGCGCCTCCAACTGAATCGAATTGCCCACGTAGCTCGGAGATGTTTTTTCGCGTCTGAATTTAGCCGCGCGCGGATCGAGCAAATCGCCACATTAATTATTATCCTCCCTTGCGTACGTGTATACACAAATGGAGGAGCGGCCATTTAGCTCCGTGCCACTGCGGAGAGGCTTTGAATAAATTGCGCGAGTCGATCGAAATGTATAAATTCGACCTGCCGCGACCAAGTATAATTTCCGTGAATTATCCAACTTTACTAATCGCGCGCGCGAGTTTATTAATGTAATGCAAAAGCTCTTCATTAATTAGCCTTATTGCGTCTTTCCATCACATTCGCTTACTTTGAATAAAGACAATCGCAGTTACTCGGCCGCGGTGCTGTGCAACTACACCAACACACACTTAATGGTTCTTTACAAATATGCAGATTCAAGCTTCTTTCGTTGAACGATAACGAGATGATTAATCAAAACATCCTTTGGAAAATCACTCAGACGAAGCTGCTCAAAGATCTACTCTCCGTCAAAGGACAACTATCCACGTCTTTATATTTTTCATGATTTTTCAGTTGATCATTAAACCTTAGTTTTCTACACTCGCGATGAAAAATACTGTTCGATACTAGATCAAAAGACGATTTCTAGGCTCGTGTGATTACCAGTCTCGCTTTGCTCGGGCGGCAAACCTCCTACGTGCCTAGAATTTGTCTTTTGATGGTTTAGTATCGAAATGTACTATTTATCCCCCCCCCCCGGTATACATAATAACTCACTCGGTTAGACTACGCGTGTGTGTGTGTCGTAGCTGGGACGCACTGTTTTAAATGGAGTACATGACGTAAGTGATATGTGGCTAGGCCGTATCGCGCATAGTTATACTCGGCTCGAACAAGTGCGGCGTGACGCATAAAAGAGATTAAAAGTTACTTTTCGCCCTCGATATAGTTTCTCCTCCTCCGAGTGCGAAAGCTTGCTTTGGCGCTTTATCACTCGGACGTGGCCCTCTCGTGACGAGCGTATCTGTCGATGGTACGGAAGGAAAAGAAGGGACAATAGGTAGTGAGCCGAGCGGCCGAGTATTTGTATTGGAGGAGATAACGTGGCGTGGGCGGCTGGGCCGCGGCATCAGGGCGGCGGATCGAGCGATATCGACGCGGTAAAAGGGCGGCTGGGGTGAAAAATGGTGGTCGCAAATGCGCTCGTTTGGACTATAAGCGCGAAGACGTGGCGGCCGGCTGCGGGCGGAAGGGGGCGAGAAAAGCTGGGTTGTCGCTCGCGCGAGCCCGGATATCCAGGCCGCTCGCGCGCCCGCGCGACCTTGCCCTGCACCAGCCCCGTCTCTCAGGTGCACAACCGCTCGCTCGCCCGCGCACACGCACACACACAACTCACTCCCTCGCTTCCTCTCTTCCTCTCTCAGTTTATCTTTGCGCAGATTCATGAGACGCCCGGGCCAAACCAGCCACTCGTTATCCACTGTTTCCCCGGCCAAACTCCTACACACTTATTTGTAATAAGCGCCTACGATATTTCTGATTAGTATCTAATCTGTGTCGCGCGGTTCGACTACGAACTTCTCTACTGCAGTAGAATCAATCTGAACGGCCGTTAGACTGCAGGGGAAGCGGATTGCGCGCGAGTCTTAATTTCCTATTGTAAAACCGATTCATTTTCAAAATCAAATCCACGTACACAACAAAAATTTCTACTGTAAAGTTGAATAAAGGGCAATTAATCGATCTCGGCAAGCATTTGCCATATTTAAAAATGAATAAGCGCATTTGTCGAGAAGTTTGCCAAGTTTCACACTGGGAGTTGCCAGCAGTTCTCCGATCGAATAATACTCATTATAATCCGGCTTCATCACCAACAACAAGAGCTTAATAGATTACTCGCGATCAGGACGCTTTATAAATTAACTCAATTAATCCGCGCGCTAAAGATGTATAAAAACGCCCAATGCCATTAATTTCATGCGGATCGTGCAGAGATAGTAAAACATGATGGGAGTGCGGCTTGGAAGAATCTGTCTCTCGGCGTATTTCCAAAATAACCCAAATACCGCAGCGTAAGTCCGAGTGGGCGCCGGAACGAAAAGCAACTCGAGCCACACATATATATGCGCGCCGACTCTCTGGGGAGAGGAGGGGAAAATTGGCGCACTCGACTGCAAAAACTCGTCGACTCAGCTTTTTGCGATTTTGCGCGATTTCGCTCTGTAGCTCGAGCTTTGGCGCGCCGGGGGCTTGCGGTATGGTCGGGCAGCTGTCCGAGAGCTTATAGCCGCCAAGACACACGCCAGAGCGGCGAGCGGCTCACCTTGACCGACACCCTTTCACCTGCGCAACCGAGACACCCGAGTCGCAAAGACATTATCTCGAATCACTCGCAACTGCAGCTATATATACAGTGCGCCCGTAAACGCCAGCTGTCCCTTCGAACAATGCGCAAAGCGTTTTCTTTTTACAACCCCATTTGACTCTTTTCTCCCAACTTTCGTCTTATGTGTAATCTTCAAATAAGCTACACCAACTTGCCCCGAGATTTCATTTCCAACTTTCCCCCCAATAACACAGCTTTGCCTAATGGCCACGAGCTTTGCAGCTCTTATACCTTCTTGGCTCTTCTTTGTACTTGACTTTTCAAAAGACTTTTCTCCACCAACGTACTTTTCTACAGGGAGTTGCTGATTTTTTCTAAAAGCTCTCAAAAGCGTCTGGACAACCGTATCGACGCATCGTGCCTTAAAACTTTATAACCATTGTATTCTTTAATGCAACAATTTCAAAGGATACTTGACGTAGGTGCTCTTTTGTTTTCGTTTTTTTTTGTTTGTATAAAACACTTGCTTCTTCAACGATATTTTGACGATCCCTCTGGTAATTCGTAAAGCTTGAGTTTTCTCGTATAGTTGAATTCGCTTCAGATTCAGAGCATTTACTTTACGACGGTTGTTTCGACAATAAAAACAAAATTTATCTGTAAATAGAAGTCGTGTTGAAAGTTGGAAGAAAAATAAATACTGTCGTAATGCGTGCGATTGCAGACATGTTTGAGTAGAAAGAGAAAAATGAACCTTGTCAAATACCGTCGGCAGATATACTTTGGAACGGATGGAACGTTACGCTGTACTCGAAGTTACGTAGCGTATGGGCGTAATACGGGTGAAATCGAGCGCATATAGGTGGAATAGAGATTGATCGACCTCATGTTTTTTTTCCAGGGAAGTTTGATCGCAGTGGGTCTTACGGCTCTGTCCTAATTACTCCTAAGCAAACGTGCGCGCAGAGCAAGAAAACGTACTCTGTGCGCGCAGCTACCTCGTTTTTCTCCTTACACATATACAAATATACGTATATGTACCGAAGAAGCGCTGCGGAAATTCGGCTTAGCTTCGAGGTCGGCTTTGATGGATATATACCGGAAAATCCCGTCGCTCGTATATATATATATATATATATATATATATATATATATATATATATATATATATTATATATATATATATATATATATACCCTTCGTGGATCCTTTGGGAACGCTGCGGGACAGCGATCTGATAAAGTTTTTACTTATCCGCAGCTCGAGGTATGTATGAGTGGATTCGCCGTATTGTAAATAAGGTATGAGTCCACCCAACATAGCCGACCCTCGTCCTATCCCGTAATCCGCGCGTTTTTTGGACTCGAACGTTGATATATAGCATTGAAAAAAAAAACATAGTTTCCAACGCTCAGTGTGATTAATCGAGTGTTCAAAGCTTCAAAGCTCGAATGTACACGCTGTTTGCTGTATTCGATTTATTCCGGCGGCCAGATAACAATAATTTCTACGTAATAAATGATTATCGAGTCGAACCTGCAATGGATTATTATTATTACACTAAATCATATTGTAACAAAAATTTAGGAGAAAAAATTTTATTTACACATTTATCATGTATGCCAGGGTCGAACGATAATATAATCTGTGGGCCTCCTAATAGATATAAGGCCAGCTTTATTTCTCTTAAATTTGGCTAATTTAATTAACGTGTTATTAACGAGTGGGGCAAAATACGACATTTCAGTTTGTGAAATAAACCGATAAACTCGGCTGTCGAGGTGAGGGAGGCGCGCAGGCATATTATATGAGGTACGCAGCTTTATTGCTCCACTAAAGAGTGTTGAATCGGTCTGAATTGCTCGATTCCGCTCTAAATCAATGATGAAGCGTTGGATCGTGCGCGCAGGGGGGACGCCAAGTCGACGCGATATACATATAATCTCAAAACAGTTATCGATAAAGCGCTTTGGAAAAGTTGTATACTGTGCAGGTGGCGGGGGGGGGGGAGAGAAAAGAGTGTCGTTTGGTGGCCGGGGGGGTAGGGATATATCGTCGCTTGGGAGGAAGAACGTTCCATTTCAGAAACTTGCTATAAAAAGTTCCATTTCAGAAACTTTCTATAAACAGTGCCGTTTCAGATTGACAAGTATAGAAAGTGCCATTTCAGAAAAATTCTATAAAAAGTGCCATTTCGGAAAATTTCTATAAAACGTGCCATTTCAGGAGAAATTTTTTCCCTCGGAGTTTTTCCGACTTTGGGGATGATGTCGTATGCATGTATCTGTATGTACATGTGTGTATGTGTGTGTGTACACGTCTGAAAATGACAACTTGATCCCACGTCGAGACGTGATACTCTGAAAGTGAACTATTTACATTACATATTTTCTTCATTGATGGATTTGGATGAAAATCGGTATCTGTACGTTTTTGAGGTCACTGATTACGAATCCGACCTCAGATTTAAAAAATTCGAATTAGAGCCTCTAAGATCACCTAAAAAAAATTTGAAAAGGTACTGGATTTTGATGAAAATTGGTAGGCATGGGTTTTTGAGCTTGCTGATCACGAATCCGGCCTCAAATTTTGGAAATTCGAATTAGAGCCTCTAAGGTCACCTGACAAAAATTTGGAAAAAAATGGAATTTTGTTGAAAATTAGTATACATGGTATTTCGATGTCGCTGATTACCTCCTCAAATTTTAAAAATTAAAATAAGAGCCTCTAAGATCACCTGACAAAATTTCGAAAAGATATTGGATTATTAATAAAAATTAGTATCCATGGGATTTTGAGATCGCTGATTACGAATCGGGCCTCAGATTTTTAAAATTCAAATTTCGCTTCCAAGATTGCCTTCCGAAAATTTGAAAAAATACTGGATTTTAATAAATATCGGTATCTATGGATTTTTTTTTTTATGTCACTGATTACGAATCCGGCCTCAAATTTTAAAGATTCGTATTGTCATATGGTGTTCAGAAGCTGATTCGCATCATCTACATCTACATAATAATAAGATGGATCCGTACATTTTTCTAGTCCACCTTTCTTGCTCTCGGAAACAATGATATGACAATTTAGTGGTAGATTTAGTATGACGGATTGAAAGGTGGGGTCGAGGACTATATTTTCTGAGAAAAAAAAAAAATTTGAAAAAATCTGAGTTGTGGTAGGCGTATGGAGAATTTAAAAAAATTTTTAACCAATGTTCCCGTATTATCTCCTTTAAAAACGTACAAAGGGTTGATTTTTCTAAATTTTGTTCGAGCATATCGTTAGAGGAGCTTGAACGCTTTCATAATTGATGTTGGAAAATTTGAAAACATTGATGCGTGGGCGTATTCTATGTGGAATAATATGGTGTGGTGACAATTAAACATTTTCGTCAATTTTCTTATTCATGGTAGACCAAAATTATACAGTTTCGAGGTATCTGTGGTAATGCAGATCGGAAGGTGGGATCGAGGACTACATTTCCATAAGAAAAAAATTTTGAAAAATTCAAGTTATGGTGGGCGTATGGAGAATTTAGGAAATTGTTTACCAATGTCCGGGTGGGACCCCCTTTTAAAAACGTACGAAGGGTTGATTTTTTGAAAATATGTTCGAGCAGATCGATAGAGAAGCCGGGGCGCATCCTACATTCGAATCGACAAATTTGATAATATTCATGCGTGGGCGTATTCTCTGTGAACAAAAATGGTGGAGAGATAGAAAATTTTGGTTTTTATTTAAATTATTTACCGATAATACAATTAAAAATTCCAATGTTCATCCATATTTATAATATAGCAAAAGAAAGACACGAGCGAGCGATAGTGAGTGAATGATTTTGACTATAGTGAATAATAATTTTCACAACGTTTTACAACTTTAAGTTTAACAACCACCTCTTGCAGTTTGAAATGACGAGAATTTATTATAAATATTCAAAAATTGGATTATACCGTTTCCATAAGATGCGAATGAGCATCTGAACACCATATGACAAAGCCAGAAAAACATACGAATTCTACTGTATTATACTGTTTTAACCATTGATTGACTCCCAAAAAACCCTCATATAATAATTTTCATCAAGACTCAGGGTATTTTCTCGAATGGTCTATATTGGGTCTTAGAAATCTGAGGCCGGATTCGTAATCAGCGACCTCAAAAACCCATATATACTAATTTACAACAAAGTTCCATTTTTTTCAAATTTTTGTCAGGTGATCTTAGAGGCTCGATCTAATTTGAATTTTCAAAATCTGAGGTCGGATTCGTAATCAGTGACCTCAAAAACCCACGTATACTAATTTTCATCAAAATCCACTATCTTTCCAAATTTTTGTCAGGTGATTTTAGAGGCTCTGATTTAAATTTTCAAAATCTAAGGCCGGATTCGTAATCAGCGACCTCAAAACCCCATGTATACCAATTTTCAATAAAATTCCATTTATTTCCAAATTTTTGTCAGGTGATCTTAGAGGCTCTAATTTGAATTTTTTAAATTTGATGTCAGATTTGTAATCAGTGACCTCGAAATCCCATGTATACTAATTTTCAACAAAATTCCATTCTTTTCCAAGTTTTTATCAGGTGATCTTAGAGGCTCTAATTTGAATTTCCAAAATTTGAGGCCGGATTCGTGATCAGCAAACTCAAAAACCCATGCATACCAACTTTCATCTAAATCCAGTACCTTTTCAAATTTTTTTTAGGTGATCTTAGAGGCTCTAATTCGAATTTTTTAAATCTGAGGTCGGATTCGTAATCAGCGACCTCAAAAACGTAAAAATACCAATTTTCATCCAAATCCATCGATGAAGAAAATGTGTAATGTAAGTAGTTCACTTTCAGAGTATCACGTCTCGACGTGGGATCAAGTTGTCATTTTCAGACGTGTACACACACACATACACACATGTACATACAGATACATGCATACGACATCATCCCCAAAGTCGGAAAAACTCCGAGGGAAAAAATTTCTCCTGAAATGGCACGTTTTATAGAAATTTTCCGAAATGGCACTTTTTATAGAATTTTTCTGAAATGGCACTTTCTATACTTGTCAATCTGAAACGGCACTGTTTATAGAAAGTTTCTGAAATGGAACTTTTTATAGCAAGTTTCTGAAATGGAACGTTCTTCCTCCCAAGCGACGATATATATAAAGTTTGATCCAACGATCTGCAGCGGGTGAATATAACAAGTGTGAAATGATTGAGCGGATAGTTGGGATGGAGGTTGCATATTGGGGGGAGGAGGTCGGCATATTAATATCGCGCGCACTACGCTGGGCGCGTATACACACACACACACACACACACACACACACACACACACACACACACACACACACACACACACACACACACACACACACACACACACACACACACACACACACACACACACACACACACACACACACACACACACACACACACACACACACACACACACACACACACACACACACACACACACACACACATATATACATATCGGGATTAATTTGGCCGCGGGGGACATCCTCATTCGGTTGGTCGGTCGGTCGGTCGGTCGGATGGGCGTCCGCTCTCGGGGATAAATTCACGCTGAAAAGAGGCTGGGGCCGTTTATGCGTAGGCGATTCAATTACAGCCGCGAGAGCCGATTGCCGATCGCGCGCGCGCAGCATTTTACACGGCCCTCCCATATAATATCCCGTGTCCGTACTTGCGCCTCGCGGTCAATTTTATCGCGCGCCTTCCTCTCCTCCCGCCCGCCAACGCGCCCCACTCACTCCCCCTATACAATTGTTAATCAATAGCCGGCCATCGATGCTGCGCCGGCTCGTACGTCTATCTTCCAACGATTCGGCTTTTCCTTTCTCGGCGGAGAAGAAACTTGCAGGTGACGGTGCACAAATCACGCGATCCACTCGAACAAATTATTCGATCTTCCTCAAATTTTGTACATAGCTGTTGATCATGGTAGCTGTAGCTCAATTTTGATTCATTGTTTATTTCCCTAGCGCCATTTAGCACGTCGAGTGCTGACGAACTCACACTTACAGATGAAATATATTCAATTCGTGCAGTGTAAAATATGATGAGTAACGAGGGAGAATAATGGCAACTAGTCTGTACAGCGCGCGGCTGGGTCAGCGCCGCACGAGTTTGAAACTGTGTAGGGAGAGAGAAAAAAGTAGCATATGTTTGAACGAGAAAGTATAAGCCGCTTGGTGAATACGTGAATACGCGAGTACGAATCCCTTGAGGAATATGTAATGCTATTTAACTCTTATTCCGGAGTGGCAAACCCGTTGAATGTATACGAGGAACTCGTGCGGTTGCGCAACAGCTCGCCGCGCCGTCTCTCTACCTCGCGCGCGATCGCTATATCTATTTGCTCGCGAGCTCCCTCCTGCATACATGTAATTCTATTTCAGTTGTCGCGCGTACCTGCGGAATTCCGCGATAAAACCCCGTTAACAAGCTCATGTGTCGGGAGGAGAGGTTGAATTCGCGCGTGCGATATAGCACTCCGAGCAGCTCCTCCTCCCTCTCGACACGAGCGGATCGCATTCGGACCAAGTTATACACTGGTGAAAAATTATACGCTTAATCACTAGACTCAGCACAGGAATACTTGTGACAGTCTAGTGAAAATCTCAGTGTAGTGTCGCAGATTTTCCTGTATTGTCAGCTGTATTCTATACTAGAGCTATATAGTGTAATCACCATTTGGGCATAGTAAAATCACTATTTCAAGCATAGTAAACGATTTTTTTACAGTATATAGGGAGAAAACGTTGTGGGCCACGCACTCTTTGAAACGTCGCAGTTGGGCCGCAATTAAAGGTTCGAGAGACGAGGGGCCGGGAAAAACGCGTGTAATTGTGCCGCGGGCTATGATGTATATACGTACAAGTGGAGGGACATATTACATATATATCCATATGGATACGCGAGCGCATGTCATTCGGTAGCTGTGGGGGGCGCTTGGCATCAGAGTCGATCGAGTCCGAGGTCGGTTGGGCGCATCAGTTTTGAGCGCTGCAATCCGGGGGACGCGTTTACGTATAGGGTCGCATATACCTATACACACCAACTGCCGATTGCCAATCAAGCCGAGCCTCGACGATATTCAGGAGCTGCGCGCTCGCCGCTACTTTTTACAGACTATACGGGCCGTAGTCGTGACGCGCGCGAATTCGATCTCTCTCGTGTCCCTTTCGAGGCTCGAGGCTACATGCGCGAATCCGCATATCCAAAATCATCCACGTACATTCGGCTATAGATGGAGCAACGTGGGATACGGTGATTCGCTTATCTAAATTGCACAGTCTCAACTGGTTGGACCTCGTCGCAGCTAATAATTATCCCTCAGTTTGAGCCGCGACTCGATTTAATTAGCACACATACGTGTTTGGGCAAAATTGAGGTGGAAAAATGTTGAATGATCGACGTAGGCTTGGTGGAACACGCTAAAGCTCAAGGCCTGTTGATCTGTGGCCGTCAATACTGGTGGTCGAGCAGAACATATGCACTTACACACTGATTCGCTTATAACTAATAAGGTATATAGATATTAGGAACACGGCCCACAGGTTCGATACTACATCAGCTGTCGAATGAAACTTTAATACTCAATACCTCAAAATTTTTCCAATTTTAGATCTTATCATACGCTACAACTTCGTGTAAAATTCGTCTTTTTGTTCGGGAAAAATATGAGGCCCACCTAATCGCAAACAGACACTACATTGCATCCAAAGCGAGTATAACACTGATTGTTCCAAAAAGGAAGCCTAAATCAAACATTAGCTAAAAAACTTGATCTATAAAGCCTAAGTGATCGGTATATTGAATTTAAACTTTGCTAACGTTGACAAGTGAGCAGTTTCAACCTAATCGTCTTTATTGATTGTTCGACTTAAGTCATCGAAAGCACAAAAAATGATTCAGTGGGTTATTTTGGGCTGTTGCGTTCACTCGACGAACAATTGATAAAGAAGACGTGAATATGGTGAAAATATAATAGGAAAATTATGAAAAGGTGAATTGTGTGCCGCGCAAAGAATCCAATGATATGTGTATATATGTCGCTCGTCGATATTTTTGACGATGAGTGAATTGAAACAACTTACTCACCGTAGGCAAATTGGACGAAGCGAGTTAGAATCAGTGAGAATATCCTTAAGATGACTGGTAAAAAGGGTGTGAAAATTATGACAAACCAGGCTTTTTTCTCTATGCTATACCAACAATATTAATCGTGACGGGCGCGTAGGTATCAATTATTGAGAACCTGCCCAACTGATTCGTTAGGCTGTTTCCCAACGAGTTCAAATAAACCAGAGTCAAAGTGTAGGTCGTCCAGCGGGATCGAGACTCGAGACTTCGAGTACTATTACACGGGGCGCATGTACAGCTGCTGAACTTTTTCACGCGAGTCAAGTGTACCTCTCGTTGTATTATATCTTCTTTCGGGCTGCGCTGTCGACGAATTCTTGCGTCCGGTAAAAAGTCATTGTGGAAGCCGCTGCGCGGGTGAGTTTGTCGGGTAAAATGGAAGACTGTATTACAAGCTGACTGGGGCGATATCAGTGTGGTACTTTTCTCAGATTTTGGATTTCCGCTGCTTTCGCTCACTTCCTTCCTCTTGTATAGCCCGTAAAACTACTCTAACAAATTCGACTTATACTACCTGCCCTTTTTTCAGCTCCTTCTCTAATGCAGCTCACTCTTCTGACTCAATAAGGAGTATTCAAATAAGGGGTATTGGGGATCGAAAAAGTTTAAACGAATTGGGACTTATCTTTGATTTTGGAGTGGCGGACGAAATTTGAACCACTCCCCCAATGGTCCTGTCCCGGCGGGGGTCTGGGGCCGACTAGAGCAGCTCACGATCACTTCCGGAATATGGTTGATTCCGCGCTCTCTACCGGATTTTGCGAGGTGGGGTGTTCCTATTCACGGAGGAACTACTCTATCAATATGTCGTTTCTCGTTGAGGACCGCTGATCGAATGACAAGAGTCTCTATAGTTTTCGAGGGAACCACTGAGTACTGGGCTGAAAAAACACACGCGTTACTGACCGTTTTTTGATCAGAATCACTGGGAAGTTTGTGAGATGGGAACCAGAGTATCGACTAGAGTTTACGTTATGAAAAGGAATGACTGAGTACTTTAGCACATACGATTTCGTACCGTTCTTCGGTCGGAGCCAAAATATTGACAACTCGCCATAACCTTGCGATAAATTCAATCAAAAGGAGTCGATATGAGACAAAGCAAGAACTTAGACCCTACCCTATCACGTGATGTGAATCGGAAAAATGTCCATACTCCACCCATCAGCGAACAACTCCCACTGACGGGAACGACCTCTTATCCGTCTTACTGGCTGACCGGAGTCAGGCTGCACCAAGAAAGCTGAACCCAGCAGAAAATCATGCGCGAACGAACGAAATACAGACAATGACCACCCAGACACCCAGTTTTGTATTAGATATTCAATTAGCAACTATATCCCAGTGAAACTCACTCATGCCTTTATAGTCCGATTCAAATAAGGGGTATTGGGGATGGAAAAAGTTCTTCCTCAAACTCCCGCTACGAATGTATATATCAACGGCGCTTTGTCCTCTGCACCGCGCGCAAAATCTTAAAGGCAAGTTTCAAGCCGTCAGTAAGATTTTCGCTAAACGTCTTTTAACGCGCGACGATCGAGTGTAGAACTATTCTGAAAACGTAATGCTCGTGATCCGCGTAAAAATGAATTGCGGCGTGGCCCCGAGCGCGCGCACGTCTCAGTCAAAGCGAGCTCGAGCCGCTGTTGCGCTTTTCAAATTCTCGCCTTTTCCACTCTACAAGCAACAACCACTGCTTTTCATCTCGACCACCTGCCCAAGTCCCCCCTCTCTCCACTCGACGTGTTCTAATTACCAAACTCTTACTTTCCTCCCTGTTTACCATGCGCCGTATGCTTATTCAACTTTTATCTCCGTGGATACACGGAAGGCACATCTTCAGATTGGTGATATAATCGTTCGCCGCAACTATATACACCTGTATACGGTCCCGTGGATAGATGTGACGAGTATGAAAGCTTGGCCGGTAATCGAATCGAATCGGAAGAAAAATTGAATACGCGGTTGGTACAGAGCAGCTACGAGAGGACGGGCTACAGGACGCAGAGGACCCGACGCCGAGACAAAGTCCTGAAGTTGTCAGGCTAGCTCGAGTCGTGGAAATAGTGGTCGCGAGCGTATTGGTTGGCCAAATTTCGGCAGCCGTCCCGCTCAACATTGCGAATTCGCAGTTTCTCGTAAACGAGTGCGCCGGGAAAGTTTGTGTGTTTGTGTCGCACTTGTGAGTGTAGGCGCACGTACCAAAGAGATTTATTTTCATTCGTCATTCCGCAACCCGGTGAATTCTGATTGGCTCACGAGCCTCCTCATCGAGATTCGTGACTGTCCGGCGAGAAAAGACTCGGTAATTCATCGTATAGTTGATACGGGACGCGACGACTATTACTCCTTGCGAATTATCAATGCCACACTATTTAACTCAATGAGATAACGAAAAAGTATCGGAACTGGATGCGTTCGTATTATTCTATATACTTTGTCAAATAAAATTTGCACAATTATCCAAGTAGTTTTGTACATGCACGATCTTGAACTATAGTACCTATATTGAGAAATTACAGCTTGTCAATTTTTTCGATCTCGTAATCGCAGAAACGATTACCTCCAAATTAGCACATGTAAGTCGAAATGAGAATGATTCCACTTATTTATCGTAATTTAGTTGGCAGCAATTAGTTGAAGTTGCAAATGTTGCAAGAGAGAGAAACGAGGGAGGAAATGTTGTTTCAATACTGCAGCCAACTAAAGTCGGTCGAGAGCCACTGGATATGCAATACAAGTGGCACCTTATTTGTCGGTGGACGCTTATCAATTGCTCTTGCAAATGTTTCAGCGAAATCCGAGAGGTCGTCTGATGGCTGGGCTGTATCGCGCGAGTCGCGCGGGCCCGGGCCAAAGTGCTATGCTCACGAAGAAAAGGGCTGGTAGAATGTCGGCTGGATTTTATATCGGCGCCCGCTCCCTTTGGCTCGCATTCTCCCTCGAGCTGATCTTCATATGTGTATAGGTGCAGTGAAATCGAGAGCCAAGGGGATACAGTACAGGGGCATTCCGCACACGCATAGCGCTGCGGATTCCGCGGGGCAAACGCGCCGCGCGCGCGCGCACTCGACGATCCGCCCGCGGCCGGAATGCCCGACGAGTTAGCCATGTATGCGACTCAGCAGCGTCAAAGCGGCGCCTAATTAATTCTTTAATTAGCCTCGTTCGCTCGACAAAAATCCCAATCGCTGTGTAAGCCCTGCTAAATAAAGGCTGATTCGCGCCAGCTGCTCGCATTCAGGCGCATATATATATGTATGTCTATAGTGCAGGCTGGTCTTTATTGCTCCCAGCCACGCTGCGGCAGTAGTAGCTGCCCTCCCAGCTTAATTAATGATGTAATGCGCGCGCGTGCTCGCCTTTCCATCAGCTTCATCAGCTCCATCAGCATTCTTCACCTAAACTCCCTCATTTTTCAACTCTGACTAATCCAGCTAGTCGCGCCAGATACATGCTCGCTCTCTAACCTCCATTTTTCACTCGTATATCGTCTTGTGTAACAAGTGCAGTGTCCCACGATTGTACTAATTCGCTACACACGCGTTCAATACAAGGGAAGAACAACTGAGGATTCACATGTAGTGAAAAGGGCAGGTCCACAAGATTTTTCTAATACCTATACATTAAGATACTATTGAGTGTATCTTACAATTGAATCTGATTCAAAACAGCTGTAAAATCACTCGTGTCCAACTCGCTTGTGTCTACCCCTGTCTACCGCTGAATCAATCGGAATGGGTGATTCTCATGAAACTAGCACATGTCATCGACTCTTTGATCATCGAAAAGAGTTGTTTGCTACCCCGAGATAGTTCGCAACAGATAGTTCGAATTAGCTATGTTCTTGAAGATCAAACAGTAAAAATTTACAAAAGTTGTTATTTGTGTTATGGAAGAGCTGCGGAAAAAAGAAGAAAGATTATTTTGAGTTGCAAGAAATATGCAAGACGCCTCAGTTGGGTAGGCGTATATGAAGCGGTCGGCCGGGGGCTCATTGCACGCGTTGCGAGGGAACGCGGTGAATTTTGGTGAAAATGGGTGCGAGATCGTAAATCGCCTCGCCAACAGATTCAACGCAATGTCGCGCAAGTGCGGAATATATATCGAATGGCGTGAAACTGGATAGCCATGTGAGTGTACACGCGAGATGAGCCGGGAAGCGGTGTATAAATATCGACGAAGCGGGTCTCGCTCAGGTAAGGCAGATATAAATTAGCCGCCGCTGTCCCCGGGGGAGGGACACGTTGGCCCGTCTGGTTCCCGATTCAATCCCGATCGACTGCACTCACGGCGGAAAATAAAACAATGGTGGCAGCTTTGGGGGCGCAGGGGGGCGCGAACGTCCCCGGCACTTAATGCGCGCAAGTGTCGAGAGCTAAGCGCCCCTCAGCGCCCGTCCCATTGTCCCGCGCATCTTTATTTATGGCTTTGACTCACATGCGCCGTGGGTCAGACCTGCCTGCAGTCACACCAGATGCCACTTCGCTCCGGTGTATGTCATGTGTAGCGCGATAATTACGCCCGACATATGCGCGCGTAGACGCCGTATCGGCCAATCCAGCAGTTAGACCGTATAGTGATATGTGTCGCTGCTCGGGCCAATCCCGTTGCGTCCTACTGCTGAATCAGTTCTTTGATTCGTGCGTATGAAATTTGAATTAATCCGAGACGCAGCAAACTCGAGTACAAATGGAATACTTGAAAGACTCATCTTGTCGCGCGCGTGCACATGGATTATTATTATTATTTATTTTATCTTACTTTAAGTGAGAATACAATACGAGAATATAATAGTGCGTGACATTTGTCCAATACTAGAAATGAATAGGCGTAAATTTGTACTGAATCTCGCGGGAAAACTAAGGTAACTGTACCCAATGTGCCCCCCCCCCTAAGGGTTATTTGCGAATTTGACTATGATAGACTTCGAATTTTAAAATTCTGCGAACGGCATCTCAAAGCTTAGCTCAATACATATTAGAAACCATCTTCATAATCATCATTCGACTACTTTAGCCCATTAAAAATAGCAATTTAAAAAAAAAAAACGTAAATGTGCCAAGTTGGCTACACCTGTAGTCAATTTGGCACAATTTTTTAATAATTGGTTACAGCCTATATATAGGCCTACAGGGACGATCAAATTGGTGTTGAAATAAAATCTCAATCATGTTTCCATTGATTTTTATTAAGAATTTTCGTCGTTCAACTAAAAAATACATATTTAAATCATTGTAACATGTTTATAAAAACGTAACATTTATCTTTTAAATATTGATTCATTTAACTCAGTCTCTCAGTTCATAATCACAAATTAAGATCGATTGAATCACTCGAAATAGACGGTAATCCTTGTATTACAGGAGTACTATATAGAAAAAGGCCAGTTCCAACCACTAGAAGAATTGTAACTCATAATAGGAACAACAAATGATAATTTGGAATTTCTGCTCAATGAAAACGTCTTGAGCTCACTTGAGTTTCGTTAAAACCAATCGTATTGACAGCGTGGAGAAATATTTGAAGGAAAACTAATGTGAACAATCGAGAGATGAGCTTTTTTGCATGGAATTGAGTAGCCACATTTGAAAAAAAAAGTTAATATACTAATTTGGTAGAGGAAACTTACAGTGCGGCAATAAAAGTTGTAAAATAAAATAGATAATTCAACGGTGTTCCACTTCAAAGTGTTCTAAAAACGACTGGTTGGAGTGAAAAATGATCGGTACTCTAACGCCTGGAACCAATCATCTTGTTTCAATACTAAAACGTGATCCGAGCGCATTTATGCACCGTTAGAACGATTAAAACGCGCGAATTACAAAATATCAAAAAATGTGCCAAATTGGCTTCACTTTTTTTTGATGCGAAAAGGAGCAATTTGAGTGGCTTAAGAAATAATTTTGGGAAAACTGATGGGACCAATCGAAAGCTGAGATGTTTTTACACAAAAAAGAGTAATGACACTTTGAGAGATAAAAATTATTTACTCCTGTTATTTTAGGTTGAGTGTGAAAAGTGAAATAAGAAAAGGGTGAAAAAATGAGTAAATGAACCTTCAAAATATTGTAGGAGAGTGGTTTTAAGGGCTAAATGGGCGGGGAAGGTACCGAAAATTTTCTTTTAATTCCCCCAACATAACCCGAGAGCGTCTGATGCTCAGAGAGCACCGGAAATACAAAATCTTACGATTATGCCAAATTGACTACAGTGCCAAATTGGTTACAATTACCTTAGATGAATTTACTACCTATTTCAAGCGATTTTCACAAAAAATGATATTCAAAACGTACAGTAACTAGAGAAATTAATCTGTTTTGTAGTTTACCCAAGTAAATATATTTCAAGTAGCGGAACGCGTTTGATAAATCGTTCCACCCCATCGGGCTGACACGTCGAGTCGGGCAGCCCCAAAATTCATCCGCGCTTCGTTAATACACATCTGCGCGCATACATATAGGCTCATTAATGCGTCAATTTCCCCAACGCGCGACACGCGGTACCATATTGGTCTCAAACGAAGTGTGTGTGTGCGCGCGCGGGCCAACGGAAGCTATTAGAATATGATAAAATGTGATAGGTCGAGTTAGGTGCGCGTAACTCACGGGTCAGCTCGACCAGTTTTGTGCCTCTGATGATGGGGGCGCCCCCCCCCCCATCACCCCCGAGCTGAAAACGAAACGAACAAAAAAAGAAGATCGAGGTTGAGAGAGAGAGAGAGAGAGAGAGAGAGAGAGTGGGCCTCCCGCTACGCGCGTGCCCCATAATTGAATTGTCCAACCGACTGCTCGCTCTCTCCTCCTTGTGTGTGTGTGTGTGTGTGCGTGACCGGGGATGAGTGCAGGGCGCGGAGAGAGAGATAAGGGTGGGCGCATTCGTTACGCGCAACTCGGCCCGTTTGCCCGCACGCACTTGATGGACGATCCGTTCTCGAGCGGAGCTTTTGTCCCGGCTACTCACAATTAATGGCCTTAATACGCGCGCGCGCCAAAACAATTCGCCATTGTACTCACTAGTCTGCCATGGCTTCCATCCATTCCATTTGTCTTCCTCGAGATCCCTCAAAACTTTCGTCTATTTTTCCTCGCTATTGCTCTCCGCGAAATGCTGCTACGGTTAAACTCATCTCGCGACGTACACGCTATTGTTGTATTGGGAGGAATCGGCAAGGTAAACCACATTGGCAGGATGAAGTAGCTGCACGCAATGCCCGCCGAGTTGACACGCAGCATTGGCTACACCAGTAATCATCACCCGGACTCGGGCAATTTTTTCAAGTGATAAGCACGCGACGATCGAATGATTGGCTCATGAGTACTCTCAATCAGAGCTCGCGCAAGCCAAACCTAAAATGAATATTGTATTTCTCCTAACCTCATAATCTGAATTGAGATGACTGCAGCTAATATGCCACGTTTTTCACGTTTAATATTTACGCTGATCTCTGGTCTGCACAAGTTGCAAATTTTCTCATCACTTCCCCGCTCATTTACCACTTACAGCGACTTTCTTACAAAACTTTCGACTTGCACTACCTGATTTATTCAGCTTCTTTTCTTTGGCAGCTCATTCTGCTAACTCAATTACAATAATCAAGTGTAATCATTCTCATTTCTTCACATATGACTACTCTATCTCATGTGTAACAACATCTCGGATCTTTCGTGCGGTCAGGTCGCTTTTCTCAAAACTATTTTCTATCTCAGTCGAAATACTCTTTTTCGCGTGAAATATAAGTTAGTTGTTAATGTGGCCGTTTATGTGATGATGAATCGAAAGATTGAGTAAAATGGTTCAGTATATTAAAGAAATAAACGTTAAGTTTCTATAAACATGTTGTCATGGTTTAGATACACGTTTGTGATGAGTATTGAGCTAGCCTGTAGGATATGTCGTTGGCATAATTTGAAAATTCCAGTTTTGTAATAGTAGCTGGTGGGACGCGATGGGGATGAGAGCGCGCGCGCGTCTCCAGTGAAAAGTCGGGTTATAATATATAACCGTGAGAAATGCAGTTTTTTGAGCTGCGAAATGCAATGATATTTGAAAGTGTATCTGAGTGCGCAGTATCGAAAGTATAAGTTGTTTGATAGGTGCACGTACTAGACGTACTAGACGTACATGGTATACGTACTAGACGCGCGCCTGTATAGCGGGCAAACGAAATAATCGCATACCGGGGAACGTTGGCGTACTGCAGTACGGCTGGGATCAGCGGAATAGTATGTGTGGCGGGCGGTGGTCGCGAGCTCTCGCGGCAGCTGACATCCCGTCGATTCGGAATACAATTGTCGAGAGCAAAATAAACAAGCGCGTTTTGATGGGATAATAAACTCGCGGCCGCTCGAGCCGGTATATACAGCTGGAGCTCGAGGTTGAGCCCACTATATGTGGGGGCAAGGGGTTGCGGCCAAGCGGCGAGTGTGCAAACAAATAGAAACGGGTAAATAAAAACGAGCAATTAATCCCCATCAATATTGAGTTATTGGCAGCTGACTCGACCGCGCGCGCGACTGCTCAGTGCAGCTCGAGCCGATTCACCGCGAGCCGGCCGCCTGCGTTCAAGTACGCATACAGCGTAATTTGGGTAATTTAGCCCGACGACGCGACGTTTTTGACAGCTGTGCCTTCTCCATTCCTACTTTCATTCTCACTCGCTCGTTCGTTCGCATTGACCGACGTTTGTCTCATCCAACCCGGCCAACCGAACGATTCGTTATTTTAATTCGCAGCTCATATTGCGCCATCTCGTTTTCCAAATTTCTCTCGATCTAATGCTCTCCCCGTCATTTCTGGCCCGAGCTTCAAATTTTATTCGCAAACTGCGCTCAAACTTCAACGCGTGAGTACGCTTTTGCTGCGCACAAGCGGCAATTTCCGAGAATTCCCTCAATTCGCGCCGCGCTCGAGTAATTAAGGTAGGTGTACCCAATATGCGCCAGGACCCAATATGCGCCACCCTTCGTATTTCATATATACGCGCGTCTAGAGCATCGCCGCGGCACAGAATCTTGTCGGCAATGCTAAATAATGAGAAAAGAAAACATTTTCACCGATCGGGAACCCTTATACCAACTTGTTAGAGCTCGTTTTCTCCATTTTTTTCGCCAATTTTCATTCTCGATCTAATTTCGCTCAGGTAAGTGCGAATTTTTTTAATACCCTTAAACTGGGCCAAAAAAATCGAGCGATATATCGTTCGATTCCTTGACATCCCATCTACATCATCCAATTTTATTTTCATCTTACGCCCTTTTTATCAACCGTTTCAATAGCTCTTCGTTATTTTTATCAAATGTACCCAATATGCGCCACCCCTATTTTCTTGTTCCAGCTGCTACAATCAACCTATTCATGGTAAATATCCGCCAAACAGGGTCGAAAGAAAATTTAGTTCAAGGTCTGGAGCAGGTCAAGAAAGGTGAGATATCACAGAGGATGGCTTCGACTATATATAAGATACCTCTTCGAACATTTCAACGATATGTCAAACAAAACATATCTGAAAAAAGGAAAATGAGTCGACCATATGCGTTAACGACAGTACAGAACGAAGAATTATGTAGTCGAATTAAACGCTTAGCAGATAATTGGCTATTCTATAACGAGAAAAATCTCGAGGTTATGCGTTTATAAGTACTGTCTTAGAAAAAACATCAAACAGAATTTTTCTACCATCATGACAATAGCTAGTCCCAAATAGGCTGGGACATTTTTTAATTGAATTTTTTTATTGAACTCTTCCTTTTCAGTGAGAACATCTCAATTATATTTAAAATTACACTAAAAAGAATGTTCATCAATTTGAGAGATTAATATTGGAATTAGATGTTGCATAAGTTAATTTTGTTGATTCAAAAACAACGGTTTTTCATGAATTTTAACTGAAAACTTGACTTGATTTAGGTTGTTAGAAGTTCATATAATCTATGTACCATGGTTTAATCAAAGACAAAATGTATTTTTCAATAAAATTATATCAGAAATATAATTTTTTGTTTGTATTTTATTCATTTCAGACATGCTTCATGCTTCAAATTGGATGAAAAGAAGTATTTTCAGGGTGGCGCCATATTGGGTACACTAAAAATTTTTTCCCAAAAAATTTTTTTTTTTAAAACCGCGGCATCTTAGCGTAGAACTGTTGAAATTGAAAAAGACTTAGCTCATTTTGTAGGTATTGAGTAGACCTTTCATTTGACACCAATTATGTTAGAAAATATTCATTTGACGCTGTGTAGTGACCTTTCTCGCTTAGGTGGCGCATATTGGGTACAGGTACCTTATATTAATTTAATTGCGGATTATCATGTGTATGCTTGTTACCGGGCCACGTTATCCCTCTGATCGATTGACATTTCACCAGTTGCACGCGCCAATTACACATTTGACGAAAAAAAAACGAAAAAATACATGAATTTATCTGATTATTTTTTCCGACCCACAAGTGATATGTACCTCCAGGGTAATATATATATATATATATATATATATATATATATATATATATATATATATATATATATATATATATATATTTATGTATGTATCACTAGAAGATGGAAGGAAGAACGCGAAAAAGTCGTGGATTCGTGGGAGACTACAGGGGGCGAGGGTCGGACGCAAGGAGAAACGAGCCCGCGTCGGACGTCACACTCGTCCTCGGAGGAAAGGCGAAAGACAAAGAGTAAGAAGAAAAGGGGGAAAGGGACGTCCCCCGTTGGAGCTTATCAAAACTGCGCACGTTGCCCCGCGCGCGGCTAATGCATCGGGTGTTTATACATTTCGCCCGGACTCGCACGTGCCGCGCGCGTCTCGAATGCGAATTTGCCCTTATATAGCCCCGCTCGAGAGCCCTAATCGTAAATGAGCTAGTATATCACGCGATAGACGCGTATACTCTGTACGTACGAGCACGTCCGTTAGACTCGGTGGTCTCGGCGTACGGATAATATAAGCCGCGGCGCGGCGCCTATACTCGCTACCGGCTCACCGCAGGAAACCGCTTGTCGATCCAATTTAACTGGACACTGCGGAACAGCTCGTGTCTTAACACTACTTCATTTGCCGCTGAGGTATATTAACCGATCACGTCGCTGATTTTTGACGCGCGAGCCTGTGCTGTTTATTTGTACTCGATGCACCAGCTTAAGTTACACCTCATTTACCGCAGGTTTTCACGTACCAATTTTAATACTTGGTCTGATTTCGTCGTACTCGAATTTTACTTGGGTGCCGCTTGAATAGACGTCGCCGTTCGTGGATTCGACTGTGAACAGAAAAAATACAGGAGTCGTGAATATCATATCCACGAGCTGGCCGTGTATTGGGGAAGAAATATGAGAATCAGATGTAAGCGAACCCGTCCGTCCGGCGAATTCCCGAGTTGACAAGAGCGAGCCGTACCCCATGATCGAGACGAATTCACTCGAATTTTCCGAGTCAACCCGACCGACGTATAACTGAGTCACTGCCCCAACTCGCAAGGCCGATAGATCGATAAGCTCGCTCGCGTCGAGCCCCAAAGGATTCCTTTGTCTCTGTCTCTGGCTCTCTCTCTGTGGTGCCGCGAGCGCGCACCAAGCCTGCAAAAACAAAACGTGCAAACTAGTGTCGAAGAGCTTGGGGCTCGACAGGGCAATTTTCCCTCACAGTGCAGGCGAGCTGCACTGATTAAAAGCTCGAGAGCTTGATTAAGCCCCGACCGCGACACTCGCGGACTTTGCAAAGCTTTGTGTTGTTCCGAAAGAGACGCTGGATAGCCGGGGGTACGTTTTATTGGCAGAGACGACTAGCGGCTTTTCCAGCTGCAGCCCAGCTCTCCAGAGCCGCAGTTAATCGGAAAACTCACTAGCTGGTGGCTCGAGACTCAGCCAATTATTATCCGGATTTCATCCCGAACTGTTTTGTGCTCGCGCGTTTGGTACATATCGCATAGCGATAGGATTTATACTTCGATTCAACTCGGACGACTGCAGTTGAGCACTCGGTGTGTTTATAATCAACCTCGACGCATCGAGTCGATCTACTATTTATACATTAGCTGGCGTACTCGCGCAGTTGGAAATTGACGGGCGCGCGAGCGATTGTAATGCGCTTTTTAATTGCAAAATTACCCACTCGAGCTCGAGCTCTCGACTGTCCAGCAGTCGTGTTTTCTCGTGATGCTACTCGAGATGTAACCGCCAGTTATCACTGCGCCAAGCGACACTCACGGGAAACTTTATTTAATCGCGCACGAGCTGTGCATAGTCTTGATTATTCCACTCATACTTATATACGCGATCGGTAGAATCTGGTTAAACAATTGTCTCGCTCGATTTGCTCAATTCGGGTTGATGGTTGAACGAGGAGGAATGAGCGGCCATGGGAAAAATGCGCTGCGTACATCGCAGGGGGCAAGATTAGCATACAGGTCGATCGGGGTAGTACGAATCGCACAGCTGGTGGTGAATCGACCGGCGGGATGCTGTGCTGCTGCTTCCCGCGCACGGCTCCCCGGCCGCGCAAGTAAACCACACGGCGAGCCGCAGCAGCGCGTCGGAAGTCGGGAAAAACGCCCAGCTCGGCTTCGGCCTCGGCTGTGCGCGCATCAACGTCATTAACTTGCATATTAAGTGTAATGAGCCGTCCGACCCGCCACTGCCAGTAATAACGATCTCTTGCGCGTGTGGGTGAGATATGGCTGGCTTGCGAATACCACCAACAATGTTCCGACCATCTCCCACAACTTTCACATGGTTACATGCCGCGCACACACATCGTACGTATATAAACTAATTGTTGCGCAAAAGTAAGAGCCAAGTTCGCCTGAGCGCATAGCCACCTAATATTAATTTCGATGCTCCTTCGTCAAAACTCGACAAGTCGACTCAGACTGGTGTAAAATTTTTTGTCCCATCTATCGCAATCACATTTTTCTCGCGCCTCGTCTCATTGTACTTTGCATTTCACTTTCCTCGTATACGGCAATTACTGCGTAATTTTTCTCATTTAAAAACCTACCCACAACTGGCGTGCACATTGTATATTTCTCAACGCCAAGCTTGACGAGTATCATTTTTCATTATATTAACGCTTCGCTAGTGTTGCGCGCTATATTTTCATGTAACAGCTGCATGCACTTGGCTTATCTTGTCACCTACTAAAAATTGACGAATTACAATTTCTTGGATAGCTCATTATGTTCTGCCAGCATTTTCACAGACACTTTTACGATGAAATTAATTTAATACTGCATTTTTAATCGAGACAAAGCCGAGATTTTCAACAAAAGACTTTTTCCCCGCCTCTGCAGATTGTGTGTACAATAATGAAGTGAAATTTGTTTTTTATTCTCTTTCTGAAGCTGTGAATAAAGTAAAATTGTAAGTTCGGTATATTCATCTGTGCGAGTGTCTATAATAAAATTGGAAAAACTAAATGGTAGCAAAAAGAAGAATCACTTTTGACCTACATTATTCGTATTTGATATTGTAAACTAACATTATAAAAAAATAAGTTTAGCTGTATTAAATTGAGGTCTTTGAATGTAAATAGAACCATTTACTACGTAGGTATATATGAATAATGAATTTGGTCAATCGTGATGCGTCGTTAGTTACTGTCGTTTGAAAAACATTGTGGAAACATGTAATAACGAATGTATATTACCCTAGCGTAGCCAATTCATAAGGCCACGTTCTAAAATAGTCATTATTTTTTTGCTAATTTTTTGCTATTTTTTTGCCACAAAATTGATTTTTTTGCTCTATCTGGTTCCGAGAAACTACGGCTACGCTAGCGTAATATTACGCTAGCGTAGCCACATGCCATAACTCGGTCAATAATACGTCGATCGAAAAAATAAAAACACCATATTTTTTTGCTATTTATTTGCTGAGATTTTTAGAACGTTTTTTATTTTGCTATTTTAGAACGTGGCACGATGAAATGGCTACGCTAGGGTAATATACATTAATAACGAAGCGTTAAAATGTGAGCCTCGCGGCTATTCGTCGGGTCATGAATTATTCGATGAGAATTTAGAGAAAGTCGGAAGGGGGACGTGATCGAATTGAGATAATAATCAGTATATATTTATTGGCCGAGAGGAAGCTCTCCTTTGTTCCGGGGTTTTTCCGCTCGAGAAGACAAAAAAATAAATGCGTGTTGGGGGTTTTGTTGATCGGCGTAACGATGCGCGCGTTTTTTCCCTCTGAAATAAGTCGTGGCAAAAAAAAAGCAAAGAAGGAAGGTCGCGCATTGAGCCTCGACAAATTTTCCTCGCCAACGGCGGCGGCATTTGACCCCGAAAAAGTAATCTCTTTTGGCGTTTTGATGATTATCGCATTCGAGGCGGAGAAAAAAGAAAGGACACTGGGCTATAGAAAATTGAGTCGGTGGGGTGCGGGACGACGGAATCGACATATCCTAGATGGAAAAGCGTGGCGCGCGCGAGAGAGTTTGACGTGATCCGTGAGAGAGCGGGAGACAGAGAGAGAGAGAGAGAGGCCCTCGAGGGGGGAGCCCGTGTGTGGCTGATGTCCCCCAGTGCTTTTCCCGTACGACTACAACTCCGCGATGACGTGTTACATACACACGTCCCCCTCGGATATTTCCCGGGCCCGCATTTCGCGTCCATTAAAACTCGATGCCCGATATATATATGTATATATATGCGCTGATTCATACACATCCTTTGAGCCGCTTCGATGCATTTGGCTTTTACTCTGTGGGCATTGTTGTTGATTCGTGGGCGGGGTGAGAGAAACGCAGCCCCGCCGCGTCCTTCCATTCGACGGCTATATTGGATTTTACGTGATATGCCGTTATAGCCCCGCTGCAGATGTGTATACGGGGTCTTGGAAGATTCGAGCAGCTGATGGACCCTGCGGTGTCTATACACACACACTACGTACGGTATTTATGCTGGACGCAAGAAAGTATACTGATGAGAAAATTCAATTTTCAGTATTGAAGAACGTACATAATAAAAGAAAAATAATCATGAAAAACAACATTTTTGGCCAACATTCGATTTGCAACGGGAATCGCATCTTTTTCGTTTTGATACGTGGAATATTTTTATTTCCGTGGTTCAACGATTTTCGAAATTGACAGGGACTGATTGATTGATTGATTGATTGATCTTTAATCAATCTATCTGGTCTTTTGGTTTGTACATAGATTTTTGAATACGTATATCGGCTCGACTCAATTTTCGATTTTCTTTTGACTTGACGCAGGCTTCGACATACCCAACGCCAGCTCACCTGATGAGATAATTTGAAAGCGTGTAAGTATGTACACAGGACGAAATTAGTTGGCTCGCTCGTGTGATTCAATTCATGTGAAACTCGAACGAGACGTGCAATTCGATACGAGTACATCATCAGTTGCAACTGAAGAGATTCGCAGCTCCGACTCGCGCGCGCGCGCGTATGGCTTATTGGTCCTTTATTGGGTATATCCGCGCGCGCGCCGACTGAATGAAAGCGAGCACAGAGTCGCAGCAGCTGAGTTGCGAGCATACGAGCGAGATCCCGTTTGACACTCGAGACTGGGCCACACATCCAGCTGAGCTTTGATTTGTTCAAATAATCCCGCGTCGCCTCTACGATATACACGTTGTAAGCAGACGCGGAGGAATTCAACGCGTTAATTAATACGTCGTTCAAGTGGTACGCTGGCACATTGCAAGTGTAATGTAGGCCGTCAGCTGATTGTGCCAAATTAAATTTGAGAGAATAAAATGCCTCCTCCGGACAGGTTGTAGCTTTCCGAAGCGGCAATTCCATAGATGATAGATTTCTTCGCGGAGCTGCGATGATTTTTCACACTCAATGCAACTCGAGCGATATTTGACACGTCGTGCAATCGTGCGAGCTTCCTGATTTGGCGCGCGGATATACGTATACAATCAAAGTATCAGTCAAATCAGTCGTTGTTGGGCGACTGTTTGCTATACACGCGCCACACACTGATTCGGTGTTTAGCGCGTGAATTTGCAGTGAGTAGCAGCATTTGCCTCCGCGCGGATATATATTCTCGTCTCAATCATTATTCATTTTATGCGCGCACGTATTGCCGCGTGTCCGCGTCTACACCTGAATCCATGAATACAAACGTATTGTGCGCGAATGCATAAACCCAATGACGATATCGTGATTCGCGGACGCAGACCTGCAATTATATATATGTATCTACTCGCGCGCGCGGCTCGTTACCTCGCCGACGCATCTTTATTCGATTCTATTCTCTAAATTTGTTCAACGGGGCGAATTGCCGCGAAATTGAAATTGGTAAATTGAATTACTTCTCGCAGTATAAGCCACACGAGCAGTGCAATGACAGTCGGACCAAACACAACGGCTGATTCGACTGATGTTTTACTGCGCACACAGTAAACATATGTCCCCTGTAAGCACTGCATCATCGTTCGAGTCAGATGTATATAGATCTGCAATTGAAAATATTCAATGTAAAGCATCATAGTCAAATCAGTCAATTCACCGAGGGAAAATTTTAACCGAGTGCCATGTTGGAGCTTCGAACTCGCGAGTTTTCTTCCAAATAACACACGCGTCGCGTTTTCGTTGGTTTGGCAGTATGAAAAAAAATACACACACTTACCTGAGTGAAGTTAGAGGAAGAATCAGAATTGGCAAAGAAATGAGAAAAAAATGAGGTGTAACAAGTTGGTGTAAGCGTTCGAGACCGATCAAAATGTTTTCTTCCCTCATTATTCTGTATTGCCTGTATGTAAATTCTGTGCCGCGGTACTGCCCTGCACGTGCGCATGTATATAAAGTTCTATAAAAATCATTTTCTTGATTTTACTTTACTCTTTTGTTTGTCCCATACGTTATACAGTAGGATTTGCCAAGCAGTTTTTTTCCAGCGCACAAGCCACATAATATAATAAAGCGCGCAGGTACGTTCGAAACTCGAGACAATTTTTGCGCACTTGGGTTTCTTCGCCGTGACCCGCCGGCCTGAGTGCACCACAGCGACAAGATCATTGCCGATGAAAGCTCGTGAATCTGTCGGATGAGAGAGAGAGAGAGAGAGAGAGAGAGAGATTGTGGGTGAGCGGAGGCCGGGAGGCACATGTAGGTCAATTATCGAGATGAGTCGGTATATTGAGTGATGTTTGCGGTTTGTATATACTTGCTCGACAGCTCACCTGCGCGCTGGTGCGCTCCGACATGGCCGTATCACGAATAAACAGCTGCTTTTCTCTTCTCGGCCAGGCTGCAGCATTCATTCCGCTCGGCCGCGCTCGAGAGCCGACACACGCGCACACGCACCAGCTGTATTAACTTAGCCTCGCGCACCGGAACAACTTGCAAAGCGCAAACTTCCGTTGCGCCGCCGCGGCGATTCATACGCGCTATTTGCTCTTTGCTCGCGTGCCGCCAAACATAGCTCGGGCCCACGACTCCAACGTGCTGTCATTCATCACGACTTTACACCGGGGATCCCTCCAAAACCACCGAGATTTGGGAAATTATTTTTACGTCACGGGGAGATTCGTCAAAAGTCTTATCAGACTCGACACACTCAAATCCTCCTCGCTCGTATCTCGCCCCACTTAATCTTTACTTTATTCAAACTCCCAATTCCACGATCCACGTCCGGCTTTCTTTTAGCTCTTACTCGGCAAATGCACGTAACAAATTACTGAATACTATTTTAAATTCTTACTTCTAAAAACCAATGTTGCAAAGTAAAAAATCTCTTTACGAAGGATGTGGATGAATTATTCACTGGAACTTCAGTGACATTTGTCACTATACTTTCATCATGGGTTTCGATAGCAAACATTTTTATATCACAATTCACAGTAAGTAGAGTTTCTCACTTTAGTGATTTTTCACTCCTGTAAGGATTTAAGAGAGTATATTGCGTTGAATTAGTGATTTTTGCAAAAATGCCGACCCCCACGGCGACATAATTCTGCGCGAATGATGGAGTTTGAACACAGACAAACGCGAAGAGACAAGAGCGAGGATTGACAGGATTGTTGGTTGGAAAAATGACTAGTGCGGATTTTCCCTCGTTTGCCGGAGTTTGGCGCTTCCTTATCGAGTCAAGTATATGCGGCGGCAACAGGTCGCAAATGTGCGGCTAGTGAGAAAAAAGTGATTATCCGCAAGTGCGATAGAGGATAGAGCATCGCACAGTGTGCGACTGGCGAATACTGGCCAATTGGGTTGGAGCTGACTCAGGCTTGGTCGAGTTATTACTGGACAAAAGAATTGATTGAAAGGGTGATTCAGGCGTGCAGCCGCGCGTCGCTTCCGAATACTAACATCTCATATCCACGAGCAGCCAAACTTGCTGCACGTGATGTTTAAGGACGAGTCGCCTTGTATCATCGCCTCGGCCCTTCCGACCAATTACAAACTTCTTCAAGGCTATGCTAATTGCGCCGTCGCTCCGCCGCGGCTTACACTGCCAGTGTTTGAGAAGCTTTGGCTTGAACGCGGCTTTGAGGCACGTTTTCAAAAGTTCGCGCGCGCGCCGCGAACTTTGAAGAATCATATCGCGGACATGCGGCCAAACAACTGGAGGCGCGCAATTAACGCGATGCAAAAACTTGGTTGCTTTTACATATATACACGCGCCAAGTTAACCCATTAACGACCAAACGCCTCGATTTTCTGTCAACTTTTCGACGCGATTATTTGGCATGTTATCGTCTTTGAAAGAATTCAGTTTCCACTTATTCTGGCGTAAAATTTTATGCTCTTTCAGAATCCGTGGTCAAAATTATGATTAGACTCCTAGGAAAAAAGATATGGCCGATTCAAACTCATAAAATGCGAAAATTTAAAAAAAAAAAATTTTTCTCGATTTTTTTTCATAATGTTATCGCCAATCATTTGTGCTCTAATTATGGACAAAGGTGGACAAAATGCTTCAGGTTTAAGAGGAAATTCTTTTTATCGAAGTGAAATCGCTTTTTTTTACAAAATGGCGGCAATAACGTGAAAATTTCATAAAAAACATTGCTTATTTTTTTTCTCGAAAACTATGGACTTCATCAAAAAATTCAAAAGAACAAAAATGTCTTATAATTAGTCAAGGAATACTTCCAAATTTTTTCAAATGTTTTTGACACGTTTTGGAAAAATTTAATTCTCCGAATTTTCAAAAAAAATCTAGATTGTCTCTAAAAATTCTACAAAAATTTGTGAGCGTTCCTTGACTAATTCTAAGACACTTTTGTTCTTATAAAATTTTTGATAAAATCTAGTTTGCCAACTGTTTTTTCATTTTTTTTCTAGCTTTTTGAAAATTCTATTTTTTCCTATGAATCTGAAACTATGTATTTTTGTTATCTTTCTAATTTGGGCTTTTGTAAAAATATTTTTAAGTAATTTTTAATGATTGTTATCAAAACAAGTTTTACAATAATACAAAGTACATGTATTACAATATTTAGAGGTTCTAATCGGACATTTTTCCGATGAGCAGTTTTTCTTAGGAGTGACATAAGAAACCTCGTGCGATTTTCTTCTATATCTTTTACCGTTTTCAAGATATCGTCTGGCGATACTCATTGCAAAATCTTTTGATCCCTTTTTTTCTCCTTCATTACATGAATTGTACAACACTAGTGCGTTTACAATCGCAGATTGTACGAGTCGTATAAATACTACCCACGTCCACTTTTTAGACCGTATACACGGCAGAAGATTGTTGCAATGATTGTCGTGCAAATCAAACACCCCCCATAAACTTGTTGTAAGCATGAAAAGCATATGGAAAAAATATGACAGTTTTTGCTCTCTCCTCTGCGTTATATCTTTTAGATGGTGATTGGGGAGTTACACCAGCGGCAGTTGAAGCTATTGATACTTGCTTAGAGTCCTTGATAGAGATATAATTTATTCCACTGTTTTGGTCATGCTGTGCTATACAAGTACCTCTCGGAGCGTTCTTATCAATTATTTGTCTTACTTCTTTAGGTACACGATTTTCTCTTATTGTACCTGTGGATCTTAGGCCTAGTTTTTGTAAATGTAATATAAGATCGAAAGAAGTAAAATAATTATCGAAATATAGATGATATTGAGGAATTTCTAAACCTGACGTTTTCTTGAAAAATGGATCCAATAAATTCATTACTACTCTTGAACCAAGAGCACATTTATTTAGAATATTCACACTTGAAGATTTGCCGCAGTACAAATCTAAATCTAATAAAAATCCATCTGATGTACAAAGCCCCCAAAACTTCAAACCAAATCGAATAGGCTTACCGCGAATAAATTGTTTTAGGGAAGTTCTGGCATATGATTTGGCCATCATTTCATCTATGGAAAGTGCTGTACTTATATATCCAAATTCTTGAATATTTTTTCTAAACTCATTCAACAGAACTCGGACTCTCCATGCTTTGTCACCAGAATTATTATCTTTAGCTTTAGAGTATTTTAGATGAGATTTGATTTCTTCAAAAGTGGATCGTGACATGGCTTGTTGAACTATATCACAAGATAATAGTACATCAGATGACCAGTAATCTCGTTGGGATTTCCTACTATTGAAAGAAGATAGAATAATTATTCCCAAAAAAGTTTCTAGTTCCATTCTTGAAAGATCGTAGCCATTTTCATTCGTAGCTTCTGAAATGTAACTTTTCATATTATCTGAAAAGAATAGCTCAAATAATTCAACAGGACTAGATCCACAAATTTTGGTCTTCTGAATATTATTTAGCAATAATTCATTTTGAAGAATCGCATTATTTATTTTTTCACCGGTTACCCACTTATAAATGTGATCATTTTCTAGTTTACTTTGACTGTCTGAATAAGTTTTAGAAATAGTTCTGTATGAATACTGTGATACGATATTTTCAGTATTTTCATGATCAAACTGGTCCCCTTCGGATCCGGAATCAGAATCTCCAGAATCATCTGGATTTGGCAAATCAATAATTTCGTCGTAGTTATTATTAGAATCATCAAATTCGCGAAGGATCTGACTATTAGCAGAATTTCGTGCTCGTTTTGGAGGCATTTTACAAAATTAAAAATTAGAAAATTATTTTATTTTTACACTATTTTTTCAGTCAAAGACCAGAGAATAACAAACAAACTGTTTTTTTTTTTTACAAATTTAGCGTAAAATTAGAAAATGAAAAGGAAATAGCTTTTTTCACAAAAATTTTATAATTCTTTCATGTTTTATTTATTACACTACAATTGAAGTCTGGAAACGAACACTTTTTGATAAAACTATAATTTTTTGTCTTTGTCCTGAAAGTCGTATGAGAAAAACTTAACGTAGCGAAATTTCTCTGGTGACTCGAATCAAGTATAAAGGTTCCACTCTTCATGAATGAAAAATTTGACATTCAACTATTCTTTTTCCCTAGATTTCATTTAGTCAGAAAAATTATGTGAAAACTAGATTTTATCAAAAATTTTATAAGAACAAAAGTGTCTTAGAATTAGTCAAGGAACGCTCACAAATTTTTGTAGAATTTTTTGAGACAATATAGATTTTTTTGAAAATTCGGAGAATTAAATTTTTCCAAAACGTGTCAAAAACATTTAAAAAAATTTGGGAGTATTTCTAGACTAATTATAAGACATTTTTGTTCTCTTGAATTTTTTGATTAAGTCCATAGTTTTTCGAGAAAAAAAATAAGCAATGTTTTTTATAAAATTTTCACGTTATTGCCGCCATTTTGTAAAAAAAGCGATTTCACTTCGATAAAAAAAATTTCCTCTTAAACCTGAAGCATTTTGTCCACCTTTGTCCATAATTAGAGCACAAATGATTGGCGATAACATTATGAAAAAAAATCGAGAAAATTTTTTTTTTTTAAATTTTCGCATTTTTTGAGTTTAAATCGGCCATATCTTTTTTTCTAGGAGTTTTATCATAATTTTGACCACGGATTCTGAAAGAGCATAAAATTTCACGCCAGAATAAGTGGAAACTGAATCCTTTCAAAGACGGTAACATGCCAAATAATCGCGTCGAAAAGTTGACAGAAAATCGAGGCGTTTGGTCGTTAATGGGTTGAATGCGGATAGTGCGTATACGCGCAGGAAACAGTATAGGAGACGTTGCGTCAACTTCGCATCACCGAAACTTTACGGAAAGAAACCTTATACAACTATTTAATTTAACATCATTAGATTTTTCGCTGAGATATTCGATAGATAATATCGTTTTTTAGCCGTGGGATAATTGTAAACTTCACCTGGAATGAAGTAGTTTGATTAGTAAAGCGTAGTAAACGACTAGTATATGTTTTCTCTACTATATGTTAGAATAATCAAGCTGTTATAATGGCATTTCTCTCATTGTATTGGTGAATCAAGCCGAGGTGAAATGAGAATTGGGTACGGAAGAGGGAAAAGCATATATATTGGTGTGTGTGCGTATCGATTATGCAGGCAGTTGTGCGTTGAAGAGGAAATTATCAAACAATCGAGGCATTAGCTTAATATAAATCAGTTGACCGAGATTTCATGGGTGGATCGGAAGGAGCGTTGTGTGCGCTTGGAGGGGCGCTCGAGGCTATACACAGCCGTGCGCGCAGAGGCGCGGTCAGCTGCATATCAATTGATTCGGCTCTTCCGCCGACAAGTTGCACTGCTACTGGCTACGTTGTATACTCGCGCGCATTGAAACGCGAAAAAAGTGGTGATGAGCACACGGGGTCACTGGCCCGGCCTGGCAAAATTAACACATTCTCTCGACATCATTATATACCCGACTCTTCCACTAGTTTCACTCTCTCTCTTTCTCTCTGTCGTGCGTACTGCCCATTGTTAAATATATTATTTGGAACGCTGCCGTTACTACTTTCTTTTCTTCGCCTCCTTCGATTTCGAGTCCAAAGCACACATATGTTGATTGATACATATATATTATATTCTGCATGTAATATACTGCACCGAGGCTACATAACTGCGTGGATTAACTGATCAATTTTCCCCTATGTAGTGATGCGTCAATTGTGCAGAAAATGATGTCGGGCTCGGCTGGGTAATTATCTCATTTACTGCGTCTGGCGCGCGTTTTTTCCCCCTTTCATATTGCACAGCATATAGTACCTATACCGGGAAAAACACGCACCGCGCCAACGAATGCGCGTCGCGTCTTAAATGCCATTTTGGAATTTTTAAAACAATTCGACGATTCGTTTCGAGTTCGGCCGAAAATACCTCGGTAAATATCGAAGAGTCGACGAGAATAGATATCCCATCATCCCTTGGTAAAATTACATTTATTCGATCTACCCCGATCGACCGCAGACTCCGCGGGGCTTTGTCGGTGCGAGACGTGACTCTTGTACGCCAGCCAAATTCTGGCAAACTTTCGAATCATTTTTTATTTTCGGCTATGGAATAAACGTGTCTTTCGTCAGCTAAGCTTTTTGTCCGTCGATAAAAAATGTGGAGCAAATTGGTTGATTGTTATAAAATAAACATTGTCGCGTAAGAAAAATGGCTAATTGGCGAACAGTTTATATATGACAGAATTTCCACTTATATCCAGCCTGGCGCGTGTGAAATGTTTTTCCGGTGAACCGGTGAATCATAGTCGGTTCGGATGAGGACGAAAAGTCACCGTACGAAAAGTCATCCTATGAACAAAATGTAGCTAGAATTTTTTATCAACGCTTAAGACCACAGAGAGGCATTTGAGATAAACAATAATAATTAATTGAGCAATTTAATATTTCAGCGTATTGCATACTTGTAAAGAGAAGAATTATATACAAACAGGTCCATTACAAGTGTAACTTTTGCGTATACTATTTAGCATTGAAGATTATCTACGCTATATGAACAATTATGAACAATAATTCTCATCGATATACGAAATTTTTATCTTATTGAATCGGCAGAGTTGTTTGAATGGGTCAACAGTACTTTGATGCTGAAGCGAGAGACAATAAGAAAGAGAGAGAGAGAGGGGGGGAAGGGGGGATGTGTGTAGCGTGTGATATTAGCTATAGGACTCGTTGCAGTTGCAGTTATGAGAAAATTACCGTTTTTCATTGTTGTGCAATCGAACGTTTAGTGGGTCGCTATACGTGGCAATGGCAGCGAGAGAAGAGTGTCGAAGTGCGGCTGGTGCTACCAAATCACGGGCTCGGGGCTGTAGATTCGAGCGAGAGCGATATTGTATACGTGCAGGTGGGGTATTATGATCGGCCGGGCTACAGTTGGCTTTCTCGCGCGATACCGTTCTCGCGTACTAGTACGAAAAACAACGTAGATTCTTTGGTGAGATTTTGGCCGAGAGCCGCGAGCCGGGCGTGTATCAATCATTGGCCCGCGATGAATATGTAAACACACGGTAGTGGCCGGCTCGCTGCTGCCCCCCTTTCCCGCGCCCACGTACGCATGTGTCGATATATAGTCGCGCCGTCTGGCCGTGTGTTAGTGCGCAGGAGATCCGCGCCGTATCGAATAATCATATAACTCGCCGAGGTTGTTTTGCATACAATGCAACGTTCGATTTGATAGGTGCGCGCGAGCGCGGCCGCGTGTGCGACCGTTCGATCTCGCCTCCGAGATTAATTGTTCGAGCTACAGTTTTTACTGTCCGGCGACTATCGGCGACTTGCAGGGTTGAAAGAAGCTGCGTCGCTTGAAAGTTTGATTATGCCGTGATTGAGTAAATGCCAACGTGTGGCGGCTGCCTACATCAGGAAGAAGAAGAAGCGCGATTGAATTTGTCCGATATTGAATGTTGGAATGGGCAAAAACAGCGGTTTCATTGTTGTACGTTGAGTAGATTACTGGTGCGCTAGAGTTTTGAATATCGATATCACATAAGTTTTCTAAGAAGTGTCGCATGTAAACATGTAGGGAGTATGGGAAGGAAGCTAGCAGGCTCCGTCCTGTTGGTCTAGCTTCGATTAGTCAGTCATTGATCGGCATTCAAACTGAGTGGACGAGCTCTAATAAAGCACATTTCAAACTTTAAGCAACTTGCCTTTTTCATTAATTAACCTGCTTCTACATATTATCAACTAACTTTAATATTGAAAGATCAGGGGCGTGTGTGTGTGTGTGTGCGATCTGGCGATGCGGAACGTCTTCTTTCCCTCTCTCTCTGTCTCTCCTTCTGTCTCGAGCACGAGACAGACATGAGTCGCGCTGCAGTGCACTAACGGTATGGTACACGTGGGAAACGCGTTTTTGCCATAAACGGCCATAAAAAGTCTCCTCGCATCATTAGTCTCACTCGCGCGCAGTATATTATATATACATATTCAAAGTAGACGAGAGACGCTGTGCAGAGAGATATAGGCTACAGAGTCGGGGCGGCGAACGAAGCTGTCTCATCGTAGCGCGCGATAAACTCAATTTCGTTGATACGAATGAGTCAAGATAGGATTGAGCACACACATGCAACTGCACACATTACACAATGTGAATGGATAAAAAAGGTATTTCTCCTGTGTGTATTCACGATATACGTATAGCACGTATTCTATTGGAAATCAATCAGTGTAATCAATCGAAAGCGCGCGCGCGTACGGCAGCTCGTACACTTTCCAGTGCTCAACCCGATAAACCACAGACACATATCTATGTTATAGGGTGAATCGTGTATGGCGGTGCAGCGACGCGTCGACAGTTTATGAAAAACGACACGCGCGGTTAGATGTTGAATTTCGATACCCGGCTTATATATACACGTACGCGATGCGAAACGGGATGAACAATGGGATGACGATGGTCGAGTAGGTGCATGGTAGCTGAGAATAACGCGCTTATCTGTGCAGTGAGTTGCCGGGCCGCAGATGAGCCACCCGAGATAAGGAAACTCGCCGATATACAGAGAGCGGGTTGAATGTACATGTGTGCGTGTGTGTCCGTATCGGAGAGAAGCAAGGCTGCAATATCGAACGGCCGCCATAAGTCAAAACAAAGCTCGGCCGGCCCCGCTCAACGATACACGCGGTATAAAGTGAGTCGGGGGTGTCGAACTGCGCTATAGCGCGGGTATCTCGCCCGGAGGATTCGAGGCTGGATTTGGCCCCGCGAACGAAGTGCGTATGTGCGGTTATGCGGTATGTATATGCGCGCGACCGCACGTGAATACGATACAGTTGATGGGCGCACGCGAGATTGGACTGCACAGCTGACGCTCGCTCCAGTTGAGAATTGGCTTATTTGCAGGGGGTAGCTGTTGTCGATGTGTATATACGAGTTATCGCGCAGCGATGCAAGTTCTTGTGCGGTTTGATATAACGAATGGCACACGAGTGGACTGGTCGGTATAGGATATAAATACGTATACGTGCCCATCCCACGCGACGATTGTTGTGTATCGGCTATAGATATGTTGGACGCGCTGCACTCGCGCTCCCACATGTGCACAGGGACACAGGGACACAGGGACACAGACAGAGAGAGAAGGAAACACAGCTGCGGAGGAGGTGGGAGTATACACGTATACGTATACTGCTATAGCAGTAGCGAGAAACGAGAGCTGGCTCGTGCGAGAGAGCCGGTCGAGGCGCGCAGCGCGAGAGAAGAGAAGGGGCTCCCGGCCACGATATCGCTCGCGCGCCCGTGTGTGTGTGTGTACGTGCGGGCGTTTGGCCGCGTTGCCCCGCGCGCGTTGCCGATGCCAGTAGCTCGCGAGAGTCGGAGCCGCGCGCGCGCGATACTATACTTGAGCAGCAGTGCGCAGTGCAGTCGCTGCCCCCCCGCTGCCGGCTCGTTGTGTCCTATAGGATATAAGTATCCCAAGTGCTTTGGAGATATGTGGCAGGGGCGCGAGGCCCGAGCTGCAGAGTGGCCGGAGCGTGTTGTGCAGCTGCAGTGGCAACCCCAAAGTGCCCAAAAGTGTTTTTAGCGAAGCGCGAGCCGACGGATGCTGCAGGTGGGACAGTGCAGTCATGCTCAAGATACGCATGCTCGACTACATCGGCGACACTGGGTCAGTACACCTCCCAAATCCTGCGGTGCGCGCGCGCTAAACACGCGCAGCACCGGCTATTCGTGAATTGGGCCGGGCCATTGTCATGTCATGTGCGCGCACCTACATCCATAGCCATGCAACAGAGAGAAAGCACGAGTCGGCTGCTCGAGCATATAAATGCGAGTGGCCGCGCGCGCTATATATACTCGCGGCGTACGTCCGGCTATGCATTTGCTATAGTGCCGCGCGGCCGCGCGATTCAGGGGCAGCACGAGCAATAATCGTTAGAGCCGGGCTTATTTGTCGTTAATGGACGGCCGATGAGTCGCTCGTCGGATTAGCCCGATAGTGCGTTAATGCGCGCGACGACGACTCTGCGGCCTGCTGCTGCTCTCCATAAGCCCCCAAGGCCACATAATTTTCCAACTTTGATCGGCGGCGAGACGAGCATTTCGAATAATCAATTGCCCCCCCGTATACTCGATTGAATCGAGACCCAATTTACCCCCAAGTGCAGGCTTGTTTATGTATCTAGATGTGCAGTGCAGTGTACGGTACAGACGAACGGTGCAACTTATAGCTGGAGAGCTGAGCAATATTTGCGCGCGCGCGCGCGCGCGCGCGCGCGAGGCGTAAGGTCTCGAACACGTGTGAGTCTACGCGCGTAACAAGTCTTGCTGCAATAGCGCCCACGCGTTTCCCAATATGCCCATGTGCGCGCTTCAGCCGCCGCCCCCACCTAGTCCATCTTCCTTCCTCTATATGAACATACGGAGCTTTGCGAGATTATTAAAACGTTTTTTCTTTCAAGACAAGCAAATGCCCGCCCTTCTCGACTCGCACTTTCATTTTATTCTTCCCGGCACTGCTGCACTGGGACTGCAATTTCACGCCGACTCGACCTACAATTGGCTCATTATAAACACGTGTATACGGCGCAAGCGCGCGGTGAATATAATATGTGTAACAGGCTTTTCATTAGCGCTCGCGGGCCGGCGTTGTCTATTTGAAACAATACGCGGCTCCTGTCAAGTATATGTTGCTACCTGTTGATAGGGGAAAAACTCATGTCTTGGATTGATTTGATTTGGCAAAAGTCGGAACGCCAACTGTAAACGTGGCCGCGATTAATCACCGGTCGATTTTAGTCGGAGGAGAATCGACGATGTCTTCCACAGTTCCACAAGCTTCCAAACGATATATATATATCAACGAGATGATTGATTCCCTCCCGATCAGAGTTTAAATCGAAATTGGAGAAAGCAAATGGTTGACGTTCAATCCAAACATTTGTCTTACAAAACTCTCCCTCCCTCTCCAATTCTCCAATTCTCGCATTTCCTCAATCAATCAATCGATCGATCGACCGATCCATCAAACGATATCCCAAATACAACGGATCAACCTGCAATCAATCTGGATCAATTGATGCGCGCGTGGGGCTATACATGCGCAACCATCCGAAATAGGACGTTTGAAGAGAGCCGCGGGCAAAAGAGAGGAAAATATCGGAATCGGGCAGAGATTAGCGCGCAGTAACGATCGGCTATGCAGTTTACCAGCTCTGTCTACGCACTGACCGGCTTCGACTCCAACCAAACTAGCCTAGCTCGAGTTTGACGAGCTTCAAATATATATCGCAATTAAGCAGTGTCGCACGAGCGTGATTCACCTCTCGACCCAAAACAGCCGCAAATAGCCGTAGAAGTGCAATTTGCGCGCGCGCTCGACTCTGTGCAGTCTACAGTGCGTGTGTGTTGAACGCATTAGCCCAATCCATATCGGTACTTTATAACTCAATTACCCCGCCGCGCGGCGAGTTTATGTAGTTTAAATATGCGCTACAGCCTGGGCTGGACATGAGACCTTCTCGGGGAGCGGTAATCGATCCACACTCGCGCGCACTTATTCACCAGTAGAGAGTCGCCGCCGTTGACGCTATCTCGAGAGCCGACTCCCTGCTCTCCGGGGATGCGATTGAAAAGTATTAATGCTGCATTATCTTAGCCTCCGCGACTTGGTCCGAATACGCATATCGAGAGCTAATGCGGCCACACGCAGCCACTGCACTGCTTGGCTTAATGCGCGCCGGCGATAAGCAGAGCACGATCGACAGACATCGGTATACATCGCGAGATCCCCCTTGTCGATTGCAGTCCTAAGGGGTGATTGCACCCAATCTGCGCCACTTTTCTCACACTTTTTCGCTTCTCTCTGGTCCTACTCAGCCGCGACTTGTGTTGGCCACGAGTATTAAAGCAACTAGTCTCGCTCCCGTCCTCGCTCGAATTTAACCCTCAACAACCCATCTTTTACAACACTTCTATTTTCTCATTTTTTACATTTTTTTCTCAAGTATAAGATTATTAATCGAAATCGTATATTTCGCTTGTGGATGTGGAAAGTTTTTAATAAATATCTATGGCAACATGATTTCGAGTTGATTTCAATCACAGTTTGATCGTGCATGTAGGCGTGTATAGGCTGAAACAAGTGATTATGAAAAAGTGCCACATAGGGTATACATGCAGGTACCCAATGTGATTATATCAAGTTACTGTGACTAATTGAGTAATTATTGAAGCCGGGTTGAAGATGGTCAGAGCGATAGTGATGGTTTCTTGATCCGAGTATTAAGTTAGCCGCATTGGTAAAATTTGGAAATTACAATTTCATCATGGATTTTTCGAAAAAGCCTCAGGGAGCTGTGGGATGAGTTAGCTTATAAGGAAAATCAAGACGCACTATAGCGACGACCGGGTGCGAAAGTATTTTGTGCGAAGAGGGCCTGCAGTTGCAGGATATTGCACGGGGATGTACGGGTGGCTCGAGGTGGCGGCGGCGGCGACCGACATCGTGCGGCTCGATCTCTCGCGACTGCAATACTACAACTGCGCCGATTGTACAGATCGGCTCGCGGCTCGACGGGCTGAGGCGGGCTTGGGCAGCTCGCGCGACTGCATATACGCTGTAACAACGTAACGGGGCTGGGACGCTCGGTGTTTGGCAACAGCGCCGAGCTCTGGCGCGTGAAAGTGCGACCACTAGTTTTTAGCCGCGGCCCGCCCGCCCGGCTACTGCACACCTATATCGACGATCGAGCTCTCGGGTTTGCTGCAGTTTTGAGGAAGCGAATCAATTTGCTGGCAGTCGAGCGAGCGAGAGAGACGGATCGGGAGAATCGGCGCACATGTGGAGCAACGGTTTCTCCTCGGCTTGCTCGCCGCGGGATCCGCTGCTTATTCCGCGCGCGCGCGCCGCCGCCGATGTACCAGCTCTCTCGCGAGCTGGCCGCGATCTATTACTCGAGCGCCGAATCGATTTGCCGCCGCTTACCGCAGCCAATCTACGGCAGAGAGAGAGTCCGGCGATTGATCATCTATTAGCGGCGCGGCCGTTACGTATTAGCTCATCTGCAGCCGTGGATATGTCGCACTCGCGAGCGGCAATTATGCAACGCGAGCCCCCGCGATATCCGCCAGAGAGGAACGTTATCGCACGTCGCTGAGGTAAACGACCTTGTGGCCGATAGCTCCAACCCGACGCATGTACATCCAAACTTGTATATTAATCCCAGTTGCAACAGCCATGAGTGAGTAGCAGGTAGTTGCTGAAGCACCGGCAGATGTTGAATCACGCGGACGCGCGGCTGCGACAAGCCCATTGATTGATTGATTGATTGATTGAAATTTGGTTTGTTCGAGTCACGGGGTACAGGACTGCCGGACTGCCGGACTCGCTGTTCAGTTATGTACATTTATGCGCGGACACACTCATTAATTCTAGTGAATAAATGCTCGTTGATTGGCGAATTTCTTTGCCGGCGATCAAGCTCAATCTACTAAATACAGCTAATGATAATCTTTGGAATAATAACAAGAAGAACAAATGTTCCCTCTACGTCTCGGAGTGAAAAACATTACACGTAATTGAGCTGTATTTATGTGTAGGATCGGTACCGGGTGCCCTCCAAACCCGAGAGAGTTTACACGTTACAAGTGCGCGCGGGCCTGCGGAGAAAGCCGCGTGGATACATATTATTCGTATCGAGCATCTGCTCGGCCGCCACGACTCATTTCTATACACACACACATCGCGATCCTACTTTTTCTTTTTTTTGTTCATCTTCTCGTTGCGGACGATGACGACTGCAACCCACTTTGTTGGCCGGGGTCAGGGCAGAAAAAAAAGCGACGGAAGCTAGAGGCTGCGCGACCGGGTTTCACCGCACCACCCGCCTCGATTATTCCAATTCTCTCTACCTAACAGACGTGTGTGTCTGCATTTTTACATATAAGACTCGTGCGACGTACACAGTATGAATAAGTTCGGGTCGATATCAAGTTTAGCCAATCTACCCGGCCAAGCGCGCAAGAATATGAGTTGGATTATAATGCATGTGCGCGGCGGGCCGCGCGGGGACCGACAGATTTATGCGATTCGCGGCTGATAATTGCGCGAGCTTCCCCGCGGGATTCACGATTGACCCATTGGGAGTCGCGCGCGGATTGAGCCGATGCGCCCCGCCAAGTTAATTCCTATTTTGTTTCGCCGCTCCCCTCCCTCTGCCCCCCCCCCTACACACACACACACACACACACACACACATATACATATGTTTTCGTTGAGTAACGGGCTTATTAAACCGCGCGCGCGCGTTTATCGCTTCCGCCTCTCGCACGCCTCGTGTCTTACTCGGGAAAAATCCGTATTTTAACGATCCCATTAAAATTTCGTGCGCCCGATATGTATATATGTGCGTGTATTACACGCCACGCTCTCCCTCACTCGTGCGTTCGGGCACGTTCTATACCCGCAAGTATTTAAATGGCTATTTAAATATCAAAGCTCGAGTCGGCTGGACTACTATTCGAGCAGCCGCGACTCGTTGGTTGTCGCGTTCAAATAAAAAGCAGTGCAATGCGTGTTGTTGTGATTGGCAGCAGACATCAACTTATATCTGAGGTGCGGTGCCATGCGATTCCTTTTCCTACCTCGAAAAGTCACGCCAAGCCTCTGTTCCGGCGGTTCAATTGGTTTGGACGTCGAATTTATTATTTCACACGAGTGTAGTATATAGATTGGGCTACGAGTTAAAGATAGCTGGTCGCTTTTGTCGCTGCAACAATTTGAGAACATCAGTTACACTTTCAAGGGGTTTAAATGCGTTTGAAAACGCCGAATCGTCAAATGTAAATGTGATAGATTTTGAAGATTGGTCGTACTGGAATGGATTGATGAAATTATACATAGAAGTGATAATGAAATACCCCGAGAACGGCAATTGAACGACAACTTGTAAAGTATACGTGTGTGACGAATAAGATGAAAGGCCAGTGCGCGTCTTGGAGTATACGTACAACGTAGATATCCAAAACAGCTGTTTGATTATAGGCGGCCGGAATAATTATTCGGAGCGATATCCGGGCGGTGGCTTTGGGGCAACGACAATCCAAGCAGCTCTTGGTCTGTATATATCGAGTTGGCGCGACAATAAAGCCGGGCTACAGCGAGGTGGGGGATCTGCGCGCAGGCACACTTTCTAATTGCACATTGCACACTCGGTCAGCTTGGGCTAATTTTTTCACGGTCACTCCCGGCCCCGTCGCTCGGCCCATATACATACACACACACACACACAATCTTAATTTATTATAAATTCACTCGCGCCAAATTAGAAAGTTTGCCCAATCTACGTCCTTTTGTCATCTCGCTCCTCATTTTCCGCTGGCGCGTATATTACTCACCCACGTCTCCCCCGTGCAATTAAGCACACTTTTCAAATTTCTCAGCGAAGAAACGCGCACGAATTGCACAATGTTCCGTAACGTTCACCAAATTCGTACAATTTAAAGGCTCGACAGTTCACGGGATATTGTACGGAGAGGTTTTCTTTTTCAAATTTTCATCGCAAAGGGGAATGTCTATGTGACAAAGTGCCCCTCAAATCATTGGAAAAGCTGTGGTGTTGGTCGGGAGATGGCGGAACGTGATTCACCGTCCGCGCCCCGCAACTATTTGCCCGCTTGCAATTTCCTTTCGTCACTCGCGCCCGCTCGACGACATTTGTCAATTGGTCAACCGAACCAAACTCGCGTACGGTCCAACTACCTCTATATTGGATGCTCGGCGGCGCGTTCGGTAGCACATCGAGCGCTGTTCGCCCAATATCCCGAGTAGAGCCGGCCGCGTTGCTGAAATCCCGCGCGATGGTGTAAAATATTGAAAAGGCAGCGTCGCGCCGTGTGGAGCGTGCAGTGCGCGCCGAAATTGAATCGTGTTTACGGGCCGCGGCGCGGCTCGTAAAAGCCGCCAGGTGAAAATCCGCCGGTACGTACCAGCGAGCATAAATCGCTCGCTCATAAACGCGCGGCAATGAATTGTCGAATGCGCGCGCAAAGCTGCTGCGAGAATAGCCACGGCACGAGAGAGAGAGAGAGAGGGAGAGAGGGAGAGAGAGAGAGAGAGAATGACGTCCGATGGCCAAGGGCCGAGCGTAAACAACTCGGATAATAAAGCGAAATAACGTAGCGCACGATATATTTAATTAGCCGTAAAAACACAAGGGCGCGTCTCTCTCGGTTGGTCGAGCCGATTGAAACAAGGCGCGCGCGCACGCAACGGTCCAGCCGATCATTATGTTACACCAATAAAACTGCTCTTCCCTCCGACATATCCACCGCAGCTCCACTCTACGTGCAGTTTACAAAAGTTGGAACAGATGCGCGAAATTAAATGCTTCATGTGTTTATACCTGGTAAATCCTAGTTGATATTCGCAATAATCAGTATCCAACTTGCTCTCAATGTAATATATCGCTATTTTACGAATAAACCCTCGTTCTTCAGTACAGTGTACGACATGATAAATTTGTCATGATTTGTGAATGTGTGTGTGTGTGTGTGTGTGTGTGTGCGAACCATATGATAATATTGATTTTTCCATTGACGACAAGGGCCGATAGCCGACTCTTTTGAGGCTAGCGCGAGAGGCGCGGGCAGGTGAAACGAGCGCGCGCTCGAGAACCAATGGCAATCCGATCGCGGCCGCGCGCGATTTTTCTGGGGCCTCGCGTGCGCGCGCGGCTGGCTGCAGCTACACAGAAGCGAAGAGAAAGCGGCGCAGCCTCTGTTGTGCTTGTCTACGTACCGTTGCGCCCGCCCGCGATCCTCTGCATCTTCTGCCACAATTACAATTGAGCAACGCGCCTTCCTGCACTAATAACAATTTATGCGACACCAAACAAGCGCTTCTGTCGAGGCTTCTTTAAAATGCTGTTAAAACCATGATTTCTTCAAGTTTTCTTTTTCTAAGATGCCGTTGGTACAATTTCAAAATTCATCATTGTCAATTTTAGGAAAGAGCCTCGGGGGGTTGGCACACATTCGCTTATACTCAGCTGAAATAATAATTTGGGTAAATAATTAATAGAGGTTTAATATACACTGCAGATTTACTTTGAACTGGAGCGTATGAATTTGAATGCGAATGAGTTGCATTTGCAGTGCGTGAGTGCTCGAGCGACAGGTACTGGGGGGGGGGCTAACTTGTTTGCGCGCACTTTTTGGGCTGGCTCACGATCTCGCATATAGGTATAGTGTATATATATGCGCTTAATGGGGGGGGGGGAGGGGGACTGGGACACTATCCGGCTACGGACCGAGTCTATTCACCTCGCGCGAGCTATTTTGTGCTCTGTTCGCTTCCGGCTCTTAGTATGAGTCGCGCCAACCGGCGCGCGGCGTCCGTGTACTATTCCCAATTCCCAATTCCCATTTACCAAGTCTTGCTCGAGCTAATGCACGCCCGAGTCGTATGCTATATAAATAAACCGCCGTCGCGTTACATTTTCCAACTGGATCGGTGTGTTTGTGTACTTTGGACAGATGTGCGACAAGTCGCGACGTTTCTCCCACGCGCGACTCGGAAAACTGCTTCGACTCCGTACATTCATTAGTACACTGCTATGTTATCAAGGTGCGTTTGGTCCGGCGCACAATCGCCATCGTGCGCGATCGAACAAATATGTAGGTACTCGGCAGCAGGTATGAGATGAGCTGCACGTAATACTCTCGCTTGAAACAGCTTCCAGTGAAAAATCAGTATAAAAGGTTGAATGAACGATTGAGTACAGCTACCAAGCGAATTTTCACTTTTCGCTATATCTGTGAGTTTTGATAGCAACTTTTCTCATATGAAATTCGTAGTAAATTGTTACTACCAAAATTCACTGATAATTTCATCCTATGTATATAAAATTTCATTTTATTAACTGCAGCATCCGGCTCTTCGCGCAGTAATTTTTCACTCTCATATACACTGGCTTTTCGCTGCAAGCTGTTTTAACAGAGTATCGTAATGATACGTGCGTACCGCAGGAGGAATGCTGCTGTGCGCGCGCGCGTGTGTGTGCAGGTCCGCGTACAGTACAGCAGGGCCGCGTTACGATCGCATTCAAGTGAGCAGCAGCTCTGGGGCTCGGTGTACTCGGTGTACGAAGAAGAGGAAGGAAAAAAAAGGAAACAATGGCCCCCGGGCCCCTATATACACGATTCGGCGGCTGTCGGGCGTTGCGCGAGCGGCCGCGGGATAACGTGTACATAACACAAGCTTGGGGAATCGCGGCGGCGCTCGGGCATCGCGAGCTGCTGTGCTGCAGGTTCAGCCAGTCGCGAGCGGCTCACCTTACCCCGAGCGCTGGCGCACATGTACTCCTATACTTGCAAATCTGCCCGAGGCGCGTGTATAACGTGCTCCGATAGGGCGGAGCAATTTCTCACGACACACACACATCTAGTTTTTTCATAACATATAGAACGATAGTTGAGTATTTTTTTTTTCTGATTTTCCTTCACAACTCAATGGTCAGTGGAATATTTATGTTGAAAGTTTCACTTTTTCAAGGTATAACTGCGATGGATACGGCACAGCTTTATCCCTTCGTATTAGCTCGAATTTTTATTGGATAGAAAAAGAACAAAAAAAAAACAGCCTGATTATTTTTGCGAACGTACGTAATTGATCTGACGGTACGAAAACTTGGCTCTGGCGATAATGTATCCTTCGATCCCTGTTGTCGATCGGCGGATCAACAAACAATTAACTGGTTAGAAAGAGCAAAGTTGTTAGTCGCGGCGCAGCTACCAAATAGTCACGCGCGTACTTATATATACGCAACGAATGGCTAAGCTATATTACCTCCAAGTATACTTGGAATTCTTCTTTCTTTTCTTTCGTTTTATTCGCGTTTTGCCGCTGCGGGCGAGACTCGGTGTGTGATGGCGCGAGCGCAAGCATTGAATTACAAGTCCAATTCATAATAACGCGCGCGCGCACTCGAGACGGGTGAAGAATGCGCCGTGCGCGAGATAATCGCGCGCGCGCGAGGCCCCGGGAATTGTACGGATATACTTATAATACAGCCGGGCCAAGCGAGCGCGACCGAAATAATTCAGCCGTTCGGAGAAGCGAGCACGTCACCCCATCCCTTTATACCCTATATACCTTATATACATATTATATATGAATTTAGTCCCTTTCACCGGCCGCCGTGCGTTAATTGTCATTCGTTTGAATGGGCCTGCCGTGCCCAGTGTATGGCCTCGCTTTTCACTAACGTCTATACGCATAATACTCTGCACACACGTGTGCTTTTGCACCTGAGAAAAATTACACTTTTTCCAAGCTCACGTGGGGTTGGTGAGTCCAAGTTAAGTGAGTCGTGAATGTGCAGTGTATGTATATGATGAGTGCCCGACTGAGCTTTCAATCCCAATTATACTTCATGGCAGCGCCAATGAATAGGGCTGGAGGTGCGCGGATAAATGTCATTATGTGTCAATTTGGATGCGATCGCTTCAGCAGTACTTACTCGCGCGCGCGCGAGCCCGAGTGCAGTATGCAGTTTGTATTTGGCCGGCCGACCGGCATCAGACGCGGAACATGAGAGGAGGGTAGGGTATGCCCCCCTTGCCCGCCTCTTATTTTTCGTATTTCGGCTGCTTTGTGGCCAACAGTTATGCTCGGCGTTGTATATTAGAGGAAAACTTTGCCTCGCACCAGCCCACTCAACAACCATTTACCTTCAATTTTTACTTGGTACAACTTTTTTCAGCTACTTTTCTTATATGCCTCGCACTCTGCTAATTACATTAAACTAATCGAGTGGAATCATTCTCGTTTAGCTTTATACCGAAAATCCCCTCTGTTTCTTGACATATTTCGTTTGGATATGCGGCTCTAGCGGCTGCGTGCAAGCAAGAGTATACTCGAGTTTGAAGGGCATTTACAAAAACAGCCTAGCACGTCGCGTGAAACTGCCGCAAAAACGACTTGATATTACGCTGTCAATTTGCGGACGAGCGAAGCGCGCCGTGTTTTATTTTCGTTTTTTTGCTCTTTTCGTGCGCGCCTGCTATGCTGTGCTATGCATCAAACGGACCAGCCCCAAAATCGTGTTCTTCCTCGTGGGACGATGCGCCCATGCGAGCTCGACTACTCGCAGCCGCAACTAATATACGTTTGTCCAACGGTCGCGCGAGAGCGCGTGAAAACAGGTGAAAACAATGAATGGGACTGGCGCGTTCACCGCAACGCACACACACGGATATAATGACGAGCAGCCGACCTCGGCATGCTTCCGTGTATATATATAGCACATGCTTGCATATATGCTGCTGCTGCTGCTGCTGCTGCTGCTGCAGTCAAGTGCGACGCGGGATGGGATTACGAGCTCGCGAATCCGACCACTCGACCACGTGTCGCGCGCGCGCACCTCTGCGCACACACCTGTATACGCCAATACCTGCTGCATTTGCTCGCTCCATTCCCGCACATGGAACCCACAGGGAATCCACTTGCGCACACCATAGTCGACAAACACGTGCTCGAGTTATCTGCACTCGAGTCGGGTATACCCGAGATTTTTCGGATTCCCAAATCCGGTGATATATAAAATGTCAGAATAGTTGACATTTTTTCATTTTTCCCGAGGATAACTCTTGGAATGGAATAGAAAAAGAAATTGTTGAGTAATTTACGTTCTTGGGATATATGAATCACTTGAGAGAGAAACTAGTTATTTCCAAGTTTTACGTCAGAAACGTGCGGCAAATTGAGGTCGCGTCTCTGATAATTTTTTCGATTCATCTCAGAAAATATATTGATTTCAGGGGGAAAAAGGTACTTGATATACACTATAATTGGCGATATTCCCGGGTATCCGGCCACTCCGACCCGAGCTTGACCCGAGCCCGAAGAGTCTCCGGTTTCCAATATTATATAATATTGGGATTCTCGAAATTTCTGCACACTCCAACTGCAGATATTATCAATTCGCGTAACCGCACATGAACTGCACACGTGCAAAAGTAATTCCTGCCCGAGATATCTGACACGTGAATGCCACTGAAGTGATGGTCAATGCGGTCTATAGATACATTATGAAATTCCAAAAAATATCTATAGTGCAAACCCGAGTAAATTTGTAAACCAGAAAAATCTGACCGCATACACTCGCGTACATTTTTGCGGAACATGTTTGAATGAGTAAATGCACCAGCCACGTGTTAATGGAAATTCGTAATTTGAAAGTTAATCCTTGACACCGCGCAACAAAACTTTCTTTTTGTCTCGAGCGTAAGCATCGACAAATCAATTGGTAGATTCAACAGATTCGTCAGCGTCATGAACTGAATACTATATCCACAGCTGGAAAATAGCATCGCGAGATATTGTCTCGCCATTTTCGGCTTTTCAATTTACTCCCAAACTTTAGATGGAACGGTGAAGTTGATCAATTACCCGCGATGCGCGCTTTCCGATTTATTTGGTGCGTGACATGCTTTCAAGCTTCTTGTATATATCCGAAATAAATTGTCAAAGTTTGTTGTCAAGTTTGCGCCGAAAGTGTGTTTTTAACTGTAATGAAATCATTTAGTTGCAACAGCCTTCGTAATCATATTGCGCGTCTTCTTATTTGCAAAGTCTTGATCGCGAGCGCCGGCTCTCGAGCGTCATGTTATCCAGCGAAATGAGCAAAGATTTAATTACGTGACGTCCAAGAGAAACTTCAACGCTACAGCTCGCGACGTCTCTCTTGATGAATCTTATAATATTTTATAAGATGTGAACTTTTGTCTGGAAATAGTGCAGCGATTGACTTGCAACTACTCTAAAGGAGAATCGCACTTACACTTATTTGGGTCGCTCGGACCTCGCTGAAATGTCTATATAGTCGCATTAACCAGCTTACGTTCGCTTATTTCTTTACAGAGCCGCGTAACAATGAAAAAATACTTTTTAATTCCGAAATGTTTTGTAATTTTCAAACTCATTAAAAGTGTGTATAAATAAAACTCGGCCAATTTTGTGGATTGTGCCCGCTCAGCCGGTTAGTTGAATTTCTTCCAGCTGTTGCAGCTCGAGAGGAAAGGCTGCACAGCTGCCCCGGGCCATATCCTCCGAGAAATAAATTAGACGAGGAAATGTCGGTTGTGGCAAGAAAAAGTTCCCGCGGGCTCGATGCTTTTCGCTGCGATCTCAGCTTGTCGGAAAACCATATTGAAGGACCAAATCTTGTCGGGAATCCATATTGAAGGAGCTGAGATTTAGAGAGGCAGCGATATTTGAGTAGCTAATACTAATTATTGAAGAGCCGCGGTATTTAGAGAGCAAAATCTGAGCAGCATATCGATTGACGTGCCAGATATTATTTTAGAATGAGCTATTACTATTTTATAATTTAGCACATAACCGGCTGAATATAGACCCGTAAACAATAAAATAATAAGCGAAACTAGCGCATGTGTATGTTATATACGAAAAAGCCGGGAATAAATTAATTTCACCGGCCACGACGAATCGTGTGCCGCATCGAATCGCGTCTTACTGCCGTTTTTCCCTCTTTCCCCAGTTCACACCAACAAACGGAACGGGCGTTAATTATGTATCGCCTGCACCAGAGAGAGAGAGAGAGAGAGAGAGAGAGAGAGAGAGAGAGAGAGAGAGAGAGAGAGAGAGAGAACTGGCGGTGGGTCGTTATCTCCCCCTGGACACGCGAGATAAGCCGATTGTTTCTCGCAATAAGCTGCTGCTGCTGGAGCATTCGACCGCGAGCTGGGGGATCGCTGTATAGCTCGGGTTTCGCGATAATTATTCTGACGGAGCGGCGCGCGATGTGACAGCTCGCGAGCTTGGAGCACACTTGCAGCGGCTCTCGTCGTTTATCCGTTGAATTTTCCGACGAATCCACCGCCAACGTACTTTTCAATTCGATCTTCCATCTTATATTCAATTAACCCACTTTAAGCCACGAGAGATAATCTTCTGATGTCCCTTGTGGGTTGTATACGCCCGCGCCCCTATTCCTCAGCCCCCCGGGCTTATTGCGGCCTCGCAACTTTGTCATCAAAGTTCAACTTACTTCGAGATGCGAACTTTGCGTCAACGTTCATTGGCTGTGACAACGCGCGATACTGCGGGGAAAAATTCCACCCGACCATTGTGTATCCCACGGTATACAGATAACTTGGCTGTGTATCAAGCGTGAATCGCAGCTATTATAATCTATAGCTAACGGCAGATATGACGCGCTGACCATTTATACGTAATCGACAATTGACGAGTCATATCGTAGTTTTGCCACTTGGCAAATCTTTCCAGACTCGAAGAAAATTATAAGGAAAAGAATGATTTTGAAGAAAACGCTTTTATGCAAATGAATAAAATAGTGAATAATAGTTTTGACGTGACGAAAAAAATCCTGAAAGTTCCCCTGTACAACATGACGTGAAACATGATTTTACCAAGAAACATCGAGGATTACGCCTTTGAAAAATCATTTCTTCAAAAATATTTCCAATCATATTCGGCGACTGCGAGCCTCAACTACTGTTCACCATAATTCAATCACTTCGTAACTAATAAATCGTGTATTTTTGTTACAGGTGAGTGCTGAATCACACAATACACATCTCTTGCCATGTAAGTAAGAACTTTAGGGCTGTATATTTTATCAAATATTCAAAATTGTACCGTAGGAAAGTGGTCGAATGTGTATAGAATACTCAATATACTTATCTGTAGAAAAAGTATATACAGCAGTCACGTTGAGCATATAGTAGTACTGTCTAAATTTGAAATATTATGAAAATTATAAGTTAAATTTTACTAATTTCTAAATGAATTTTTTCCTACTATCAGTCACGCTATTACTCTAGTATTAATCAGTGGTCTGTCACTGCGTTAAATGAGAGTGTAGCTGTCTGCTCGCGGGCTATGAATTTCCAGCACAGTTGATCGAATTCGAATTTCATCTGAGTGAGCGCTGGGACGGAGGGACGCGGGTGCAGCTCGTATAAACTCGGACGATTTGCGCTGGCTCTGACCAGCGGCTGACGCCGCGCGCAGCTATATGTATTTATTCGCTCGAATTCTGCAGCGGAGACGAGAGTTGCTTATCACTGCACCGCAATACTTATACAGATCTCGAATTCGAATTGATGTGCGCTCATGAGTTTTATTGGGCAGTAGGCTCGGCGCGTCAAACGCGTTCTATACGTAAAATTCGATCCATTTTACATTGGGAAACTCACGCGACTGTCGATTGGAACGGTACGAAGCGCGCGAATATGAGCTGACAATGTTTCGCCCCGGACGTGCAGTTACGTGCGCGCCTGGATGATTGCAAATTATTACCCGCCGCCGCCGCCCACACGCGACACACCATTAAATTTGCGCTGCGCCAAAAGGTGTCGTGTGAATGTCTGCCTCGCTCGCGCGCGCTATTACCAAATCCCCGCTGCACACGTATTCGAGTGCGGATAGTGCGCTGTGATCCGGAAGCGGCCGGTGGGGTATCATGGGTCGTGGCGCTCAACGGCGGTAAAGTGAGCGCGAGATTCATTTGAATCGAGACAATTTTTTCTCGCAATTTCTGTGGATTATCGTTGGGTGAACTTACGGACGGGTGCTCATTTAACTTTGTTCAAAGTCCATAATAAACGCGGCGGTATTGGCAACAGCTGACGGAGAAATACACAAGTTTTGCGACACGCTATAATAATCAAGTGTGTATGTATATTCGCACTAGCTGAGCGAGCTTTTGTTTGGTAACTTGTGGTGAGCCATAAGATGATGCATACAGACTCAGGCATATTCTGCAGGTAAATTTTCGATTTTATGCTCGCGCATGGAATTGTGTATATGTGTGCGCGGACGTATGCGCGGACACACAAGAAATCCGTCCGTGGAGGCCGGGAGTGCGGCTTTATGTACAAGTTGGACCGAACGGCAATTTGTGTGTCTGATACGTGCAGGCTTGAATTATTGGGATATCGAAAATCTTAAAGTTGGGAATTGCTGAAGAGCTGGTGCGGCGCGATAGCGCAAATAACCCAAGCTCGGGAGGCCGACGGCTCTCAGCTGCAGCCGATATCGCTGCGCAGTTCGCCCGATATACGTATATGGTAATACCATCTAATCGCGGACACCTCTTCTCTCTGTGCAATTCCAATTATCAATTTCGTTATATTGTTTGCTCGTGGCTGTGTGCAGAGCTGCGCGTCTATAACATCAAGAGTGCCGCGCGCCACTTGGGTGTTGGGCGTACCGCTGGCCGATCCCACTGAAACGTTAGCGACCGCACAATGTGTGTAAGTTACCAACAAATGCGGGCAGTCATTCATCTCGGCTGACGTCTCGATTTCCCGGAGATATTCGCTCGTGTTTTTATACACTACACTGCATGCGTATAAGATTGAATCTACATACATATACATCCGCGGATAAAATGAGCAATGATGTATCTGAGCGGGAAATCAATTGACGTCAGCTGACGAGCGGATGCAGCGGAATGAGTCAAACACACTGCTTCGGAGAGTTTCAGTGGAATCGGATCGCTGCCCTGCGCAAATGCCAAGTTCAGCAGCTCCCGGTCAGTGCGCGCGCGCGCGCAATGTAAAACTGTTCTTTTTACTCACATGCGCCAGTATTAAATCCGCAGAGATACGTGGCTGCAATTTCAATGTAAGGTAACTGTACCCAATTTGGCACTGTACCCAATTTGGCACAATCGTCAGATTTCGTATTTCCGGTGCTCTCTGAGCATCAGTCGCTCTTGGGTTATGTTGGGGGAATTAAAAGAAAATTTTCGGTATCTTCCCCGCCCATTTAGCCCTTAAAACCACTCTCCTACAACACTTTGAACTTTCACTTACTGATTTTTTCACCATTTTCTTATTTCACTTTTCACACTCAACCTCAAAAATCAGGTGTCAATAATTTTTATCTCTCAAAGTGTCATTACTCTTTTTTGTGTAAAAACATCTCAGCTTTCGATTGGTCTCATCAGTTTTCCTAAAATTATTTTTTATCCTACTCAAATTGCTGTTTTTCGCATCAAAAAAAAGTGTACCCAATGTGCCCCTCTACGCGTTTTTAAATGGGAAGATTGAGTGAAATCATTGAATATTTGTATAGACATATTACGATGATTTAGACGCGTATTTTTGAGTTGTATGTTAAAAATTTTGTATAAATATCACTGGGAACATGATTGAGAGTTTATTTCAATGCCAATTGGATCGTCCCTGTAGGCCTATATAGGCTGTAGCTAATGATTAAAAAATTGTGCCAAATTGGGTACACGTTTTGTGCATTTAGCCTTTTTGCGTTTTTTTTTAAATTGCGATTTTCGATAGGTTAAAGTAGTCGAATGATGATTATGAAGATGGTTTCTAATAGGTATTGAGCTAAGCTTTGAGATGCAGTTCACGGAATTTTAAAGTCTAAAGTCTATCATAGTCAAATTCGCGAAAAACCCTTAGGGGGGGGCACATTGGGTACAGTTACCTTATTCGCGATTCGATCGATGACATTTACAGGCGAGCGTATGGTCGAGCTGGATAATCACGACGACAATAAAATAACAATAATAATAATAATAATAATAATAATAATAATGATAATAATAATTGTAAGGATATAATATGTGTATCGGGCGAGTCTGCGGTGGCGTGCGCAGCTGAAGGTGAAACGAGACGAGCATAGCGCGGCTAATGGCACGAGTTGTTTTATCAAAGCGCTGAAATATGCGGACGACGCGAGCCATTGGTCGCTCGCGCACGAGCTGTTAAACAGTTCGGAGAAATTAAAGCAATATCACCTTTTCATCGCCGCAGCTCGTTTCAGCTGATGCACTAGAGCGCGACTGCAGCCACGCCAAGTGCGACGTACCCGGGCGACAGAGTCGGTCCTGTCCGGCGCAGCAGAGCTTCGAAATTGCTGGAATAATCTCAGAGGGACGAGCTTTAATTAATTAATGTTCGCGACGCGCAGGTAGTCGCCCAAGTGCGCCGCTCGTTTTACAGCCGCGCTCGGCCGAGACTCGATCGAGCCTGTATCCCCTTCGATAAAGTAATAATAATGGATCAATCAAACACTGGATCAATCGAATTTCACTCACCGGTCCGGTATACAGTATAGGCTCGCAACAGTGGCGTTGAGTGGATGATGCGCGCAGCAAGCTGCACAGGGGCCGCCCCAACACAGGTCACAAAAATTAAGTAGGCGCGCGCGCGGCACATTTATTGGCTCGAGAGCCTGCAGTAATAAAGCTTGGCTCCGCTCAAGTATATCAGTCGGCTCCCACACATATTTTCCGAATCCAGCTTGAGGTGGCTGCGAGTGCTGCCACCCCAGCGGGACTACTATTGGATTTTTCGTGCAAAATTCTGTAGCAGCTCGATTGCGTTGTCCAAATCAAATGTCGGCCCGATGTCTAGTAGTGGCAAGTCGTGCGGCCACCATTCAAACATGAGCTCGGCTTGCTTACCTAAGCCAGCTGCAGTAGTTGCGCGCGCGCGGCAACAGCTATTGCCCCTCCAATTGAAACGCAATCCAACGATGCGCACAGCCGCGACTATAGGCTGAAAATTCAACAGGCTGCACGAATCCCCGGCCGGTCATCTCTACATTATATAATATACCATTTGAGTTTTGGCCGTTGCAAAGGCAACTGGCAAAATAGCGAATAGACTTAAGCTGGCGGGGAAAACTTGCCGATTAAATTGCGAGTACTCAATTTCAGAAAAAAACCAAACCAATCCACTCAACAATTGCCATTTCCCTATTGGATTATTTGTTAATATATTATTTGTTTTTAAAAGTACACGGGTGATGAAATACTTTTACAAAATTGATAAAAACATTTGCGATACGTCAGTTTTTTTTCGATGTGTGCGATTAGATTTAATTCAAGTTGTATATTATAATGATGTGAGAATACTGCAATTATAGAAGTACAATATTGGAATTGAGTTTGTGCTGTATTTCAGGTGGAAGTTGAATAATTTTATTACTATGAGTTATTTTTACAGAGCTTGAGTAAGAAACGTAGTGGAACTGGGAGAAATTTTGCTTTTCGTACCTCATCCGAGTACAATAAAGTACTGAATGATTTTAAAGAAATCGCTGTTACCGCGTATACGAGTGCAGTGTGGAGCAGTTGGTGATGATGATGATGCAATCGGGAGTATTGCGTCGAGCGGCCCGACTCGCCCCGCCAATGTGAATATCACCGCAAAATAATATATAAATATGGTGAGATAGCCATGCTCTGGGAAAGATTAAAGGCGTTGCGGTTACGGCGCGCGCGTGAACGAGTGCATTTCCGGCTGCGCGCGCCGGACCTCGTTTCCTCAACCGCGGCCACTTCCTCGTATACTTTTCGCCCAAGCAAACACGCCGCTCTTATGTATCTATAGATACATGCGCGCGCGCGGCCGCACGTACATGGATTCGCGCGAGAGCCGCGGCCAGCGAAAGTATTACACGGCGGCGGTACTGCACCTATTATATATATCGCACGTGCGCCAACTCGATCGACACCAATTATACCCATCGCAACTGTGCATCGATATAAGTTGAATAATCCAGCGATTCGCCAGATTCCTCAGTTAGAATCGGACTATCTGCGGCTGATTAAATTTGATTGATTTGATAAAAGTGAATCGCCAACGTATGTCGCTAACGACGCGATATTTTTCCCGCTTCCCGCGAGTTGAAGAAGCGACAGCGAGCAGTGGAATAATTCCGTTGCGCGTTTACCCCGTCGGTCGGGCGATTCTACATGTGTCACTCCAATGCCCGATAAATGCATTCGAAATTCACCATAACATCGAAAATTGACTCTAATAGATAGCTCACATCAGTCTTCCGATTCTCTCTTTCACTCTCGCACCCCCCAATCCTATTGCTTTGGGGGGAAAAAAATCGGCTGTCCCTTGGATTTGACCAGAGCGGACCCTCGCGCGCCGTTCATTATTCACCGACACCATTCTCCAAATACTGCTCCATCACTCTGTAATTGCGCGCGAGAACATTTTCAAATGGATTGTGGAAACTATCTCTCGAGCCGAGGCTCGAGTTCAATTTGTCTCGAGAACAAATCAATGGCTCGCGTGACGTTTTTTCAACGAAAACAACAACAAAAAGTAGGGGGAACATTTTGAATATCACGATATCCATTATATCGCGCGTCGATGAAAAAAAGAAAAAGAACAAACTAAAATAAAGAATCAAAATTGAATCTGCTCGGTTGATTAATTACTTTCCTCGCGGAACTGAAGATGTGTATGCGCGCTCGCGACGAGCCGTTATAACGCCTCGATTACAACGTGTAACGATTGTAACACAAATTAAAATCTCAAAGATTCGACTTCCTTGACTAATTTATTAATCGAATCGTACTGAATCCTCAGCCCGTACAGTTGAAAAGAAAGAAACGGGGGAAAGAAAAAAAACTCTGAATTGTGTATATAATCGTAATATAGGAAATGCGGAATGCGAGCTCGTGGATCGAGCGCCCATTATACGCCTACCTCAACGGCCGAAAACAAATCTGCCGCGACAGTTTTCAAATTTTTCCCTCGTCCAACTGTCACGAGTGCGCGTGTTCCACCAAATAGGAAAGAGAAAAAAAAATAAAGTATTTCTTTGGCCCCTCGGTGCCCCCGTTCCCGCGGGATTTTCCAGCCCCCATACGCCGGGTATGTCGTGTTTTTTTTCTGCCGCTCCAGTTTTTTTTGCTCCCCGTACAACTCGCGGCGTCGCTCCCCTCCCGTGACTTGGCCAACTTTTTTTTTTGCTCCACGCACTTTTCGTCAAACTTCACTCTACGGCTGTTCTCTCATCTGGATCGATCCTAACATCGACGGCTCTCTCTCTCTCTCTCTCTCTCTCGCACGTGAATTTATTGCGATTTGGTGTGCATATATCGTCCTTTACGGAGAAGAGATTATAGCTGCGAGGCTTGGAGCTACAGATGCTGGAATTGTTATGATTCACGTCTTCAGCTGCGCCACCGCGTTGAATCACGCGTCGATCAAGCAGAGCATGTTGGAAAATAAAAATAGCAATTTCTACAAATTATTTTCGCCAAATAGTTTATTTGTGCATTATTTTTACAGGTAGACTAATATTTCCTTACCTGATATAAGGCCACCCCCTAAGGATCTTCACGAATTTGACTATGATGAAGTTGAAATTTTTTAATTCTGCGAACGGCATCTCAAAGGCTAGCTCATTTTAACCTATTAAAAATGTCAATTGAAAGAAAAAACGCAATCGGGCCAAATTCGCTACTCGTGCAGTCAATTTGGCGCTTGTAGTGTCATGGCGAGACACTATACTAGATCAGATCAGTACAATTATTGTACGATTATTAAACTATCTATATTGACAAGATCATAATAACATAAAAAGCGATAATTTGGGTAAAGCAAATGCGCGCGATACAGAGCGAGTTGTATAGAGCAGGGTATCGGACAAGTGGAATTCGGTGTGCGGCAGCAGCTGAAGTGGCCAGCGAGTCGTCATAAATCTGTACAGACGCACTTGCACAAGAATCTCCCACCTATACATCTTGCCCCCTTACGCGAACTCTAGTATATAAAGTCTGAGCTCAGCTTCTGCCAGACTTGTATGAAATGGAGGACTATGCTGCAGAATTTTGCTGGAATTTTTGTTCCACGTGGGTTGCAACAAAGATGAATTGAGTGCGGTGACCGCAATTGAATGTTTATCGATACTGCAGATCTGTCGAATGGTGTTATGGATTTGGTTAAAACCGGCGAAATATTGTTGGTGCGAAGTAAAAAATAAAAAAGTGCGCGGACAAACGATCGACATATGCTCGGGGTGGGGGGGGGGGAGGTTATTTGGGGTGCAGTGCCTGTGCGTATTGCGAGTACGAACGAAAGAGCTGAAAGAGAGTCGAGCGAGTGACGCGCGGTGGTACAGTCAGGAGTGGTGCAATTTATAATGCGCGCATGTATACAGGGCAACCCCCCCGCGAGATCGATTCGCCCCCCCCGAGGCCAGGACGAGCTGCTGCTGGCACACTGGACGCGCGCGTGTCTGTCAAAATTCGTCCCAGTCTGCGGTGGCTGGGGGCAAGGGGGTACGCGGCCATTGTCTTGGACCGGCCGTCAATCAAGTCGGGCTGCGCGCGTGCATCACTTTTTTTTTGTTTTTTCTCCCAAGGGGGGGCCTCGCGACGCGAAACGAATTGGCCCGAGTCTTTTTGTCTGTCCGCGGGCTGCTGACGGGCAGCAGCGAAACACGTATCCCTGCCAAAGGTGTCGCGGCGAAAGGATGCGCGGATCAACGCAACGTCCGTTGTTGTTGACTATCTTTCTCAGCTGCCTGCTCGTCCTTCGATATGTTACGTCAATCTAACCAGAGAATCCACGCGAACAAGATTAAACAAAATCAGACGTACAAAGTCGAATTGGTACGCTTACAATGTTGCGCCGGGGTTCGAAATAGAATTATAGTATCCATACTAGTCTCGCGGAGTGAAGAAACTTTTCGATCGCCTATGGTAAACCAGTATTTGCATGGAAATTGATGAATATTGAGATACATTTACACAAGACGGTACATAAAAATTAATATTTCGTCATCTTCTTTCGTCGCATTTATAGTGGGATTCTTTGAATACTGGAGTCACCTCATACGGCCGTTCTATTTTAATTCTCCAAAATCAAAATTGTCTGGTCGGATATAATAATTGTGTGGTGAGTTTCAAGTGCACGGGGGCAATCGGACAATTCAATTGGCTCCACCGCCGTCAATCGTCTTCCAGTTGAATATTGTTCTGCGCGCGAAACAATCAAAGTACGCGTAAATCCAGTCGCGCTGACAACAGCTAATCCGCGAAACAGGCGGAGACCTTAATAGATCTCGATTAGAGAGATGATATACATATATATGAATTGCGGTCAAATCCGCTCGTTTGATTGATGATTAGATTCGCGAGGTAACTTGATGGACTAGCAATGTCGCGGTATGGGACGTAAACGGGGCTATTTACTATACATATATACATAGGTACGGAATGCCGCTCGCGGGGCCCATTGTTTGCGTTAATTCACGCCAATTCGCGGCGACAATAGCCATCGGCATTGTCGAGCGTCCGCTCGTTAGCCCCTCCGCAATCATTAATCATTCGCAAAAGCTTGGGCTTTTCTTTGAGCTAAACAAGTAGCGGCTGTACCCCGGGCGACTGCGCAAACACACACATATTTTTCTCTCTCATATATATAGTGAAACGCTTTGGTCAGCGAATCGTATATCTTTTAAAAGCCCAACGAGCAAGTTGGCTCGAAGCGAAAGTCATTTTTCGGCCGTATGCGTAAAATCAAAGCATTCGACGCGCTGTAAAAGATGCCCCGTATTTTTCTGGGATTTTTCATGCGTTAAAACTAGCTCGCGGCTAATGTGTGTTGCGATGGGAGCATACGGGGCGTTAGTTCTGTCCGACAATTGACGAAATGTTGACTCGAGTGATGTTGACTCGTGTGAAGGGGATGAAGACGGGGTTAGCGAAGAAAAAGAAGACGATTCGAAGTAGTGGCGGAGGAGAAAAAGTGAAAGGCTTGGTTATTGGTGCGGAGCTTGCGCTTGTGTAGCCCTCAGCTACGAGTGAACATCGATGGGCGAGTCGCGATCGCCAGATACCTCTAGGCCAGGGATATCCTCCCGCGTTGGTTCAAGTTTGGTTTGAGTTTACACGGGCTTGCGGCGGTTATTTATTGGAGATGCATTACGGTGGCGGTAGTGCGCGGCGGTGCGGCGACGGCCCCCTTCCGCCTCGGTGCTCGCGCGGGCCGCCATGTGTGTATTTTTATTTATTTTCTCGGTGGGCCTACGTTCTTTATCCGGTATATGCGCGCGCGATCGTACAGTCAGGCTTCTCTCTCTCCGCCTTCTGTTTGCTCTTTCTCTTTTTTCCCTACTTGCCTTTCGCTTTCGCTTTTCCTTGCGCGCTTCTTTTCTCACGCGCGCGCGTCCGACTCCCCACTACGTATACATATATACATGCTCGCGTACGGGGAAAGAGAAGAGAGACAGAGAGAGAGAGAGACGGGCTTTTCCCGCAATGTATACACACTGCGCGCAGACGTATACACTGCTAGCTGCAACGAGCGTCGCACGCTCGGCTAGTTTATTACAATCGATTATCGACGCGACGGCGGCTCCGTCAGCTGGCCGGCCAACGCGAATTCGTCGCTTCCACACGATTTATCTATATGCACGTATATACCCATTGGAGCGCGCGCGCGCGGCCAATCGTCGTTGCAGTGTATCGCGCGCGCGAGATCTACTCGTCGACAACCGTTGCTTGACCCGCGTCGGGCCCACTTTATTTATACATATTATATACTCGTAACCTACGTGCAGATTATGTTAATTGCCGCGCATCAGCGCAACAGCATCATATCGCACCAGCCTATGATACTTTCACGGCCGCCTTTGGATACGTACAAAGTTCACGCTTCCCTCCTCCTCCTCTTCTGCTATTACAACTAAGAGCCAATCGTCCCCTTTTTCTTCCTTTCACATTTGTCAATTTTTGCCAATACCCAAAATACCGTCCACTTTTTAGAATAGTCGGGCGTGCACCCGGAGACAAATGTTAATGTTAAATAATAGTCATTCTCACAAGGATATCCAATAGCTCTTGTTATGTGCTAGTAAGACTCAACACACATTTTTCAGTTACACAAGTACGTAACTCGAATTTTTCGTGATTTGGAGGTGAAATCATGATGATTCTTAATTAATGCTGTATTTTACTCGAATTAAACATTCAATTAAATAAATATAAAGAAACTCTAAAATCTGGATGGAATAGGCCAGTTTGGAGTTTAGCTTTGTGTGCCAAAAGCTACTGTGCTGGTAAAACTGATATCAGATATCAGCCGAACTTTCAAAGTCAATTTTTACTACATTTTCCGCAGTAAATTTCAGATGCACATATTGAATGTCCATATAACTTCTAGTATTCTTGTTTTCAAAGTTCCAGTGAAACTTTTGGCTTTGCCAGTCTGATTACGTTGCTATGTCGAATACACAGTATTTTTTACCGGAGTTTCTTCCTGCGTTAAATAATAACCATATGAGAAAACGCGATTTTTCTCTATTAGTAATTGACGTGCGCGCCGGTTGTGAATGGTAATTGGAACAATGAATTATTGGGAATCGATCGAGTGGAGCGATTATTCTTTCGCAATATCGGGAAATGTCGCGGAGTAGCCGCGACCCAGTTTTCCGGGCTTTCGATCTGCCCAACTGGACAATGCTCTACATCCATATAGTACTGTTCAGTTCTACATATATGCGCACAAACGAATGAAGTAGCTGAAAAATACGAGTAGACGAGTGTGGGATATTGCGATAGAGAAAAATGTGGAAAGCGAATATAGTGGCAGTTTGAAATTGGGACAGTTGGTTCGCTCCCCCAATTCGACTTTTCCTTATAATTCCGTTTCTCTCCCGCCAGCCTATATCAGTTTTCACGCTTGTAATTATTCCAGCCGACTACTCGATAACACAGCAGCACCGCAGCAGCTCAGCAACGCTCCCTTACTCGACTTATTTCCCTATTATATATGTATACACACGAGTGCAGGTCGCGCGACTTTTCCGCAGCCGTAGCCGCGAGTAGAGGGGCTACAATTTCCCAAGCTCGAGTCCGTGGAGGCGAGAAGGACTTTTGAAACTGGAGAAGAGGCGGCCGTCGCGAGTGAGTGAATTATTTCACGGCAGCCCAGCCCGACGATACGCGCATATATGAGCTACGAATTCTATTGTGCATTTCTCCTAATTCAACGCGTGAATTCCGCTTTTGAAGCATTCCCAAAGCCAACTTGTTTTCCTCGAGTTACACAATTACGCATATATCGGCGTACACGTTAGAACCGACCCGATGATGATGAAGTATAATCGAATGACGGGGCGGATGGAAAGCTACGCACACTCGCAATGAGGAAAGTCCGGAAATCAGCTGGCTTTATATAGCGACTTTGTGCGATTTTGGCTAGGCAAATAAGTAGCTCGAATGTGCGCAGCCGCTCTCCTATATAAGGCTAAACTTTCGTTGTCCTGCTGAGATATTGGTGGATCTTGGGTGATTTGGTGTGTAAGGTGACAATCGAGCCAATGTGGCCCCCCTCTGATATTTCGCGCATTTCCGATGCTATACTTTTGCCACCACCAGTCGCGCTCGGGGCCGTTACACGTTGGGAGCATTGAAAGAAAACTTTCCCTCGCTGCGCCATCGACTCTCTTTTACGCGCCCAATATATGCTTTCAACTTTTACTCCCTCATTTCTGGTATGCCTCGGACTCTGCCGGCCAACTGAATTACAACAAATAGGTGGAACCATTCTCATTTTGCTTCACATGTAACTGCAAACATCTCGCGAATCTTTCGTTTGGTCATTTTTCCTCAAAGTATTATCAATCATTAACTGAAAATCCGCTCTTGTTCGCTTATGCGAATTGCGATTAATAATTATTAAATCCAGATGCGACGATATCTCACACTTGTCGCAGATGATGGGAAAATATCTGAATGTATCACAAATAACCCAAATAACCCAATTTGAGTGAGTTTGATTAATCGAGTGATTTTAGACGAGTTAAAATGAGTAGACGATGCCTTAATTATGATAGTTGTCTGGAACCAATAATTATGATAGTTGTCTTCTACCCTTCTTCCCTTGTTCATAGAATTCAAATTTTATCTTGGGAAAATTTTGGAAAAAGCGTTAAGGGGTAGGTGAGATATCTACTCGGCTCGGGAGAGTCGCGCGCGCGCGACAAACAAGCGCACGAGAGAATGTGTGTGCGCGCGCGAGTGTACAGAGGGGGCCGCGACGTGGATTTACGGCATTGCTGAATTATTTGTGTGGATGTGCGTGCAAGTGGGCTTACAATTGCGCGCGCCGCAGCGGCGACCGCACGTGTCCGCAGTAAAGAGGGACACAATCGGTTATTAATCGGCTCGCTCCATCTCTCGCTTGCCGTGCTCGCGCGAGCCAAAGGATGCTAGTCGAAGTAGGGTATTGCGCGTAAGCCCTGACTTTCCCACTTTGCCTCGAACACGTTGCAGCGAGTTTTTTTGTGCGCCGCTTGATTCGGGGGGCGACGCTTTTCTCCTCCCCTTCAGCTCTCAACCTTTTTATTGTTGTATAGCTGTTTAGCCCGAGCGTCTAATCGACTGCATGCGCGCGCGCGTATATATCCTTTCTCCCTCCCCGATCGCTCCCCGCTCGAGCTTCACCGACTATATCCACAGCGGTATATGCATTTTTTGCGTATGCGACGAAAAAAACGACTCAAGAGAGAGAGAGAGGAAGATCGAACTGCATCGATTCCCACGTCAGTGTTTACGGACACGTCCACTCGCGCGTGTGCAATGTCTCGGAGCACAACGCATCATCGTCGTCATCGTCACCTGCGCGTGGAATGATTAATTTTCTCATTCATCCTTGGACCATTTTGTCAAAATGTTGAAAACGATATTCACACTCAGCTGTCAAATGTGTCCAACGTTTACTTTCTGCCTTTTCCAGTCTCTCCGACTGCACTTTTTCCCACCCGAAACGCATTTTTCTCCAAATCGTGTATCTCAAATTTGGCGTACAACGTAGCTCTCGCTCAATTTTCACCCGATAGACAATCACATTTGCAAGGACAATATCAAGGTCGACGATCGTATAGCAAAAGCCCCCAAGTACATGTCGCTACTCGAATCGAGTGAAAGTTTGGTTTGATCGAGTTGCAACGCCGCGGACTCGATTCGAAAAATCGTTTATTATGCGTCGGATTGGCGGACGGGGGCGGATTGAAAATTTGAATGCGGCAATCGCAGCTGGCCGTCGTGAGCGAGATGAACGTGTGTATGCGAGAGGACGAAAACATCGACGTGTGTATGTGTGTGGCGTACGTGCGACGCTGAAGTGTGGGTTTTTACCGCGCGCAAAGGGCAATCAAAGGCTCCCGCGGCGCGCGACATTCGAATGATGGCCAAATATATATAGGGAGAGCAACAGTACGTAAGTGCGAGCAGCACGCGCCGACCATAAATCGCCCGAGCGACTCTTTATAGGTACTCATCATTGTTACACTTATATATATATACACGTATACTCGCTCGGCATACGCGCCGTATATGTTTTGAGTTTTTGTCCGGGACGCGCTCGCGCCCGTTGTCTGCGCTCCTGTGCAGTGTATTGTCATGCTGATCCAAACGCCGCGCGACCCAACTCCGACGTCTCGGTCCGCGCAGCTACTCGAATTTTCCTTTTGCCACAACTCGCGCAGCCTCTCGCCGAAGCCCAAGCCGGACGCGCGCGCATCCCAAATCACCTATGGCCTATTCCACATCTGCCTTTGAAATTTTTCCATTAATTCACTCTTCGAATCTGACACGCACATTCTTGGCGATTGCCGCCCCCTCCACGCCAACCCTCCTACTTTCTCACAAGCTTACAGTGAAAAACCACTGTGTGGGCCGAGGTGTATCAATTGTTGAATGGAACGGCAGTAAGATTTTTCCCGTGATAAAAGTTAACTTTTACTTTAATTTTTGCCATGATTTTTGATATCGAAAATTATGTAAAAGTTATTGCTGTTAAAACTCATGGATAACTAAAGTGACAATTGTCCTTGCAGTTCCATTGAATAATTCCGATCAACCTTCATACAACGGTTTTTCACTGTAAGCTTATTTAAAAGAGAGCAGCATTACTATTAGCTGTCGCGGGGATAAAATGTTCAGATAACTTTCTACTCCGTCCTTGTAAAACACGTATCCATCTGTACGTCATACGTTAGTTGACAGCTCATTTACTGATTGTTCCGCTCGGCCGGTGTGAAAATGCAACGTACGCGTACGTGGCTTATCAGTTAATACTCGCTCCAGGCACATGAGCGGAAAACTATATTCACGTACGCTCTAGCTCTGTCCCCTCGCTAATCCAATAGTTGAGTAGTCTTATACAACATCGAGTCCTCGATCGAGTCTGACGGCTGGAGATCCCATGAAGAACCGTCATTCGTATATGCGCATAATTTTGATGGGAGATGGAGGGGGACACATCCGGATCGGCAATCATACATGTCAGATGTAATCTCTCTCTCTCTCTCTATCTCGCTGTCTCAAAATACCCATCAAGCAGCCACACAGCCCAACGTTTCACTTTTCATAATGACATATATTTACCGCGCTCTCACGCATTTGTGGTAATCCGTGTGTTCAGTATACTCATGAGACACAGATAAAACGCGAATAAATAATAATTGCGTCTCCGACGCGGCAATTAGCTATATCTTGAGTTGATCACGCATAAATGCGTTGAGCGGGTCAATCAGTGTTTTTGGCCGAGCCTCGAAACTATATAGACATTGCGATTGTCAAGTTTTCAAAGCTCAAGGTGTTATATTACGTTGGGATATATATGCGAACGGCAAAGATTAGCGAGAGAATAAGCATTGGACACATTAGAGCAGAGAATACTGCAATTTAGCTCCGCGGTATGACGCACGAGCCGTTGTCGCGGGCAGCTCCACCGATTAAATTGATTTAGTTGGGTATAATTATTTGATTAATTTTGTTCACCAACAACAACAACAACAACAACAACAACAACAACAACAACAACAACAACAACAACAACAACAACAACAACAACAACAACAACAACAATAACGGGTGAAATTATGTAGTAGATGAGAGAGGGAGAGTAAAGTGTCCAAGTTGGGGAAACTTTGAATTATAACAGCCAAGTCGGTCGATGTAAAGATGTATATAGTGAATAGAGAAGCTGAGTTTGGAGGGGCCGGCGCGGCGGTGCAGGGGCGAGTAGGTGCGCTCAACACAAGTGAGACTTTGTACTTGTCGCTCGCGAGTATTACGCATACACGAGTCTTCGCCGCTTTCACACCTGAGATCCGACGGCGGCGGCAATGTATATAATACTTGTAATAACGTCCATTTGCGCAAGCGACGTTGACTGATGTAATCGCGAGAGAACGAGAGGGACAGCTATATACGAGTAGTGTGCGGGGGCGAGAGTTGAGCCGCGAAACTTTATATTGCAAAGATTCTCTTCCGTCGCGCTTGGATGACAGATTACTTGTCGCCCAAGTTTGCGCATATTTTTATGAAACAAGCGAACCCGAATGAATATCCGTCGTGTGTGCGCTAGTATGTTCTTTCATTCGAAACATCGCGTTCACTCGCACGGCTGGAATGATTCAACTGCGCGAACCTATATATACTTATTCGACACGGATATCGTTTCACTTTCGGCTGGGAATACATACTTATACGAAATGTCGTGTAACGACTGAAATTTCCAACACATGGGAAGCTTTCAAAATCCACAAAATTATTCTCCAAGACGATACTTTGATACGCATCGGAGTTCTCGAGTGGAAACACCTTCCGTATTCTTCCGATATTCTTTCCATATTCTTCACATATTCTTCCGTATGCATAATGAAAATGCGGGGCAGTTGGGTCGAGGGAGTATTTTATCTTTTCGGACGTACTGTATTCCATACACGTGAAATGTCGCTCGATTTTGACAAAAGGGTATACTCATATACAGTCGGAAGGGAGAATATATTCAAGGTTTGTACACGCAGATTGAGAACTGTCGCGCGAACTGGCTGTGTAGACGTAGCGTGCAGTCGTTCGTTGGGCCAGACGCGGAGGAGAGTCGATTAAAGCGCGAGTTTTAAAAGGCACAGGTTTGCAGGGGTATATATATATATAGCGGAGGTCGACTGCAATGGGGATCGAACGCGAATCATTAAGCTGTTTATTATCGGTCATTACATATATATACGTACGGGGGGGAGGGCAGTTTGAATGCTTGCCGCCGACTCGAGAGAGAGAGAGGGAGAGCAGGTTTATATATCGCGCTGGACTGGCTGCAGCAGCGGAGGACCGAGGACGGCGGCGGCGCGCATCTCCCGATAATACGTGGCGGCCGTAGTGCAGGTATGCAGTGCGCGGTATATAGCCGGGGGCCAAACGATGGCAATTTAAATGCTAAAGCGGAATGGCCATTGTAAAGTGGCTGTTGGTTCTCTCGAGCGGCGGAGAGCTGAGGAGAAAAAACAAGAGTAAAATTGACCTACAGCTTCCGCGCGCGCGCCTCTTTGTCCCTTGGGGGTAGGCTTTGGGGTGCAGATATAGCAGGGGCCATGAACCGCCAAGGAAGCGCGTCGGTGGATGTTATGTGCTGTGCAGCTAGTAAGGCGAGAGAGAGAGAGAATACAATATATCGGTATTGGATTACTTACTGACTGCAGTGCGTGCAGTCGCAGTACGTGGCTCGACTGGGTGGACCGGGGGCTGTGGTGGGGGGCAGAGAGAGAGAGAGAGAGAGAGACAGAGGCGCCCCCGTGTCCCCCACTCGCGGTGCCGAGCGCGGCGGGCCTTGGTGTGTGTGTGGGGCGGGTGGCCCCCCTCCCGAGTCCCCGCAGCCGCTGGATGCAGTCGAGCCGAGTGCTGGCGAGCGCATCAGTCTCCCGCGACCGGCTCGCGCGTACACACGCGTCCCGTCGCGTACTCACCTAGTTGCAGTATATTAGAGCAGCCAGCGCAGTTACGTGGGTATTGGAGGTTGCCGGTGCAAGAGGTGTTGTTGGCACAAGTGACAGTCTGTGTGAAATGTCGAGTTGACGTCGAGTTGACGAAAACAGAGAGACGAATGCGGGCAAAGTGAGTAGATGGGAGCCGGCCGGCCGCGGATAAACGGGGAGGATGCGTCGTCGGGGGCCCAGGTGATGTTGATGCCGGTCGCCGCGACCGAGCAGCACCAGCCCAAGCTGCGCAGCCTCAGCTTGGCGAGGAAGCGCACCGGCGTCAGCGTGCGAAAGATGCGCATGCGCCTCGTCGCCCACTCAAAGGAATCCTACAGTCTTCTCTCGAAAAAGAGGTTCGTACCAGATATCGCGGCTTCGCTCCATTTTCAACCGTAAATTACCGATTTTTACTTATCAAGCTTATCGGACGTGTGACTAGCGAGTACTGCAGGGAAATCAGTTTATCGGGATGGGTTTTCATGCGCAATACAAGTGAACCGATATGCCATTCGAGCGATCGCTGTCACAACTTTTCGCTATATTCATCATTCACGGCCCACTCGAGACTGAATAGATTCACTTGTGAGTCCACATGCAAAACGAAAACAATCCTTTGATTCTCTTGTACGATTGCAACTTGGTTCCATTAAAATTATCAGCTCTAGTTACGTTGGAACACGCGCTTGCCGATCGAAAAATCATGCAGTGTTCCCTTCGCGCATACAACGATAACCACACGCTGAAAGGATTTATTCTATAGGCTCTTTTTTCCAACTATTCGGAACGTTCTTTTCACCCAACTTCTTCCGTACATCATCTTTTTTGCGTTGTGCTGGTTCTTTACACGTGACAAGTTTCTCTTTTGTCCGCGACGAATTCATCAATCTTTTTTTTGACGTCCTAAAAATGACCATACTCGCGCGGTGCGATCGAATAATCACATGCCAACATTTTGAGTCCAGCTTGATCGTTGTTAGTTGATCAGAACCGTACCAACGCGTGTCGAACTAGTTTCAACGTATGAAAACCGCGTACTGCGGCTAAAAATCCACCCCTGTATCGTTCAAGAGCGTATCGGTACTTTGATTTTATAGAAGCGGCCGACACGCATTTTTCTCCATTGATCCATATAGGCTATAGACACAAGACTCCTTTAAACGAGGTACAATCGGCCGGGACTTTTGATCGTGTGTCAATATTAGGTACTGTAGAAGAATCGCGCGGATATCCAACGTCTTATATACACTAGGGGCGCGCGGGGCGAGGAAAACGTGAGGCCGATTCACAGCTGCCCGACCGTATTAGCCGCGCGCGAAGGCCTTATATATAAAATCAACCAACTCTCTCCGCGAGCGGGCGCACTGGTAGGTACCGAGGACGCTTCCGAAGTGAACCTAAAGAAAAAAAGGGAATAATGGAAAAAATCAAAAAACTGTCCGGCATCATGGGGAACACGCGGGGCAGATGTTGAAAGGCGCGGGGCCGAAAATTCGGGGGCAATTTTGATACCCAAAATAATGAATGTTTTGCATGATGGGGCGAAAAAAAAAGAAGGACAATTGGAAGGTGGCGGCCGTAAAGAGCAGGCGTTACACGCAGGAGAGGAAAAAAAAGGCGAGGGGAATCGGTGCACCTGTTTTGCTCTCGCTCGAGCTCGCGTTCGCCGGTTTTCCATACACGCGAGCGCACCACACTTATATCGGGATGTGCATTTTGAATAAGGCATATAGGTCAAGTATTAATCGACGACAGGGCTCTCTCTCTCGTGGTTTGGCAGTTCGCGCGCGCGCGACACGTGCCAGCGGCCACGGCCGCGGCTCAGAAGGATTGTTCGGGCCGCTTGGCTACATATATGGAATTAATTAATTATAAGCCGGGCAGAAGAGAGTAACAGGTGGATCGGGGGGCCATCGATTCAAGGACTATCATCGCTCGCTCGCTCGCGCGCGCGAGCCAGCGGCAACAGCAGCTGTCAATTATCTTTCACTTTATACTCTCTCTCTGTCTGTGTTGGAAGTGCGAGTAAGCGAGCGCGAGCGCACTAAATGATAATTTAAGATGCGCGACCGCGAGGGTTGGACTCGAGTCTTGGTTGTGCGCGTAAAGTACGGCACGCGCGCGCTCGCGTGGTTGCGGTGCGCGATCGTGTAATTGCGATTAAAAAAAACCGTTGGCTCGACTTTCTCGTGTAATCCATCGAGTTCGCAACGCTCCGATAGGCTGGAGTATTAGCACGAGTGAAATGTGAGGAGAGATGCAGCCTCCCCGCTGACTTTGATGTAACTCTAGCGCTCCGATTGCGCTGCGCGTCCCACGCTGTTAAGCCCGATGCGCTGCATTGGCTTACTCGAGCACTGGCCACCGTCTGCAGCAGCAGCGGACCCAATGAAAATTTGCTCGCGGCGCGCCGATGAAATGTACAACGAGTATCGTGGCCGCAGTAGGGCGCGAATTAACCGGAGAATCGAGAGCCACTTGACTGCGCACACGTATCGGACGGGCCTGCTCGCCAGCGCGACGCGACTATGACTAATGGCTTTATTCTGGGCCCGAGCACACAGCGCGACAATCCACTCGTTTTTCTCGCGCCTCAGCTCAACTCTTCTCTCCCCCGTATATTGCATAACGGCCCATTCTTTTGTCGCGTGTTTCGCGGGCTCTCGCAGCCCCTGCGCCCGCCGCGGACACGCCACTTCATGTCCGCGTATTCCCCCCGATCCTTCTCGTCGGCCCACTCCGCACTCTCACTGCCGCGATTACTTTTGTTTTCACGCTCACCTATACCCCCCAGTTCTTCTTTTGCTATAGTGGCAAAGTAAAAACACACACATTTCCCTTCCCGTCCAATCAACAATTTCGGACACGTCATATTTTTTCAATACGTCTCAGTCCACTCAATTTCAACGGCCTACCCGTGTCAATTCACATAGTTAATCTATAAAGGTACAAATAATCTGGTAGAATATGTGCGCGAGCTGTCGATAGGCATGTGGACAACTCGGCGCGTCCACGTAACGAATCACACTTGAATAATGCGGCTCGTATACAGTTTCTCACTCGCGAGCGAATGAATTTATCCTGCGCGGCTCAACGCCCATCCGTGAGTTCGTGAGTTCACTCGCTCGCGTATTATACAGGGTTGAAACGGGCTTTGGGAATAATTTGATTACGCAACGCATCATTTGATACGTTGGCACATCCTGTCGAAGCGGGCTGCACACAATACGAGGAGGACGAGGAGGTAGCCGGTAGGAGGAGACGGAACGAAGGAAATGGGAGGGAAAAGAAGCAAGAAGAGAAGCAAGAAGAAGCGGAAGATCGTTAGGGGATGAAAGGGAATCGGTGGCGCGCGGCGACTCGATTAGCCGTCCCCTCGACCCCTTTCAAAGCGCCGCTCACTCGGCTCGCGGGGCCATGAGCCCAAGGAGCCGCGCGCATGCAAATGCGCGACGCGCCCAAACTGCCCCGGCTCTTCTCGGCCCATTGTATCCCGGATCGCGGACACATACGCTTATACGTGCGCGCGTCAAAGCAGCCCCCCGGAAAAATCGCTCCATGCAAATCTCCCGCCTCCCGTTCGCCAACAGGTATTGCGGCTCTCTCGGAAAAATCTCCCCTCTCTCCATCTGCTCTTTTCTTTTTTTCTTCTCTCACTCTTTCTTCTCGACTCGGCCCTTCGAGGCGCTTTTCCCCCCCTGTACCCGTGAGAAGACACGCAATTCTCTCGGGGCTTTCCCTTCTCTCGCTCGCTCTCCGCAGGGAGGATAACGACCTCGAGCGGTCCACGAGCGATTTCCCTTTTCCGTTGTTTCCCCTCTCCCACCCTTGGGCCCACCTTCCCCCCTTCCGATTGTTGTCTTTTTTTTTCCTAATCAGATTTGAACGTTTTTCCGGTCCTCGTCGTCGTCGTCGTCGTCGTCGTCGTCGCAAGGGGGGGTCAAGGGGCAAGGGGTGACGTTCGATCACCGGTGAATTTCCCCGGGTTAATCGAGCGAATTGCTCCCAAGTCTATACATACATAGGTGTACGTGGAAAAGGGGGAAAAGCGTACCTGCAGCCCCGAGTTAATCCTTGCGGCTCGTCAAACTCGCATTAGATATAGAAGCTCGACTCTTTTTCCCATGGACCACCGCGACAGACAAACCCTTATTGATGAGCTGCGCAGCTTGGAAGACTGGGAGAAAAGCGTACGACGCGCGTCGCGACGGTTACGTGCGTCCGATCCGCGTATATTTATATACAAACGTATATGCGGAGCCGAGTATTATATAAGTGGGTAAATATGTATATACGTGGCGAATCGCGCGCAGCGTTTGTTTGTTTTCGCAGCTCGCACAGGTTGCGCATAGTGCAGTGAATTTCGGGAGCCGCGCGTACCCATACAAGGGTTGGGGTGTTGGCGAAATTGGTCGCTCGGTCTGCGAGTCAAGTGGTTATTGCTGCAGCGAAAACTGCTCGAGCGATCGCTCGTGGGAATTGGTCGCGTCGAGTTACGACACAAGCTGCTGCTGCTGCTGCTGCTGCTGCACACATAAGCGCAAGTGCACACAAGTGCAACGGCCGCGGAACAATATATGCGTATCGAGCTCGAGCCGTCTTTGTCGGCGGCCGTCGCAGGCCGGTCACCAACTTCGAGCTCGATGATCCGATGAGCGCGAGAAACGAATATGTGTGTGTATGTGTGTGTGTGTGTGTGTACGGCTAGCCGCAATGTTGGGGCAGAAGCCGTTTAGCTGGATATGGGCGGCTCGGGGCGTAAACAGCTGAGCGTCGGCCGGCGCGTTACAAGCTAATCGCGCCCCGGTCTGCCCGTAATACACAACAAAACCCGAGCAATAGCCGGAACGGAGTTGTATGTACGAGGAGGGAACAACAAACGAAAACGAAGAAGAGCCAAGTCGCCCACGCGAAGAATAAGGGAAGAATAAGGGAAGAAAGGGAAGGGGCCCGTGTGTAGCTGCCAGCTGTCGTTCGACACGTCTCTGCCTCCCCTGCGTAGCGTCATTTTTACGAGCTGCCTCGCGCCAGCGCTCGATTGGCAGCCAAGCTTTATTGCCGAGAGCAATTCGGTTATATATGCGAAACCGCGACTCATCCGATCGCCTGATCTGCTCTCTATCTCTGTCTCCTTTGTCCACTGTTTGCCCCCACGAGCCTCCCTTTCTCGATGCCTTTCTCCTTCGACACGCGCGCATCTTTCGATACTTTCGACACGCTGCCGTCCAACCGACTTTTCTCAAACTTGCCGCCTCGTTCGGCCCTCCGATCCCGATGCAACTTGTCGAAAAGTCGGTTTGTAGCTACCAATAGACGTAGCACAGATTCGGTGCTTTTTTCTTTTCGTTCAATCAACTCAACGTACTATGATATAAATATAGCACGGAGAATCGAATGATGTCGTGACCGAGTGGAACAAAGGGCACCTGCGCGAAATATTAAACGAGACGGCCTCCCCCGAACACACGTACTTTGTTGGAGGTCAGAAGGAAGCAAAATAAAAGGAGCTAACAGCCGCGCGTGAGCTCGCAGGCAGCCAAGGCGAGAGCGAGGGTGGCGCGGAGCTGCCACTTGTTGGTCGAATTAACCGGTGGCGCGCGGCGCTTCCGGCGCACGTGGGCGCGCGCGCGACCGGCCCCCCGACAGCCCTGCACTGAATATGTTTGTTTGTTTGCGGCCGACCGACAGCTCTGCCCTTCTTTTCCTCCTTCCTTCCTTGCTTCGTACTCGAGTTTGCCACGATATCGCCAAAGTAATCATCAGAGATTCGGCTGATTCGCGCCCCTCAGCAACGTGGCTTCTCGATCACCATATCTGCGTAACGGGGTGATTAGGATTTTTTTTGAAAAATCAAAGGCGAACCGCGTACTACAGCGATATCATACATAATCCGATTGGCCGCATCAGATGTGGGCGATTCACGTGTCGCGTATACAGCCGCGAGATGTTTGATTTACATTTGAAAACGGCCAGCACGTCTTGCATCCCGAGTGCACAAATAACCCGAGTGCACCAAGTACCCCAATGTACAAACGATCGCTGCGTAGATTATAATAGTCGTTGGAGCAACAAGTTGGTTTGGGTAAAAAAGCAGTGGCCAGTTCATCAGAAAGTATGCGGGAGACGAAGCTTAGACGGGGATGCATCGGAGCGTATAAGTCGAAGTATAGTATAGGCCAACGGTCACCGTGTGAGATTGCGCAAGCGAGCTCGAGCCCCTATACCCCTTGTTCACCCGACACGTATTTTTGCAGACTGCACCGGACTCGTCTGGAGCTGCTCTACGGCTGCTGTTAGTGGTGATGTTAGTAGAGGGGGAAGCTAGAAAAAGGCGATGATAAAAATGGGAAAAGAGGAAGGGGTGCAGTGCCGCGGGTCGAGTGCAACAAGTATAGCTGCAATCCGGTGCGCGCGCGGCAACCGTCGCCGCCGCTCTCGTAAAAGACTCGAGTCGCATCTCTCGGCTGTGTAGTATACCGACCCCTCCGCTCTCTCTCTCTCTCTCTCTCTCTCTCTCACTCACTCTCTCTCTCTCTCTCTCTCTCTGGCTCCGGTCACTCAACCCTCGTCGTTTGATTTTTATACAACAGTCCATGGATGCGCTGGCGCGCGGCTGTTGAGGAGGTAGAACACGAGGGAGGAGCCCGTAAATCAGCGGATCCTCGCTCGCTGCCGTTGCGCACAGTAACAGAGCCAGCCTCTCTCTCTCTCTCTCACACACGTTCACGTCTGTACGAACGTGTAGTGATTAATGCGCCCAAATGCTATTTTCCGGGGGCTAAGGGCTTATTATACCTTGGGTGTAAATTCCACCCGATAACGGCCGATACCCGCCTCCTCCACCAATACCATCTTTCACAAATATATATCCTACTCGAGCTGAGAGCGTTTCACTTATTCGCCCACTTCTTTCCTTTGGTCTGGGTTGCGGCCGCGTGGGGTCGCGCCTCCAACTGACTCGGTGCAGTGGTGGTGGGAGAACGAGGGAACGATTGACTTGTCGTTGGAGCCGCGATTAATTGCGCACACAACGGCGGCCGCCCAAGCACAAAAGAAGCTCGGCCGCTCGGTCGCGCGCTCCACCAGTTGCACAATTGCGCGCACGACTCGTGAGACAGAGAGAGAGAGAGAGAGAGAGGGTAACGTATTCCGCGCGCGAGCGACGAGTGCAGTTCCGATCAATCGAGCTTGTGCAACGGATTCTCTCCCTCTTTGGCTGCGCGTTTGCCTCTTTCTCTCGCAGCTGCTATATATATATATAGCCGGCGCAGGTTTAATTACTTCGTAATTGCCGCGGCCGCCGCTTATATAGGCAAACGTGCCACATTTGTTTCGACCACTCGATCGCCGCCCTTCCAATCGTTCTCCTTTTTTTCCCAACGATTCGCTTGGACATCTCGGCCCCACGTGACGCCTCGTCCAATCGCCCGACTCCACTTCTACCCATAGCCCAGCTTCAACATTGAAATATTACAAATTACACACAACTACGAATCAGTAAAATTTTACTATTTTGATATCGGGTATGCAATTATTGCGCACTGATAAATAGTAATTATTCACTGCACGCGACGTTTAGATAGTAGTGATTCGTCGCAAATTTGTTCCTATCCGCGGGCTTGCGTCCGAAGAAGCACGAAAGATGCTTTTACGTGGGATGATGTTTTTACATAAGCGATGGAGTAGTTACGCGCATGTATATAGAGAATTATGAAAGTTTCAGCATTAATTCGCAAATTGAAAATGAGTGGAGTGCAAGGGAAAATGTTGGGTGTATTTTATGATACAACAAACAAAAGGCAAAACACGAAATGATGTGGTGTATATATAGCTATCAGTATGGATAATATTTCATTCGGAGCCAGTTTGACAAATCACACCGCTAATAAGGCAGGCGGAGCAGGACTTTTCTCCCCTCCCCGGCGATACATCGCTCTCGGTGTTCTCGGTCATGTACAATACGCATAAAAGCCCATATATACGTGTAGGACAAAAGGGATTGATCGGCGCGCGCGCGGCGTATCAGTGCTCCCGCGCCCCCGCCTATATAGGGCTACATAGCCGCGCGGAGCCGCAGCTGTGCTTTGTCGGAGCTGGCGTGGGTGGGCGTGAGTCGGTCGCTTCGGGGGCAGATCAATTTGTAACCGGCTCTCGTAGCCCCGAACGAACCACGTGGGGCCCCCCTGTGTACTACACGCGCGCCTGCACGTCCATCGAACCAAACGGACGATGACTCGCAAGCCGCGGCTCGACACACCCAATCACGGCCTGTACAAATTGATTTTTACCCCGGCGCGTAACGTACGGATCGGCGCCCCTGTGCGCAACGCAGCTTTCGCCACTCGCGACTCTGTGTAAACATAAAATCATCCGAATGGGCAGTTGGCAAATTGACGCGTGTTTGCGCGATGTAGACGAGGCGAGCGGGGGTGTTTGCCCCCCGAGACAAAAGCGCCTCTCTCGCGATGAAGTAGCCGGTGTGGCTCGGCAAACACGCCGCGAGTCGTGTGTGCGTCGAGAGGAGTTTAGCGAGTTGTGATGCTCGAGTGTAAATATATGCGTGTATGGACAGATGGCGCGTGTCGATGGGACGTCGAGCTGGGCCGTCGACTGCGGCGCCCATACCAGGGGGTCCGGCTGTTTTGACGGGCTCGCGGGTGGCGGGCCGCTCTTCCCTCGCTGCCTCTCTTTCAAGCTGCAGTACTGATTGGCCCCGGTAATTGAGCCATGTGCGTCAATTGCTCCTTTGTCGCGCGCGCGGCCCGGGTCAACTCGCGGCCGCCAAGTCCGATGGGCCGTATACCGCGTGTGCAGCTGCCAGCTAATGGAAAATCCTTGATTTTGCGGGCCGCGCCGCGCCCCTGATGATCCTGTGTTCCGGCCCAGCCTCGAGTCATGCCGCGATCCCTCGTCATGCCTACCCTCCAGATTTAAAAATTGCAGCTAACCGACGATGAATGTGTGTATAAAACGCTCGTCGGTTATACGAGATTCACGCGCACAACTGCGACTGTTTCGCCGCGTTATCCAATGCTATGCTACACGCACACAATAGCTTGGATCGAGTCGGCGGTCCGGAGACGGCCGGTATTGGCTCTCGCGGCTGCAGTCGATCCAATTTGCGCGAGTGATTTAAGCGTCGGGGGCGTACGTCCGGTTTTTCCAGACGCGGCGCCGTTTTCCCGCGGTTTGCACTTTATACATCGCAGACACATTCACGCGCGGTAATGCCGGGGCGTTTTTCGCTGCAAGTTATTTCCTGCGCTTCTCCACTGATTTGTCAGTGGAATACAGACGCGCGTCGTCCTCTCGCTGCTGCGCCGTGTTTTATTATACGAGTCTCTCGACAATCAGTATTCACGGGTAGTCGCGCGAGCGCGCATATCCACGCAGCCGAGTTTCCCCGAAGGCAACAGGATGCCGCATTGCCAATGCGGCCCGCGCAACCACCACGCGTTTTATATCCCCGACGCTCTATCTATATTCCGCATCGGCGAGAACAAGCCCTTCAATGGATATCCGACACGTCAGAACTAATTGACAATTTTTTGTTTATTTTTCAGGTGAGTTGAGACAGAGGGAGAGACCCAACTTTGCTGTTGCCCGTGAGTAAATCGCTGCATGCTCCCGTTCGATATATTCAATACTCCTGGCTGCAATTACGCGTCGGATCGATTCTCCGTCCGTACCTACTACATCCACGGATATACCGGCCGTGCCTTAGGGGATCGGTGAATTTTTGAACGGCACACACGCTGTATCATTCGACGCTGCTCAAACATCCGCGTCCGTGTATCGATTGTTCCGGGTATAACCTCTCGAGTCCCTTGCTTTCGCCCCCGCGCCACACAATTTCCCCGCTCGTACTTCTATTCGCGGCTGCACGTATATTCCTTGTTCCCGAATCGAATTAAGTCAATCATAAGGTCTTTGTAATTTTGCCTATTCGCGCATTGGTTCCCACAACGTCGCAGTATTGATAAAAATGAAAGAAAATTACGTCAACTTGATTACGTATATAAAACAAGAAAGCATTGAAAGGGCGACATGAAAACAAGGGGAAACCCGGCCACTCGACGCATATTCAAACGGTTTTCCACTCGAAATCGCGACTACAGCAATTGCATGCCGTACGCTATAGTAATTGTCTCGATAAATGTGCAACAGTGTCGAAGGCTTTGAAGCGACACGCATATATATACAAAGCCGCAATAATTGAACGCGGCGACCTACACTGCAGATGCGAGCGGGAAAACGCGTGGCTCCCCCGCTTTGTACAAGTCACCCTTGAGTTTCCCCCTTTTCCCCCCCTAACTCGATGTATTCCCAAGCAATATTCCCGACCAATATACACATGTATGTGCTCAGGTATAGGTGTGTGAGTAGTGCAGGGACCAGGCGTTCGACAGATGAGTCAAAATTGTGCTGTTTCCCACTCGGACACTCGAGTTAATTGTGCGTGTGCAGTGCAGTGCGTTGGCCGGACGATTTAATATAGGGTCGGCTGTTTGATAGCCGCAGTTTGCTCAAATAGATTCACGACGCGTGACAAATTACCCGCCATTTGTCGCCAGAGCCAACACACACACATAGGTATACCTATATAGCAGCCGCGCAATTTGACATTGCACCGCGGCGAGAGACGGTTACACTCGCAAAAGTTTCTTATTGTTCCCAGGTGCCTTGCAATAATGATATATTGTTGATCGGAGGAGAAAAGTCTTTTCCCTCAAGAAAACCCTCAGTTTGGGAGCAGCAGAAATTGGCAATGAAGCAGCTAATTCCTCTGGGAACAACGAAATACTTTTATGAGTGTATTTGATAAAACTTTCGAGGGATGGTCGTAATCGTCCAACGGCCGGTTTTATTGTTTCGGTCGATGCGTCGCTGCTATAGCAAATCACGGCCAAGGTTAAATTCGAAATATTGACAATTCGAAATGCTTTTGCGGGATAATGGCTATTCGGGGGACAAGAAAGCTGAGACGAGTTTGGCATGGAGCGGGTTTGTAGGTTTCGAACGAATTAGCCACGTTGCAATGTAGTACGAGTAACGTGATTAAAATGAGAACACGTGCGTGTGTGTGTTTTCTTTTGGCGAGCGAGCATCGGTCGCATTGTATAGACACGCAGGGAGACGAAAGTGGGCCAAAGGATGATCGGTGTCGTGCGCGCGCGCGCCCCCACACCCGAGGAAAATACTACGTGCGCATCTCTGGCTTGTCCGCCGCGGTGCAGCAGCCCGTATGAAAACACACCACAAGTAAAGGCTGAGCCGGTCTCCGTGCAGATTGAAAGGGACCCCTTTCTGCTTGCGCGCGCGCTAACTACGTGTGTGTGCGCGTATAACTGCTGGGGCGGATTCATCGGCCCATCTGTGTGCGTCTGGCTGACAAAAGTCCGAGCCATTGTCCCGGGCAACGTCGACCGAGCTCTTACAGCCTCTCCGTGTCCCGTGTATTGGTATACTCTGATTTAGCCCGTGGATTGGCGCGTGGGCGGACTCGCGCGCACACACACACACACCCACGACCCGACAGATTGTTTTTCCCCTCAAATTCTAAAGCCATACGCGCGCTCTATTCTCATCTCATTTCAAACTTTCAGTCCGCGCCTTTCATATTATCTCCCATTCTATTCGAGTCCCGATGTAGAGACAGAAGCAGAGTAAAAATATCCAACGTATATCGATCGTACGCGTTCCAATTATTCGTGCGTTTTATGGTAGGACGAAAAAAAAACAACGCACTGTCCGTTTGGTACGAGCACGCCTGACAAATGGCAAGTGCGGCGATAGTTTCGAATCGTATATATAGAGGAAAACGCGAGTACATCCATGGGGGCGATTGGAGGTGAGAAAAACCAAATGAAGGGCCGCCCAATCGAGTTGGGGAAATTGAAAGAAACGTACCGCTAGGACGCGGAAAGAGAGCGGCTGGCAGATGGAAAACTGGGGAAAAGGCGCGGGAAAAGTATAATACACAAGTGGAGACAGTGGGCCGAGTTGAGAAAGGTTGCGCGCGAGCCATGAAGGCGTGCCCAAGCAGTTGGCGATCCTTGTTGGGCAATTAAAAAGCCGCACGGAGCATTGGCCAACCGATACAGCCGGCGCCAGCCGATATCCCACACACCTATCCCTCCGTCGTTTTATATACTTTACACGCACCTCTTCATTCCCCTCTTTTCCCATTTCACTGTACATTCATCATTTGCTCCCTTCCCTCTCGATTTTTACCTCACTCTGTATATCTTGCGGCTTTAACCGCTGATCTAACCGTCGATATCTCGCTCATCCCCAAGTAATACGACCACCCCCGCCCTTTGCCTTCCTCCCGATAAACGAATCCCGTTGAACAATCTAATACGAGCCATTTCACACCGAAATTACAGTATACAGTCATCATTTAAAGAAATAACAAACGATCGATTGCTACTCACTACCTATCCACTTTGTTTTCCCCCCTCGTTGAATCGCAGAATATCATAATCAAGCTTTAGCTCGAAATTGAAATACCTACACACTCGATTTAATTAACGATTCTCTCGCTCTGTCTCTCTCTTCGTTAAATTCTGCCAATACAAATTTGCAATGAATATCGAGAGCCCGGAGCGAGCAATATTTGCGGAAGCCAGACAATTTCGTTTGATCGTCTCGTATCGAAAGTGTGGTGAACAACGAAAACGAGTAAGAGAGAGAGAGAGAGAGAGATTCAGTATGCAGGTTCAAATTGATTTTATTGTTTGCTGTATGTTGTACGATTATCTAATGGCATGATACATTTCTCAAAATTAGGCATTCTTTCGAATCCATACAGTAAACATTCACTGTAATGCAGTGGATGATCATCATGGTTGATTGCACTGTATTACGTACATTACAGCGCGACATAAGTGGTTTATTATTGTAAGAATTTTATAGAATATGAACGAATGGTATGGATTCAAATTTATATTTAGTGGACAAATGGCCAGGATAGATTTGTCAGTCTCTATGTGGATGCAAAAACGAATATAATATATAATTGTGCGCAGTTGCTTCGGGGTAAATCGAGTAAAATGTCGCTGCTACGCTCGAGTGAGATAGCGAAAAGTAAATTTGGTGACTGTTCGAGAGAGCGTGAGAAAATTGATATGATCCTATTGCGATCATCAAATATCCTGAATTGGTGATTCATATTTGTGAGTGAATGCGACGACTAGAGTATTTTTCAGCTCGATTAACTTGGCGCGGAGAAGACGCGGAAGAACGACGGGAAGAAAATCGCTTGTTAGCACGGGTGACGCGACGATGCACCATACATCTATATCACGTGCAATCGCGACTCCCCAATGTTGTACAATACCGCGACTAATATATCAATATCGGCCTATTCGAAGACTCGATGTTTGGGGTAGGGTTAATCAATTAGGCTCTCGCACGAAATGAGCAGTCGGATGAACGTACAGATACGGTCCGAAGAAATGCCCATTCACGATTCATCTGCAGAATGAACTGTATTTGGACGAGTGAGAAAAAAAACGATCGAGTGGTCTGGAGGCTGGTGCAGTCATTGAGGCGCACACGAGCCGAATGACGAAGGAGCTGCGCACACCAACTGAAACATACACACATGTGAAAAAACGCGAGGTTTTTGCAGAGCTGCTCGAGCCGCGCACACAGGAAGCGAGCAATTAAGCTACTCTCCGCGCTTAAGCTGTTCCAAATAACACGGCTTATAGCGTGTCTCTTCTCGCGCGCTGCTGACACAGTCACAACTCTGACACAACTCGTATAGCATATAGTTTGCTTCAAAGTATAGATTCGTCGACTCGACGATTGGCCATTGCAGATTAGCCGCGCGCCGAGCCAAACTGCAGCCGAATCGCTGTGTATATTATGGCAGCTACGCTGTTCAATGTATTTCAAACAAATCTTACAGAGACGGTCGACCTTAGCTTTGTCATTTTCGCTTTTTGTTCGTATTCGACTAATTGACATGTGATTTTATTAGTTAGGATCTTCAATGTGTTCAATGGTAGATGCAGAGCTTGTGAATTAATACTTTTCCTAAGGAAAAAGAAGAATATGCGATGTGTCGAGAGATTAAGACAAGCACAGTTGATAATCTCTCACGAGCTCTCGAACTGTACGCTCAGCCAGTTATATTTCACACAGCTTTGGGAACGACTAATTGCACGATGAAACTTTGTCGTATAGATGGATATTGGCTGGACCATGTAATGCTTATATTTCGAGTCATACAGTAACGTTTTGTTCCAGCTCACCAACACGTCAGCCATTTCAAACATGAACGGTGGGTGCATACACACGAAAAGCCACAAATATGCAGAATATCCCGCGAATGTGTAAAATGGATAAATTGACAACTGATATCTTAGCTGGAATAATCGATATGCGTTAGAGAAATGGTGCGGTTGTAGATATATCATAAGCTGTTAGAGGAGCCGTGGGATATTGGACAATGTTTCAGATAATGATCTGTGTGCGACTCAAAGGTTATGAGCATGGCCACTTTCAATTTTCAACCGTATCATCAATATCAGTATACGCGATGGACATAAAATTGTCTCGGAAGTTTAAGGCATCATTGTCACTGATTTGATTGATTTTGTGATTAAATTGTTCAAGTTGGAGCTCAATTGTGGCGGAGTGAGTTATGTTGCGCAAGGAGGGGGACGGGGGAGTCTGCGGGAAATAGTGGGCGAGAGTGTAATTTGCGCGTCGTCACTTGGCTATGAAATATAGATATTGGGTTATGGCGGGGGCGAGGCACATACGACTTAGCGCCAGCTATACATGATATGCGCGCGAGCGGCCGCGACGAGACAACTGTGGATTCGAGGAAACGCGTTGCGGTGGGGGACGAGGGTACGTCTGCTCGCGTTTTTTACTACCCATCAACATGAAAGCGCGTATTCATTTGACGGTGGCCGCGCACTACTACGTCGATCCATGTGTGTTTCGTCGTCGCCGCCGCCGCCGTGAGATTTTTCATCCTATACACTTGGGATATAGTACATGCAGTGACTCGAGCTGGCGAGAGCTATTTGTGCGGGGGCAATAGGTGCCGCGACGCGCAATTATCGGCCGTCGCTCGAGCGGATGAAAACGAAATTGCCGGTATTTCCGCAAGGACCGGACAATTCGCCGCGTTTCACACGCGCCGCTTCCGAATCACCGGCCATTACACGTGCGTGTGTCCGCGCAACACACAAGCCAAGTACATACATCCATAAGCGGATTTGGGGGAAACGTCGCTCAACTGTCAACTTCCACCTCCTCCTCCTCGACGCGCTTATTTCACCGTTTGCTGCTGCTGTATATTATAGACCGATGAATCGTCCAAACAGACGCTGCTGGCCAGCAGTCCAATTTTCAATCTTGATTTGCGTCGATTCTTTTTCCTCGCTTTGATAATCGAATGGACACGCAGCTGGCCAGAGGCAGAATAATTATACCCCCGAGCCCGCGATCCTCCCAGCTGTAAACGACAGATCCGCGCGCGTTGATAAGCTCGCGGCCACTTGACCACTGACCAATGATCCGTGGGACGGAGCATCAATCCCTTCCACGTGCCAGGGCTAACCCGATTGAACAATCCCGAACCCGGGGACCATACACTTTTTTCTCCCTATTGTCACTATATTATCATCGGACTGGCGCATTGTGTAATGCAACCTCGGACGAGTTTATATACTGGCTTTGCCAACCAAAACACACAGGCGTGTATGCATGCGGGGACATGTAGCGGAGGAAGGGGAGGTTGGCGCGAATGAAGAAGCGCGTAAGCCATGGCTAATAAAAAGAGAGCCGGGGCGCGACTAAGCCGGACTTCGCGCGCGCGCGACCAGTGATTAAGCGAGATAAATCGGATATGCGCATCTGTAATCACATGAGGCGCGCGCCGGCCGGAGGGGAACGAATCAAATGGCCCACGTGCGCGCTTGGATATATCATACACTCGCGCATTGTCACGCTTGCGCGCGCCTATACGTACGGGGGGTGGGGGGCTGCAATGGCCACCATACGGACACGGGCCGCGTCAAAGTGTTTTTTCAACTCGTGTATATTCCGTGGCCGCTGGTGCACCAGCGCGTGATTTTCCTCGACGTTAATCAACCGATTTGCTCCAAGCAGTTTTTTCTTCCTCTCGCTGCGCGTGTATATGAGAGCTGGCCCCCCTACATGAGGATTGCCAGTGTCGTACAGGACGCGATTCGGGGAAAAGTGATACGGAGTTCGCAGTTCGGGGGGCAAATTTACGAGTCGAGTTTTATTGCCGCGGACAAATGGTTGTACGTCGTTGCTCGCCGGAGAAAAGCCGCAGAGTTTGGGGCCTCGGGTTGAAATTGCGCTCGATACATATAGACTCGAGCGATGCAGCATAATATACGTAGGCGTAACAGCTGGGGGCTCGCGCGGCTCAGCAAACACGCGCCAGCCGATCTTTCCGGCTGATTCCGCGTGCGCACACACACGCTTTCGGGCGCTTTATTTTTTTTTTCCGCCGCGATCCACAGGACCACAGCCCAATAATGTCCCGTTGTCTCGCCGAGCCGCTCCGTTTGATCCGCGCGTTTTCGCAGCTGCGTATACATGTACGTGTACTCGGATCGCACGTGGAATTGTACAAATTGGAATAGTAGGCGGGTACGCAACAGATGCGCGAGTCACCCCACGGATATGTGATGCGATTAAACGGGATCGCTCCGGCAGTTCGGTAGTCGGGCTAATCGGCGATTCGAAGCACTGGATACGTGCATATATGAATGTGCCATGCGCGCGGCGCTTATCGAGCCGGCCAAGTCGTGCGGAAAACCGACTCGCGACCTGTGTCCGAAGGGGCTGTGCGCGCGGTCAGACCCGAGCGGGCTCAATAAACAAAAGCAGTGCGCCTGTGCCAGTTAATTGCTCTGTAACAGCTTCCCCCCGATCGTATGTACTCGTATACGTCGGGGGAAGAAAGCGACAAGTCGAGCGGATATACACGTCTATTGCCAATTGTTCCTCGGTTAGCGTATATTATAGCTTTCCGAGGTGCGAGAGCAACCAATATCCCTTTATGATATTTCGCCTTTATCTCGGTGCGGTACGTATCAAAACCAAACTTACACTCGCTCAACCGTGTCTACTAATTTTGCACTCGGCAATTTCACTGTTTCCCATCACTTTCAACTTTTACTTCCTTCTTTTATTCTGCCTCGCTCTCGCTGCTCACTCAATTACCCACTAATAAACCAGTGTCATTATTATCATCTCACTTTACAATCAACTGCTTTTATCATCTTTCCTCATCTCGTCATAACAATTTTTTTCTCCCAAAATATGTCCTAATTTTAACTGAAAATACTGTTTTTCGCTGATGCAATTTAAAAGTAAGTTGCCAATGTGTCTCACGATCATATCGGAAAATGCTCGGAGATACCTCGGAAATGTTTTTCAAAATTCTTAAAAAAATATGCGAATTATTAAGTGATTGATTTTGAGAATGGGTAAATGATGGTTATGGCGGAGACTCGCGGTAGTTGTCGTTGGGCCAGCCTCAAAGATATATGTCGTTCGCCAAATTATGAAATTCCGCAATTTTATCTCGGATAAATTATAAAAAAAGATGAAGGGTGCGCGGTACATTGTCGGCACTTAGCTCAAACCCAACAAGGAAATCGGGCTCGTTCATCCTGCCCCTCTGTATTACTAGTACATATTGAAATACACGTGTAGTAACGGGCGTATAATTACGCGTATACGTATATATACGCGGTCGATCGAGCGCGGGAGCGGCCAAACTGATACATACAGCCGCGGGGGGCTGCAGGGCAGTATATACATTACGTATGCGGCGCGCGCCGCGCATCAGCCACTGTACATAGCGGTATGGTAAAATTTGAACGTGTGCCCCGCGTTCGTATCGGGTGAATCGAGAGCGGTGTATGTGCGGGAGCATAATGAATGGAGGGGCCCGCGGCTATACAACGTTTCAATCCTCACCGGTTCACGTACTTTTATCCGCACGTACACTGCAATCTTGTGAAAGATGTTCACATATACAAGTTTTCAAAATTATCATTTCAATTTCCGGTCGGATCGTCTTTTCTTACGTCTTCTCTACGTTCATACTTGCGCACTGATCCATCTGACGGTACAGACCTACATTAATTTTTCATCCGCACATTTTGTGCGATCATAGCTGCTAATAAGGTAACTGTACCCAATTTGGCACTGTACCCAATTTGGCACAATCGTCAGATTTCGTATTTCCGGTGCTCTCTGAGCATCAGTCGCTCTTGGGTTATGTTGGGGGAATTAAAAGAAAATTTTCGGTATCTTCCCCGCCCATTTAGCCCTTAAAACCACTCTCCTACAACACTTTGAACTTTCACTTACTGATTTTTTCACCATTTTCTTATTTCACTTTTCACACTCAACCTCAAAAATCAGGTGTCAATAATTTTTATCTCTCAAAGTGTCATTACTCTTTTTTGTGTAAAAACATCTCAGCTTTCGATTGGTCTCATCAGTTTTCCTAAAATTATTTTTTATCCTACACAAATTGCTGTTTTTCGCATCAAAAAAAAGTGAACCCAATGTGCCCCTCTACGCGTTTTTAAATGGGAAGACTGAGTGAAATCATTGAATATTTGTATAGACATATTACGATGATTTAGACGCGTATTTTTGAGTTGTATGTTAAAAATTTTGTATAAATATCACTGGGAACATAATTGAGAGTTTATTTCAATGCCAATTGGATCGTCCCTGTAGGCCTATATAGGCTGTAGCTAATGATTAAAAAATTGTGCCAAATTGAGTACACGTTTTGTGCATTTAGCCTTTTTGCGTTTTTTTTTAAATTGCGATTTTCGATAGGTTAAAGTAGTCGAATGATGATTATAAAGATGGTTTCTAATAGGTATTGAGCTAAGCTTTGAGATGCCGTTCACAGAATTTTAAAATTCGAAGTCTATCATAGTGAAATTCGCGAAAAACCCTTAGGGGGGGGCACATTGGGTACAGTTACCTTAGATAATATCAGAGCCCTAGATATATGCAGTTGGATTTCCGTCAACTTGTCCCAACGAATCAACTGTCCAATCAATTCAACTGTACTGGTAGTTCTGTCTCGGCAGCACACCAAACTGGCTCGAGTCGCGTGGTTAGCTGTCTAAACCAATCAAAGTCACGTAAGCGAGGAATAGAGCGTTCGTCGCGGGTTTCACAACGTGAGCGGCTCTTCCTAATCGGGCGAGCTTGATTTTTCGGAAGCGACCGATGCGCGAAGGTGGGTTTTGTGATTGATGGCCGCGGCTCTGTTTCACGCTCGGCCGTGGGTTTTTATTGATTGTCCGCGGCCGCGACCAGCCGCATCGTCTCTCTCTCTCTCCTCTCCTATACTCTCTCCCTACGTGTCGTGGGTGTTTCTCCTTCCGCTTTGGCCATCGCTCACTTACCCAATCGCACCTATACGTCTGTTTGCAATACAGCCCAATACAGCCGCCCAGCCTAATGAATAAATCCGCAAATCTCACTCTCTCTCTCTCACGAGTTGATTAACTTGCTGTGTGTATACACGCATATGTATATATGAGTGAACGAGGCGAAATGATGTATTCGATTAATATTGCGCCTGGCGGGCGGGAATATAACTAACTACGTTTTTCCCCCACTAATATTCGAGCGTTCACGCAACTAAATCAAATCAGACTCAGCTGCCAACGAGCCACCTCTCTCTGCAGATTTACTATTTCCGTTGCTCTTCGGTAACTGCACCAGTGACAACATTTTCCCGTTGCTTCCTCGCTCGGTTCTAGCCCTGGAAAACACTCTGTTGCAACACTTTCAACTTTCACTACCTCCATTTTTGATGGTTGTTAAAGTGAGCAAATGGTAGTTGTAACGATAGTCCGTGGTAGTAATTGTCGTTGAGCATATAGCCTTGGAGATGCCGTTGGCAGAATCTATAAATTCGAATTTTACCAGTGGTCCCTGAGGGGGTGGCCCACAATAGGTACAGTTCTGAAATGGGGATGAATCGCGCGCGCGCGACCGCACATTCACGCGAATACGTGCGAGCGGCCAAATGTGTAATTAATCGACGGACTGACTGAATAATTTTGACTGGATATGTATAGAGCCGGGATGGCGATTCTGATTTTGACCGGAGGGGAGAGAGGGAGGAACGAGCTGTGATTAAAGGCTGTAGGTGTCGGGTGTATTGTGGGGGGGTATATGTGAAACCACTGGCGCGCCCACGCCCCCTTGCAACGATATATGTATAAGTGTGGCCCTCTCGCGGTCCAAGCTTCGTCGAGCTGCTGTCTGGTATGACACGCGTAATCCTTTGCTCCCCGATATACATACACACACAGACACACAGACAGACAGAGAGAGAGAGCGAGAGAGAGAGAGAGAGACGCGGAGTGTGTAACAGCTGTAGGCATTACGCGCGCGATATAACTCGCAAGAGTCAATCGCGCCCCAAATAACCCGCGGCTTAATCCGCTTCAACTCTTCCGTATGACTCGGTGAATGGAGAGCGGGGGATAGGGATCGAGGAGGAGGGAACGTACGAGCCGCACTGGGGTGAATATATCATGGCGCGCACGTATAGGCCGCTACACTGCAGTACACACCGACATCCATATGGGCCGTGATATATTCCGCCCGGCTCGACTCGCTATAAGATCCAGATGCTTATCCACCCTGATTAACTCGTCACAATTTTGTGTGTTGCAAGTGCGCGCGGCTCGCTTTCCTAATCGCTCCGCTCGATCGTCCCGCGCCTATACTAATATTCCCTTTTGCCCGCGCGCGCGCCTCTATACTTACACGCGTTTTTTCCGCCGCTTTTTGCCGCTTTTCACAGGACTCGGGAACGCGGGGCCGCGACTGACTGGCGAACTTTTGGCTGCGGCTGATGCGGTGACTGTTGCAGCACACTGGGGCAGCACACCCCCGCACCCTACAGCTCTCGTCGGATCAAATGTCGCCCTTTTATTTTAGTGTTTATCCCTTTGGGCCCAGCCCAGCCAGCGGATCACCCGTTGCGGCTTGGCCGGCCGGTGCGCGGTGGGTTTGAAGTACGCCGCTGCCCCGGGGCTCGCGCGCCCGCGCCATCCGATATGTATATGTTTGTCCTCGAGCGGGCCCAACGTTTTTTACGCTCGATTCCCTTGTGTGCGGTTGAGCTGTTTTGTATACATACACACGTACTTGCTCGTCGTTGGCTTTGCCATACTTATTTCATGCGAAATCAAAATTCTCTACTGTAGCTGCCGCGTTAATGTCGAAAGGGCCGCTTTACCTTTAGGAAGTAAGTCGAATTGATGATCGCGAAGTTTACGTGATCGGCTTGCGAGAATAGCTTCGCTAATAAGCTTTCACTATCACCGGCTACTCTGCAAACAGTCTCCCAGTCTGATTTGTGAGGAACGTCCAAATATTTTTCCCGAGCTATGATTTCAACTTTTTTCCCCCCAAAACACTGGTCGCAATAACTGCTCGTGCGCTTATTGGATTGAGAAACACGTGATAAGTTGCGCACATGTTATACAGCTCGAAATGAAAATGATCCTTCGAATCCGCGACTCGGAAAAACACCAGCAATAATCAAAGAATATTGGTGCGCGCGGCACAATTCGAGTCGTATGTGATAAATAGGATTTTTAAAACGGGCAAATCTCAACGTTTATAGCTGCTCCCAATATACGATGTATATTAGTAGTAGCTGCGCGCGAGCATCGAGCATATCTGACAAAAGTTGCGCTGCAGCTGCACTGGGGGTGGCAGCGAGTGTGCGGCCAACGTGAAAAGCGTGAATACACACAGACGTGCACTTATAAAAAGTTTCACACAGTCTGTTTGGGAATCAAGTGCGCGCGGGTATACGAACCGCGTGTCCGCCGTTTGACGCGACCAGCGACTCGAGTACTGCTGTACCATGGTATACAGGGCCAAGTTGGGTACAACACAGCTGTCGGTGCATGCGCGAATAGACACACACACACACACACTGTATGTAAATTGAAAAGAGCTGTCGCGAGCGGCGGCGAATAGTTTTCGAGAGCCTCGAGCAACGTCAACGTGTGCTTTCGCGCCCTGTACCCCGTATACAAGTACCTACTCAAGCTCTGCAGGGCCGACCTGCAGTGTCTGTGAGTGTAATATATACACAACAAATTCGGAGGAGCGCAAAAATCCGCAGCCTTCGACATTACGGCGATGCGCGACAATGGCTCTGCGTCAATGCGCGACTGTATACGCATATATGGGGGTTGGCTAGCCCACTCGTCACCGGGCGTGAATGCTCTTCTGTACTCCCCCTCGAGCTGGCCCGAAAAAGCCCCGGTAAATAATGGCAATCGGCGCTAGGAAGTGCAGTATATAAGTATACCTATATGCAGATGAGTCGACGCGCGCGTCGTTTCAACGCCGGCTCGACATATGCGACACGTTCGTCTGTGTGCTCGTGTGTGTGTGTGTGTGTGTGTGTGTGTGTGTGTGTGTGTGTGTGTATATCACTCGAGCTGCAGGGACAGACCCCCCGGAGGGACGAACAACCTTTGTCCCCCACGCGATTTTTCACCTTTTTGTTGTTGCTTCACGTTTTTCGCACGCGCGCGCGCGCATTGTCATCCGCCGCGCCGCCGGCAGAGGAGCAATCGACAGGCCGGCGGTCCCCCCGAAATCAGCCCGAGCTCTCTCGAGCGAGCGAGCGAGCGATGGCATTTTAATGCGCGAATCGCGGTGAGCCACGTGCCTCGAGCAACCGATCCCTTTTTCAAAAAATTATTTCGGCCCCTCCGTTAACCCGAGCGGCAGAGCACACGCGGGGATTTACCCATAGACGCGATAATTATACTGATCTGGTGCGTCGTATGCCGGAGGGAAGAAAAATTATGCACGAGTTACGCGTATCAGAAAAAACTGACTGCAGCTGTATCTTATAGGCATTTCGTGAATGTTCCCGACTACTCACAACAAATCGAATGTTGGATGAGTTGATCCTATATAGAGGAGTCTGTTTAGCAGCTGGGGAACAAACATTCTTGTCAGCGGTGGATTTTTCTGTTTGAACCAATATGCCGCGCATTAACTCGTGAGTGGAGTGTATGCCTTGACTGCATTCTCGTGAGGCATAATTTTCTATTGGGTATATGATGTATGCGTTATTATTTTTTACTCGGGCGGACGTAGTTTAAAAATTGTTTTTCGAAAAAATTGATACGTTAACTGATTGCCGCGTTCGGTCGTGGAGTAGTGCGACGTACGCTAAGCCGGCTCGATTAATATCGGTGGTGGTGGTGGCGGGCGGCGTTTCACGCCCCCTTTGGCATATGTGCAAGAGTACTCGCGGGACGAGGCAAATCCTGTGTCGGGCTTATGGTATTATAGAGATGATCGATCGCGCGGAGGGGGCAGGGGAGCTGGGATCGCGCATTGTATGTTATCCAACTGACCGCGCAAGCGGGCCGCTTGCATATACCTATACGCATTGCCTATCTATCAATCGGGCGTTTGCAACGTATATCCTCCTGTATCTGCGCGAGTTAATAGAGTCGTACGTGTGTTGCACGTGCGTATACCTATATGTCGGCGTGGCAAGTGGGGATCGATCGGTCCGCGCGTGATGCACGCGCTAATCGGCCGTGGCACAGCATATAGCAAAGGAAATGAAAAAAAAGGAGAGAAAGGAAAATCGGGGACAGATGCTACGGCGCGCCCAAATCCCTGTATACTGCGCGCGCGCGTATTATTCCGTATTCGACACGCAACTCATTATATCCATTGATTAATAATGGATTGATTAATAATTTCCACGGCTCGTTTGTTCGCGAAACCCGATGCTATATAATTGCTGAATCGTCGAATGACCAGTTTTAATTACACAGCCACACAAAAAAAAAAAAATTTTCGACGCAGGGGGTTTGACTATTTTTACTATATGTTTTCGGGGTCGCTGAATCCGAATCCGAGGTCGGTTTGAACCCTGCAGGTCGAGGTTTGGCCATAACCTCAAAAAACCTAGTGAATTAGAATTTCCAGGACATTTTAATTTCTATAACTGTATAAATTGTACAGTAAACGTCTAAAACCTCTAAACCCATAACCGAATGAAACCATAAGCCCATAACACCATAAGCTCTGGACGTTGTTTGGCCATAACCTCAAAAAGCCTAGTAAATTAGAATTTCCAGGACATTTTAATTTCTATAACTGTATAAATTGTACAGTAAACGTCTAAAACCTCTAAACCCATAACCGAATGAAACCATAAGCCCATAACACCATAATCTCTGGACGTTGTTTGGCCATAACCTCAAAAAACGTAGTAAATTAGAATTTCCAGATTATTTTAATTTCTATATAACTGTATGACTTGTACAGTAAACGTCAAAAACCTCTAAACCCATAACCAAATAACACCATAAGCTCATAACACCATAAACTGTGGACGTTGTTTAGCCATAACCTCAAAAAACCTAGTAAATTTGAATTTTCAGAACTATGCATTGTATATAACTATATAACTTGAACAGTTAACGTCTAAAACCTCTAACTCTATAAGCACATAACTCCACAACCCCATGACATCATAACCCCATAACACCATAACCCCATAACATCATAACCGCATAACCTCACAATCCCGTTATACTATATTATATAATCACCTAGGCTTATAATCAAATAATTCAAACTGTATAAAATCCTTTGGGTTTATGGGGTTCGACAAAGTTAACCTTCAAACTTATCAATATATTACCTTATAACCTAATAACAACATGCCCATATAACCCTGTAACCCCAGATTTTCGAGCCGTAGTATCCTATAACAATATAACTCGAACTACGCTGTCACAAGAAGAGGTTTTAGACGTTTACTGTACAAGTTATACAGTTATAGAAATTAAAATGTCCTGGAAATTCTAATTTACTACGTTTTTTGAGGTTATGGCCAAACAACGTCCAGAGTTTATGGTGTTATGGGCTTATGGTTCCATTCGGTTATGGGATTAGAGGTTCTAGACGTTTACTGTACAATTTATACAGTTATAGAAATTAAAATGTCCTGGAAATTCTAATTTACTACGTTTTTTGAGGTTATGGCCAAACAACGTCCAGAGTTTATGGTGTTATGGGCTTATGGTGTTATTCGGTTATGGGATTAGAGGTTTTAGACGTTTACTGTACAATTTATACAGTTATAGAAATTAAAATGTCCTGGAAATTCTAATTTACTACGTTTTTTGAGGTTATGGCCAAACAACGTCCAGAGTTTATGGTGTTATGGGCTTATGGTGTTATTCGGTTATGGGATTAGAGGTTTTAGACGTTTACTGTACAAGTTATACAGTTATAGAAATTAAAATGTCCTGGGAATTCTAATTTACTACGTTTTTTGAGGTTATGGCCAAACAACGTCCAGAGATTATGGTGTTATGTGCTTATGGTTCCATTCGGTTATGGGTTTAGAGGTTTTAGACGTTTACTGTACAATTTATACAGTTATAGAAATTAAAATGTCCCGGAAATTCTAATTTACTAGGCTTTTTGAGGTTATGGCCAAACAACGTCCAGAGCTTATGGTGTTATGGGCTTATGGTGTTATTCGGTTATGGGTTTAGAGGTTTTAGACGTTTACTGTACAATTTATACAGTTATAGAAATTAAAATGTCCTGGAAATTCTAATTCACTAGGTTTTTTTGAGGTTATGGCCAAACCTCGACCTGCAGGGTTCAAACCGACCTCGGATTCGGATTCAGCAACCCCGAAAACATATAGTAGACATAGTCAAACCCCCTGCGTCGAAAACTTTTTTTTTTTTGTGTGGCTGTGTTATCAACTGTTTCTCGCGTGTGTGCATTCGATTCGATGCAACTCGATAGATTCAAATGCACCGCGCGCATGTGTGTACTCTTTGAATTGGTTAGAATCTAACGGCTCGTCTGAGAAAATTGCACATAGTTAATATTCGGTCGGAAATCAGTGAAATATTTACTATTTTGGACGGTAAAAGTTTCTAGAAATTCACTGAGCTAATCAAAACTATACTAATTTGTAAAATTCAAATTTTCGGTATTGAGAAAGCATGAAATGTACTATTCAAAGCAGTTGAAAATTACTGTTCAATGATAAATATTCGAATTTAACGAATCACAAGATTACATCGAAATCCTAAAAACTTTGAACGCATACATAGTTCGCGAAGGAAAAAAACGAGCGATAAGTGTCGCGGGAAACTGTGCTGCATCCCATAGACGATTGGGGAAACGACGCTAAGGATGAAAATATGGAGTGGCCGCGATGGAGTAAATCACAGGAGCAGGGAAAGAGAAATCTCCGGACTCGAGTGTGGGGGGGGGCAGCTTATTTTGCTAGAGCCGATCGACACCTGATTAATCGAGCGGCGCGAATCGCGCGCATTATGTATAGGTCGCAGGCTTTATCGGGTGGAGCTGCGCGTGTCGAAGTATGCTTGCGCGGAATCGAGGGAATCGAGTCCGGCGATCATTTGTCAAGGCGAACAAAAGCGAAACAATGCGGCGGCGGCGGCGGGCGCATTAGCATTTGGCTCGTAGCTAATGACGGCCTCGGCCCAAGCGACACGCGTATATATCAATCACGCGTACAATCACGCGCGGCCATATCGGCCATTGCGAGCGGCTCGTCGATCCGATGCGATGGATCAAAAAGATACTCTTACTCTCGCCGATTCACCGAATCGTGGCATAATGATCAGCAAGCGCCCGTGCGAGCATACATGCGTGAATCGTGAGAAACGCACTTCTTTGGGGGAAAATGTGGGAAAACGCGGTGTATGTATTTTCACGTGAAGGCCAATACGCACTTGTATATCGATCATGTTCCCAACGACGACGACGAGGCTGTTTTCATGGGCGCGTTATTGCCCCCCATTCATCCGTCTTGCAGCTTCTCAAAGCTGCTCCATGGCGAGATTTGTTTTTTTCTATACCTCACTTTTCGAGTCGTTCGCGGGAGATGATGGACGAGCCGCTCGTCCTCCCGTCCGACCGGGTAATTAACAGCTGGTAATGCATCGACGGGCCAGTTGCGCGTACACTCGTCCGAATCCTCGAGTATGGGCTTTTTCCCTTCCGCGCCGTATCTCTCCCTTTCACCTTTTTTTCTCGGCAGCAAAAAAAAGATTTGTCAAATAGACGGAGCGCGACTTTTCCACCCGACTGATTCATCTCGGTGGGTTAAAGACTGTATAAGGTAACTGTACCCAATGTGCCCCCCCCTAAGGGTTTTTCGAAAATTTGACTATGATAGACTTCGAATTTTAAAATTCTGTGAACGGCATCTCAAAGCTTAGCTCGATACCTATTAGAAACCATCTTTATAATCATCATTCGACTACTTTAACCTATCGAAAATCGCAATTTAAAAAAAAAACGCAAAAAGGCTAAATGCACAAAACGTGTACCCAATTTGGCACAATTTTTTAATCATTAGCTACAGCCTATATAGGCCTACAGGGACGATCCAATTGGCATTGAAATAAACTCTCAATTATGTTCCCAGTGATATTTATACAAAATTTTTAACATACAACTCAAAAATACGCGTCTAAATCATCGTAATATGTCTATACAAATATTCAATGATTTCACTCAGTCTTCCCATTTAAAAACGCGTAGAGGGGCACATTGGGTTCACTTTTTTTTGATGCGAAAAACAGCAATTTGAGTAGGATAAAAAATAATTTTAGGAAAACTGATGAGACCAATCGAAAGCTGAGATGTTTTTACACAAAAAAGAGTAATGACACTTTGAGAGATAAAAATTATTGACACCTGATTTTTGAGGTTGAGCGTGAAAAGTGAAATAAGAAAATGGTGAAAAAATCAGTAAGTGAAACTTCAAAGTGTTGTAGGAGAGTGGTTTTAAGGGCTAAATGGGCGGGGAAGATACCGAAAATTTTCTTTTAATTCCCCCAACATAACCCAAGAGCGACTGATGCTCAGAGAGCACCGGAAATACGAAATCTGACGATTGTGCCAAATTGGGTACAGTGCCAAATTGGGTACAGTTACCTTAGTTAATATTCGGTCGGAAATCAGTGAAATATTTACTATTTTGGACGGTAAAAGTTTCTAGAAATTCACTGAGCTAATCAAAACTATACTAATTTGTAAAATTCAAATTTTCGGTATTGAGAAAGCATGAAATGTACTATTCAAAGCAGTTGAAAATTACTGTTCAATGATAAATATTCGAATTTAACGAATCACAAGATTACATCGAAATCCTAAAAACTTTGAACGCATACATAGTTCGCGAAGGAAAAAAACGAGCGATAAGTGTCGCGGGAAACTGTGCTGCATCCCATAGACGATTGGGGAAACGACGCTAAGGATGAAAATATGGAGTGGCCGCGATGGAGTAAATCACAGGAGCAGGGAAAGAGAAATCTCCGGACTCGAGTGTGGGGGGGGGCAGCTTATTTTGCTAGAGCCGATCGACACCTGATTAATCGAGCGGCGCGAATCGCGCGCATTATGTATAGGTCGCAGGCTTTATCGGGTGGAGCTGCGCGTGTCGAAGTATGCTTGCGCGGAATCGAGGGAATCGAGTCCGGCGATCATTTGTCAAGGCGAACAAAAGCGAAACAATGCGGCGGCGGCGGCGGGCGCATTAGCATTTGGCTCGTAGCTAATGACGGCCTCGGCCCAAGCGACACGCGTATATATCAATCACGCGTACAATCACGCGCGGCCATATCGGCCATTGCGAGCGGCTCGTCGATCCGATGCGATGGATCAAAAAGATACTCTTACTCTCGCCGATTCACCGAATCGTGGCATAATGATCAGCAAGCGCCCGTGCGAGCATACATGCGTGAATCGTGAGAAACGCACTTCTTTGGGGGAAAATGTGGGAAAACGCGGTGTATGTATTTTCACGTGAAGGCCAATACGCACTTGTATATCGATCATGTTCCCAACGACGACGACGAGGCTGTTTTCATGGGCGCGTTATTGCCCCCCATTCATCCGTCTTGCAGCTTCTCAAAGCTGCTCCATGGCGAGATTTGTTTTTTTCTATACCTCACTTTTCGAGTCGTTCGCGGGAGATGATGGACGAGCCGCTCGTCCTCCCGTCCGACCGGGTAATTAACAGCTGGTAATGCATCGACGGGCCAGTTGCGCGTACACTCGTCCGAATCCTCGAGTATGGGCTTTTTCCCTTCCGCGCCGTATCTCTCCCTTTCACCTTTTTTTCTCGGCAGCAAAAAAAAGATTTGTCAAATAGACGGAGCGCGACTTTTCCACCCGACTGATTCATCTCGGTGGGTTAAAGACTGTATACTTTTTTTTCTTCATATCCCACTTTGACCAGATGAATTTGCGAGTGGAGGGTGCCGCGTTTCGAGTGTACTCGAGCTGTTGATGCGTTTTTTTTCTCTCCGACGTGAGATCGATCGGCGTCTCTCACTCGAGTAGGCATCGCGACAATTATTACCTTTTTTTTTTCGCTAATCGGGCGAGACACGTGCAGTTCGAAGCAACATTCGCGCACACTGGAGGATGGAGAATAATAATAATCGGTCGTGTCAACACAACAGAGTTGCAGCGCAGATAAACAATAGCCTGGCCATTGTGATATACCCAGAGCGAGGATTTTGCAGCGCGTGTGCGACGTCCACATAGTGTCCAGCTGCAGATGGGCGAAATTAATAAATGTTTACCCAAAGTATGATCCGGTGGACATAGCTGCGCATGTGTGTGTGTGATGACTGGCCGATCGCGGCTCGCGCGCGAACCAGTTTAGCGTGGATCTCGGTGAAATATAGCTGGCCGGCCGGACAATGCGCGCGCGAGACTATATGGGTACTGCACACATGCGTGCGAGGCTCAAGTATAATGCGCGGGCCGCCTGCTGGCCGTGCGCACGTACGCACGCACTTTCAAAATGCGGGACCGAACGGCACTGCTGGAGAAACAAGAGGATTTTCCGGAGGCCTGAGCAGCCACTCGGCCGCGCCATGGGCCAAGCGCGACTAGACCACTTGGCATCTGCTGTTTATTGAATTAACAGCTCGTTTAATTGGCCGCCGATGCGCCCGGGGGACAGTTTATGACTCGAAACAGCCAGAGAGGGGAACAATGGCTCGTCGGCGGCTGACGCTGGGGAGGGTTTTTTCGGCCCACCCCCCGCCGGCTCGATTGTCCACTATTGTCGCTGGGCTGTAGCTCCGCGCAGCTCCGCGCGCGCACACCCGAGGATCTTCCGCGCGCGCGTCCTATACTACTCAGCTCATTTGCCCCATTAACTCGCAGCGCATACACTGCAATATATCCAGTTTAACATTTCGCCCCGCGATTATTGCGCGACGTCCGTGTGACGTTTCCAAAAGGATTAATCTCGCTACCCTTGGTTTTCCTTGTTATCCCTTCTGAGCCATACCGCGCAAGCGCCTGTACGTCGAGCTCATTATTCAAGCTTGTCAACTCGGTCCCGCTCTTTCGCATTATTACTCATAGCTTAATCGCGTTATATTCGCCAACACGAGTAGGGCCAATACGTTGAGAAGCTGCAAAATAATAACGGTGCAGCGACATGAAATAGCTCTTGAACTACCCTTCAACATGCCCTTCGCCAAATTATCAAATTGAAATTGAAAAAAAGCGAATTTGCGAAAAATCTATCGGGGGTCCCCGAAAAATCAAATATAAGATATGATGACGAGTAATTAAAAATTGAGTAAACAAAAAAGAAGTATGCGAGACCATTAGAAAAATTCATGGCAGCGTCTGGCCACGAGAGATGAATTGATTGATTGATTGATTGAAATAAAATCTATACAAATCGTGGGGGTATCGTCCCGTTCGATTCTGGCTGAGTTCACTATAATAATACGAGATGCAAACGATGGAGTGTAGGAGGATCGGAAGGAGTGAAAGAGAGAAAGAAAGGGAGAGACAGAGTGAGGGATTATCCAGATGAAACGTTGAGTCGCTAACGAGGATATCGGGCATACGCGAGAGAGAGAGAGAGAGAGAGAGAGCAGCTGGCGATGGGTGGATAACGAGCGTGGAGGAGGAGCGACTAGCGCGATACACGTGGTGTGTTGTCGCTTGGCCGATCAAAGTGTGACACGCCAGCGAGTTTGGGTGGTGAGAGCTGAAAAGAAAGATGAAAAGAAAAGGAAAAAAGGACAAAACAGCTGATAAATACGCGTAACGCGCGTGTGCGTATGGATGGATCTAATGGTGTTGGTGTGTTGGTGCAGGAGCGGGCTCGGAAGCGAAAAACGAACGATTGTGCGTGAAGTGATGAAAAGCCGCTTGACGCGCGCGCGTCTCATCTGGAGATGCAGCTAATAGATATAAGTGTGGGCTGCAGACAGAAGGAGAGAAGAAGGCCAGCTGGTCGTGGCCCGCAGCTGTAAATAGACGTGCGAGATGCGCTTCTTCGCGCAGTATATAGTCGCGTAGGTGCGCGCGTGTAAGGGGCCGGCCGGCTGATCGATCGATCGATCGATCGACGCGTGGCGGGACTTTGACAAACGATAAAAACCGAGTGAGACTACATTAGCTTTATCAATTTCCAACCCAAGGACAAGAAGAAGAAGAAGAAGAAGCGACTTGCGGGGCAGTATATATACGGGGGGGACAAAATGACGCGCGCGGCGGGGCGGGACCGTCCCGTATATACAAAAATCCACGCGACGTAAGGCGCTTCTTTCTTTCGTTGCGGCTCGCGCTGCAGCCACCAGCATCTGCCCCCGTCTCAAGCTGCCGCACAGCTTTGTCCTGCGGGCGCGTCTTCGATATCCTCCCCCCCCCCCGGCCCCCCGACACATAGACACTACGGGGCTGAATCTCGGGCGAGCCGGGGGAGCAATTAACTCGTCTCGCTCGGCCGCCGCACGACATAGACGGCTTTTTACACAAGGGGAATGTGGGGCCGCTGTTTACCAAATAGACTCGCTGTGCCCACCCCCCACTGCCCCAGTCCACTAAATCTTCCAGCATTCCCTCGAGCGTTCACTACTTGTACAGTCGAGAGTGAAAACGATACGTATGTGTGTGGACGAATACACAAGCAGTCCGACGTTTTCCTCTTTCCCTCGTGACTGACTTATTCCAACGCAGTCGCCGTTTAGGAGAAACGAAAAAACGAAAAATCTCAGCTAAAATATGATTTTTTGTGTGTGTCCGCAGGAGGCAGCAGCTTGAGCAGTCGGTGTACTGCGAGGCAGAGTCGGCAAGCAGCAGGCCCAGCTCGGCGGAGGAGCGTCACGATGGCAGGGGCCACGACAAGCACAAGGTGAGAGTAGATCGCGACGCGACCAAGTAGAGTGAGGTGCAGCTTTGACAATTGACCGCTTATTATAATGAAATTGTTGTAGGGGCCGACGCAGGATCTGTTCGAGCTGCTGGAGCGGGTGCAGAGCTCGCGGCTCGACGACCAGCGCTGCGTCCTTCCTCCTTACTTTAGCCAGGTGAGCTCGCTTATTCTGCACTTCTGTGGTTATGTACGTGTGGGTCCGACCTATTTCCCCGATGATCGTCAGCGCCTCGAGGAAGCAGCCGAGGGGGGTGGGCTCGAGTCGTACACGCCTCCGACTCGACTTAACGAGCCGACACCAACGGCCACAACTCGCGTATCCTCTTCCGCCGCTGCGCGGCCCGGTTAATTGCGCGACACTCGCCGCCCGAGTATCCGTCTTATCCCCCCCGGACACAGCTCCAACGCTACGTACGATTTCACAGCTCGCACGTAACGCACTGCAGTTCACGTCTTGCCATACGGAATTACATTCGCCGCGATTCAGGGGGATTATTGTATACCGAACCTTGTTTACCGCGTCTTCTACATCTCTTTGTCTTTTCCATTTATGAACAAATATACATGGCAAATAAATGCGTTATAAAAACAATATAGAAACATATTGAATGGATTATGTCAGCTGTTTCGAATTGCATAAATGATTATTCATCAGCTATACCATTTTTTCCGATTCGACAATTTCTCTTCACTATTTGACATTTCGACAGTACACATCGGATTGATACGCGCGCGATCCAACGACAGATGCGAAATACAAGTTGAACACTCGTCTGAGTGTGACCGGGTGCTCGCGGCAAAGCGCGAATCGGTGATTCGATTGTTCGCCGATGAACATGACCGACGCGTCGAGCGAGCGTTAAACGAGCTCAATCCGGATCGAGTCGCGCGTGCTTTAGAGCTGCAGATTGTAATTTCCCACGAGCGTTCGTTTGTAATGTTCATGCGCAAACCGCGCCAGATCAAATTAGATCTGAGGCCCGTCTCTCTTTCTTTCTCTCTCTCATCGGCCAGGGCAACGCGATCATCAATCTCGACTGGGCCGATCGCGCATTTGAATACACGCGCGTCAGGGTGTGGTGCTTTTGGTCTCGCCGCGCGCTCGGCCCCGTGTCTCCCAAGACACACGCTGTCTCTCCGGAGCAACCAACAGCTGACCCGAGCTGTTTTGGTTGTTGCGAGGGCGCAACACACAACGGGGGCAAAATGGTCCGAATCGAATCGCTCCTACTCCACCCCAGGTCCTTCCCTCCTTCTTCCCCGTCGACTCTCCTCTTTTCCTTCCTTCCTGCTTCCCGTCCGTCCGGTCTAGTCGTCGCGCGCACGCGCGGCATTTTTAAACTCGAGTGCGCGTCGAGCGCGCGGCGGTTTGGGGGCCCGAGCGCGGCCAGATGGATATAACATTCCCGGGAATGCCCGGCGAAAATCAAGTGGGGCAGAGGAAATCGGCTTAGCGCGCGCGCCCCCCACACGTCCCGCAAATTCAATCCCAAACTACAATGTGGAAATCCACGAGTGAAAATCCTAGAGTGAAAAATCGAATTATTGAGCTGTAGTCGGGGGATTGACGTGTGCGTGCGCGCGCGAGCTTGATGGATTAATGGACGGGCCTCGATTGTCGGCCACGGCATCTGAGCGAATCGAATTTTCGTGCTGCTGCTGCTGCTGCTGCTGCTAGTATATACGAAAAATCAATATGCCCGCGCGGCCCCGACTTTCATCCGTCACCGGCTAATTTACACGTAAAATCACATGAAATTTCTTCCGGCCCGAGTGTGCGCCATCTCGAACGGCCCAGTGATTGATGTACATGTATATGTATAGATCCGCGGCAAATATGTCAGACCCAAGTCAACTAGATGGCCAATCTAATTGCGGCGCATATTCGTCTGACAGATTTTATCAGACTTTCCAGAGCGTAAAACTGATTCTATCAGACTTTTCAAGAATATCAAGCCGACCTCCAACTCGGACGCGAATTTTTTGGTTTTGTCGGTAGCGCGCGGGGGCTCGGGTGTACACACGTGTATACAACGTGTGCGGGGCGGAGGCTTTTGTCCGTATTAGCTCGAGTGCGCCACTCGACGTATGTACGTATAAGCTTGTTCTCTTAACAAGAGCAATGCTTAGAGGGACAGTGTTAACAAGTGCAGCGTGGCCGTCGTTTTCTTGATTAGCAACCTGTTGCGCGCAGCTTCGCGTCGCATCCCCATCCGATGGTGCGCCGAACCTCGTAATTACCTGCAACTTTTCTCGCTGTCAACTGTTCCGACATAGCTAGCTGTACGGTTCGCGAATCCATCAGATATCCAGTCGAGCAGCTATTGGCGGTATGGGACGATTTATCAAACAACAATTCGCGCGCGCGCGCGGTGAGCTCGAGAAAACCGCTCCTATACGAGAGATTGCAACACTCGAAGCAGCAGCAAATGTTTGAGCTTCGATCTAGTAAACGCGCGCGCGAGCGAACACCAACCTACAACGTCCATTTATATTTTAGTCGAAATGCGCGACCAGTCGATAGTGATGTTTCAAATATTTCGTGAATCTTCCGTTTGGACTTGCGAATTGAGAGACTCGCGAACGCGTAGAATAAACAACGAGTACTCGAGCTGTACGCGGCCAATGAGCAAATCGTATATATGTCTTCAACTTTTCATCTCTATCTATTGGTCGTGCGCGAAGTTGCTGCAGTTTGACGACACGTGACGAGAGATTACGTGAGCCTTTTCAAAAGACGAATCAAAATGGTCAACCCGGCGGAAGAAAACGTGTCGCGCGCGGATGCGTTACTCCAATTCGAATTTGTAGAATTGAAAAAATAGTACAAGTGCCTGCTGCTCCAAATGTGCCGAGTTGCCATAGTGGCCGCAATCTACAGACGAATGATCGTGTGGCATTGTGTATGGGGAGTAAAGCGCGAGTGAAGCCGAGCAGCGCTGCGGGCGAGCAACAATATATATATAATGTTAGGAGGGTTTGATAAGTGCGCGCGCGCGCGGCCTTTCGAATTCCAATGCGTGCGTGCGTGCGCGCGCGCCAAGCCGCATCGAGTGGATTCGCGTGGCGCGCGCCAGCCCATAGTCGAGCTATAGGTACTGTCCGCCAGCGGCTCGAATAGTTTGCCGAGGCGCGCCTTTACAAGTGTACAATCACGCGTTCCCCGACCAAATCTCGTCACGCGCACCACACACGAAAAAATACAACAAATATTGTATATTTGAAAAGCAAAGATGCAACGACTCGCGTTGGAATTATCGGAGCCGAGGAAAGAAAGAAAAATAGGACAATTATAAGACGCGGTTGACAGGTGTGGAACAGGGAGGGGGGAACGGCATGGCTCGAACGGCGCGTCAAAATTATCAACTTGGTGCGCGCGCGCGCACCCGGCTATATGCGCCGAGCAAAAGCTTTCACGTGTCTCTTTCTTTTTCTCTTGATATAATATACACGCGATATCCTTTTTCTGTCTCGCGTCTTGATTCCCCACCGGTGTGTGTGTGTGTGTTTTGATGCGCGAGCCGCGCTTGACTGGCGCTTACAAGCACCGGCCCCACGTCCTGCATCCATGCATGCATGCATATACACATTCGTTGCACATGTGCTCGGCACGTGCGCTCGCACGTATCAATATATATGTGTGTGTTCCCGGTCCCGCCGCTCGCTCAACCAAATGCCTCCCTCGAGTTTAGCTGGGAGTCGCGTATGTGTATACATATAGGTACCGCATGCTGTGAACAACTTATATTTGGGTATAAAGCATATATATCAGATCGAGCTGAGCTGTTGCTGGGCGCGGTGGGAAAACCATTCTGTTTTACCGACACAACACACTCGTCACTTGTTATTGGTGGGTAATGCGGGGATCCCTCGGTAGGCACCGACTGTCGATAAATCGCCTACAGTCGGTAAGGTAGGGTGCGGGTGAATCAAGGGATTCAAAGGTTTTATGGCCGTGTGTTGCGCAAGTTGTACTGACAGATGGCTATACCTACTGCAGTCCCAATTTCAATGGGTATAATGAAACGCTCGACCAATCGAATAATTGAAATAAACATTGTTTTTAATTCAACGCCTCGAGTCACGAACACGCTATATACACATTATATTTTTGTCGTTTCAAGTATGGAAACGCGCGGAGCTGATTGAATTAGAACGCGATCTCCGCGGGATTTGTCGAGCTGTAATTGCAGCCTCGAGTTGCCAGTTGGCCGTTGAGATTGAGAGAATTGATGACGAGTGGCGAATGGATACTTACTTTTGATACAAGAATATATTGAGTGAGTCGATGGGAAAGCTGGAGGCCACGAGACAACTGGAGGCGCCCACGCATCCAGCCGTATATATACATGCGCGAGACAAGACAAGTCTCATACGAGAGGCAATATAAGCGAGAAGTGCGAGAAGTGCGAGAAGGAGAAAGAGCAGTTGTCGAGCGGTCGTAACGGCTCGAGTCTGACTCGACTCGCGTATTCCTTGTGGCTCTGCTGAAACGAAGAACGAGCGAACGCGACCGGCAAAAAACACCGTTTCTTTTCTTTATTTCTATCCGCGAGTTTGCGATGGCCAAACTTATCATCTACGTTGCTCTTTCGATATTCCATTGTCTTACACATGTATCGGAAATGTAATCGGCGCCAGGCCCAGTGCAGTAAAGGATGAAAACTTACTCGCGACTTTGCGCTCGCGTATACTATTACACGGTTTAATCCGCCCGACAACAAATATCCTGTTTCCTTCGAGAGCTGACTCATCAATTAGTACACAGGATGACTAAGCTCCTTATATACATATATACACAAATGTCTTGTACCAATCGCCAATATGGATACGGCCTGGTCGTAAAACTACAGTCATTGTCCGCCGGCCCATGAAACGAGGGTTTTTTTTCTTTTTTCCATGACAAGTGTCGAATTAATCCAAGCTGTTGTGACCGAATTTTTTATATATATTGTATCGGCGGCGATGGCGTTTTACTGTACTCGGAAGTTGAGTAGCTCGTGTAATATTATAGTATACACTTATATATATCAGTCGTGCGTCTGATTATTTCAAGCTATATCTTAGTACAGGGGGGAAGCTGGGTGTCTACTATTACTAATATAACGTATTACGCACGTGATCTATCGCGCAAGGTTAGGCGAGATACAAGGTGCGGTGAGGCAGAAGGTTATTAGATATACGGTTGGGCATAGTTCGGGCAGGGTTGGGTAAGGTTAGACGGAGTTGGGCGAGGTTTGGCGCGGGGCCGCAACTCGCAAGTTTGGTTTTTAAAGAGTTCCAAATGGGAGCGGGCGAGAGCTTGAGCGGGACCAATTGTTGATAAATTGTTATTGGTTAGAGCTGCACGGACGAGCAACTGTTGGAATTGGCGATGCGCGAGATTGTGGCGTGGTCGGGCGTGGATGGGCCTCGGTGGCGCGCACGTGCACGTAGCAGACAAAGGGCCGCATCACGTCCGCTCAAGTATACAGAAGGAGTGTTGAGGGCAGGATGCGTGTGGCGCGGCGCGGCGGCCGACTCTTCCGGCCCCCGCTCGCGCGCGCGATCGTTCCGGCCCCCGCGCACCACAGCTCGTACACCTCGTTTCCTCCGCTCTCGAGCCTATACCCTCTCCCCATTCCACCTTCCCAAAACACCACAATTTTTTTCCCTTCCTCCCCGCCCACTTTCTCGATCTCAAGCATATTGGCACGCACGCGTTCAATTACTGCAGCGCCGCGGTTCGGCTGCTGTTGCCCGGCCGAACTTTGCTTTTTCTCTACTGCACAATTTAGATGCGGAGGCGAGCTGCGAGCGAGGCACTTTACCAAGTGTGTGCCATGCGCACGTCTGTTTTTACGACGCTCGACTCCTCGCGGCTGATGTGTATCGCTCGCTTCCCACGTTCCAGCTGGCGAGCGCCAGCACCCACTCTCATACACACAATTCCTACGTGTGTCTGTGTGTGAAGCCCCGGTAAGAAGCAACTGCGTATTGGATCGCGAGTCTGCTTTGTGGTGCTTTGGGCCCTTTGCCGCACGATCGCTTGGCAATGTGAGTGCAAGTGCAGCTCATGACATTCAACGCAAAGTTTGTCAGGCGATGGTCGAGCGAGCTGTCGAATAGTACGAGGATGACGCTGCTTTTGTTGGTTACTATACCGCTCAAAAAGTACAGCGATTTTACGCGTGTATAAGTACAGTCGGCCGGGTCGAATCGCGGAAAACACAGGGCAAGCGCGCATCAGTGAGTGAGCCGAGCGAGCGGATTTTGGAGGAGAAAGAGGGGAAGAATGGAGAGACGTTGTAATCGCTTTCCAACCGGTGCACACGTACCGCAGCTGGAAAATCCTTTTCCCTTTGTCGGACGCGTCCGCGTCGTGAGCCGCTCGCTGCGCATAGCATCAGGAATATGGGCCGTGTCTGCGCGCGGCATCGGCACGAGGCCGGGGGGACAAAGGGCCCGCGAGTATACGAGTATACGTATACGAGGGGAAAGAAGGAAATGGAGGTGCAGAGTATGTAGCGCGTATATAGCGTGCCAAGTCGAGGACATATCCGCTTGCGGTGAGCCGGCGGCTCATTTTTTTCCCAGCTCTGCTCGCTCTCTCTCTCTCTGTCTCCGTCTCGCGGGCGCACCAACTTCCTGCGCGCGCGCATACATTTACACACTCGCCCGCTCGCTCGCTCGTCCTCGTCTCGAGCCGAGCAAGCCGAATAACCTCAGGATAGCTCAGGATAGCCTGCACTTGCCCGATCCACGCGTTAATTGTCACGCGATGTTCTCCTGGCTCGCCAAGCGCCAACAGTGCAATATGTACATATAGCTGCACATGTGCGGCATTTTCCGTGTTTACCCTCGATCGACGCGCGAATATACGTTTGCTCATATGCAAAATTTTATTATGCGCTCGAGTCTAATTCGCGCGGACGAATGTGTGAGTGACGTCATGGGCGCATCGGACAACAGGATTTTTTCTCGGGCTCCGAACTGGTTGTGCGCGCGGTATATTGATCTTTGCACTTGGTGCGCGCGCTCGCGACGAGCGCTGCAGTTGGCCGCCGCGGCTGCACTGCACGCTGCACTGCACATTTGTAATATATCGGCGCGGCAGCTATTTGACTTGGGCGAGTGACGAATCGATCGGTCCCTCGCAGCTCCTCTTCCTATACGGATATGCCACGGAGGGCTGGGCAACCGGCTGGGCCGGGCAAACAATCGCTCGCCCACTCGAGACTCGCGAGCAAACTCGCTGAAAAATTCACGCGGCTCGGCTCGGCTCTGCCGCGCGAGCACTGCACGGCCGGCTTTGCTCGGCCTCCTTCAAACCTGTGCAGTATATGCCTTCAGCCTCTACGTAGCCGGGATGAGAGGGAAAAAAGAAAAGAGGCGACGCGCGTCTCAACAGCTCAGCCCCGCAAAATCTCGCTCGGATGTATATACTCGAGAGGAAGAGCAGAGCCTCCGCGCATTAATTGTACTAATTTCCATCCGCTAAACAGCCTCGAGAGCTGCCATGCGGCAATTCGTCCAAGCACACTTATTTTTCATCAGAAATTCGAGGTCGCGACATACAATATTATATATACATCGGCTCGAGCAAGCGGAGGATGTTATTGACGCAATTCTGACATTATTCTGCAATGTCCCGGTATTCACGGCATCGACCTACGTACTCGGGGCATCGAAAACAATATGAATAAGCTGAATACGACTGAGAATCCGATATTTCCCATGGGAAAAACAAGTTCCATCACAAGTCTGGCCATCGCTCGAGGTCTTTCATCAAACTCATTCAATCAGCCTTTCCACGACAATTTGATATGGAAAAAGTCAGGCTTTATGCCAGATTGTACTTTTGCAGTTCAATTTTGGATTATTCATAGCCAAACACATTTTTCCAATTTGGTCAATATGTTTTTTCCTCGACGAGTACTCGCTGGTAAAAGAGGGCTGTACATGTATAGTATTTGGGGGAGATCCTGTGAGACAGGAGCAACTGCATGGCTATATACGATCACGGGCTAATTTTATACACGCAGCCCTATGTAATACTAGGGAGGACTCATTGAGAGAGAAAAACATTTTTCTACGCTGTGAACATTACACGTTTGTTCGAAATTCTATACCCTCGTACTTTGTGCCAGACTTGGTACAGAGAAGATAGGACTGCAGGGGAGTAGCGTCGTTGCGCGCAGCTCAAGTGGCCGGGCAGATTTATCACTGGCGCGAACGCGACTCTCCAGCTGGCCCGCGCGAGCGCGCACCACGTGAATCACTCGTCGATCAAGCGGAGCATCTAGAAAAATACCAATACCAGTTCATACATACAAAGAATCTCGCTCGATAATTGTTATTTGGCTTGTTGACGTGACTGCAGCGAATGAGGCTACCAAACGTTCTTCAGTTGCGAATTTTCCCGTCGCTTCCTCGGTTGAATTTTCCACTCACGGCGACTCTCTTATTACAATACTTCCAGCATACACTTTTTTCTTCTGCAGTTCACTCTGCCGCGCAAATAAATTACAATAATCAAGTGTAATTATTGTCTATCGCAGGTAGAAATATCTCGCATCTTCCGATTGATGGTCACGTTGCTTTTCCCAAAACTATTTTCCGCGGATGGAATAAAAGTGAGTTGCCGATGTTGGCAATTCACCGAGAGACCGAGTAAAATGTAGCGCAATATTTGAAAAATAAAAGTTTTTATAGACATGTTGTAATAATTTATTATATATAGACGTGTATTCTGCCAGTGTAATAAAGGAAGACTGGCCTAGTGTGCCGGACTTTTTTCCTCTACGAATGGGCTTGGCAAGTTGAATGAAACAGGACGAGCGCGCGAAATCAAATGGGCGCGACGAATCGTCAATTACGCGCGTCTTTTAGTTATTTGGACATATCCAGACTGGAGGTGCGTAAGATTGGCCAGTATTATACGCAGAGCAACTGCTGGCTAGCGCAGTAAAGGGTCGCGCGAGAGGCGAGAGAGAGACAGAGAGAAAGAGAGAGCAGCTGTTGGCACTTGGCACCCACGAAATGAGCAAGCAAAACAAAACGGCCCCCTTGCCCCTCCTATAAAGTATATATATATACACGTAGCCCGTATTGGGCTGCGCCAACTTTTTCGATTACGCGTCTCGTAAATGTCCAAACGCGATTTATCCATTTTTTTCTCCCTCCTCCCGCCAAGATTACTATCTCAAGTTTATCGGACAATTCGCTGGAAAAAAACGGCCCGAAAGTAGTTCACCGTGCGAGATGGAAATGTGTGCGTGTGTGTGTGTGTGTGTGTGTGTGTCCATACTCGGGGTCTCGGGGAAAAAAAACGTAACGACTTGGGATACACACACAGCGACACGTACATGCGGGAGTGGAGGAGCGGACGAACCGGTTTGCCTCCCGATTCATAATTGTCTTCTACTAACCTAAATAAATTGTGAGACTCTAATCCTTATCTCCGGTTGGCGACTCGTTCCGCGCGCACCGATCGATCGAGCTGCAGCGATTTCACGTGAAACTCAGGAACGAAGGAAAAAGAGGAGGCAAGGCAAAATAAAACGATTTTTCAATAAAGTTTAAAGGTGGACAAATGCGTATGCTTATCTGTGCGAGCTGATATCGGGAAGAAAGTGATTTCTTCGACATATCGGGGGATCAGTTGCAAAAGCGAGTCGAGAGGAGTAATGGCTCGAATGCGAGATCAGAGAAAGTTGATAAGGATGCGAGGGTAAATTAAAAAAGAAGAGAGTATTTGTTGATGAGAGTATGGATGATATCGAGTTGGGATGAGAGTCGTTGAGGTTGGAGCAGAGGAGGGGGTTGGTTGTAAGGCGTGAATGGGGGGGCCGGTGGGTCGGGCTGGTCGGGTGTCCGCGGGGTGGCGCTGCGCTCGCGCGCCACACAGAGACAGATGCGCGGAGAGCCGAGTATATATAATAAGCGTGGCAGTCGGAGCCGCGAGAGTGGCGAGCGAGCATTGCGGCAGCGCTTGTACAGCGAGCTGGGGATCGCGTGCGCGCGCGCGAGGTGCAGTGCGCGTGTGTGCTTGTGTTATTTGGGTTATTTTGGTTATTTGGGGGCAGTGCTGGATGTGGATGTGGGTGGTGGCGCGGAGATGTCGTCCTGCCGCCGCTGGTGAGCCGTCGATCCGCTCGAGCCTGCAGACTAGGAGGAGCGCGCGTGGGGCTTAGTGGGGCCAGAGGGGCGCCGAGAGGCAATGATGGGCGTACTGCGCTGGAGGCACGACCTCCGCTCGGAGAGCAGCCAGCAGCAGCAGCGCAGCCAGCAGGCCGAGCGCGCCAGCCACGCCAACAGCCTGCCCAAGCTCCTCTCCCAGGTCAGCTGCCTGCACATCAACTCAGCTCCAATCTCCCCGTCCGTCGTCAAAATATTCAAATCCCCCCGACGAGAGCGATTTTAACGCGTGTATTGCACCAGCTGTTTCACACCCCCCCCCCCGCCAGGCTTTCTCCCAAAACCACACAATTAGATTTTCATAATTCTGCTGACCCCGCACGTGTTAGAGGCTACAGCTCAACGACGAGTATCGGCAAGCCTATTGGGATTAATACCAATTTCTGTATGTGCAGTCCCAACCCCCATCTCAACTTGTTCCACTCAACGCTTACTTTCTTCAATTCACACATTTTCTCCATTTAACAAGTGCGCAACGTATGCGCGACTCACACTCACATTTTCAGTTCAAGATAGAAATAATGGTTAGTTTCGTAAATACAAAATATAAGAGACACAGAGTAGTTAAATGTTAAGCTTGTTTGTTAGCCGGGGAATTGAGCAGAGTAGGGAGTAAAAGTTGAAAGTGAGGGGAAACAGTGGAGTCGTTGAGTGGAGCAAGGGGCTGGAATATCGCGTGGCCAGAAATACAAGCAGCCGAAATATGATGAGTACTGCAGCTGGATGGGGAGCAGCTCGCTTCACCTCGAGCTACTACATACATCTGACGTAAATGCGTAAATCTCATCTGTCGCGTGCGCATATCTGCATAAACCGAAGAATAAACAGAATCGCGCGCGCGGGCCCACTGCAGCTGCCAATCTACTCGCGCATATTGAATTCGGAGTCGCGTGTCCGAGCTCGAGACTAAATATGAGCAGCCGCTCGAGAGACAGACGCGGATTATAGCGAAAGAGAGAAGCTGAGAAATGAAAAAAATCCGCATATATATATACAAGTCGGCGGTGCAGTGTCGGCGCGGATGATCATTTGCTCGAACGACGATGTGAATAACAGGGAGACTGGGGGTCTGGGCAAGGGCAATTAGCTGCAGATGTATCGATCAAAGTGCGCGCGACGCGATGAGAATCAAATTAAGAACTGCCGCGAGTCTATCAAAACTTGACATATACATAGCAGATGAGGATGTATTCACGGGGCTGCAGTCGGCTCGATCTGCCGCGCGCCACTGGTAAAACTACGGGCCGGGTGCATACACATTACGGCACAGTCGGGATCGTAATAAAAAATAGTAGCTGGTTTGGGGAGGCGGTTCTATGCGTAGTCGGGATGAACGGTTAGATGCGTATAATAGCGGTATAATTGCACGGCTGTTTGTTGCAACGGCACTGTATATCCGCTATAGAGCCCCCGCACCAGACTGCGCGCACCACACGGACGTCCGCGCGTTACTGCGTTTGACCCAACGTATTTCTTGTACGGCTTGTACGGACTGGCGATTTATACTCATCTCGCCACTTTCCCAACCAATCCGACCTCGATGTGGACTTGGACGAGCCGCGCGCGGCCTGCGAGCTGTACGGAAAAAAGTCTCTCTCGTGCTCGATTCAGCGTTTGATTGCCGAGTCAGCTTGGATTGAAACCCGTTCGCCAGCTATACCACTAGGCTCGCAGCGATAATCCAGACAAACGCGGCAGGCTAATTAAATCCGGCGCAGACCATCACCCATGGGTGCAGCAGAGTCCTTTGCCCAGATCCACATTACATAATCACACACATCGACACCGCGCGCAGCAATCTTGCCAACTCGCGCGACACACGCGCGACATTGCATTCTCCGCGCGCGGCGATCATTAGCCGCATACACACACACACGCGTGCGGGTATTATACCAATTAAACCAAGAGAGGAGGGAAAAAGAGGGCGAGACGTTTAATGCGCGAGTTGATCTGGATGTAACGTGGGAATGGGTGTGTGTGTGTGTATAATGGCATTACTTAGCGCTGCGGTCGTTGGACGAATGAGTGCTTACCTTCACTCCAACTCGCGGCTGTGATACGAGTCGTCCCCGCAACTTCAAAATGTTACTCCTGCTCTGCTGCTGGGATTACCGCATGCGGCCAGTCGCGCGGCTGACCATACGACCCCCACTGCGTTTTTTTCCTTCTCCACTATCCGCCCGACAGCTACGTTCAATCATCCAAACGAGCGAATTATTCAAATTCCCTCTTGCTGCAGCAACTAAAAAACTGCGCGATACCCAAGACGCGACAATACGCGATTCTCGCGCCGCTAAACTTCCTCTGCACGTACATTCGCACGTACACCTAGGAAAACAAGCCTTGGTATGTACATCACAACTCGACTGACGTCCGACGAATTTCCGAGTCGTATAAACGTACATGTATTTATCAAAGCAACAAAAATTATGCATAAATTGTGATTGCACAGAAAATTACCCTGAAAATTCGACTGACATATACACATATAATTTAGACGCATGATCAAGGTTTACAATCCGTAGGGCTGTGAGTAATCCATGTCTTATCTATGCCTACAAAACGTTTAAGCATTTATAAGATGTTATAGAGCTATGTATAGATTATGCCTATAGATACATTGCTCAAATAAAAAGAATTCAATCTATCATTTATGTATAGATATTTATTCTTCATCACATTAGGTATATAGATAATGCATAGGTTGCTTATATACACAATTCATTGACAAATTCATTAACGAACATGACGATCAGTTTATTTTTCAATTTAAAATGAAAAGGATGAATATTTATGTTCTGCAATTACACAATTACACCATGACAAAAAATTCGAACTGTATTGTATTGTTGCAATATGTATTGGAAATCATTTCTTGGAATTATTTCCGTCTTTTTAGCACAATGCATCTACGCGAGCAATTCACGGTGTATTCGATCAAAGTAGTTAGACACACGGGAAAATCACGAGAAATTCGTCCAAACGAACATAGCTACTATAGTTTTAATCATGAAATTATCTTCTGCCCAATACTCGCAAGATTCACAATTTGTTCTGGTAAGGATTCGGAGCAGAACATAAGAAATCTCACGGATATGTACATAATACTTTTGGATCAACGTCTCTCAGTCAACGTGTCTGAATTATCTAGGTGTAACGCATACATAATTCGACATCTGAATCGGCATTATATGCGTCGATAGTAAAATTACGCGTGGATTATGTCAGCCGACAATTGTAGGCATAATTTTTTTCAATTCGCCACGCGTGTATATCGACTGCAGGCTCTCGCGCGCCCGCGAGTCTCTGAGTCAATTGTTGTTTCCGCGAGCCGGCTTTTTAATTCCCGCGAGCACCGGAGGAGTCGCGGGCGCGCGCACGCGACATTGGCCGAGTTCCGATACTGAATGTATACGTTTTTGTACGCACTTATTGCTACTTTGTCGGCGCACGGCCGCCGCGCGATTATGTAGCATACTATCGCTCCGCATAATTACCTGTATAGTATATATCACGCGGACCGAGACCAATTATTATTTTTCGTTTTTCGTGCCGAAATCGCCTAACCTCGCTCGGGTGCATAATATACTATATCAGTGCAGTCGCGCGCGCATATATGGGCAAACCGAAAAAAGCTGTTGCATAATGCTTAACGCATACGTCGATGGTATTGACACAAATATCAGTCTCTCTTTCCATCAAATTATTCTCACGTAATATGAGATGTTCTGCATTGGTTTGAAAAAGCGATCAGTGCGATTGAGAGAGCGCAGGGGGCCGAAAACGGCTTGCGATACGCGCGGGATATGCTATATAGGTGCACGTATTTGATGGGTTGCGCGCGCCAAGCGATCGTTGCATGCCCGAGTATTAGCGGGCGTTTATCGCACAATGCCCGAATGCACGCGCAGCAGCTGCAGATATATTTGTCGCGCTTAATCTACCGGGCATTATTAGCTGAGATCCGAGGTATATATGCAGTGACGGTCGCGGTAATTATAGATACAAGCGTTTTTCAAATACAAGTATGTTGAAAATACAGATTCTATATGGGTATATTTGTAATAAAGTATATTTGTTTACGATCCGTTCAAATTTCAAATAGAAATATGTGATATTTTGTAAGGTGACAATTGAGCCGATGTGGCACGTTTCTCACATTTAGTATTTCCGTTGCTCTCGCTGTCCTGCACCAGTGGCGCTCGGCTGATGTTGGCAGTATCAAAACAAAATTTTCCCTCGTTTCCTCGCTCGAATTTAGCCCCCTTAAAACTACTCTTTTACAACAGTTTGTTTTCTTCTTATGCGCCTCACTCCTCTAACTAAATTACAATAATATCAAGTATAATTATTCTCATTTCTTGACATATCTTTATCTCATGTGTAACAACACATCGCATTTTTCGTGAGGTCATGTTACTTTTCCCAAAACTATTTTCTATCCTATTGAAAATAATCTTTTTTGCGGATGCAATAAAAGTGAGTTGCCAATGTTGGCACGTTATGTGTTTATGATTCAGAAGATTAAGTTAATTTTATCAATATTTGAGAAATAAAGTTTTTATAGCCACGTTGTAATGATTCAGATACGTATTTTTCGGTTAGATGCGTCAAAAGTTATTAATAATCATCTATGAAAACATTACTTCAAGTTTATTTCAATGCCAATTTGATCATGCCTATGTATTTGTGTACAAAGGCTCAAATTAAACATAAATACTGGATTTGCCTGTTTGTGGGGCTATGTATATTGAAGCTGCGCGTGGATGATACAATTAATCTCTTTTAATTTTCTCTATTTTTGTATGTTTATATTGGTCGGCTGTAACGATCGGCGCACCAATGTCTTGGCTAATCCAACTGCCTCACTCTCCTTCTCTCTTTCTCTCTCTCTCTCTGTCCAATACTGAGGCCGCAATGTCCAAGTATAGTTGTCGATTAGACTCGTGTGTAAATGAGCCGATCTGATGTGACTGGCTGTGTACCGATGCGATTCGCGCGCATCGAGTCCGTTTACGGCGTGTGAGCGTCTTCCACGCCTTATTTCCAAGCCTACTTTCCTCTGTTTTCGGGCCCGCGATAAGCCTGACACTTGAACGGGCGGGCGGGCGCGCGCGGCATTCATCGCGAGTCGAACGAGCAGCCCATACTTGAATTTGTACATGGCAATCGAAGTTTTTGTTCTTTTCACATTTGCCCGGGAATAACGCGTAACTCAAAGGGAGCACGACTCGAGGCACAAGTCAATTCGAGCCCGAGACTTTATTCGCGTCCGTATTGTGATGGAACGTGCGCGTATTATATACTGCAGCTAGGGAGAGAGAGAGAAAGCGAGCTGCGAAACTTTTTGCTGTGGGGCAAGTGGGCGCGGCGGCTGATTCATCGATCTGATTCATATGCCGCAAGTTGGCTGCACGTACTCGACCGGTGCAATTTGCCGATCGGCAACATTCGTAAACATTCGCGCAAGTACTGCGCGGCTATTGCGGCCCCGTTGAAAATGAAAAGTATGGCAGCTAACAAATGTGAAACATATGAGCGTCTCGCAGCGCGGCAGAGACAGACTTGGCTGCGCGGCGGTTGTGGTACAATAACCCGATTCACTCGTGTGTGCTTGCACCGCACCGTGACCGTGCTATATACTTGTAGTAGGTATATACCCAAGCGCACGCGAGGAATTACATAAACTCGCTGCACTGCAGCGGACACAGCCAGTTTGGAGCGATAGACACACGTGAGCGAGAGAAACAGAGGCCGTTAGCCGCTAATTATTTCTCTTTCTCTCCCTCTATATACTCACAAAATGACACGACTGACCTTGTTTTAGCTGCGGCTTTTTCTCTCTCTCTCTCCCGATACACACACGACACTAATACTCGTACGCGTATGCGATCGAGAAGCAATTGACGAGAGAAACGTGTGGAGCTGTTGAGTGGCCCCGATATGTGTGTGTGTGTGTGTGTATAAGTCCAAGTAGATTAATTAATCGGAGCGACGTAGGAAGGGAGGAGCGCCAATATTATTGAATATCTCTCCCTCGCTCTTTCGTATCCTTGCGTGTGCGCAATGATATACTGGGCGCACTTGTGCTGAAAGTGGGGAAAAAAGCAACAGGCGACCCTCTGTCTCGGCCGGCGTTTTATCTCACTCGCATTGGATATAATATGTGCGACTTGCTTTCAAATCTACAGTCTCGATTGTTGTCCCTATACTGCTGCTCTGCTCGAGACAACGCTACGTTTTTGTACATGTCACAATTGTACATGATTTGACTCGAAAGACTTGTTAAAAATTCAAACGAATCTATAGAAAATAAATAATATTGCGCAATTTTGACAGCTGCAGTCGCGGTGGGCTGCAGCCAAAACACTTGTGTGTGTGTGTGGGGAGGAGGTTGGGTGGAGTTACATGCGCACATATGTAGAATATGTAGAATGTTTAGTGCGAGGTGGTCCGACATACACACACAGACACACACGGACATCTATATTAAATATCGAGTCACGCAAAAATGGGCTCGAGCGGCCACACCTGCGCGCACATGCATATACATATACGGTGTATACGTGCGCGCGTCCATGGGGGCACGCGGCTGAATTATTCATTGCCAAAGCGGCGACGCTCTCGAGCCCGCTGCTATATGCTGCATCGTCGTATACGCGCCCGCATATATCTCTTTTCCGACGACTCGTCTATACGGCGGCCACCTGCCCGCTCCTCCGGCCCAGCATAAGTATTCCAAAGTAGGAAACATTCGTCTCAATTGTGTGGCTCGAGCTCGCCCCCCAACTATTCTTCCCAATACGACAACTGCAACGACACGAAACTTTTGCTTTTTCGTTGATGTACCGATCGGCTGAGTTGGTTAAGCCCGTTCCGACCTCCAACCATCGAAAAGTCCGGTAAATGCGCACAACTGATTAATCCGCGCGGTGGAGACGAAGTAGTAATAGCTTTTGAGACTGGCGCGCGGCTGGAGAAGGGCCGCGAGTCGCGCGCGCGCGAGTAGGTAGGGGACGATGGTATTTTTAGATTAACGGCCCCGCCGCGCGCGGTTAAACTTATAGCAGCGGGGCAAACGGGGCAGGCGCCAGGCGGGGGTGACGTACAGAGTCCGCTGTACGCGCACCGTTGTCTTGTCTTGTCCCCCTATAATATCCTGAATACGTGAATATGTCGTCGCTCGCTCGTCCCGCGTTTTTCCCCTACATATATTAATGCGGCCCAACTCTGCCCGCCTCGCTCGTAAATTCATGAATGCGACACGACTCAGCTCCATCTCACCTCGAGTAGCCTGTAGTGGCGGGACAGCTGCATGTTAATCCGTCGAGCTATACGCAATCGTGCACCAACTCGCGCACAATTACCACTTCGTTGAAATTTCCCCATTGCCGTACATCCACGCGGCCGTACATACAATGAATCAATTCGAATTTGATCAAATGTGAAAATCGCCGAATCGAAAGGAACCGTGTGTCGCGCGACTGTGGGCCGCGCACCAGCCAGAACAAAAGCTATATTATGCGCGAGCCCTTCGTCTCATCCGCGCGGTGTGTAAGTATATTAAATATAGCCGCACGTGCGCAGATGGACGAACGATAGCGGCCCGACGCGCGTAATTTTAGATTCGCTGCTGCTGCCGCCGCGGCCCCGCCGTCACTTTGGCTGCCAAACTGCCCCGGGACCACCATGTCGTTCTCTTTCGAAAAGTTAAAATCCTTGCAATTCGTACTAGTCAAAATTTGATAACGCTCGGGGAGGCCGATTATGTTGCAGTTTGGCATATGCGGCGTGCCGCGATCGCGCACCGATAGAACGATTCGTTCGGGGCCCGATTATCCTCACAAATCTCAACTGACTGATGTTCTATGTTCCACATATCTACGCCAGTAAATCTTTATATACGTCCAACTGCAGTCCTAATAGATGATTTATCTTCCATAGGGGCATACTACGTATACGGGCAATTGGCATGGGCTGTTTATGAAAAAACGTATGTTAACTAACGGAGCGTCAGTGTTTTGTAAACAATTAGTACAAGAACAATACATGATTTAGCGAATAATAAGATAAAAAGTACTGTTACTCACCATGCGTATATATGTAATCGTGTCCCCCGTATACCTTGCGGCATTATTCCTAGGCTAATGCTGCAGTCGCGGCGGTTCATTTGTACGCGTAATTATATTCACGCAGAATTGCATAATTCTTGTTGCTACTCGAGGGTTGGGTGCTTGGGGGGTTGGAGGGTGGGAGCAGCAGGGGTCGAACGAGTTATCGAAGCGCGTATATAAGACGCGTATTATCGAGGCGTGTACATGTAGGATTCGCTCGTCTCTCTGTCTCTCTGTGTATGCATGTATAAATATAAGGGGAGAGTTTGTCGCGTGAGTGGCTCGAGAGACTGGTGCAGTTTGGGGGCAGTCCCACGCACAATGGCCGATCCGTTATGTAGCCGCACCGCGGGCCCGGCAATCAGCGAATAACGTTAAGCGCGTGGGCTAATTGCGCCGTGCGATATCCGTAGCTCGCGCCTCGAGACGGGTGAGCTGCTGCTTTTTCCCGCTCGCTCCTGGCAAGGCGCGAAAGCCTCGTGAATGGCCGGGTTTGAGAGACAGTCCGTGCTTCCACCGAATCGTACGTGTGGCTGCACGCGCATATACGGAGCTTTGTTGCAATTGTGCGCGCGACCGGCTGGTGTGATGTATATTCGAAAGAACAACGGCCAACGCGTATACGTAGACAGAGTCGGTTAGCTGGGTGGGAGTGGGAGGTTGTGGTGTCGGCCCAAATGCGGCTCGGCCGTTAGACGCGAGAGCCTCTCCGTCAATTTACCCGTGGCCGCGCCATCGCGGCCAATTGCTCGTGTAGTTCAACCACGAGTGCAACACACTGCGATCCGATCCGCGCTTTACCATCTCGCGCACAGAATCTAACAGTTTCTCTCCTTCTCGCCCCGCTACAGATGCACTCGGGTGTACCAAACACACAGCTTTTACTCATTCATTAGTAGCTTGTTCGCGACAATTCGATCATCACGTGTCGAATCATTCGACAGCTATGAATTTAATTTTTTTGGGGATATGTTCGATAAAGTGGCGAGTATGTAATCTCGGGAATTTCGGCCGGGCGCGCAATATCGAGGAGAGCTGCTCGCCGCGCATCAACGAGTAGATGCGCGGCGAAGAGTAAAGAGCAAAGGGTAATGGGCTCGACGAAGCTTCAACGTATATGGTTATATCGGAGCGACACGCGGATCGGCCGGATAAATATAGCCCACGCCCGTATGAGTCCACGAGGGATGAAGCAGCTTCAATTGACCATCCACGTCGCTTGTGCAGAGAAATAAGAGAAAAAAGAGAAAAAATAATCGATCGAATTTACGAATTGCTATCGACGAGCGGTTGATAAACGATCCTGGCCAGTCTGATTCATATACACACAGACACACACACACACACACACACACACATCAGCTCGCCTGAACCAAACCAATCAAACAAAACCAATCAGCTGAAAATTTAGCGCGTCTTCGATACGCTCAGTTATATCTTACACACACACACACACACACGGAGGAGTATAGCACACTGGAGCGGCGAGGGTCAATTGTCTACGGATAGGATCTCCCTCGGAACTCTTTCAACTTACTCCCGTACGTAAACAACTTTGTACACTAAACTCAACGGCATTCGACGTGTTCATCTGATCGGCGCATAAGTTAATATATTTTGTTGATCGCGATCAAGCCTCTGTCGTGATCTGAAAAACAGAGAAGATGACGCTATATGTGCAAAATCAACAATGATTCGTGAGTACCTATATATCTGAGCAGTGAAATCAGGCTTACCAGTGGAAAAAAACCTGTATGAAGGTCCGGAGGGACGATTACACTTAATTTGCCATATAATAAAAGTGGATTGATGTAACTTTTGTTCGGGTAAGCACTGGGATCGGTACTTTTCGCTCGAATTCGATTTGTTTTTTCCCCAGGGCCGGGGACCTCGGGTGCAGTCGCCGAGAGGACGTGTGTTGTATGATTGCGCAGCTGGGCAAATCGGGTCGCGGGGCGAAAGTTTGGGTTGGGGGTCAGCGCGGCGCGGATTATACGAATCTGCACGTTGGGGCCGCGCGCGTTGCTCAAAACCCTGCACCAGCAGCGCAGGCGCGGCCTGATTGCAGTAATGATGCCGCGCGGCCGCGATGCGTTGGCCGCGTAATCCCCACCTGTTATTCAATTAATCGCTGCTCGGCGGCGGCGGCTAAGTGCATATAGGACTCGAGCCGGCCGGCCGGCCGCCGCGCGGCGGTAACAATTATATCCGCGACGCTGTTATTACGCTCTCTCTCTTGAAAAATAGTTGGGCTTTTTTTTGCCATCGTGGCCACGTCAACTCATGGCAGCTGCATCGCGCGGAAACAGCTCACGTGGCCGATATTCCGAGGTTCTCGGAGCTTGCACGAGCGCATATGCTCCATTTGGGCGATCTATACTATTTTTAAATTCAGAGTGAGAGAGAGAGAGAGAGAGAGAGAGAGAGTATCGCTACTCGCAGAATTTCGACGAACCAGATCGCTGCACGTGTCGGGTGTTTCGTCGCGGACGAGAAAGAAAAGCTCTTGCCCCCCGTATAAATTGGATCCACGTGACGCCTTGCTCGCTGGATGCACAGTGCGAAAGGGCTTGTCTCGAGTGAAACGGTGGTGAGATGGGGCAGCTTTAAAAATAACCGAGCGAGCGAGCCGCGAGTGCGCGTCCCTCGGGAATTCGGATTTCGCGCATACACGTGTGCTCGAGCACCTCATATAAATAGCACTCGTTCGCTCATTCTCCCTCGCTGCAGCTCCTACAGATGCGTCCCCAGCGAATCTCGAGTATCCCGGCCGGCACATGTATGTATGTTGACGGAATCCACGGCAATACGCATGTATGCATACATCGTCGGGTTCGCGCGCGTACGTTTTGTCCGTGCACGTGTCCGTACACTTTTGGCTCGCGATATAGCTTAGCTGTCGATAGTCTATCGATATTCACCGACAGTCTGCAGGCTACTTTGTCGACTCGGGCTGCAGCAGCACATTAGCCCCCCACCCCCTCGCTCGCGCGCCACTCTAAATATCAATCGTATACGTACAATCGCACGTATGTTTTATTATTCACCGGCTGCACTCGCCAGAGGAAGTGTGCATATACATATATATCTATTCGTTAACACACAGCGAGCTGGCGTCGCGATTGCCTCGCTTCATTTCTATTGGTATCCTCCTGGTGTTACTGCTGGTCGTTTTGCTCGCATACAAAAGCCGGGCTTTCGCTCCTGCTCGAGCGATCCAGTCCTCAGGTGAATCATCAAGTTTTCACGCACTATGCGGCTGTGCGTCGCTGCAGCTTTCACATTCGAGCCGATCGCCATCGCTGCAGCGACGACCTTAATCGCCCGCTCGAGAGCCGAAACACACATATATATACGTGCGTACATCAGCGGATATTATATTTAATGGGACTTTCGACGAGTGCAGTTGCTGGCTCGATACGAAACGAGCCGCCGCGCTGTAGAATACGAATCGCTTGGAATACAGCTGAGCAAGAGCCAGAGCCTCGAGAAAACCAATGTGGCATCGCTGCGGAGGATAATTCGGATCTAAGCCGCCGCGATTCGAGTGTAATATCAGCTGGTAGCTGCTCGATGTGAGCCGGCCACAACACTCGATGCCCGCATGACATACTTACATGTGTACCACAACCAGTGCAGCTGCCGCTACTCCGATGATCCACTCAAATTTTTCCACATTCTGTCGAACAGATGACATATGTACATGTTGTCTATATACCGCGATGGCCATCGTTGTTGATTTTATCCGATCATAATCCGTGAAATCGCTCACCAAGTAGACGCGGCCGCGAAGAATCGAATTTGGCTGGAGCATAAACCAGCTGCAGGCGGGAGACCGAGCCAAACTTTGCGTCCAGTTGCCGAGTCGAATTGATCACACACATATACGTGTTTTCCTGCTGTGCAGCGCCGCAGCCGCGACCGATATATAGATAAGAAGCTGGGAGATTCGCGAGCAGATTACAAGGTCGGGGCCGGCTGGCTTTGTATTTACCCGCGATCGTCGCTCTCGAGTGTGTTGACCCCCTCGCGCCGCGCCGCCTTCGGTATTATATATCGAGCTATTTTGGGCAACAGCGAGTCGAGTTGGAAAAGGCTGCTCGTGCGACTGATGGGCTCCACTTGACGAATTGCCCCTAATGGATTTATATACATGCTGTATATATGTATGTATGGGGCCGTCGTACCCGCGACTTTCCGTCGATCGGCCGAGTTGTTGTTGCGCGGCCGGCTCCCTCGCGCGCGCACGCACACCTACTCTATATTTAGCCCCGCCACTTAACAGTCACATCCATCCTTTGCCCAGCGACATCTCTCCACCAAACGCCCTCCCCACCCCAGCACAATTCAATTCCATCGATCACACTACTTATATATGGCTCTCCATGTGTCTATCTCTCTGTGTCTATATAACGAGGTATTTTTAAATATGACGACGCTGCGCTCCTTCATCAACTACACTCGAGCCTCATCTCTCTCTCCTTCCCAAACATCCAACTCACCATTTTTCACATCACCAATACACTCGCTCATCATATGTGTTGAGTATTTCCGTAAAAACTAATTCGATGTCGATTAGTCCACGCTCTCTTCTGATTTGCAGTAACCTAAAGCACGCAAATGGGAAAATTCGGTATTCAATCAATTAATTATACAAAATATTTTGTATTTGTACAGAAAAGTATTTGAATACGTACATTTGAAAAATATTGTATTCACTCAATAATTAATCAATTATTGGCAAATATATAAAAATCAGTATGTATATTAGATTGAAATACGTCGCATAGCTGTTGAGTAATATTCGGAGTAGGAGCTGGGCGCAGTGAGAAATGATGAAAATGTTGGTGAGAGGTTTGGTGACGCGGCGCATATCTGAATGGCAATCGCGTCGTTTAACGTTCGTTAGCAATGCAAAGTGGATTTGGCACGAGTGAATTTTGAAAAGCCAAGCTTAACGATCGTTTGGGATTAAAGAAATAAGCGGATCGGAGAAAGAGAGAGAAAGTGTTGGATCAGTCGTGTTGATTCGCGCGAGCGGCCAATAATCCGCACGTGAAAATCGAGCGGTTTAACAGGATTACATTGGACGTTTGCGCCGCGGCGCAAATAAAGAATCATGGCCTCCTTCGGCCATCTCAAGCGTCCACATACACATTCAATCCTATAAATATGCTCAATCTGCCCCGATCAACTGCCCAATCATCCGCGCGCCCGCGTCTTCTCTCGCTTTCCGTGTCCGTTATAAGTAACTGTCTGGTCATATCGCGGTCAAATCTCAAGCTATTGCCCGATTTGCTATGGAAACTCTTTGTAACATATATACATAACGAGGACGCGAAATGTTTTTGCTCGAACTCGGTTGGAAAAATACAGTGACAATTGTGGCGGCTTTTTATACTCTCGCGCGAAAAGATGCGAATAATAAAAAAAGCGTTTTTTCTTTTGGTCGTGTAAAAACGTGTACCTCGAGGAAAATAACAACTGCCATCGCTCGAACGTGTCCTCTCCGAATTCGTTTTTTACTCTCGCTCTCTCGGTGATTCGCCTTGAGCCGGTATAAAACACATTACTCAGCCGCGGTATCGGAGTGCGCGCGCGCGCGCGAGTAAGTGTTAATTTGAGGTTGCTGCGCTGTGTCAGCTGATATGAATCGTAGTGCAGTGAGCAAGACAGCTACAGCTCGATCAATCAACTTGGGCCAAACACGATATCCCCTCGATATCTATTTCACCGTCATATCGTTCGTGGCCCGTACTGCTCGCGCGCGGCCACATCGGATCCGCGATGTCGACTGACCCAATTTGCGTTGTGACTGCGCGAACGCGAGGACAAAAATGTGGACGCGGTGAAAAGCGCGAACGAGGCTCGGTACGTCCGAGAGCCTACATCGCCGAAACGATGACGCAGCCGCTTGATGGCGCGCGCGCGGATATTCAGGTCGCTGCACCGCAGAGCCGACGAAAAAGCCCGATCTGACGAAAGAGTAAGATAACGTCATATAAAAAACAGCCCACTCGCGGCAAGGGGTCGCATCGAACAAACGAAAGCGCGCATTAGAGATTGTTGCTGGATCGCGAGCGAGCAGAGACGTTAATTGGCCCCGACGCAAGGAGGGGAACAACCGAAAAAGTGACAGACTACAGTTTATCGACGAGCCTTTTTTCTCGACTTGCCCCCGCGTATACTCGTATAACTGACTGACGAGCGACGGGAAGAGCTTTCACTCGCTCTCTAAATTTTTCGGAGGAAAAGCGCGCATGCCGCCGAGAGAAACCCGGATAGGATATGTATGTTTACATCGACATCGTCGCCGTTCGACCATTTGTTTCAATTTTCCCCACGAGATGTACGTGTACCACATATACGTTTTTCACTCGGATTCGACGGAGCCACGTGAAAGCAGCAGCTCGAGGTATGTAACGAATGGAGCAGGCTTTTCTGCCCGACGACCGACAGATTTTATCCGCGCCACTCGGCGGCATTATTCGTGCCAGAGCCAACTTTTTCACCCACTCTTCAAGTCCTTCCTTCGTCTTTTACCACCATATATACGCTTCTTGCCCAACTTCTTTTCTCCGTGTATATATACGCGCCTCGAGAGACAAATACACCGAGGAAATTAGTCGCGCGAGTGGGAGGTGCGACTGATTAAATGGCTCCGACGCGATACAGACAATACCATTCGCGAATGTAAGTGTGTGTGTATGTACTTACGGCCAGCTGGAGGAAAAAGCGCGCTGAGAAGACGACATTGATCAGTCTAGACGCGGGCGTGTAACTTTCCCTCGCTCATTCAAAAGGCTGGGGCTTGCAATCCCGGCACGTGCGCGCGTGTCCCTTTAATCCTCCTGATTCAGCCTGATGCAATTACATTATGTATACGCGCTCGCGCGCGCGTACGTCGGCCCGTCTCGAGCCGAGCATAATTCGCACGTCGGTATATTACGGAAGAGCGGCCGCGCGCCGGGCAAAAACGGGTTTGGAGAAAAGAAGAAAAAGAAGAAAGGAAAAAATTACGCGCCGCTCGGAAAGTTGCCCCCTCGCGCGTGTATAACATTCGTCCGCGGGGAAATATCCGCTCGTTAACCGCATCGCTGGCATCTCCTCTCGAGCTCCGCGCGTGGAAAACGCCCCGAGAATGGAGGAGAAACAAAAAGGCTTTGTTTTGCCGCGGCGGCGACTGGCGCGGAACAGAGAATCGTCGAGCATACACATTGCAAGTTTAATTGCTCCACGTTTTTTTCACCCCACGAGATTGTTTGCCGGCGCTGAATTTTACCCCGCAACTCGGAAAAAAAATTAAAACGATCTCTCGAATATTTTGCACAGTACTCGAAATCTATTGTGCTCAGATGAAATACAAAAAAAAGAGATCAGTTTCAGCCAGTTTCGATTTGAGTTGTTGTATGAAAGACTTATCGCCATCGTACATTTCTAAAAGTGATATAAAATAGAATATAAAATGATGTACTAAGGAAATGCTGAAGTATTTCTTAAATTGAGTATGATGAAAATTTCTTGATTTGATGGGTGGGACAAAATGCGACGAGTCTTAATTTACGTATTCCAGTGGTACTCGGATTGGTTGCGCCTGAAACGAGGATGTCAGGAGGCAGATGGGGCGAGCAGGCACAACTGCAGCATCAGCACGGCGACGAGAAGCAGAACAGGTGTGTGTGCGCTGGGCCGCCACCCGCGCACACCTGTGCCTGCTTGTGCCTTCTTGGGTCTCCGCGGGCAACTTAACAATTGCCTTCGGGGAGCAGCAGCTGACGTGCGACGAAAGCTGCTCGAGTTGGAGGTGTCTGTTGGGTGACGGGGGCAGCGCTCGGCTCTCGCAACAGTTACTCGCGGCTGCCCCAGGCCAATCGTAACAGACGGGGAGGGGGGCATTGGAACAATTGAAATTGAGCGCGGGGACACAATGCCGCGCGTCCGTATCTGTTTATAGCGATTTCGAGACGCAATCGAGTTACGGCGATATTAAATTAGCCGAGGCTTTTGTGTCGCTTCGACGCCGCACTTGCGTCCTGCGACTGTGGCCGATGCCGCGCGCATCCAAAACCGTGCTATGCGGTAACAATTACGTGCCAATGTCGCGCACCCTTTTCTCACATTGCCGCTGCTCTCTGGCCCGCGACAGTGGCCTCGTGAGACAAGGTTTTTCATAGTCATCAATGCAAACGTCATTTCATATTTTTTTCAATACCAATGTATTTATCATAGTCACTCAGTTAGGGGTGGCTCATTGGCCTTGCATATATATACACCCACAAATTTGGTTTTACATCCGATTCATATCGTTTAGACGGGGGGCGGGTTTGCTCGCTCCGCACTTGTTGTGCACTTGTTTGCTGTGAGTTTTGAGCGAGTGTAGCGCGCAGGAAAGGGCTGATCCAACGGTGCGGCGGCCCCCCCTCCCCCCGGAAAGGAAAGACCGAGTCGTAAACCGGTGCGCACGCGCGTTTAGTTGCCGCGCTCGCGTTGTACTTGTGCCCATGATGGAGAAAAGTTTGCAAAAACAATTGGCTTCCTGCGCGCGTTCAGCGAGCAAGTCTCGTCGGTCTGCCCCGTGCGCACTTGTACAGGATACGGCACGCGTGCATATGCATAAACTCCAAAGACTCCAACTTTTTTTTATTATTTGTTTTTGTAATCCGGCTTTGGGGGTTTGCCGAGATTCTTGCACACCCGGGAGAAGTTTGTCAGCTGAGACGCGATATATTTATGATTTTGGAGCGATAGTTTTGAGCGGAGGTATTAAAGTTGTTGTTGTTGTGCTTGTTTCAGACGTCGAGAGATGAGCGGAGCGGACTGGGCAGCTCGCACCAGGGCGAGGTGGTGGCGGCGGCGAGCAACGGGCTGAGCAACGGGCTGAGCGGACTGAGCAACGGGGGCAGCAGCAGCGGCGGCGGCAACGGACAGGAGGGCAGCGGGGCCAGCAGCGGGGCCGGCAGCGGGTGCGGCTCGCCGGTGCCGTCGCCGGTCGGCGAGCCGCCCCAGGGCCGGGGCCTGATGGAGGCCGCGCTGGCCCAGGCGGCCGCGAGCTCGCAGCCGCCGCCGATGGTGGTGAGCCCCCCGGGCTACTGGCTCGACGGCACCCAGCACAGCCACGGCCTCGACCCCGCCGGCCGGCCCCTGCTCCCGGCCCAGCCCGCCTGGCAGCCCCGCATCGACCAGGACGACACCGCCAAGTGCTACAGGAGGTTCTTCGTCGGCAGGGTAATTCAGCTACTATTATATTTGCAATTTACTGCAGCTAGTGTCAAGACGGAAAAGTAAAGATTTCCTCGCGAGATTGCATGAGAACGCGGTACTTTTAAAATCCCATTACATGGGGGCCGACTGCCCTCGGATTTGCTACAATATTTTTTCCGCGGGCTTCTTGCGCTCTAGTTTGAATTTTTCCACTCTTATTTCAACTTATGAATCTGAGCTTCACGTATGGTAGAAATCCACCTGCATCGTCGTCAATTTTGAGAGTGGCGAAGGAGGTTTCTCACTACATAAAACTCAAGGAGTGTAGGAAAAAATGCTGTAGCGAATCGAAGGAGGTGAGCGGCCGATCGTTGCGTGAACAAACTGAGATAGACCAGATAACCTTTCTCGGAGTAGCAATTTATCCCACATACTGTAGATGTAGCTGCTTCATACAAATTCTCCCTCTGCTTAACATTTTCTTACCCGCGGCATATTTAGTCGCGGACAAACACTTTCCATTCGTACGGCCCGGTATATTTTGTTGAAAATAATTGTCTTCGATGCTACGCATTGGTCCGGTAATGCGCAGTATTGCATACCACGTGACAGCTTATGTTACTTAGCAAGCGTCAATATGCGAGCGACAATTAGCGTCGCTATTCGAGCTGAAACAACGAGTGACGAGGAGGAAAAAAAAGGTTGATTTCCACCCGGCTGCGCGTCTCTCACACGTGCGCGATGACTTGTCGCTATACGCTCGCCCTCTCCTTGTCCCCCATTGTTCGCTTGTAATATACACGATTAAACTTCCAAACCAATCAACTTAAATTGCATATTATTTTAGCTTTCATCGTGAAAATCATGATAAATCTGCCTCCGACGCATCAATTTTGTATAAGTACTCGAGCGCACACTTTTCCCCGTTTGTTTTTCTATTTTTGTGCGCGAGCAAATGAGTTACGCGTTGCATAACCAAATATAGTAAAATACTTTTTCTGCATTTGGTGTACTCATATCCAATGACGCTTACCTAAACTCGTCACTGCATTGCGCCAACAGCGAGTTTTCCAGAGCAGCTTGTGCGCGCGCGGCAAATGAAAGGTCTGCACGAGACCTTCAAAATAAGCTACTCTCTCTCTCTCTCTCTCTCTCTCTCGAATACTCACAGTGAATGTTTACCCGGTAAGGATTTAAAAGAGTAGCTAGTATACCACAGCCATCTCAAACCTGAGACTATTTGCGATCGTCCACCTCCTGCAACGTCATTCGTCTCACGCGATTCGCCGATCGATCATTGCTGATTTACCTGCATGTGATGGTTATTTATACGCATATGAAATGTCATGCGGAAAATTGTTGGAGTAATATGCGATTACACGTTTGCAAAGGCACATTCATTTCAATTAATGGTAGTTTGAAACGTAAGGAGGAAAAACTATGAATGTTGAACAAAATGATATTGGCTAAATTTTCTTACAGTTTTCTCGTAACTTGATTATTAAATTTGAGGTGCAATAGTGTAAGCGTTCCAGGGAGTTTACGCGTTTTTAGGAGGAAAACGTTTGCTGGAATAGCGTAGATAAGCGCGAATAAGCGAGGTGCGTTTGATGTTTTTCGTCTCTGCAGCCGAAGAAAAAGGCCATTGTTTGCTAACGGGCCATGCTGCGAAATAGCCACTTTGCTCCCACTGCGACGGGAAATATGGAATCTTCAATATTCATTGCTTCGTTCGTCATTTCCGACGGTGCGCCAATAATATGCATTGTTTGGAAGCTGACCGCGCATATATCTCGGGGCAACCAAATCGGGTTAGCTGATTAGATATTTGGCTGATCTATTTGGGGGTAGCCATGATCCCGCAAGTTCCAGCAAGCGATCCAAGAGTCATAGTAAGGAGGGGTCCATATCCAAAGGGAACAATTGCCAATTGACGAATGCAGGTATTTCGAGTAGAGTGCGGAAAAAATCGATACGATGGCTGGGGCAAGCATTGTTGAGTCGTCGGAACTGCTTAGTCTCGTCATAATACAACAAGAAGTGATTGCGGCGCCACGCGTACAAAGTTTCCATAACTCGCGCGCGCGCATCAGTTCACTAGCTTGTCGGACATGTGTCAGGGACAGAGAAGCGTTGGATAATTCGGGCGTTTTATTTTTGTTCGGTGAATTTAGTAAACTTGCTAAGTATATAAATACCCGTTTGAGCAGTCGAGTACCGTTTGGTACAGCTGCTGCGCGTCTCGTAATATACCCAACAGCCGCAATCGTCGCGCGAGCAGTGATTATAAAGCTATGCGCGTGGCTATTTGCTCGTGTATGTTTGTTTGCGTTGTCGCGCGCGCGCGGCAGCAATTGTGCGACAGATCGTTTTGTAACGCGATTCCTCCAACAATAACGTAACAATTATATATTGGTAACATTGCATAAATCGCGCGGCCGATTACGAGCGCCACGTAAACACGGGACAGAGTGAGCTACGCAATTGCCCCCCACCAAGTATTCTCGACTTTTAAATTCACTATTGGATGAAAAAAAATGTTTAAATACAAAGTAATATGAAGACTGTGTGTGTTGCGTCTTTCGAAGATCTTGTTGATGAGCTCGACGCCAAGCGAGTTATTCAATCCGAGCTTGAATTCGTCAAGCCATGCATATTCCACAATTTTGATGGGATGAACATGGCAGCTGATTACGTGCGGGATTATTACGTCCACCGCGCCGCGTCGCGCCATACGGAATATATATTGGACAACGTGGATAATGAAGCGTTGCGGGACACGATGGGCATATCTGGCCATATTAAGAAATACGTGTGTGTGCGTATATATAAGGCAATGTATTGTGTAGCCGCGCGAGGCGTACGCGTGTGAATTGAAAGGGCTAACTGTGCCGCCGCCGCCGCGGCTCTCGCTATATAGGCTACTTTACTTTAGCGGTTTCTGTCGCGCGCGCGCGGCTTAGCACACATGCGTGGAGAAAAGCAGTCCACATACAATTGTATTCCGGACAAATCGAGTTTTATTTTGGCAACTGGTCGCGCGCGCATCGAATCAGGAAACGAATTGTTTTGTACAAATTGCACATTAAATGTAATATGACGAGGATGGTTAATGAGGAAGCGAAGGATATAATTGTAGAGAGCGAGAGAGGAGCAGTTTGTACTGTCGTATATGATAAGAATTAGCTGATATGTTAAATGCACAACATTAACTATCGCACATGATTGTCGCGCGCGCGAAGATGTTGAAACAGACTCGGGACTCGAATATGTCGTGGACGAATGAAGGAAGTAAGATCGGAAGGTGGAAGGAAACAAGGAGCGCGAGCGCGAGCGAGCTGGGTGCAGTATATAGCAAAGGGAGAGGCTCGAAAGCAGGAAATGAGTGTGTGAGTCGAGGCGGGGGTGGCGTGGGAGTGGGAACGTTCTCACACACCGCGAGCTCACAATGCCTCTTATCCCGCACGCCTGCAGCTCGAGCGATACGCGCCAGCCACACAAATCCAACGAGCCGCAACTTTTTCACCCCACACACACCGCTAATAATCGCTCTCTTACGTTCTCTTGTATATTATTTCCCAATCGGCCACACGCGTGCTCGCGATTTTCAATCCAACCGGTGATTATAAATTGTCAACGCTGCGATTGCAGTGCTTGCCCCGGCCCATACACTTATTTCATCATGCATTTGCATGCAGTATATGTATATAGTGATGCCGTGGATAATCCGCTAATGAAGCGACGACGCGACCACTCCAACTCGCCAGCTTCGTCTATTCACGAGTGTTTAGACGGTGGAAAAAGTTGTGTCGCGCGAGCCGATCGATCCTGCGCTCGAGTTGCGCGAATCGATCCGCGTTTGTCACGGGCGCCCGAGCGAGTCGTGAACCGCCGCCGCGCCGGCATGGCACATCGCATGACTCATGCCCCATCTCTTTTTCATACTCGCGCGCGCACATATACATACATACACTCGGGTATGGGTGCAGAGAAGCCAGCTCGCCGTGATGGAGCAAGCGTGGAGCGATCGATGCGAGAGCGAGCAATTATTGTTCATTCCCACACTCGAGAGCCCACAATCCAATTGACAAGCATGTCTGGCTTGGATTCGCGATCTGACTCGTGCCCATGGATATCTTGGCTTAATAATCCATCTGAATCCCACCCGAACTCCAAGCGGCCCTCGCTAAGAGGAAACGAAAACTCGACTCAGTTTTTCGCAAAGAAAAAAGTATACTTGGCATTGCCGCGCGCGCGTCAAAAGAGTCTTTATTTTTGCGAGTCGCACGTTAACCAAGAGATATTCATAGTTTACCAACTTACTGCACCAACTGACAACTTGCGACTCTCTCTCTGTCCCCTAATCTATACATGCTCGGTAAATTATTTATTTCAAAAATACTCTTCTTTCAAATCACGCGACTGTAAAAATTGGTGTTGAATTATCAGTTATCTCATCAGTTACTTCATATGAATATCTGAACGTTAACTTGACATAGTGATAGAGAATGTAAGGATTATGTCCCGATTATATATCAGAATAATCAGTCGGTCCCTTTATACAGACACATGATTTAGAGATATAATTTTGGTTAGTTGTACATACTAATTGGTTGTTTTCTATTGACATTACAGGAACACTTGAACCTGGTGGGGAGGGACGCGGAAAACGGGCCGGTGCTAGTGTCGATAAAGGCGGAGACGGTAGCCGGCCAGGAGCACTGGAGGGTCTTGCTGAGGCTCAGGGCCGGCTCGAGCCACGAGCTCGTGCCCGCCGCCACGCTCGGGCCCAACCCGTCCCCCATCAAAATGATCAAGGTGAGTAATTATTTCCCCCCCCCCCCACATCAACAACGCCACCACCACCACTTCGTTTCAACAAACATGTCTTGCAAGTATTGCATCACAGTTCTGACTCGAGCCGATACACTGCACATATAATATATCACTCTCGCGGCCACGTTCAAATGTGCGCGAATGGTATACCAAGACCAACCCTCTAATAAATCTTTCTTATCTGGCCCCTGCGTTAATACTTAACTTTCTCCCAAAAATTGTCCTTCTATCGAATTCAGTTAATCAAAATCTTATCGAATTGGCTTACTTACGCGCGGACAAAAATCAGATTGTCAAAATTACTACGTTATTCTCAGCGACGCAGGACGAGAGGCCCATTATGTTGAAAAAAATGACAAATAATGGTAATTTTTACCACTGGCTTTAGTCATTTTCTCAAATATTATCGATCAAAGCGTCAGAATGGGCCTCTGCACTTGCGTTACTAATAAAAAAAAAAATAATCTTCACTATATAATTTCTCTCTGTGTTTACATTGTACATATAAGCGGGCCGAGAAAGTCGCGGTGTTATTTTAATTGCTGTCCCATTGATTAATTATGATTACTTTGGATATATGCACTCTCAATTACCTTGTCGTAATTTTCGCTTATATATCGTCTGTCATTCTCTTGGTTTTGCGAAACAATTAGTGAATTGCGTATTTGGCGATGGCGCCCTGTTTGTGCACTCGCTGGTCGGTACACCCACCAATGACGCACTCGCGTCGCGGTAAACTTCATAATACGTCCACATAGAGAATCGCGTCATTCGTACTACTTACTTATAGAAGTGCAAATCAGCTCAGATGCATCGAGTTTCTTCCAACATATATACAAAATCACTCTACAGTCCATTTGTTCTCTCAGATGGGAAATGTAAATGTTTTCCGCAACAGTTAAGAGCTGACCGCGATTCATTTTCTTATTTTCTGGTTCTCTTGGTCTCGTGTTTACGCGAGGAGAACCGAGTTCGCGCGTTTTTTTACAATTATATTCAATTTCTAGCCGACTTAAGGAATAACAAATTCTTAAACTTTATTTACTCCTAAAATCCAAACGGATGATGAAAAGAACATCGCCAAGTTTCTTCATAATTCTGGATTGTGAATGTATACGAATGAATAATTTGCCTTTTATTTCAACTCGCTCGTTTTCGCGCTCCGTTCTTCGGTTAGCAAAGAACCAAGTAACCTTTGAGTTTTTCATTGCCAAGTAACGTACCGGTTTCAGATATAGCTAGAGTACTGGCATTGAAATATGCCGTACTTCAGAGGAAAATCTCATGAAATTCTTCTTGAGATCATCAGCTCCTTCTCTCTGCCTCTGTTTCAAATGCCCAATAATTAGAATGTCTCCTTACCCCGTAAACGAGGCTAGACTGAAATTTTAAAAAAGACGAGATCCTCTTGATTTTGGACAGTCCGTAGCCATGAAAATTGTTTGTTTGGGATCGAGTAACTCGGAAAATTTTCCCGCTCAAATAAATGTCTCTCTTACCGAAAAGCGATTACGGAGCGTTTATTGCGCGAAAACAAACGCCTGCGCGCTGAGAAATGCCAGGATATATATACGAATATCGCGCGAGAGCAACGTTTATGTATATACATTGGCAGCTGATAAGTATGATAACAAAGGGGAGGATTATAATGAAGTGGCCGCTCGCTCGTCTCTTCATTTTTGAATATAAATATTTAATCAGCGCCGAGTTGCGCGTCCAAGGTAAACAAAGCGTCGTGCGCGCGCGCGAGTTTATTTTGACTCGGGGGGCCCGGCCGGGGGCTTCTGCACCTGATGCGCTAACTTGCTGCTGATGGAGGCTAATTTTGCTGCGCGCGCGAGTGTCAGCTAAAGATAAAAGTCGGACGGTTCTTTTTTCGATTTATTTTTTCTTCAGCCCCAGCTGACGGGGATTAGAGCTATGCCGATTTGATTTTGACAAGAGCTCGCGCGTCTGGCATACTTCACCTCCCAGCAGCTCGTTTAATTTTATCTGACTCTGATGATTCAAAGGCTGTTCGAAGAGCTGTGCTGGGATTATTGCGTCCTGTACCAATTTCACGTGGAACGGACAAAAATATTCGGATATATTGGCAAAGTGTATCGCACGTGTATCGCTGCGTAATTGGCGCATACGTATGAAAACTACACGTATAAGAAGTTTGAAATGTTCGTCGCGAAAGAGTCCGAGGTAATTGCGCAGATACGCGCGCGCTTGCGAGCTGCGCTGGCGAAACGTATAGTCTCGGAGGAATCAAACAGGGACAGCTGGCCTGCTGAATTATTCATCGGGAGCAACGGCTCGCGGCTGTGGAATTTGGTTTGGGAGAGTCGCGCTCGCGCGCAAGCAAGCATAATGTGCTGGGTATGCGCGCGCGCGCGAGGGGCGCGACCACGGCTGTACATTTACTTGTCATGCGGACACGCGTCGACGCGCGCTGCTAAAATCCTTGCTGGCTGAAAAATGCGACACACGCGAAAGTGAAGAGGAAAAATCACGGGACATTTTGACGGGGATTTTTTGGGGTGCGCGCAAGCGAATTGATCGCCGTCTCGAGTTCCGACCGTCAAAGTCCTGTGAAAATTTAAGGGGAAATCAGCTATCGACGAGGGTGCGCGTCCGAGATTTCCCTCAAACTCGTATCAATTGTATTTTAAGCCAGAAGAACCAATTGTAGAATTTTTTGATTTTTAAATTTCCTTATCCTCCTACTGGTATCGGTCGGGAGTTGTTGCCAGGTTATTTGCAATTTGTCGAATAGAGTGAATAAGTATGTATTGTTGTTGTTGCAGGCGGTAAAGGAGGAGGTGCAGGTGAGCGGGCTGATGCCGGTGGTGTGCAGCGGGGCGGGCGGGCTGATCGCGCGGTACGACGAGCACGCGCTCGTGTCGCGCTTCAAGTTCGGCGTGCTGCACCAGCGGGCGCGCCAGCTGACCGAGGAGCAGCTGTTCGGCAACCGGCACATCACCCCGGGCTTCCAGGAGTTCCTCGAGCTGCTGGGCCAGCGGATCGAGCTGAAGGAGCACAAGGGCTACCGGGGCGGCCTCGACACGCGCCACGGCCAGACCGGCGAGACGGCCGTGTACGAGGTGTTCCGCGGCCGGGAGGTCCTCTTTCACGTAGCCTCGTTGCTGCCCTTCAGCCCCGGAGACTCGCAGCAGCTGCAGCGCAAGCGGCACATCGGCAACGACATCGTCGCCATTATATTCCAGGAGGAGCCGACCCCGTTCAGCCCCGACATGATCGCCAGCCACTTCCTCCACGCGTTCATCGTCGTCCAGGTGGTCGAGCCGTGCACGCCCAACACCAGGTACAAGGTCAGCATCACCGCGAGGGACGACGTGCCGTGGTTCGGCCCGGCCCTCCCCACGCCCGCCGTCTTCCAGCGGGGCGTCGAGTTCAAGGAGTTCCTCCTCACCAAGCTCGTCAACGCCGAGAACGCCGCCTACAAGGCCGACAAGTTCTCCAAGCTCGAGGTACCTACCTACCCCCTCTTTATACCCTCTTGCCCCGTCAAAAACGTGTTGCTGCCCCATTTTAAGCGCCAACAGTGTGTATATCTGTGCAGAAGCAAAAAGCCACAAATATACACTGTAATTGTATAAAATCGAATAAATGGCTTGACGTAGGTCAGAACCATCTCTGACAAAGTTTCATCGTGCAATCCGGTGAGAGCCCAACCAACTCTCTTAGCTAGTCTAAACACCACAGTCTCAGGGGCGTAGTCCAATCGCGCGCTCGCAATCAAACTTTACGGGACAGTTGTTGCTCTTGAGTACTACAGCCGCATTTAGACCTGCATGCATAGAAGAATTAATTGATCAATAAGACGAGACGTAAGGGGGCGAGGATAAAAGGAGACTCGAGCGAGACAGGGAGTAACTGGGCATGTTTTTGGTCGCAGCTGAGGACGAGGTCGGCGCTACTGGAGTCGCTGACCGAGGAGCTGCAGCGGAAGACGAGCGAGTTCGTGGGCGCGGGCTCGCAGCTGGTCTGCCCGGTGAGCCCGACCGCGAGCGGCGGCGGCGGCGACGTGTCCGGCTCCGGCGGCTCCGGCGGCTCAGGCGGCTCGGGCTCGCGCTTCATCGACACGGTCCGCAAGGCCCTCATTTCCCGGGTGCGCAACGCCTCGACCGATAGCGTGCCCAGCCAGCTGGCCAAGCAGCAGCAGCAGCAGCAGCAGCAGCAGCAGCAGGCCAAGAGCCAGTCGCAGGAGCCGAGCCCGCCCACCAGCCGCACCAGCCGAGCCGAGCCGCCCGTCAGCCCCGAGCCCACCCCCGACTCGACCCCCGAGCCCAAGCTCGACCCCTTCCAGCGGCTCACCCACGAGAACCTGCGCAGGCGGGACGAGGTCCGTGCCTCGGCCGCCTCTGTCGCCCAACAGCACCACCAGCACCAGCAGCAGCAGCAGCAGCAGCAACACCAGCGACTCGTGTCGGAGAGCGACGACAGCTCGCTCAACAGCGAGCTCGAGCTGGACCAGCCGCTCGTCTACCCGGACAGCGACACCGGCCTCGAGAGCATGAGCTCGGCCGAGCCGGCCCCACCAGCCAACGAACCCGCCGCCCAGCCCCCCACCGAGGCCGACTCGCTCAGGCTCGAAGTCACCAGGCTCAAGTGCGACAAGCTCGACTTGCTCAGGCAGAACGTCGTGAGTAATCCCCCCAAAATTTTACTTCACTAAATGCAATAGCTCTTAACTACAATGTAAATCTGTCCCATCCACAGAGCTGCCAGAGAGACATAAAACGACTGCGGGAAAAGGAGCTGCAGCTACAGTCGGACCTGGCGGCCGCGTCCAACGAGATCCTCCGGCTGCGGGCCATGCTGAAGGAGTGCTCCACCGGTTCGCCCGCCCCCGACAACAACAACCAGCAGCAGCAGCAGCAGCAGCATGCCTCGACCGTCTGACACGCGACTCCAACGATTCGCCTCGACATTAGCCACACCGGCTCGCGAATATCCCCATGATGCCCTGACCCCCCCGAACCAATATGATCCATCGCGAGGAAAAACACGCGGCTGCAGCGAGCTGCGCGCAAAAGTATTCAACGTATGATTATTTATTCCTAGCAGCTAAGCAACAAATCACAACAATTTTAGTCAATGTATAGACAAATCAACACAAAGAGAAAGTTATGTACGCAGCGCGCCCGCGCAAGCGTGTACCCGCACGATATTGCTACGTGTTGCGATTCCAGGCAAAGGCAACCCCACCCCCCTCATAGTTCCATCCCATACACATTCAACCAGCCAACAAATTTATATATATATATACATATTACTCCCTTCTACCTTACCACACATATTATTAGTAGCGAAAGCAAATGCACATTATCGATATTATTACGATTATTATTAATAATATCAAATATTATTATTATCATATTATATCATATTATATTATATTATATTATATTATTATTATTATTATCATCATCATCATCGTCATCATCATCATTATTATTATTATTATTATAATTATTATTATTTCATGAGTATTAGCTAAATCGTGTTACCTAACTATATCATTATTAACTGTTTTCGTCACTGTTGCACGGCTTCTATATTCTCGCGTGCTTTCAACGCATTCGTGTATCTTCTTTTTCCTCAGAGAGATATATCAAAATCGTTAAAAGAGTCTGGAAAATTTATACCGAGCGCTCAGTCAATTCATTGCTGATTGGCGCAATGAAATTCTCGCAGTGTCCAATGGTACAAAACTCCTCGTGGGTTCTCAGTTTCGGGACTAGAAAATTATCTAGCTCGGCCGACGATCCACTTTTTTTTCTATTACTGACACGTTTGTATTGATTTTTACACTTCAACAGTGTCCCACAGTTGAAGATTTTGGATAATTACAAAAATCGAATCGATAGATGCATCGGAGAGCGGTTTTCCCGCGGGAAGAGTTTAGAAAAAACAAAAATATTCAAATAAAGTTGTGAATACGTCGTGCACAAATTTCAAGCATGATTAATATTCTCAACGTAACTTTCTAAAAATCATTTCCTCCCACTTGCATCAAATTTCTACTGCCACAATCTCTTTTTTCTACTCGACACGTTGGAAATATGATCATTTCATTGCTTTCATTGTGTATGCTATTTTTATACATAATTGTCCTTGTGTACATAAATGAAGCACCAAACTGGATCAAGTGTCTATCGCTAATACACGCATAACAAATACCAAAGTTTATCTCATTAAGATAATTGCTCTTTACTTTCCTACATTCCCGTTTCTTCAAACTACCTGACACACGATTTTTGGCGCACAATCGTTGTGGCGCGTATATAATATACAGAGCAGGATTTCCTGTCGACTTTCGACAGTATAGTACGGTACGCACGTGCACACGAAGCACACGCCGTGTTTTTCAATGTTCTTTACTTTGGAAGGGAGTTTGTACAGGGAAATACAGAGGACACAATATTTTTATCCGCCACTGCCTATGCACTGTAACATTTGTGAGAACGTTGACGCTATGCATGTATACATACATATACATACATACATACATATATATACATACATATATGTATATATATATATATTTTGTATAAATCTACAGATGCGCATCTGAAATTCGTCAACAGGAGCGTTCAATTTCGCTGGACATGATTAACATTTTTCGTTGAAAAGTAACAAAAATGACCATGTGTAAATTTTAACAAAAAATGAAAACACCATCTTTTCTCTAGATAAATTTATAGTAAAGTGTAAAAAAAGTTTGTTTTTTTTTCTTCTCGTTACGAAAATGTTGAAGCACCGCCAATGGCCGACAAGACTTGCAATAGAAAGCCCCGTTATTTTTACTACTGGATGTGTAAATAGAGATAAGAGTTTGAAAAATCGTGCGCTTCGCTTTCAAGTCTTGTGCCACCAATTGCAGCGGTAGCTTTGTCTAGAGTCTAAAAGTCTATGTATAGTAAAACTAAGTTAACCACTTCTAGTGTGGTTTATACGTTGGCCTTGAAAAATCAAAGAGACAAAAAAAGAATTATGTGACCTATTTACTGAGAGAAAATAAATGGGAGAAAGATAAAGAGAAAAAAAATATGCGTTATTATATTGGGAAAATACAGACTAATATGACTACACTCACACACACACACACACACACATACACATACCCCCACGTAGACACATATAGTATACATGAATATATATTTTATATCTAAATATTATGGAAATCATACAAATCTATAGTGACTGATCTGCGAACTCTGACATTCTCTACTGACATGAAAAATATGATGTTCTCACGTCTAATATAAGTGTTTGTATTTTTCGTTCTTCATTCATTGCACCACTCCTTTGTGAAGAGAAAAACAATAATGATGTTTGTCAATAAATGAAAGATTATAACTTGAACAAACGTATTCATTATTCTATAATTCTATACCTGGATTCCCATTAGAAATATGTCATCAAATATCAATATATTATTTAATTATACAATCAAAATAATTTTAATCTGGTCTGCTAGAAAAAAAGACACATTAGGAGACTTTTTACTTTTGGATGAGAAACCGCGAAAATTTGGCAGATTCTGGGACCTCAAATATACAAGTGAAGCCATTGGAATTTGTCGAAATATTGTCAGCAGTCTCAATAAAAGTTAGAATCACATATAAACTCTGCATAAAGTTTTGAAAAAAATCATTATATATGTTTTTGCTTTTTCAAAGAGAAAACGTAAATTGTAATGATGGAGTGGAAATTCAACTTTCCATTAGACCTGCACCGGCCGCTTTTCGTTTTGTAGCCTTACCTAAAATCTACTTACTGCTTTTGATTTTGTCTGGCAAGATAAAACCGAAACATACACCAAATACGTTTTAGATTGTGGCTGCATCTGGACCAAGACCCTTGCATAGATCGAAATGAGAAAAGAGGGTAAAAGAAGAGGATAGAGGATTGGGGGTGGCAAGGTAGTTTTGTTTTGCCTCTAAAAAGCTACAGTCGAAAAGTGTGAGAGCGTGATATACAATATATAGTAGGTGTGTGTAGGAGGAGCAAAGAGAGAGCTGCACCTGCAGTTGATAAGATATCTGCAGAGGTGCGCGCGCGCCCGACGGCGAGACCTAACCTATATAAGTAACTTGCTCATGCGCTGAATAACGGAATGAAACGGAAGCAGACTGCAAATATACTCCAAACTGTACATATACAGACAGGTCTGCTGCCAGGTATGCATTTTTCAGTGGAGACGTAGCGGTCGCGCGTGGGAAGCATATCCGAGTATCTCACTATTGATGGCTGCTCCTTTATGGGCTGCTCTCTGTAATAAGATTGCGCAGGACAGGCTCGTTTTTCTCCGTTGCTAGCGCGCGCGGCGCTCTCGACAGCAGTCCGCGACGGCGGTGGCGGCGGCGGCGGCGCTGCGGAGGAACATGGCCTGCGGCAGGTGAGCGCGCAGTGAGCACTGCCCAGCCCCGGGCCTGCAGCACACGATTCACCAGCCGCGACGATTCAGCTCGAGTCGCGCGGCCGCGCGCCACTGTCGGGGCTGCAGTTGGGTCGGTTGGGTCGCGCGCGTGCACCGGCTCATGGGGCCTGTCTGCCTCTGCCTGCCTGCACCACCACCACCACCACCTCTCTTCCGCGAGTGCACTAGCAGCAGTCCGAGTGCTGCTGCAGCTCCATCATCGGGCCCAGCTGACACACACACACACCGAGACCCGCAAGAGAGAGAGAGAGAGAGAGACAGCCAGCTCAGCCGCCCGTCCCCCCTCACACCCCCGACCCGATGTGTGCTGCACCATCCGCCGATCATCGAGCCGACGACCAGCAGTGAAACGGTTCGCCAACTCGCATACGCCAACGCACACCTATAGCCCCTGTGTGTATAAGCTGTGCTATCCTCGCTCCCGCACAATATAACTTTCACCGCAAATCTAATCCTCCGTGCGCGCATACTGTCACTTTTCCCTCCTGCTTTTCGCCACTTTTCCCCACCGCAAACCCATGCCTCCTCTTCCACAAGAGTAACCACACAACACAAGAGCGTATACAACCACCCATGCCCATGCCCATCTCCTTCAACCTGCACCTCCTCAACAAGTATCCCCAACCTGCATCTACATTCTACTCCACAACTGCTTTCCATCCTTCTCCAGTTGCGCTATCAACATTCTTTCTCTTCGTTTCAGCTTCATACTAATCGAGTGAGTTTTCCCAAGAACAAAAAAATATCCAAACTTGATGTTTCAATAACTTTTTACAACAAATTACCAACTGTATTACATACTCAATACAACTCGCACTGCATACACTCTTTCCAATTGCTTTAAATCTCTTTCAAATCCAACTATATGGCTTGATGTCATTGGTCAAAATTATCAAGATGCAACAGGTTGAATCCATGCAAGTCACGTAAACCGCATTTGCACATGCATTCTGACACAGAGCTTCTCATGCTTCTCTATATTCTTATCAATTCCATTATGATTTCTGATTCTCAATTGTTGCTTCATACTTTTTATATTTTAATTTATTTTACCTAACTGTTCTGTGTGATCAAAGTATCTTTGTAAGTCAAACAGATATTCAGCCACTATCATTTGATACTTGAAAAATAATAAGAAATCCCTGCACCTTTACTTTCCTTTCTTTGGCCAACATCACATTACTAGTTCATCTATTGGATTTCCTTGACATGATTCTCATGCAATAGCTGCATCCCTTTCCTGCATAACTAATACCCAAGTTACTCACACACCTGCATTACTCTCTATATCACTCTTCCCCTATTGTCTGTTCATAGGGCACGCCTGTTTACCTATACATGAGTTGTCATCATGAAGGATATACGTTTTATTAAACCTCAAAGGGCTCACTCTGGCGTGAAGTGCAGCACAGATTTTTTATTCTTGAGGCAAATGCCGACATCGATGTCGCTGTCCCCGCTAGATTAGCGCAGCCCAGTACCCAGCGATGGAAGGCATGGCTTCTGGAGCCTCCTCGTTGGACAGTGCTGGAAGCAGCGGTGAGTTTGAATCATGCTTTTTTTACTTTTCTTCCTGCATTGATCAGCTCAAAATGTAATCAAGTTCAACAATAATCTAAATAGAATTTTATCATACGGGTATTTCTGAATATTAAATCAATGAATAATTTACAAATAAGATGCCAACAATTGGAGAAGAGATTGAAATACTTTCTAAATCCAATGTATGAATTTCAAAACAAAACTATGAATAAAGTTCAGTAATGATGAAATTTTGCATTATTACTTCTAGAAAATACAGTTCTAGCAAACTATATTGGCAACTATTATTTTTAAAAGTAAATCGAGAAGAATACAAAATATATACTTGGATGTGTTTTCAAACAATGTTTGACTGAATGTGTTTTATTTTTGTATATTTTTTCCATATGATCAATTTTTTCAGATTAATTTGAATCTTCAGTATCTGACATTATATTCCATTAGTATATCTTGAATTTTCTGAATTTTCTCATCATATAAATGATTTCATTGTAGCATGAATGAATGGTTGTAGCTCATGAAAAAGTTTACAGCACCCACATTATGATTTACTTTTGATTTCGATTATGTTGAAAGGAGCGAATCGCGATGTTCATGCGCGTGACCAATGATTTCTTTCCTGGTGAAAGCAGCCTTTAATTGCATTGTTTTGGCTACTGTAAGAATTAACGTTTCGACCTGCTATCTTTTGCTATAAGCTTCTGCAGGTTCTCTTAATTCTTCTCTTCAATTTCGAACCTCTATATTTCAAATTATAATAAAGACACGATTTACATGGTTAATTTTCTTTTCCAGATGGAGCACTCAATGTTGGTAAGCTGCTGCAATTACTATATTAGCTTAAGATTATTTAAAAAATCTATTTAGATATAATACTCTTAGTATACATGAGTGCTTTCAGTGTTGTAGTCCATTAGTTGTTCATCTTTTCACTTTTATTTTATTCCATTATGTATGCTACTTTGATGTTCAGCTCCTGCTTGCATTGCAGATGCATACAAACTTTTTCTGTTTATTTTTTCTATTCCAACTCGTAATTATTTTCATTTTCCTGGAATGTCTTATGTTTTTGCATGCAGAAAGAGATAGTGGAGGATGTGACAGCGTTGGAAGTCCAGTTGGTGGTCCTGAATGTCGAAGTGACTACGATGACTTGCAAGCACAATATCAACTCTTAAGACACAAACACTCTGATACAATTAGACGGTTTGTTTTGTTTTATTTGATTTTAATTTATTCAAAGTAAAGTAAAAATACCAATCTCATGTGACCATTGAGTGTGAGATAAATATCTTTGAGAATTTACACTCATTATTGTCTTGTCTGTGTCTGACAAATAGTTTATTGTTAGTATGTAGTTTGAAAATTCACCATCAAATTTTTCGTTCTCCAAGAATATTTATTGAAACGTTTTTCACAAAGCTTGTCAGAGTTTTATTTATATCTTTCAGATTTTAGATGTGATTAATAAAGATTACATAATTTAGATTTCCAATGTTGAGTAACAACAATATACGTCATTGTTCTAAAGCAGTGCAAGTCGATCATATAGCGAATTTTTTTATCAAATTTCTCACGAATATTTATCGAAATTATTAATTCGTAACGATGAATCATTCTGAACAATAACTTGAAATCAGCTGTAGCTCGAAATTTCCACAATATATTGGTTCAACAGAATTGAATGAATAATTGATTAAATTAGAAGATATATGGAGTTGGGATGAGCCGCGAACTGGATGACCCAGTTAATATGTTGACCTATAAAATCATTATGAGCTCATAACTATCAGGATTGTGTGAATAAATCAATGGTCGCATCGAGAGTGGCGCGCTTGCATGTGTCCGAAAGTGCAAAGCATCTATTCATGTCAAATCGCTGCGCTCTCTTAGCCCCGTGGGCTCACTTTCGTTTCATCTCGCTGACAATTCATAGTCCCTGTCAATAGTTTGTAGCGTTTTCTACAGTAGCAACGGCAGCAGCCTTGTTTTTAAAACTAGCTTTAAAAATAGAGCGTCAAAGGAGACAAGAATCAATACGTGCCCATATCGGCCAGCTATCCACGCGTCAATTCCACACATGCATATTAAATGTCGATACGAGAGCATTTTCTCTCTCTCTCTCTCTCTCTCTCTCTCTCTCTGCCTCTACAAGCGAGGATGCAAAAAAAGTATCGTGAATTTATGTCGTTGGAGCTGTTCTCTTTTCAACATTGAATTTCGTTTGTACGCTTCTTTTAACCTGCGCAGTTTTTTCTCATCGACTTCTCAGTATTTGTACGATTTATAATAGCAACCCATCAGTTTCTTTCCCTCTCTCTGTTCTGTTTCACTGGATTGTTTCCCAAGACAGTCGAGATGCTGCATTTTTTCACATGTTGATAATTCAAAGCTATCCTCACCGAATTTCGAATGTCGTTTTCTCTTATTTACGCATAACATCTAATAATAAAACTACAATTATCCGTGTGTGCATGTTGGAAAAAACAAACCGGATAACTTCATCTGTGATTCTGGTGCAAGAGCTTTCGTGTGAGTTGAATCAGTGGCAGCAGTAGTTCCCAGTCGGCTTGAGATGTCAAAATATTTTTTTTCTTACAAAAGTATTCCTAAACACTGTGAAGACGATTCCCAATGATGTTTTATCCCCAATAAAGAGCCGAGAACTGTCAATTAAGAAAAATATAATCATATTTTACACTTGATGTGTAGAGACAAAAATGCGGTTGATTTGCAGATGCGAGCATACTATGAAGGAGCTGGAGTACTACCGTAGCCAGCACATAGCAGCGATGTCGCAGGGGGAGTCGAGCGCGGTGCAGGAGTCGGCGAGCCTGCGGGCCAAGTACAGCGAGCTGGTGAGCGACAAGCAGCGGCTGGCCAGCGAGGTGCAGGCCCTGCAGAACGAGCTGACCGAGCTCCGACACCAGAACCAGGAGGTGCTCGACCCCGCCGGCAGCGACGCCATGAACCAGCACTACCTCGCCGTCCTGAGGAAATACGACAACCTCAAGGAGGAGCACGACTCGCTGTGGAAACGATACAACGATCTCTCCTCCTCTCACTCGTCTACCCTCAACAAGGTACGCACCTCCTCTCTCCCCCTCACAACCTCCACCCACTCCTTTGCTTCAGCCCAACAAGCTCGAGGTGTTCGAATCAGATGAATCGCATACTGTTGAATGTATTGTTTTCTCACGGATTGCTATTCCAATCGCCAGCTGGAGCTCGCGCAGGAGGAGACAGCCCGTTTAAAGAAGCAGTACGAGGAGGTGGTGCAGGAGCGCAACAGCGCGGTGCGCGAATGCAACGGTCTGAAGCAGCAATGCACGGCGGCGATACGACAATGGGACATAGCGCTGCGCGAGCGCAACGAGTACCGCGAGGCCTTGGCCAAGGTGTCGCAGCAGCACGAGGAGGCCGTGAAGGAGGTAAACCAGGCGATGCTCGGCCGCATGAAGGCCAGCAAGGAGATAAAGCGACTGACGGAGGAGCGCAATGCCGCTCTGCACGAGTACAGCCTCATCATGAGCGAGAGGGACACCGTCCACCAGGAGATGGAGACGCTCGGCAACGATCTCAGCCAGGCCTACGCCAAGGTCACGCATTTCGAAAATGAAAATAAACAGCTCATCGAAGAGGTCAGCTGACGTCTTTCCTATAACTACTTTTACCACCGTTTCAACCAGTCCAATACTTAGAGCCACTTGCTTTTATTATATAACGCTCCATTTATTGCGCACACATCAATCGGATATTCGGGAAAGAAAACTGATTTGTTTGTACTGTAAATTCGATCATGAAAACAAAATAAATTCTCCATCTGTTTTTGCAGAAAAAAACATTATCCTACCAGATAGAGACTTTGCGACGCGAGATCTCGTCAGCACTGTATGACCGCGACGAGGCGCTGAAGGAAAACAACGAGCTGCTGCAGAAGTTTGGCGACTACCCGGAAGCGTCGAATCGCGACCGCAAGAACCGACTGGAGCTGCACTCGTACAGCACCGAGCGCGATGTCGCGAACAAAGAAGCTGAGAAGGAGAATAACCCTCGAGACTACAAGCGCGAAAAGGAGCGTATGGACAATCTCGACCAGGCCAACCTCGAACTCGACAAGCTGCGCAAATACGTCGACACGCTCCAAGGTGACTTGGAGGAGGCGGTCCAGGAGGCCGAGGTGTCCAAGAGACGCAGGGACTGGGCCTTTAGTGAGAGAGACAAGATCGTCCTCGAGCGCGAGAGTATCAGAACTCTTTGTGATAGGTATGTATCATGAGACTTTGCACGATTCAACGCAAACTATCGTTTTATTCTATGCGACCTCGTGCATTTTAAATGGACAGCTCAACTCGTAACGAAAAGCTCATAGATAGGATTTTCTTTGTCGCTTTCAAAATGAACTTGGCTTTGTTTCGTAATTTAGAAGAGCTACTGCATACAATTTACAGTGACCTTTTCCTCGATATTGAGAATTAGCATAGATTTCATGTTTTATAAATCCCTCTAACTTTTTATTCAATTTCAATATATTTAATCTTAATTCAATGTAAATGTTTTGATATTTCGTGGAATGGATGCATAAAAACCTTTTGCGAGGCTTCGATGAATTTACTCTCTAATTTGACGCTGCGACATTTATTCGAAGCTTTTTATCTTCATCTTTGTAAAATTCGGCCAAGAGTGAAAATAATATAAAACTTTTCCAGACTACGAAAAGAGCGGGACCGTGCGGTATCGGACCTGGCGAACGCACTGCGTGACTCTGACGACATAAAGAAACAGCGCAACGAGGCGTCGAAGGAACTGAAGGACTTGAAAGAAAAGATCGAGTCTGGAGACGCAACATTGCGCAGCAGCCAGTACGGCCAAAGCGTGCACGACTCGAACAGCGAGTGGGACGCAGTGACGGTGCACCTGGACATTGGTCGGCTGAGCCACGACTCTGAGCGAGATCTCGGCCTGATGCTGGTCGGCGGACGTGACAACCCCTACTACCCGGACGACACGGGCGTGTATGTCGCCCAGGTGGCTCCGGGTAGTGTAATCGACAACAAGCTTAGGGTGAACGATTGCATTCTCAGTGTTAATAACGTTGACTGCTCGGCCGTGTCAACGAGGATGATCATGGATACGCTGAGGTCGTGCAGTACCGGGCCTGCGGTCATCACTATCAGGCGACGGAGGATCAACAGAAGAACGCTCAGGACCACGCAATTGCCAGTTGGATCTGTACCACACGGGATCACACTTGAAATTGGCATTTACATCGCGAAAATATCGCCTGGAAGTCTCGCAGCCAAGGACGGATATCTCGCTGTTGGTGATAGGGTGTTGAACGTGAGTTTGTTCGTGTATTTTCTTTTATGCGATTGCGCTAATATTATTTTTGTAACGAAAACTAATTACAATGGTTTTTATCATTCTCGCAATTCATTAGATGATTATTCTTCCAATCGCCTAGTTTTGATTGTTTTAAATGTTCTCTTCACATTATTGGGAAAATCGATGAATTCAAAACTTGAGTTTGAATTACAAAACATTCTTTTACTTTTTATAGATCAATAGTAAGCCAATGGATAGTGTCAATTCAGCTTTAGAGGCGATGTCAATATTGAACGATACGTCAACTGACGTCCTCACAATCACGACACTTAAGGGGATGCCTCTAGCAGAAGCGTCCAGTTCTGAATCTATGCCAATTGATGGTGGTTTCAATGCTGAGAAGCAGAAAATGGTCAACAGCTGTTCGCAAACGGAACAAGAGCGGATGATGTTAAAAACGACGTCGGACGATTACGATCGTCGGTACATCGCTTCGAACTTTGGTGACCGCAGCGTATACAAGGTGTCCAAATCCATGAACAACGACAAGCCTAGTGGCATCAGCAACGCTTGGGATAACTTCCGCGAGAAGATCGATATTGTTAGGGGCAGAAAGCACAGCAAAGACCGGGAGGAGAAGAAGAAAAGACACCGAAATTCGAGTCCCAGTACCTTCGAACAGGAACAAAACGCACTAGCTGCGCTTGATTCGGTGCTTCAGATGGCCTCGAAAAAGCCCAATAATGGTTAGTGAGACGGAGCATGTACTTGTCGCTTTCGATTGTTCTTACTTTTCTCCCGGTGTAGCATGTTTAGTAGCATAGTTTGCTACAAGCTCACTTATCGAATCTGTCAGCAGGTAACAATGGAGTGTTGAAACGCAGCAAACGTCGGGGCGTCGGAGGAAACGGAGGCATCGTCGGCGGTGGCACCAGCAGCGGACTGAGCGGACCAGGCGGAGTGAGCAGTGGCGCGGAGAAGTCGGCGGCGGACAAGAACGGAGGTACGTGGCCGAAAGCTCGTATCGGTCCTCTCATTCAAAATGGCACTGGCACGATCGTACACCCTCGCAAGACCAAGGAGCGCCTGCCCATTAGCGTACTGCAGTACGACCCTCCCAAGTACGAGAGCACGTACAATTACAACCGCATCTCTAACCCCATTCCTCTGGCTGCGTTCAGCGGCCAGTTGAGCTCGGCGAGCAGTAACAGGCACACCGTGTACAAGGCGGTCGAGAGTCCCCTTCCCAGTTTCAGCAAGTCGGCGCAGCTGCACGGCGGGCAGAAGTCCTTCGTCCCGTCGGCAGTTCAGTTCAAGGAGCTCGGCGGGGGGCCGGACGGTGGCGGTAACCTCGGCTCCGCGCTCACCCCCTCCGAGACGAGCATAGATTTCGGCATCAAGTCCGCGGGCCGCAGCCCCGAGGTCGACTACTACGGCAAGAGTAAGCGCGTCACCGCGACGAGCTCGAGCTCGAAGTACACGCCCTTGGAGGGTGGCCAGCTGGACTGTTTGCCCCACAACCGCATGCACTCGCAGTTGTACGCGACGACGAGCTCGGGTGGGGCCGCGAGGGGGGTCGTGGCTCCCGGCAACTTTTCCTTCCCGCCTTACGCGACGCACTCGCACCCGCACCAGCCGCTCCAGCCGCACCATCTGCAGCACCAGCAGCAGCTACAGCACCACCAGCAGCTGCAGCAGCAGGCGAGCGGCGCGCGCTACCCCTCGCCCCCATCCCTGCCGAGCGCGCAGTCGGGCGAGTCGATAGGCCTGCCCGACGCGCGCTCGTTCTGCTTCGAGCCGCCCTACAGCCCCCAGCCCCACCCGAGCTTCGCCGGCCACGTGCACGGCCACACGCCCTCGGTCGAGCTGCACAGCTACCACAAGCCGCGCGCCCACCCGACCATGAGCTCGTACGACGCGCCGCCCTACGTCGCGCACGGCTACGAGGGCGGCACGTTCCCCCGGAAGAAGGAGAACCAGCGCTTCAGGATACCCTCAAACCCGAGCGTCACGTCAAAGTCGAGCATCGGTAAGCTGTCGTCGGGCAGCATCGAGAAGACGTCCGAACGAGGCAGCCCCATGCCGAGTTTCCACGTGGAGATCCTTAGCCCGGGCAGCGGGTCTGCGGGCGGCGGACACGGCGCCCCGGCCTGTGCCGGCAGCAGGCCCGCGGTCAGTAATAAGCGCTCGAGCATGCCCGATTACTGTTTCGCGCAGCCGCGACCCTCGCTAGGCCAGGTCAGGCGGATCCACATCGAGAAGAGCCAGGAGCCGCTGGGCATTCAGATCTCCTGCCTCGAGAGCGGCGGCGTCTTCGTCTCGTCCGTGACCGAGCACAGCCTCGCCTCCCAAATAGGCCTGCAGATCGGCGACCAGCTGCTCGACGTGTGCGGCATCAACATGAGGACCTGCGACTCGTACAAGGTCGCGGCCAATATCCTCAGGCAGTGTGGTAACTCGTTCACGATGCTCGTCCAGTACAGCCCCGACAGTGAGTACACTAGCTCTAATACAATACGTCTTACGCCTAACTCGCCAGTCCACAGGAGTACCTCGCCGCGCGACACTCGTTCAATTCAACTCGATTTTAGCCTAGCATAAGCACATCTAACGTACGTACTGACCATCATCCAACCGACGCGAATTGCCGCTCATTCTTAATTCATTACAAATCGTTTACTCTCACTGTCTCACTCGGTGCATGCACATACTCTGTGTGTTTAATAAATGTCGTAGATTTTACTTCGCATGACTGTCAACAGTTGTCAAATCTCTATGGACCGAAAATAACACCATGCCACAAGCTAACCAAGTACCAAATTATTATTCTATCATGTCTCGAATAATGCTCTTGAATAATTTCCCCCAATTTTCCCCAATTCACAGGATGGAACATGACGCTTGTGAAATAATTAACTAATCAAATTAATCCTCGAAAAACGAACGACATAAGAATAAGAAACGAGTTTGAGTAAAACTTGAGTGAAAGGAGAGAGGTATGAAATATATTGTGTGTTAAATTGCAGAGTACAGCGAGCTGGAAGGGTCGGGCTCGTCGAGCGACTCGGATGGCAACGGCGAAAAGGAAGGCAGTCACAGCGGTTCGTCGACACCCTGCAACAGTCCCGAAGCATCGCGCAAAAGCACAATCGAGCCTCTCGAGTCGTCGGAACCAGAGCGCGACCAGAGCAGTCTGCCAACCATCAGGCCCCCCAAGGATCGGGAACGCGATCGCGAACGTGATAGAGAAATCAGAGCTTCTGCTTCGGTTGAGGTGACTATTCCCTTCTATCTTCAATCTCAACATTATGTTCCACTAATCCCTTTGATCCCTTCAAATTCAACTCGAATTGTTATTCCGACCTATCGTCTCTTCCTTCTTAGACTCAATCATTTTATGTGACTCCTATCAGACTCTAGCTTCCCGATTGCCAGGTTTAAACCTTTGTTCTACGGTTGAAATGTCTGAAAAATCCGAAGGTCAACGTGTAAATTGATGTGTACATTATGAAATTTCTCACGTAAACTTGATTTTACATGCAAACGAGTTTCATATGCGCCGTGAATCATTACAATGTTGGAGGTTGTTATTGCACTATAACGAAATAAGTAGTTGATGTGTAATGTGTAATTTGTAGTGAGCGAGGCGAGTACAGAGTTTGTTATATGCACGCAGGTGAGATCGATGGTGGATCGCGAACGAGAGATGCGCAATTCCGCGTCTCTGGATATAAACATCAGGAAGCCAGAGCTGGGGATGCGCAACAGCTTGGGCGGGACGGGAACGCTGAGCCGGGCGCAAATCAACCAGCAGCAGCAGCAGCAGCAGCAGGCGATAACTACACTTCAGCGACAGAACGCGACTGTGCGCAGCCCGAGCGGCCAGGACGAGGGCGGGACGAGGGGCAACGGCGGCGCGAAGACGCCGCCGCCGAGCGAGCCGCGCTACCTCTTCATCGAGACGCGCAAGTGCTCGAACCTGGGCATCTCCCTCGTGGGCGGCAACGGCGTGGGCATCTTCGTGCACTCGGTGCAGCCGGGCTGCCTCGCGGAAGACGCCGGACTGCACACGGGCGACCGCATCCTCGAGTACAACGGGGTCGACCTGAAGCAGGCCACCGCCGAGCAGGCCGCGCTCGAGCTCGCCCGACCCGCCGACAAGGTCACCCTCATCGCCCACTACATGCCCGAACGATACAACGAGGTGAAGGACAAGCCCGGCGACAGTTTCTACGTCAAAGCCATGTTCGACAGGGTCGGCGAGCTCGGCGACAGCCTCCAGCTAAAGTTCAATAAGGACGACATATTGTACGTGGACAACACTATGTTCAACGGCACTCCGGGCCACTGGAGGGCCTGGCTCGTCGACCAGACTGGCCGAAGACAGACCTGCGGTATCATTCCCAGCAAGTTCAAGTGAGATACGCATGTTACTTCTTGTTGTTTTTACACTGTCACATCCAAGTGACACTTGTTACATGGAAATTTCGTCAAACCATCTGATATCCAACAGAGTCGAAGAGGAATTGTTGTTGAGGAGATCGCTCGGCGACTTGGAGACGGACGCCGGAAGACGTGGCACGACTAGTGCCAGGCGGAGCTTCTTTCGGCGGAAAAAACATCAACGTTCGTCAAGCAGAGACAGTAAGGAGTTGTCGCAGCTCACTGGGGTCAACATGGGCTGGTACAGCGACAGCGGTACTCTCAACGAAGAGAATCTTCCTCTAAGCTACCAACGCGTCGAAAGGCTCGATTGTAAGTACAATTGTACAATTAATACTCTCTACATTGCTTGACTGAACGATACCTCAAATCGATCCTCAGATATACATTTATACATGTCTTACTAAGGGAAAAAATGTTTTATTCGTTAATGTAATTTATTCGAGTGAGTTATAAAATTCACTATCTGTATCAAAAAGATCCGGCACTCAGACCAATTCTTATAATCGGCCCGCTCAACGAGTGCGTAGCGACGAAGCTTCTCCAAGAGTTCCCTGGACAATTCACAAGATGTCTACCTGAGGCAATGCACTGCTCGCAAGCTACACTTGAACAGGGTTTGAGGGACTCGCAATATGTGGATTATCGCAAGAAAGGCAGTTACTTCGAATGCACGACTGTGCAGACTGTCAAGGAACTGTGTGAAAAGGTTAGCCATGAATTAACTTGACGCGAAGTATCCTTGTTACTGATTCAGAGATAAACCTAACATTCATTATTATGCTCAGAATTCCCACTGCATTTTGGATATATCGATAGCGTCACTAGAACGGCTACACAGGCATCAGATATACCCCATAGTATTATTGATAAAATTCAAGAGCACAAAGCAGATAAAAGAGGTTAAAGACTCGCGTTATCCTAGCGACAAAGTCAGTGCCAAAGTGGCGAAGGAAATGTACGAACATGCTTTGAAACTCGAAGCAGAATATAGACATTTCATAAATGGTAACCATCATTTTAATTCGTTTTTGCTTCGGAAAAAATTGGTTTTCAAAATCATAAAAGTGTAGAAATCAATGAGAATTATATGTTTTGCAGTGATTATTCCAGCTGGAGTGAATATAGCATACATCTGCACACAAGTCAAGGCTGCCGTAGGCGACGAGCAGAGCAAAGCCTTGTGGGTTCCTCGAGGTCTTCCTTGACACTTAAGGGGGGGTTCCCACCAGCCGCAATGGAAGTCAATCTAAATTCCATCAGGGGGCCCTTACGTCGTTCACAACTCGTCGTTTTTTCGTTTACGGTCTTATACTTATCCTCACTTGACAACGAGGTGGGGACAAATTTGATTTTTTACGTCTTTTATAGGTGTAACCATAATCATTCAGTAATTTAAATGTTACTTCATTTGCTGGTGCGTGGCTGAAATTTTTTTTTATTGTATAACATATATTACTAGTTTGATATTGAGCGTTGTTCTTGCAATGCAAAATCTGTTAGATCGAGTACAGAGTATAACGCCGACCACACCAGTTCCGCGTTCTGGCCTCGAATAGCTTCAGCACGTGACCATTCGCCACTTTCGTTTTTCTCTTGTGCCGCGACACAAGAGAAAAATGAAACATGTCTATGTTCAGTTTTTAGGTTGAATGATTATTGGTGCATCTATTTCATGATTATAAAAACAGGGATTTCTTCATTGTGATATAATACGAAAAAATCACTGAGCGCTTGGAAGACGGAAAACGGAAAAACACCATAGTACGTCGTATCAAAGCCCACTATTGGAATAGTTCCGTTGTACTGATAAAATGAAATCGTCTTTTGATTTCATTTGATTCTTGTAAATATTGTGCATGATAAAAGCTGGTATTTGAAGACACAGAGAAAATAAGGTTTTCCGAAAAATTAGTCTCTATATTAACAATCGATATGAAATGCGTTCATCAAAATTGATGCGAAACTATAAAAAATTATTAATATTATATATGAACTGTTTGAGACAAATATACGCAGAGATTTCTTAACATCAATATATCCAAAGTGCTAGATTGATTATTTAAGCTGAAACGGATTAATAATTGTGTATAATTTTAATTGCTTAGTGATCAGCTGTTCGAAGATTTAATGAGAAACAAAATGTTCGAGACCAAAATTGGCATATTTCTCTGCGAGAGGATTTTAAAATAATACTATTTAAGAAAAGTATTTATTCGTTAAGTTCCTAGCCTTACTTTTGCTATCGCGTGTACAGATTTTGTTAATTTATAATCATGTTGCCGAAACTGGCTATTTGCATTCGAAATCTTCCGAATTTAAATATAAAAAGTTTTAATCGAGCTTTGATAAGCTCAACGTTTTTATCACGGTGCAAGCGTAACTTAGACAAATGGTGACTGGGGGCTGATAGAAATTAAGTCGTACGTTACCGTCCTATTCTCGGTATTTGTTATGACTGTTGATCATTTCGAATAATATTCTTTGAAGACGTTCAAGAGAAACTATTAAAGAGTTGTTTGAAGAACCGCCGTAGTTGCGAGACGAGGAGCTTTAATCTTGTATTATTTTATTCATTGGTGACCATGAATGAGTATCTTTTCTATATATATCTATATAAAAACGAAACGGTCGCTATAGCTATTAATACTCTTAATCCTTTGCAATGTCACAAGTTAATTCGGAAATATTATTGAAACTTAGTCACGATTCTCACATTTTGTTTAAAAAGTAAGGATTTGTAAAATGGAATTAGATTTTAACGAGACAATATTTAGGTGTAAGTTGTTAACACCGAGACCAAAAATTAAAGGAATAACACGGTAGGAAATGAAGAAAGATGGCTATTATCACGAGCAGTGGGTGTTTTTCTTGCTTTGAAAATGAACTGATTAATAAGTGGGTAACATGATTGTGTCTTGCAACTATTTTCATGTTTTAAAATTTTTACATGCAAAATTTCAATCTTCTAACTTGAGCCGCTTTGTTTGGCTTTTGAATTCGATTACTATTTTTTTATGTTTTAATAAAGTGCGAAGATTTCACTTTAATCAACACACATTTTATTCTCATATATTAACGTTTGGGTTTCTGATTTCGCTGAAATTTTTCAAGGTAGTTTTTTGATACCTGAATGGGTCATATTTGCTGTTATTTATCCTAACGTTCCGGTTTCCACAAGATATTGTCATTCTTTTATACATTTTGATTACAAATATCTATTTGGGCCTCTAAAAACTACCTCCATAGGTTACAATAGAAATTGAAACCGAAATGTGAGTTGTGGTCTGCTGGTAAGAAATTTTTTGAATCATTATTTTTCCTCGAGCTCGCACTTTGAAGTTATCTCTCCCGGACAGGGAAAAAAGGAGACATTTTTTGTCTCAGCAATGAATTGATCTTAATCACACATTCTGTGATAAGGTACAAACATATGAATATAACTCTGATATCATATCTAAACTACTGATATTTGAGATAATACTGATAAATATAATACAATATTTTTGAGCAATACCGATGCATATACGCAAAGAAACAGATATATATATATATATATATATATACCTATATTTAATGACGCACTTTTATTGTGAAATGCAATAAGCATGGCGTAGTCTACTATATCATTATAATACATTTCATGGAACCAAATGAATAATAACGTTAAAAACATTTCTGCTTGACCAATAACAATATAATTTTTTAATCGTTGAGTCGTTGACTTTTTGATTCTCCTTTGCGGAACATTTAATAAATTATACTGATACGTAGTCTAAAACTTTAAAAATCAGTTATATCCAATTGAATTGTATCAAATCGAATAAAAAAGGTTGCGTCTCGTTAAAAAATGCACAACTATCATCAATGAATTACAAAAATAATTAACTTAACGTTAATTCCGTTAATATAAAATAAATCGTCCAATAAAATCTTTCAGTTCTTGAGGAATATTTCGCCTTTGCTCCTTTTTCTTATAAACGTTTATTTTCATTGTCAACATAACATATAAAAAAAAAAACGGGTTTTTTAATTGTTGTTTCTATTACCGGTGATTTTTTCATTGCTGATGTGATTGTGTCAGCTGAATGTATGTACAATTGCAAAGCGACTTAATGTCTCTGCAAAGTTATCGCAACTATTGGATCTTTCTAATGTTTCAAAAAACATGATAAAAAATACGTTAACAAAAAGACATATATAAAATGATACGAATATTTAGATGTGAACTTACATGAATGTATGTTGCACATTGGTTAATGGATAGCTCGTGTTAGTAACCTAATAAGCATTGAAAAGAAGTAGATTGTTAAAAACCAGAGTTGCCAGTAAGAATAAGTATTTACAATCTGGTTTTTCTCCGAAACTCAGTGCGAAAAAATTATGCGAGGGAACACTTCCTATAGTTATATCTCCTACCAACAAAAGTAATCGAACTGAAGGAAATTTTTAAATCTTCAGTGTTTGAAAAACGTTCACAGATTCTGAGAAAAATGTATATTGTTTCGAACATCAGCATAGTGCCAGAAAATAACTTGAGATAATTCCGTGGTGCTCTTTATAACATGGAATTTTATTTTTTCAACCGTTCAACGAGCAATAACACTTGATACGAGCATTACAAAATATACAAATTGATATCCTCGCAAATGTTCGAAATTGGCCGATGGGACTTCCTATAAATATTTTTTAAAACTCTACAGGTCAGAGAAAAAAAAATGAATTGTTAGCCATCAAATAAACATCAACTATTCAGCATTGATACGAAGGTTGTGCGATTTTGGAATTGCTTACTGAAGAATCGACTGTATTTTTTATATACATAGGAAAAACAACTTCGAGTGTAGTGTGTGTGTGTAAAAAAGATTGTTAAACCAGGAGTGGTGATATTTTCTCTGGTGTCTTTTCACTCATGTGTCTTTGAAACAATTCGCATAGGTTTGACAGTACTTTGCGGTTTTAATGCCAAATTGTTAACTTTTCATTCACTTTGCAGCGAAAATTTTCTACTGAGAGCTTCGTCTTAATCTTTAGTGATTTCAGATATTTGATAAACTAGATACGATAGCTTATTAGTGAACTCAGTCATTTAATGATTGAATTATGATTTTTTTCATGAGAAATTATTGAACAGACTAAAACCAAGAAATATTGACTGTTGCTATTTAAAAATGATCTTATCAGATAGTTTTGGAGAGAACGACGTTTGTGAAGTATTCGTGGTTGTTTAATTTCACGTTGGTCCAATAAGTATTAACGCATATAAAACATGTATTTATCGTGCATTTTATGCTCGCTGCAAAGTAGATAGACATCTTTTAAATATCGTTAGAATCAAATTACGGTTGAAGGTATGTTTCACGCTCAACATGAACTTTTACGACCGCAACGAAACTGTTCACATGCTACAATTTTGTGATCAAAGATAATCATTCAAACTGCTATCTTATACAACGTTGTTGAAAATAATTTGATAAAAACTATACGATAAATTTTTCGAAGTTTCTCTGTTAACAGTCTTTGCCAACTATATACAGACTATTGTTGAGACTTGTTGAAAGGTTGAATAATCACTTGAATGATCTGTTGCCAGTAATCAACCTTAGATAACTTGCTGTTAATCGTGTAAAAACAGATATTTCTGACTCAATTTTTTCATTCTAATACATTTCAGACTATAGTAACTGGCAATTGATTATCAGTCTTGATGAGTATTTATGTAGAACATAGGAGTATTTTTTTATAATCATAATTACAAACAATATACTTTTAATGATGAATTGCATACATTACACTTTGATGGAAGATATTTTTATAGTTCTGAACATCAGTGATATCTTACAAGCAATCAACAAGAAAAAAAAATTAAGAAGATGTATGGACCCAATTGAAAGCTTTTTCTGTTAAATAATATAACGAAATATTATCAATGGTAGTGAAATATGTAAACAGTTTGAATACATTTAACCAATAGATGAGTAATGTATTGAAAAAATGGATGTTCAAAAATGTAAGTTCTATAGAAAAAAAAATTGAAACAAAAATATTGAATGAAATAAGAAAAAACATCGAAGTCTTAATCAAGGACAAATTTTGGCTAGAGCAATATTTTTATCTTAGAAGTACGATTCATGCTTGATGTAGTGTAACAAATATATTTGTAGCGTTATAGTATGAAGATGTTCTCAGGATTGTTAAAGGGGTATACGTTATTCGATTGAATTTCCTGACTGTTTGGAATTAGATGTTTTTTTTTATTAATGAAAAACTAAAGATTTTAAAATATTTTTGAATTTATTTCCATGATCATCACATAAACAGTAAAAATGGATGTTCGAATTGAAAATAAAAACAAAACATAAATGTAGGTGAATTTAGAAAGTTTGGCCTTCATGTGTGACAGGCGCAAGTTTGCACGAATCGTCTGTACTGACCATGTATTCGTCGTAAAATGTTCAACCTGCGATTGCAAGATGATTCGCACTGATAGTGCTGTAGAAAAAATCACAATGATATATTTTCGATTTTTAATTTATTTACATCTAACGATTTTGAGTGGTTCAGTCGATGAGCTGAGCAACAGTTGGAGATTTCTCAATTTTTTACAATGTCACATTGTACGTATGTTTAACCTTGATTGAATTTCTTCATTCTCTGGGTTTAGGTCTATTTTATTAATATTAACAAGAAATGAGTTTCTCTATGGAAAGTATTGAATCTTATAAATCGAAAAATGTTATGTTATAAATTCGAAGAAAAGTTTGTAAATATGAAATTAATGTATTATACTGTATTAATGTATTATACTGATGGAAAGAAAGGATATAATTTTTCTGTCGCGGACCTAGTTTTATTTCATGAATTATTCGAGAAAAAGCATTTCGAAATACGTAAAAAGTTCTCGTAAGTAATTATAATTTATACCAGGTAGTTTTACAGAATGATATCGTGTATGAAAAAGTATTTTAACAAGTATTTTAAGTGATGCGTAATACAGCGTCATTATATTACTCCTAGTTTTTATTTTCTTCCGTTCTTCGAAACTTTCGATTATCCTGCAATGGTTTTGATACCAAATGTTTCCTTTAGCCCGTATGTTTATATACATGAGAAAATTAATACTTTTATTTATACATCTTTATATAATGCATACGTACATATATATGTGATCAAGAAATGTTTATTAATTATCCATGATTATAAACAAGTACTGCATTGATAATTGAATCACAATGGAAATATTCATATATATATATATATATATATATATTATGTACGTTATACTTTCATATGTAAATATATCCATACTTTCGCATTTTATTGGAAAGTGGAAAAATAAGTAGGACGATCATTGGATAACGACGTTTGTAATAAAATGTGAAATTGATCCAGGATAGATTAAAATAACGTACTTGACGTCCACCTGGTTTAGCGAGCCAGTTTTGAAAGTGTCGCACTGCGCACGTGCCGCTTTTCACTTCCACACCTCGTCGTCGTCGTCGTCGTCTTTTCGTTTCCTCTGTATTGTCTCATTATGGATCGAACGTACACGAATACTCATAAATAAAAATTGTGTCGGTGAAGTAGATCAGAAGTTCGCATACACATTTTAGCGCACGTGGCGGACGACACTTTTTACGCTTGCTCGCGCGCGCGCGTGAAACTGTTGAACTACTTTCAAACTATTGTGCAGATGCAAAAAAATAAGTATTAACGTTAAACTATCGTTATTTGTTTACAATTAACTTTCTTTCTTGCAAAAGAAATGCGCGTTCTTACCATGTAAAAATCGAAATAAAAAACGATCCTTTACGACAACTGTTGCGTCATTCTTTTCAATGCTGTCTTTCCTCCAAAAGTTTTTTTTCTGTTTCTTAGACGCAGAATAAATTGATACATCCAATTATAAAAACCTTTTTATTAAAAATTCAACATTGTTAACATTACTTGTACTCACATAGTGCTATTGTGCAATAAATAACACTACATCAGAGATTACACACGCACACGCATATATATATACATATACATATACATATACATATTTGTAAGAGAGTGAAATGGAAGAAAAATATTGAACTTGGTTATCTAGTGAATAATGTCTTAGAATATTCCGTATAAAAAACATTAAAAAAGTACAAAAAATGGCTTAATCATTTTGTTCACGAGCCTTAATATAAGTATTCGGTTAACCTATCCAACTAAAGTACAGATGATAAATGCTACAGTAATCATGTGTATTGGAAGAGAATTGAAATTTTTGCTACGTCACAAAAATGATGCATGCATAGAAAATACACGTGTTCGCTTCGATCAATATTAGTAAATTCATTGAGACGTTCTATGAGAGGGGGGGGTATGGGATTGGGGGAAAAAAGGGAAAATATTTGTATATACAATACATGGTATCTATAGGATTAACTTAGACTAGACGTGGACAGAAAATAAAAAAAATCAGTCAGCCACGTAGTTGGATGTTTTTCTCTTGTTTCTTCAGTATTGCAATCGACTCTGAGTAGATCCGATAAATCTGAGTAGATTGTAGATTGACAATGGGTAGTGTACAATGTCACGGGGATGATGAAAAAATGGAGAGTGAATTGGCAATGGGAGAGAATTGGAACAACGAGTGATTTTTGTTGTGTGCAAAGTCGGGGCTGCATGAGTTAGAAGTCGGCGGGGTAACGGGGGCCGGCGACCTTGAGCCTGTGGCTGGGGCTGAAGTCGGGGGGCGAGTGGCGGGGCGACCGGGACGTGACGCGGAACTCGACCGGCAGATCGTAGCACCGGCAGATGCAGCAGCTCGGGAACTTGAACCAGTCGCTGAAGATGCCCCGGCACTCGTTGTTCGGGTCGTACGCCAGCAGCCGGTGCAGCCGGTACTGCTGCTCGCATCGGCAGCCCTCTCGGCAGTACATCTGCTTGTTCTCGTGCCTGCAACCCACCCTCGTATCAACCCCAACCCAACCCAACCCGACCCGGCCAACATACACACGCACCTCCATCATGTGAAACACTCCATCTCACTCGATTCGTCAGCTTTTCTCACACCCACCTCCACAACAATACTCATCCCTCATTTTGCTTTGTCTAACCGGAAGCTTTGCGAAGCCGCAAAAACCAAACTTCCCAATCACGGACACCCTCATTTTCAAAAATAGATTTCTGAATGAGCAGTGCGCGTGTGCGTATGTAGGTTTTTGGCACGCGATAATCTTTGAAGAAATAAATGTGTCCGAGCTTTCTGAAACTTAGCATCACGAGTCATTGGTGCGGCAACACGAGAATCGAGTTGAAACGTAAGTTCCATTAACAGAACGTCTAATTACAGAGTATCAAGATTTTCGTAAATTTACTTAGTGAGTTGTTTAACTCATACTTTCTATTTTATTTAATCAAAAACCATCATTCATCAGTCATTAATAATCGTTAGAGATATAACTGAGTAAACTATTTTGCATTTTTGAAACGATACTCAAAATGATAATGATTCATAGTAAACGAGATACATCATCATTAGCCACAATTCAAAAACTGCATACGTATTCGTGATAACTTACGCAAATATTTTTCTGCACACAATTAAAGCTTCTCTTAGAAAGCTTACTGATAATGCACTTGATAGCGGTTTTTTGTTTCGCCTCCTGTTAATCACCCTCACCGTCACTTTTTCAATAAAAATTTAACGCTCGCATTTTAGATATAGATAGATTACATTTCTAAGCGTTCCAAGTTTTAACCGAACCAGCGTACTGAACTGATGAAACATTACTATTTAAAATTTCGCGACGCTCCCCTGCTGTGAATATTCACTGTTTTTCTTCACTTGTGCTATCCTCACCGATGAATAGTACTTTTTGACTATTCTAAATTTAAAGAGAAAATTAGTAAGCAAGGTTTGATAATTGTCAACCAATGATCATGAACTGACTGGTTTCATACTGGTTTTTTGATTAATAAATTACAATGGACGAGCATGTTTATTTACGTGACATAAAAAGTTGACTAGTTCTAGGCTGAATAGCTACTCCTCATCTAGAGCGTCGCAATATACTGCACTACTTCATAAAATATTTCTTCCATATAATATCATGTCGCGTTTTTTGAAATGCAAATAGTTGTGAGTATTGTTGTGAGTTGATGTTTGGTTGAATCGAGGGCTGAATAAATAATTACAGATATATTTTGTATATGAATTAATCAAAGCTGAGATTGAGCTTTCAATATATATCGAGTCAATGCGAGTATATGTGGCAAGAACGCGTGTGGGATGTATACAAGTGATAATATATGGTAACTCACGTGCACTTCTCCCAATGCACGTACTGCTCGAATGGGTAGAGGTTGAGCAGGGCTAGCACTTCGCCCCTGGTGTTATTAGCCCAAAACGGCGCGACCACTTCCTCCTTCACGGGGCAAGCGTTTCTGAAAGTTACATCCAGATCCTTCTTGTATGTTTGTTCCTGCCGTACATATATACGTATGCGTCGGGGCTGCACTCACATGCCACGGACTTTGAGCACAGGAGCCTCTTGCTTGTCCTTGGCAGCGACGTCCTGGAACAGCTGGCTCTCGATGGGCTGTGCGTCGGGCTTGAGGTCCGGTTTGGCGTCCGGCTTCGGGTCCGGCTTCGGGTCCGGCTTGGCGTCAGGCTTGGCGTCCAGCTTGGCGTCCAGCTTGGCGTCCAGCTTGGCGTCAGGGGGCCGGTACTCGGGCCTGGGCCTGAACTGTTGCTCGAGCAGCTGCGCAGACGACTGCTCGGCTAAAGTCGTCTCGTCGGAGGGGCCGGGCGGCACCGTCGTCTCCGGTATGTCGGTCAGCAGCTCGACGTCCGCGTCGAACCGGTCGATCGACTGCTGCTGTGGCTGTGGCTGCTGTTGCTGCTGCTGCTGCTGCTCGCCGGGGATCTCGTTGATGCTGAGGTTGTGCACCGTCGCGATCTTCGCGAGGCTGAGCTGGACCGTTGCTGGTGTTGCTGCTGGTTCGGCCGGGGCCGGCTCGTCCGACTGGTCGAGCGAGCGAGCCGAGCCGAACCGAGCCAACGACTCCGCCTGCAGCTCGTACTTTTCAAACGGGAACTGGCTGTACAGGGCGCTGTGCAGCTCACACAAAATTACTATTAATATAATATTCTCATACTGCAGCTCACATTCTATCGCAGCATTTACGTGATTTTTTTACTTCGTCGTCATATTCTTCAACTTGAACTCAAATTACAACTTGCAAATCCAGATTCTCCAAAAAATATTTTTCCCTCTCAAGTGCATGCTAAGATGATCACATGGTCAATTTGTAATTGTTTGTCAATGTATTTTGGGGATTTAGAAAAAAAACACATCCCAGAATCTATCGACCAACAAGTTAACATCCCAATCTCGGGCGAATTATACACAACATACAAACAAATACAAAATTTACCATGTGATTACACCGAGGGGGAAAAATTTGACATATTTGATTGGATTGAAAGTATGTAACGAGTATAATACTGCCGATGTTGAATATTTAAAGTGTATGAAATGGTTGGGCACGTGTGTGTGTGTGTGTGTGTGTTGTGTGTACCTGGCATCGTCTGGGTACAGCTGGTTGTGCTGCGTCTCCAGCTCAAGCTCCACGTCGTTCTTCTCAAAATCCTTCTGCAGTATGCTGAAGTGCTTCTCGTCGCCGTACATCCGCCTCATCAGGCCCTGGTTCTCTTGGACGAATCTGCGCACGGCCCGCCTGCAAATTGCCCCGGCCACGTGTTGTACAACAGACACGTTATTGCGCTCGCGACAGCTGGGCATGCGGGCAAGTAGAAAAAGGACAAACTCACCAGGGATAGGCGTTGCCGGCTATGGTGCACCAGTTCTCGTGTCGGAAGTCGCAAGGCAAGTCCGGGCCTCGGGCCCTCGCCACCCGGGACGACGGCTTGCTGCACGCCGACGACGCGTCGTACCCGAACCCGCCTTCCAGCCCCAAACTCCCTGAGCTTATCGCCTGAAATCATATATACTCATGCAGTATGTCACCCGATTTCTCACTTGTCCCTCGCGCATATACCTACAACGCATTGGACAAGTCGTTCGATGCACGCCGCATCAAGCATACAAAGGGAAAAATTGCCAATTCACCCGAGTCCTTCCCGTTCAGCTGGCGTTCAGTATTTTTTTAAACGTTAGTAAAATCGATCGGTTCACAATCACATGATAGCTGAATATCAATATCAAATGGCCAATAGAATATCCGTCGGTTCCAACATTGCTTTATAATATAATAAAAAAAATTAACGGAAGTATCTCGATTCCTAGTGAGAAAATCAGAATCACCGCGTATTATTATCATCATGATATGTAAAAAGCTCACAGGTCGAGTTATAACTTGCAGCTCGAATCACATTTTTCAAGGGGTTTAGATGAAAGAAGGAAGGAACAGAAAACCACACTCGCGGATTGGTGACTCGAGCACAGGGTCGCGATTAAAAAACACGACAGGCTGATGATGGCGCGCGCGCGGGCACGCACCATAGTATTGGGGTCACAGTTTTAAATGGATCTTGGCGTATAAGTTTCGCCGACGGCAAAACACTTTCACCGGTGGGTAAAAAAATCAAAAGAGATACTAGGCTTCATTTGCATATCATTCTATTTTCATTTTCACTCAGCTTATGCAAATTAAGACGTAGAGGGTCCGATGGTGTTTGCTTTACTCTTCTCAACTCGAGCCTCCTCTTCAATCGCGCTCTAATCTTGTTTTTGTTTCTCACGAGAAACACCCGATTGCGACACGGATCGACAGCGATCCGTGTGTTTGTCGAATTCGAATTGACGTGCTTGAGGAGCGAGGCGCGCAGTTCGAATCGAGCGCAGCGCACGTGTCGAAGCCGCCGCGGTGTGCGGTGTGCATTGAGTGCACGCGGTGAAAGTGTTTGAAAGCGCTTGGAGTTGAAAGAATCCATGGAAAAGTGTCGCATCGTCGATCGGACGTATGCAACAGCCGCCAATATAAATCGTACGCTGGGATTAGGATTTGCGGCCAGTTTACTGTTTAGTCTCGAGGGAAGGGCGAATCTGATGTGCAAAGTAAAAAGTAATCGGCCTTGCCCGGCCAAAGGAAAGCACTGGAGAGTGAGGACGAATGAGTATATAGGGCGTGTTGGGGGGTACGAACCGTGGACATGTACAGGTGGGCGCGCTGGGCACGTGCAGGGTATTTTTGCGCGAGATGCACGTAGCCATGGCTGCTGCGCGCGATGTACGCATATATAGGTGTGTGTATATATGCGTGTACAACGCGTCCCGTTACACCGGTTTCTCCTGCTCGTGCGCGCGCGCGCACGCGAGGCGCAATATACATATAGGAAGTGTCTACATACTCATATGTGATCTGGCTCTCGCATGCGCGCCCCTTCGATGCGTTGAAAGTCTCTGATATATCAAAAATATATTCGTATGCATGTGCGTGTTGGGGGGATCGATTGACGGGCGGCGGGTGAATCGTCGAAGCGAACGACGGTAATCTTCAAAACTGCGGTTGGTTGGTGATCAAACTCTTATGGGGGATGAATAATCGTCGCGACTGTGCTGCAGAGGGTTGGTTGAGGGGGGGTTGGGCCGGGCGGCAGATGGAAATAGTAATTACAAGTAGTTAGGGATCGACGGATCGATCGATGTGAATTACCAGGAGCGATAGAAGGGCGAGCTGGTATGGGCAGTAGTAGGGGCGGCCCATGGTGCACGTGCGGCGCTCTCGGCTGGGCAACACTGACTGCGCGCGCGCGGCCGCGCTGGCCCGCGCTGGCCCGGTTGCGCGCTGGCGCCAGCGAGCGAGCTTTCGACTGCGCGACGACGGTGCGCTCGGGTGCCCAACAGAGCTGCTCTGCGCCGCCGGCCGGCCGAGACAACTATACGCTTTGTGGGTCACGGGGCCTGACACGGGCCGGCCCCGCGCCGCGGTACCGTTACCCGGCCGTATCCCGCCCGCGACAACTGGGTCACACGGCTCGAGCTCCAGCGAGCTCGCGGCCATCATCTCGCGCGCATATACTCACACCTCGAGCTGCAATGCACCACTGCGCGCCCATCATTCCGTTTATCCGGCGGCTGCTGCTCAGATATATCTGCATCTCTCTCAGCACAATTCCTTTCAATTCGTTACAGAATGCAGTGCAGCGCGCAAAACTATCGCGATCTATACACAAGTGTGTATACAGCGTGAAAGTCGTTGAACGTGAAGAAAAAGAACGAGCTGCGCGCAGGCAGCTGAACATAAGCAAAAAAAATTGAGTGTAGCGAGCGGAATTCGACGAACAACGCCGCTCCGGGAATTTCGGGGAAAAAAGCTTCGGGGATGATTCGCGAGACAGACCGCGCGACCGATGGAAAAGTCATATATATCTATATAGATATCGGGTGAACAGAAGCTGCTAATTACTCGGGTAGTTTGTTTTTTTCCTATCCAGGACTTATATCCTCAATTCCTCACACTAGCTGAGAGATGTGTATACCCGCGCTGCCGCTTGCAGAGTAGTATCTATATACATACATCTAATCGCGCTCGAGTTGCATGAGTCGCAGCGCGTCGAGATTTGAGATATATATATGAATTGATGACTTGAGGTGGGGACACACTATATGAAGTGACTGAAGTGTGATCGCAGTGCGCGCGCATATACATTGCAGCGATCTTATATCTGGAATCAGTGGCGCGCGGCGGCAATTGGCGGCAATTCGAATTTCACATGTTGCCGCAAGTGACGCAAGCGCCGCACAGCCGAGCATGCAGCCGACTGTCGCGCGCGTGGTCGCTCGGTCAATGGCGACTTGGGCTCCATCGGGCTCCCACGAGGCGATGGCTCGCGGCGACTGCCGCTCGAGCCCTTCGAGTTCGCGACTGCGAGTTTGACGTGCGCGCCGTGTCCGTGGACTGCGTCCTCCGTATAATACAGTACGCCAGGTGTGTGTGCCGTTCTCGAGCCCGACGAGATGTACAGGGTGCTGGGGATGCGGGCCGTCTCTGTGCGCCTCCTCGCCGGCCCCCACCGATCGCCCCGCGCTCCTTGCCTCCTATGCTCCGGCATCTCCGACCGTACGTATCTTATGCATATACACCTTCACCCGAGGCATACCACTCAAAACCCAGCTTCGTACCTTTCGCCTCCCTACTCATTTCAGCTCTCCCGAGTATGCGAGTGCCTTTTCAGGTTATCTCGCGCCGCGCGCGCACACTTCAGTGTTTTTGTTTTGATCCACTGCACGGCCTGCCTCCGTTTGCTCACTATACTTATAAAAATCTGCTCTCCTTGCCTCGCCGTGCCCACCCGCATTCGTCCTTGTACATTGATTTATACATATATTCTACACAGATCACCTACTTTCCCAACCGGTCAAACACTCTTCCACTGTCAACACTGTCACACTTGGCTCAGTCGACAGGAGAAGAACCAAGAAGAAAACCAAAAAGTACGCGGAATTGCTCGAAGGTACATCTAATTGTACTTATCAAATAGTTTTTGTTTCAATGATTACATCTCCATGATTATTGTTATTCTAGTGACTAATTCTACTACAAACAATAGAAAGGCTGCCATTCAGAAATTGAACGCTGCACAATTGTCTATTCTGGTTGATCAGCCAGATATTACTCTGGACAAGTTGCATAAACTTGGAGGTAAACAATTAACTAAGAGAAAAAAGTCAATTAGTACAACTCGTTCGAATAAGTCAATTACAGATAAAGCTTCTTCCACTTTGGTGAGTAGATATAATCAAGTGATTGTCTGGCAGTTTATTCAAATTATTTATCCAACTGATTTTTCTCCAACAGGGTACCGATTTATTTGATTACGAGGATACTTTCAGTGATATTAAGGGTTTACATAAGCTAACCAGGGATGTAGAAGACTCGGAAGAGTTGATTGCCGAAGAACTGGAATCATCTGGAATGGATCCAACAGAGGTAATTGAAACCTCTTCTCTTGTAAACTGCATCAACAAAGAGACTGCAGAACAAGTCATAAACACTACTGATAACAGATCAGATGAAAGGTCAGTGAATGATTATTGCACAAACATTTACAATTCAATTGTAATGTAACTAATCATTTGAAAAACACCTCTTAATAAACTAGTGACTATTTTAATGGCTCATTATTTCATTTCAATATATAGCGAAGTTCCAGATCATCAGGAAGAATTGGAGGAGGAAACGATTGACAGAGAGCGCAAAGCTAAGGAGGCAATAATTTACAAAGAGAAACTTAAGCAATTTAATAATGTACTCTTAGGTTATATTGATGTATGTATAAATAGCGGTTCGTTGAACTACGGAAGTAATGTTATCCACTCGTTTAATAAGAGGAGGAAAACAAAGAATCAACCTCTTTATGTAAATAATATATCAGTGTACAATATGTATATAGAAAAACTAGCATCTAATACAGATTTGATGAGTATTTTAAAAATTTTAAAAAAGTTGAGAATGGATAAGATTAGTCTCACGGCTCAAACTTATGCTTTTATTTTTTACTGCATCAGTCGCATAGATGGCGATAACACTTATAAATTAGGTAAATTTGTTTTTGTCTCTACTAACTGATTCACTTTGTGTAAAACTATTTCTGAAATGGTTATCTAATTTTACAGAACGTTTGAGGAATATCCAAGGAGAAATGGTTAATGATGGAGTAGTTTTGAATGACATTTTAACAAAATCATTATTTGTGCTCGATCAGAGAAAACATGTTGAAGCAATGATTAAATTAATAGATGATAAATTTGAGCCATCTTATGAAATGCCAGATCCTTCTTACGACTGTCGGTTGTTAGAACAGTTGAAAGAAGAAGATGCTAGTCCATCAAGCCCTGTAAAGGGATTATTTAGTCATGCTGATTTCAAAGATCGACTGGAAAAACAGATAAAGATGGAGATTGATGGCCAAGTAGAAGTGCAAAATATTGCCAGACAAAATACATCTTCAAGTACTATCAAACATTTTGTAAGTTCTCTTCTATCATATTGTTTATTCATTATATTTAGCATATTTAGCAGTGAATAAATTTTTATTAACTTGAATAGCGGAATAAATTATCTAGTATAGAGGAAAAATGGCAAACCGTTGCATTAAGAGCTTTCAAGAGGGATGTTATTACCCTTAAAAGTCGTGAGAAGCTTACGTGTAGAACTAAAATGATGCTTCATCCATACTTGACTATTTTGGAACCAGAAGACTATTCCAGCCTTATACTCAGAGAAGTTAGAAACTTGGGTATGGGTTCGGAAATGTATACTTTACCATTCACATCATTATGTCGTCAACTAGGACATCAAGTATTTAAACTGTACGAGGTAAGAATCGGATTGTTAAAAATTGCCCATTAATCTTTTTGTAAAAGTGTCACTATTATAAGGATGATTCATCATTAACAGGCAAGAATGAAGCAAAAAAAGGGTGTAAATGATAAAATGTCAGAAATATATCTGCAGTATTGCAATTGGTTAATAAATAGAAACGATAAATTGAATAATCGTGCTAAGTGGATGTTCTTAGAGCATGAAGCCAATAAGTACGGAGTAAATTTGGGTGTTCAAGTACCAGAATGGCAGAGTCATGTCCATCTAATCATTGGAAAGTTTTTGTTCAATATCATTCTGAATGACCTCAAGTTCAGTACTCACATTGGTAAAAAGAATAACCATCACGAAGGCCATTTAGTTCCAGCATTCTTCAAGATTTTCAGATATAGTGGCTATATAATGAGAAACGAGGTATTTATACAAGATTTTTCTCTATCAATTTGATTTTTTTCAATTCATCAGAAAACAGTAAACTGAACAATAAACTTGATGTTTTTCCGATACGGAAATTGTTGGGCACGCTTTTCGAGCCCGGGAGAGTGAACTTTGCGCCAAGTATCAGAAAATAATTCTTGATGATCATTATTTTTTTTCTACATGATTTCGTATGGTCTAAATCTTTTCAAATCCTTTCATTTTTAAAGAATATCATAATTGCATCTAAAATGTGATTTCTATTATCAGATCAAACCACATCCCCTTATAGTGAAGTTGTATAAAGAATCTCAACCGGAAACCTTAACTTTCGATACTACTCTTGTACCTTCAGTCTGTCCACCAAGACCTTGGGTGTCTATTCGCGATGGAGGATATGTTGTTTCAAGGACTGATGTAGTTAGGGTAAACAGTATTGGTGTGAGTATTGAGCTGTAGGTGTGTCTCATTAGAAATTGAGAAAAATATTGCATTATACATGTTTATTCAACTGTTTTTAGAATCAACAATGGGATAGGCTAAGTAGTACACCGCCAAAAAAATTATATCCAGCTCTGGATAGTTTGAATCAATTAGGATCTATTCCTTGGACAATCAACTCATCTGTTCTAGATGTTGCCATCAAGGTAATTAAATTGGTTGTATTAAACATTATAAACTTGAGTAATTCACATCAATCTAATGTTAATATTTTTCTAAGGTATTTCAAAATAATGGATCAGTTGAACTGAACATGCCTCAACCATCTTCAGTACTCCAGCCTATTCCAGCTGCACCCAAAGATGCTACACCAGAGGAGAGAAAGAGTGTAGAAAGAGCAAGAATGGAACAGAGAAGAAAACAGGGTGAAATGCATTCCTTATGGTGCGATGCTCTGTACAGATTGTCTTTGGCTAATCACGTGAGAATCATGTTTTTACTGATCATCAAGTATCATCAAGACTCGATAGAAATAAAAGGATCGTTTGCGTTCGGATAGATTCTAAAATCATGATTTGAAATTTCAGTTCCGGAATGAAACTTTTTGGTTACCACACAACATGGATTTTCGAGGTCGCGTTTATCCTGTGCCTCCTCATCTAAATCATTTGGGTTCGGATTTGGCAAGGTCAATTTTAAAATTCTCTCTAAAAAAACCATTGGGAAGCAATGGGCTGGACTGGTTGAAGCTACACTGTATAAATCTGACTGGTGTTAAGAAAAAAGAACCAATCCGGGAACGATTGAAATATGCCAACGAAATAATGGATGACATTCTCGACAGTGCAAATAATCCTCTAAAGGTAGTTTTCATTATGTGTTCATTCCCATTTTTATATTTATTTCATTTGAAGACTAGAGACAAATTTTCTTTCATTTTTACATGAGGTACTGCCATACTGTACAATTTTAACATTTTTACGACATTCAAGTATTAATAATAACTATAATTACCCTTTAAATTCACTCGCAATTATTAATCAAGAGAAATATTTTTTATCCATACTTATTCACAATTGTATACGAGTTGAATGTAACTTGAAAACATTGAAAAATTATATAACAAGGGCAAAATGTGGTGGGCCAAATCCGACGAGCCGTGGCAAACCCTCGCAACGTGCATGGAAATTGCTGCTGCTCTGAAATCCAAGAAACCTGAAGAGTTCTTGTCTGGCTTTCCAATTCATCAAGATGGCAGTTGTAATGGTCTTCAGCATTATGCAGCTCTCGGTAGAGATCAAATTGGCGCTGTGAGCGTCAACTTATATCCCAGCGATTATCCACAAGATGTATACAGTAATGTGGCGTCAATGGTGAGTTTAATTCAGATTCAATCAATCTTAGATTATTTTTACGGTACTCCACAAACTAGAGTTCATTTAGATTGAGAAGTATTGATACATTAGACATACTTTATGCGATATTAATTTCAGGTGGACGATTTACGCAAAAAAGATGCAGCAAACGGCAACCAAACGGCAAAAATTCTCGAAGGTTTCGTAAAGAGAAAAGTTATTAAGCAGACCGTCATGACAACTGTTTATGGAGTAACGTGGTTTGGAGCCAAGTTGCAGATTGCTCGACAGTTGAAAGGTCTTGATAGTTACTTGACTCCTTTTTCCTCTATGTTACGAATAAATTAACGCAAACACTCAAACTTTTCATTATTCTACAGATTTGGACGATTTTCCTCAAGAACATGTGTTGCTAGCATCGACATATTTAGTCAGTAAAACATTTGAATCTCTTAGATCTATGTTCAAGAGTGCTAGAGAAATTCAGGATTGGTTTACCGAATGTGCCCGACAAATTTGTATCACACGGGAGCAGAATATGGAGTGGGTAACCCCGCTTGGACTACCTGTTGTTCAACCCTATAGTAAAGCACTTCGGTTTGAAGCTGCTAAAAAGAACGTGACTACGTTGTTTACGTCAGACATTTATAGGTTCGTGTCACCATTTCTTTTCTCAGGAAATGGCCAATTTATTTATTTTCCATTGAGTGGATTTCTCTTTCTAAAACCCATGAAGTTGAAATTTTTTTATTCGCAAATTCCATTTATGACAGGTGTTGAGATTATTAGTATTCAATGTGTAAAATAATTATACACGATAGTTTTTGTTACGTATATTAGACTATTGAGAAGAATTTACAGGAAAAATTTTTATTTTTCAGGCGACCTAATGTGATGAAACAGAAGAATGCTTTTGCACCAAATTACGTTCATTCTTTAGATTCTAGTCATATGATGCTTACCAGTATACACACTGAACACAAAGGCATTACTTTTGTTTCTGTACACGATTGCTATTGGACTCATCCATGTACTGTTGAAATCATGAATAAGGTAAGATATCTAGGCTTATACCAATCATGGTGTGATTATCAATACTGCAATTGTAAGTGCATTTCTTTTTTTATTCATAGATCTGTCGAGAACAGTTCGTTGCTTTGCATTCAGAACCGATTCTTAAAGATCTTTCCAAGTTTTTGATTGACAAATTTGCATATAAGGACTCGTGAGTATCTTACATAATTCCGCAGTTTTTTTTTGATTATTATGAATTCAGTCAATTTATATGTTCTGATGCTTATAGAGAAATGTATCTAGACAACACCTCCAAAAACAAAAAGAATCCAAATAATAATCTGATGAGAAAGAAGCTAAATTCAACTCTGGCAAGCGTCCCAGAGCAAGGTGATTTCGATCTCAATGGGGTTTTATCATCGACGTACTTCTTCAGTTGAAACATTGAGAGAAATAAATTTTTTACGACATCAAGTGAGGTACCAAAATAGTACATGTATATAAATGAAAAATCTCTATCCATCATTCAGTTATTGAATAGTCACATTATTTCAGATTCTAATAAATCATCATCAGTTATACGAGAGTAAGAGTGTTGTTTTATTCAACACAAGTTTTTTGTTGAACATAATGACTGTTATAGATTGTTATAGAACTATACTTTTACGAAATAATAAATAGTTTTTAAAATTGGTAATTCTTATTGTATCTTTTCTTATTATATTCTTATTGTATAATATACATTACTCCATCACAAGTTGTTGGGTCTGCTGTATAATAATACGGTAATCATCGAATTTTGTCGGAATTTCATAGCTTCTGGCTCTATAGTCAATTTTCTGTATCTAATAGGTATTTTTTCTACGTCTATGCGTGCAACTCGCTCACTCGCATCTAACTTGGCTCAGCTGCATGATATACGTACATATTATTTTTTAGGATAGTAAAAAACATCGTAAGATTAAAATAATTATAAAATCAAAATTCATTTTAATGTATCACATAGAGAACATTTACACAAGTGTGATTTTCAATAATATTCAGGACTGATTTTCCTTTTTCTTGATACCCGCGGATCGCAGTTAACGCTTGGTCGCAGTATACACGTGAGCACAGGTGGAACTTCGCACGTGCATTTCACGCATGTCGAATAATAGTCCGTTGCTTGGCTCAAATGTTCTCCTATTTGCAGGGTCAAATTGCCGAATATGCATTTCGCGTTGTCTGAAAAGATATTACACGATAACAGTTTTGGCACAAAGCTCATGCTGTAACAAGTATATATCGAACGAACTACGTTATTTTGATCATAATTCAAATGTACCAATGGTCACTTTTTACTTGTTGTTTGGATTGTTCAATCTTATTTAATGCGCAGTTGTAACTTGATCAATCCGATTTATGTTATTGAGAATTTATTGAATATAAGTATACCTGAGACATTTTTCGCGTCGTCAATTTTGTCGGGCGAACTTTCATATGTATACCGGGCCACTTTGTCATTTTTATTTTCTGAAAAGTAAAATTCCATTGGAAAATGACGAAACAGGGAATTGAGGTATGTGCGCGTGTCAATCGTGTATACTCACGACATCTGGTAGAGTGACTGCAGCTGGTCGTGGGTGGCTGGTGGCTTCGATATATGGGAGCGCAATCAGGGTCCAAGTCATTGTTAAGTTCGTTTACGCAAGGTATTTCACTACAGAATGGCTTGACGTTTTCTCCTTATGTGATAAAACAGTAAAAGATGTTTCTTTGAATTTGAGATAGATTTTAATCGTAATTGGTGAGTTTCTTTCTAACACTTGGCTGGTTGATTGAATCAAATTCAGTTTTTTTTCTCTCTCTCTCTCTCACACACACAAACCACAAATATATATCAAGGCGATTTCGGCGTTTACATCAACTGAAAATAATTTGTGTAATACACCGTCAACAGCTTACCTTTGTAACCACGTAAACATTGACACCTCATTTTTGGATATCCACTAGGGTAAAATATCTCTCCGACGTCGTACCATTTCCCTTCGGATTCGCATTCGAATACATCCACGCCCTTTTTGGCTGGAATCGACAAAAGTTTACCGTTCAACAGTTGTTCGTATTCCATACAATATTTATAGACAAAAAAGTCGAAACTCACGACAAATCTCTACGCCACAACAGGAGTCTTCTTGTTTTTTGAAGAAACATCCCCTTCGCGTTGGTATAACGTTGCAAGCAACAGCTGAGCAACGAAACTCGGCTCTGCTGTTTGATGAGCAATCAATGGAATGTATATTAACTCTTCACGTTTATTTCGTCGAGAATGTGTGACGATGGAATGCCTAAATGGCTAAGAATTTTTTCTAACATTAATTAATAGATATACATATACTTACACGTCTCTCTTTCCTTTGGTGCAAACACACGCGACTTGGCACGGATCGGTACGATCTTCATCCTTGAGTTGTTCCCCAATTGCGTATTCTTTGCCATTCGCGTAGCATTTGCCAGTTGATCTTTCGCGCAGATGAGAACAGTCGTACCTGGTGGCACAGCAGTCGCCCGGCTTGTCGTAGACCGGCTTGCACTGCAAATCCTCGTAATACCTTATCGGCCCTTTGCAATTCGTTTTGTCGCATTCTACAAAAATCAGCAGTTAAAATATACTTAATTGTTTAATTAATGCGAATCGAGACAAGTAAAATTACTCAATTGACAGCTGTCTATGTACTGCATCAACTATAATAAACTATAAAAAATAACTAATATTGTCCAAATAATACGATTCAGTCTGCAGAAATAAAAGTACTCACTATATTTCACTGGTGCTCAAGAGAATTGATTCACTGCAACGAATTTCGAGAGTAAAAAACATAGAGAGCGAACTTGTTTTTCACAAGCGGTGAAACCAATACTACCCTTGTATGAGACTCCTCGCGCGCAAGCACAAAAATAATATAGTAATTCCAGTTGGCCGGTTGAAATATTGAAAGCTTATATACTGTGTGCGCGCGTGAGTATGTGTGTGTGTGTGTGTGTGTGTGTGTGTGTAATTTACCTTGTGCAGTTACATGAAGAACAGCAGCGACGATGACGAGAGCAGCGATGAGCATCAGGAGGTGCCCTGGTTTCCTGTTGCTCATGTTGGCTGGAGAACTTTGAATTCGCTCCGAGTGCCCCAGACGCGTATACACTTATATATACATCTACGGCTTGTCGTTGCCCATCAAGTATTGGAAGGGGCCAGATACGCACGTAATACGGCTCACTATATCTCACGCCTGCGCTTAGAACAATTACATAATCGCACCTTGCGCATATCTAATGAATCTCTCCTTAAAATATCTCATTGTATTCATGCATTTATTTATATCAAATACTACTATCTAAATATCTTACAATGAAAATCCCATTGTAAGCTTTAGTGAAACGTTTTTCACTGTAACAGACACTGAATTTCAAACTATAAATATGAAATCACCAATTTTCACTGTGATTTACAGTGAACGATATTCGACTTAAGCTTTCGTAGTGCGAAAACAAACTTTAGATTTCGATCAAATATCTTTCCTCGCATAACTACGATCTATTTCAGGGCAATTCAATTTCATAAATCTGATATGCGACTTAATCTATGCTGTAATTTACTTTCGTTCTTCAAGCATGTCATTATCAAAAAATAGAAACATCTGTGTCATCAGAATCGCAGCATATTGGGCACATGTTTGTTCTTTCTGGTATATGGCCACAAAGTACGTCCATCGATTGCTATGTATATATATATATATTTATATAATCTTTTTTGTGGACAGTGTCAGCAACCCACCCACGAGGCGAAGCCAATCTTTAACCTTTAGAGGGCCGGAAAATCAATATTTTGACGCATCATATAAACTTGTTTAATGTTTATTTTTAGACTAAAATATATATTAATTTATAATTATTTTCACTTATTAAAGTCATTTAAGATAAATTTACCCCTCCACACCCCTTTTTACCTACCCCAAATCCATTAAATCTGTATTTTCTACATTGTGCAAGTGGTCATAAAATTTGACTATCAACCCTTCAAAATGCTTTAAATATTTCATTAAATCTACAAATTTAACTCATATAATGTCCTCATAAAGAAAGAAGCGTTTTCTACTATTAAAAATACATTTTTTAAAAATTTGAAATTTTCAACATTAGCAGTTCCGTTCCCGGCCGGAGAATCAATATATTGACGCACCTCATGATCGACACTTCGTGTATGATCAATCATTGATATGAGGTATCTTAAATACCAGTTTTCTGAGGGCGATATGCTCTTCCAAATCCCGGCCCTCTAAAGGTTAATTTTGATCGGTAACGTTCAGATTTGCACGATATGTATTTTGCGTTTCGTGAAAATTTCCTCGTCAAAGACTTTCTCTCTGTTTGCGTTTTCTCTACATCTGCCGAAAATTTGTATATTTTTCAAGTTTTTATTAGCAAAATTCCCTTTTTTTCCGTCCCTCTAGAGCTCCGATTTGACCCAATTCATATATGTAATGCTCACCGCCCAACGGAGCGAATTTCTATTATTTTTGTTATTGCAATGCAAACGCAGCATGTGGGCGTATTCGCAGAGGCGCTCGTCAGCCCAACGGCTCTTTCCTGAGCGAAATCAGTCCGCGGAGCACGTGCTTTCGACCAGGGGATGAAGAAAATATACAATATCCATGTACATACATATACATACACGTGAAAGCATACTTATCGAAATCATTATTCACTCTTGCGAATCGCTCGTCAATGTGTATTCAATAAGCCTCAAGTTCGAAAAATCAAAATCTTGTTGGCATGGAACAGTGTACAATACAGCTTTTTGCTTTTCATCACGCGTTACATTTTTCACTATTTTTCCGCCTACGTGCGAGTTAAATATCCAAATACGACAGTTTGTGGTACAGCTGTGTATCTTCATCTGTCTCTGTCAAGCCTTACTTCTGCTTCATTAATTTTATATTTTTAGCATCACTACAAATATTCAACTCTAATCAAAGGTTTTTATTTCAATTCAATGGATCATTCAATTTGGCGCGTACTGGCCGCGACTATTATGATTATAAAAGCGTTGAAGGCGAGAATAACTTGCTTCAATAGCTTATTCAGTTCTTGCATACATTTGGAATTTCAAACAACTACCAATGGTAGTTTATTAGCGCTTTCAATTTTGACACGTCAAGTTTACCCAACAAAAATACATTCAACTAAACTTTAATTGCTATTCATATTTTCCAGTTATACTGAAATCATTGTATAGGAAACTAGATGTCTACGCAGGTCAAATATATATATATATATTCATACATTCAACTGATTAAAGATTATTTTCTCTCGTGTTTAGAGTTGCAATTTTGAAAAAAAACATCGCTATCGAATACTTGTGTGTCATCCAAGTTATAGCCACAATTAAAATGGAATTTCATTACTATTACTTTTATGTGCCTTGAAAATGACACTGGTGTGAAAAGCTTTGATGCTCTTTTTCTCAATGAAGATATGTACACAAGTCTGTCATCGTTGACAAGAGTGTAAGACAACAAATGTTGAGTAGGAGTCGAGTGTTCGAGTGGCATCAGATTGAATGGTAAATATGTGTATACGTATTGGTAAATCAGGTAGTTTTACTAATACGCGCCGCGTTTTTTTGTTCTAATGCGCGGCGCGAATCTCGGCTGATAAATTTATTACAATTCGAGTCAAATCCAATAAACTTGAGTACGTATATGCCCGCAATTATTGCCATCTCACGCAGTTTCATCTAACTATTGGTGCGGCCTGCAATGAGAGATTGAGGGAAATCGATATACCGATATCTGCCTGCGCAAACATCCTCATGTGGGTCCCGAAACAAGCCTATCCCAAGTTTTTGCACGAGCCCAGCGAGCAGTGCAAAGCGGGAGAACTTGTTTAAATCAAACATATTGTACTGTTCAGTCGACGGATATACTTCGTTGACGGATTTTCATTATTCCATATAACACACATAAATTACATTGGTAACAAGAAAAATTACGTTCAAACAACGCCAATATAATTCCAGGAACAGACATATTACGAAACGTTACGTGTCCGAGCTTTTTATACAATCAGAATCAGATAGCGTCGGATGCATGGCACGAAAGACATGTAATAATACAGCAATACAATAATCTACAATTCGTATGAAACTGCAGAGAAATCAATTGGCTAGTCAAATTTGGGATGGACGGTGACATCGCATTGATGATCGGGAAGCCGCTGGCAGGTGGGCGTAGGTGGGACTTCGCAGACGCATTTCACGCACACCGAACTGTAGTCTGTAGCTTGGTTCAACTCGTCTCCTATGCTCATGGTCATGTTGCCGAATTTACATTTCATATTGTCTGAAACAATTACAAGATTACATGACTTCCATCGACGCTTGCGGCGACAGCGGCAACACTGTATAATATCTACTACATGAGTATACACAAATGAGAAAAATGAAAATAGAAATATTTACGTCGGAATAAAAATAATGGTGAAAAAAAAGTGATTAATGAATATCTGTAGGTTAATGAATAGTTTGGAATTATCAAATGGATAATAGTCGAATTCGATACCTGAATCTTCTTTTCCGACGGTACACTTTCCGGATGGATATTGATTCTCAGTCGGGATGACAGTATCATTACCATTTTCTGAAAAGAAATTCGAATTTAATAACAAATCTATAAAGCAAATTAGTTAGGAAACTGAGGTATTTTTAATTATTCATGTGACTCACGGCATCTGAAAGAATAGCTGCAACTGGTTCTCGGTGACTGGCTGCTATAATATATGGGAGCGCAATTTTCACGCAATTCCACGAGGCGACGCATTTCAGTTCCGCATGATATTTCTTTGCAGAATGGCGCTACGTTCTCCCCTGCAGCCATGAAATGACAAATTCACAATTTATCAGTATAAGTACACACGCATTATCCACGAGTTATTCAAATTCGCTGCATTCATTCATTTTGTAGATGATTTGCATACACGTAAGTGTGTTTGTCCCAACGATTTGCTAAGGGATGAATGAGAGACAGACAAAATATAGTATGCAAAAATCAATATTTTACCTTTGTAACCTTCTTTACAGATGCACGATTTCTCCGGATATCCACTAGGGTAAAACGATTGTCCAGCCTTGTAAGTTTTTCCGTCAACTACGCATTCAAACGGGTCAACAACGATTTTTTCGCCGTCCTTAGCTAAAATAAAAAAAAAATGCCTTGTTACAATTAACAAATCGACAGCCGGGATGCGCAATCTACAGGGAAAATAACTTACGACAATGTAGGGTACTACAACATGAATCTTCATCTCTCTTGAAGTAACATCCTTCTTTTTGTGGAGGTGGGAAGAAAGGACAGTCTACAACTGCACAAATGAATGTCGCTCTGGAATGTAGAAAATTGAATCAAAAAAATTTGTTTCTCTGGAAAATACAAAGATTCTGTGTATATATATGGGTATTTCTCTGTGAAATCAATCATTGAGAGATTCGTATTGGCTCAAAATTCATTTATACATTCTGGCAAATCCCACCGTGTTACCTGAATTTATTAAAATTTTTTCCACCACATTCCCAAGGGCGTTAAAAGTTGTTTGATTTCATGAGGAATATAACGAATAGAGTCAGGGGCGAAATCTTTTTCTCTCCCTTTTGTCGGTGTGACAAAAACCGATAAACATTATAACAACACCCATTTACTTGCGACTTATTACGATTATTTGGGGTTCTTTACTAATTTTTCGAAGAGGGAAGAGAATTTTACCCATTTTCGGACCCCAACCGTTACTTTCGTCATGAAATTAGGCAGGAAAATGGTTGCGACGAACGGAATTCACATTTCATCAATTTTTAATTTAGAAACCGTTTCAAGCACCCGATTTACTCCATTGACCTTGAAATATTATGTTTCAGAAAATTCAGATAATTCCCAGAGAAAAATGCATCATTCACTTCTTTAACCTACAGAGGATTGATGGGTAGCAGTTGAGGTCAAAAATGCCTCTGAAATGCGAAAAATGGCTAAGAGAGCTGATTTATCCCCCAACAAACTGGGGTCAAAGTGACCAAAAAATGTGAATAAATTCAGGTAACATGAATGTGTGTGTGTGTGCGTGCGCGCGTACTCACATGTCTTTGTGTCCTTTGGAGCAAAAACACCCTACGTCACATGGGCTAGCACGATCTTCATTTCTGAGTCGCTCCTCAATTGCGTATTCTTTGCCGTTCACGTAGCACTTGTCAGTTGATCTTCCGTTCAGATGAGAACAGTCGTACCTGACTGCACAGCAGTCGCCCGGCTTGTCGTAGACCGGCTTGCACTTCAAATCCTCGTAGAACCGTAGTGGTCCTTTGCATTTTATTGTGTCGCATTCTACAAAAAACATCGGTTAAAGTATAAATACTTGAAGCAGCGATTTTAATGAATATGATTAGCATATACTATATTGAAGAAAATGTTGATTTTCCCTGAGCTTTTTTCCCATCTTCTAAAAGCTGTTACGAACGAAAACATCTCTTTTTTTCTGATTTTATCCTCTGAGAATTGTTAATGACCCTAATTGGAGTTCAATCAGTTATAGAGATTGCGAATTTCGATAAGAATTATGTAATGAAAATCCGTTTCATTCTCAATAATAATAAATCGCATTTCTTTAATTGATTGAAAGATTGGTTCTTTAGCATCATTTCTAATTCAGTTTTCAGATTAACGCGAGAATTCAAATTTATATGCATCTTTGATCATAATATAAAGGCACATTTTGCATATTAATTTTTTTTATTTCAAGCTTCTTATATTATATAACTTGGATATTTTCAGAAATCTATTTTTATCATCTAATTTTTTCAGAGCACTTTGTAACTTCTTTCTTATTCTGTATTTTTGAATTAACGGCTTTTGAATAAGAATATTTTTTATCGTTGATTTTTTCCTCGATACATTATCATGTAATGCAAGAAAAGTACCTACTGTAAATCGCTTCCTTGTTAGTTCGCGATGAATTAAAAAATAAAACTAAAAATATATCAGTTTATAAAATGTTAATATTGGAAAATTTATTTCCAGTAGGTTTAAAAATAGACAGGAATAGTGAACAAGTTTTGCCTAAGATAGTTGTATCCATATATAGGAAACATACGCATAAAGATGTACACTCATTGTATAAACAGATGATTGAATATCTTGAGGAAATCGAAATGTTATCCGACGAATGACTGCAAATATTGAAAATTTTATTTGGACAAGCATAAAGTGCGCAGCTGTAAAAATTCCAGCGAGATATCAGTGGCCGAATTGTTAAGTGGTGGTTTCTGGCGATTAGTGAATATATTATTGAAGAAGTGCAACATTTTTTCTTCGAGAATTCTCTATAATCGCTTTTTAATCGTGTAAAATTGCAGGTAATTGCAGTTGGCTGGTTGAAATATTAGAAGACGTGTGTTGAGTTTGTAATTTACCTTCGGATGCCGTTACAGCAACAACAGAAATAGCAGCGACGACGACGAGAGCAGCGATGCCACAGGATTTCCCCGGTTTCCCATAGCTGATGTACGTTCCTTCCCTCATGTTGGCTGGAGCACTTTGAATTCGCTCCGAGTGCGCTCGACGAGTAATATACGATCCTCGGCCGCGATTAAATATATGTACATGTATATGCACGAGTGATTCTCGTAGTCGCCCGAGGGACATTGGAAGGGGACCAATACGCGCGTGGCGTCTGGCTGAAGGACTTGGTGCAAGCATGGATCATATTCGTGATTATATAAAGTAAACAACGAAACAAAATTCACTAATCTGCCGGATATGTCATTGTCAGTTGTGATCAATTAATCATGCGTCTGTATTGACGTGGGAGGGACTAGCTGCACACCAGCCTTGTATTACATATAAATTTTCAAAATTCCGACAAAGACTTCCTCATCATCGAGCTTTCTATTGTTTTTTCATCGGAATGTAAAAATCAGACTTTTCATCGTTAATGAAACAAATTCTCATCATTGGAGGCTCGAAAATTTCCTATGTGACCAATATACATGTATCTAGTTCTCAATTCTGTGTCATTTACAGTCGAAAGTTCTGAAAACAGTAGTTTCTATGAAAATATATTAAGATCGTGTGTCCTTTGCCGTGTAAAGTTCTGCAGTTGACATCAAACTGATTTTCTTTTTTCCGCGTAGCAACGGCTGCCAGGAGTGAAAGCAACGGTAGCTATGGAGAAAACACGAAGGTTGTGTGTCTTTCGTGGCTCAATTAAACAAAAAACGTAACGATTAAGGGGTTACATACACCTTAAAATAAACTTTTATATTTCAAACGGAAATAGTACATTATGCAACCAGTGCGTGAAATTTTGAAGACGCGTGTGGACGGGTTCACACGAGTGATTGAAGATAAATGCACCAGTTGGATAAGATATTTTATGTTACAAGTGCTCGAGTTTGAAGGGCATTTTAAAGAAGCACTAGTGTGTGAATGCGATTCAGCATACTCTGGCTGACACACTGAATGAAAACTTCCAGAGGATTGTTCCAAGTCATTTATTAAAATAAAATGAAATCTAATAGAGCCAAAAAAGACTTCCAATAGCGCCTACACTCTGATTTTGATTCCGACTGCTGTCTGCCATCAATTTTTTTTTGGATACTGAATTAGACATTGTTTATCAGTGAGTCGTTTGCAAGTGACAGTAGGGGGCACTTCACATGTACATTTCACACACGAAAATGTATCCTCGGTCGACTGGGTCAATTCGTCTCCGATGCCCAGTTGCAGGCGGCCAAATTTGCATTTTTGGTTGGCTGGAAAGAAAGAGAAAGTTCAATAGATCTACTTACGCTTCCTGCAAATATCTCTACGCGAGTTTGGTATATTAAAATCTCATTCATGATAGGATGATAAATTAAAGAGCGATTCGAAGTATTGCGCATCAAGGTAGGGAGTATGAATCAGTGCCTTACAATTTTCATGGGATTTGGCTCGCTTGATTACAGTATCCTTGTCACTTTCTGAAAAAGAAAGATATATCGTAAAGACTTTGCGCTGGTCCCGAGCCGATTTTGTCTCAAATCACTTACGACATCTGAAAATCCAGCTGCACGTCTTGCTTGGTACTTGATCGACTTCGTACACAGGGGCGCAGTTTTGACGGAGTTCCGGCGAGTGTTTTATTTCTGTCCTGCACGAATCTCTCCTGCAAAACTCTGCTGTATTCTGACCTAAATTAATTACAATATACTTTTTCAAAATTATAGATTTTACGAAAATTTGTATGAAACATCAAAGTTGCAGAATCAGCTCCGCCTTAGTTAATATTGAAAAGCTCATGATACGTACCCTTGTAGCCTGGCTTACACAGGCATACTTTGTCATATTTTGAGTTGGGGTAGAATCGATCTCCATCCAAGTACGTTATCCCGTTAACGATACATTTAAATCTGTCTTTTGGATTTTTAACTGAAACATCCAATTGCAAGAGATTAATAATTCCGTGTTTGGCACAGTTTTAATGAACGCTCACTTACGACATATTTCTTCGGCGCCACAACAAGAATCTAAACTACGCCTCAAAAAGCATTCAGGATTTCTTAGGCCTAGACACTTGTATAATGGGCAAGAAAATTCAGCTCTGAAATGAATGAAAAATAACTTTGAATAATCGTCACAATAAGAGCTCTGCAAAATTCCTTCGAAGCTCAACAGGCACAATAGACATTGTTAAAAAATAATGATATTGAATACGCGAATAGTGGTAACAGCCGAGCACGAACAGACGTTCGTTTGGAATTTATTCTCGAAGCAGTTTTGTTGTGTGTGTGTGTGTGTGTGTGTGTGTGTGTGTGTGTGTGTGTGTGTGTGTGTGTGTGTGTGTGTGTGTGTGTGTGTGTGTGTGTGTGTGTGTGTGTGTGTGTGTGTGTGTGTGTGTGTGTGTGTGTGTGTGTGTGTGTATGTGTGTGTCTTCAAATGCACCGCGTCGCGAATGGGAAATTCTACATGTACATGAAATTTATTTAGCCATATTGAAACAGCCAGATGAATCCAAGTTTGAGGCTAATGAATCGACAATATTTGTAGAGTCTAACTGCACTTACGTATTATTTTTAGCTTCAATACAAAAGCATCCACCGTCGCAGGGATTGATAGCGTCTTTTTTTCTAATCTGTTCCCCGACTGAATACTCATGGCCATTCGCGTAACATTTGTTTGCTGATCTGCCGCGTAAATGGGAGCAGTCGTAGCTGGTGGCGCAGCAGTCTCCCTTGCGCCCATAAATCGGCTTACACTTCAAATCTTCGTAGAATCTCACTGGGCCCCGGCATTCGTTTCTATTGCAAGCTGAAAATCGTAAGCGCGAGAAAGCGTGAGAGTTATCTCATATCTCACGTGCACTCATATGTGCTTTTTTACGCGCGCGAGACACAGTCGAGCAATGACTGCGTCTACTCGTCCAACTTGTGTAGACGCAGTCACTGTTTTTCAACTTGTTCTAGTAAGCTGAAAAAGTTGAGTCCTGAGCATTTCGACATAATGTTGATAAAACATTGATCGGACAACGGAAAGAAAGTACATCGGGGGTTATTTCGCGTTAGAGAGAGGTACAAAGCCATTGGTCGAACGATGGGGATTTTTGATAATTCACGATGGTATATTTACCTGTTGCTGCTGCAACAACAATGGCTAATAATAGCCAGGTGCAAGAGATCGTTGGACCGCCAGGCGATTTTTTACACCAATTGGTTGAACTCATGTCGAATTGTGATATGCCGTGAGCTTGTCGCGAGGCATATAGCGCGGACGTGAGTATCTTATAAGGAAGTTCAAGGAGAATTGAAGAGGCCAATCGTAAATCAAAACGCGCGTATTTTTCCGGCGCTGCAGATACATATATTTTTGTCGGCTTTGTTGTTTTTGCACGACGCGCCGCAGCGATGGACTTGAGCAAATGATCGCTTCGATAATAAACGGGGGAAAACCGCGCAGATACGCGAGCCAGTTTTCCTCAACTCGATATATATAATCATTGTGCAATTGGTCGAGCTCGAAAGAAGCTTTGTTGCTACGGCTGGGATTATTCCGGTTGACGAAAGTGAGAGAAAGTTTTGTTCAAATTGTCGAGATTCACGTGCACATTTCGCTCTGCAAACGCCGGTTTTAACTTTTACCCCGCGATTCTCGGACGTTGTCGATGCATCTTTACCAATGTCCTAACTGAATATCGACACCTGCTAGTCGCGACGCCTCACTCGTTTTCTCTTTTGGCTTACAAAATACACAGATTTACTCTATTAATTCATATTCCATTTATATTCACCTAACATAAATTCGCAATATCTTTTAGACTTCAGGTTCTCATCATATGAGAGTACTCGTTACTACTCTCTGTGGATTTTAGAACGACCAATATTCTGACATTTCCATAAATTACCTTTGTTTATTTCTCTCGTGTATGCTGAAGTTATATTTGTTCGCGGCCAAGTATAATATTGCGCTAAATGTGATTCACATCCGGAAAGGATTTTGATCGGGTCCCACGCAAGAAAAAGTAATCTTCCGATATGTTATCAAAATAAATAGACTTGCGAGCCTAAATTCACGGGCTAATTGAAATTGTGTAGAGGTATTTAAGATCTCAATATATGAAAGCGAAAAATCACTATATGTGGATAAGTCGGTGGAATGAAGTTAATTTCTCATGTAATGTAATTCACTTTGTGTAACCAACTACCTTTGTGAATTTACGGAAAACCATGTTTTAAATAATCTTCCATTTCTATTCAAATTTTGCGAGACTCGAGGATTAAAGAAAAACGAGGTAAAGACACAGTATAAAATACAAAGCAAATGTCCCATCTTCAAGGGTAATTCAAGGCTTATCAGAAACCTTTACTGTAATAATAATTTTGCTATTTTAACCCATTAAGTTCAAGTTAAGTCAAATAATTTCGCTGCTTTCCAAATGCTTATACGATTTTGGAGGGAGAAATATGTTCACCCGTAAAAATGTTACAAAAATGATTAGTGAAAATTCATATACAACTTACTAGGAGACTACTTGGGATGTGGGTCACCAATCTTGACCAAAATGTTTTTGGTGTTTACTTGTGGCAAGAATGGAGTGTATCCAAAGTTTTAGGGTCCAACGCTCCCAAACTCCCAAGATATTAATTTATGTATTTTAGTTAGAGGCGCTGGTGTGACAATATGTCATCTGAGACGTATTTCCCTCACTGCACTGCACTTTCACTGTTCCAACTTGATTACCACATCACATTTTATCCTGAAAAACATATAGGGAGAGTAAATAATATGTATACTCAACAAATCTTACTTCCATGTCTTACTCACATAGAGTAAAACATGAAATATATGAAAAAATCAACGCTAATCGACTTGGATACTGCAGCAATAACAATATATGTGTGTTATAGTATGATATTGGTCGACACATGTTTAGAATTGAAGTTTCCATGAATAAAAATCAAGTCTGACACTGAATTGTTGTCTTATGATAATACATTTGTGGTCTTTGTGCTTATATACATGTTGTTATTGCTTCAGTATCTAAGCAGAGCATGAAAAGTCGATTAGCGTTGATTTTTTCACATATTTTATGTCTCACTCTATGTGATTAAGACATGGAAGTAAGATTTGTTGAGTATACACGTTATTTACTCTTTCTATATGTTTTTCAGGATAAAATATGATGAGGTCCTCAGTGAGAACAGTGAAAGTGTAGTGCAATGAGGGAAATACGTCTCAGATGACATATTGTCATTTGGGACGAGACCAGCGTTTTTAACTAAAATACATAAATTAATATCTTGGAAGTTTGGGAGCGTTGGACCCTAAAACTTTGGATACAATCTATTCTTGCCACAAGTAAACACCAAAAAAATTTTGGTCAAGATTGGTGACCCACATCCCAAGTGGTCTCCTAGTTAGTAAAATTTACTAGAAATATAGTAAAACGCCGAAAAAATAGTAAATTTTACTAGAATTTACCTAGTAAACGATATTAGTAAATTTTACCATCCGAGATTTTAAACTTTACTAGAAATATAGTACTCAGTCTCAGAAAATCTCGTAAAGGCTACTAGGTTTTCCTCTACTAAGTTGACTTACAAGGAGATGATGTTACCTCCGGGTGTCCAATCCCGATGAAACTTTAAGAGACGGTCCATGAGTGGTCTAATAACTGATATCTCCAGTCACGCAGTCCAACGTTCCGTTCTCCTGAAGATATTCACGAATCATTATTGGTTTTCAGGCATGTACAGTATGTCTATAGCTAGGGTTTCGGAATATATAGATATAATGTACATGCATAAAATCGAAAATAATCCATCGAATATCTTTGGGAAAACGAAACGTTGGACTGCGTGGTTACAGATATAAGCTACTAGGATATCCATGAATCATCTCACAAAGTTTCGTCGTGATTGGACACCCGAAGGTAGTGTCCTCTCCTTGTTAGTAAATTTCCCTAACCAGATTTTTCTCAGTGTACTGTCAATGAGTGATCTAAACGAAATATTCAGTCTATAATTTTCTATTTTCTTTTCTGATTTTGTTAACAATGTACAAGTGTGAGTCTTTTTTATACTAAAACATTTATATTATCTCAAAAAGATGAGTATACCATTGAACGTTAGGTATCGAAGAGCCTTTGATGCCAGAGGGCGTCGGATGCATGGGACGAAAGAAATATAATGATATACAGTTTTGATAAAGAATTTCTAATCTATACGACCATCTACAATTCGTATAAAACCATAGAAATCAATTGACTATTAGTAATTAAAAAATTTGGGAACATCGCATTGGTCATCGGGAAGATACTGGCATGTGGGCGTAGGTGGGACTTCACAGACGCATTTCACGCACTTTGAATTGTAGTCTGTGCCTTGGTTCAACTCTTCTCCTATGCTCATGGTCATGTTGCCGAATTTGCATTTCATATTGCCTGAAACAATTACAACATTACATGACCTCCACCGACACTTTCGTCAACAGCTTACACTGTATGATATATATATATATATATACGTCCTTACTCATACATTACATGCGAAAATTAAATTAGAATGGGCTAACATTTTTCTACTACGTCTGGAAAAATATCATAGTCGATTGAGAATTGGTGAATCTACATTGACCCATCAACGCCGGAAAGCACACCGAGAAAAATGAATATTCAACCCAACTAGAAAATAACCACCTTCACTTTTTCATCTATTTTCAGGTGTACTCTTTCAATTGCCGAGGGTCTCTAATTGCATTGATGTGATTCTAAAAGACAATAGCTAGGTTGAAAAGAAAAAAAATACTAAAAATTATGAAAAATTCGTACCTTATGAAATTAGTGCATGGAATAGTATTTCACGATTTGCATACGATATTTGATGTCATCAATTTAATCAAACGCGAGTTCTACGCATCGATCTGAGCTGTAATTTTTATGGTTTTAATCTGAATTAATTTCCGCATTGAAGTAAAAGCTCAGAAATGAACGAGAAACAAGTGCTTCCCAGCATCGAATATGGGCTAATGAATGGTTTCATGTTATTAAATGAATAATACTAATAATACTAATAATACTAATAATAATAATTAACATCGCGAATTATCAATAATTATTAAGCTTCTTTCACGTCAATACACTTACCGGATGGACTTTGATTCTGAGCCGCGATGACCGTGTCATTATTATTTTCTGAAAAGAAACTCGAATGAAACAAGAAATCGAAGTGGAATAAGTAGGAAAGTATTCCGATTATAAAAGTGACTCACGACATCTAAATAAATAGCTGCAACTGGTTCTCAGTGACTGGCTGCTATAAAAGACTGGAGCGCAATTTTCACGCAGTTCCGCGGCACGAATCATTTCAGTTCCACAAGTTACTTCCCTGCAGAACGGCTTCACGTTCTCCCCTGGAGCCATGAAATGACAAATTTGCAATTTATTAGTATAAATACACGTACCTTATTATCTACGAGTTACTCAGACACTATTCGCACTTATTTATTTTGTGACTGTTGCGTACACGGGAGTGTGTTTGTCCCGATGATTTGCTGAAAGACGAACAGAATACAGACAAACTAAGTATGCAAAAATCGATAGTTTACCTTTGTAACCTTCTTGACAAACGCACGACTTCTCCGGATATCCACTAGGGTAAAACTCTTCTCCAACCTTGTAAGATTTTCCTTCTACTACGCATTCAAAGATTTTTTCGCCGTCTTTAGCTAAAATCAGCAAAAATTGCCTTTTCAAAATTACCAAATTGAGACTCGAGTTGCATAATCTACAGGAGAATTAACTCACGACAAATTAGTTCGATATTACAACATGAATCTGCCTGTCTCTTGTGATAACACCCTTCTTCTAAAGGCGGGGCAGCACAATCTACAGATGCGCAAGTGAACGTCCCTCTGTCATATGAAAATTGAATAAAAATAATTTATTGGCCCTCACACACAGTTTCTAGAGCGTAATCTGTACATACACACACACACACACACATATATATAAAACTGAGGTTTAATGATTAACTTTTCGCTACAAAAGTGATGAAATATACTATTTTCTCATTGTGAACACTCACACGTCTTTCTGTCCTTTGACACAAACACACACATGGTCGCATGGGTTCATATGCTCTTCATCCTTGAGTTGCTCCCCAAGAGCGTATTCTTTGCCGTTCACGTAGCACTTGTCAGTTGATCTTCCGTTCAGATGAGAACAGTCGTACCTGGTGGCACAGCAGTCGTCTGGTTTGTCATAGACCGGCTTGCACTTCAAATCCTCGTAATACCTTATCGGCCCTTTACATTTTATTTTGTCACATTCTGAAAAGCAGTTGGAGAATATAGAAATCATCGTAATCATTTTTAACGTACATGATTACGTCACACGTACTGGATTGAAGAAAATACTAATTTTCCCCGAGCTATTTCAACTCCATATTTCCGTTTATAAATATAAATTTAGGTGCTTGGAAAAATATCCTCAACAACATATCCTTCCAGTGAACAATTTTACGAACGGACCTATCTCTTTTTTTCTGATTTTATTCTCTGAGAATCGTTAATAATCATAGTTGGAATCCAATTAGTGGCTGAGATTGCAAATACCGATAAAGAATTATGTAACGACAATCCATTCTCTCTAAATCTAAAATAGTAAAAAACTACTATTTAATAGTGTATATTCACTATTTGAAATAGTAGAAACTGCACAACTAGAAAATAGTAAATATTCACTAAATGAAATAGTAGTTTTTATTCTACTAAATAAATAGTAAATAAATTTACTATTAAAATAGTAAATTTGGATATATACATAAAATGAAAATTTACTATGTAAATAGTGAAAAATCTACTATTTTAAAGTAAGTATTTATTGAATGAAATAGAACATTCTAGAACATTCTTCAACATCACACCTGTCATTCAACCATGTGCTTGAAATCTAGCTATCATTCTCACAACAAATTTCTTCAAATTCATTTCATATTCGTCATCTTGATTGTTTTCATCAATTGATATTCTGTCACTAGTGTTATTTTCATTGATTTCAACTTCTATGTCATCGTCTTGAACTTCATGCATGTGATGGATAGTATTCTTGTCGTATCTGAACTGATTGTAATCTGGTTTACTTAAATGATCCTTCTGTATATGACGACTCAAACTGCGAAAACATGTGTATTCGTGGATGCAATCCCCTTTCCCACACGTCCCGACTCCCGATACACGTCTGATCAATGTTCAGATCGATGGTTCACGTCTGATCAATGGGTCGATGTTCAGATGCAGACTGATTTACTATTTTTTAGTTATTAATTTTATAAATTTTGAGGGTTAACTATTAAAATAGTAAATTTCTACTATTTAATAGTAATCTCAATCACTATTTGAAAATAGTAAAATTCAACTATTTTTTAGTAAACGAAGTTCCCGTAGAAATACTGAAATTCTACTATTTTTTAGTAAAATTCTACTATTTTTTAGTAAAATTCTACTATTTTTTAGTAGAAAATAATTTACTACCTAAAATAGTAAAAAATTTACTATTTTAGATTTAGAGAGTTTCATTCCCAATAATAATAAAAAATCGTATTTCTCTAATTAATTAATATGTTGATTCTTTAGAATCATTTCTACTTCATTTTCCCTTTTAACGTAGGTATTCAAATTTATATGCATATTTGATCATTTAAAATCACATTTTACACATATTAACATTATCATTTCGAGTTTCTCATTTGTTATGTAACTTGGTTGTTGATCAGCTCAATTATATCATCGACATTCTTTCAGAGTATTTTGTTCCTTCTTCGGCATTCAGTATTTTTGAATTAGCGGGTTTTGAAGCATAAACGTTATATTTTTGATTTTTTCGTAGATATCATGTATTGCACTAAAGGACCAGCTACAGAATACTTCTACGTCAGCACATAATGTTGATAGAATAGATTGAAAAATCAAACTCTAAATTTAGCAATATTGTAACGTTCACGTTTATTCGGATATTCCGCGTTATTTATGTTTGCATTAGACAAAGTAATATACGTCCAGCTCATGCAAAGCATAAAAACACTAATAATTGCAGTTGGCTGGTTGAAATATTACGAGACGGCCGCGTAGTTTGTAATTTACCTTCGGATGCCGTTACAGCAACAACAGCAACAGCAGCGACGACGACGAGAGCAGCGATGCCACAGGATTTCCCTGGTTTCCCACAGCTGATGTACGTTCCTTCCCTCATGTTGGCTGGAGCACTTTGAATTCGCTCCGAGTGCGCTCGGCGCGTAATATACGATCCTCGGCCGCGACTACATATATATATATATATACACCCGAGTGATTCTCGTTGCCCGAGGACATTGGAAGGGGACCAATACGCGCGTGGCTCACTATATGTTATAGACCGGGACGTGAGTCTGGCTGAAGGACTTGGTCCAAACATGGATCATCATATATTCGTCAGTATATAAACTAAACAACGAAATGAAATTAACGGACCTGCTGGATATCATAGTGTCGGTCATATGAATATATTTTCAGTTAATTATTCATTTGTCTTGAAATGTAAGGGTCTAGAGCAAATCAGTGTTATAATACAATTGAATCATCGGAATACCAAAGACTGCAGAAGCTTTGCACGACAAGAATCTTTCATTGTCGAGCCCTCCATTGTTTTGCTTTCTCAAAGAGAAAGCTTTGGGATGGGACAAAAACTGACCTCTCGAATCTTGAATTCCGGACACCTTCATTTTCGTAATCTCAGGGTTGAAAAACGTCGAATCCTAAAATAGTTATTCATACAACATGTGCGGAAAATGCGATTTTACGCACGATTTCGCATACGAAATTTTATGCAATAACATGTGAAAAATGGCTGTAAAAAGTGTTAGTGTGCGCAAAATTTTTGAAAGGTGCATGCCTGCCGTTAGGGCGGGGAGCGGGTCCAGGGACGCAGTCTCCCCCCCCCCCCGAGCAGAAAACAAAGTTAAAAATCAAAACATGAATGCATATTTTAGGGAGGATAACGCTTGGAAGAAAAAAAGATATAAGGTAACTGTACCCAATATGCGCCACCTAAGCGAGAAAGGTCACTACACCGCGTCAAATGAAAATTTTCTAACGCGATTGGTGTCAAATGAAAGGTCTACTCAATACCTTCAAAATGAGCTCTTATTTAATTTGAACAGTTTTACGCTGAGATACAGCGTTTTGAAAAAAAAAATTTCGGGAAAAAATTTTGAGTGTACCCAATATGGTGCCACCCTCAAAATACTTCTTCTCATCCAGTTTGTCGCATGAAGTATGTCTGGAATGAATAAAATACAAATAAAAGAGTATATTTCTGATATAATTTTATTGAAAAATACATTTTGTCTTTGATTAAACCATAGTACATAGATTATATGAACTTCTAACAACCTAAATCAAATCAAGTTTTCAGTTAAAATTCATGAAAAAACGTTGTTTTTGAATCAACAAAATTAACTTATGCAACATTTAATTCCAATATTAATCTCTCAAATTAATAAACATTCTTCTTAGTGTAATTTTAAATATGTTTAAGATGTTCTCACTGAAATAGAAGAGTTAAATTTTAAAAATGTCCGAGCCTATTTGGGACTAGCTATTGTCTTGCTGGTAGAAAAATTCTGTCTGATGTTTTTTCCTAGACAGTACCTATAAACGCGTAACCTCAAAATTTTTCTCGTTATAGGATAGCCAATATCTGCTAAGCGTTTAATTCGACTACACAATTCTTCGTTCTGCACTATCGTTAACGCATATGGTCGACTCATTTTCCTTTATTCGGATGTTTTGTTTGACATATCGTTGAAATGTTCGACGAGGTGTCTTATTTATACTCGAAGCTATCCTGTGCGATATCTCACCTGTCTTGACTTATTCCAGAGCTTGAACTAAATTTTCTTTCGACCATTTGGCGGATATTTATCATCAATGGGTTGATTGTAGCAGCTAGAACGAGAAAATAGGGGTGGCGCATATTGGGTACATTTGATAAAAATAACGAAGAGCTATTGAAACAGTTGATAAAAAGGGCGCAAGATGAAAAAAAAAAATTGGATGATATAGATGGGATGTCAAGAAATCAAACGATATGTCGCTCGATTTTTTTGGCCCAGTTTAAGAGTATTAAAATAATTCGCACCTACATACCTGAGCGAAAATAGATCAAGAATCAAAATTGGTGAAAAAATGGAGGAAAACGAGCTGTAACAAGTTGGTGTAAGGGTTCCCGAACGGTGAAAATGTTTTCTTTCCTCATTATTTAGTATTGCCGACAAGATCCTGTGCCGCGGCGATGCTCTAGACGCGCGTATATATGAAATACGAAGGGTGGCGCATATTGGGTTGTGGCGCATATTGGGTACACCTACCTTATTTCATCTTTCGAACGCTTCAATATCTCTCTAATCAAACTAAAATTGGTACTTCAATACATCTTGCCATCAATTTGTATAAATTAATCTGCAATATTCTATTGCATAAATGTCTGTATGTCTGTATGTACGTATGTATGTTGAAATCGTTCAATCTCTCCAAAATTTTGCACACAGGTTACTCGTGCGGCAAGACTCGTACCGAGTTGGATTTCCAGCAAAATCCGTTGTTTAGCTCTCTAGCAACCGTTGCTAACTTTTTTTTGGAAAGTTGGCGCGCGAATACTAACGAGGGTCGCTAAGAATCAACGAGACATTTCTCATAGCAACAAAATGTTGTCAATAGCTTTACCAACCGTTGTTTACATGCCTCGCAACTACTGCTACGGGGAGGGAAAAACTATTTCGAGGTCCATTTGTCGGTGGCAAGACGTGGAAACTTCACTATCACGGGAATAAAAAATGCTATAGCGTATTGTATCCACGCAATAAGGCATTTTTCGTACACTCGTGATGAAAAATATTGTCTGATGCATCAAGTGATTTTATTGCTTTCCACCGAAACTCAATTTTTGATAAAAATATTGAATCGTATTTATAAACTGAGTATAAATCGAATAAAGGATTAAAACTTTGAAATACGGTATGTTTTATTGAAGAGTAACAAACAACGTTCTCAGCTTTACAGCTGGATATACATGCTGGTTATACATACCGCAAGACTCGATCCTGATGGTCCAAGTCTCTTAGATATAGGCCAATATGATCTTTTCCAAACAATGATAAATTCGGCATCTAGAAAAGTTCATAGCAAAATATGAAATAACATTAGCGTCGTGCACATAGTAAGTTGGCTAACAAGTTTCGTCTGTTGAAATAAAACCTATATTTGCAAAATTAGGATGCAAATACATACTTCTGTATATAGATTAAACTCGATTTATACAAATTTAAAGTCATTTAAGATAAATTGAATCTCACGAATTCATAAAATATATGTGTGAGTGTAATGAAAGCAGTAAAAACCTCCAAGCAATAGGCTATAGCTTGCATTAAAATTGGTTGAATGGGGGGTGAACGGTAATATCGCATTCATCATCGGGAAGCCGCTGGCAGGTGGGCGTAGGTGGGACTTCACAGACGCATTTCACGCACACCGAACTGTAGTCTGTAGCTTGGTTCAACTCGTCTCCTATGCTCATGGTCATGTTGCCGAATTTGCATTTCATATCGTCTGAAACAATTACAACACTACATGACCTCGAGCAAAACCTGCGGCAACTGTACTGACTATAAGTAAAATCAAATTAAAAATTAATTCAAATCAAAAAAGTGAAAAAAGTTGAATAATTGTTTCTACTTGTTTCTTCGGAAAATCCCGCCGCTAACTGTATTAACAGTATTCTCAAAGCTAGGCTTTCTATGAAAAACGGTTCGGATCCAGAATTGATTTTTCATCACGGGTACACGAAAACTGACATATTGCGCAGCAGTTTCGGGGATGCAAAATGAGCGATTGTGTACTCCGTTGCCATAGTGACATTTTGTCACGGTCTCGCGTCATTGCATGACGCTCTAGCGTTACAAAATGACAATCACCCATTTTGCATCCACGAACCACTACCACGCGATACGTCATTTTTTATGCCCGTGATGAAAAATAGTATGAGCAACTCGCACGGTATAGTTGCCAATAGCATACTTGGGCTCGACATGTCGCACTCGCTGCGCTCGTGCACCAACGCGTCCGCGTGCGCAATTGGCAGCTTTCCGCACTCGTTACACAATGTACTATTCCATCACTGTGCCGAAAAGTTGACCTATATACGTTGTTTCTCCACACACGTGATGAACAATACTTTTCGATACAATATCAAAAGGTGATTCTAGACTTGTGTGATGGACCAGCTTCGCTTCGCTTGCGCGGCAAACTCTACATAGCCCAAGAATTGGTTTTTTAGATTTACTGTATCGTACGTGACCTCAATAGTACTGTAGAAGTACTTCAACTCGATATTTCATTCTCTTAGCAACGGTTGCTAGGGACGCCGTGAACAATCGTTACTAGGAATAGCGGAATTGATCTCGGGCAACATCATGACACGGCTAACCTGTGTGCAAAATTATATCTGTATGTGCGTACGTACATACTTTGTGAGATGGTTTTGGGGCAGCCAAATAAGTGATGTGTATAGCCATAAGGCAGCCAACGTTTCGTTTGCCCGGAAATATTCACACATTGATTTTCTGTATATTCAGATATACTACGTACATGTACCAAAAACCATCTAACAAAGTTTCAACAAGATCTGAAGGGCCAAAGGTCTGGTACTCTTCTTGTGAGTTATGAGTTGAAAAACAAAGAGAAAAAAGCGCTTCTCAGCATTAATGGATTGATAGAATTAATTATTAAATTATCAAATTAATGATGAATATTTCAAAGTCAATACCTGAATCTTGTTTCTCGTCGATATCCTTACCGGATGGATAATGATCCTCAGCCGAGATGACAGTATCATTACCATTTTCTGAAAAGAAATTCGAATTTAACAACAAATCTACAAAGCAAATTAGTTAGGAAACTGAGGTATTTTTAATTATTCATGTGACTCACGGCATCTGAAAAAAATGCTGCAACTGTATCTCGGTGACTGGCTGCTATAATATACGGGAGCGCAGTTTTGATGTAGTTCCGCGGCATTGTGCATTCCAGTTCTGCATGAGCCATACGCGTTGGTGCAGAATGGTTCGACGTTGTGCCCTATCCCGCAATAAAATACAAAAGTTGCATTGAGTTGCGGCATAACACACACATTTACGTACTCATTCAGTCTGTAAATGTTTTGTATACATACATACAACGGGCGATGCATAAAGTTATTTCAATCTAATATTCAAAACGTCTATTGATTGAACATTTTTTGGTAAATGATATTTTTTAGCCTTGGTTTTATATAACTAGTACAAATCCTATGTACGACAAGCTTTAATCTTTCTTCTAAGAAAAGAATGCCTCGAGAATGTGTGGGTTTATGGTGACTCTCTAACGATTAAGCAGTGAAAAATACGAGAAATTATGAAAGTACCAACAATAAAAATTTCACCACTCCGTCAAAACGATTTTCTTTTGGATATTCTTTTGGATCTCTGGAAAGTATTCCAACTGTGAATCGATTCCAACGAATGAATTTACGAGTGCCATGGAGCAGTATATAGCATTACAATAAAAATTGTAAAATAATTTTTTATTGTTTTTGCTTTCTCAAAGAGAAAGCTTTGTATTTTCAAAAACAACTAAGATAACGAAGGCCCTAACGAATATATATGTATATGTATATACATGCAGACGATTTGCTAAAGGAATTGATTCGGTGACAATAAGTCTGTGTAAGGAGATTGTTGCAAGTTTACCTTGGTAACCTGGTAAACAATAGCACGACATGTCTGGTTGTTCACTAGGTTGAAACGCTTCTCCATCCTTGTAAGTTTTTCCATCAACTATGCACTGAGCGACGTCCTCGGGGTTTTCAGCTAAAATCGACAAAAATTGAATATTTACGTCAGTGCCAAATCGACAGTCGAGCAACACAATGTGAAGGAAAAATAACTAACGACAAACTTCTTCTCCAGGACAACATGTCATTACCGAGTTCTTTCTGTAACAGCCTGGTTTTGCAGGTGGAGAAAAACAGTCTACTATAGCGCAATTGAACTGTGCTCTGTAAAATTACATCAACTCACAATTTATTGTCACCCATACTCTGTTTATAGAGCGCGAAATAGCTTAGATCTTGTACCATCGAATTGTCTGATCGATATATGCACGTTGATTTTACCAAAAATGATGATACTATAATAGAACGGAATAATATACTCACACGCCGGAAAACCCTGTTCTACAAACACACCCAATGTCGCATGGGTAGGCATCTTCATCCTTTAGTTGCTCTCCGAGTGCGTATTCGCTGTCGTTCACGTAGCACTTGTCAGTTGATCTTCCGTTCAGATGAGAACAGTCGTACCTGACGGCACAGCAGTCGCCCGGCTTATTGTCGTAGACCGGCTTGCACTTCAAATCTTCGTAGAACATTAGTGGCCCTGGGCATTTTGTCTTGTCGCATTCTACAAAAAATTCTTGTTAGGTTATCAAACCTATTTCAATGATTTTCATTATGTTGTTAGCATACTAAAAATGGGTTTTGCCAGTAATGTAGCCTTGTTTTTCGGTGTTACCTCAGCAACTGCCCTTGGGCGTAACATTTTTTACGTTCTGAAAAATGGCCAAAATTATACTCTACGCTTTGTATGACAAAAAATGATTAGTTAGCACTGAACCGTCGCGTAGGGTACGCAATTTAGTCCCATAGCTGATCGTGCGTGACCCTCACACCAGCAACATCCGATTACCCGCGGTTCTCAAGTCCCACTTTACGCCTTTGATACGAAAAGAACTATTTTCCCTGAGCTCTTTTTTTTTCATGTTTCGCTCGAACAGTAAGTCAAGTAATGTGTGTCCTTCCATGGTTTTTGGATCGTCCGCCCAAATTCACAAGTACAGTGCAGTTAAATTTTTACAAATACAGCCGAAAGAGTCGAGGCCGTATAGACGGAATGGCAGCTCATAGGATAACCTAAATGAGCGGCGGGAAGGTCAGCCGTTTGTGGAACATACGCGAATTCCCGCAAGGATGTCTGTAGTAGTAATAAGCTATTTCAGCACCCAAAAACTAATCGTCCTGACTCCTTCCTTCCAACTGTTCCAATGCTTTTACTCGATTGGTCCAGTTATTGGCTCAACAAGAGAAATAGTCGATACAGTTTGCCTGCTGCTTTCGGCACACCTATCAGTTTGATCTCATTGTTATAAACTCCATTTTGAATTACTCTAATTTATTCACTACGAGATGCCGTACTTGGGATTTTCACCAATTCACCTGGAACTTTTGAAGGTAGTTTTTTGATTCATCCAAAAATCTACTTTTATTCGTTCGTCGTAGCGTTTTGGTCTACGGAATTATTAACCAATCGCATCCATGATTTTATTCAAGCATGTAACTCATATATAAATATTTAGCATATCATATTATATGCTATAGTATATTATGCAACTAGTGCGTGAAATGCGATTTCTTCGCCGGCGACTCGTGCAGGCTTGTCACACTGGTGCGTGGAATCGTATTTCACGAGTTGCACACAAGTGATCCACGCGATATTCACGCATCGGTTTCCGTGTGTGAAATATTTCAAGCACTGGTGCATGAAATCGCATTTCACGCACGGAAATCGATGCGTGAAATGAGCGTCTATGATCACGTATAACATAATAGTATATTATGCACCCGAGCGAGGTGCATATACTATTTTTCGTACCCCGCGGCAGAAAAGTGCCATTCTTTGCAAACGCCAGGACGCAAAGTAGGCACTTTACTGCCGCTGGGACGAAAACTATTTTTCGTACCCCGCGGCAGAAAAGTGTCATTCTTTGCAAACGCCAGGACGCAAAGTAGGCACTTTACTGCCGTTGGGACGAAAAATATAAAATATATGTACTAGCTACTTTCAGAGCTGCTACTCGCTGGCAATCTACATGTTTGCGAGTCTAAATTATATTTTAATTCTTGTTTTTACTTTTCTTGACGATTATCTTTTCCACGAGCTCGTCGCGCAATTAATTTCATCGTGTACATTTTAAAAACGTACATTCATGTTTTAATCAGCTTGTGAAAAAAAGACTTGGTCATTGGAACGTCAAAGATTCTTTAACCAAAGAAGATCTATCTATCTACTATCTGGCCTTACCTATTTTTTCTATGTCGTTGCTAGCTTTGCCCATGTGTCCTTTGTTTCTCTCTGTCTCTGTCTGTCTGTCTGTCTCTCTCTCTCTCTCTCTCTCTCTCTCTCTCTATTCATATCTATATCTTACTCAAGTTGATGGTTAGCTATGTCTAAACCAACCTAATACAAATTAAGTGGTTTCATTTTATAGGGCATCACTATCGGCCATATGAGGAGCAACATAATATATCTATATAAACGAAACGAATCTCAAAAATAGAATTAAGACAAAAAATAGCATCACCATACACCCATGCGTACGTACATAAGGACATTTTTGGATTTCCGTGTTTTTTGACTTTTTAGATTACTAAAGTTGATATCCCGAAGTCTGATCCGAGTGCTCGACTTTTCCCCTGTCCCAAAGCTTTCTCTTCGAGGAAGCAAAACACTAGTAATATATAACGCTCGTACATGCGAGCACAAATATTAGACTAGGATAAAATGGAATTTGGAAATTCTGATGTGAAGGGCATGTTGAAGGGTAACTCAATACCTATCAGACATGATCGTTATAAAACCAAGTGTTGTAAGAGCTGGTATAGTTTTAAGGGCTAAAATTTCGCGGCTGGTGCAGTTGACAGGGAGAGAGAGAGAGAGAGAGAGAGCTCCGGAAATACGAAAGTGTAGGTAATTTACCTTGTGCCGTTGCAACAACAACAGCAACGACGATCAGAGTAGCGAAGCAAAGGAATCGCCGCTGGAGGGCCGTACCCGGTTTTCCATAGCTGATGTGGTACGTTCCTTCCCTCATGTTGTTGCTGCGCAAGCACGTTGAATTCGTTCCGAGTGCGCTCGCGACGCGTACTTATATCGACAGTTCGTCGTTGCCCATCAAGGCAGATATTGGAAGGGGTCAGATGCGCGAATACGGCTAACAATATCTTATGCCAGCACCTGTATTAAACAGCGAAATAGAATTAACGGACCTGCTGTGTATATCAGTGTCAATTATGAATATATTTTTAATTAATCATGAGTCTAAATTATAGTATTTGTAGTATATTACTATTAATGTATAGTCTTATTTCTTTTGCCTTCATGCAGGCATTACCACCGGAGTATATGTTGCCATTTTAATATACAGTCTTATCTTAGAGTTAATTCATATTTACTCACGAGGATGTAAATTAATATGTAGAACTATTATCCGTAGTTAAGATAATACAAATTTTATTATTTCGAATTCATTCCCGATGTCTAACTGCAGGTGGTCAAATTTGCATTTTTGTTGTCTGAAAAGAAAGAGAAATCCAATAGATCCAAATCTAGCATATTCACCGCTCTCTATGAAGTCTCAGATTGATAATTAATCACTCATACAATTCATATGGAATGAAAGTCTTCTGAAAACGTCTCCTCTTTAACATATGGCATTAGTATAAATTGATTTCCAGATTTACCCGTTCTTGCAAGTCTAACATAAGATTATGGCATTTCACAGTCGAAATAATTGTTTCGTCAAAGTTAAATTCTACGCTAAATGAGCTTTGTCTCAATTGAAGCATTCATAATTTCGAATAATGATGAATAAAAAGACCTATGAAACTGCGGAGAACACAGTAAAACTGCTTTCGAAATTTGGGGGTGGTTGGCTTCGTATAGTTTTTGAGATTTTTTTCGAGCACGCAATCAAAGGTTTTTCGTCCCAGCGGGAGCAAAGTGTCAATTTTGCTGCCTGACGTTCCCAAAGAATGGCAGTTTTCTTCCACTGAAGACGAAAAATAGCATATGCACCTCGCTCGGATCTAGGCTCTTTCGGCACTTGCGCAAACCTACCACCAGCTCGCTACGCTTGGGTCGCAAACGTTTTGCGTGCCAAAATCGCAGCTAACCTCGCTCGGGTGCATAATATACTATTCTCTTTATAAATGGGAAGATAAGAAAAGATAAGATAATATGCATATGCTTCTTACAAAAATCTTTACAGCAGTTTAGTACAATAAAATGTATGTGAAAGAGGTAGAGAATATGAATTCGTGAGAATATGAATTTTTCAATGCACGCGGCAAATAGTAATAACACGGCGGTTGGATTACAGAACAGTTGTCGGGTTTTCATATGCTGGTAAGTAGAACTGCTTGTTTGATCATAGTTGATGAAGCAGTTTTTACTTTGTTGCGGTAGATTCGCGCGTTAGAAGCGCGGGTATGTGCAGTAAATTATTTCTTTTCAACAATAGTAATAATATTGGACGAATAGTCGCGATCTTTGAGGGCCAATCCAATATAAATTGTGGATAAGGAAAATCACAAAATCCATCAGATAATTAATTGTTGCGAAACGTTCAAATACTGGACATTCGTCCGCAGTATTTGAACAATGGAGGGTGTTCGTTTATAATAATAATAATAATACGCGAGCTTGGTAAGTTTGCAATTTTGCATCGAATATTGTCGAAGTGCAGAGTATTGTACACGTGAGATGTCGATAGATTCGACAGATCGTCGCGATTCATTGATTTTCACTGAATCGCGAGTGTGTTTCATCGCGATGATTTACTAAAGTTGTATACTGCGCTAAAAAGAATTGAATACAGCGCAAAAATTATGCGTAAAAAGAAGCTGCAAAGTTGGTATGGACGTATGAGTTTCGGCGCTCTATCCCAGCTATGTTTGCCTAGTAAACGTTGATCGACATTTGTACAAGCGATTACAAAGTTGAGTAGGAAAGAAGAACGCAATATATGTTTTCATGATGAAAATTTATTTGTGCTCAATACTTGTTAGCACTCGAACACTCGACAATGTTTGCAATTGGCATAGCTAAAACCATGCCTCGATATTATACCGCGACGAAATCCGTCATTCGCATAATTTGGGCATGATATTTCTCGCACATGCGAACTGGATAGAGCGTGAAGTACTCGAGAATGCGCGTCCAAGCTGAGTGCTAGTGGATTTTGTTGACGTAAAAAATTGCGAGTACTTGACGGTGCGATTGGACTTGATGGTGCGCGCGCACTGCGCACGACTTATAGACTCGAGAGAGCAGCGGGTTGGTGGAGGGGACGCGCGCGCTCAAGCTCTCCGCTCCGCTCCGATATGTACACATGTGCGCGCCAGTGCGCGCGCGTGCTCGAGTGGAGGGGCACTGCAGAGCGGTGATCGCGCCGCGGTTGCGCGACTCGTGTGACAGCCTGGCTGGCGTGCAGGCAACAGTTTGTAATTTGTATATTAGACGGGGGGGCCGGTGAGTCGCGCCCCCGCGTCCATACCGCGACTGCGCTTGCACCGATTGGGCACGTGTTTGTGCGCGCGAGTGTGGCTGTGCGACAGGAGCACACACTGCACCCGAGCTCAAGTTTTCACCAACTACGTGGCTTGATACTTCACAGCAAGACTCCGCAACTCGAGCTGCCGAGGTGAGTCCTTTCCCGCTCGGGCTGCACACCTCTTATATGCTGCAGCTCCGGTGCAGCCGCGCGCGCGGACGAGCTCATTTATTCGAGCCACTCCACGCACACAAACACATACTGTAACAGCTGCAGCTCTTTGATTTTGGCAATTATCCTCTACTCTCGGTGTACATGGACAGTTTGTCGATCGTGATACTAGCCACTCGACCTTATTTCGATTCAGCCAAACAGCTGTGATGTATGTAGGACTTGCGCATCCGTCCATCAATTGATTGGCCGCTCTCAGATACATTGCAGCCGCGATCATTGCTCAATTTACCCTCGTATACATGTATACATCTGCGATCTGTACACATTTGTGCTGTATGAAAACATAGCTCGACATATATCAGGAAGAAATGTAACATGGCGCGTTAGCCGATGGATGTGTTTATGTGCGCGCGAGCACTTGCAAAAGCTTCGGCGAGTTGGGAGCGCGACGGCCGAATCCCAATGAACTGCGGCAGACACACACTTGTTGCCCTGATCGCGACTTTCGACTGCGGACTCCAGCTATTGCAGCCAGCGCCGCGCGCGCTAGTGTATTATATGGTATACAGTGCAAAACAACACAACCCAACGAAATCTCAAGCTACTTTTTTTCCCCAGCACCTATTGCCACTGGCCAATGGTCCACGCGTTGGACAACATTTTTATCTTCATGTCCACAATGCACATTTTTGCTTGGCTGCACGAGCGACGAAACTTGGCTCGCGAGATAAGAGCAGCAGCAGCAGCTACGGTGCAGTGCAGCGGGCCAAAGTATACCGGGCGTTGCCCGGACGAGATATCACCTATTCCTGACTCATTATTGATTCTCCCGCGGCTTATCGCACTCGAGAGCCGCGTGTATCCAGATCCAACACACAAACAATCCGCACGGCTACACGTACATTGCATTTCATAATCGCGGCAGCTGTGCATGGATTATACGCGAGAATACGTACAGGTCGCTTTTGGTGCTTTTGTCGCTTTTGTCGCGCGCAGCGCACTTGTCCGATCGCTTCACACCATATTTCCTATCCTGATTCAAATAACGAGGGGTATGAAAAATATGCCAGATACTTATATATACGCATATATGTATTTGTACGCATAAACACCGCGAATCTGTCTTTAATAATTCTTATTAAAAACTGCAGAGTATTTCGTTACTCGAAGGAGCGAACGCGCGCGACGCGCATATATGCCGAGTATTCAGTGCTAGAAGAAGGGTCCCAGCTTTTAAATCGAATGTATAGACACCGATGAGATGAATTTTGCGCAATAGACAGATGTCTCGGGGATTGGGACGAGTGAAAGTGGAGCGGTTGGTCAGCGCACACGTGTGAGCCGAGCCATCAAATGCAGCCACGCGCGAGTAAACAACCTATACCTATATGCAACTCGTCGCAATTCGATTGAAACTGCAGCTTGATGGACTGTCGATACGACGCGCTCGTAAATCTGCGCTGCGCAATTCGCACATAGTATTTCACGTGCCATTTGCTTTCGCGGCCACTTACACGACCCTTCGCGCTTCGAATGCAAAAATCATTCTAGGTGCGACTGCAGTCAATGTCTCACTTTTCTCCGATTTAAAATACGCGCGACAATAATTATCGTTGAGCTTTTGTGTAGGAAATAACAAGCTTTAGGAATCCTTTCAAATTCCCATTTTGCTTATATTGTCGAAAGGGCCGATAATTGCAAGGCCCAAATTGCACAGGCATATGAAAATTCGACTTTCCGATTCGCGATACCTCGATCTGCACACCTTTATTCTTCTAATCCACGCACGGCGCTCGATCAATCGCGCACGAGTCCTGCGAATATTTGTGACGCTTTTTTTGCCACACGAGCTTGCCGGCCAACATCTCATCTTCGCACACAAATCAGTTCTGGCAATGATCTGATCCGAATTTTCGAAAGGGTCTTTCTACACAGCGAGAGCAATCGTTACAAAGTGCGAGTGAGAGGAATCGAGGAATTTGGGGTTGAGATAACTCGCGGCGGCCGTCGTGTGTTGTTTGGAAATAAATATGAATTCAGGCGCGTTTCTTCAATGTGCAGTATACACTTTATATACGAGCTACTCGAGTTCGAGCGAGACCCGTCGCATTGAGACCGCGATGTAGCCTAATTTAAATTGACGTATGGCAATTACCGGCCGCTCAGCTCGACAGCTATACAATTCCAATTCGTCGCGATACGGAAAAGAGATGATCTTTGTAAAAGATACATCAAAATAATTCTGTGCCTTTTCTACATACATGTATGTGGGTCATGATTATAGATAGTCAAGCTATGGAATATGAAATGTTGGCCACACTTGATACGCGCGGCATACCGACTAGCTATATCAGAGTATGTCGTATGCGAGTAGGCATGCATGCAAAAAGGTGGACAAATCAAGGAGGAAGAGCACAAGGTAGCTTGCAAGATAGGCTTTAGTATAACGTAGCTCGAGTTTATACAGAGGAGAAAAAGCGGATGTTGACTTGGCAAATGTCGACATGGCGCGCACTGCACGAGCTAAGTGTGGATCGGGATGAGCCAACGAACGCGAGCGCGTAATATAATTAAGAGCTGTGAGAAGAGTGTGTACGTGGGCTGAAGCGGCTCCGCTGCGCCAGTATATTTGTCCCGATCGCAGCCGCGCGCCCATGCGCGTATGTACAGTTACACATATATACATATGCAATATCAACCGAGATCGCGTACTGTTAACGGGAAATCGTTACGTATGTGACGCATGTATATTAACACAGATGCTGTGAGATACGAAATTTTTATTCGCGGCAAATGCGTGGATGACAAAGTTCATATTTTCTCGCGATTAAATCTGAGGTTTCAGCGACGTTATAATATTATATATATGTTCTTTGGGATTTTCAATTTCGCATTAATTGAAACTCGGTTATACCAGTGCTGTAATAAGTTTGTCATAGTACGAGAGCCAACAGCGATATAGCTGTACGTTCTTCTTTCCCGTAGCGAAAATTGATCCAAATTGCAACAGGAAGGAATATTGGAGCGAAGCTGTGCTAAAAAATGTTGACAATCGTATGCGGTTACGTATTATCCGCGATAAAGCGCACCAGCTCACAGGATCGAAGCAGTCACTAAAACGGAGTAGTTGAAACAAATCTATGGTGACATGGCCGCGGTATATGTATCGCACTGGTCATGCTGCAGTGCTCTCGAGCTGCGCAACTGTACCGTTACACGGGCGCGTCATCAGTCTCGTTAGATGCAACATTCTATTCGATTCACGTACGTAAGAATCAGCTGCGAACCAACTGCGGCTCCGCCCATTCCTCAAATGCCTCTCAACTTTCCTGGTAATTGCTTCATTCATTAATCGACCAAAAATACGTACCATCGAGTATACGGCGATATACCCTGTATGTATATATGGGCGTTTCTCTGCCGCAGTAAACATTGAAAAATTTTATCGATCATCGACAGCTTAGGGAATTTCGGAAAAGCCCAGATTCACACTTTTCTTTATCCTATTGTCGAATAATTATATCTATGCAAACCCCGAAGAATTTTCAAAATGTCGAGTCGCGTCTTTTATTATATCTTCTTCTTCTTTTTAGTCGAAAAAAGAAAATATTAATTGTCCTGTCCAAATGAGCTAACGGAGCTTGAGATGCATATGCTGGTGAGTAATGCTGTCGCCAATATTTTTTTTAATCAATTGTAATTCGAGTTAATTGGTCAAAACAACGTAAATGCACATATGGATCCACGGCAAAAGCTCCGTAGCTCCGAGTTCAGATGGAGCATTTTTTCTTGAATATTTATACGTATAAACGCGAAGAAAACGAGCCGAGGAAGTAAAAAATGGTAGTTGTTTTAAAAATTGTTTCACCGTTATAAATTTGTCGATTTAACTGTGCAACGGGATGGATATTACTCGGGAGTTTTAAGTATGCGACACTTGATCAATAACTGATCTTAGAATTATCCAGCTTGGCCGATTGGAGCTGACTGGTCGAACCATCGAAATACAGCCATGCGCGTGTAGTGCTGAACTGGGCCGTTGCCGGGCGCGCGCACTTGTTCAGCGAAGGTCGCTCAAGCGCGCAGGTGATTCGCGCGAGATTTATGCGTATCGACGAGGCGCGAGTGAGGTGTATCGCCCTGGCGCGGTGTGGTGATTGCGGTGAATCGACGCGGCCAAGCCGCGGACACGTCCTCTGTTCCCGATCGAAAAAGTCTCGGGCTGCGGTGTCAGTCATCGCGAGTAAGTGGCTCTCCTAAAGTGTTGATTTGCTCGTGCAGTATCGCACACACGAGCGCTTAATCGTGCGTTTAGGAAAAAACTGTGTGCATCTGTCGTTTGAGCAAAGCCACATGTGAATGTAGCCGTAGAGAGCGGAGGTTCAAGCGGAGGAAGAATCAGAGCCGGAGAGAACCTTGACCCCGATTCCACGCGACACAAACCCACCACCCACGAGCTCTCTCTCTCTCTCTCTCTCTCTGTCTCTCTCTCTCTCTCTCTCTCTCTCTCTCTCTCTCTCTGTCTCTCTCTCTCTCTCTCTCTCTCTCTCTCTCTCGAGTAAGTACGGCATGGCCATCAACACGTGCGCGGCCCACCCACCTGCGCCCAGCTCCATTCTGCCCCGTAGCTACATATAAATATCCTCGCTTTTAATAAACTGCACTCCACCCTAAATCACTCCCAACCACCCACTAAATTCGATAATTCGATTCGTCCTATAAAACAATCGATATATACCAATAATTAAATTTATTCGTAATATATTCACTCGTGATTGTATATATTTATATATATAATGTTTGCGTTACGCGCGCGGCCGGACACACGTCAAATAATTAATTCGCAACAACGCAATTGATAAAAGCTCTATATCTCATTTTTAAATAGTACAAATCGCATAACTCTGTTTTACTGCAGTTTTTTTCTTTAATTCAGACATGAATAGCTCACAGCTAATTATAATTAATAATTTGTTACATCTGCACAAGTTTTAAATGATAATTATGAATATTTATCAGGCTTAGTGGAGCATTTGAAATTTATTGGAAAGTGAAGTTGCGGTTCGACTCGAGCGGCCGGGGAGCAGCTGAATTTTCTCTCTTGCCCAATCTGACTTTTCAATAAATTTCGAATGCTCGGCCACTAAGCAGCTGATAAATATGAATATTTATCGTTTCGAACTCACAGCTGTTTTAGAATCGTAAATGTTTTACAGTCGGATGTTGCACTTGCTGTAGGATGCACTATTGTTTCTTGTGTGGCCAACGTACGTATAAGTTAGCCGTGAGGGGATGCTCGCGCGGGAACGCCGTTTGCCGATTAATAAGTCGATAATTGTCCCGTGGCTGTATCGAGGACATCGGCATACGCGATTGTGTGTTGACCGCAGCACGTGCTTTGCCCCAGTCCATACAACTACCACCTGCTCATTTAACCCATTCAAATTCAGCCAATTAACCCGAATGATCGCGGGCACATTGGCTACACAATTTGGCACTTTTTCGCATAATCGCATCTGTATATGCCTACCACGTAGTACGATCAAATTGTGATTGAAATAAATTTGAAGTATTATTTCATACAGATGCGATTATTAAAAACTTTTGACGTATCTGAATCATTACAACATGTCTATGAAAACTTGACGTTCATTTTTTAAATATTGATCATTTTACTCGGTGTTTCGATTCACAATCGCACGAAATGCAACACTGGCAACTCACTTCTGTTGCGGATCCGAGAAAAAGAGAGGGATTTTTGAGAGGGATATAGAAAAAACGGTTTTGATAAAAGCGGCGCGTTTTGCCCGATGTACTTATATACTACTCGCGCAAATCTTTATCAATTCGATGGGCACGCGCCCATGAAACAAAAGCCCTGCACCTGTGCAAATAGGTACAGTGCTCCTGGATTCATATCAGCTTGTTGAAGCGTGGACGAATGAAAGAATGTAGTGGTGTCGCGAGTCAGAGGATATATATTTATAATATACATATAATAAACGGGCAAACGCCTCTCGTCCGGACATTCCGCACTCTTTTTCTCTCTCGTACAGCATGGCCGGTTGAACATACTCGCTATACAGCCAGTATTGGTACTTGCCGAGCAACACTTGCGCGCGCGAGAGAGATGCGCGATATGTATACGGTATATATATGCGCGCAGTGGGGCAGCTTGGCAGCTACGTGCCGGACGAGTTGGGCGAGTTATTGCATGCGCGCAATTTACGCGTCTCATATACTAACTATTTGTAGAAAAACAATTTGCAATTATAGATATATTTCGTGTGCATTTGTATTTGATGGGCAAGTGGGACGGACGAGGATGTATTATAGCTGCACTAACTGCATAGGCAAAAATACATTTGAATCGATCGGTATTTGGTGGGGTTAATTGAAGCCACGTGGAGGAACGTTGCAGCCGGTATTGATCCGCTATCGGCCTGCACTGTATCATGCACTTTCACATGTATCCACTGAGCTTCTTCCCAGCAGACCAAGTCGGCCGTTTCAAACTTGTACGACTAAAGTTTTGGCTGATCTGATTATCAAAATAACTCGGGGGTGATTGTGCCGCTGCCGATTGTCGCTCGTCCCGTCAAAACCGCATCATCTTATCGTAACTCGCCTAATTCGTTCTCTTCCCGCGCATATACTTACGTGGTGTAACTGCATTACTCCATGGGAGTGTATATACGGCAGCGCAGTAACCGAGCTGTCCCCCCTCTTTTTCTCCTCAGCGACCCGACATACACGTTTAACATGCAAATCTTATGTGTACAAAGTGGGGGCGAGAGATCAGTGGAGAAGAGACACAAGCGAGATCGCGCAATATATATATACATATACACGCATATACATGAAAATTCAGTTTCAGAAAATTCAGGCGAATAATAATGATGACTGCAGCCGATGAGTCGAGACAAGTAAAATTTGAATACTTGCCATGCACAACTCGAGCCCCGATGAGAATTTACTAATCGTTCATGCTCAGTCGAGAAACAAATGAATTGACAAGTGAGAGGAAGAGATACGTATCTCAACGTACACTGCGCAAACATTTAGAGAATAATTGTTGCAGCTCGTTTGCTTTTTTCTAGCTAATTCAAGATCCTTTGAATGTATGGTTTAGAGTTCATTGCTTGAGGCTATTGAACATATATGATATGTATCGATGTAGTTGCGGGTAACGAAATGTTTTTGTATAGTAGCAGCAAAGTTCAATAGGCGTCGATTGTTGCACTTGTACCGCACGGTAAAACAGCGTGTTCAAGATTTGACAAAATTTTATATGGTAGCTCAGAATTGATTCAATTTTGCTGCTTCATAGCAATCACTCGATTATTGCAAGGCTGCGCTGTCGGGAGTTTTGCCAGGCTCGTTGTTCAGGTCTCATTGTTCACTCCTGACCTGCAATTATAGTCCGGACAGCTGTTCCGTGCTCTAAGCATCATTTTCAAGTATTTGAAATGCCGCGACAAATTGCTCGTGAATAATAACTGTTGCCACGTGAATAAAATAATTAATTGGTATAAAATCAAAACGGCCAGCACTGCAATCGCGACTGGAGTAACAAATCGGTAGGATGATTTACACATACATACATGTGCGTTATTGAAATTTGCTAAAAAGTTGGATCGCAACTATGTGGCGTTGCGCCGCGGGATGGCCTGATATCGGGTTGTGGTTATACGCGTTTGACGAGCGGTGCAGTGTGCTATAGCGTCGTAGTCGGGCCTCGCGCGCGCGCGCGCGCGCGCGAGCAACAGCTGCGCGCACGGGGTTGTTGTTATACGAGTATGCTGCTGGGGCCGGCTCTTGCGCACACACCAACAGTCCCTCGCGCGCGCGCAACGGCCAAAAGGGGAGGAGAGAGAGAATAGAGAGAGCCGGCTGGCACACACAGAATACCGGCTGTGCAGTGCAGTACACGGGCTGCCGTTGCTTCGGAAAAGTCGATCACTGACTGACTTTTTAGTCGCGCTCCCATTTGTGCAAACGCGTCTGTGAATAATCGTCCGTTCGTGAAAAGTGGCCTGCTTTGACAAAATTTCGACGCCTCGTCGAGCGGCACCTATACTCACTGGGTGCACCTACTTGCTGTTGCCGTGATACAAAGCTCCGCGTACGCCGCGCGCATTCATACATGGTAATTTTTCATCGTCCAACCCTGTCTGCATGCATTTTATCCTACATAGTTTTTATTCATACATACATACGGCTCGCCCGTGTGTTCAACTGTTCAGGCGAGTCGTTGATATATAATCATACCGACTTGTCTCCGCTATAGCACTTTCGTGGATATATAGTCAAGGCCAAGTCTAAATATTTTCAACTGTAATTCCCTTCAACTGTAATCACTTGGTCGCAATTTGTCATTATACCTCGCGACGTACGTGTGTTTGTGTGTAGTACGTATTTAAGTAATGTTGCTGAATAGGAAATACCGAATCAAACGATCGTACGCTGCTGTACAAACAAAAATGCAGTGGGGCGAAAATGGGCCAATTCGCACGCACCGAATAACGCGAAGAATACTTGGCGTGTGTATTGCACAGACGTACAAACGCTCGTTCATCTCTGCAGCCATCAGCGTTTCCGAGCGTTCCCGCGAGCGTTTAGCACGAACGAACCAATTTTTCATACCCCGACCAGTTTCGATTCGGGCAAAGAACTATTTCCATCGGAAAATTCAATTTTATCCGTATAGTCGCATCGATAAAACGCGCGCGATAAAATATGATGATCCCAATGGCTGTATTTTCCAATTCATACGCCTCTGCTCTCGAAACGTTTGTCCATAGCCCCACGATTCCCCCCGACTCGCCCCACACTATACGCTACTCATTTTCTTATAATATACTTCTTCTTATACTACACATCTCATTTCTCTACTTAATTATTAAACTCGCGGCAATAGTAAATTTACTGCGTTATTCATCCGCGCAACGTTTACTCTTGTTCAACCTCGCATTCGTAGTTCGGACGATCGATTCGCGATTCTTTCAACTATGAATAAACTCGATCTAGCATTATACTTGATTGTTACCAATTCAAAACCTTGTCCTTAGTCACGAGGTATGTATGTACATACAAACATTGTTGTATGTATGTAACTATACATATATAATATATGGCCAAGTTGGCGATCCTACTTCAGTGGAATTTTTGTCCTCGTGCATTATTTTACCTAGTCAGGCATTTCTGTTTTTTCTAGTAGATAAACAACTTTTTTGGACTGTAAAATTTAGATAAGATTATTCGTGGTTATCCGCGAACGATTCAACTTTTCACCTGGACCATATAATTTATACTATACATATATGTGTTCCAGAATTGAAAAATGCCTTTTCTCCGTATTCCCCAGGAGATCCAGCTGGTGAAATCGCCTCTTTGGGAATCAGATTTCGTGTTTCCGGTGCTGTCTGGCCTGCGCACCAGTGGCGGTTCGGTTACGTTGGCAATATTAAACCACAATTTTCCCTCGCTTCCTCACTCATTCTGTCCTCGAAACCACTACAACACTTTTTTATCTTATAGCTCCTTTTTTTATGCAGCAGCTCTCACTCTGCCAACTCAATTACTGCAATCATATCAAGCGTCTCATTTCTTTATACATCGCTCTATCTCATGTAACAACACCTCGCATCTCTCGAGTCTCGACTGCAGTCACGTCGTTTTTTCCAAAAATATTTTCTACCCTACTCGAAATACTATTTTTCGTGGGTGCGCAATAAAAGTGAGTTGGAAAAGACTGAGTGAAATAGATCAATATTTAAGAAATAAACGTCAAGTTTTGACTCGCCACTGATATGCGGCGTTTGGAGAATTTTGAAATTTTAGTTATATTATAGCCAACTTGGGGAAAAGTACTTAGAGGGTGGCAGTACATTGACTGCGCTCAACTTACAAATGCGGGAGAGACAATTTTTCCACTTAATCTTGTTTCAATAAAACGCTGTATATGTAAAGAATATGTGGTGGTTTTGCGTGCGACTGAAAGCATGGCCACGTCTAGGAAGGTCATTGGTATACGAGTATAATATACCAAGGCGAATGGAATTTGAAAGGGTAAGTTGATACAGGTAGCCGATTAAAAGAACATTTTTATTTGACGTAAGTATGGATTCAAGTGGGCTGTTGGGGGTAAGAGATCTCGCTTAGCGCAATATACACAGCCAATATGGGCGGGAGGCAAAAATTTTTCGACTTGGGTATACCAATCGTCAAGCGTATAGATATATTTGGAAGACAAGAAAAATGCTTGAGCAGCCGTTAAGATGTGCAGGCTGGTGTCGGCTCGAGAGACGACAGGTGCGCCCATCGTTCTCGCGGCCGCGCGCGCGCATTGCTCAGCTGCTCGCCACAATTTTCTTCGTCCACGGGACCATGTATTTTTCGAAAATGCTCGAGTCGTTTTTCATTTTTATACATTTTTCATGTTACGCCTATTCGCCGCGAGCGGCGGCCTCTGCACATCAGCCAATAACCCGAGTGTCACACACTGCTAAATGTAAATATGCGCGTTTACATATATGAGCTGAAAAGAGTCATCGTAATTTGTGTAGCGATAAAGATATATAGCGTTGAAGTGTTATCGAAAACTTGCGGAGCGGGAAAACCTGCGGCTATATACTAGTGCAATTTGTTACCGCTTGACAAATTGCACACGTATATATAGGCAAGCGCGAGTGTCGCATTAATGGTTATCATACTCGAGTAAAGTACGCGGTACATACACACTTGCCTTTTGTTTAATTTCCGCACGTAAATTGCGTAATTTGGCTAAACAGATATAGGTATAGCCGCGGTGGGGACATTCAAGTATCAAGTGCTGCAGTTTGTATAAAAACATGCAAAGAGATTGACCGTGCCATGCGGGCGACTTTTCGATTGTCCAAACTCGGAACTCGCGCTGTAGTCGTTGAAATTTTCAAATTGTGAAAGAAACCCTTGCATTTGTCGGGCCGAATCAAATATATAAATATGCGTATGTAATTGGTGTTTTTTTTTGTGGGATTGCAGGTGGCGTGGGGCAGCGCAGTGATGGAGCTGCAGAGCTGGCTGCTGTACCACCTCGTAGCCGTGACCGACTGCGCCCAAGGTACCCCCACTAGCACCTCAACACGTCTCGTTATAATTTTGTTGAATACTCTCCCGTATGCCGCTCTTTGCCCGCCTACATATATGTATGTTCGCTCGCGGTACATTTTTTCACTGCACGCGCGCCGCGCTAAAAGCTTTCCTCCCCAACTATAATTGTTGTGTATAGGTATATGTATCACACCTGCACACACGCACGCGCATAACTTTTTACTTTTCATGTACATACGGTGCAGTGGTGCGCGCAACTCTGTTCATCGATTATCCGTCGAATTTTAATCGTATATAGCTTAATTGGACGCTTTGGTGACACAACATACTCGGCGCGTCCCGCACGAGTAGTGCTGCGCGGCCCGAGAGCACACACGCCCTCGAATAAAGTGTATTGCCAACGAGCTCTGGAGACGATTAAATTTTCTCTTCTCCCTCGTACCCCCAAGTATTCGTTTGTTTTTCGTTCGTTTTTTTCCCCACTCCATGGACACACATACCGGCGGCAAAGTTTGCTTGTCGATACGCTTTCTGCTGGCCGCGGCTTTTACCTCGGGGACACAAACTATACTGAGCTTCCGAACAATAGCGCGCACGTGTTCACATATACGTACATGCGCGCAGAAAAGCACAAATTGTCACATTTTGTCGCGCGCGTGCGGGCGGGCCGAACAAAACTGCGCAGCTGGACGTAGTTGCGCGCGAATACGTATTCGAAATGAGTGCGGTGTTGTTGGTGAGGGAGAGAGTCGACTCGACTAATACTTATACTGCAATGATGATATGTGAAAACAACAATTTGACCAGGGGGGAAATGCCCCGTTTGTTATTTTTTTGTTACTTTAGTTTGTTGAGTTTGGGTTTTACAAGGCCCGATGCGTTGGATGCAGCTGAACTGCAGTCAAATTGACTAAAGCGATTCGGTTTGATCCGCCGCTCGTTCACCAGATACTTACACTCCAGCCATGTTTGATGGTAAGTCGTGCGCACGTGTTCGCACTTGCGCGTATACACTCAGCTCACCGCATACATACTTGTGTACATTTTATTTTCTTGAACACTTACTGCGTCTTTACATATGATGAAAATTGCGCGATATGTTGAGCTTGTCACGCGCGTTTGTTGCGTAGCAAAATTCACGGATGACTTTTGGTAGATGTTGATCGCGCGGTTGGAGGTTTGAATCGAGAGGCATATTGAAGGTTGGGTGTTGCAGTGGAGGTGCAGCAGCCGGGGGGTGGGCTGGCCAAGGAGCTGGGGATGCGGGCGCAGAAGAAGCTGCTGGGCAAGTTGGCGAGCTCGTCGAGCGCGGCGAGGTCTCTGCTGATAGACGACGCGACCAGCTCCCTCCTCGACAAGCTGTACCGGCTGATGGAGCGCGCGGCCAAGCACAGCCCGGCCCTGCGCGCCAAGCAGCCCGACAAGGTCCTCAAGAACATCGTCAAGCTCTCCATCAAGGTATCCGCTTTCTTCCCCGCCCCCGCCGCGCATCTTTTAAATCAACTTCAGTCAAATATGCGCGCGTAAATCCTTCGCTGGCGACCTGCACGCCAATTGCCATTTCCAACTACTTGCTCTGCAGCTCGACGTTCCACCACGCGCTGCAAACTTTGCTCCCGCCGCGCCGAGGACTCACCCTCATTCTGTGCACTCGTGCGCAGTACAAACTTGCGACACTGCGCGGCAAATTGCACAACTCGACAAACTGATAAGGTGGGCGAAACGTCGAGCTAAACTCGATCAAGCTTAATTGCAGTTGGGCTTGAGTGGAATCGGGCATCAAATTCACCCGCCGCTCCTTGAAAAACCGTCGTCGTGGCCGATCTGCCGTCGTTAAAGTGCAGTCAGTTGATCTCGAAACGCTGAAAAATCAGGTGTTTTTCAAGTAGTTTTTTTCCTCGCGCGCGCGCGACAAACGTACGTTGGAACAAAGTTTTGACAGTTTATAATCTAAATGTTTCTCGAGACGCAGGGAGAAACGTTTCTTTCGAATTCCGTCCTGAATTGAATGGTATATGAAATTGGAGCAGCGGGAAAATGATTGTAAATTGATTTGTGGGATCGGCGAGCAGATGGGCGTGCTGGCGAAGAACAACCAGCTGGGGCCGGAGTCGCTGGCGCGCATGGAGGAGCTGCGCCGGGGCCTGCGCTGCAGCGCCATGGCCGTCCTCTCGTTCTACGAGCTGGAGTTCAGCTACGAGCGGGCCTACCTGAGCGGCTCGCTCGAGCGCTGCCGGGCCGCGGCGGTCAGCCTCATCTCGCCTCACCTCACCGACAAGTCCCTCGAGCGCTGCCACCTCGTCTTCGACTTCCTCGTCCACCCGGACTTCCTCGAGGCGGCCTTCGCCCCCGACTCCCAGCTCAGGCCCAGCCTCGGGGCCCTCGTCGCCGACATCAACGCCGCCATCGACGCTGGACACCTCTGATTCGATCCGACAGTCGACTGTCCGCGCCCCACCTTCCTCCACCTTACAAATACCTCATCAAAACAATTACGCATCTATGTCGTGCAAAATTCCCAAATCACACTATTACTATCTCTCTCTCTCTATCCCAGTCTATGGAATACGATAGGAACAAAATAGAAAATTATCACCAACTCCACGACACTGTATTATCTACTATACTTCGCAGCAAGTGGATCATTGAATTTTTCATGTGGTTGTAACGACCAAATCTTCTTGCCACATGCTAATGAAATATATGAATATACGTTTTAAAATTGCGCAAAACGTCGAATCCCATCGGATCGAAAACAATTGTACAAAGTATTATAAATACACTCAATCTTAACAAATGTTCATATTTGGGCGTTAATTATATTTCAAACGGCTGGCATTTTGTAAATAACTATCGATATACATTATACCCATGATATACTACCTTTTCTTTAACTCACGTATCTGAACTCTATACAGTCCATTTAATTATCACATACAACCATATTGCGATTCTCAAAATGAACAGAGGAAAAATTTATCTTATAATACAGGGTTGAACTAAACTTGTACTTTCTTTCTTCATAGGTTTAACCTTGTGATGAAACATTAATCATTAACGTGACCAAATAATTGAATGGGATATTTCCCAGATAGTAATTCAAGACCAACTATTAAAACTTTATATGTACATCTGTCTTGCTATATGTACACACATAACATTCATCTTTTTAAATATAGTGGTTTGAATATTGAATGAAACGAGATCGAAACGTTGGATGAATTTATTTACATGTTAAATCTAATTTAATATGAAAAAAAAAATAAATATTGTGAGGTGAATCAGTTTCGAACGTGAAAAATTCAATCTCCATACGACTGTTTATACAATGAATCATTTTACTTTGTATAATAGTATTTATGAGTAGAATTAGTGTATCGTATAGTCGTCGCATGTCATACGAAAGAAGCCTCGTATATACATACATATTACTGTATGTATGTACCCAAAGTTCGTACATCATAAATCCCTAATGAAAATGAAAATTAATTCACCCTGTACAAAAAATAGATTCTGAGTTCTATTCAGAATTAATCAATTATGTTATACTTTTTTAATAAGGAATGTTTGGAGCATCCCAGTACAGAATGGTATGTACAAATAATAATAACAATAAAAATCAACTGAGAAAAAATGGTCCATTGGTAAATTTTAAATCTGACATGAATGTCAGAAAAACTGAAAAAACAAGCAAAGGTAAACGTTCAGAAATCGTTGACCCACTTATATACTTGTTGATACTTATAATCAGTTGATCCAAAAGATTTCAGTTTGATTTTTTTTACAAGAGTAGAAGAAATATGAAGAACTTGAATGTACATTGTAAAAATATAACTGAAAATATAGTATCAATAAAAAATTTGTTAGAATATGGTGTGTTGTTAGTGTAAAATGTATACTACCCTGTGTATTTATTCAGTTAATCTACCTGGAAAATCATTTTTCAATTCTACTATTCAACTACAGATTTTATTGACACCAACAGACGTTTTCTTTTGGAGAGGTCATTTTTAAAATGTTTTTTTTTTTCTTAATATCTCTTCACCCCATTTTTCCTTCTATCTTGGGGAAATGAAATAACTACTTGCAATTTTGCGAATATTTAAATTTATTTACACAATTTCCTTCAGTACTGGACGCCCTGTGTACCACTCACATTGATTCATAATCATAATTATTACACGCAGTGAGATATCTGTTTCAAAATTGCCGTGGATTTCTGTTAAAATACAAAATAACACGTATCACAAACAAGAACAATTACATACACACTCACGCACACCCAATTTTCATCGTAAATCAAATTTGTCTCCGAACAGTCGTTCATCTTGCATCACTGTTTTTTCTTTTTATTCTCTCTTTCATTCTTACTTATTGAAAATTATTATTTCTATTTCATCATTATTATTATCATAGTTATTGATTTTTTTTTATTATTCTTATTCAGTCAACTCGTACCATGCCTGATTTTTTTTCTTCCTATAGTTGCTCATTCTTACTTCACCATTGATTATTCATTTTTAATACCAGTCTTAATTTTTTATCAATATACGATTGTGGCAAACTAGGGTGGATTCGCAGTCCTAGCTTAATTGATCTTTTTTTTCCAACTCTTTTTTTCGTAAAGATTCGAAATGCTCCTTGATGAGTTTGCATCGATACATATATACATCGTAATGTAATGATTACATTTATTAATTCAACTTTTGGGAACTTTTGTTATTTTGCGAGGGAAATTGCTTGATAATTAGATGCAAGCATGGGTTACAATTATTTTACAGTATTTTTCGTGTGACTTTAAAATTGGTCAGTAATTTTTTGAAAAAATAGTATATGAAGCATTTGAATGAGTAATTTCTGTCAATGTTATCTCGTGTCAATGCTGAAACTTAACTGTATTTTCAAAGTTACATTCGATATTTAGTTCGTAAACAAATAGTAGAATAACGCAATGATCTATATTGTGATAAAATTCAAAATGATCAGATAAAGTGGATTCAAGTATAAGTTTTAAAATAAGAAAAAACCTTCCGAGTTAGATTGTAATTATTTGATATTGATTATCTGCATTTTGCTCGGATTTAAAACTTAACACTTTCTACTGAATGAAATTAATCTAATCAGAGTTAAAATCTTACTCACTACCTAACAGAAACGAGAAATTAAAAAAAAACTTAGTTTATCTCATTTGTGATGTTTACAGAAACTATCTCAAGATACACGTTTACAGAAATATTCCCTCGCAACATTATAGTATAAAAAAAAAAACAGAAATAAACAACAAGTCCTCCAAGCAATTTAGAGTCATATATGGAAAATCTACAATGATCAATGAATTTTAAACAAATGATTCTTTTCTCAACATACAAGCTTGAGAATGATTCAAGTTGCAGTCAATGAACATATTTAAATTATTCGGCTAGTTAATGAAAGACATTCAATTGCTTGGAGGTTTCAAAAAAGCAACTTGACACCATGAAGGATCATGTCAAATGAATTACAGTCATGAACCCCTTGTAGGAATATAATTGGCGGTTACAATTGCAATTACGTGTTCCTTAATGTATATTTGAAGAATATATAAAATTATTTCTTCCAATTGCACTCTATGAAACTCATTTATACAATCACAGTTTATGCATCCGGTTAGTCTTGCTAAAAGAATTACTTTGAAAGAAAAGTTGATCAAACTCAGAAGTTCTTTGCTAATCCTAGCTAATTTTAGGAAATTAAATATTATTGATAATAACCGAAATTTTTCTCCTGTTAAGTCGTTATGAATTTCGATTTAAAAATTTCTTAGTAAATGGTCCGTTTGACCATGGATATAATAAAGTTACATATTATAACATTCCTTCATTCTCAATCGATCGACATAGCATTTACATAGTGAAATGTAACGTAATATGCAGATTATGCGATGAATAATACCTAAGAATCATTTAGCTACTATTTCACTAACAATAAGTTGAGTGAGTTTTAGTCTGTTTCTAAATTTTGTATTGCTACTTCACTACTTACGAATACAAACCAAATTGATTTTTCAGATAAGATTCAATGTGCACATCAAGCTTAAATAGTTATATTCGATGAATATAACCGATATTTGACACCGTAACACACAAAAATCACTATTACAGAGGTGATTTTTGTTTACTGCTGTACTTCATTTTCAAAGGCCATAGTGATGCAATGATAGTTTTAAAATTAATCATTGTAAAAGTTTACAATTTCATATCATAGATGATGCATATTAGAATATGAGTAGAGTTGAGTCTGAAAGTGGCGATAACTGATTCAAACATAAAATAAATCGACGGTTTGCCAATGATATCAACATTTCGTTATGATCACACTACGTACGGTTTTGATAAATCTTCGAAATTAATTAACTATCCAGCTTGATGTTTATCTAATGCTACATACCTAAATTCACTCCTAATAATTTTATGCTTCATCCATAGTTCTTGAACTATCAATCACTAATTTTCAAAAAAGTGCTTTTTGAATGTATGAAATAAATAGCAATAATTCAAAATTGCCAATGAAATAAAAGTAAGCGATGAACTGATGTACTCATTGCCATAGTCCTGCATAGTTTCCATAGAGATTCGTAGGAAGAGGACCACCAGCGCAGAATAACCGTGTTCCTGATGCATCATAGCAATGAGTATAAATGGCAGGTGTGTACTTGACATTTTGGAATCCATCAATGTAGTCTTCATCGGGGAACTAAGAGTTAAATTTCAATATTTATTTTAGATGTCAAAACTAACATTTAATTGAAAGCTCAATTTAGTACATTGAACAGGAATTACTATTATTTTTCTTACCACATATCCTTTGGATGCTTTCAACATAACCGTTCTATTAGAATTGATTGAGGACTCCAGATACTTTTGTGCTCTAATATCGTAAAACATTAGCATCCCGAGTCCCGTACCTATTGTTAAGACAGATCCTTGAAAACTAGCTGATCTGATACCACATCCGCTGTACCTGAGTTTTCATGAAAAAAATATAAATTATGAATTTTCCTGTTCAAAATCATAAATATTTAATTATTCATAATCATTTACCTCGACGGTACTTTTTTTATTGGCTGCAAAGTTCTTGCATCAAGAAGTAATGTGTACGATCTACAACCAACTGCATATAGTCCATCATCGTGTACAGCTAAACAAACATTATCTTGGCAAGCAGGCAACTTGCGAGATATTTTTTGCTTAAAAGTTTCAGCAGACCAGATGTGTATGAAGCAGTTCATTGATAGAGCGGCTATTTCTTTGCATGCTTTGTTAAAAACTAGAGATCTAACTTTCTGGGCCGATCTGCATTCTTTGACACAGACTGGTTGTATCAATCTACAATGAGTAGAGAAATTTTATTTTTTTTTGCATGAATGAACAATTGAATGGATAGGGAATCAACTTATATGAAAAAGTTATAAGTTGATTTTTACCTGTGTGATGGTATATCTGCTCGATCAGAAGCTTCAGTTAAATCACTATCAATTTGCCACAAAGCCATTTTTGTATCCTTGGATCCTGAAACTAGAAATTCATCATCTAGCCAGCACATGTCATAAACCCAATCTCTATGCCCTAATTCACCAACACAAACGGGGTCCAGTGTTGGCAATCTGTAAACTGCTATTTCAGTGCTATTTCTTCCACCTGTAGCTAATAGAGTCCTGGAAACAATCAATAGGATAAAAGTTATTTTTTGGAGCACAAATTGAATTGAAATGGAATTGAAATGAAAAAGAATTACCTGGAAGGGTTTATTTGAACAGAGTGTATGCCACACTGCTGTTCTACCATACCTCCAGGCCCAGCAGTTGAATTTTGTCTACCATGAAGAGATGGGATTTGATCTAATTTCTGAGTGGCAACGTCATACACCATCAATTTATTACATTTAGTTCCAAACACAACTTGTCTGTCACTGAGCCATTGAGAACAGAATACTTTATTCATGTTATTCAAACTAACTGAATATTCCTTGAATAGATCATGACTTAAAATATGGCGTGAGCCAAACTCTTGATTAATCTTACGAATTTCTCTAGTATTCGTTTCACGTGAACGAACATAATCTACAAAACTAAAAGATGTTTTTAGAAATTGTTTGTTATCAATAACAGTTTCCTCTTCATCATCACTTGACTCGTAGCACACAAAATCATCTGGTTTATCTGATTTTCTGTTCCTCTCAAGTATCATAGCCAGCCTATGCATAGAAATTAACATGGAGTATGAATTAAAGGTAAATTGAAAGAAAAGATCTTGCCAATAATTAGCAATTGAAGAATTTACCTCCTAGATCGCCTCTCTTCCAGTCGAGAGTTGTTTGCACATGATGGGAATCGGCCGTATGTCGTCATACGTTGTGTTTCAGCCATTTTCAGCTGCTGAATCAAGTACACAGGGAAGATACACTGGTAAATGCTTGAATTGTCCTGAGGTAGAGAGATATTTGACAAGCGGGTAAATGAACAGTGTCTGCACAAAGTATATCAGGATAGTTGCAAGTGTTTTGGCGTAATGCAAAGTTTTTCATCCATCGTGCAGCTTTTTGGATAGTCAAACTACTCTTGAAAATGCCAGTTTCCCACAAGTCAGCTGGGAAGAATGTTTATGCAACATGTACGCAAGACAATGCACCTCGATCAATGTTGTCCTGGAGAGAAACAATAGATATGTATACAAAAATCAATTGAATTGTTTGAGTTTGTGTGGGATAGCTGTGGGCAGATGTGTCAAGATTGATGATGCTTACGTTGTAAACAGAGAGGGAGAGAGAGAAAGAGACAGATCAGATTATGCACGAGGTGTTGGGAGGGGGGGGGGGAGGGAATTTGGATTTTATCACACTCGGGAGCTCTGCAGGAGTTGGAGGTGTAGTTTTTGGTTGCGCACGTCCGAGTTGGTGGGTGAGGGGGCTGCAGGGAGCAGCAGGGAGTGCAGTGGGCGGTGTGGGGGCAGGTGGTGTTTGTTGTCTCGGGACTCTCGGGGCTTGGAAATGTTGTAATTACCGGGCACGCAGTGGCGCTCGTACGCGCGGCTTGCCTTGGCGAGGAGCGAGCGGCCTAGGCTGGGCGGCAGCTTGGTCGAATGCATGACCAGATGTATCGAGACGCTGGGGATCCTCTTGGCCGCTGCTCTCCGCGGGATGCTTATTACTCCGCGGCTGCACCAGCCGCCATGCTGCGAATGCTGCAAATGCTGCACAATTCTCACTCTCTCTCTCTCTCTCTCTTACTCTGTATAGAGCTGGTGCGCGCGTGAGCCGCCGATCCGTCAGCTGCAGTCAGCTGCAGTCAGCTTCTCCGCTCTCTCTGCAGCTCTCTCGCACTGCACTTGCTCGCACTCTCTCGCACCGGCGCTCGAGCGCGGCCGCACTGTCTCGCTCACTCTACAGCCCCGGGCTCACTGTATAACATGCATGATGTAGTAACTACTTATTTATCCTCACAACAAATATATATACTCTGTATGTTTGTATGTGTATATATATATACAACGATTCCCATACGCGCGACACGTTGCCGTCACCCTCAAGTCACAACTGTCGGGCTCTGTCAGGCTCTGTGACGGTTAGGACCATCAGAAGAACTGGAGAAGTATGTATCATACCCATGCGTGGAAACTATCGCAGATGTATTGCAGGCAGCCTCTACCTCTAGTAGGGGCGCAGGGCCGGATTCCGTAGCCGATGGATGGCCCAAGATCCACCCAGGTTTTTCCTATGTGGTTTGAGCTGCTGAACACGAATTTCGAAGGTGGACAGCCGGAAAATGGGCAGGAAAATTTTTATCGAGAATTTTCCAAGAGCGATAGAAAAATCAGTTTTTTTGCGAAAAAAAAAATATTTTTATATTCTTCTCGGCATTCTGCACAAGAAAGGTCCTTATACATTTTTCACGAAAATGCGCCGTTCTGGAGTAAAAAATTCCCAAACTTTGAGAAAATGCGATTTTTCCGATTTTCAAGGTGCTGCTGCTCAGTCACGCCACAATATTTTCCAGTCCACCCGGTCTCAAACTGCTGTTTTGGGTCTCAACTGGAGATTTTGATAGTTTTGAAGCCGGAAAAATGGTATTTTTCAATTTCCCGGCATTAGTTTTCCAAGCACCTCCAGCGCCGTTTAATTATGCTTATTAACGTGCTAAAGAGTTTTCCGAGGTTGGGTCGATGGTTGGAATGTTTTGGATGGGTTGGGTCGATGGTTTGATTTTTACCCTCATGAGATTACACTTAAAATTGCTATTTTCAGTGTTATATGAATTTTCCGAATTTTTTTACCAATTTCCTGATTTTCCTTCGGAAAATTGAATTTTAGAGAATTCAAATAAATGGGAAAACATTATCGACAGAAATTGGGTCGAATCTAACCATCGACCCAACCTCGGAAAACCCTTTAGCACATGAATAAGCGTAATCGAAGGGCGCTGGAGGTGCTTGGAAAACTAATGCCGGGAAATTGGAAAATACCATTTTTCCGGCTTCAAAACTATCAAAATCTCCAGTTGAGACCTAAGACAGCAGTTTGAGACCGGGTGGACTGGAAAATATTGTGGCGTGACTGAGCAGCAGCACCTTGAAAATCGGAAAAATCGCATTTTCTCAAAGTTTGGGAATTTTTTACTCCGGAACGGCGCATTTTCGTGAAAAATGTATAAGGACCTTTCTTGTGCAGAATGCTGAGGAGAATATAAAAATATTTTTTTTTTCGCAAAAAAACTGATTTTTCTATCGCTCTCGGAAAATTCTCGATAAAAATTTTCCTGCCCATTTTCCGGCTGTCCACCCTCGAAATTCGTGTTCAGCAGCTCAAACCACATAGGAAAAACCTGGGTGGAGCTTGGGCCATCCATCGGCTACGGAATCGGTCCCTGCGCCCGGAGTACTCCCCACAGTACATACGCGCATAGTGTTCGCAAAAAGGTACACAGATCATAGGCAATGAAAATTGGTCGATAATTGCTTATTGCGCAATACCTACTGGGATCTATTTTTGTCTAACATTTTGCGATATAGGGCCTTGTTGGGGGCAAAAGTGACCGGTCGCGTTACTCTTCGGTCACTCACCTGCAGGCGCTCAACAATCAACGTGCTTCGAAATTAGGATATCGTGCTTCTTACTTTTCACGTTTATTTTATTTTCTTTACAACTTCACATAGCGCACAACTTTATAATATAAGCTATCTGCAGCCTTACGTATCATTGTTGACGCATGATGAAGACAAACTCATGACCCACCACAGCCTAAAATATAATTGACTCCATAATATAATATGCACACATTACTTTGAGTTTATAATTTCTTTTAATTATTCACTATATAATAATACTCTAGAGGAGTAAAAGGAATGACAGTTGGAATTTGCGAGCGTGATTTTTAGGAAAATTATAATCAGTAATCTTATGATGCAGTACAATTGTAACATTACACCATAATAAAAGATTTTTAATTTGATTGCACTTCAATGTGATCGGGACCTTTGGAGAATTGGCAAGGCGGATGAATCGTAGGCCAGCTGGATTTTTTGAGTAACTTACATTCCATTTATTATAAAGTTTAGGCACAAAGAATGAAAATATTCTGTAATAATTTGATGTAACAAAATTGTTGCGCTTCATTATGTTTGCCATAGGACACAGGAGTTTCTCTGTACTATGCAATTATGCGATTGACCAGCTCTTAGGATGTTAGAGTATTGATAAAACAGTTTATGCTACAAAAACATTCTCCATCATTTAGTACTTGACTATTGTGCGCTTATTACGCGACTTATTACATACATACTCATTGGTTATTTCTCCACCTTTTGTGTATACTTTGTAAGTGTGTGTAGGCTTGTTTTGAAATGTTCAAGGCTGCATACATCTCTTGCAAATTAGGTTCTCCTATTAAACTAAGGCTGCACAAACCTGATGAAGAGGAACTTGGTTTTATTTTGAATTCGAATTCTGATGATGTTGTAAGAAAGGTATTTCATTACCTAAATATGCATGCAGAGGATCTGGTCGTTCATTGCCATATTTTCCAAATCCTCCCATTACTGTGTTTTGTGTATCAAGAACAAAAGTTCGGTTTTCTTGAGTATCAGATAAATCTTGAATACCCAGTAACTGTAATGTGGCTCCTATCCAGAAGCTATAACAAGAATCAGAAGGTTTGCCTGGCCTGCCATGGAATCCGTCATCTTGTCTCATAAGACACCATCTCTTTAATCTTCCAAGATGTTTTTCGGACAAAACATTGTGGAGCTCATTCATTAGGAATAAACTAGCTACTGCACAAAAAGTGGATCCACCATGGGATTCTAGTCCTGGGCCTTGTCCGAATGCTCCATCGTATGACTGAAATTATGAGTTGTTAAACAACCAAGATATTCAATCCAGCAAGTAAAGGGGAAAATATATGTGAAACAAAATATTATTTACTAATTATGAAATAGGATACTGACTATACTTTTAACTATGTAGTTGATAGTTCTTTCTTTGTCCATCCCAGACCAGTCATCTAAAATATAAGATATGCAGCAGGCACAATAAACAAATCTCATATCACTCTCACAGCCTGTGACCATTGCAGTAAAGGATCCATCTGGATTCTGACAAGCTCGAACCCCTTGGATAATTGATTCTCTGTCGACGCCACTCAGCTCATCATTGAGAATTAACAAACTAGCCAGAGCAGTGTATGTCATGGCCAAATGACCGCTTTTATATTTTGTATCAATATCTTTGGGTATCATTGTAGATGACTCAAAGCCAGATCGCGGCCCAGCTCCTTTGACTTGTAACCTGTATATCCAGTCTATTGCTTCTTGTTTTTGTTCAAACTCATCTAGAGCACCAAGTAAATCTAATCCTGATATTGCAAAAAATGCTACTGTATTCCTCATGGCATCTGGACATTCGGCAGGCATCATTGATAAAATTATCCTAAAGTATCTTGTATGTTTCTTTGTCATGAGTTTGGGCGTCATTTTCTTGTAAATTTCTAGCAGACGCTCATTAGTTATTCGATCCTCAATTGCGCCTTGATTATTTAAAAAAGACTTAGTGAAAAATGCACAGTAGGTATATCATCCACACAACTTAATTTGAATATGAAAAGGTAAAAATGCTAAAAAATGCTAAAATCCTAATAGATTAATACATATTACGGTAACGTACTCATTTTGCTCAGTCGACCTGAAATCATAGATAATAATAGCCGCGATTAGAGGGATGTTTTAATCATCATTTACACAACTCGTTGAACATTTTAATGAAGGATTTTGACGTTTAAGACTTACGGGTTTGACGTTGTCGACGCTTCGCCCAATAACAATCTTTGAGCGAACTGGAAAATATTATTGAAATATTCAACGATTATCAACTGCTCATCTTGTTGAAAATGTGTTGAACACTGTTCCGAGACTCTTGCTCTTTTGTATATGCAAACTCTATACATGCAATGATTCTATATTGTATTTGTGTACAGTGTACATATATATATATACATTGAGTTTTCACAAGCAGGGCAGCTCGCGCGCGCCGATCGAGTTAGGGTGTGGTTACATTCACGCATCGCATGATATATCGTCGCGCGCGCGCCTGCAGATGATGCAGCCGCAAGTCGCGAATTTGCGGGATTTTTAAAATGATCGTTTAGTTTTATTTATACTTTTAGCTGATTAGGGCAAAGATTGTGAAATGAACACACTGTTCAGTTACAACTCAAGATGGGTAGAACGGTAACAGAAAAATATTCATAACATTTCAACTGTTTCATGATTTATAAATATGTAAATTCTGAGATTCCCAAGCCAACTGAAAATTTTGTAAGATTTCAATGCCTCGCTTATTTGATCTATGTTCGCGCAAAAGCAAATTTTGACGTTTTGCAATGCATTTTTGATGGATACAGTAGATAATTATTAGACGCGCAGAAGGTTTTCGACAGTAGGGAGATAATTTTTTATTGCTAATGGTGTGAGGAGGAGAAAGTGCTATACTGCTTGTGGACGCATTTAGTGCGCGAAAATCATCTACTTTGGCGGCGTACTCTATTTATCTTTATAGCTTGTCGAATCGAGATAATATGAGAAAATTCAATAGTATATAGGTATATGCTGCAACGAACATACGTAGAAACGTACTCACGGCCCTTAAGTATTTGTTAGCCGCAACGTAAAAAATAATTTGTACAATAACATTGTATACTAATTGTGCATAGGAGTGTCGTTGGAGTATATATCGGAATCCATCGATCTGCTATGGTGACGATAATTTCTGTGAAAAAAAACTCCGAGCTATACTTATACACCGCTCCATATACCGTGTATGGATTGAATCTAAGTATACTATCAGAGATGAGTAGAGAGATTGCCAGAGCCCATAGGCAGAAATGTGCACAGTTTTGGGCCTCCGAGCTTGGCCAGTTTTGCCGATGGACCATATGGTGCAGAGGCGAGCGGAGCCGTTTGCGCGTCGATCGGCTCCGAAAAAATTTTCGTTGATATTTTCTCAGGTCAATTCTGGGTAGACTTACAGTGAAGCATACATCGATGCGTCAGGAATATACCCGTCTCTCTCTAACGCATTGAGTCACTGTAGCCGAGTACGCTCCTCATCCATTCTAATGTAGGCAGAGGCCTGTCCCTCTCCTCGCTTACTCGGCAGCCGACCGACCCTCTGTGCCTGCGCCCCAACAGCCCGCTTAATCCTTTTTATTACGGTCGGGGTGCAGCAAAAAAATACCCACTATCGAAAATCATATTTTTTAATAACAATTACACTCTGATTCTATATTTATGAATCGAATCGATTTTCTTTGTTGATTAACGCCAAGTTTGAATCGCAAAAATCGGTTGATATTACGATTTTACATAAAAATTAATTTTGTTCTGAACAGCGATAGATGATTTGGCCCTCGTGAAAAAACTCCGAATTCCAAAATGCAAATATCTCAACGTGATCTCTCAGAAGTTGAACACAAATACACTTTGGTGAGCATTTTCATAATTTGGAGTACAGTTATCATATGCAGATGAATGAAATATACAAAATTATCGAATACAAATTTTCGAACTAGAAACAATTTTCTCATTCAAATTAATATTCTACCATTTTTTATGCAGAAAATCAGGCTCTTTCACGTTTCTTGTATTATAGAGTATTTTCCTGAACGAATTCAACAGAAATTTCTGATCTAGAGTGAATTTATCGTGAATAGATGCGTGAAATATACAAAATTTTGAAATGCAATTTCTTAATTTAACAGAATTTTCTCAGTAAAATCCGGAAAAAAAAATATTTCAGAAAGGTCTCAGACTTTTTGACGTTCCTTGTCTTGCAAAGAATCTTTCATGCGTAAAAAATACTGTATTCCGAAATGCAAATTTCCTTAATTCAACCGAATTTCCTCATTCAAATCCGGAAAATGAAATATTTCAGAAAGGTCTCAAGTTTTTTAACATTTCTTATCCTGCAAGATAAGAAATGTGAAAAAACATGAGTCTTTTCTAAAATATTTCATTTTCCGGATTTGAATGAGGAAATTCGGTTGAATTGAGGAAATTCGCATTTCGGAAAACTGTGTAATTTACGCATCTTTACATCATAACTTTTCTCCAAATCAATATTTCCTATTGAATCGAAGTAGAAAAATATCTTGCAGGATAAGAAATGTGAAAAAACTTGAGACCTTTCTAAAATATTTTATTTTCCGGATTTGAATGAGAAAATTCGGTTGAATTGAGGAAATTCGCATTTCGGAAAACTGTGTAATTTACGCATCTTTACATCATAACTTTTCTCCAAATCAATATTTCCTATTGAATCGAAGTAGGAAGATATCTTGCAAGATAAGAAATGTGAAAAAACATGAGTCTTTTCTAAAATATTTCATTTTCCGGATTTGAATGAGGAAATTCGGTTGAATTGAGGAAATTCGCATTTCGGAAAACTGCGTATTTTACCTATCTTTACATCATAACTTTTCTCCAAATCAATATTTCTTATTGAATCAAAGTAGAAAGATATCTTGCAGAATAAGAAATATGAAAAAACTTGAGACCTTTCTAAAATATTTCATTTTCCGGATTTGAATGAAAAAATTTGGTTGAATTAAGAAAATTGGCATTTCGGAAAACTATACATTTCACGCATCTTTACATCATAACTTTTCTCCAAATCAATATTTCCTATTCAGTCGGAGTAGAAAGATATCTTGCAGGATAAGAAATGTGAAAGAACTTGAGACCTTTCTAAAATATTTTATTTTCCGGATTTGAATGAGAAAATTCTGTTGAATTGAGGAAATTCGCATTTCGGAAAACTGTGTATTTTACGCATCTTTACATCATAACTTTTCTCCAAATCAATATTTCCTATTGAATCGAAGTAGGAAGATATCTTGCAGGATAAGAAATGTTAAAAAACTTGAGACCTTTCTGAAATATTTCATTTTCCGGATTTGAATGAGGAAATTCGGTTGAATTAAGGAAATTTGCATTTCGGAATACAGTATTTTTTACGCATGAAAGATTCTTTGCAAGACAAGGAACGTCAAAAAGTCTGAGACCTTTCTGAAATATTTTTTTTTCCGGATTTTACTGAGAAAATTCTGTTAAATTAAGAAATTGCATTTCAAAATTTTGTATATTTCACGCATCTATTCACGATAAATTCACTCTAGATCAGAAATTTCTGTTGAATTCGTTCAGGAAAATACTCTATAATACAAGAAACGTGAAAGAGCCTGATTTTCTGCATAAAAATGGTAGAATATTAATTTGAATGAGAAAATTGTTTCTAGTTCGAAAATTTGTATTCGATAATTTTGTATATTTCATTCATCTGCATATGATAACTGTACTCCAAATTATGAAAATGCTCACCAAAGTGTATTTGTGTTCAACTTCTGAGAGATCACGTTGAGATATTTGCATTTTGGAATTCGGAGTTTTTTCACGAGGGCCAAATCATCTATCGCTGTTCAGAACAAAATTAATTTTTATGTAAAATCGTAATATCAACCGATTTTTGCGATTCAAACTTGGCGTTAATCAACAAAGAAAATCGATTCGATTCATAAATATAGAATCAGAGTGTAATTGTTATTAAAAAATATGATTTTCGATAGTGGGTATTTTTTGCTGCACCCCGACCGTAATAAAAAGGATTAAGCGGGCTGTTGGGGCGCAGGCACAGAGGGTCGGTCGGCTGCCGAGTAAGCGAGGAGAGGGACAGGCCTCTGCCTACATTAGAATGGATGAGGAGCGTACTCGGCTACAGTGACTCAATGCGTTAGAGAGAGACGGGTATATTCCTGACGCATCGATGTATGCTTCACTGTAAGTCTACCCAGAATTGACCTGAGAAAATATCAACGAAAATTTTTTCGGAGCCGATCGACGCGCAAACGGCTCCGCTCGCCTCTGCACCATATGGTCCATCGGCAAAACTGGCCAAGCTCGGAGGCCCAAAACTGTGCACATTTCTGCCTATGGGCTCTGGCAATCTCTCTACTCATCTCTGATACTATCTTATGAATGGCGCGCAAAGTCCGAGAATAAAGTTCTTCGACTATCGGACATACTCTCGGTCAATGAAATTGTGCCGCGCCACAAAAATTATAAGATACATAATACATATGCGGTAAGTATATGAGTTGAGTGCAGCGCGCATATCGCAAGGCATCTGGACGAGCAAGTTATATACCGGGTGTGCCGGCGGCCGGCAGTCGGCAGCCGACGGTCGCGTAGTCAACTTGGTGCGGGGGACAGCGGGGGAGCTCGAGTCGAGTCTCTCCAGAGCCACAACTGCGGCCAGCACAGGCCAGCAGTAGCTGTAGCGCTCACGCACACACAGTCGCGACACTCGCGACTCGCGGGATCAGCGGGATTGCCAGAACTGGCCAGAACAACTCCGGCCGGGCCGGCAAAGACGTCCTTGCTGTCACACTTGCGTCCCTCGGCTCATTCGCGCACGTCTCAACCAGCCCCAGCCTTGTTCTTTTATATCCACAGGTAAGTAACCACAGCTTCGTGCTGCTCCAGTTGCTGGGCGTCGCGCGCGCGCTAATATACCTATACACACATACGAGCTTACACGACAGAGAGAGATAGAGAGAAAGCGAGCAGCCAAACGGGTTTCGAGGTTAGGCGCCCGGGTTTTCTCTCCCTCTTTTAACCAATTCGCACCTCTTCACTCTCGAGCGCTTTTTCCTCCGGCACTCTTCCAACTAAGCACCAGCACTACTTGCTTCAAAAACTCGTGCGGCCTCGACTGACTATTTGACACGCGCACATACTCACACACACACACACACACACACACACTTTTTCACACTCACTCTCACCAGTCCCAAAACTCCACTTACAGCTCCTTGTGTGCTGATCAGACACATCTGTGGCTATTCCAAATGTCGTAAATTGTGTTGATGCTTACCACTCAAGTATACATCTTTTCACTAGTAGTTTCACTAAGTACTACTCTGTGATTGTCATCTGTGGCCTACCTATATATAGTGGCCCTAGCGCTTCCCTCTGATATGCTTGCAGGTCAATGTGGCAAAACTAACAAGCAGTGCGGTACAGGGATTATAGCCTGATGCACGAGCTTGAATCAGTACAAAGTGGGATGAATTAATCAGCTGATAGCTCCGAGTTTTCCTCTCCTATATATTGTTTCATTCAGTTTTGTCAATGGGTCCACAATTTTTCTTATGCTGAAATAGGTTACTATGAAATAGGTACTCATAATCATTGCCTACATGTTCTTCTCCATTGATTCAAAGTCTCACACTTTTCACTCAAGCAATCAAGTTTATTTTTAATTCTGCTTGGTTTTCTCCTTCATATTGTCTGTCAATAAAAAACAATATTATGAATAGATGTACAATATGACAAATTTCAAAATTGTTCAAGCGCAAGACTAGTTCAAGTCAGATTATCACAGAATGTTATTATATAATAACAAAATATATTTGACAAATTGTTGTTTTGGTTGTTCTGAACACATTGCATATGTCATCCACTTGAATCAATGAAATGTGAGGTTTCATGATTGTTTTATTGATATTTAAATCTTACAGAGCTATTGATAAAAATTATTTATGAAGAATAATGATAAGAGCATCTTGTACAATCATGAGTTACATTGATTTTTTTAAAGAATAACCAGAAAATCATGTTTGATAGGTGAAAGTTATAGGATTGAAAGCAAGTATATTGCTGACGAAAAAATCATGGATCGTGATAATCAAATTAAAATTCAAGTGTGATCTGGAGTTTGCTGATAATATTAAGAGTAATAATTATATGATATGTAAGCCTATGAGTCATGATATTTTGGAAAGAAAAGAGGAAAAGAATGGACTGTATCGGGCTTGTTAGCGCGCAAGCGATTGTTATTCGCGAATCGCGACTAACATTCAAACGTGCAGCCTAAATGAGCCTAAATAGGTTGCTCAACGCTATCGCGGAAGCAGCCTCATCAGCATCGGCGGCGGAACTTGTCCAGTCTCCCCTGATGCACAGTAGTATCAGATTTGACCAATCGGCTGGCGTCGCGTGTCGAGTCCAGCTCTAACCTATAGTACCGCGAGAACGCGACGTCGCATGAGCATTTCTTTCGTGATTGAAAAATACCCTATATTAATTAGGCTGAAGCTGAACGCGTTACGTGGCAAGTCATGGTGGGAGCCCCCCCCCCCAAACAGTCCCATATTATAAAGTAGCGCATCGTCAATTCGTCAATCGTCGCATTCGTCCGTTTGGTTGATTGGATATAGGTTGGGGTAGGTCTACGTTGTAAGTATTGGTTGGACTGGTGCGCGGCGCGACCCAGCGCGACCAGGCGCGACATTGGTCAGATTGGTTGGCAGTGCAGTTGGCAGTGCCGAGTGTGCGCGGACGGCGGCCGAAGCCAGCCGAACGGCAGAATAGCTGCGCTTGTCCGCAGTGAGTCGCTCGCGCTCGCCGCACTTCCTGCTCTCTCGCCACTCTCGCCAGCCCCGTCCGCGCGGACCACTCCGGACTCGGCGTGCTCGCGAGCTGCAGCCGCCCTTGGACAGAGCTCGGCGCTCGCGGCCTGCCCAAACACAGACTCTTCGCCCCCCAGCCACACCATGGCCCAGAACAACTACTTTGGCTTCACCCACGGCGGCACGCAATACGGGTAGGTACAGGATAGTGCGGCCGAGCCGTCCCGGCGGCCACGGGCCGCGTGCCTCGTGCGGCTGGCAGGCGGCAGCGCCAGCCCCCGCCGGCCGCCGCCATTTGCCTCGAGTCGGCGGGCCGCGCCACGCGCGCGTCCACCCACCCACCGCTGCCGAGTCTCCCGTCGTTTCCCCCGTGCGCTTCGCCCGTGGCCCTTCCGTCGACGGGTTCCCTCGCCGCGCCGCGCCGCGCTGCCCCCGTGTCCCGGTTGCCCGCGCGGCATTGACCCAGCCGCCGCCGCCCCCCCTTCGTCCCCCCCTCCGACCCCCCCCCTCGCACACTCGCCTCTGACGCCCGGCTTCCATTTCGTTTTTCCAGGGCGACCAGCGCTGCTGCGTACCAGACCGGCCAGCCCGGCTACGCAGTCACCCCGGCCGCGACCGCCGCGACCTACACCCAGCGACCCGCCGCCGCCGCGGCCACTGGCTACGAGACCTACCAGGCGGCCGCCGCTGCCGCTGCGACTGGCACCACCTACGCCGGTCAGTATCTATCGCCGTCCCCCATTCGCCTCCTCCGTTCGTACCATACCCGATGTACTGCTCCGTCCACCGAACACCTTCCATCGCTTGGCTCACTGGCTTCTGTTTTAGCAAATCCAGGCACCGTACCCCAGACCTACGACTACGGTTACGGTCGGGCAGCTCCTGCAGCTACGTACGACGCCACAAAGACCTACTACCAGCAGCCTGCGGCTGCTGCAACCTACACTACTACAGAGACGCATTATCAGGCGGCCAAGCCAGCGTACTCTACCACCAGCGCCTACGCTGGGGCTCCTCGCCAGGCTACAACCACTGGCCAGGCTAAGACTTATCAGGCGTCTAGCACTGCCTATCCACAAACCAATCCTTCTCAAAACCCCACCTACTCATCTGGCTATTCTGCACCAGCAGCACCCGCAGCTGCTCCAGCTGCAGCAGCTAACAGTGAGTGACCAAATTAATATTCTAATAAACTTGCTCTTTTTTTGACTGTATTTCCATCTGCCTATTTGCCAAATGGTTAATTGCAGTAAAGTAGTGATGAGACTGATTATTTCAATGACAAACATTTAAACATATTGAATCAAGCAATGATTTATCAGTGAGAGCTTAAATGCAACTTCACATTATACTGCTATGTCGATGTTCTGGATAATGGCGATGCTTCAGAGGAATGGGTATCCAATAGACTTGATTAAATGTAATTTTTGAAAACTGATTTGGTTTCTAATAATGTTTGGTATGAAATGATAGACATGAATTCATAGAAAATTATTTCTAAATCTACAAAAATGTTGTAACATTCAAACTTGAAAGCTAGGTAGCTGAAAATGGACCTCGATTAAACTGAATAAAGCCCAGGATAATGAATATATTCTCTGGAAGTGATCCACACTTGATAAAGCAGAGCAGATAATGAATAGATAAATACTCTATCGAAATGTTATTCAAGTGAGAAAACAACAAATATTATGAAGATGATAAAAGTTGCGCGTCCTACTTGAACTTTTCAGAAACGGCGGGTACGGCTTATTCCGGTTACGACGCGGCGCTGTACAGCGCCGCGACAATGTACGTGGCGCAGCAAAGTGCCAACAGCAACACGGCCAACCCAAAAGCCGGTGGCTGGCAAGGCTACGGGCGCAAGGGCTTCGGCTCCGGAGGCGGAGGTGGTGGCGGTGGCGGCGGCGGCGGCAACATGAAGGCCATGCGGCCTAAGCAACCGCCCAAACCCCAACAGCTTCACTACTGTGACGTGTGCAAGATAAGCTGCGCTGGACCGCAGACATACCGTGAGCATTTGGAGGGCCAAAAACACAAGAAAAAAGAAGCCTCGCTCAAGGTGCCCCAACAGCCGCCCGCCCGCGGGGCCGGCAACTCTCTCAGGTGCGAGCTCTGCGATGTCACCTGCACCGGCAACGACGCGTATGCAGCCCACATCCGAGGTGCTAAGCACCAGAAAGTTGTCAAGCTGCACACGAAGCTCGGCAAGCCCATACCTAGTGCCGATCCGACCGTGCTAAATCCCAAGCCTAATGCGGCCAACAAAGCTGCGATCAAGAAAGGCGTTATCACTGCTACGCCCAAAATCAATTTCGTAGCATGTGAGTATTCTTATCTTATCTATTTGCCTGTTATTTCGTGAAACATAGCTTTTCTTCCGGGATTTCTTCACTTCTTACTAATTTATTCACACTGAATTTAACTTTCCATATAAATAAGAAATTACACGATAAGTTAAGCTCTCATTTCTGAATTGAAGTTTCACTTTTATTAGACTTTGAAATCAATACAGTACATAGTTCAACAACAGAAAGTTTCTGCAATTTTGATTAGTATTGATTGCATCATACTCACAAATTAATGTCGTCTTATGTAACAGTAATTTTTTTTCTTGCCTCATACGCCACACAACATTAATCATATTGAATCAATATTGGATGAAAATATTATTAGACTTTGTTTTGTTTATAGAATTTCATTTTATTAATGATTTCATTAAAATTTGTTGAATTTTCGAAAAAAATTTCAGCTGGCAATCTAGGTACAGTAAATCAAGGTCAAGATTCCAAGATTGACGACAACGACGATGGCAACGAAGAGCAGGCCACTGATGAAAAAGATATTCAGCCGGTCGGCCAGGAGTATATTGAGGAGAACAAATCTGACGATGGCAAGATAATCAGCTTCAATTGTAAACTGTGCGAATGTCGCTTCAACGATCCGAATGCCAAAGACATGCACATGAAGGGTAGACGGCATCGTTTCGCATATAAGAAGAAGGTCAATCCCGATCTCGTCGTCGACATGAAGCCAAGTTTGAAGGTCAGTTCACATTGAGTGTACATTTTTGTTTACTTGAAATTTAACTTCATAGTTTATGAGGATAATTGAGTATTTTTATGATAGGAAGCCTTCAAAATATCTTTGAGTTATTTTTGTTAGGGAGTTGTCTATGATTTGTGAACGAAATTCATAAGATCTTATAGAATTGAATTTGTAAAATTATAGCGTTTTATTTGGTTCAATTTGAATCGTCATGATTTATATCCGACGATAAAAACAACTTCTTTTTCAAACTTGATCGATTATTTTGTTAATTTTCAATTATTTCCAAATTTTTTCATTTTTCTTTTGATTTTCTTCCCCGACAGGATAAAGGTTTTAAGGTAAGAATTTATCTGAAGGAACACTATTTTTTATTCATCTTTGGAACTTTGCGAAAATCATAAATTTAACTACGCTCTCATTGAATAATTGATTCAGATAATGGGGGATAGCTTGCTAGATTTATTTTTCAAGTCAAATTATATTTGATAATTATGTGTTTTCATCTTTTTATTCATCCATTTGTTCATTCTTAAGGTAGCTGATTGAAAGATTTTTACATACTGAATTATTAATTGTCATTTTGGAGAATCGCTTGGAGCTAAATACTCATGAACACTAGCAAAATGAAAACGAATTTCTCAACTATGCTAAACTCTCTGTCTCTTCTATGTTCAGCAACGCAAAATGTTAGAAGAAAAACTGCGTCAACAGCAGATGCGAGATGAGTTCATGCGCCGGCGCGATGAAATGTCGCAGATCGGTCCGATGGGCCCGATGGGCCCGATGATGGACGAGGAGATGATGTACTGGGAGGAGCGGCGTCGGTATGAAGAAGATTTTGAATACTATGAGTGGTACAGGCGTTACGGACGTGGATCTGGTGCTCCGCCTATGCCCAGGCCTTTCCCTGGCCCACCCATGATGATGTACCCTGGACCCCAGAGGCGACCTGACACCTCTGATGACAAACACGTGATAGCTCATCACTCGACCATCTATCCGAAAGAGGAAGAACTGCAGGCAGTGCAAAAGATTGTTTCTCACACTGAAAAAGCGCTCAAGTTTGTCTCCGATCAGCTGGCTGACTCGGGTGAGTTTATTAGCTTCCTTGTCGAACATAACATCTTTTTTGTGATATCCTGATTGGATTCCTCTTGATGATACGTTTCAAACTAAAGAAAGAATTCGTGCTGAAGATGAACGTTTTTGTTTCATAGCCACACCAGCTGCAGCTGCAGTTAATGCTAATTCTAATGATACTGTTAAGAAAGAAGATGCCAAGAAAGCTACTCCACAGAAAGAAGATGGTAGCGATGGAAACCTCTTTTCCTTCCAAAAAGAAAAGGAAGACTCAAGAATTCTCAGAGGTGTCATGAGAGTGGGAAATCTTGCTAAGGGTCTTCTTTTGTCTGGTGACAATCACGTTTGTCTTGTAGTCTTGTGTGCTGAGAAGCCAACAAGGTAACATTTTAATTTAAATTCATATGAATGAAGTATTATTTTATACGAATAGAATTGTATAACTAGTCGATGATAATCGAGACTCATCAGTAATTCATAGTCTTCACATTTCTGAATTTATTGAAATCGAATGAAATGATGACACCGATGACGAGACTGAGAATATTACAGAGTTGCTTTGCGATTAAGAAAACAAGTTTTTTGCCTTCTTGATCAATGAGTGACATTCCTGTTCTTATTCGCAGATTATTCTGGCAATCTGATCTTCGATAAAATAATGAAAAAAAAAATTTTTCTTTGAAATATTTGCAAATGTCTTTGAAACTGTTCAACCCAATCATTGAATACATTTTTAATTTATATCTTAGGACTCTTCTCAACAAAGTTGCTGAGATATTACCTGCACAGTTGAAAACTGTAGCTTCTGAAGAGACCTACAATGTAGGGAAACATCCAGAATCAGCAGCACTCACCGTTTCGGGTGGCACCGTGACGGTTAGCGTAACCTTAACTAGTCCATTGATGCGTGATGCAACAAAACCAGCCGCTCCAGCAGGTAATTTTATCGTTTTTCGCGCATAAACTGGCCAAGAAAAGGATAATCAAAATGTGTCTGCGATTAGCAATGATAGGATTATAAAAAGGAGAGATATACTTTCCTTTTATTTTTACTAATTATATACATATACGTTGATTGAGTTCATTCAGTTTGTTCTTTTCCTGGCCTGAAAAAGTATTGAGTATAACGTTTCTTCCCACAAGCACCAGGTAAGCAGCAGTTTTCTCACAGGTCCAAGGACTTCGCTGCGAATTCAGCCTAATGTATATATCGATACGCTCTAGAAATCAAAATGAATTCTCAACGCAACGGCATTTGTTTGTATTATACATCTCGGCAGATCGAGATGTATAAACTCACAAATGTAGTAGCGTTTTATAAAGTTTCGCATATGATACATGAAAATCGATCATGAAAAACAAGAAATATATATATGTATATAAATATATAGATATATACATATATACATATATATTGACATATCACGGAAAAGAGAGAGCGTAAACTTGATACAAGTGTGAGTTTTTACCGTTTATTCTCGTTATTGGTAAAATTCCAATGAATAAAAGTAGCACCAAGAACTTTGTGTATCCTCCAAATATAATCAAACTGAAGTCAAGGTACAATTCGCTTCGGAAATTCCGATATACGTTTACAGCGGCTAACTAGAGTCTCCTTCAAAGAAGAGTTTTCCTTGTGATATCGCAACAATAACGTGGATACGCTTTCGATATCTGGAAAACAACGCTGAGGCAATCTGAAAACTATGGACTTTTTGATCATGCATATACGAATAACCCACCCTCTATCTCTCAATTGAGTCTGAAGTTTGATGTAACGCTTTACGTTTTTTTTTTTCGAATCCAACTTTGTCAGTAAAAAGCAATGATAGTGATGAATCGTGTCATTCAATTTTTTTTCATCAATTTTTGTTCCGTCGTATTCATTCCTTCATGTAAACGAGCACTTGATAACACTATCAATGTTGAGGTATTCTGTGATTTTCGTACGGACTAAAAGACCTGTACGAGACTGAAGAAACCGAAAAAAACGTTTTTGCATCTAGCACACTTGTAATTTTTCACGGGTTTATTTCTTTATTTTAGTTTCTTTTGACCAATCTCAATACATAGAGTATTTTCGTAAAGTAAAATAAAATTCAATCAATGAATGCGTGTAGTATAAAAATATCGCGTAAGAAAAGTAGATATAAAAAAAGGAAATAAATTAGAGGGATAAATTTCCAGATTGGGCATGATCAAACACTCTATGTGTGTTGTCTAAGCGTGTATGCTTTCTTTGTTGGAATCTCAGATAATGCTGGACAGCAGCAGGGAGCTGCTCAACAACAAACGACGCCCGCGACGCCTGCCGCGACGAAACCAGATCCACCAGATGTACTTCCCAAGGCTAAGTGTTTGGAGGCTTTAGCTGCACTCAGGCATGCCAAGTGGTTTCAGGTTTGAATTCAACTCAACCATTCAGAAACTTTTCTTTAGTGCGAAAAAGTGTAAACCAAATTTTACAAATTGTCCACGACATTTGATTTTGACGAACGATGATGTAGAGCCTTTTATTTTGCGACCACGCGATATCTTGAACAACGAGTGCAAGTTATCCTCTCTCTCTCTGTCCACGAAAAGCATATGAAATTTACTAGTAAGGAGCAATAAACGAAGGGAATGTTTAGGAAAAAGACAAAAATTTGAATGTTTTGAAGGATACAAGCTTTGCGATTGCATTTTTTATTTTCTAATCTTAACAATCTCTTCGTAGCATGGTATAATATAATTACTGCGTTTTCATGGAACAGCTCGTGTATAGTTCTGTTTGAACTCACTCGATACCTCAATTACACTTTGGCATCCTAGGACCAGCTCAAAATTTTTCGAAGTTGTTGAGTTGTGACTATTAAATGAAAGGTGGTATACATAGTTTGGATGTCTTTGTTAAGCGGGTACCCAGATTGCGATCAAGCAAACTATAAAAAGTTATAACTTTCAAGCAAATATAGTTTCCAGCCATTGGCAAACTGTAAACTTGAGACTGTACTTGCTTGGGTTTGTTCCAATTATTTTTAAAAATATTAATTGCTGACATCCAGAATAATATGAATAATTTGCTACTTGCATTTTTCGTTCTTTAAAATCATTCTTGAAATGCTTTGAGATCTTGGAATGATCATATTTGTATGTTGGTTTTGCTATCTTGGTCTGATAATAAAATTGATGGATTATTCTGGATTATTTTGCACCGTGTAGCCTAGACTGAGTCTGTTCTAGGTCTGTCTTGGGAAATAAATTTGTGCATTATTACAAATTTCAATTTTCAAAATTGACTGAAGTTTTTGCACTCGCTTTATTTTGTTTGAATAATTTACGTAAAATAATCATTGATAAATAATAAACACACTCGTTGCGTGATTTGTTCATGCTTCTATAGTTTTGTTCAAACGTGCCTTCAACGAGCACTTGTAGCTATGACCATTAAAGAGACAGACAAGCACAAGCACACAGTGGTGTCGATACGTGTACCGGGTGTTTCTTTTATTCTCATGCTCTGCAACTGATTTTTTTTTGTAATACGTGGCCTACGACGTTTGCCAACAGACAACCAAGAGATAGAAAATATTATTTACATTTGCATATTCTGTGACACGAACACTTGATAAACACCCGGTAATATTGATATGGGCTAAGCATAATGATCTTATGAGACAGTATATACGTGTAGGCACAAGGCTGGGTAAAATTGTAATATGCCTTCACAGAGCAAAGTTTGAGCTAGATTAGGATTGTTTGCCATCTCTATGAATATTTATTTAACAAATTAATCTTGAATTGTTATCTATAGGCTAGAGCAACATCCTTGCAGAGCTGTGTAATGGTCATTCGTATAATGCGTGACTTGTGCAATCGTGTGCCAACTTGGGGTCCACTAAATGCATGGGTATGTACTTAGTCTACAAAAGTAAAAATCTAAGTTTAAATAATTTGTGCTAAATGAACAAATTGAAACGGTGTTGCTTCATGAATTTCTAGGCATTGGAGCTTCTGACAGAAAAAGTATTGAGTACTGCTGGTGGACCACTTAGCCCTGGCGCAGCACTCAGGCGACTTCTGGAATGTGTTGCAGGAGGAATTTTACTCCCTGGAAGTCCAGGTGTGTAATCCTTACAATCATTTGTGATTTACTTGATCTACTCCTAATTTATTTGGAATGATGAAATCGATGACGAGACTGAGAATAGTACCGAGTTACTTAGCGATTGAGTAGATAAGTTTTTTGTCTTCTCCATCAACGAGTGACGTTTCTGTACCAATTCGCAGATTATTTTGGCAATCTGACCTTATAAATGTATATTCAATAGAAGAATAGCAATCCTAATGATTGTTTTCATACGTCTCATCAACCATTTTTGAATTTACGTTAACTAGGACTGGCAGACCCCTGTGAAAAGGATCCGGTAGACGCGATCGGCAGCATGACAGCCCAGCAACGTGAAGATATCACTGCTTCGGCACAACATGCCCTGCGATTGGTGGCTTTTCGCCAGATTCACAAAGTCCTTGGAATGGAGCAGCTACCTCCACCCAAACACAAAGGTCCATTTACGCGCAAGCGTAGACGAGACAACAGCAACGGTGAGGGTACTGACAGCGAGGCTTCAAAAAAGGACAAAAAGGCCGAGGAGACTAAGATGGAGACAGACTCCAAGTAGATTTCACCAAAACCTTTTAAATTTCCTAATTAAGTCATAACTTATAAAAAAAAAACATCGTGAAGAGTATAAGAGTCAAGAGAACACGATGTACACCGAAAATAAAGCGTTGTCCCCCGTAAAGTACTATTGTAAACAATTGCTTGTTTTTTTTTGTTGTAAAATATAAAATGAGAGACTTGGAAAAAATTCTAATCAATCGTATAAAAACGGTTTCTCAATTCGTAATTTTGAACTGTGCTTACTTTAACTCAAAATATGGTGTTTCGTTGCTTTGTCTTTCGTTACTAAGTGCAAATACTTGACTTTTAGTGCATGAGTTAATATTCATAAGAAATGTATCGGAAAACAGGCAATTGATATTATAATGAATAGTACAAGATCAGTTTCTTTTTAAAGGAATGGCTGTAGACATTGTGATTAGTTTGGATAAAACGTACAAAAGCACTTGAGATTTCGGATCACCACAGCTCCTCCATAGACTTAGTTTTTTTCTACATTGCAATTGTTGTGTTTGAAATTTTTCATCAAAACAAAGAACAATTTTTCTTTAGAAATGCAACACTTTATACAAATATAACGGTTGGGATGTAAAAGAAAAATACTTTATTTAGGAGCTGTGGGAATGTGTAACTTTTGAAAAGTTAAGAGTAGATGTAGTTTGTATTGGGACTTCATGTGTATGTTGTGTGTGTGTAGTCTTGATGAAATGGAGAATAAAAATCAACAATCATGAAGCGAGATCGTTGATGCAAAAAAAATGAAATTAGAATCGTATCGAATAATAAGGCTCGCTACATGTAGTTTGAATATATATACATATAACGAGGCATATATTTACAAGCACATAATTACTTTATCATAATTTGACATTTGTTTTAAATCGAAAATATGAAGTTTTCTTAAAAAAAATATTCAAATTATAACGATAAATTCTTCTCGGAAACGAAGTGTATAACTGTATCGCTGTATTTTGAAAACGTTACTGAACGAACAACGAAAACGGAAACAAATGATGAATTAATAAAGAAAAAAATGAAAAGAGTTCTAAAATTTATTTTACTTCATCCACTTCTCCTAGAAAATTTAATGAATTATTGATGTATTAATTATTGATCATAATGCAAACAGCATCTGCAACATGATGAATAATATTTTTGCACCAACGACCGCACACACAGTTACACTGTTTCATAAAGAAATGTTTATATATAGACCCTATAATTTGTGATTTCAAGACTGCTCTCTCTGCCTTCTAATGGCAAAATCTACTGCAGCGATTTGTTTGCGTATAGGGTAGTTTTTCACAAGATTTGTATCGAATTCTTATAATACCTAAAAAAAATGAAATTGATTTCCACGCTTTATAATATATGCTATCATTCAATTTATATGTTGACTCTAAAATTACGTAGAACAAAACGTGGTTTTATATCTCATGATAGTCTCATGTTCCTAAGTGGATGATTTGCATTGCGATAATGAATTTATATAATGAATTACAAAAATATCTTTTCTCAAGACATCCTTCGCAGGTGTCATTTGAATTTCTTGTTTAATTTCTTTCATTTCAGTGTGCAATGACAAATCTTAATCAAATGCAATGTGGTGTTTAAAAATCGTATTTTAAGTTGAAAACAATCTACTAAAATGGTGATTTTTTTTATTAGATCACTCACAAAGAAACTTTAACTTGTATTTTCATTACGTTTATAGTTTTTCTGCAGTAAATAAATACTTGATCTAATCACTATAGGCTTGTTTCATTCAAATGACATTCGATTAAACGGATTTTATTCAAACAGAGTTTAGTGAAGTAGAGTTTACTAGGAAGAAATTTTAGTATCATTCAGAAATGCGGTTCTCGCATAGTTGTAATGAATTCAAACTTATGCACGAAAAAGGCATTCCACGATTACATACTTATTTTTTCGCTACAAGTGATAGTGAATTGGCTATTTTTCGCGCAATCCTGAGCACGAGAAATCGCAATTTGTCGATCACCGATAACGAATAGTCTCATTTCTCGCACTATTCTATATACTACAATTGGATAGTTAACTACAATGAATTGATATTCAATAACGCTCGACTATTTACTTTAAGTCGGTTGAAATATTTAACCGATCCTTCCTCGAGTCTATATTGAACTGTAACAAGAGGATTAATTTTTAGCGCGAAGAATCACGTTCAAGAATTGATTTGGATTCAATGGGGTGTCGTGAGATGCATACATATATCATGTTATCATATTGGCAAGATTTTTTTTCATCTAAATTTGTTGGGTAGCGGTATAAAAGTGTGTACGAATCAATTTTTGAATTAGAAAATTTATTAAAAATAAGTATAACAATCGGCTGGACGTGTGTATGTGTATGTGTGTGTGTGTGAGAGTGTGTGTGTGTGTGTGTGTGGGTGTGCGTGTGCGATACGTTAAGCATCCTTGACCGATTGACGTTGAAACTGTGCGCAGCTGTGATCTTGATTTTGGTTGAGTCATCGCAGAGCAAGGTTGTTGTTGTTCTCTCAGTTGATCGTTTGTATATGCGAGGCTTCAATGGGGATAGGCGGGCTTGGGAGGGCAGGTCAGACTTGTATGGCCACGGGAACGGGCTGGTGGAAGTAGTCGGGCACACTGGCCGGGTAGAGGAGATCCTGGTCGCGTTTGCAATTGGTGGGAAAGTCGACGACGGCGTCGCAGTGGATGAGCTCGAACTGCTTGTCGAGGCAGATCCTCAGCTCGGACAGGTAGCTCTGGTTCTTGTGCTTGTTGGTGGCGCACTCGAGGTAGGGCCGCTTGGTGAGGACGCGGCCGAGGCCGGCGAGCAGCTGGTCGGGCCGGTAGCTGTTGCCCGGCAGTATGGACGCTTGGCCGAGCAGCTGGTGCATGTCGTAGCGCTGCAGGAGGGCCAGGCCCATCTTGAAGAAGGCGAGCTCGGTGCGGAGGGCGGGCAGGTCGAGGGAGCACGAGCCGTGCTTCTCCCACTCGTGCCTCCAGAACTCGTGGGGCTTGGCGCCCTTGTGCACGTCCAGCCAGTTGGCCTCGAGCTGCTGCCTGATCGGCTCGAGCGAGTCGAGGTTGAAGTGGATCGAGTGGTTGCAGTAGAACGGCCCGATCGAGTGGTTCCTCGTCGGCCACAGCCCGTGGATCGTCCAGCGGTGCGGGTCCGCCGGCAGGTTGCACCCGTTCGACGGCGACTTGTCGCGCCACTCGTAGCACGACGTCGGCGGCCACACTTGGGTGAATATCAGAAAGTCGTAGTGGTCGTCGCTCGTGGGCAAGCTGCTGCTGCCGTTTTTCTTGTTGCTGTTGTTGTTGTTGTTGTTGTTGTTGTTGTTGTTGATGTTGGCAAGCGCCGAGCTGGGCATAGAGGCGAGCACCCCTACGGCAACCACCACCATCACCGACACCACCATTTTCACTTTGCGCGTCGAAAAATAAACCAAACTTCACTACTGCTCGCACGTTTGTGGACTGGCGGGGGTGCGAGGCGGACTTGTTATGAGGAAGGGAGCCCGGAGCGTCGACAAGACCAGCCTGCGTCCCTTTGTTCTGCAATATGTATATATTCCAGAATAGGCTCTCCAGCTGCACTTTTCTCTCTCTCTTTCTTTCTCAATCTCAATCCCAAATCGACACTGCGCTAACAGTGTGTAGCTTATGTAACGGCTTGCTCCGCTTTCAAAATGCGCGCACCAGATGAACGTGTGTGCGCCGCGTCATGCGGCTTATAAGCTACAACTGCAAAGTGCAGAATGAGGCAGACCAGACTGGGGCACAACTGATCAACTCGGATTAGTTTGACGGGATGCGCTGGCGTCTCTGAATCCTCTCCGCATCCCCTCTTTCCACCAATTTCAACTCTCTCTCTCTCTCTCTCTCTCTCTCTCTCTCTCTCTCTCTCTCTCTCTCTCTCTCTCTTTCTCTTTCTCTCTCTCGAGAGAAAGAGAGGGAGAGAGAGAGAAAGCGACTCGAATCGAGCGTGTTTGACTGTCCCTCTCTCTTCCTCTGGAGCCAATTAATCATCGAGGCTCACTGCGAGCCAGCACATCTCCCAACAATTCGCCAGCACAATGCCATTCGACAGCAGGGCTTAAATATCAATAATTGCCACTACCGCATCTGAACGACAAATGTTGTTATTATTATCGTACCGTTGTATTGTCTTAGATTGTTATGTATTCCAGTTATTGCAGCCGTCGAAGCAGCTGTCTCGTGGTGAACCTAATACCCATCGTAAATCCCACGTATTCAGTCCGCCCCCGCATAAGTATACATACTAAGCTCCCAGAACGTGTCTGTCCAAGTGTAGTCTAGTCGAGCAGCAGCAGTTTGCAGTTCGACTCGACACCCCGTCGAGTCACGTCTCGAGCCTATATACATTTACCTTAATTATCTCTCTTTCCCACTTTACATCTCATATATTCGTTAAGGGGTAATATACCTTTGTGACCTCCGATTTCGAGGTCATTTTTAAACACTTACCATAAGCGCAGGAAAAATCCAAGGAATATGGGGTTTGTTGCATACGAAAGTACTACTTTCTAACTACAAAAAACACACTTTACTTTTTCCAAAAAATACAAAATGGCGGCGTACCAGCCCGTCAAAGAAGAAAAAAATTGTTTACCTTTTCTTCACTAGCCTACCGCTACAAGTCACAATTTTGACCCTAGAAGAAAAAATCAAACGGGGTTTTGAAGTAAAATAAAAAACTTAGTGAACATCGGGCCATTTTTTCGAAATTCGAATTTGGGGCCAAATGGCGTCAATTTGAATTTTTTTTCTTTTTTGTCGCAAAAAATCGATCGAAAATCGGCCATAAAGTCGGTAATCGGTCGAATCAAAATATCAAAAAAATCGTACGACGTTCACTTAAAAATCATGTTTCCAAGCTACAATTAAAATTTGAAATGAATCGGTTGAAAATTGACGGCGCTATCGGTAGGCTAATGTCAAAAAAGACGGTTCCGAGATAAACGCGTTCAAAGTTTTGAGTATTATACTAATCTATACGACTTTGTTCAAAGAATCGATTTTTTGAGGCACTTAGAACTTCTTCCCCCTCTTGATCGACTTTTCATATCATTCTTAGATAGTTTATGGAGTGTTTAAGCCAATAAAAAAGATTGGAAAAAAAAGTCACAAAGGTATATTACCCCTTAATTTACATCCGCTTCTATTATTGTTCTAATCAGGTAAACTATCCATTTTGAATTGCGTATATATATACGCATATGTTAATGTACGCGAAAACGCCGCGATCGGCTGATATGAAACATTGAGCATTTCTTTTTGATTTTAAGAATTGATAGTGACTTACCACTGTGGGAGCATTTGGCATCGATGGATATTGATTGATCTCGGAAAGCGAATAAGAATTGATTATTTTACATTTTTGGGTTGAAAATTTTGCTAAACTTGATATTGTTCATCAGCACAAAATCAGCTAAATTGAATAAAGAGAAAAAATAAAGAGATTCTTGATGATCAATTCAAATTCAAGCTGTCGCAAGTGTCAATCGCAGCGCACGAACGAATCAACACAATGTCGAGGTTTCAACGACGTATGTACAGTGTAATGCGCGACGCGGTGAACTGCACTTGAGAGCGAGTTAGGCCATTATTATTATTATTGAAAATCAACTAAAAACTGAAATTGCCTGTCAATACTGATAGAATATGCATCAGCTGTATGAAATACTAATCACACTGGAGAATAGCTAAGCAACAGCTGTTGGATGTTGCTTTTTATATTTTATTGAGTTAACATATAATTGAATGCGCGAATATATGACGAAAATCCCGAATCGCCCGAAACACCGACAAAATCAATCGACAATATTTTTTGCATTCACAATTGGATAATGTATTCAGTATATACGTAAAACTTCGACTTACTATTAGCTCGAATCGACTATGTCTATGTGGACGTCAATGTGTATGTGTGTCTTGCGATTACCGGGGGCTGGCTCGAGTTGCATCAGTTGTAAGGCGATTTTGATATACTCGAGGCGATATCGAGAACTTGAAAGATGTTGAAATGTTAAATACATGTTTATTTTATGCTCGTGTACATTAAAAACGTGTCGGTATCACATTCTTTTGCTACAAGCAATACAAGGTATAAGTAGTTAGTACATCAATAGTGCAGTGCGCGACGAAAACTCGATAATATTGTTGCGTTTTTTATTGAAAATTGAATCAAGTCAATCGATTCGAAATGAATTTGCACCGAAGGATATACATAGCTGCATGTACCGTTTTTCCGAATGGAACTATTTGCCTATATTTCCATTTGGCTACACTGCACAAGTGCACATTGGAAAAACGACATGCGCCACATTATATTTATGTATACGATATATATATATATCTGTATTAGGAGCCGGGGATTTCACCAGTCACATACGTTTGGCGCAAGCTTTTTCCCCGAAAGCGAAATGACGCATTTAACTATTTTACTCGATGCGCACATTTTCCTGATGAAAATAATTTTCATAATGTACGAGGTGCAGTTTGAAAAAGCCTGACGTGGTCCATCAGGTACAAATCATTGCATACGGAAATAACGGCCGTTTTTCCGGGAAACTCTACCTCGTTATACGAAGTATTATTATAATCTAGGTCTTTGTTTTATTTCTCATCAGTTAATTCAATGGATAAATTTTACTTCCAATCCAACTTTCATCTCGAATTTATAATTGAGTTCTTATTCGAGTGAGAACTAAACTAATCAAATACGACAATTTATTATGAGAGTTGGTCTTATCTTGTTTACAAAACAAGCGGCTCACTTGTACGAAAGTATGTGTCGATCTTAATAGTTTAACTTCCATGTTATACTGAAAGAAACCATACACAGCAAATGCATTCATACATTTGAGACTTGTAGCGGCAGGTGGGTAGCGGTTTTTACTTATTTACGAGACAATTAACCGATGATAGAATTGAAGCTGGTCAGTTTAGTCTTGGTATTCGAATGAAATTGATTTTATCAAGGGGATGATTGAACTGCGGAGGGTTACTGCGAAGCAGAGTATGATTTTTCAAAATTTACAAAGTCATCTTGATCATTATGACAGGCGGGAAGCCAGTGATTAGTACCTAGTGTTTAATGGGGCGAGTCATGCCGCAATGGGGTTACATAAACAATTGTCAGGACTCCATTAATTCCCGCCAGCTGTGATTGAATCTCAATTCACGCTGAATCGTCAATGCGCGTCGTCAAAAGATAATTTGGTTGATATGGTAGACAATGGTAGGAGGGATTACCCCATGAATACTTTTCTTTACTGCCAATTCAATCGATAACCGAGTTCATTTTCTATAGCTTACGTTACCCGTTCAGTTACAATTAATGTAAGTGTGTGGGGCTCGTCGCGAGACGTTGGTTGGCGACAAAGGCTATTGTTGCACTCTGTCTGTTTCCCGGAACCGGGAACAGAGTCGTGTATTTTGGAACGACGTCGCGTGGTCGCGTCCATCGAGCGCGTCGTAAACTTGCCAGAAAAATCGGAATGTTCTAGAGTCGAACGAGTCGACTGCGTCCGAGGCCCGAGCCGTCTCGGCGATAAGATCTGGTGAGTGCAGGGGCGGGGGGGGGCAGTGTATTAACCACACATGGGGGACGGGGAGGGTGGGATGCCCCCCCGAACGCTAGGCTCTCGGAGCTCGCGGCCAACCAATTGCAGCCGAGCTGACGCCTGACGGGCAGCAGAGAGAAGAGAGAGAGAGAGCCGTAGCTATAAATAGGCCCGACCGACCTGGCAGCCCAGCATTGGGCTGCAGACCACTGAGCGGACAACAGCGGACAACATTACAAGTTTTCCTTACATCCTGCATAAATCTGCGCTGGACATTGGCACATTTCGTTGCACCGACTGGTGAGTTTCGCTCTCATATATTGTAAACCCATTTTTATCTCCTCGCGCTCTCGTCTTCTCTTGATTGCGCGCCTGAAATGGGGTAAAATCACGTCTCTCGCTTCGCTTGGTCTCGCCCTAATCTGCTCCTCCACAATCCAGCTTGAGTTTAATTACCCTCCAGCTTCAATCGACGGTTTAACGTGAATCGCGAGCCCCAGAACGAACTGCGTAATTCACGGCTTGCGCGCACACACCCGAGACCCGAGAGAAAGAGACGCCATTGTGTGGCGCAGTCGATTCCGCCCTACCTTATACGTTTGTCTACGTTCGACTGTAACCAATAATCATACGCGCGTTTAAACAACTTGCAAACAATAATATACCTATACCGAGTGTTTCCATTATTAGAGGCAAAATTGCGGAAGCGTTGCGGTAAAGGGGCAACGGGGCAGAAGGGGGGGAAGAGGGAAGAAGAACAGCTGGTGAATTGCTTTGTTTCTGTTGCTGGGCGAGAGCCACGACCCGTCTCCCGCGGCATTTCAATCCAAACCAGTACTTCCTATGTCTTGACTATTTTTATTTTATTTGTCATTCGATCCAACAAATTCTTACTATCATGCCGTGAAATTTTATACGATTTTTCCCCGATCCGAAAATCATTGTTACAAATTTTATGTACACGAAGAATACGACGTAGGCAAACGTTTTTATTATAGTAATTTCTCGTGCACACCTCAATTTGTCGAGCGTTGATTAGGCGGATAACATTTTTGTGAAAAAAGAATGATGAAATTAGTGGCGTCGAGCGCGTCACAGCTGTAGAGAAAAATAGGAGTCATTCTCGCTGCAGCGCGTATGAGTCAGCCTTGACTCGATCCGCCATTTTGTATGAGCCAGCTGCACTATTATTGATTGCTGAACTGCAGAGACGTTTATTGCTTTGGTGCAACAAATTATTACTTTTCATATTATCATTGATCCTAATTATTTCATTCAACTCATTCTGAATTTTTGATACATGCACAATTTTTAATTATTTCCTTGGTCGTTTCCACCAAAGCCACTTAGATTGATTCACATACTATGACTAATTGATGGATAATTTTTTTCTTTTTTCATAATTAAGATGAATATTAACATTGAATTCTTTGTTTCAGAGAACCATGCAGATCTTTGTGAAGACTCTGACAGGAAAGACCATCACCCTTGAGGTGGAGGCTTCCGATACAATTGAGAATGTCAAAGCCAAGATCCAAGACAAGGAGGGTATTCCCCCAGATCAGCAGAGATTGATCTTTGCTGGAAAGCAGCTTGAGGATGGACGCACTCTGTCCGACTACAATATCCAGAAGGAATCTACTCTGCATTTGGTTCTGCGACTCAGGGGCGGCATGCAGATCTTTGTCAAGACTTTAACTGGCAAGACCATTACACTGGAGGTTGAGGCATCTGATACTATTGAAAATGTCAAAGCCAAAATCCAGGACAAAGAGGGCATTCCCCCAGACCAGCAGAGATTGATCTTTGCCGGAAAGCAGCTTGAGGATGGACGCACTCTGTCTGACTACAATATCCAGAAGGAATCTACTTTGCATTTGGTCCTACGATTGAGAGGTGGCATGCAAATATTTGTCAAGACTCTTACAGGCAAAACAATCACACTAGAAGTTGAAGCTTCCGACACCATTGAGAATGTCAAGGCCAAGATTCAGGACAAAGAAGGCATCCCCCCAGACCAGCAGCGATTGATCTTTGCCGGAAAGCAGCTTGAGGATGGACGCACTCTGTCCGACTACAATATCCAGAAGGAATCTACTCTGCATTTGGTTTTGCGATTGAGAGGTGGAATGCAAATTTTTGTTAAAACTTTGACTGGAAAAACCATCACACTGGAGGTCGAAGCTTCTGACACTATTGAAAATGTAAAAGCAAAAATCCAAGACAAAGAGGGCATTCCCCCAGACCAGCAGCGATTGATCTTTGCTGGCAAGCAACTTGAAGATGGACGCACTCTGTCCGATTACAATATCCAAAAGGAATCTACTCTTCACTTGGTGCTTCGTCTACGAGGTGGTATGCAAATTTTTGTCAAGACTCTGACTGGCAAGACCATCACTCTTGAAGTTGAAGCTTCCGACACCATTGAAAATGTCAAAGCCAAGATCCAGGACAAAGAGGGCATTCCCCCAGACCAGCAGAGGTTGATTTTTGCCGGAAAGCAGCTTGAGGATGGTCGTACTCTCTCTGATTACAATATCCAAAAGGAATCCACTTTGCATTTGGTTCTGCGCTTACGAGGTGGAATGCAAATTTTTGTTAAAACTTTGACCGGAAAGACCATCACACTTGAAGTTGAAGCTTCCGACACTATTGAAAATGTAAAAGCAAAAATCCAGGACAAAGAGGGCATTCCCCCAGACCAGCAGAGATTGATCTTTGCCGGAAAGCAGCTTGAGGATGGTCGTACTCTGTCTGATTACAATATCCAAAAGGAGTCCACTTTGCATTTGGTTCTGCGATTGAGAGGTGGCATGCAAATTTTTGTCAAGACTCTCACAGGCAAAACAATCACACTTGAAGTTGAAGCTTCTGACACCATTGAGAATGTCAAGGCCAAGATTCAGGACAAAGAAGGCATCCCCCCAGACCAGCAGCGATTGATCTTTGCCGGAAAGCAGCTTGAGGATGGACGCACTCTGTCCGACTACAATATCCAGAAGGAATCAACCCTTCACTTGGTCCTTCGTCTCCGAGGTGGTATGCAGATTTTTGTGAAGACTCTGACCGGTAAGACCATCACCCTTGAGGTGGAGGCTTCCGATACAATTGAGAATGTCAAAGCCAAGATCCAAGACAAGGAGGGTATTCCCCCAGATCAGCAGAGATTGATCTTTGCTGGCAAGCAGCTTGAGGATGGACGCACTTTGTCTGACTACAACATCCAGAAGGAATCAACCCTTCATCTTGTTTTGCGACTCAGGGGAGGCATGCAGATCTTTGTCAAGACTTTAACTGGCAAGACCATTACACTGGAGGTTGAGGCATCTGATACTATTGAAAATGTCAAAGCCAAAATCCAGGACAAAGAGGGCATTCCCCCTGATCAGCAGCGATTGATCTTTGCTGGCAAGCAACTTGAAGATGGACGCACTCTGTCCGATTACAATATCCAAAAGGAATCTACTCTTCACTTGGTGCTTCGTCTACGAGGTGGTATGCAAATTTTTGTTAAGACTCTGACTGGCAAGACCATCACTCTTGAAGTTGAAGCTTCCGACACCATTGAAAATGTCAAAGCCAAGATCCAGGACAAAGAGGGCATTCCCCCAGACCAGCAGAGGTTGATCTTTGCCGGAAAGCAGCTTGAAGATGGACGCACTTTGTCCGACTACAATATTCAGAAAGAGTCAACCCTACATCTTGTACTCCGTCTCCGAGGTGGTATGCAGATTTTTGTTAAAACTTTGACTGGCAAGACCATCACTCTTGAAGTTGAAGCTTCCGACACCATTGAGAATGTCAAGGCCAAGATTCAGGACAAAGAAGGAATTCCTCCAGACCAGCAGAGGTTGATTTTTGCTGGAAAGCAGTTGGAAGATGGGCGTACCCTTTCAGATTACAACATCCAGAAGGAGTCTACACTTCACTTGGTACTTCGTCTCAGAGGAGGCATGCAAATTTTCGTCAAGACCTTAACTGGTAAAACTATTACTCTGGAAGTCGAGGCTTCTGACACAATCGAAAATGTCAAGGCGAAAATCCAAGATAAAGAAGGCATTCCTCCAGACCAGCAGAGGTTGATTTTTGCTGGAAAACAGTTGGAAGATGGGCGTACCCTTTCTGATTACAACATCCAGAAGGAGTCTACACTCCATCTTGTTTTACGTCTCAGAGGTGGATGTTAATTGCTGAAAATTCTTATATACAAACAATATGTGATCTCTAACTAGTTGTAATACACGATTCAGAAAATTTTAATTAAAATTTTTTTTATTTAAATCGAAGAATTCTTGATGATTCAATGTACCCTACATCCCCTTAAAAATCAAATTTTCTAAAATATTCAATCTTTGATCTTTCGAAGATCTAATTCACATTTCAAAATTGATAATGAAACTTGTCAATTGATGGATTTGCCTTTTCATGCTTTTTATTGAAAATAATTTGAAAAATTGTTCATGATCAATATGATTTAGTTGAAAAACAATTGTGTGAACTGTTCAAATAACAATAAATTTTCATACAAATGAATGATTCCAAAGCATTTTGCTCGTATTGGATCGGACGAATAATGATGAGAATAAGAGAAGAGATATAGATATTCATATTTGTTGGTAGGTAAAAGATAAGTAGAGCTTGGCGTTTACCAACAGTAAAAATGTGGCAAGGCTAACGATATCCCGGGCGGAGAACGAGATGGCGTTACTTGCACGATTCTTTTTGCCGTTTCTTTTTGTTCCGCATCACGTTAATACCAGGGCGATATACAGCAGTTGATACAGCGTAAAAGTAATTTGCGACAACAATGCAGTAGCAAATGGAGCATAAAAATAAATACCTGGGTGTAGATGTATGTTGATAACAAAGTAATGAATGACAAATGCAGCAAGTATAGAACATAACAGAGTGTAAGTGTACGCGGACTGTGTTTTATGAGTATGTCACAGAAAATCCTGTATTTACCGGAGTAATAACTTGATATATACACATGTTGCACAGCTTCGAGGTATACGTAGCTGTATAAAGTAGTGGCGCACATGCGTCCAAATCTCGCGAGCAGTGCAAAGTCGCGCGCTCGCGCGCGTAATATCTTCTTTTGGCTCTGCCGCGGTGAATTGCGTCTGATGATTATTTGAATTGACGAGTTGACATTCGACACTTTTAATTTAATTTCCCATCGTCGCGATTCATTGTCGGGAAGTGGAAGAGCGCAACATTATGTTGGTAAGCGTGAAAAATTTAAATTAGGTATGATGCCGTATGCTGAGGAGGAGGATCGTATGGTTGCCGAAGGAGAGACCAATATAGCGAAAAAGGTGATATTTGTATTGGTTTGTCAGCTAACGCGATTCGCGAGTTGTATCTTTGCGTTCGCTCATGGGCGATTTGAATCGCATAATCACTGCACACATTTGCGAACATTCGATCCGTTTGGGTTGGATTACTGGGCGCAGGAACGAGTGGCCCGAAAGTTTGTTGGAGTATAACGCGCGTGGATCGGGCGGAAAACGGGGCGAAGGGAAGGAAAAAAGCAAGAGGAGGGTAGCAAAGTGGTTTGTCGGATAAAAACGATTGTGAGCTGCTGGCTCGAGGTAAACGCTCATACGGATTACGGGGCACGAGCTAGTGCAGCTGCGCATAAAGCATTAGTGCGCGCGCGATATTCGGCGCCAGTCTATTGGCGGCAGTCTCACGCTGGCGAGCGCGCACGCAGTAAAAAGCAAACTAGTGCGGCGCGCGCGAGCTCGAGTTGGACGGTGAAACGGGCAGAGAAACGGCTGATTTCATACACGCGGAATGGAAAAAGTCTCGACAGCTGTAATATGATGATTGGATTACGCGCTCGAAACTGCATCATTGCAGTTGAGAGTTTGCATGCGCGCGTCGCCGCTCCAAACTACTCGCTCAACTCTTCTGTGTGTGCAGTGTGTGTGTGCATCCATGCGCGGCGCGGCGCTGTATAACACAATTGCTCGGTCTCGGCCGGGCGAATAGCAAAAAGCGACGAGGGTAAAATTGTCGCCGCTCGCGGCGGGCACGTGTGGGCTATATAATATCAGAGGCCTGCAGCTGCACGTGCAGCCCGGACCTTATACCCGAGCGCGCAGCTCACACAAAAGATTAGCTTTTATCTTTTATATTCGCTTCTATCCTCTCGATTCGAATTTCCTCGCGGCTCGGACGTGTATTTTCACCTGTTTACCCTCGCGAGCCCTTGAGCCTCTCGACAGCACGAAAGACGCCGACTGCGCGACGCTTTATAGCAACTTTGTTGCGGATCTTGCGATACAACAAGTATTGCAGCTCGTTTACTTAATTGGGAAGAATATCTCCCGCTGCCCCAGCCATTCCTCCGCTATAACGTCATGTTTTAATCTCCAACACGATGCGTATGGCTGATCTGGCCGTTGATATATATCTCAGCGGCGAATCAGCGATATAGCTGGCCGAATGTCTAGGGCACATCTCAGTTCGATCAATTTGACCAATTTCATCGCAGACAATTGCGACAGCCCATGAGCCAATTCAACGATTGAACGATCGAGTTACACGTGCGAGCTGCAATGCGCGAGCCAGCGTAACTCGCCAACACGTTATTGCAGTATACAACACCTCCGACCGAAACAATTCGAATCCCCCCGACGAACAAAAGCACATTTCAAATCTCGGGGCGAACAGTCGAGCGACCAAGCACATTTGCTCAGCTCGTGCGTAAATGCAATTTAACAAAGAAATACACGCTGATTGAATTATGTGAGTTTTTCACCGAGTTACTATTTTGTCACTAAATGTGCTTTTGTTAGTATCAAACGCATTCATATGTACTATAGCGAGCGTTCAATGGTAATTATTGCGCTTTGGGGCCGGTACAGGTGTCGAGTGTTCCGCGCACCGCTGAAAAGCTCGAGCTTTAGCTGATATATTTGCAATTATCACTGAAATAATACATCCGCCGCAAGTATTCGAGCTTTCATTGCGGCGGCGAATGTGGCACATTTGTCACATTTAGATTGCCGAAGGACTGCACCACTGGGCACCGGTGCTCCTTCGGTTACGTTTGTAGTAATGTAAGAAAAATTTTCCTCGCTTTCTCGCTCGAATTTACCACTTACAGCCGCTCTCTTATTACACTCTTCGAATTGCACGTGACAATTGATAAACGTTGGAGTTCGATAGTCCTGCGCAAATAGATTATACGCATATCTGCAAATCTGCGCAGAAAACTGCACTAATAATCTTGGTTTAACATATATCAAATCAGCATAATCAAAAGTGGAGTTTTGGTAGGATTTTACAATGAATTTGTTTTCGGGTGAATTTTAATAATTGTGGTGGGCGAATAATTCAAAACTCGAGTTGTGAACTGTTGGTCGGTTGGCTCTAAACGAAACCGCCGTTCAATTAAATATAGCTTTGCGTTTCAAAGTGTAGTACAAGCGTTTGAATTGGATGAGTTTCGAAACAAACAAACAACATTATAATTAAAATTTGAGCAGTTTAACAAGTTGTTATGAAATAAAAAAAGCACACATTTACGTGTACGAATGCAAGCGAGATAAAGAGAGAGAGAGAGAGAGAGAGAGAGAGAGAGAGAGAGAGAGAGAGAGAGAGAGAGTTGTTAATTGGAAGGGATCACATTGTACATATATTGAAATGTACACAGCGCGACACTTAGCTATTGGGATGTTTGTTGTGTACTTTGTTCATTGTCGTGCCTGTCGGACCGATGTTAATATTTGAAGTTTGATAAGCTTGTCTGTTCGGGTGATTGTGAGAAAAGTCGAATTTTAAAAGACGTCGGTCCTAGATGTATATATTTATCTGCGCATTTACACCGGCTAACATTGAAATCTATCCTGTTTTCTCATTTCATTCTCTTATCTCTTTCTCGAGACTCGCGCGATTTGCCTACAGATATACGCACTCGAGTGATTTTCACTGTTTAGGGGGAGCTGTATGTGTGTGTGTGTGTGTGTGTGTGGGTGTGTAGTGAGTGATTATTACAATATAGGCATAGTGCGCACGCGAGAGAGTATTGTTGACGCAACTTATCTGTTTGTGCTCGCGAGTATACATGTGCGTGTATGTATGTACGATGATGTGCGGGTGGGTTGGTCGCGCGCGCGAGACGCGAGCTCGTATTTGCAGGATTATACTTTGATGTAGATGCGCGCGCACAAGCGGCCGCACCACCGCACGAGTAATTTTGCCCAGCCTCCCCACCTCCGCTACCCTTTATATGCGTATTAAGGTAACTGTAACCAATTTCGCACTGTAGTCAATTTGGCACAATCGTCAGATTTCGTATTTCCGGTGCTCTCTGAGCATCAGTCGCTCTTGGGTTATGTTGGGAGAATTAAAAGAACATTTTCGGTACCTTACCCACCCATTTAGCCCTTAAAACCACACTCCTACAACACTTTGAAGTTTCATTTACTCATTTTTTCACCATTTTCTTATTTCACTTCTCATACTCAACCTCAAAAATCAGGTGTCAATAATTTTTATCTCTCAAAGTGTCATTACTCTTTTTTGTGTAAAAACATCTCAGCTTTCGATTGGTCTCATCAGTTTTCCTAAAATTATTTTTTATCCTACTCAAATTGCTGTTTTTCGCATCAAAAAAAAGTGAAGCCAATGTGCCTCTTTACGCGTTTTTAAATGGAAAGACTGAGTGAAATCATTGAATATTTGTATAGACATATTACGATGATTTAGACGCGTATTTTTGAGTTGTATGTCAAAAATTTTATATAAATATCACTGGGAACATGATTGAGAGTTTATTTCAATGCCAATTGGATCGTCCCTGTAGATCTATATAGGCTGTATCAAATGATTAAGAAATTGTGCCAAATTGACTACACGTTTTGTGCATTTAGCCTTTTTGCTTTTTTTTTAAATTGCGATTTTCGATGGGTTAAAGTAGTCGAATGATGATTATAAAGATGGTTTCTTTGAGCTAAGCTTTGAGATGCTGTTCGCAGAATTTTGAAATTCGAAGTCTATCATAGTCAAATTTGCAAATAACCCTTAAGGGGTGGCGCATTGGGTACAGTTATTATTATTTTTTTTAGGCAGAACAACAACAACGACAACAACAACAACAACAACAAAATACAATAAAATGTAGCGCTGTGGAGGTATAGAGACAGCCATGGTACGTTCCATACTAAATTATATACTGGTCTACAATTTGTAAAGGGCCGTTGTATCCTGAGTCCACGTACGCGTCTTTACATTTTTAGATGACTGTACCGTGTGTGGCAATTTTCTTCAGATTTCGTACTCCCACTGCTCTGGCATACAGCACCAGTCGCCCTCAGCCCCGAGAGTGTCTCATGTAAAATCATTTCGCGCATCTCGCATATCTGCGGTCAAGCTTTTTGAAAAATATCAATACATGATTTCGAGTTCATTTCAACACACAATTGAGTGGTGGCTGTAGGCGCATATAGAGGCTCTGTAACTAGCACTACAATTCCGAGTGTCCAATTGCACGATGAAACTTTGTCAGCGATGGCTCATGGGTAGCAGCTAATAGCTCGTATCTACAGCCGCGCGCAGTCCAACGTCTCGTTTTCCTCAACATATTTACGAATCATCGTGGCCGGTTATAATAGGCATACATAATATATAGATATAATGCATGCGAGACCGAAAATGATTCGCACAGAATATCTTGGGAAAACGAAATGTTGAACCATCTCAAAAAGTTTCATCGCACTATTGGACAGCCAGAGGTAGTATATCGCATCTCCTTGTGATTATGCGAGAACGTGTCACATTGCAATTACACGGCGCGTAGTGGCGCGCGCGCAATGTGGCCGATTTGAGTTGTTAAAATGGACAAACGATCATTATACAGATGGTTTCTGATACGAATTGAGCTAGCCTTGGCCGAAAATACCGTAATTGGCAGAATATACAAATGTCAATTTTCATCACTGTTGCGAATTTGCGAATTTGCGAATAAAGGACACATCGGCGGCACACTTGCACATATATATATATATTATTATTTGTGTACTTAGTCGCATGATTATCCGTATTCGTTTGTACAGAGTTGGTATTTGCATAGTGAAATAGCGATGAGCATTATCGACGCGAGTGGCCGATCGATTTTATTGCTGTAATTAATTCATACTGTGTGTTTGCGCGGGCGAATGCGGCGAGGAGATTTGGCGTGTAACGTTCGAAAGATGTGTTGAAAATGGTTGATCGTATAAAGCGTGATGCGGCCGCAGTTTTTTCCAACGTACAGTACATGTCAAATTGAGACGAGCGGAAACACTGCGCGACGTTAAGAAAATGTTGCATTGCGCCAAGTTGGGTCAAGTTGGGGCTTGGGTCCGTGAAAGGTTTGCGATACACGTATTTGATCCCAAGTCCTCGGAGTATCCGGTTGGAGCGATTTGCCTCCCCGAACCTTTTCAAAAAGTTATTAGGAGCTTATTACAACGGACAGGGAGGACAGAGAGTGAGGCGAGGGGCGACTCACTAAAATTTTCCGTCGGGGAATACTAAAAAATACCGGGGAGTACCATGGAGTACCATGGAGTAAGAGGGAATGCCGGGGAGTACTGAGGAATACTAAGAAGTACCAGGGGAAACTAAGGAATACTAAGGGGTATCAGGGAATACCAAGTATATATATATACAGACACACAGACACACACACATACACACATATATATACATACATACATACATACATACATACATACATACATACAATCTTTGGGAAACCAATCACGATGAAACTTTGCGAGATGGTTCTAGGGTATATTAATAACTTATATTTCAATTCATTGAGTCTAACGTTTTGTTTTCCCGAAGATATCCTGTCATCCTGTCATACATATTGAATTTTGAGCATAAACAGTATATATCTATATATACGAAAATCCATAAATATAGATATACTGTAAATGTATAAAATCGAATGAATTGACAGAATATCTCCTGCAAATTAAGGCGTTAGACTTTATGGTTTGAGATATAAGCTATTAGAGAATCCATGAACCATCTCACAAAGTTTCATCGTGATCAGTGACCGATAGGGTGTGCATCTCTTATTAAGTCACATAAAATCGAGAGAAAAACCAATGGTTCATGACTTGGGGGAGGCGCATTTGAGAAAAATAACAAAAACCTATCGGAACGGCTGATAAACACGGCGTATGACGAAAAAAAAAATTAAATGATGTAGATGGAATGCCAAGGAATCTAATGGTATGTCGCTCGATTTTGTTGGCCTAGTCTAAGGGTATTAAAAAAATTCGCACTCACTTGAGCGAAATTAGCTTAAGAATCGGGATTGGTGAAAAAATGGAGAAAACGAGCTGTAACAAGTTGGTGTGAGCGTTGGCGATCGGTCAAAATGTTTTTTTCCTCATTATTCTGTATTGCCGACAAGATTTTGTGTTGCGGAGTTGCTCTAGACCCGCGTATATATATATGATTTCAAAGGGAGTACTATTATTAATATGGAGTACCCGGGAATACCAGGGAATACCGAAAAGTGAACTTGGGAGTACTGCAGTGATTCGCCCCTCGGAGTGAGGTGATAGAATGAGCCGCGCGCGGCAAGGAGAAAAAAAGAATAAGCATGGGGGTGAGGTTGTGGGGCCAAAAATAGCCGGCCGCGAGCTCGTGTGTGCGGGGCCGTGCGGGGTCGCGTGGGAGGGGGGTGATCGCGGCGGCCGCGCGGCGCTCCAGGCGCTTGGTCGCGCGGATGAGCGCCGAGCGCGGCGGGGCATACGCGGAAGAGACTATATTATACACACATGCGCAGGGAGAGACTTGCGGGGGCTATGGTGTGTGTGTGTAGCCGCGAGTGGGACTGGCCGCCGCAGGCCGCAACACACACACGACGACAGTCACGACAGTCACGAGTCACGAGTAGTCGAGTCTCTCTCTCTCTCTTAGTCTTGCACGGGCCGCACACCAACTCACACACACTGCACTCACTCCTCCCCGACAAAAAGCTCCGCTCCCTGTATACCGCGATATTCCCGTGAATCGACGATCGACGCTCCATTGCACTGTTGAATAAGTACAGCAGCAGTTCTGTCCCAAGTGCGCGTCGCGCGCGCGGGCCGAGTGCCTGCGAATATTTGAGTGAGTGCCGCGCAGCGTCCATTGGGTTTTCCCCCATTTCTCGCCGATCTTGTCGCCCAAACATTGTATCGGTACACCCAACTATACGAGATACGAGTCGAGAAGAAAAGCCGCATCTCCGGCTGGATATGGATTGGTAGCCGAGCCTTCGATTCGCCATCAGCGATGGATCGACCGAGCAACAAGTCGCTGCCGCTGCTCCTGCTCCTGCTGATCTTCGTACTCGTACTCGGGCCCACAGGTCAGTTATTACCCTCTAGCCAGCGGCTCTTCCTCACTTTCGATTGGTTCATGCGACACAAGTTACGCACCACCTTACAATTTTATCAAAAAATCAAACAATAATACTTTTTCCTATATCCAATAATTGTTCACCAAACGACAATTTAAAGCTCGCAATTTAAAATTCCCTCGAGTCATCAGCTATGCAATTTTAACCAACCAATAGTCAACACTCACCATTCACTATAGTCTGCATTATTAAATAATTACAAGTTGGAGTTGTTGGAGAGGCACCAAACACTATTGGATTGAAAGGTGCGTCGATCGAGTGGTACTACATATTTTCATGCATATTTTCATAGACACAGTGTCTCATGGCTCGTGGCTACGAGACACCATCAAATCGTATCAACAGACCAACACCAACAATCAATTATAACGAACTTTTTATCAGCAAACAAGTAGCCGCGCATGCACGTATACGTATATATATATAGTATTCAAGTATTACAGTCGATCGAGCATATAAGAGACAGTGGGTGGGTTTACTTCGGCGCGTCAGCCACTGAACCGATCTAACACCACATAAATCTTGGGATCCGCCGAGAAGCAAGAAAAAGAAAAACTTGTAATAGATATACTTGTGTATGCGCACTTTAACTGCCGCCGGTACTTACATATATATAGCGCACACGGAGGAACGGGTCGATTTTTGCGCGTACGCTCAAAACAATACTCGTTCTCGTATGTAATTGTTACTCTGTGACTCGAGATAAAGTAACTGGACCCAATGTGCCACTTGTCTCGGACATCGTTTTCCGCTGATCTCTATGGATATCAAAATCCCCCCCCCCTCCTGCCGTCGCTTCCTCGTTCGAATTTAGCCGTTGAAACTACGTTTATGACAACACTTTCAACTCTTATTCCCTTTTTTTCAGACCATTTTTTCCGATCCTTTTCTGAAATGCAACTCACTCAGTTGGCTATATTATAATAAGTCAGCAAGTGTAATAATTCGCATTTCTTTGTATATCTTTATCTCCGGTAGAAACATCTTTTATCTTTCGATTGCTTACGTTGCTTTTTCAAAACTATTTTCCATCCTACTCGAAATACTCTTTGTCGCGGGTCATGATGATCGATGGTTTGTAATAGTGCCGGGCACATTGCAGGCTACAGCTACCATAGTAAATTTTATAATAATATTATACCAATTGTTAGTATGGGATTGAACTGTAAGCTTCTACTGGTAATTACAGCTAGTATAGAAGCGCCTACTATGTTGAAATAGTAAAAAGCTCTGATACCCACATTGGAAATTGTACTTGTGCGCGACACGTTTGCTCTTGTTGTGTGCCACGTGCCGTCAGCTTAGATATTGTGCCATTCGATCTCGCCGGGAATCAGGTGCATCATATATCAGAGCTGCAGCAGCTCGATAATATATGTATAGCTCGCGCGATATAGACACTATCTCCAGTTGAAACTCGATACTTTGTGAATATTGGTGAAAACACGAGTGTGTGGGCGATATTGTCGCACGATATACAGCCGCGGTACTAGTACCCTCAAAGCTTCCACCTCATTTTTCTCTGCTCCGCACGCTAAGTAGATGCTACTACTCGCTGTGCAGCCATCCATGTATACAGCTCGTGCGCCACTCACAAACGCGTCTCTCGGTGCAGCGATATTTTATATATATATGCGTTACGACTTTACGAGTTTTATATTACGCTCAGTCGTGTCGTTGTGGCTGCCATTCGATTGGCAAAAATAATTTTTCGCTAAAGTGCCGAGTTGCAGCGATGGCTGCGATTGCCGCTAGAGCAAGTTTGCCGCGCTATCGAGAAATCATTTGGATATGTGAAAAATCACTTTACGAATTCCTGGGGGTGAATTATTCAATGTCGACATATGTTTTCATGTGTAATTAAAGTGAATTTTCGCTTTAGTTGTCCAGCACATGAGTTTTGATATAAAAAGCTTATTGTGGATTCCGACAGAGATCATGGCGAACTATAGTGATAATTTAGTGGTATTACATGAAAAGCGTCCATTCGCGACAGTTGAATTTTTCACAAGATTTAAAGAGCGTATATGTTTATCGCGTCGGGGGCTGAATTGACAATATGTACACACACACACACACACACACACACACACACACACACACACACACACACACACACACACACGATTAAAGTGTGGCGCGGCGACTTTTTCACTTTTTCAAAGAGCAGAAGGTAGGGGTAAAAGCTGCAGCGCAGCTCGTAAAACGTTTGGCGTGTCGCACTCGCTCGCTCGCTCGCACGGCCCGTTGTGCTTAGCAAGCGAACGCTTATCTCCGCGGCGAGTCTACTCTCTCGCACGCGCGCGCCGGGCAGCGCACTAAACCCGACTCCCGATCCGGTCTCGCGTCTCGCGTTTCTCCTCCCGAGGCCCGAGCTTCCTTTTCGCCAATTCCACCGAGCCGTGTACGCCTTCAGCAGTACCGACACAACCCTGCAATTATAGTCTCGACAGCTGACCTCGACCCTTACACGTCGCAGCTCCTTCCGAGATGCTAAATCCAGCGATTACCCCCAAAATAATATCTGCACTTTTTTTTTCCTAGTCAAACATTTTGCAAACGCATATCACACGTTTCTTTCTTGCTCGTACATGCGCAAACTTATCGCAATAACATATTTTATCCTGACTTTCGCTGGCTACGGCAAATATTGTTCATCGCGTTCGACACTTTCCAACTGAACGAAGCTGTTCTTTATCAGTTTCTCTCAATTTGAATAATTGCGCATGTGTTCATTCAAGACAAGCGTTTCGCAAAGCTTTGGAAGCACACAAAAACCTCCCATTAGCGGCCATGATAACGGGAAACTTTTCAACGATCATATCAATTATTATTCTCACCGATCATCAACGTTAAACACACTTTTGCAATACTTTTTCATTATTGACTTGTACGAGTTTGATAATTGCGCATATAAATCAAACTCTGTGTTGATTAATCATTTCAAATACTATACAAAATAAAATAAATTTTGGCTACATTTGAAAACTGAGTCGAAGCTAAATGTAGAAAAATTTGTGGTCGAATACACAAGGAAATGTGTCAACTTTACTAAAAGCATAATGAGGAATGTATATCCGCGCACAAGAATAGTGGTAGAAATGTATCACGACGAAAAATTATTTTCACATTGAATTTATTATTTGTAACAAGGAAATATGTTGCGAATCTACGTAATTTTGCACGACGCGAAACATGGGCGACTTTAGTGAGAATGACGCGCACAAATTGTCCGTGTAGAATATGCATGGAAATGCGCCCTGCACTGGGAATCCAGGCATAATCAAGGCATTATAATTTTTTAGCCGGGCGCCGATGAGCACGAGAGACGCGCGCGCGCACAGCTTGTGTTTTATACAGCGACTTGAAACAGGGCGGAAAAGCTCGCGCGATCTTAATCTTGCGTACGGCTGCTGCAGATGCAGCCGCGCTAGCAAATTCGAGCGGCAGAGAGAGAGAGAGAGAGAGAGAGAGATAAAGAGCTGAGGAAAAACCTGATGCTGCTGCTGCTGCCACCGACTCAATTGCAATATAACAGCTAAAACCAGCTTATTCAGGAGCATTTGCACGATTGTATCAGCCAACTTCGAATTTTTGATTATTCATTCCTTTTTTGCTTTCTCAAAGATAAAGCTTTGTAATGGGACAAAAATCGACCCACCGAATCAGAGCTCGGGACCTCGATTTTCGTAATCTATTTTCAAAAATTGCGACTTTACCGCGGTTTGATTTTCCTCGGCCGAGTGAGTATCTTTTCAATACACTCGCAGTTGGCGCCAAGAGACAGTTAGTTAGATTTGACTCGAGCCCAACTGGAGGAAAGGGAAAAGGATAGGTGATTTTGTTATAAAAGTCGAGTTAGCTGCGAGTGGACGCGGTTGATTTGTCACGCGTCGGGAGATGGGCTGCACGTGCGAAACGCGATTGCAGGCTCAGACAAGCTCGTGCGCGCGGCAATATGCACTGCATAGTTGGTCGCGAAGCAATTTGTACGAGAGACAAGGTATGAAGAGTAAAAAAAAGCTGCTGATGAAATTGACACTGTCGTCGTGGTCGTCGCTTCATCCCCGGCTCGACAAAGGCTCGAGCGACCAAGCGCGCTTGTATATACGGGCGGGCGCGCGCACAGAGTAAATGAGAAGCTATAGGGCCGGGCGGGAGGGATTGAAAAGCGGTGCGCGCAGAGAGGCAGCTGAGTAAAAAGATAAGCGCGAGCTGGGGCCGGTGCCGCGCGGGAGAAAGGCGTTTTCTTCTACGGTGTGCTGCAGCGCGCGGGAGCGGCGCAAAGCAAACGCGCGTCGTCGTGCATGCGCGCACAAACTCGCACCAAGCGCTCACCAACCGGTGCAGTACAGCTGGCCGCGTTCCAACCACCTCCGCGCGCCGATTCAATTATCCCCGCAAACACCCCCACCTTTTCATTCATTTCGACAATCTGCTGGCTGCACGCTGCGGAGCCCCTCCAGAGTCAGCCGTCCTGTGTCATGCCCCTCTTTTCTTCCACATCGAGCTTGCATATTAACTGCACCGGCCAATCTCATGGGCATGCGTGTTAGTACGCTGCAACTTGGCTATTTGTAATCAGCGCCAATTGATCGAGAGCGAGTTATAACCTCATAGCTATAGCCAGCGAGCATCTCCTCGAGTTATCGATTGCCAATTTATTGCCCGCTCATTTCAAATTACTTCTCGAGTCGAGCCGCCGCCAACCTATGCTGCGCATATACACTTCTGCAGTAATCGAATTCGCGCGCGTGCACGCGCGTATAAGGACTTTGATCGCCACGTATATACTTATATGCGAGTCGCACCTCCCATTTTTTATTTCAAGCTTGGATTTTTTCCAAATTTATCCATCTTTTATGATTCAGCTTTATGCTCAGTATAAAAAGCCAACTCTGAGCTACTCTCAAAATTCACCGCAAATTTTCGCTCGAGCGAAAAGTACAGTATGAGAATAGATCAAGTCCAAGTGAGACTAATAGCTGTCGCACGTGGGACAGCTGCATTATTGGAACAGAATATGAATACACTGCATACGTGCAGCACGTCGCATCGTTTCACGCGAATCGACTGTAATACAGCCGCGATTGTGCAGCACAGGCCAAAGTTGCGGCCGCCGCGGCCCGTACACATACGGAATTGCATTCACGTATATATAGCGATATGAGTACATTGTGTTTCATCAAAAGACCACCGGATATTTTCTGGGCAAATGAGGCAACCGTCGACCCAATCAGACGCATCTATCGGGAGTATCGGCACGTGCTTTGTCCACTGCATACGTGTGTGCGACTGGTGGCATGTGCAGTGCGTGTCAGAGACTTCTTCACAATTCCCTGCTACTTTCGACTGGCGCTACAGCAGAAGATCACTTTGAAATGTTAACTGGTATACTTTTTGAGTAGTCCCCGATGATTCTACGAAAAAAATTGATCAATTTTGAATATGGCCAAGACGGTTTACAATTCACATCAAGCTCAATTTCATGGGTTAAAATGAGAGAGGCAAAAATGTTGAAGCAATTCGGAGGGGGTCAGTCTGATCGCTGCGTCAAGTGGCTCAAAACACGCCTCGCATATATAAAAAAATGAGTGACAGTGGAATCAGCCAATCAAGGCTTGCGACCGCGAGTAAAAGAATAAATGTAATAACAGATTGTTGGACGGCATTCCTTGTCAACTATTTCCCATTGTCGCGTATTATCTTTTGTACTACGATGCAACATAAATGTAATAAGTAGAGGCGGGCGCGCACCGCGCGGTGAACGTTATACCGCTTGCTCAAATCACAATTTGCTATGAGGTTATACAAACGCAATTATACGTGCGAGTACTCAGCCGCGATCAAATTCAAATTTACTCGCAACTAATGAATAGAGTGGCGCGAATCGTTTTTGGCCTCCGAACAACGACGCGACGAATGTGGATAGAAATCAGTTGGATCAGACGCGGTGGCGGCGGCAGTCAACGCGTAATGGAATCGAAATACGTCGCGTTTAGTAATTATTGCAGTCCTTGGCAAATTGATTGAGCTGAGAAGGTGGATTTTGGTGTAATCGTCGGCTAGCCACGCGACACATCACTGCACGAGTGATATCCCACTCGCAAAAATATCTCTTCCTCGCCTGAGTCTATACCTAATCTGCAGTAATTCTGCGATTCTTTCAAACGGACAATGTATGTGTATCGATCAAAGAAGAAAATAAGTCTTGTCTGCAGCAGATATGCGACGATTCGGTTCGTATAAGAAGTGGAAATCGTGGATATGGGATAATTTTGATGGGATCGAGATTCAGGAGGATATGTGCTTTTGCGAGTGCAGCTGTCATCAGCTTGAGCTGCTGTGCCCTGCAACATAGACGTGTCTGCCAGAGTCACAACGAGTGCCGCTGGTCCGCGGTTATATTGTACGAAGGATAGACCAACTGCGCCCAACGCTGCCCATTGCGTTGTACTGGCCATGAGTGTGTGCGCGCGCTCAGAGAAAAGCAATTAAACAGGATGAGAAGATAGAGACTCTCGAGTAGATGGATATTGTCGAGGATGTTCTGGCCAGACAGTCATTCTCAAAAGTTATACGTATAGTTATTAGTAAAACGTATAACTTACTGCTGTGAGGGTGAAAAAACGCATTGATATTCTGTTGCATAAACAAACTGCAGTCATATTGTCTTTGCCTATGTATCCCCAGTCATTGGAAAATATTCTCTCGTTTTCAAGAGTTTCCCGAGATTCTCACTATTTTTCCCCTTCTTTTCACATCGCAATTTGTAAATACTCGAAACTCCACAAGGAAGTGCGCGCGCGCATGTAAATAAAACTGCTCATATCTTTGTAACTGCAGCCAACTGCAGGCTTTCCCAAATTTGGGTACAACTTTGATGTATTACACAGAATATGCTTACTCGCCAAGTTTCGAACGTTTACAGCCGGATGTGCGTATAGGTATACATGAGTGGACTGGGCGAGTCGTGGGTGAAAGTAATTAATCGTGCGGTGTGGGGTGTTGGGGTGGGCTGTGGATATTGATGTGGCGCAGCCCGGGCATAATTTCGATCGAAGCAATTGGCGGGAAGCAAGCCGTATAATTGTCGATCAACAGTTTGCTCGTACGTCGCTCTTGAACGGCCCGTACCGCACGTCGCGCGCGCGCGAGTACTCGAGCTGTTTGCTATTATATATCTATCGACGCACACCTTCACCCCCAGCTCGCTCGTGCAGTTGTACCGGTCAATCAGCTCAACTGCTTGTCCGACACTCGCTCTCCTTCTCAGCTTTAATCACGATTAAAACTCACCATGATGATTTTTCACAAGAGCCATACGCGACATTACGCGCGCGCGCAACTCATTGCCAAAACAAATAAAACTGAGAAAAAGTGGATTGACTCTGCCGGCATTTGAGACTGCCTTGTTTGCACACAATTATTACAACCAGTGAACAGTATAATTGCGCGCGCGCGGTCCCTCCGAGCTAAATCTAAACTCATAGTAAAACTTAATCGCTAGTACTTTGTAAGTCTATTTTCTTCTTTTGTATGCCGTTTTGCGCCTCATACTCGAGTTATGCCGTATTATATCTATTGAACAATTCATGTGAGATACGACGTTTGAGGGCTAATCTGCAATGGGATATGGAGAATAAAAACAATCAGGCTGTTCTGTCGCGATGTATATATGTATGTATTTGCACAAACGATTTTATATTGTATATTACACGGCATCCGGCCAAAAACATGTGGCTTTGACATAAATAAATTGTATCATCAATCGATTTGTTTCTCTTTCTCACGTACGCACAGTTCAATTATACTCGCGGATCCTTCGATATCGCGCAAAGTGCCGGCCGTCTCACTTGTAGCAATCAGTTGGAATAACTTGCGGCCCTCGAGCGAGTTTGCGTATGGTCGGCAGTAGAGGCTCGAGCCCATGCTACATACAACGTAGCTTGGATTGTGCGTGGATTTTGTTGGGCCGATTAAATTTGACGAGGCTGTCGTGGCTCACGTGTCACCCAGCTCTGATTGGTTTTGATGAATTTTATCCCTCCGACTAGCACTGCCCAGCGTCCACTCGACTCGTGCGCGCATTGTCAACTCTTCAATTAGCTGCTCAGCTGACAGATACGACAGATATTCGCCTTTCATATATATGTACAATTGACTCGGCCGCACAATATACGTGACGCGGGTGCGCGCGAGTGCGAGCAAATCAAAACTCTTGCATGTGAGTAATATTGTGGGCCGGCGCGGCGCGGCCGCAAACTCGCGCACCATACACAAGCTGTCCAAACTGGCACTCGCCCTCTGACAAACTTTGCTCATTGGTACAATCACAATCCGATTGTTTCCATACATTGATTTGGCCACTGTCGCGGCCATTTCCTCTCGTAGCTATACATAGTGACACAAAAATTCACACTGCGCGTCAACTCTCACTTGGGCAAAACGCCGCCAAGACATATTGCTTGAATCGTCAATCAACTTGAGATCATTTTCAAAAAGCTTTATCCTTATACCACATAATATGCGGGTACTGAGACAGACAGACAGACAGACATAATTAGACACACGATTCAAGTATAGCAGCTCATGTTCGCGGGGCATTTTGAATTGATCTGTCGGTTGGTTAGCAGTCATGGGCTAATTAAAAAAAATTCTATAATCACGATTAATTTCGTACAGGTGCAGCCGAGTCTCACCGCATTCCACTTGTACTCTACAATAATCGCGCGCGTATTTCTATATATTATGTACCATTATGATTTACTAGTGATAACTGCAGCTTTACTGTGATATCGTGTCTTCAAATTTTAACGCACCAGTTACATAATGACATATTCATTTTAGCAGTGCGTCAAATCGCATTTCACGCACTAGTTCAAGGATGTTCTGGCTACAAATGAAAAAAAAAGTGAAAAATACTTGAAACTTCGTACTTAAGCATATTTTGTGTAATACATCAAAGTTGTACTCAAAACTTGGGAAAGCCTGGTTGACTGCAGTTACAAAGATATGAGCAGTTTTATTTACATGCGCGCACTCGTTTGTGGAGTTTCGTGCGACATTTGAGTATTTACACGTGTTCTCTAAACGCAATGTGAAAAGCTGGGGAAAAATAGTGAGAATCTGAGAAAAATCTGTTGAAAACAAGAGAATATTATTCAATGACTATAAGATCTATGAAAAAGATCATATGAATGGGTTGGTTGTGCAACAAGATATCAATGGTTTTTAATTCTCCCAGAAAGGGACAAGTGATAACTTGAAGGATAATCAGATTGAAAAGTTTAAGACGTGCTAATAAAATCGAGCTCAAATGGGATTTTACGCTGCTGAAAATCCAGATATGAATACGGTTATTCATATCACATTCGAAAACATCTGTTGCAGCTCAGCTCGATTTAAATACGTTTTACTTATTTATCTTTAACTTTTGGGAATGACTGAACATGTTTAAATGTGCCTCAAACTCGATCACTGATACAACCTAAATTATCGTATCCAACTGGTGCATTTATTTTGAATCACTCGTGTGAATACGTCCACACGCGTCTTCAAAATTTCATGCACTAGTTGCATAATATACTATTCTATTGTGACATTGTAATTGTTTAAAATGAATCCAATTGAACTGCATTTGGTTTTTTGTACTGCCAAATGTGTTTTTCGTATACGTACGTGAGAGTAGACACGCGGACAATGGTGCGGAATTGTTTGAATACTCACTAGAATTATTTACGGCTCTCGCGCGAATGATCTTGAATCGTACTCTGATTACTATGAATCACATATCGGCTATTACGTATCTGCCAATTGCCGAGAGAGACATAGAAGAGGCTCAGTCGATCTGATCCAAGAGTCGAGGTGGGGGCAAAGTTTTTACTTAGCAGCTGGGAGAGGCTTCAGTTGTTTAAATGCGGCAGCGATGAGTAGCAGAGAAGAAAGTGGGTGTGTGCACGGTCGGATTAATCCGCTAAAACGCGCGGCGTGTACGTAGTCGCTTTGACTCGAGTTGGCTGTCTGCTTAGGGGGAGAGGGGCGCGAGGGGGCGAGGGGTAGCTGGGATCAAAGCAGGAACTGGGCATTTGGGCGAACGAGCCCTTTCAAATTCGCCGCGCGGCTCTTACGTACGTCAGACGGGGCTTTTTCATCATCTTGAGCGTGCAACTGCTTTTTTCGCGTGTTTGAGCCTTTCGGCGCGCGATTCTCCTTGGCGTCGCCGCCGCAGCTCGAGCTAGCGTCCTTATCAAGGCGCGGCGCCCCACATTCTCCCCAGCTCGAATTGTCGCGTCGCGTTTCCCGCACCCATTCGAACGAACGAATGTTGGATAAATAAAATACTCATTCTTTGAATCGCTTGCAGTGAAAATATCACTGCAGTAAGCCACACTCGATATTGTTCACTGTAATTTGCAAGAAATTTTGAGAGCAAATACTTGGTACGATGCGCGCATGTTGAACGTGTGTTTTTGTCCCAGCTGTAAATTGCCAATCCGATGACAAGGCGATTTGCCCCCCTCAGCCTCAGCTCACATGAGACTGCAGTCTACAGCCGCTCGCGGCTGTAATGGATCGCGCGACGTCCCACCGACGCGCCCCACCGAATGCGCGCGCGCGCGATTATTTTTAAATCATCCAAATCCCCGCGGGGGTATGAGCCGGTATATATATACACATGTATCGTCGGCAAGTACGATATAGTATCTACGCATGCAGGGATTACACGTGCAACAGAGGTCGAGAGAGCGAGGAAAAGCGAGGGTGTACCTATAACTATGCGGGGGGGAAAAAAGCGGCTTGGCCGCGACGACGCGACGACCAGATTAACGCGCGCGAGTCAATTAATTCGGGCCGCGCGCGCGTGAAAAAGCTGTAGGCGGGCGCGCCAGGCTAAATATAGCGAGCCGTTATGTATACTCCTCTAGCTGCTATACATTATATAGCACTATTCGTATCGGACGATTTATCCCGTCTCTGCACGTGGGATTATTTCATAGGCGCACGCACACACATCTTGGACTGGATCTGGATGAGAATTGACTGTACGCAATATCTCCGCGGATATGTATACGATACGTGTCCAAATATTTTCATTGATAAAACCACGCGCGCACCGCTAGCTAGTATACACGTCTCATCATCTATCAAACGATTTTTATCTTTTTCCCGCACCTTTATTCTCTCGTTGGTCCTCGTTTCGCTATCTATATACATATACCGTCGCGTTGCGACCAGCCTGAAAGACTGTCAAACCTGTCAACCGCGACCTGCGTGTCCGCAATCAGTCAATCGAACAATTCACTTTTATCACGAAAATCATCGATATTTCCATATACCACTTTTCAAATCTTGACGCTTCCATTTTTACGCGTTTATCATACCGATTACGTGGCTCGACCGACGAATAAATGCACATTCAGCTACTTTCTAATTATAATACCAACCTTTTCCATGCGAAATTATTTAGATTTTCCGAAAAAAATTATTACAAGGTTAATCACGTTTTTTATCTTTATCTCCATAATTTGCATTTTACATATTTCCGTTACGAAATATACGACTTTTGACGAATTCCAACCAACATATTTGGATTCCCTATTTTTGCTTACAGTGAAAACTCGCTTTATAAAGGTGAAAAATGATGGCCATAGTTAATTTTTGGTCACTTATAACTTATAATGTGAACTAGAGTGAAAATTACCATTTATCACATGAAAAATGGCACTGCAGTTGCATTCAATAATTCATCCACCTCAACAGAGTGATTTTTCACTTGATAATACAGCGGTTTTTCACTGTAAGCTCGCGAGCTCTGTGGAAAAGCCCCGTGAAATGTGGGCCTTTTCTTCGCCCGGTCGGAATTAGGATTTGCTCTTGGTTCGTCGGGAGATTTTACAGTGTTCTTTCTTGGAAATGCCTTGTTGTCACTGCACGAGTCATGGCGAACGAAATGTGACAAGAATTAAAAAAAAAAGTGATCGATTGAGTGGGGGGTGGGAGATGGGGGAAATAAAGTATGCACACGGGACAGCAGCAGGTAATGGCCATTGGATTCGCGAGCGCGTAAAGTGTCGAGCTAAAGACGCGTGCGGGCGCGCGCGAGCATATTTGATGGGCGCGGTTGAGATTGGTCGCTCAAAAAGCAATATATTGGCTGCGGAGAATGCGCGGCTCGACGCGGCTCGACACGGCTGAAAAGAGCGTGAGAATAGAAAATGAATATATCGCGCGGCGCTCGAATGCGCAGCATCAGGAATTGCGGATAAGTTGAGGGGAGCCGCCGGGGAAGCAAACTTGAAAAGAATAAATTATTCAAATTAGTCGCCGCCGACGCCGCGTTTGCGCGACTAGAAATATGAGCTGAGTGCGCGCGAGTTGTTTGCTGGGGCTGGGGACTGGCGCGCGTTACGGTATAATCCACGCAGGCGCGGTTGTTTGCTTATTGTTGTTCACTCCTGATTTGCATCCAAAGTATTCAGCCTCTTTTTTCACTTGCGAATACCGTTTAAACATCAAAAACGAACACGAGCACCACCTCTTCTCTCAGCTATTTCTCCCAATTCTCATCCCCACTTTTTTTGCCCACTGCATCTCCAACTTAATCGACGGAATATTCTATTAATATATATAAAGTCGAAATGCGGGCTCGCGTGAAATAAATCTAAAACGGCTCAATCGTCCGCGAGCTTATATATTTTTTTATATATGCTCGCTCGCGCGCGGCCGGATCTCAGCTCATCTTAATGTGCAGCAGCTGCACTCGGGAAAAGTCTAGATCGCTCACTACGGCTCTTAAATATCTAGGTAGTGCAGCCACACGTAGCGCCTGCCTCCAAAGCCCTGGAGGATTTTTTCCCCGACTCGTGTGTGTGTGTGTGTGTGTGTGTGTGTACGTGACCCTCTCGCTCGTGAAAATAAATATATATATCTGTGCCGGGGCAGGAGCAGGGGCGGAAAGGCACGTCTAGTCCCCGAAGAGTTTAGTATATGTAAAATTGAACTAGAGCGGGCTCTTGGTTGCGTGCAGCGTATACATATCGAGCGCGAGCTGAGTAATTGCGCGCAGCTAAAGACAGACACGTGCGCTCGAGCGGATTAATTCGTTTCCTTTTTGCCCCTTCTTTAATTATTTTGTCCGCCGCGTCTCACTTGTCCCTTCCCGCCGCGACGTCTCCTTGCTTTCATCGATACACGCACTTGTATGTAATTCACGCGGCTTTGCACATAGCTGCGGATTACAAGATATTCGCAGTTGGTTTGGAGTTGGGTTGGAAAAAGTTGGAAGTGGGTTTGAAAAATTCATCCGATAAATGTTGATTCGGCGTACGCTTATTACAGCGTTTGCCATTTCGAAATTCGCCAGATTCGAGTGCGCGCGCGCGCGATATATCGCGCAACGATAAAAGTACGCATCGAGTTTTTTTTGTTGATCCATCTGGAGCGTTGCACAGCTGGCGCAAACGAGCCGCGCGCGCGCGCGCCGACTGATGTTATCGCTGTATGATTGAAAAACCAATGAATCTTACGGATTTTTGCGGATTTTTGTTATCTCGTTCGGCCGCGCGTATATCCGGAGGGCCGACGAACGTACGCGCATTACTGCGCACACACGTACATACATATATATACACGAATGCATGCACGGAGAGAAAAATGATAGCTTAAATCCATCAGTGCTGCCGATAGCTCAAGTGCATCCGACTTCGGATGCAATGTTGGTATCCTCGGATGCGTTAAACGTAGCTCCGCCATGCGTATATTCCATGCGGTATAGGACGATACGAAATTTCCAGCCGGCGGATGGTGTTTTGGTAGCCGCCGGTTATGGAAACGTCAGTTGTAGACAGCGCATGCGCATCTGCAGATATATATGAGTGCTGAGTGCTGGACTCATCCACGGCGCTCATCCCCTCTACAACTGGCGTTTCCATAACCGGCGGCTACCAAAACACCATCCGCCGGCTGGAAATTTCGAATCGTCCTACCCATGGAATATACGCATGGCGGAGCTGCAGTAAAGCTATCGCGTGGGGGTAACAATTCCATCTCGAGAGTCGGCGGCAATATATGCATCGCCTCTAATGCTTTTAAGGCATCATTTTTTTCTCCGTATGGCTTGGCGGAAAAAGCAAGCGAAATATGTGGGGGCACTTTGGGCCGCGCGTCTAAGGAGATGTTTTTGCATGGGCCGCGCGGCACGGGACGGCACAAAGTGCATCGCAGTTGGGTGGCCCATTCATACATATCACTGGCTACGAGCTACAGCCGTTGTACATCGAGTCACATCAAAATTGTATTTCGTAGCTCACACTTTGCTCTTGACTTTTCCGCGGAAAAACGTGTAGGATTTTAGTTTTCCCACTGAGTTTCAATCGTGTTTGTTCGATCAAACATATATTACCGCGGCTGGCAATTCTAACCAGGGGATGCACTTGCGCGCGCGCATGTCTAGCAATTTGCCTTTGTTGCTCCAGCCAAACTACCCACACATTTTCTCCGCACTTTTGTGTACACCCTATTTATACATTCTGGGCCAATTTATACTTGTGTGTGTGTGTGTGTGTGTGTGTGTGTGTGTGTGTGTGTGTATGGAGGCACGTCTTGGAGGCACAAGAGATTATCGGTGCAGCCGACGCATCGTTTTGCTCTTGCTGCTGGCGCGCGCGCGCAGTACACTGACGGAACAAACTACTTACTATCTCTCAACTAGTGCGTGCTTCCGTTACTATACATTTCACATTGTTATTTATGGGCTCGGTACGTCCAGCCAGTTTGCCGCGCAGCTATCTCCACGCGACCAGTAATAAACTTGCTCCGTATTATCCGCCAGATTATACACACACACACTTGGATTGGACGTTTTTTTCTCTCTTTTCCGCGCATTCACGACAGAAAACTGCGCGTCTATCCAACGCTTCCGTTCTGATCCAACAATCAAAATTTCACGTTTGTCCTTATAAGTGTATTACAACGCCGCATACCTTTACTCCGTGTACACTGCATAGGATTCCTCTGAGAAGCCTCGTAGCTACACTTGAGTTGACTCGCACACCCATGAGTTGGATGAACGAGTGCATAAACAAAATGATAACTTTCAATTAGTTGGGTTCGAGCGAAATTCGCCCGAGACAATTATCAAGGCTATTAAGACCAGAGCCGCGCGATCCGTCCGCGACATCCGATTCAGCTGCAACTTCTTCGAGATTAACATTTGTAATACTATCACGTGCATTTGAATAAGGTGACTCGAGACTCAATCCGAGCACTTTTCTCACATTTCGTATTTCCGGTGCTATTCCCAGTGTAAGTATTTCCAGTCAACCTCGGCTGCTATGTTGAGAGTATTGAAACAAAATTTCACTCGCTTCCATGCTCATTTAGCTTTTAAAACTACTCTTTTACAAAAATTTCAACTTTTATACTACCTGCCATTTTTTCACCTCACTCTGCACTAACTCAATTACAATCATACCAATTGTGTCTCATTTCTTTACGTATCACAAGTCTATCTCGCATGTAAAGACACATTTGCACAAAAAACCCTTTGTTGTACAAATTTGTATTATTGTATAAATGAGGCTGCTAACCAAAGGCACCTTTGAACTATATTCAAAGTTTACCTATCGCATCAAACACCGAGTCTAACGTCTTTCAAAATATACAAGAAACAGTTGAACTGCTGCGAATAGTTTCGAATTCAAGTGTTTCGAACAGCATAAAAAAATCGATTCGTTCAAAAAGATGTGTAGAAATGTTTTTTTTTTCTCAATAAACTATTGAAAGTGGATGCGAGTGAGATGAGAGAATGTTACAATGTCATTTGATATGTACTAAGGCGTCTTGCCAATATCATATAGTGAGAGTATGAAGTTGAATTGAATATAGTGGGCAAATACGCGGTGGTAATGGAAAAGGATAAGGAGAAACAAGAGCGAAGAAGAAAGAAGCTGAGTTTGTTTTGATTATTTGGGTTATTTGGAGGGTTCGAGGCCGTGGTGATCGGAATTGATTTATTATAATTGTGTCAGCGGGCTAGCCGACATGATGTGAGAGAGGCGCGAGCGAGAGCTGAGGAAAGTAGTCGAGGTGTTGATGCGCGGAACAAAAAAGGGATGCGGCTTGTAGTTGTAGTAGCTGCACATCGACGTGTCTTACGAAGAAAGACACATAACTGAATCTGTCCGCGAAGAAAGACACATATCCGAATCTGTCCGCGAAGAAAGACACAACTCGCAATCTAGCCACGAAGAAAGACACAACTCGCAATCTGTCCGCGAAGAAAGACAAATGTCGGAATTATTCTCCCGCGAATATTAACGAAAAAAGAGTTTAAACTGTAGAAAAGCCTCGTTTTTTTTGTCAATGATAACCTACTCATTCTAAGCTTTCATTCCATATATTTTTCACGCCGGAAAATTGTGGGGTGTGCGCCATGTATCCTTTTTGCGGGCAGACGCGAGTTGTGTCTTTCTTCGTGGCTAGATTGCGAGTTGTGTCTTTCTTCGCGGCTGGATTGCGAGTTGTGTCTTTCTTCGCGGCTAGATTGCGAGTTGTGTCTTTCTTCGCGGCTAGATTGCGAGTTGTGTCTTTCTTCGTGGACAGATTGCGAGTTGTGTCTTTCTTCGCGGACAAATTGAGATGTGTCTTTCTTCGCGGACAGTTTGAGATGTGTCTTTCTTCGTAAGACACGTCGACATGAAAGTGGGACGACGGGTACGCGAATGTGATTGGTGTGGTTGCAGTGTGGTCGGAGTGTCGGACTTGGGAGAGGCTCGCGCGCGCGACCGCAGCTCGCCCAAAACTATATATACTTACATTGTCCCAGACCCAGAATTGTTCCGGCCACCCATACACCGCGACGCCTTTTTCCCACTCTCACTTTTTGCTCTCTCTTTGTCTCGAGCGCGAATCTGATTTGTCATACGTGAGTTTGAATAATGAATCCGCGTGTGACTTTTTCCGCCATGCGATAAAGAGTTCGATTCACTTGATGCGTATGTATACCATGTACGCGTTTGAGCTGACACGCCCACCATGACACTATAGTGAATATATTCATAATTTAATACCGAAAATCTTGCCATGAATATAATTATAATGATGAATCTGAATGACCGAAAAAGAACTAATTTTGAAAATCCTGTTGTTCGCATCGTATAAAATTCTTAACAAATTGGGGCTTGGCTCATTTTGAAGATTGATAAAGAAAAAACGACGTGACCTATTGAAAGATGAGATATTTTCATATGGAATAGAGTAGTCGTACATGTAAAGCTAAATGATAATGCGCGATTACAGCTGGATTTATTGTAATTTAGTTGGGCGCGCGCGAGCGAGCGGCAGGGTTGGATGGATCAGGACAGGAGCTGTAAAAAGGGATATAGGGAGTAAAAGTTGAAAGGGCCGAAACTGATTTAGTGGTCGTGTCGAGTGCAAAATGATGGCGATGGATTTCGAGGGAAAATGATGTTTTGATACTAGCTTAACATAAGTCGGCCGGGCACCCAAAATACGCAATAACAGGGAGTCGAGCGAGGGACAACGGCTCCAGGGCCACATTGGCTACGCTTACTTTATATTTTGCTCTTATTCGATTCATTTCTCTGTACGTCGCGCATGTGAAAATGAACTCTGAACACACGATGCTCTGTTGAAACCTTAAAGTGAATTTTTAGTATGAAAACTCAACGAACTGGAAAGTGAAAAATGCCACTGCAAACCAGCCAATAATTCATCCACCTTTATGCAGTAATTTTTCACTCAGCAATTGCAGCAGCGTTTTTCCACTGTATTATACTTTTAAGGGACTAATTCTGCGGAATTCAATTGCAAGCTTTGTTTATATACTGTTGAATCGCTCGCGCGTGACCGACCGATCGATCGACCGACCGAATGGGGAAAAAGTCAGTGCGAGAGGAATGATTGTTAGGTGACTCGAGTATGTATCGGCTCGTACATGCGCGAGTGAGGTGCAGCCGTCAGCTGACGTGCAGCACAGAGTCATAACCACATGTGGTTTACGATCGCACGTAGGTCGACGTACGTCGAGCCGCCGAACCGCATTGAATTATATTCGCGGCCGAATTTATTGGCCTCTAAACACATATATGAAACTTGAGTCACGTCGCTTATTTGCTGTATCTAGAGCCACGCGACCCTCTACTCGCGGTTTGTCCCCCAGACGCCGCGTCGCCGCCGCCGCCGCCGAGCTGCAAAAATATTGATTCGCCAGCGCGCGAGTGGACGCGCTCGTTACTGAAAAAAAAATCAATTTGGTTTATTTCTCGATCTATACAGCTTCGTGCAGCAATCTTGCTGCCCCCCCCCGCTCCTCCCTCACAGCTGTAACTCGCGAGCTATGGAGTATGAAAAAAAAGGTTAAACAAAGTACAGACGCGCGGTGCGTTGAGTTGGCTGCTGCTGCTGGCCTTTTTGTTTTACGGCTGCGGCGAAGCAAACGCTTGGTTGCGGCTAAAGTCTAGAGAGCTCGAGTCAAAGCCCAGCCATCCTCAACTTGTTCCTAATTTCAATGTTTCATATATATTATACACTGGGAAAAACGATTTGCATTGCCCCAAGAGGATCGTAGTTTTGGGTCAATCCTTTTGCGGCGAGAGTAATGCCTCTTGAGTCAAGAGGGAAATAATATTGCCTTAAACCCCGTATTATTCGGTGTAAGAGGATTTTCCGTTCGAACAATCCTCGTGCTGCAAGAGGATTTCGTTTCGAGGCAAAAGGATTTTTCACTTCCATGTACAACTTGTATCGACAAGTAAGTAGACCTGTGTAGAGTTAATGCCTGTGCATCTGTGACTCGTCTAACTGCATCGTATCCCTCTGAGGTTCATTGATAGCAGTCGATATGTGCTTATTTGAGGGGAAATGTTTAAATGAGAAATCAACCAAGCCTGCCGAGACAGGCGTCGCGCGTCAGTTTACTGCCAGCGTCAGTAGCAGCGAGTTCGTGCTCCGTTATAATCCAAACAGTAGCTCAATTTAAAGACTTAACAGGTGAGTCGGTGTTCATTTTCGGTCTCTAGAAGGGCGTAGAGTCATGATTTATAATTATTTACAACCCAATTGTTACCAAAAGTAAGGATCGTGTGATGAAATCTCATGAATTGATATTATAGGTTATGTGTAGCTACTGCATACATACAGTCACGTTAATTATCTAACTTCTAATGAATTCTATATTGCAAATGACGATCATGAAGCCCTTTTGGTAACATATAGCATATCGTGTAAACGTTTTTAAATCTGCAATAACTACATTTCACAATAATTATTCCTGCTCAGGGAGTTCCTCGTGATTCAAGAGGAAGTTCCTCTTGGGTCAAGATGAATTTTTCTGTAGAACTCTCAACAGTATTTTTCATTGGGAGGAAATGATTGTTTGCCAATGATGTTTGTTTTGATGTGCTGCTTCTTTTATTACGGAAAAAAGGTTTAAGAAAAATTTAAGAAAAAAGGTGTAAGATCCACCAAATGCTCAAAAAACAAGGCTTTTTTCATGATTTTTTTTAAACGACATTTGAGATGTAAGGTATATAAATAATATATCATTGGATTGAGCTTCTCCATTAGATTATCTAGTGAAGTACACGTCATTATAATTTTAGAATTTTTTTTGGCAAAATGACGACGGTTTGAATTTTTTCGACAAAAAACGTCGACATTAATTGATTATAACTTTATTTTTGTTAATCAATCGCTAAAAACGTGTGTACTTCACTAGATAATCTAATGGAAAAGCTACAGTTAACATTTTAAGTTAATCGGATGTAAACTTTTTCAGTTCTACTGCTCGCCGTGTTTGAAAACATGGTTTTGAGAAAAACGCGTTTGAAGTTTCAAAATGCTATGTATCTTATATAAAAGATGTTCGGTAAAAATTGATTTAAACAAATTTTGAGTTTAGATCAGTACTTGGCAGTTGTAAATTTCGATTCTAGGACAGTTTTCGCATGATTTAAGCCAATAAAAAAGAATGAAAAAAAAAAAATTTGCCGGATATTGCCCCTCAAATTAGAAAATGCATCTTCATAGATTCAGCTACTCATGTTCGTTAAGAGTTAAGAAGAATATGGACTTAAAATCACATTTATTGGCTAATGCGATTTTACATGCACATCAACGTAAACAAGGCTTTTGAAAATTTTTGAATTACTCAGAAGTACTTTCTTCTAGCACCAATCATCACTAAATGTTATTCACTCGTAAGTTCAATTAAATTAAAGGATACTCAAATATTTTTATATCAATCTATATTTTTTTCTCTATTCTTAAATCATTCTCACCAGTATTGATATCTCTAGAATAGGAATAGATACGCAGCTTCATCATGGACAGATGCTGAATTCACAATGTAATGAGGAGACAACCAATTTCAGATAAGTACTTTTCCAACCTATCTTTTTGAATATGTATATCCAGAAAGAATTTGATTCTTTTTTGTTAATTTGTATTTCAGGTAAGCTGCACAGTAACAGAAATTTCATTGGAAATAGCGAATAACTGTAAGTAGAGAATTTTATTATTATTCTTATATAGTCTGATTTTGGACAGACAAGTGTTCAAAATTAAAGTTCTTATAGTTAAAATTCAATTCTGATACTCAATTATCATACAATTTTAGTGTATATTGTGTATCTCTTGTGCTTGGATACATGTTGTCATTGCTTCAGTATCTAAGCCCACAATGAAAAGTTACAAACGGTGCCTTATTTTCATTTTTTTCATGTTTTACTCTATGTGATTCAAGTAAATATTGACAATTACACATGTATTTACTCTACGTGCATTTGTTTCAGGATTAATTAAGCTGCTGTTCCCAGTGATTTAAATTTAAAGTGCAGTGTAGTGAGTGAAAATGCGTCTCAGATGACAACTGTCATATGGGACAAGACCAACGGCTCCATCCAGGATACATTAATTAATATTTTAGAAGTTTGGGAGCGCTGGACCCGGAAACTGGATACACTCTATTCTTGGTCAAGATAGGTGACCCGCATCCCAAGTAGTCTCACTGTAAGTTTTTTTTACTATTAGGATAGAATTATTATGAAAATTGTATTTTATAACGGAGATCAAAACTATTATTTTGTTTAATTTAGTATTTTATTTCTTAGAAGATTATGTATTGTTATGGAGCACCGTAGGTAGGGGCAAGCTGCATTCCGCTCACCGAAAAAAAATGAAAATCCTCTCACAGCAAGAGGAATTCCTCTCACGGCAAGAGGAATTCCTTTTGTTGCTGTGAACGCGTGAATTTTCGTGCTCCCTTCCACTGAAAGGAAAATCCCCTCACGGCCAATGGATTCCTCTTGCAGCAATGCAATTTTGCGAGGAGGGGAATATCCTCTTGCCCCAAAAGGCAATCCTCTAAGTAGCAAAATTCAATGGAAAATCCTCTTGCGGCGAAAGGATTCCATTTGCGGCAAGAGGATTGTTTTCCCAGTGTATATGTGCGAGTGCGTTAAACCTTCCCATTTTAATCTAATATATATATATATATATATATATATAGTGAAGCGAGCCGTGTAAATTGCGTCTATACCATTTGCTATTGTTCTACACTGGCTGTTCACACAAGATAGAATCCTCTAGAATGTATGGGAAAAAATTTATCGGGGCACGAGACCGAAGTATTTGCTCTATATTCTCAAAGACGTGCTGCTGAAATAATTGTCCTCACATCATTTTTAATTTCCCTCGCTAGCGTTGAATGGCCGTAGCTATATTAATCCGGGAGAAATGCAGTTGGCACGCGATTTTAATGTTTGAAAAATCATGTAGTAGTCGGGAATTCCACCCTCCGATGCTGCAGAGTAGTTTGGATACTTCAATTTTATTCTGACTTATTTCATCACATGTTCATATCATATTCAATTTACCCCGAACAGCCACATTTTCGCGTATTTTCCACTTTTAGTTAAAAGCTTGAATTGGTCGAGTGGATATGAAAAATTGGGGATCATCGAGGTCGCGAGGAATTACATAAACAATAGTGAAGAATCTCGAGTAATTGCGGCGAGCTGTTGTGTCAGGGGCCGGCGTTACGTTGAATCGTCTATTCGCGTCTAAATAAGTTTATGTCGATTGCTAATGAAAGCTGGGAATATTGCTGCGGGCCCACCAGCGCGAATATACTTTTGTTTTCGCAAATTCAATCGATTGCTCGTGTTATTTCGGCGATATTGTTCAGCGATTACTATAGCCCTAAGCATTATACCGCGTGCATATAGGTAAGCGCGAGCCGATCAAACTGCAGCCGCCAGCTGCAGTTGTCTCGCAGCGTCGGTCAAATTGTTACGATCAGCGCGCGTGAAAAGTTGCTGCTTCTAATTCAAGTGAAATTCGGTAATTAACTAGCTGGAACGTCGAGCTGCGAGTGGAGAGTCAGTCGAACTCGAGAGAATAGTTTTTCCAGCGCGCATATCTCGCGCGAGTCGTTATAAATGCGTAATTCGCGAGTGGTACAGCAAGTGGTAGGTAGTAGTTGGGGGTAATGGCGAATCGATCGACAGCTGCGCGACAGCTGCTGCGCGGTGTGGTTGGGCTCATTGGGTTTTTCCTATTAGAAATCAGTCGGAATTGGCAGACTGAATTAGCGGCGGTGGTGGCGGGCGGCGATGAATTATCGAGAGAGAGGGAGAGAGAGCGAGAGAGAGGAGTTGGAGATAGCTGGCAACGTAATTGCGGCGCCGCCCGTCCATTTCCTCGCGCCAGCCCCTTCCCTCTGCTCGTGGCTCAACAATCTTCCGCTCTGATCGACTCTGATCTAAACTGAGCAACGCGCCCCGGGGATTAGTTCATTTTCTCGGTGCACTTTCTGTCAGCTCGCTGCTTTCTCGCGACTCTGCCAGCTGCACCGTGCGTGCGCCCACACTAAGATCGACCTGCTCCTACTTAATTGTAACATGTCAATTGACACACCAACACAATCACTACTAATAACAGCTGTTTCTCAGATTGGGGACAAGCTGGATCGATCAATCAACACAGTGAGTCGGGATAAAAAACGCCGCGAATATGCCGCGCGCGCGCATCAAGTTAGAGTAGCATGGTCAGTACTAAAACACGAAAGGGAGTACCGTCAAAATTTGCAGTGGTAGTACAATTAGCGAAAAACAATTAGAGCTGACGCATTTGGCACAGGGGTATCTTATACTAACGGCTGAATTGCCAGCGATCGACAGTAAATACATATTTTTCAAATGTGCGTATTATTTGATAGGCGCGCGCATGTATTTGTGATGATCCAAGTTCGCGATCTGTCAAAATTCTTGGTCTGGGTGAATATCGCAATGTTAGATCGCGCAGGTTCGACTCGAGTCAAATCGTCGCCACATGCCCTGCATCGATTCCATTTGGATATACTTATTCAACTCGCATATTTCATCGTCCAATCGATTATATGCGCGCCGCGGCCGGGAAAAAGTCCGTATATTGCGCGCGCGCTTCCATCGCGATACTCGTACGTATACAACATTTGTTAGTTGTTTCGAGAAGCGAATAAACCTTGAAATTTCCGGATCGAGTAGGGCAAAACTGCGCGGCTAATCTCGATATTGCGCGATGCATCATACGCTGTACTAAACAAAACGAACAGGGCTTTTTGCTGGTTGAAACGCGCGCCACCTCCACCTGCAACTTGTCGACGACCGCACGCGGCTACTCCAATGTACATATTCGAATGCGAGAGATATGTATACGGTTATTAATATGTGCAGTGTGAAAAATCCAGCACGGCATATATGGACCAATTAGTGAAAAAGTAAATGTGAATCCAACAGGTATACATCTTGTCTGTTGTCACAATTACAACGTACGAATTTGCGCGACGCGACAGTGAAGGAAACAAAGTACACTTGGCAAATAATTGATTTTTAAAAAATTCATCTCTCACATTTTTGGTGATCGCGAGCTGGTTTACGAATCAAGTATATAGAGTTTGAGCTGGGGAAAATACGGGCGTGCGCGTAATGCAGAAAGACGTACTTTAATGATGATCGCAAATCAAGCTGCAGCGCATGTGTAATGTATATATTTGCTTTATATAATAATTGCGATATGCGCGCGCGAGCGAGCGAGATTCGAAATTAATGGGCCGGATTTGGTGGAAATGGGGGGAAACGGAGGTTGAATCGGAGGTTGAATTGTAATTGACTACTGGCTGTTCGTAAATACTCGATTCGAAGGCTGTATTAATATTTACTCCCGAGCGTTCAATCAACATTGTTGAGTTCGAGTAGGATGTATATATATAGAGTTAATGATCGCTTGGTGATATCGGCTCAGTTGAGCGGATACGTTTGTGAAACTGAACAAGTTCACGCGAGGACGAGATGAAACGTCGAATCTCGAGTGTAGGATGGATCGTGTAGGATGGAGTGGAGGTGAAAAACGAGAGTAGTATACTGGAGGGAGTTTCGATTGAGCTCGAGCCTCCAACATGAACGCATTTATTCCGTTGAATCTGGCCACACTTGCGCGACACGCTTCTCTTCCGCCGCTGCGTCTTTGCGCGGTATCCCCGCGCGCCCGTGCGGTTGCCACAGCCTCGTGTCGGTTGTGTGTGTGCGCGAACAAGTGCGACAATGTTCGCGGCTGGTCGTTTACGCGGCAAAATCGCGCGGGTGAGGATTTGACGGATTGTGAATGTGGCTGTACGAGCTGCGCCGCGTCAAGCATACGAAAAATCGAGTCTTCTGTATATACACTTGCATCAGAGCCGCGGCCGGGGGAGGGAGGGATCGGCCGAGCAGTGGTTTCCGGTGTAGCTTTGGGCGTGGAACACCGCTCCCATATAGTATATCATATTTGCTGCGCATACCTTTATTGTATACCTATATGTATGTGCGCTCGAGAGAGGGCGATCGCGCGCGCGAATATATTATGTAATTGCCGGCCGGCCTGCTGCACCGATATATTCCCCATCCGCGAGCTGTAATATCAATTATCGAGTAAATGGTAGCGCGCCAGCGTCGCGCGCGCACCACTCATTGTAATACAGACGCACATAATAAAACGATTGTTCGTTTTTTTTTCTTCCAGGGGTTATCGAACGATTGTTTGTTGTGGACGCCATTCATAATACATGTTCCAATCGCGAGCCCCACGATCGCACTGCTATATACGCAATTCCGGTATTCTACTGCTCTCTCTGCCTCTGTCTCTGTCGAAAATAAATACTTTTTCTAATTCTCCTTCATATATTCAATGGATTTTTTCGATTTTTAAAAAAGTCCTTGGGTTTACTGCCTTGCTGCAACAATACTGCTGGATACCTCGCGCCCATATATTTGTACATGTCAAGTGTAGATTATGCACGCGCAAATCGAGTCAATAATTGCGCGCGGCTATGCTACATAATCCGATGATGAAAAATCAAAGCAGTGAATCGGCTTTATATTAATATAAAATTAAACCGTCTTTGCAAGGTGAATAGCCGTGTGCGCGCGAACTGCATACACCGCGCAAATTCACTTTTGTTGCATCCATGAAAAAGAGGGGCAGTGTGTTTGGGAATTTGTGGTGTGCGAGCAAGGGAAAGATCCGAAACGTTTTTACATAAGACAGAGTAGTCGTGCACGTGTAAAGCGAAATAATATAATGATTCATTCTCTGATGATTATATGCTTACTTATGTATCGTAATTCAGCTGGAGTGGACTGAAATAAGGAAAAGAGGGAGAAACGTAAGGAGTAAAGGTTGAAAGTTTTATAAAATAGTGGTGTTCCAAGCGTAAAATGATGCGCGGCGGTGGCGACCCGCTAGGCAAAGTTTCATTTTAATATTAGCAACGTAAGCCGAGCGCAACTGGCCTCCAGAATAAGAATAAGCAAGCGAAATACCAAATATCAAAGAGCGGGCCGCACGTTGAGGGCCGCCTCCCTTCCACTTGCCTTGAATTCAAAATTATTCGACAATTCACAAAAGATAAGAAATTGTATTATTTTTCTGCGAAAAAATCGCATTCGTGGAAAACACACGAGTTTTAGCGAATCGTCGAGCAAATCGTATTCGTATTGTACGAGGGCAAATAAACGATGCGACCCATGCGATTGGGGCCGCGGGCAAACGTTTATCACTTGCTTAGCGAGATGTGTGAATCGCCCATGAAATGTGATTTTCCTCGCAACTCGAGCGATCGGGACGTGTTCTTGTGCATCGGCCAATTCAAACTGTCAGCTCTTGCTCGCAGTCGAGTCGAGTCCATTTAGAAACATATCACGGGTGAATGAATCGATTAATTATCGCGTGCGCGGGGATTAGTAATTGCTCCTTTTCCACCATGTACATTTCAATTGAATCATATACGCGTGTATTATATTTTTCGCGTGACAATACTCGTTTGGACGCGGGAAAAACTCGCGCGCAAAATACGGCTGGCAGTAGCAAGAGAATAGTGGCAGCGAGCCGTGCGAGAGGGAGAGAATCCTGCAGGCAATATCCTTTGGAAGCTAGAAATAGAAAAAAACGTGGCTCGAGAGCCGGGAGTGTATCTATATAGATGTACGGGTGCTTCGACTTCGAACAGCAGCCCGTGCTCATCAGTTGAATGCCGCCCGTTGTGTAATATTGCCCTTGCCTAGCAGCTCTTTCACTCTGTCTCTCGCCGCCCAACCTTATACACGTTCAGCCACGGTTTTTCGCCGGGTTTTTCTAAATAAGCGCGCATCTACTCGTTAGACGTACAGTGAACAGGATGTATTGGCTGCGGCGCGAGGGCAATCGACTATCGCGCGCGATTCACACCAACTGCTTTTTTTGCCTCTTTTTCCCGTTTTTGTACTCGAGTATATATTAGGCATAGCGTGGCGCAGAACAGACGAGCTACTTGTCCATCATACTTGCGTTGTTCGTTCGAGTGTTTGGCACTCGGTCGCGCATTTGGCTTTTTTCATTTGGCGCTGCGCGGCGGCGGCGGCAGCAGACGCAAGTAGAGGAGGAAGAACAGTAGCCTGGCTGTTGTTGGATTTCGCTTTGTCGCTCTTTGGCTATATTAAATCTTGAATGTGTCCATTGTCCCGCGCAACTGAGCTACGTAACGAGTCGTAGTGTCGGAACGCTAATTTTGCTTTTTGTTTGGCGAGCCTCTGTGCGCCTGCAGCACATCGCTGGCCGGGTCCATTCGAAAATTCAATTGACTTTGGCTGGCTCTCTGACTGGGACAAAAATGTCGGGTGGACCACTAGATATGCGGCAAAAGTATTCAAGCTTTCGCGCAGCCCAGCTGCTAGTCGTACGGAAGCCCGTCTTGCAGTTGTTCGGCGCGACATTCATTGTTGATGCGTTCCCGCGGCAACCATAGGTAGTTTGCAAAATCAGTCGTAGGTCCATTTGTCCGTGACAAAATCGTCATTCTCACGTGCGGCAACCGGTTTTCACGCAAAGCTGCAGTTACCAGGGCTTTTCCTATTTTCATGGCACTCCATATTGCAGTATAGGTATATAACTGCAGATATCTCATATCATTATTTGCCGAATCAGACGCGTTTGGTGCGGGATCGACTCGAATGATACTCGAGTTGAGTACCCAATACTGCGAATTACGGAGAAGACAAAGTTTTTGGCGCGCGCGCGCGCGCCCGAGCGACTGCAGGCAAGAGCTGCTATAGCTTTTAACGCTCGAGCGTAAACAGTTTTACTTTCGCGGCGAGTTGCGATGGTTCGTTACGTTTGGGTGAAACGACACTTGTTTGAGAGAAGATTAAATTTGAGATGAGCTAGAGAATTGCGATGGTGCGCGCATCAAATCGAATCGCGCAAGTGCGTCGAGATCAGTTTTCACGCGACGGATAGTCCTCGCAACACTATTTTCATACACGTTCAGTTTGATTTTTTTAATTGAAAAAACAGACTACTGTTGACTGAGATACCGCGCGAGTAATACCACTGCGAGCTAATCGTTCTTTTTTTATCCAGCTACTGAATTTTCACGTTATAAAGTACATCACAATAAACCTTTTGTGTGTCTTTTGTGTCATTCGTTAGCCTACACTAATCCCATTATTTACATGGAAATAAGTCATTAGAGGAAAAAACAAAAGCGAAATGCGTGCGCGTTGTGTTGGGCGGTGCGGTTTGTTTAGCGAAGCAATTGCCATAAGCTCACTCGAGCTACATTATTCGTAGAAAATATAATGAGCAGTTATATTTGGTAGGATATCAGTACTAGCTAGCGCGACTGGAGGATGATTTTGTGGCGCCAAGTCGCGCCCGCTCGCGCGCGCAAAATAGAAAGACCGGTTTTATTGTATACTGTGCGCGTGCAGCGATAAGTATGTGCCGTTACTGCGTGCGCGCAAGCGCGCTTCACTTGCGCGATACATGATCCTCGTGTTTACGTGTATATATAAATATACATCCGACCGCACCAGCACCGACCGGCCAATCAAATGTCGTTCCTTTTTCCTCCCCGCGATATTTTTCACTCTCACCCTATATACTCACAACGACTGTCAACCAGCCTGACTTTTTACAAACAATTTTTTTTTTTTTTTAATGTTACTATAACGCACGAATGTCTCGAGATTTTTGATAAACGCACGAAACATAAATTATTAATGAGAATTAATTATTTGTTTTAAACTGCGTCATATAAGATAAGGAGGTGTTTTACAAACAATGACGGAATATTAAAAGCCGCGTGGCGTTGCCAGCTTAGACGCAGTTGCATATGTTGTGACCCGCTCTCGTACACGTATAGAGTAAAATCGCTGTGGATCGCGAAATAACAGTATGGTGTCTTGAAGCGGCTTTATGCGTGAAACAACGGTTGCTATTAAAATTTTGTTTCTCGCTATGGAAATGAACAGCGGTTGCTAAGGCAAATGAGCAAGATTCTGCATACCCTCTTGGTCATAAAAAATGAAGGAAATGTATATGATTGTGTGGGAATGGGTAATGGTAAGAGTGTATGAGTGAGAGGACGGTAAACGTGAGAGTATATGCAGGTATGCGAGAGGAGCGAGGACAGAAGGGATGGCGACCCCCGCAGCCGAGGGCACGTGCGGCCTTTGGGCCTCAGTCCTGTGAGAGACCCGGCTGCGAGACGTCGCAGCCCCATCTCACGCCACGAGAGAATACATGTCGAGTGTCATTGTGTGTTTATGGAATAAATCTATATGTTAGTTAGGATTAATCCTCGTCTCATCATTGGCTTTACCTCCAACCCTATCCTGAACCCCACAATTGAATTTTCATTCGCTTCACACAACCGTCGCTATGGAGTACAGAAAAATGAAGATTCGATGTGTTTTGCCATCGACAGATGATGGAGCTCAAAAACATCTCATGCACCCCGTAGCAACGGTATCGGCCGTCGATCCTCAACGAGCGTTTACAAGGTTTCATAGGGAACTTGTTGAAAAACACGTTAGCAACGGTTTCTAGGGAAATGAATATCGGACACTGCTGAAAATTGAGCTCGATCTTGTGTGCAAAATGTCAGCAAGATCGGACTATTCCTTCGAGAGTTATCGCGTACGACAAAACAATCAAGGTGTTTCCGAAGTCTTAGTCGGCAGGTCGATTGTCATCCCATAACTATGGAAAAGCAACAGCAGAGATTTTTGATGGCGGGCAAGTTTCAAGTGATCATATATGTTGGTGTGTAGCGGACATATAAAATAGTACATTACGTGACTAGTGCGCACGTAGGTGAATCCAGAACTCGTGTTGTCACCCTCGCTGCGCTCGGGCGCCAATCTCCTCTCGTGCTGGATTCACCTACGTGCGCACGAGTTGCGTATACTATTTTTCGTATCGTAGTGCGAAAAGTTTGACTATGATAATGGATGATTTACACGCGTACATAAAAATGCATTGGTCTCTCTGCTAGGCAGAATCCCCAAGAATCTAAAATTATGCGTGGCTTCGTAAAACGATGACGGTAAATTTTATATCTTTCTCGCAAAGCATTCGTGTATTTTTAATTTCTCGCACTGGTGCTGGAAAATACTTTCTCGCACTACTTTCTGGCCTAGTGAAAGAATAGGGAATATTTGCGTACCCTAGTCCGTGAAAAAAGACATACTTTGCGCACTAAGATACGAAATAGTACATTTCGATACTAGGCCAAAAGACGAATTCTAGGCACGTGGGAGGTTTGCCGCCCGAGCAAAGCGAGGCTGGTAATCACACGTACCTAGAAGTCGTCTTTTGATCTAGTATCGAACAGTATTTTTCATCACGAGTGTTAGAAAACTAAGGTTTAATGATCAACTTTTCGATACAAGTGATGAAAAAATAATTAATCTATGCAAGCAAGCGCGCACGAGTGTGTAAATAATGAAGCTGTGCCGAGATAAGCTAATGTGTGCGTACGTGTAAGTCTTCCTATTTACTCTCTTGTATATTTGCCTATTCGCTTGGGATCCGCGACCAATTGATATATAGCTTTAGCTTCATAGATTTGGCTTTGGCGCGCGACGATTAACCAACGTTCGAGTATTGCTAGAGGTGACTCTTGCTGCAGTTTAGTATAGCATAAGAAATATTTGTTAGCGTGTGTCCATTGAAGTGTGTCGTTATTAGCCACTACACACTGACTTCATTCAATAAACAGCTGTTGAATGAGCAAATAAGTACCGTTCAACTGCTCCACGAGACAGGGATAACAACTGATGGCTACTCAATCAATCACCTACCCTTCGGACTTTTTTTTCATTTCACAGATTATTCTCACGAGGATATGTACCCATACGTAGTATATAATACGATGATTCAAATTTAAACGAGATTTACTTAAGGGGTAATATACCTTTGTGACCTCCGATTTCGAGGTCATTTTCAAACACTTACCATAAGCGCAGGAAAAATCCAAGGAATATGGGGTTTGTCGCATATGAAAGTACTACTTTCTAACTACAAAAAACACACTTTATTTTTTTCAAAAAATACAAAATGGCGGCGTACCAGCTCGTCAAAGAAAAAAATTTTTTACTTTTTCTTCACTAGCCTACCGCTACAGGTCACAATTTTGACCCTAGAAGAAAAAATCGAACGGGGTTTTGAAGTAAAATGAAAAACTCAGTGAACGGAGGGCCATTTTTTCGAAATTCGAATTTGGGGCTAAGTGGCGTCAATTTGAATTTTTTTTCTTTTTTTTTCGCAAAAAAATCGATCGAAAATCGGCCATAAAATCGGTAAAAATCAAAATATCAGAAAAATCGTACGACATTCACTTAAAAATCATGTTTCCAGGCTACAGTTAAAATTTGAAGTGAATCGGTTAAAAATTGACGGCGCTATTGGTAGGCTAATGCCAAAAAAGACGGTTTCGAGATAATCGCGTTCAAAGTTTTGAGTACTGTACTAATACTATACGACTCTGCAAGCAGTACGTTCGTAGGTGTGCTCTTACGGTATCCAAGTGCAATTCTGACAGCTGTATTTTGTATACCTTCAAGTTTATTTCGCAACTTCATTGTTTTCGGATAATATACGTAACAGCTGTAATCAATTAATGACCTGACATAGCTCTTATATAAAATTAGTAATGTTTCGGGATCTGCTCCCCACCATGTGCCGCAAAGAAATCTAATGACATTCGTAGCTTTTGCGCACTTTTGGGCTAATTTGTGAATGTGTTCATAAAAAGAATATTTGTAATCAAATAGTATACCTAGGAATCGAGCTGTTGGGCTAGATTTCAACTGGATATTTCCGATATCAATAGTTACGCTACCTGGTGGAATATTTTTATTATTCATATCAAACATCAAAGCCTGTAAAATTATGTTAGAATACCTCCGAAATTGTAAGCTACAAATATGAATGTACTATTGTGAAACCCTTCTGAAGACGCTGAATAGCACTAGTTTGCTCAAAAGCGTCTATAAATAAATAAATAAAAAAAAAAAAAAAAAAAAAAAAAACTATACGACTCTGTTCAGAGAATAAATTTTTTGAGGCACTTAGAACTTCTTTCCCCATTTCATCGACTTTTTATATCATTCTTAGGTAGTTTATGGAGTGTTTAAGCAAATAAAAAAAAATTGGAAAAAAAGTCACAAAGGTATATTACCCCATAAGGAATGAACCTCAAACCTTCAAACGAATGAGTCTTATCTCAGAATTATTGCGCTTGATATTACTCCAGCTTTAACCTTGTATATTCGATCCTTAATGACATTGGAGCGAAACTCGATAATCCTGGGGGGGCCACCAGGACGTGGGATGTTACCATCAACTGGAAGGGCTATCTGCATTACGCCAATGACTTGACGAAACTTTACCCCGAATTAGACCAGTCTCTCCTCGGACAAATGATTTTGAGTGGTTGTTATGAAATGGGCAAAAAATGATCATCTCTGCAACTGCCCTCCCAGATATGGCGTTTTGATTTTGCGATTTGATCATATAGCTTGCAAATTTGCGGAACGGCCGGCTAGGGGGTGCGGCACATTGGCTGCAGCTACACCTTTATACCTCGTAAATTGTGGGAGATTTTGTAGAAGAAAAAAGGAGGAAACGAATGGAAGCCGAATGAAGAGAGGTGGCGGGGCTGAGGGGCTGGCAATTGTAATGCGCGTTCGAGAGATAAAACCTGACGTTGGGATGGCGAATGGATTAGCGGACTGGGGCTGCGTATGTATATATGGGGGGGGGGATATTGTCGCCCCCGCGCGCCGCATCTAACGGGCTTTGCCTGTGTGTGCCAACACGCGTATTCCGATGTAACTGCGCGCGGCCACAAATCATCCGGGTCGTCTTCTTCATTTTTCATAACGCCCGACCGACCGACTCGTGTCCCGCGCTATCAGTTCTCAACTAAACGCCACGCGCTGCTATATAACTGCAGAGGCTGGTGGTGCGAGCGAGCGAGAATCGAATTACCGCAGCGCTGCGGAGGCAAAAAAAGTTTGCTCGCGACGTGTCTATATAGCCAAGGCATTAACGCGCACGAGAATTATAATAAAGCGTGCAGGAAGGAAGTGTCGAGCGGCCGGTAATTGCGCGCGTCTGCCGGTGCGAATCGATTGGTCGCAGATCGACCGGTCGCGCCAGTGTCGGCCGACTGAGGCTCGAGTAGGAGCACGACGGCTAGTCGCGGCCGATACGACAGATGATATAATTTAGTAGCGGTTCATGGTGGAAAAACTGCGGTGGCTGCGCGAATATTCCCCTTCAGCGCCAACGTAAAACCGCAACGCCACCCTTCAAGAGCATGCGGAAATATTAGGGCGCGAGAGATCACCTGGTGAGCAGTGGGCTGGGGCCCAAACAGCCACAAGTCCATTCTCAGCGGCAGTCGACATCGAGCGAATGCAGGACACTTGAATGCTCCGAGCTCAGAGCCTCGCTCAAAGCTGTTATTTCGCAGCGACAAAACACAAGTCCCTGCAAGTTTCATGCGCATCTGGTGCAGTGAGTGCAGCGGCCTCGTGATTCTCAATACTTTGATCAGAAATTAAATATGAAAACCTACTTGCATGTGACACATGACTTTGGCAACAAGTACGAGCGATTGAGCTATTGATTTATCAAACGAAAGGAAGAACATTGTGAATTGACGCGCGGTTAAATTGTCAAAGCGCGCAGTCGATTCGTAAAAAGAAATTATTTTAAAATTGGAAAACTCGGCTGTTACTGGTGGGAAACAGGGACTCGCTGCTGCTGGGACTTTCCAATAATACGCTACTGCATCCATCCATGGATATGTGTGAGTTGGAACAATGCGCGGCAGATTCACGCGATTCGCGTCGGGCCAGCGCGAGTCAAATTTGAAGCGCAGCCGCTCATAAGGGAAAGTAGAGCGCGGTTCAGCGACACGAGCGACACAAGCGACGCAATCATCGGCCAGTTGATGGCGCCAATCAATCTGAGCATATACCAGCGTTGCTCGGCACATTTTTCCCCGAGGACAATCGATGCGTTGCATTCGAAAAACTGCCAAGTACGGAAAAATCCAAAATCTCTCGACGGACCAGCCTATTATACTTATATCTTTCAAAACTCGTCCAAGGACAAAAACTGCTCTGCCAAATGCATTAGCAACATCTTGGGAACTGTTAATTATTAATCGAAAAATTTTGGCCACTCATTCAACCATTTCTTTTTTCCACTTTTCGTGACAAAATGGCTTGATAAAGAACTGGATTTACATTAATAAAAATTGAGTAAAATAATGTCTGGCCGTTTTGTCGTTCTTTCGTAGCAACGTGATTCTCGTCGATCCTCCTGAGTATTCGGACTCCAACGACAAATTCATTCTCGACGAATCATCGGGAAATTGCCCTCAAAACATGTTAGGTAGGATTGCTTTGGGGAAACCGACTCGCGGGCTACATCTTGCCGCGCACGACTAAGCTGTGTGCCAAATTTCAAATAGATCGGAGCATTCCTACGTTATTTTGCGATCTTAAGTTATTGCGCGATAGAAAACAGCCACGTACGCACACACATAAATGAGGAATATGGAGGTGGCCCCCAAGTCCGTTTGGAGAGATCGATTTTCAATTCATTACACAACGCCTTCTCTTTGTGAGACAAGTGCAGTTTACCTAAGGTACCTGTACCCAATATGCGCCACCTAAGCGAGAAAGGTCACTACGCCGCGTCAAATGAATATTTTCTAACATAATTGGTGTCAAATGAAAGGTCTACTCAATACCTAAAGAATGAGCTAAGTTTTTTTTCGATTTGAACAGTTCTACGCTAAGATACCGCGGTTTAAAAAAAAAAAAAAATTTCGGGAAAAAATTTTTAGTGTACCCAATATGGCGCCACCCTGAAAATACTTCTTTTCATCCAATTTGAAGCATGAAGCATGTCTGAATGGATAAAATACAAACAAAAAATTATATTTCTGATATAATTTTATTGGAAAATACATTTTGTCTTTGATTAAACCATAGTAAATAGATTATATGAACTTCTAACAACCTAAATCAAATCAAGTTTCCAGTTAAAATTCATGAAAAACCGTTGTTTTTGAATTAGCAAAATTAACTTATGCAACATCTAATTCCAATATTAATCTCTCAAATTGATGAACATTCTTATTTGTGTAATTTTAAATATAATTGAGATGTTCTCACTGAAATGGAAGAGTTCGATTTAAAAAATGTCCGAGCCTACTTGGGGCTAGCTATTGTCATGATGGTAGAAAAATTCTGTCTGATGTTTTTTCCTAGACAGTACTTATAAACGCGTAACCTCAACATTTTTCTGGTTATAGGGTAGCCAATATCTGCTAAGCATTTAATTCGACTACATAATTCTTCGTTCTGTACTGTCGTTAACGCATATGGTCGACTCATTTTGCTTTTCTCGGATATGTTTTGTTTGGCATATCGTTGAAATGTTCGACGAGGTATCTTATATATATAGTCGAAGCCATCCTCTGCGATATCTCACCTTTTTTTACCTGCTCCAGAGCTTGAACTAAATTCTCTTTCCACCATGTTTGGCGGATATTTACCATCAATGGGTTGATTGTAGCTTCTAGAGCAAGAAAATAGGGGTGGCGCATATTGGGTACATTTGATAAAAATAACGAAGAGCTATTGAAACGATTGATAAAAAGGTCATACAAAGAAAAAAAAATTGGATGATGTAGATGGGATGTCAAGGAATCGAATGATATGTCGCTCGATTTTTTTGGCCCAGTTTAAGGGTATTAAAAAAATTCGCACTTACCTGGGCGAAATTAGATCGAGAATGAAAATTGGCGAAAAAATGGAGAAAACGAGCTCTAACAAGTTGGTGTAAGGGTTTCCGATCGGTGAAAATGTTTTCTTTCTTCATTATTTAGCATTGCCGACAAGATTCTGTACCGCGGCGATGCTCTAGACTCGCGTATATATGAAATACGAAGGGTGGCGCATATTGGGTCCTGGCGCATATTGGGTACACCTACCTTATATCAAATAGTCGGGTCCATTTTGCGTTTGGAGTAAAGAATTCAAAAGAGAGTTTAAAAATCGGCTGAGCGCCCAATGCCCGGCAGTCTCTCGACTAATCAACGCCTGTGCAAATGCGGCGTATTGCCGTACCCCCACTCGGCACTCGCTGATGCCCCGAGGCTCCGCACTGCCATCCGTAATTCGCTATTTTTCACACACTGAGAAAAATCGCCCCAATAACATCTACTAGGGCATGCTATAGTATTTCGGCATACACATAAACGGCTACATTGGCAACTCACTTTTATTGCATCCGCGGAAAAGAGTGTTTTGTCTGAGATCGAGAATAGTTTTGGGAAAAGCGACCTGACCAATTGAAAGATAAGTCATGTTTTTACATAAGATGAAGTAGTCACTCCATGGAAAGAAATGAGACACTTGGTATTATTGTAATTGAGTTAGCAGAGTGAATGGAGAACAGGAGCTGAAAAAGAGCAGGTAGTAGAGGGTTGTTGAGGGATAAATTAGAGCGAGGAAGCGGGGGATAATTATTGTCTCAATACTGCCAACATAAGCCAATAGCGACTGGTACCTCCTGGAGATCACCGAAAATACGAAATGTGAGAAAAGTGCCAAATTGGGTCTAGGCACCTTATTCAAATTTTCTTGTAATTCGTTGAATATATTGAAATGTTTTTCATTGAGTTTTAAGAAAAGAGTTGTTTCTGCAAATGGAAGGTTTTTGTATAGCTCTGAAGAATTACGAAACGGTTGGTCTAAATAGACATTTACACTTATTCAAAGTGAGAGAAAGCGATGAAGAAAAGCTCATTCAGTTTCAAAGTCTCGATTAGCAGCTGATAAGTTGTAATTTCTTGTACACTTTGAAAGACAGGAGATTGAAATGTTATTGCGATATGTCGATGCAAGAAGAACAAACATAAATTTTGTAAATGTTGAACGAAGAAGATCTCACTGAATTTTTCATATTAACCCATACGGATATGCGGGCACAGGGTCATTAGTGCTATTGTTTATATTGAATAGGCTCTCTAAATTCGCCCGCGCAACAGTCTAATCGCAAAACGTATTGGACGCGCATATGTGCGGATATATATTACATATGAATTCAGATCGATATTGAAATAATTGTGGAATATCATAAGTACGCGCGCGCGCGACTGATATCGTTGTGTGCTGAGCGGCATTTAGTCGGTGTTATTATTTTGGTCGCATCCGTTCGAAAGATATAGTATTTATGAAAAACAAGTACGAGTGAGGAATAATCGAGGCGGGCGGTGTTGAGTTTGCAGGAGCGGTGGTGTGGAGGGTACGTGGCGAAATCATGTGTGCAGGGGCGCAGATCAATGCTCGCTCTGTGCTGCGCCGAGTTTGCTCGCGCATCAGATGTTGTAGCGGTGCAGTTTGAGATCCGGGGCGTGCAACTGTGCAGTGCGAACGGGCCCCAAATGCGAAACCGATTCTCCGCGGCATTGCATTGAACCGACTTCGCTGCGGCCCGCCGCACTGCATTCGTTCATTACATTCAATTCTGACGCTGCGCCGTGCGCAGTCTCGCTTGCTTATCTTGCACGTCTCTCGCGCGTAACTTGGCGATCAGTTACATGCGTCTATCCGAATGCTCCGAATCAGTCGCAATTCGCTTTTACTGCAGAGCACGGCCAATATTATGTTTCACAACCGCCAACACACCAGCTGTCCAGTTGCCAAGTCATTTTCTCGAGAATTCATCTTCTTACGTATTGCAACCTGCCCGCGCGGTGGCATCGATCACATTATATAGGCAGCTATGCAATGATTCAAATGTAGAAATTAATTGTTTTTTGGGCAACACAGACGTTGAAAACACCTAGCCTGCGATTAAGGGCTTTCAGGTTAGTCATACAGCTGGCTACCTTCACGCAGTGCTACAGAAACCACACTGCAGTTGGCTCTCTCAGCTGTAATAGAAAATCATTGTTCGGAATTAGCCGAGTCCCAAACCATCATTGGCGGGGAACAGTCCGACAGCTAATAAAGCGTTCAAACGTATAATCTCGCTCAATCTTTCCAGGACCAGCAAATGTAAAAAATGTAGAAATAGTACAAGTGGGTATGATAATACCCTTTTCTCAATTTTAATAGTAGGCAAGCTTTGCTTAAAATTCTTAGATAGTGCAGTCGGCCCAGCTGATTCGAGGGCCGCGGGTCGCGCCTGCCGCATGGTGGCCACGTCGACACATCACTGCAGTAGGAGCAGTCGCGCGCACAGCGACCCGTCTCGCTGCTCGTCTCAAACAACCCAACTCGCAAATTTTATCCATACTCAGCCACCCTGCAGTTCTGAGCCACCAGACGCAAATCATTATTCCAACTATCACCAGACCTAGAAATAACTGCTAGCAAGTTAATTAGCAGCTGCAGCTTTGTTAAATAGACTTGCTATGAGTTGAGATATCTTGAAAATTGATCTTACATTCAATTGCTCTAACTCTTTCCAACGATTGTTAAACAAATTAATAATAAAACAATGATCGCTACGATAAATGATTAAAATTCTGTGTCTTCTGCCGTCAAGAATTTTCAAAATAGACATTAACTTTTTCCTGCATTTAGCAACGGTTGCAAGGCATGTAAATACCAGTTTGCCACCATCTTGCCAAAACTGATTTGAGTGCAGCGCAATTTTAGGATGATCGAGAGACACCTAATACGTACATACACAGACGTCTCAAAGATTCAACATTGTTCGAGCAGATGCGAGCCGATCTCTTTGACCCGCCGTTCTGCAAACTACCTCGTGAATCACGTAATTAGGAATCTGTACGTAATGTATATACATCTAATCCAATTATTACACGGAAATATTTGAGAGAAATAAGTCACAATTAATATGCAAAGTAACGTTCAATATAAATTTTCGTTCGCTCGTGATAATATGATGTTAATGTCAATAAGTTTTTTCAACTGAAACTGGAATTTGCCAGTAGTCTTATCAAAGGCACGAAAATAAACGATTTCTCGATCCGAACAAGTGAGTATATATAGGGGTGGAATGAGATCAAGTATCACAGAGTCGTAATAAACAACGAGCCAAATTCAAAATGTCCAAGGTAAGTGATTTTGCGTTGGCCGAGCACTGATAAAACTCGACCCAAAAGTCAATTCTCCCTTTCTGCTCTTTATGCTCTCTATGCCAATTCTGAAAATCTATGTGTACCTAGGTCGAATTATATCGATATTTTGTTCAACAAGTCAATTTTTACGTAACTCGCGGCCGGATGCACGGGAATAATATGGTTTTTGAAATAATGCCGCACTTGTCTGATATTTGACGCACGTCTGTCGTGACTCAATATGTATATTTATGTGAATCACCGCGCTATATCGATGAATACTATCGCCTTTCATATATAGTGAGTCAGTATTTTCAAATCAATCTTGTCGAATACTAGTCGAAACTAACAGGTTTTTGGAATGTGAGTGAGAATAGGAGTGAGAATAGGTTTTGGTGGAAAAAAATAAAAATACGCGTGTGCACTAATGTTAGATATCGTTTTTTTAATATTACGCGACGAACAACTACTTGACCAATAATATTTCCGAATAAATTGATTCGAAAAAATGTATTCAAAGATAAAACAATCATTGAGACAAGAAGCAACAAAGTATTGTTGAATCGAATTCTAATAATGGATAAATGAGCGTGTCACATCACATGATCAGACCAAAAGTTTCGTAGTATAATCCTAAAACTGACATTTGATAAACTCCCCAGCTGACTGCAATGATGCTGATAATCCAAATGGCGGCAGTGATCTTGGCCACTATGCAGAATGTGGCAGCTATAGTCTATTGTCCTAAAGGTGGATGTTGGCCACCGAAAATGTAATTTCAAAAATGTAATTTCTCAATTCTTGAGATGAAATAAAATAAATTGGAATATAAGGTAACTGCACCCAATGTGCCAGCTCCTAAGGGTCTCCCGCAAATTTGGCTTTGATCAAATTGAAATTTGATTACAGCTTGTGAACGTCGAATCTTCAAGGGCAGTTCTATAGAGCTATCAGAATTACCATTGTGATAATCATCTTTTGCTCCTTTTGCAACCTATTGAAAACGTCAATACTCAAAAATCACTGATAATTGCCATAGCAACCGGTGCTGCGGGCAAGAGAAAATCAGGAAAATCAGTTCGTAGCAACCATTGTTTACTTGCCAAGCAACTGTTGCGTCCCTACCAATCATTGCTTCGGAGCAACGGTCAATCAGTTTGAGGTCCACTTGTCGATGGCAAAACACATCTCTCATTGGCCGCATACTACTTGTCACACCAATTGCTTCTTTGAGAAAGCAACGGTTTTTTTCTCACATCAAATCAGTCCGATGAAAGCTGCGAGTAAAGTAAAATATGCAGATTAATAGAGGCAGCTCAAATATGTCATCTTGTCATATGAACATTTGCTGAAAATTTTTTAAATAAATGTATGTTTAGTTATTAACTGATCGATAGATCAATACCAGACTAATTGATGATGGCTCGAGTGAGTAATATGTCACGACAAGTAAGTACGTAAATACATATATACCGTTTGTAATTAATCGAAGTGGCAACGAAACTAGCCAATCTTCCTCTACGCTCTTCAATTACAGCTTCTACACCATCGCTTCTACCCTTCCTTCCGCTATCACACCCGGCTCGTTTATCTCTTCACTTCTCGGCCAATAAAAAAAGTCGAAATGGCGGACGGAACGCTTTATACTCGCCACTGTCGCGAGCGATAAATCAAGTGCGACGATAAGCGACAAATTTCGGAAATTACATTCTGGCGATCGTATATATTAACGGACAAAATCCCTCGTATACATAGACACATATTCCTATGGTAAAATTCGCAATTCCTTTTGAATTTTCTTTCAAAATGAGCCGCAAACCCTATTCACTGTAGATATTGTGGGAGGTTCACAAGAAAGAGTCGCGCATCATCAATTTACACAGCTGTTGCATTATGAATTAATTAGTCCAAGTATATACTCACTTGATATAATACTCATATATGGAATATTGTGTTTTACGTTTGCGGATGTTAGTTTGTTCCGGGCGATTATTGTGAAAAATCAATTGGATACCACTGACTGATACTTACTTTTGTGTGCATAATATGATTACATCGATGGCTCGTACGAACAAAAGTATATTCGAATCTCTGGACGATTAAGCACATTCGATAACGAATCGCAATTTTGTAATGTTCAAAAATTCGTAATGGTCGAGAATCTAAAGATGGGATCTAACGATGAGACCGGTTTATCCAAAAATATACAAATTTTGAGAAAAAAAGTCATTCCGAAATAAAAAAAATGTCTTGGACTTGTTTGTGAAAAATCGCATTTTACGGGAAACTTGAGACGAATCGTTAACAAACGTATTTGGTTTGTACGGGAGAAATTGACCTAGAATCCATGTGATTGGGGCCGGGAATGAATGCGGCGAGCCCACGGGTTTATTACTTGCATCGCGAAATGTGCAGTTGTTTTCGCCCCGAGATATTCTTGTTCGTCGGTCGAGATTAGAGATATTTTTTCTTCATAGGACCCGTGCCGATATGTATAGTAATACTCGAGGTGTTACAATGTAAGGTATCATTGCAAACTATTGTTTCTCCATCGCGCGGTCGATATATATATTCGCATATATATTCGAGGAGAATGAGTCGATGCTAGATTTGTCAATATAGATTTATGTCGCGCGAGAGTAGAATGAAGTGCAGAACGGAAGATAGCCGGCGCGTAATATTGGAGGATGAACGCGGTGGACTGGCGATTCGAATGGCGAGTGGTACGCGCGTAACGATCGGAGAGTCGCTCGCGACTCGAGCAATCGAAAAAGTTTTCTCGAGCTCGCTCGCTCGAGCCAAGAGTTGCGAAGCAACTTTACGTTCAAACTTTTAAACAAGTGTGTAAGTGCTATTGCCGGCCGCGATGGACCCCGCGATTACTACCAACTCGCGCGAGCGCGCGCGGGCGCACACTTCTGTATCCGGCCGCGAGTGACAATTTCCGGCCGCCGCGGCTACAATGTTCCAACGGCCTCCGTTTGTTCCAGCGAATATTTCAAAGATGCAGTTTAACGAATATATGCGTGTGCAAGAGTGTGCAAAGTACTCTCATCTAAATGTCCTCCCGGTTGTAACACCCTAATTAAATCGTAAATCCCTCCCTCGCACATCTCCCCCATTTCAGCTCGTACTTTCCTACCTTTTCTCCCAATTATTCTCTTCATTTTGCCCAACAGCTGCCCGCGGCACATAATTAATCGCTGAGCCGAGCTCGACCCGCTCAATCCTGCCAATTATCAATTCAACAACAATCCACGTAGCATCATTAGCTCACGCAATCATTATGTATACTTTTGCACTGCAGATCACTTTTATATGAGTTATATGATGACCGGCTCATATATATAGCTGTGTAAATATTCAGGAGGAAAAAATAACTCGCAAATGACGCTGTATCAGCAGTTTGTGCCAGTGAAAAGTGCCCCATTACTATTTGATTTATTCGGCTTTGTGTGAATCTTATTAATTGCAGCCCACCATGCTTTCTCAAATTTTAGATACAAATCTTATATCACACGAAATATACTTATGTACGAAGTCTCAAGTATTTTTCACTATTTTAATTTGTAGCCAGAACAACGTTAAGCAGTGGAAACAACGGTTTCCATCTGCCCGCAGTCACTACTCAAAATCATGAACATGAGCGATTCAAGTGAATTCATAATCAGCTCAGCGATAAATAGGCCAGCCAACACAGCTGGCGTAACGTTGCAAGCATGAAATTGCAATTATTTCAATTTCCAAGTATTGCCCCTTAAAGATTGTCTCAACCATATACTTATTTGAAAAATGGATGGTATCCAAAAACATTGTCTCATTTCAAATGTCAAAGGTCATAAGGACATTGGTAGAATGAGGAAAATCAGAGGTCAAAGAAAATTTTCACTCACTCGCGGTGACCTATTTACGACCTATACAACTCCAACAGCTGTTGTTTTACTCATTTGCTTTCTATCTTATCCTTAGATGAATCTATTCTCTCGATACTAAAAAATAATAAAATCAAATAAACTCAGGTTGTGACAGGTGGTGGCGGCTGACTTACCCCGTTGCTCGGCCGATTTCCTGCTAGATCGTATGTTATCAATAAAGTATTTCACAAAACGAAAGATGTAAAATATGGACAATATCGAATCAAAAATTGAGCCAAAAATGGTGGGGAGCAGGGGGTTGACGAGCGTAGCGCAAGCATATTATAAAAACCGCTGCCAAGTGCCTTAGCAGTATGCTTTCTCAAAGAGGCTTCAACATCACCCACAAACGCTTCCCAAACCTGTATTTTCACCTTTCCACTACCGTAGATACTATCATCTATTTTTCAAAAATTACAAAAAAATTATTTAATCAATTCAATTCGTATCTTTGTGACTGTGTAAAGTGTCGTTCTTTTTCAATTGACCAAACTTTGTCGCGAGGGTTGATGTCTACCTGGGCTCTCTTATGATTTGATCAAATGCAACAAAGCAAACGGTTCTAGGTTCTACACGATGCGAGCCATTTGGACCTGCTTAATTTTTCGATCAATTCATCTTGTGACTGTCATACGGTTTAATAGCGGTCAAAATCGATCCGCCCTGCTCCGTATTTAGCACACTTGAAGACTCATTTTGATCATTTTCGACGGCTGAGGTTGGAAATGATCAATTCAAAATCTATTTTGATCATTTTCGACGGCAAAAGACACCAAATTTTCCCAATTTTCTCTAGAGTACGTTGAAAATACTGGAAACGAAACTTACATCAATTTTTTTCCCCCTTAGCAACGGTTGCTAGGGCGGTGAACAACGGTTGCTAAGGAGCTAATTGGGAAGATTTTGTGTCCTTTGCCGTCGAAAATGATGGAAATAGATCTTAAATTAATAATTTCCAACCTTCATAACGGTTGCTAGGGAAGTAAACAACGGTTGCTATGAAGAAAATAGAACAATTCAGTGTCCTTGGCCATCGAGTGTGACTTAAAACTGATTTTCCGGCTTGCCCCAATGAACACTCATAAGGATTTGTGAGAAAACACGTTAGAAACGGTTGCTAAGGAAATAACCAACGGATTTTGCTAAAAATTGAACTCGTGATAGATCTTGCCACAACTAACCGGTGTGCGGAATTTCAGCAAGATCGGACGATTCCTTCGAAAGTTATCCTAGACAAAAGAAACGAAAAATTTTACACCTTAGCAACGGTTGCTAGAGAAATAAACAACGGATTTTGCTGAAAATTGAACTCGGCCGAGATTTTTCCGCGACTAACCTGGGTGCAAAATTTCAATAAGATCGGACAATTTCTTCGAGAGTTATCGTCGACGAAAAAAAACGTTACACACATACATACATACATACATTCATACATACACACATACACACACACACACACACACACACACACACACACACACACACACACACACACACACACACACACACACACACACACACACACACACACACACACACACACACACACACACACACACACACACACACATACATACAACACTTTTGGATTTCCATGTTTTTCGACCCGTAGATTACGAAAATCGAGGTCTCGAGGTCCGATTCGGTGGGTCGATTTTTGCCCCATTACAAAGCTTTCTCTTTGAGAAAGCAAAAATGTTAATGTACAATGCGGCGTTGCTTTGTCCAAAATGAACGATTGATCGTTCGGGCGTATGAACGTTGCAAATTGTTTCGCCTCAATGTACACAATTTTCCCTCCAATTTGCTCCGGATCATAATCAAGTTGAAACTGCTCGGTCGGACCAATATCATGTAAAATATGATGTGAAGCATCATATTGGTTTTGCCATTTTTGGTTTGCTCATTTCAATTGAATCTATTCAATCTTATTGAAATAAGTAAATCAAAAGGTCACGCGGGAGTCCAGCAATGCCGAACGAGCGAGTGCAAATATATAATAAAAGATAAGATTAAAAATAATACAAAGTTTGTGAAGAGGTTATTTTCCGCCGCTGACTAAGAGATATTTATTAATTTATTGTCTCCACGATAACAGTTCTCTAAAATTCTGCACAATACGGATTCCGATGCATGTATGTGTTAGCAAGTTGCAAGGAATAAACAACTGAAATTTTCAGAAATTTCAAGTTCAAGCGATCATTCAATGAACTGAAGAAGTGTGGGGTTAGTGTAGTAGTTAGTGGATCGAAAGCTCTTCCAGCTAAATTACCAAATACTGCAGTGCAGAATAAAGTTGAGCAGAAAGAGCATGTCAGCACTAAAGTTTGAAATGTCTCGTCGAGCTGAGCTCAAAGATAAATCGCAACAAAGCATCGCATTTAATTCGATTCGAAATACCTAATAGATTGAAGTGAGGGTAACATCTCAGTCGAGACATGCAGCCTCGGTATATTAGAGTTGAATTGATTTGGTGTGCGCAGCGATACAGTACAGTGTGCGCGCAGCTTGCAAGTTGTTTAATCGCGAGTCGGCTGCAGGTGCAGCTGGGCGAAAACTAGTCGGTTTCGATCAAGTTGGCCCGATTAACCGAGACAAAGTGTGGCGAGGGTGGCTAGATCGAGCGGCTCCTGCACTTGACACGCATTCGTCGCGTCGGCAATAACAAACAATACGCTAATTTTTCTGTATCTTAGAAATAAATAATTAGCTCGTCGCGTTCTATTCTCTCGTCGATCCAATCGGAATTCGAGCTAATGTGACTTTGCATTTGAAGTTTATCTGTATGTATATGCCGAAAACGCTGCGATCTTTCGATGCGCTTTTATTGTCTCTTTTGAGAAAATGAATTAGACCTAAGTAGTGATTTGAATTGTTGAAAATTCACTCTTGTGCGCGCCGAATGAATGCCAAGAAACATTGATTCGCCAATCGATACATTTTGCCTTCGACAAATCGGCTGGATATTATTCCTGTGGATGCGATCAGCCCGTTTCTACGTATACTTTTCTATTTATAATTTATGCATAATTTCCTTGCTCTCGAGACGTGGAGCGGGCGACCAGCCACACCTACACACCCAACACGCAATTATCGCGCGCAATTACTCCAACTGCATTTTGCCCGGACGGATTGACGATCGCGTCCGCGCCTGTCCGTTATAATTAATTACCCACGTGTCAAGCAGCTGCAATGTGCTGTTCATATAACTATACGCCCCCGCGCGCTTCATTTTCTGACTGACCAACAGTCCGGATCAACTCGCGCGCGCGGCAACTCTACTTCTGTTTCCCACTCCACACTTCTTTGACAATATCCGTTTACAGCCGGCCTGCAACGTCCAAAACGCCCCATAAGCGAAACAAACACTCACAAAATATATTGATAAATATTTTCTTACATTGAATATTATTCATTTCTAAAGTGGGTGAAATAGGCACACTATCAAAAACAATAAGTTCGATGAAATATATAATGACATAACATGTATCCAAGGGAAGAGAGTTGTTCACAACCTTTAATTTTGATCCAACCGAAATTGGAGGATTTTGAAGTATTTGAAGTATGTATGGTGCACATACAGACATGACTCAAATCGCAATACAATAAATTCGACGGTAACCAGCGAGGACGGGGGTTGGCGAGCGAGGCGAGTAGGGGAAACACTAAAATGAAGGTGTACCTTCATTTTATTCTTTCGTGAAAATAATTTTTTTTTGTAGGGAGTTGGTAAGCGAAGCGAGTAGAGGAGGGGGTACCTCTCCTATACGAGCGGTTGTACTTCATTTACAGTACTTTTGAGGTCACACGACACAGTATTTTTGTACTTTCCATGGCAATTCCTGTTGATGTCCCTAGCAAGCGTTGCTAGGTAGTTTGAACAATCAGTTCTAGGTTCATTTGTCGTTAGAAAAAAATACATAAAATCTTCTTTCTCAGCTATTGTTTTTCTTCCCTATATCAACCGTTGCTGCAGGATATAAAAGTTCATATGAATTGAATTTCTGGTACTGCTGAAGACAAAGGATACAGACTCTCTGTTCTTTCCATAGCAACTGTTGTGTTGATGTCTTTAGCAGCCATCGTTTATATATATATAAGCAATGTTTATCCGCATCAACCACTGCTATGGAGCAACGTTCACCTAGTCTGAGGTGCATTTATTCTCACGCAAAGTCTCTATGAGAAGTAGCGGTTTTTATATTCTTATTAACAATTGCCATGGAGCAACGGTTGACTAGTTTGAGGTTTTTCACATGAAGCCTCTTTGAAAAAGCAAACTGTTGATGCAGTTAGTAGTCGTTTTTTATTGTCAACAGAGGTTTTACATACATGTCTTGTAGTGACAGACTTGTTTACATAAATTACATTTTCCTTTTTTATTGGATACTCGACACGTGACAATATGAAATTCCATGACGTTGCCTTAGTAACCTTTGCCTTTGCCTTTCCATCCTTTCCCTGGTTTCTGTGGTTTCTGAACATGGAATACCAATGGCTCATGAGAATTATAGATTTTTAAGCATGAATATATAATATTGTGAATATTAGTGATCTTGACTGTATTCTAAGGTGCATAATAACTATAGTAGATGAATTGATAAACCACCTCTTGCTAATTTTTGAAATAACGTAAGCTTCTCGCTTCTCGATTCTCGCTTCTCGCTTTCTCGCGTCTCTATCGCTCTATTGCAGGCTGTGGGTAGCGATTGATTCACTCACTCGGGCATCATTACAAAAGCAATAGGACGAAAGGAAGACTCTTGTGTCATCTCTTACGAAAAATAAAGTGAATCATTCACACCCATAGGACGGAATAATTTTAATTAGGTATAGAGATATACGCCAAGCTATAGAGATTTTCCTTTAAGACTAAGTGAAGTAGCCAGCTGACAATGCAATCACCTAAAAGGTAGTTTATAGACAAATACTATTATTTTTAAAACTTGCAGTTTTTTGATTATTTTTAGTTATAAAAATTTTAGTGCAAAGTAGCTTTTGTTAGTCTTTTGCTATTAAAATGGAAACTATGATAGTTGTCTTATTCTTGCAAAGAAAATTGTAAGTATTGAGAATACTAATTAACAGAATGAGACTTGTTGCGATCCGATAGAGCCATTAGTATCGGAGAAAAGTTTAATAAAGCGAAAACTTCAGCGGATTTTGGAAAATCTGTAACTCTGTCACTTTTCGAGTCGTAGGGCTAGCCATTTGAATGAGAATAGTCGATTAAACGTTTTTTATGTGTGCACAGAACAGATGCTGTCAGACTAATAGTTTCGGCACAATCGCAGTTTTAACATTTTATACTCTATTTTCCGGTGGCCCTCAACGCGTTATGGGTTGATGTATTTCAATTTCTCAACCGGATTTAGGAAGAAAAAGTATAGTATTAAACAGAACCATGATTAAAAAAGTAAACAAAATTGCGAGTTCCAAACATAGCAGCATTCATCCACAAACTGTCTTTAAAGTGATGACCAAACAGGCGACATGTCATGAGGCCCAACGTCTCGTTTTGCTAGAGATATTCACGAATGATTCTGGACTTCGAACATACACAGTATATATACATGGAAACCCATATATATATATATACTGCGCATGCCTATTACCAATGATGATTTGTGGATATCTCCAGGAAATGTTGGGTCTTATGGCTGTATATATTACTCGATTGGCTGCCCGAAAACCATATCACAAAGTTCCACCAAAGGTCGGATACACTCGTTGTCAGTGTCAAAACCCACTCTTGCTTTTTCGGCTTTATAGCTTAGCCCTAACCTGAGCCATGCTCGTGTCAAGATTACGTTTTTATAATGACACTAATGAGTGAACGAGCTAATAGCCATAACTCGAAGAGGAGGACTGATAAGTCCCTGGAACGTTACTCAAAGAATGTACTATTTCAAGAATTATCAAGTGGTGATTAATTGATTCATTCACTATTTTACATATATTCTTGTAATCGAAAATTATTGATTCTCTCGAATAATGTGATAGAAATTCATCTTTCAATATCTTGTGTACATTCAATATATGAAATTTTCATTAACATTACTAATGGATGTATCAAACCATATCAATTAAATCAATTGAAAAAAAAATATTGGAAATGTCCACAGAGAAGATGATAATGTCACATTATTATACAACAATAAGTGTTCTATGATGAAATTTAAGAAACATTTTTTCAAGTCTTTCTAGTGAACTTTTCTTACCTTGCCACCCCCTGAACCACTCCCTTGACCAATTCCTAGACCTTGACCTAAGCCAGATGTCTTAGATCCTGAACCAATTCCTTGACCAATTCCTACACCTTGACCTAAGCCAGATGTCTTAGATCCTGAACCAATTCCTTGACCAATTCCTACACCTTTACCTAAGCCCTTAGATCCTGAACCAATTCCTACGCCAACTTCTACGCCAATTCCTGCATCAGCTTTTATGCTAGGAATTTCGACCAATCCTGCGTCGACCTGTTGAAATTTCGATTATGGAGAAAATTAGATTTTCATGTACTACATATATGATAACTTAGTGATCTCAGTGATCTTCTCGGTCAACAATTTCTACTTACCAGCACGAATATACTGATGAGAAGTCCGGGAAAGACAGTTGTCCAAATCATTTCGGAGATTTCTTACTCTCTTTCTCTCAAGTCGAATCTCCACTGTATCGATTCTGAGTTTGAGACCATCATTTATACCAAAAGTTTAACTCGTGCATGGAAGCGATCGTATCTGTGTGGATAAAAAACGCAACGTATCGAGATTAATTGAAATTTGATTATTCAGTTCGACAAAATGTATTTAACAAACCTTATGAGTATTTTGTTGGTGCGAAAACAAGCTTTTTGGAATATTTATTAAGAATGACGAGTGATCTGATAATGATCTATGAACGCATCCTTTTATTCAATTTTAGATAAGGTGTAAATATTTATGTTTCATTCTGATCCAATATGTCAATATGGATTTCATTAAGTATAGGAGATACGTTACAAATATACGCAGATAATGATGTTCCAAAAAACATTTGCAAGGAATCCAAACATCTAGAAATGATCCTTATAAAAATTTGGACATGAATTATGTATAAAAGACCTGATCTGCACTTGAATAAACCATCTCAATTCGAGTACAGAGTAGTCGATGAATAGAATATAATGGTTTGTATAAACTTTACTAAGAATAAGAGTAAATTGAGCCATCAAAAACGTACATAACAAAGAGTTGCTCTGAATATTTTTCCTTTATTTATGAAAATACCAAGTATTTGCAGCTATTGGATTTTTCAAGAATGATTCTGATAAGCACGAAAAAAGACAAAGTGCATTGTATTTTTTCATATTACTCTTAGTGATTCAAGCTTATTTTCCATTACTAAACAAAGTGTTGCTTCTGATATCGTTTCGTTATTAAAAAAAATAATAAATATTTGTTGTCATTTGATATTCCAAAAATATTTTTGATTAGCTTATAGAAATACGAAGTGCGCGATATTCTCCCATAATTTATTGTGAGACCAATTATTATTTTGCAGATAATGAAGCATCACTTTGGATATTGTTTCCTTATTCTTAAAATAGTTTCGTTTCGTTTCATTTTTAGAACTCATTTTCGTTAGCTAGAATCCGCCACTAATATTGCATTAACAGCATACTTTCTCAAAGAAGCTTTGCGTGAAGAACGGTTGATATGTAGAAATGAGATTTCTGTGTCTTTTGTCACCGACGAATACCCTAAAACTGATTTTCCGATCTACCTAGCCACAGTTTCTAAGGACATCAATATCAATTACTGTGGAAAATACAATGAAAAGATACAGTGTCGTGTGACCTGTAACGCTGTATGTAACGCTGTTTTTGGCGGGCGATAACTATCGAAGAAATAGTTCCATCTTTTTGAAATTTTGCTCACAGGTTACTCGTGGAAAGATGTAGCCCGAATTCGCTGTTCAGCAACATCAGTTGTTTATTTCCCTAGCAATCATTGTTTATCGCCCCTAGTAACCGTCGCTACGAGAAGGGAAAAATTAGTTTGAAGTCCCTTTCTTTGCATTCAACACAACGTATACATATGAAATTGTACGTATATGATAATATGAATTATAGCGCGAAATCAGTAATAAATGGTTAATATCTCTGGGATATAAGATTATGTTAGAGGGCAAACATCTTTGCAAGTAAGGTAACTGCCGGGAATGAGTCATCTCCCAATCGCTTTTGCAATTTTGACTCCAATATAATTTCATCATTTTACGAACGGCATCTTAAAGGGTGTTCCAATATTTATCAGAAATCATTGTTATAATCATCAATTGCCTACTCTAGCTCGTTTAAAATGTCGACTAACCAAAGTCACTAAACTCGGCCATTATCAAGTTTGTGTAGTAATGTGCCTTTCTTTATAATTCAACTCTCTTAACGTGCAAGTCTAGACTCACTTCCATCAATTGAAATATATATTCACTATCCGACAAGTGTAGTACATTGTTTACATTAATATTATCAATTAAGTAATCGTCAGATCTTCAAAAAATTTTGCACATGTCATGGAAGTAGTTGTGGAAGGAAGTAGTCCGAGTTGAATTCCCAGCAAAATCCGTGGTTTATCTCTCTAGAAACTATTGTTGAAGTATTTTTGAAAAGTTCCCTGATATAAATCCCCGTAAATGTTCGCTGGGGCCCGAACACTCACGAGAATTAATCGACGAGAACCGACGAGAATCAACGAGAATCAACGAGGTATTTTCCATAGCAGCGTTTGCCATTTACATTGATGGCGAAAGACCCGGAAACTTTGTTTCTCCTTAGCAACCGTTGCCAAGTGAATGAAATATCAAGTTAAAGTTGATTCGCAGTACTTTTGTCGAGCATACGGCGCTACTGCACGGGCGCCGCGTGAAGAATGAGCGATCATGCTGGTGCATTTGGCGCGCGGTGTTTTCCGGCAAATATAATGCGGCTCGCCTAAAAAAACACTTGCGCAAGGAAAACGAGGGGAGCTACTTTGAATTCACCCGTCAGAGATGCGCTCAAGCGAGCCGTCGCGATTTATGACGCGAGCGCGACTTTTATCCGGAGGCGCGACGCTCCTTGCAGAGTCTGTGGTAATTGTGACGTGCGCCCAGGAGCCGCCTGAGGAGCTTACACGCCACGAGTACGTGGTGGTTACGCGGCGGCCCCGAGCCTCCGTCGAAATGTGCCGCCCTTCCTCACCGATCTATCAACAGAGCAGTACGGATGAGTCGGGCGAAATTAACTCTCTAGTTGTCGCTGTACGCTGTTTTGATGATGAAGAACGTGTAGATAGAAATGACTTATGTTTCACGGCGAATGGGAGTCGCGCTTGTTTGGTCGAGCTGATTTGAAAGAGTCTTGTTTGAAATTCGTAGCGGCGGCTGCGAGGCGTCAGGCGATGTGGCATAATCGTGCTCCCAGCAGTCCCGGCTCAGCGCCGCGCGGCAGCGTGTATGCTGTATGCTGCACGAATTCCCCCAATAAAGTTACGAGAATTATTGTTGAAAATATAAAAGAAAGTTCAATACCAGACACAGAGCCTGGTTCCATATTGTTCAGTAGAAAAGGTCGCGATTGACCAGACGTAGCGTAATTAGTAGCGATAATGACGGACAAATTGATCAATTTTATCCGGTTCGTGCATTCTTCAATACATGGACAAATTGTTTTAGTAATATTTTTCTTGTAATATTGTTATAAGTGCATGAGGATTTTATGTTCGAAAATTACATGCTGAGAAATATACTTACTTATGTAACGATATTCAAATAATCGGGTGAAATCGATTAATTCTATTCAGATTGTATAAATAGCAGCAAAGTAATTGTTGAGTAGTTTGAGAAACTTGAATGACTCGTGATCGTGCGACAACTGCACACAAATTGGCTGTAAATCACTCGTTCATTACAGACACACATATATATATATATATATATATATATATATATATACACAATGTAGCACAGCTTTTTGTCCCAGCTGCTTAATGACAAGATGCTTTTATCGTTAAAAGCGTAGTCGCGGCGCGGCAAACGAAAGAACCGACGCAACGGCCAGACAGCTCTTCTACGTGCTATTCACTTTTGGCTGCGATTTTTAAGCCTAGACGCCTATCTACGTGTTATTTGACGATGCGCGGCTCTCTTACGTCCACTCTATTCCAATTACCTATGCACATGCTGCTCCTATGATAGGATGGGCAGTCACTGAAACGGGCAAAAGTCCGCAGGGATTATCTGGAATAGCTGTTGAGACTCGAGAAGCAGAAGTGGATCGGCAAGCTTTAACGCAGTGGGAATCGCGCGCGCGATTCAAATGATATTATCTATCTCGCTCGCGGGGCTGAGATATAGTTCGAGGTGTGTAACGGGCATAGTAGCGAGGACTTGGTGAGCCTACCTTCCGTTACTGCACCCCTACGAATTACCCATGCGCATAATTTCGCTGCTGCGCGCGCGCTCCTTTGTACCTTTTCGCCCGCTCCCAATGGCCTTTAATTAATTCCCGTCGCGTCGACAGATATGATGAAGCCCGCTCGGCCGCTGGCTTGCGCTCCGCTCCGCAAGTCCGGCGTTTTTCACGTTCGACAATACTCCCCCCCCCCCCCCAAACGCACACACGCTCAGAGACCCAGGGCTCGATCAGCACTGCCACTTTATTTCACATTCGCAAGCTATACACGCGGCTGTAACTTGAAAGAATTGTAGCAAGTGCTGCGCGCCGGGGCTCAGTACATTTTCAACGCTCAAATATCATGCTCGACTGGTCATTTCCAACGAGCTTTCCTCGCGAGACGAGCACTGCCCGTGATGAATCGCAGCCAGCCCACATTCACAGCCACGTGTACTCTCACTCATATATATATATATATATATATATATATATATGGGACGTTCCACGTCAAGTGAGCATGGTCAAAATTTTATTCGAAATACTGCATTGACAAATTAATTGGTATCCATCCCCAGAATACTCAAAAATTTTTTCAGATTTTTAGGTGCATGTATGTGGAAAATAGTCTATGCACTCAAAACCTGAATTATCCACAATTTAACTTTGACACCAGAATCCTCCATCCGGATAGGCTACTCTATTAATTAAACATGTTTCAACCAGTTTGGCTATGTTCGTCCACTTATTTTTGACCTTTCAAGTTATACGTACAAACCTTTGTTCGATAGCTTGAAAATGGTCTCATACATTTTTTGGAGAAATTCCAATATCTCCTACAATTAATTGTTTAAATCTGCAATATCACAATCCTCTTCTTGTTAGTTTCAACATATCAGGTCCACGATGAAGCTCACAGTGAGGATATCATGCCTTCGGGTCATCGATCTCAGCCAAACTCTACAGATATGTTCCCTGACACTGCATCAAGCTACCGGTAGAGTTTGGAGTTCCAGCGCTGCCTTGTTATAGAACTTTTTATGACTTTAGACTGAGGCAGCTACATATAGATATACATATCTGCCTTGGTTTGTCTAAAATTCACATAATTTTCATAATTTCATCAAGAAAATGATGTATTTCACCTTGTTTGGTACTATGAATGAATATCGTCGCTTGGGAGGAAGAACGTTCCATTTCAGAAACTTGCTATAAAAAGTTCCATTTCAGAAACTTTCTATAAACAGTGCCGTTTCAGATTGACAAGTATAAAAAGTGCCATTTCAGAAAAATTCTATAAAAAGTGCCATTTCGGAAAATTTCTATAAAAGGTGCCATTTCAGGAGAAATTTTTTCCGTCGGAGTTTTTCCGACTTCGGGGATGATTACGTATGCATGTGTCTGTATGTACATGTGTGTATGTGTGTGTGTACACGTCTGAAAATGACAACTTGATCCCACGTCGAGACGTGATACTCTGAAAGTAAACTATTTACATTACATATTTTCTTCATAGATGGATTTGGATGAAAATTGGTATCTATAAGTCTTTGAGGTCGCTGATTACGAATCCGACCTCAGATTTTAAAAATTCGAATTAGAGCCTCTAAGATCACCTAAAAAAAATTTGAAAAGGTACTGGATTTTGATGAAAATTGGTATGCGTGGGTTTTTGAGTTTGCTGATCACGAATCTGAACTCAAAATTTGGAAATTCAAATTAGAGCCTCTAAGATCACCTGACAAAAACTTGGAAAAAAATGGAATTTTGTTGAAAATCAGTATACATGGGATTTCGAGGTCGCTGATTACGAATCTGACATCAAATTTTAAAAATTAAAATTAGAGCCTCTAAGATCACCAGACAAAAATTTGGAAAGATACTGGATTTTGATGAAAATTAGTATACGTAAGTTTTTGAGGTCACTGATTATGAATCCGGCCTTAGATTTTAAAAATTCGAATTTAGCCTCTAAGATCACCTGACAAAAATTTGGAAAAAAATGGAATTTTGTTGAAAGTTAGTATACATGGGATTTTGAGGTCGCTGATGACGAATCTGACATCAAATTTTAAAAATTAAAATTAGAGCCTCTAAGATCACCAGACAAAAATTTGGAAAGATACTGGATTTTGATGAAAATTAGTATACGTAAGTTTTTGAGGTCACTGATTATGAATCCGGCCTTAGATTTTAAAAATTCGAATTTAGCCTCTAAGATCACCTGACAAAAACTTGGAAAAAAATGGAATTTTGTTGAAAATCAGTATACATGGGATTTCGAGGTCGCTGATGACGAATCTGACATCAAATTTTAAAAATTAAAATTAGAGCCTCTAAGATCACCAGACAAAAATTTGGAAAGATACTGGATTTTGATGAAAATTAGTATACGTAAGTTTTTGAGGTCACTGATTATGAATCCGGCCTTAGATTTTAAAAATTCGAATTTAGCCTCTAAGATCACCTGACAAAAACTTGGAAAAAAATGGAATTTTGTTGAAAATCAGTATACATGGGATTTTGAGGTCGCTGATTACGAATCTGACATCAAATTTTAAAAATTAAAATTAGAGCCTCTAAGATCACCAGACAAAAATTTGGAAAGATACTGGATTTTGATGAAAATTAGTATACGTAAGTTTTTGAGGTCACTGATTATGAATCCGGCCTTAGATTTTAAAAATTCGAATTTAGCCTCTAAGATCACCTGACAAAAATTTGGAAAAAAATGGAATTTTGTTGAAAGTTAGTATACATGGGATTTTGAGGTCGCTGATGACGAATCCGGCATCAAATTTCTAAAATTAAAATCAGAGCCTCTAAGATCACCTGACAAAATTTGGAAAGATATTGGATTTTGATGAAAATTAGTATACGTGGGTTTCTGAGGTCACTGATTACGAATCCGACCTCAGATTTTAAAAATTGAAATTAGATCGAGCCTATAAGCTCACCCGACAAAAATTTGGAAAAAAAATGGAACTTTGTTGAAAATTAGTATATATGGGATTCCGAGGCTGCTGATTACGAATCCGGCCTCAGATTCGGATTTAGCCTCTAATATTGCCTACCGAAAATTTGGTAAGATACTGGATTTTAATAAAAAATGGAATCTATGGGTTTTTGAGGTCGCTGATTACGAATCCGGCCTCAGATTTCCAAGATCCAATATAGACCATTCGAGAAAATACACTGGGTCTTGATGAAAATTATTATATGAGGGTTTTTTGGGAGTTAATCAATGGTTAAAACAGTATAATACAGTAGAGTTCGTATGTTTTTCTGGCTTTGTCATATGGTATTCAGATGCTGATTCGCATCTTACGGAAACGATATTATCCAATTTTTGAAGATTTATAATAAATTCTCGTCATTTCAAACTGTAACAGGTGGTTGTTAAACTTAAAGTAGTAAAACGTTGTGAAAATTATTATTCACTAGTCAAAATCACTCACTCACTATCGCTCGCTCATGTCTTTCATTTGCTCTATTATAAATATGAATGAACATTGAAATTTCTAATTGTATTATCGATAAATAATTTAATTAAAAACCAAAATTTTCTATCTCCCCACCATTTTCGTTCACAGAGAATACGCCCACGCATGAATATTATCAAATTTATCGATTCGAATGTAGGATGCGCCCCGGCTTCTCTATCGATCTGCTCGAACATATTTTCAAAAAATCAACTCTTCGTACGTTTTTAAAAGGGGGTCCCATCCGGACATCGATAAACAATTTTTTAAATTCTCCATACGCCCACCATAACTTGAATTTTTCAAAATTTTTTTCTTATGGAAATGTAGTCCTCGATCCCACCTTCCGATCTGCAATACCAAAGATACCTCGAAACTGTATAATTTTGATTTAGCATGAATAAGAAAATTGACGAAAATGTTTGATTGTCACCACACCATTTTCTTCCACAAAGAATACGCCCACGCATCGATGTTTTCAAAGTTTCCAACATTAACTATAAAAGCGTTCAAGCTCATCTAACGATCGGTTTGAACAAAATTTTGAAAAATCAACCCCTTGTACGGTTTTGAAGGGGATAGTACGGGAACATCGGTTAAAACTTTTTTTAAATTCCCTATACGCCCACCACAAATCGAATTTTTCAAAATTTTCTTTCTAAGAAAATGTAGTCCTCGACCCCACCTTTCGATCCGTCATAATAAATCTACCTCTAAATTGTATAATTTTGGTTTTGCATCATTGAGGAAATTGACGGAATTTTTTTTTTATCACCACACAATTTTTGTAGACAGAGGATACGCCCACGCATCAATGTTTCCACATTTTTCAACATGAATTAGGAGAGCGCTCAAGCTCCTCTAACGATATGCTCGAACAAAATTTAGAAAAATCAACCCTTTGTACGTTTTTAAAGGAGATAATACGGGAACATTGGTAAAACATTTTTTTAAATTCTCTATACGCCTACCACAACTCAGATTTTTCAAAATTTTTTTTTCTCAGAAAGTGTAGTCCTCGACCCCACCTTTCGATCGAATCATACTAAATCTACCTCTAAATTCTCATATCATTGTTTCCGAGAGCAAGGAAGGTGGACTAGAAAAATGTACGGATCCATCTTATTATTATGTAGATCATGCGAATCAGCTTCTGAACTCTATATGACAATACGAATTTTTAAAATCTGAGGCCGGATTCGTAATCAGTGACAAAAAAAAACCATGGATACCGATTTTTATTCAAATCCAGTATCTTTTCAAACTTTCGGTAGGCAATCTTAGAGGTGAAATTCGAGTTTTTAAAATCTAAGGCCGGATTCATAATCAGTGACCTCAAAAACTTGCGTATACTAATTTTCATCAAAATCCAGTATCTTTTCAAAGTTTTGTCAGGTGATCTTAGAGGCTCTAATTTTGATATTTAAAATTTGATGCCGGATTCGTAATCAGCGACCTCGAAATCTCATGTATAGTAATTTTCAACAAAATTCTATTTTTTTCCAAATTTTTGTCAGGTGATCTTAGAGGCTCTAATTTTAATTTTTAAAATTTGATGTCAGATTCGTAATCAGCGACCTTGAAATCCCATGTATACTAATTTTCAACAAAATTCCATTTTTTTCCAAGTTTTTGTCAGGTGATCTTAGAGGCTCTAATTTGAATTTCCAAATTTTGAGTTCAGATTCGTGATCAGCAAACTCAAAAACCCACGCATACCAATTTTCATCAAAATCCAGTACCTTTTCAAATTTTTTTTAGGTGATCTTAGAGGCTCTAACTCGAATTTTTAAAATCTGAGGTCGGATTCGTAATCAGCGACCTCAAAGACTTATTGATACCAATTTTCATCCAAATCCATCTATGAAGAAAATATGTAATGTAAATAGTTTACTTTCAGAGTATCACGTCTCGACGTGGGATCAAGTTGTCATTTTCAGACGTGTACACACACACATACACACATGTACATACAGACACATGCATACGTAATCATCCCCGAAGTCGGAAAAACTCAGACGGAAAAAATTTCTCCTGAAACGGCACTTTTTATAGAAATTTTCCGAAATGGCACTTTTTATAGATTTTTTCTGAAATGGCACTTTTTATACTTGTCAATCTGAAACGGCACTGTTTATAGAAAGTTTCTGAAATGGAACTTTTTATAGCAAGTTTCTGAAATGGAACGTTCTTCCTCCCAAGCGACGATATTAACTTATGGTTCCACTTATATTGTGTGAACAGCTGTTGACGGGTGGTCTCAAATCACATGCAAGTTATTTACACATGAAATTATAAACATTAACCAGGAATGTGATTTGAGACAACCGGTCAATAGCTTTTCCAACCTTAGCCTTGCAGTTCACACAATATAAGTCAATCACATGAGTTCTATAACAAGGCAGCGCTGGAACTCCAAACTCTACCGGTAGCTTGATGCAGTGTCAGGGAACATATCTGTAGAGTTTGGCTGAGATCGATGACCCGAAGGCATGATATCCTCACTGTGAGCTTCATCGTGGACCTGATATGTTGAAACTAACAAGAAGGGGATTGTGATATTGCAGATTTAAACAATTAATTGTAGGAGATATTGGAATTTCTCCAAAAAATGTATGAGACCATTTTCAAGCTATCGAACAAAGGTTTGTACGTATAACTTGAAAGGTCAAAAATAAGTGGGCGAACATAGCCAAACTGGTTGAAACATGTTTAATTAATAGAGTAGCCTATCCGGATGGAGGATTCTGGTGTCAAACAATTTTTTTTTATGATCTTTGTAGTATTCAGCATAATTTTTGTTCTCAACTTTTTTTCATTTTCACACATATACAAGATTATTGGGGCTCTCAAAATTGAGAAAAAAGTTAAATTGTGGATAATTCAGGTTTTGAGTGCATAGACTATTTTCCACATACATGCACCTAAAAATCTGAAAAAATTTTTGAGTATTCTGGGGATGAATACCAATTAATTTGTCAATGCAGTATTTCGAATAAAATTTTGACCATGCTCACTTGACGTGGAACGTCCCATATATATATATATATATATATATATATATATATATATATATATATATATATATGTATATATATATATATATATATATATATATATGTATATGGGTGATTCTCTGTCAAGTGAGAGAGTGAAAATGAAAAAAAATTCTGAAATTTTTTTTATGAATTCTAGAAGACTCCATCATGTCCCCTGAATTTTTTCAGAATTTTTTAGACCATATGTCCCATCCTGACAGAGGCTCAAAGTGGTGGAGTTTGCAATATTAGACATTTTTTTAGGACCTTTGACCTCAATTTTGAGCTATCTAGAGATGTTTTGGAGCAAAATTTCAAAAGAACTTTTTACTGGAAAAATGCCAATTTTTTTTAGAAAAATTGGTTCCAGGGTCATTGGTAGACATATAGCTATCACTTATCTTATTTCCAGGCTTAAAACTGATCAAAAAGTGGTTTTGATCACCTGCAGCATAATGTGATACATACCAAAATGTCCTAACTAGTCGCAGAGTGCTGCATTTGATTTATTTTTTGTAATCAACTAATACATTATGAGAATTAACAAAAATATTCTAAGAATGGGTGACCGCGTACGCCACTCATAAGTATGCTTGTTACTCTGGTTTTCTCATAGAATTTGATTGTTTCGTGGCACTTGTACTTGGATACAAGTTGTTACTACTTTATTATCCAAGCCCAGAGTGAGAAGTCGTGAACCATGTCTTTTTTAATAAATTTAGTTCACATATAAGTGGCGTATGCGGTCACCCATTTTTAGAATATTTTCATTAATTCTCATAATGTATTGGTTGATTACAAAAAATAGATCAAATGCAGCACTCTGCGACTAGTTAGGACATTTTGGTAATAAAATAAGCTACATTTTGGTATGTATCACATTATGCTGCGGGTGATCAAAACCACTTTTTGATCAGTTTTAAGCCTGGAAATAAGATAAGTGATAGTTATGTCTACCAATGACCCTGGAACCAATTTTTCTAAAAAAAATTGGCATTTTTCCAGTAAAAAGTTCTTTTGAAATTTTGCTCCAAAACATCTCTAGATAGCTCAAAATTGAGGTCAAAGGTCCTAGAAAAACCGCTGCCAAGTGCCTTAGCAGTATGCTTCCTCAAAGAGGCTTCAACATCACCCACAAACGCGTCCCAAACCTGTATTTTCACCATTCCACTAGCGTAGATACTATCGTTTATTTTTCAAAAATTATAAAAAAATTATTTAATCAGTTCAATTTGTATCTTTGTGACTGTGTAAGGTGTCGTTCTTTTTCAATTGACTAAACTTTGTCGCGAGTGCTGATGTCTGCCCGGGCTCTCTTATTATTTGATCAAATGCAACGAAGCAAACGGTTCTAGGTTCTACACGATGCAAGGAGGTTGGAAATGATCAATTCAAAATCTATTTCGATCATTTTCGACGGCAAAAAACACCAAATTTTCTCAATTTTCTCTAGAGCACGTTGAAAATACTGGAAACGAAACTTACATGAATTTTTCTTTCCGTTAGCAACGGTTGCTAAGGAGCTAATTGGGAAGATTTTTTGTCCTTTGCCGTCGAAAATGATGGAAATGGGTCATAAATTAATGATTTCCAACCTTCGTAACTGTTGCTAGGGAGGTAAACAACCGTTGCTATGGTGCAAATACAACAATTCAGTGTCCTTGACCATCGAGTGTGACTTAAAACTGATTTTCCGGCTTGCCCCAATGAGCACTCATAAGGATTTGTGAGAAAACACGTTAGGAACGGTTGCTAGCGAAATAACCAACGGATTTTGCTGAAAGGACTAGATCTTGTCACAACTAACCGGTGAGCAAAATTTCAAGACGATCGGATCATTCCTTCGGGAGTTATCGTGGACGAAAGAAACGAAAAAATAGACACCTTAACAACCTTAGTCCGAGTTAAATTTTCAGCAAAATCCGTTGGTTATTTCCCTAGCAACCGTTCCTGACGTGTTTTCTCACAAATCCTTATGAGTGCTCATTGGGGCAAGCCGGAAAATCAGTTAAAGTCACACTCGATGGCCAAAGACACTGAATTGTTGTATTTGCTCCATAGCAACGGTTGTTTACCTCCCTAGCAACAGTTACGAAAGTTGGAAATCATTAATTTATGACCTAGTTCCATCATTTTCGACGGAAAAGGACACAAAATCTTCCCAATTAGCTCCTTAGCAACCGTTGCTAAGGGGAAGAAAAATTCATGTAAGTTTCGTTTTCAATATTTTCAACATGCTATAGAGAAAATTGGAAAAATTTGGTGTCTTTTGCCCTCGAAAATGATCAAAATGAGCCTTCAAGTGTGCTAAATACGGACCGGATCGATTTTGACCACCATTAAACCGTATGACAGTCACAAGATGAATTGATCGAAAAATTATGCAGGTCCAAATATCTCGCATCGTGTAGAACCTAGAACCGTTTGCTTTGTTGCATTTGATCAAATAATAAGAGAGCCCGGGCAGACATCAACCCTCGCGACAAAGTTTGGTCAATTGGAAAAGAACGACACTTTACACAGTCACAAAGATACGAATTGAACTGATTAAATAATATTTTTGTAATTTTTGAAAAATAGATGATAGTATCTACGGTAGTGGAAAGGTGAAAATACAGGTTTGGGAAGCGTTTGTGAGTGATATTGAAGCCTCTTTGAGAAAGCATACTGCTAAGGCACTTGGCAGCGGTTTTGCTACTTCATTAAGTGAAATTTACTTGAGTCGCTTGTGGATTGTACACATGTCAGATGAAATAATATTGTTAATTCAAGTTCGATTTCAAAGATTGTAAATAATTTCAATTATTCAGAATTACAATGAATCCATAGATATGTCTCTAATTTTTTTGGCCTTGTCTAACCAAAAAAGAACAACCAATGTGATCCATGTTTAGACTAATACTCTCACCAATAAATAGACTCTCTCTCTCTCTCTCTCTCTCTCTCTCTCTCTCTCTCTCTCTCTCTTACAGTTAGTGTGTCCCAGGACAGCGTCACATCCATATCAGTACGTATGTACAGACATGGACATTTTTGGATTTCATGTTTTTGACCCGTAGATAACAAAAATGAAGGTCCTGAAGTTTGATTCGATAGTTATAAAATATACATTTTCATGTTATTCGATGCGTGAAACACCGATGGTTTATGGAGTAGTGGTGATTGACAATTGATTGCTGTTTTGAATTTATTGTTGCAGGCTGCTCTAGCACGTGTCCAAGAGTGGCTGCACCCAAGTGGGGCACAGTCAGGGAACGCACGCTCGGCGACGCGACGCTGCAGACGATATACTCGTGCGAGCCCGGCCGCAAGCTCAACGGCCACAAGATTCTCAACTGCACGGCTGACGGGTGGAATTACCCGGTGCCCACGTGCGTCCTCGCAGGTCAGTACAACACGTGACAACTACCGCAGCTTCGCCTCGCACCGCACAGTTTGCCAGCCTTGATACATTTAGATCTGCTACCGTCTTGCCTCACAAGCTGCCCCCGTCGATTCGACTCAAAATTATTCTACACGTGGCGGTTATTCACAGCTCACACTCCAACTCATAATTATAAAACTTTTCAACTTTTCCCCAACAAAACCAATGCGCAGTATATATGGAGGTAATCCAGTGGTTTTAAGGTGGTTTCAGCGAGTTTTAATTACTTACGCAAAAAGATTGAAAATTTAGTACAAAACATCTAGAATACTCACGAATAGATTACCATGTTAAAATCCTTAGGTCATCGATTTAATTTTCGAGTAATAAATTCCTCAAAACTGTACAGTTCAACATGGTGTCTAATGGGACTGGTACCTTCTTAATAGAATTCCTCAACAATCACTTATGGAAACTTGACCAAAAAAATGTGAAATATTTGTTTTTTCTAGTTAATTGATTTGCCATAAAAAAATAGTATAGGTAATCGATAAAACGGAGACAAAAAAAAATATTAGAGTATGTAATCTCCCAGATCCCGGTTATAAGGTATAGCGCCCCAAAAAAGGGTGCCAATTGAAAGTTTCATAAAATTCCTTTGATTGTCTGTTATGGTTGTTTTTCCTACGCTGAGTGGTTTAAAATATAACTCAGATATGATAGCCACTCATCTGACTAGCTAAATTTATAGAAAATACAAAGCACTCTAAAGGGCCCCGACTTGATACGACACCAACCGCTGGAACTGCCTTAAGGCCGGACCAGAGCTGCTTGATCAGCCAAAAACCACCAGACACGCACAGTTCATCCCGATTGCAGCTGATCGCGCCTTCGCTTGTCACACCTAGTACGTCAAATCGCATTTCACGCACTGGTGTTTTTTTCAAATGCTCTTTCCACGAGCACTCGTAACATAAAATATATCGTATCCAACTGGTGCGTTCATTTTCAATCACTCGTGGGAACATGTAACACTCGTCGCCGACCAATCGTAAACACGTGCGCACACGTCTTCAAAATTTCACGTACTAGTTGCATAATATACTATTATGTTACGAGTGCTCGTGGAAAGAGCATTTGAAAAAAGCACTAGTGTGTGAAATGCGATTCCGACTCATTGACGAAAAGCGAGAAAAAGTCTGAACTCCAAATGGAAGAATATATCTTATTTTCTAATGTTCATGGTGTATGCATGTGACTGAGCAGCGATGAATTTCGCATGCTTGGAGCATAGAGAACCTAGGTAAGACGTACGTGGCCCAGATGCAGAGAGCACTGTGAGAATCCGCCTAAAATACAGCAATCAGATATGCGTTATATAATACATTTGAATGGTGAAATAATAACAATAATATAATTCATAATATGTATAAGTTTTCGATCTTTGAGGGCCAATCCAGAGTGAAGTGGAAAAGGGAAAACTCACAAAATCCACCACATATTTATTTAATGCGACGTGTCGCCAGTTAGGTTCACTGGCCTCATCAGGCTAAAAATTTATTACACACAAAACACGTAATAAATAATACAATTTAGGTACAATACAATCGACGAAGTAACAATTAAATATTCTTTCTCACCAGTTTTGAATGAAAATATAATATTACGTTCGTCAGTGGAAGCGGCTGCTTCCACTGCCATTGTCAAACTATTGTATATAAAGCTAACGTCAGTGGTCTTATATACCATCAGATACATTGGTGTGTTTGTTTTGAAAAATCTTGCTAAGCTTCCTATACGTGTGACTGAGTTGTTGTGTGTCTTCCTTCCTATTAAGTGTGTGTTGGTACATGTTGATGTGTTGATGTGTGATTATTCCAATCAAATGTGTGCGTACTGTTTTCTATTAAATGCAAAGGGACTGGAAGTGGTTTATCAGTAATTTTTTGATGTTCTGTGATTCTATCTTTTAATTTTCTCTTCGTCTCGCCAATTTAACATGCCGAACAGTCGTTACAATTAAATTTGTAAACTACCTCAGTTTGATCTAATATGTCTGTTTTATCTTTACCTAATTTTATTATATTTGTAAGATTATGATTCACTAAAGGAACTGTTCTAATGTTCAATTTTTTAAGAGAGCCAGATACTTTATTGTAAAATGTATCTTGAAAAGGTATTGCCAAAGTACAAAGGGGACTTTTTTTATCTGAATTATTTTTCTTCTTAGAGAATCTAATTGAGCGAAGTCGGTCATTTACACATGATTCTATGAATTTCTGTGGGTAATCGTTCTCCAATAATATTCTTTTAACTTTATTAATATTGTCGTTATGGAATTTTTTATCTGAAAGTAAAACTGATCTATCTATTAAATTGGAAATGATGTTACGTTTTTGTTGAATTGTATGGTTTGAATTGAAATTTAACAATCTACCAGAGCATGTTGGTTTTTGATACCAGTTAGTAATTAATTTATTGTTGGTTCTTATGATTGTTGTGTCCAAGAAATTTATAGAATTATTTTCTTTTAATTCATGGGTGAATTTTAAATTTTTATTGTATTCATTGAAAACTTTAATAACTATTTCAACGTGTTCTTTTTTCATACATAAAAAGGTGTCATCAACATATCTCTTGTAAATTAGCGGTTCACAATTATATACTGACTTGAATTTTTTTAAACATTCTATTTCTAAATCAATTTAATTCATGTGAGTGAGAAAAAGTTTTTGCGACTCACCTTTCAAATTATTCTTTATGTAATAATTTGTTTCACACTAAATAAATATTTTTGGCTCAAAAAGTATTGACAGTACATGAGCAATATATCGTATAGCAAATATATTAATAATATATGAGAAACATTGGAGAATGTCGAATTGCCGAAATGTTAAAAATATTACATATGCAATATTTTTCAATATATTAATTCAATGAGATGATATCAAATCGGCGCTGCCTTAGTATCCGTTGCGAGAGCCTTTCCAGCTACCGCCTGGTTTCTGAACATGAAATAACTGATGAGAATTATAGATTTTTTTAACCACGTATATGATTTATTGCAAATTTTCTTGATCTTGACTTCACTACAAGTTGTTGAATAAGAATATTAATATGTGAATTGACGAGCCACCTCTTGCTAAATTTTCAAATTACATTTAAATTACAATTATACTTTATTAGAAATATTTCGAGGATGTAGCTTCCTGTACCTCCCTCTTACAGATGATAACTATTGGTTGATTTACCCATTCGAGTATCATGCAAGAACAATAGAACGAAAAGAAGACATGTAATCTCGTAATTTTTTTTTTTTCCAAGAATGAAGTGTGACCTTAGCACCTATAGGTTGGAGAAGACGTTAATTTTCAACATGTTGTACCATGATTACGTTTTAGTAATGATTCTTCAAAAAGTAAATTAATTGATAGTATGGGCTTGAAGAGAAGGTTCTTGGAACGTTGCTTACTGTGTATACTGATACAAAAATAAACAAATAGTGGTTAATCAATTCATCCACTGATGATATACACTTTATTTCAAATGGAACTAATTGATTCTCACAAATGCTGTAATCGCAATTGAATCTTGAATTACATTTTAATTTCAACATGTTTCATATTGATATAAACAAACAAAATTAAACAATTCTAACACACACTTTTTAGAAATATTCACAGGAAATAGAATGATACTACATTATTTTAAGACGATAAACATTTTACACAGAGAAATAAGAAAAACTCGTCAAAGTTCAATAAAAAAAACACCAAAAATCTCGAAGCCACTCAACTTAACAATGGTCATACCTACAATTCTCATTCTAGAGCTCAAAGAACGTCCGTATTCATGCCTCAAATTTTTTATATTAATGAAAAAAATCACCGTCGGTCACGTGTAATAGGTAAGTGAATAACTTCAGGTGACAAAAAGGACAATATAGGAAACAGATACTCTATTTCTGAACTTAAACGCGTCATCCTTCTCTTCGAGACCTGGAAAAGAAATTTATTACCTCGTATCCACTTGATCACTGACCAGATGAATTGCCATATCCAGATACAGCACATCTTCTGCCTATATCAATGGAGCGAGAATTTCCAGTCCATGATTCTCCGTTGGAGCCACTTCTTCCACCATTTTCTGCGACACTCCCCGAATCAGTCCTCAGCGTCAATCCTTGAGCCAGTTCCAGCACCAGTTCCTGAGTTTCTACCTCAGGCACTCTCTGCGCCATTCCTTGTACTACTTTCTGAGCCATTTCCCCAGCCACTGCCTGAGCCATTAGCCGGATAATTTGCTGCGCTGTTACCTGATACATTCATCCGTTCACTCCCTGAGCCAGTTCCGGAGCCATTTCCTATACCACTTGCTAAACCACCTATTGTGTTACTTGTCCAGTCAGTACTTAAGCTATTTCCCTTCCCCTTTCTCTGGCTACTTATCCAGACATTTCTAGAGCCAGTTCCTGGGCTAGTTCCTGAGCCGTTTCCCATCCCACTTCCAGCGTCATTTTCTGAGACACTTCGCCAACCACCTGAGCCATCAATCGAGAAATTCGCCGCATCGTGTTCGGAGCTAATTCCTGCGCCATTTACTGATCCTCTTACTGTGGCACTTTTTGCATCGTTTCCTGAGTCATGTCTTGCGTCATTTCTTGCGCCACTTTTTAAACTAGTTCCTGCTTTTCTTCCCCAACTATCACTAAAGTGATTTCCTGATCCACTTCCCCAGTTACTGCCTGAGCCATAACCTGAGTCATATCCTGTGCCACTTCCTGTTCTATGTCTTAAGTTACTGCCTGAGTTATTTCCTGTGCCACTTGCCCAGCCACTTCCCCAGCCATTCTCTACGCCATTCCTCCCGACATTCTCCCAATTATTATCTGCGTCATTTTTTGCACCACTTTCCCAGCTACTTCTCCAGTCATTTCTAGAGCTGGTTCCTACTCCTCTACCTGAGTCAATTCCTACTCTAGTACTTGCGCTGTTCACAATTGGTAATATGGCGATTTTAGGGTTAGCTACTGTACGAACTACGGGGAAACCTTCTCCAGCAAGTCCTGCGCCAGCTCCTGTGTCAAGTCCTGCGCCGACACGTTTGCCAAATCCGTTACCACGTCTATAAGCCAGTTGTGCTAACTCCCGCCCCAACTTTTGTGACGAATTCCGAACCATATCCTCCGCGACCTCTACTATTGTATCTCTAAATAAGTTCATTATTTTAATTCAGCTTTTATATTCATTATACTCAAATCTATTATCTTAAATCGCTCCTACCTTGTGACTATTCATGATTCCCCCAAGGAGACCATCTTTCCCAAATATACCTCAACGAAGGTCGATTCCAACTCCTGCGCTAACTCTTGTGCCAACTCCTATGCTTGCTCTTGTGCTAAATCCTGAGCCATACCCACCGTGATCGTCATCCTTGTGTTCCTGAAAATTCAAATTTTCCAAATAATCTCTTGTATTTCTAATATTTTCGATTATTTCACCTAGGGACTTACCAAGATCCCACCAAGGAGACCATCTTTCCTGAAGAGTCTCCCACGATTATTCAATCCAACGCCAGCCAAGAGATATCCCAAAAGTGGCATTTGATGGAAGCTACGTCAAAAATGTCATTTTCTCATTATTTCAAGTCACGATGAACGTGCGAGGACCAACCTCTCTTCCAAAAGTTATCAAAATTTGATTATTCATGAACTTGGCCGATTGTCAATAATAAAAAAATAAGTTTGAATGTGCAATGCTTCTCCCACTCCATAGTAACGGTTGTTAAGGACTTAAACAACAGCTGCTATGGTAAATGTCTGAGCTTCGATGTTCTTACTTCTTAGTCATCAACAGTTCCAGAAATGGACCTCCAACTGACTTTTTCCATTCCCTAGTTACGGTTGCAAGGGATATAAACAACGGTTGCTAGAGACATCAACAATGGTTTCTACGGGAAATGTCTCTTTGATTCTTATAGAATCCCATAAATATACAAACCCAAATGATCATTTATCATGAATTATATGGGAACTTATCAAAAACACGGAGAAGGTACCAAAAATTTTCTTTCAATATCCCCAACATGACTCGAGAGAAACTGATGCTCTGAGAGCACCGGAAATACGAAACATGACAGACGTGCCAAATTGGCCGCAGTTACCTTAATAATTAAATATAATAACAACATCAATAATCAACGCCATAATACCTTTATGCAAGTTTTATTTTCAGGAAGAAACCAAGTTTACTCAATATGCGCCACCCAGAAAGTACTTTTCTTATCCGGTCTCTATTGCTTTCTCAAAGAGAAAGCTTTGTAATGGGGCAAAAATCGACCCACCGAATCAGACCTCGTGACCTCGATTTTCGTAATGTACGGGTCGAAAATCATGGAAATCCAAAAGTGTCTGTATGTATCTATGTATGTATGTATGTATGTATGAGTGTGCGTCCCGTTTTTTTTCGTCCATGATAACTCTCAAAGGAATGGTCCGATCTTGCTGAAAATTTGCATACCGGTTAGTTGTGGCAAAATCTAGCCCGAGTTTAATTTTCAGCAAAATCCGTTGGCTATTTCCCTAGCAACCGTTCCTAACGTGTTTTCTCATAAATCCTTATGAGTGCTCATTGAGACTATGAGAATCAATGAGAACCAATGAGATATTATCCATAGCAACCACTGTTGATATTCTTGGCCACCGTTTGTTTACATCCCTAGCAACCGTTGTTTCGGAAGCCGGAAAATCAGTTTTAAGTCACACTCGATGGCCAAGAACACTGAATTGTTATATTTGCTCCATAGCAAGCGTTGTTAACCTCCCTAACAACCGTTACAAAGGTTGGAAATGATCAATTTATGACCCAATTCCATGATTTTCGACGACAAAGGACACAAAATCTTTCCAATTAGCTCCTTAGCAACCATTGTCACACCGGGTCCGAATGCTCCATTTATTGAGGAAGCGATACGAATTGAACTGATGAAATAATTTTTTTGTAATTTTTGAAAAATGAATGATAATATCTACGCTAGTGAATGGTGGAAATATAGGTTTGGAATGCGTTTGTGGGTGATGTTGAAGCCTCTTTGAGAAAGCATACTGCTAAGGCACTTGGCAGCGATTTTTTTTGTTAAATTGCCGACGTTAAGAACCTCACGTTTCTTATGCTTGTTTTAGACTTTACAAGATCAATATCTTAATTATGTGAGATACTCACAACCGTTACTGGGTTTTTGAAAAACCAATTTGAGATACATTTGTCGATGGCAAGACAAAATGGTAGGAATCTAAATTCAGTTATTGTTCTTTTTTTGTCACATGAAGCCTCTCCGAGAAAACATACTGTTAATGAAATTGGCAGCGATTATTTCTTGCTAACAGAAATTAGTTTCCGAAATTCAATGGCTAGACACAGTTTTGAATAAAGAAATGATATCCAAACTTTATCATCTGAGGAAAATTACTGGATCATCAAACATTACGGAAATACCATGCACATCCGTTTTTTGCAAGCTTACCAAAAATATTTTTACAAACGGCAGCAAACACTCATTATTTCTCGAAATAACGGTACAATATTCGAATAAACGATTTATTTATTTCTGAAAAGTCAGATATGCTTTCATCACCAAGAGTAATACAAAAAAATACGATGCACTTTGTCCTTTTTGTGCTTATCAAAATTGTTCTTGCAATATTCAATAGCTGCCAATATTTATATTATTATGAAATGAAGTAATGCTATTGAAAGCAATCCTCTGTTCTATATGTTTTTCATGACTTACTTCACAGATATTCTTCGTGAAGTTTGCGAACGGAACTATATTCCATTTCATTCATCAACTACTCAGTACTCGAGCTGAGACGGTTCATTCAGATGCAGGTCAAATCTGTCATGCATGAATCATGTCCAAATTTTTATCAGCATTATTTCTGGATGATCGTTTCTTGATTTCTCACGGGTTTTTCTTCGATCGTCATTACTTTATGTTACTAGTGCGTGAAATCGCATTCCACGCACTAGTGTTCTTTTTAAATGCTCTCTAAATGAGAACGAAAGAATTCTAATTAGTTTCGATATGTTACGCATTTTATCTACACATTTACGATTGCTTCCATGAGTGAGTAAAATCTCCCCAATTAGCTCTTCAGCAACCGTTGCTAAGGAGAAGAAAAATTCACGTAAGTTTTGTTTCGTGGGTGATGTTGCAGCCTTTGTGAGAAAGCATACTGCTAAGGCACTTGGCAGCGGTTTTTCGGAATGATTATGCCCGTACATGAACAAATTCACACAGTAAATAATTTTCACGATCAACAGATTAACCACGTTTCTATCCCTACTGAAAATTCTCAGGTGAGATCTCAGGTGAGAATTCAGGGATGATTTATTTTTCTTAATTTTTTTCTAAAAATTTTTAGGTTCATGTCAGGTGAGATCTCAGGATCAAAAAATGAGTCCTGCACATTCTGAGAAGAAAAAGAAAATAAATTAGAAAAAAAATGATCCCTGAATTCTCACCTGAGATCTCGTCTGAAATGAATCCAAAGATTTATAGAAAAAAATCATATGCGAGAATCATATGCGATACAATAAATTGTATCTAAAATGATTCGTAAAACGGATTGTCAACGTCAGAACGATCAATTTAAAATTTCTACCGGAACATGTTTATTTTTATTTGTTTTAATCAATTTCACCAAGTTATATAGAGTTTTTTCAAAATAATATTTACATCCAGTGTGGGTAGTGTAATGTTATTGAATAAGTAATATTATGATTCCCAAGTATTTTTTTATTAGCAACGACTCTTATTTCTACAAATATGTTTTGCAGAAAAATACTTGATTACATAATTCAATATATGTTCCCTTCTCATGGAGTATTCAGAAATTGATGAATCGAACCACCTTTAGCTTATGGTATCTGTTGTATGTGCCGATTCCTCCTCTGCTTGATTCCTGAACATGAAATAACAATGTCCGTTAAGAAATTTTCAATCTTCCAATTAAAACATGTACTATCGCTACTGACCAAGAATTGATGCTATCAACCAATGAAGACAAGGATCGATTTTTCAATATACTGAATTATTTCTTCAATTTATACTACGATTGTATGTTTCAAATAATTATGGAAATATGCACAAAAAATGAAACGATTCCAACTTGACACACAAAAATGAGTATTCTCTCAAACTATTTAATGAACTTGACTCACCTAGTAGATACTCATTCCTGACCACTTTCCCCAGCGTTTCCCTGAACCACGTCCTGAGCCATGTCCTGAGCCATATCCTGAACCATGCCCTGAGCCAACTCCAGTGCCTGTTCCAGTGCCTGTTCCCGTGCCAGTACCCGTGCCAGTTCCTGTGCCGGTGCCTGTGCCAATTCCTATACCAGTACCTGTACCAATTCCTTTGCCGGTTCCTGTGCCAGTTCCTGTACCACTTCCTGAGCCAGTGCCAGTACCCGTACCAGTGCCTGATCCTGAGCCAGTTCCTGTACCATTTCCTGAGCCAGTACTCGTTCCTCCACCGGTTCCAGTACCAGATCCAGTACCGGTTCCAGTACCCGTTCCTGTACCCGTTCCTGTACCGATTACAGTACCGGTACCAGTACCTGTTCCTGTACCGGTTCCAGTACCTGACCCTGTACCAGTGCCTGTGCCAGAACTTGAGCAGGTTTCTGTGCCAGAGCCGGTTCCCGAGCCAGATCCTTTGCCAGAGCCGGTTCCAGAGCCAGAGCCTTTACCAGAGCCTGATCCCGAGCCAGAGCCTTTGCCAGAGCCTGATCCCGAGCCAGAGCCGGTACCAGAGCCAGTTCCTGATCCAGATCCTGTGCCAGAGCCAGTTCCCGAGCCAGATCCTTTGCCAGAGCCGGTTCCAGAGCCAGAGCCTTTACCAGAGCCTGATCCCGAGCCAGAGCCGGTACCAGAGCCAGTTCCCGAGCCAGATCCTGTGCCAGAGCCGGTACCAGAGCCGGTTCCCGAGCCAGATCCTTTGCCAGAGCTGGTTCCAGAGCCAGAACCTTTGCCAGAGCCGGTTCCAGATCCAGATCCTTTGCCAGAGCCTGATCCCGAGCCTGATCCATGTCCTGAGCCAGATCCTGTACTATTTCCTGCACCCGAGCCAGATCCTGTGCCAGAGCCGGTTCCCGAGCCAGATCCTAATCCTGAGCCAGTTCCCGAGCCAGTGCCAGTTCCCGAGCCAGATCCTAATCCTGAGCCAGTTCCCGAGCCAGATCCTGTGCCAGAGCCAGATCCTGTATTATTTCCTTTACCCGAGCCAGATCCTGTGCCAGAGCCGGTTCCAGAGCCAGATCCTTTGCCAGAGCCTGATCCCGAGCCAGATCCTTTGCCAAAGCCGGTTCCCGAGCCAGATCCTTTGCCAGAGCCGGTTCCAGAGCCAGAGCCTTTGCCAGAGCCTGATCCCGAGCCAGAGCCTTTGCCAGAGCCTGATCCCGAGCCAGAGCCGGTACCAGAGCCAGTTCCTGATCCAGATCCTGTGCCAGAGCCAGTTTCCCGAGCCAGATCCTTTGCCAGAGCCGGTTCCAGAGCCAGAGCCTTTACCAGAGCCTGATCCCGAGCCAGATCCTTTGCCAGAGCCGGTTCCAGAGCCAGAGCCTTTACCAGAGCCTGATCCCGAGCCAGAGCCGGTTCCAGAGCCAGATCCTTTGCCAGAGCCTGAACCCGAGCCAGATCCTTTGCCAGAGCCGGTTCCCGAGCCAGATCCTTTGCCAGAGCCGGTTCCAGAGCCAGAGCCTTTGCCAGAGCCTGATCCCGAGCCAGAGCCGGTACCAGAGCCAGTTCCCGACACAGTTCCAGCCAGATCCTTTGCCAGAGCCTGATCCCGAGCCAGAGCCGGTACCAGAGCCAGTTCCCGAACTAGATCCTATGCTAGAGCCGGTTGCCGAGCCAGATCCTTTGCCAGAGCCGGTTCCAGAGCCAGAGCCTTTGCCAGAGCCTGATCCCGAGCCAGAGCCGGTACCAGAGCCAGTTCCCGAGCCAGATCCTGCGCCAGAGCCGGTTCCCAAGCCAGATCCTTTGCCAGAGCCGGTTCCAGAGCCAGATCCTTTGCCAGAGCCTGATCCCGAGCCTGATCCATGTCCTGAGCCAGATCCTGTACTATTTCCTGCACCCGAGCCAGATCCTGTGCCAGAGCCGGTTCCCGAGCCAGATCCTTTGCCAGTGCCGGTTCCAGAGCCAGATCCTTTGCCAGAGCCGGTTCCCGAGCCAGATCCTTTGCCAGAGCCTAATCCCGTGCCAGATCCTGTACCAGAGCCAGTTCCCGAGCCAGATCCTTTGCCAGAGCCTGATCCCGAGCCTGATCCATGTCCTGAGCCAGATCCTGTACTATTTCCGGCACCCGAGCCAGATCCTGTGCCAGAGCCGGTTCCCGAGCCAGATCCTTTGCCAGAGCCGGTTCCAGAGCCAGAGCCTTTGCCAGAGCCTGATCCCGAGCCAGAGCCGGTACCCGAGCCAGTTCCCGAGCCTGATCCATGTCCTGAGCCAGATCCTGTACTATTTCCTGCACCCGAGCCAGATCCTGTGCCAGAGCCGGTTCCCGAGCCAGATCCTTTGCCAGAGCCGGTTCCCGAGCCAGATCCTTTGCCAGAGCCTGATCCCGAGCCAGAGCCGGTACCAGAGCCAGTTCCCGAGCCAGATCCTGTGCCAGAGCCGGTTCCCGAGCCAGATCCTATTCCTGAGCCAGTTCCCGAGCCAGATCCTGTGCCAGAGCCGGTTCCAGAGCCAGATCCTTTGCCAGAGCCGGTTCCAGAGCCAGATCCTTTGCCAGAGCCTGATCCCGAGCCAGAGCCGGTACCAGAGCCAGTTCCCGAGCCAGATCCTGTGCCAGAGCCGGTTCCCGAGCCAGATCCTATTCCTGAGCCAGTTCCCGAGCCAGATCCTGTGCCAAAGCCGGTTCCAGAGCCAGATCCTTTGCCAGAGCCGGTTCCAGAGCCAGATCCGGTATCAGAGCCAGTTCCCGAGCCAGATCCTTTGCCAGAGCCTGATCCCGAGCCTGATCCATGTCCTGAGCCAGATCCTGTACTATTTCCTGCACCCGAGCCAGATCCTGTGCCAGAGCCGGTTCCCGAGCCAGATCCTTTGCCAGTGCCGGTTCCAGAGCCAGATCCTTTGCCAGAGCCGGTTCCCGAGCCAGATCCTTTGCCAGAGCCTAATCCCGAGCCAGAGCCGGTACCAGAGCCAGTTCCCGAGCCAGATCCTGTGCCAGAGCCGGTTCCCGAGCCAGATCCTAATCCTGAGCCAGTTCCCGAGCCAGATCCTGTGCCAGAGCCGGTTCCCGAGCCAGATCCTAATCCTGAGCCAGTTCCCGAGCCAGATCCTGTGCCAGAGCCAGATACTGTATTATTTCCTTTACCCGAGCCAGATCCTGTGCCAGAGCCTGATCCCGAGCCAGATCCTTTGCCAGAGCCGGTTCCAGAGCCAGAGCCTTTGCCAGAGCCTGATCCCGAGCCAGAGCCGGTACCAGAGCCAGTTCCCAAGCCAGAGCCTGATCCCGAGCCAGATCCTTTGCCAGAGCCGGTTCCCGAGCCAGATCCTTTGCCAGAGCCGGTTCCAGAGCCCGATCCTTTGCCAGAGCCTGATCCCGAGCCTGATCCATGTCCTGAGCCAGATCCTGTACTATTTCCTGCACCCGAGCCAGATCCTGTGCCAGAGCCGGTTCCCGAGCCAGATCCTTTGCCAGTGCCGGTTCCAGAGCCAGATCCTTCGCCAGTGCCGGTTCCAGAGCCAGATCCTTTGCCAGAGACTGATCCCGAGCCAGAGCCGGTACCAGAGCCAGTTCCCGAGCCAGATCCTATGCCAGAGCCGGTTCCAGAGCCAGTTCCAGTGCCTGATCCATGTCCTGAGCCAGATCCTGTACTATTTCCTGCACCCGAGCCAGATCCTGTGCCAAAGCCGGTTCCTGAGCCAGATCCTGTGCCAGAGCCGGTCCCCGAGCCTGATCCTGAGCCAGTTCCTGAGCCAGAGCCAGTTCCCGAGCCAGATCCTAATCCTGAGCCAGTTCCCGAGCCAGATCCTGTGCCAGAGCCAGATCCTGTATTACTTCCTTTACCCGAGCCAGATCCTGTGCCAGAGCTGGTTCCCGAGCCAGATCCTGTGCCAGAGCCGGTTCCCGAGCCAGATCCTTTGCCAGAGCCTGATCCCGAGCCAGAGCCGGTACTCGAACCAGATCCTGTTCCAGTGCCAGTTCCTGTGCCAGTCCCCAAGCCTCTACCAGATCCTGTACCGTTACTATTGCCTGCGCCTGTACCTGTTCCAGCTCCTGTACCAGAACCAGTTCCCGAGCCACCACCTGAACCACCTCCCATGCCGCTCCCTTCACCACTTCCCCAACCACTCCCTCCGCCACTTCCCCAGCCACTGCCTGAGCCGCTACCTCCTAAACCTTCTCCCCAGCCGCTTCCTCCGCCACTTCCCCAGCCACTTCCTGAACCGCTCCCTCCGCCGTTCCCTGAGCCACTTCCTCCGCCACTTCCCCAGCCAGAGCCGCCTCCTCCACCACTTCCTGATCCCCCATTTCCTGAGCCACTTCCCCAGCCACTACCTCCGCCGCTCCCTCCGCCGTTCCCCGAGCCACTTCCTCCGCCACTCCCCCAGCCAGAGCCGCCCCCTCCACCACTTCCTGATCCCCCATTACCTGAGCCACTTCCCCAGCCAGAGCCGCCTCCTCCGCCACTTCCTGCTCCACCACTTCCTGAGCCACTTCCCCAGCCAGAGCCGCCCCCTCCGCCACTTCCTGCTCTACCACTTTCTGAGCCACTTCCCCAGCCACTTCCTCCGCCGCTCCCTCCACCAATTACTGACCCACTTCCCCAGCCACTACCTGAGCCGCCTCCTCCGCCACTTCCCCAGCCGCTCCCTCCGCCGTTTCTTAAACCACTTCCTCCGCCACTTCCCCAGCCAGAGCCGCCCCCTCCGCCACTTCCAGCTCCACCACTTCCTGAGCCACTTCCCCAGCCACTCCCTGAGCCACCTCCGCTGCCACTCCCTGATCCGCCATTTCCAGAACCACTTCCCCAGCCACTTCCTGAGCCGCCTCCTCCGCCATTTCCTGATCCGATCCCCAGCCGTTTCCTCCACCACTTCCCCAGCCACTTCCTAAGCCGTTCCCCCAGCCATTTCCTGAACCGCTTCCCCAGCCACTTCCTCCGCCACTCCCTGAACCGCTCCCTCCACCACTTCCTGTGCCAGTCCCTGAGCCGCTTCCCCAGCCATTTCCTCCACCGCTTCCCCAGCCGCTCCCAGAGCCACTTACAGGTGGAATCAAAATTCCAATCCCAAACTTTTCACCAGCTCCTGAATCAATCTGTTGAATAGTCAATTAATAAATAAAAGGATTGCCACGTTCCATATATGATGTATGTTTATCCTGTCTAACTGATTCGTTTTCGACAGGAAAACAAAATCAACCTCCCACCACCCTCAAGGTTTTTCAAAATTACAGATTTATTTGGTTAGCAGTGTCTACTTACCAGCACGCATATACTGATAAGTAACCCGAAGAGGGCATTTTTCGAAATCATTTCAGTATCCTCACTCCTTTTCTCCGAGTGAAATTTCAACTGTATCGATGTTGAGTTGGAAACCATTATTTATACCAGAAGTTGCACTCACGGTTGGAAGTGATCTTTGTGGATAAAAAACGCAACGTATCGAGACTAATTGAAATTTATTTATTCAGTTTGACAGAATGTACTCAACAATACTTATGAGTATTTCAATGATGACAATAAGCATTTTGATATGTTTGTTATGCGAATTTTAAGTTACGTGATATTGATCTATGTGTACATCTTGCTATTCGTATCCAGATAAGAGAAGAATACTCACATTTGATCTCCATCTAAAAACGGTATTTCAATCGTTAGTAGCGATCAATGCGCTACTACTGAATGCACTTCAAAATCATTCGATTTCGTTAATTCGTTTAATTTTGAACTAGACCTATCTTATGCCACAAATACTCCGGTTTATGTTCGAGATTGCTATGTATACATGCATAGCAATATGTGAATACATATGTGCTGATTTTGCTTTGAAAAAAGAAGGAATATTTTTGTAAGTTTTTGAAAATTTAATTTGTGGTACAGAATACTCCGAGAATGAGACTTCGTGTGTATGCGAGATTTTCACATTATACTAAAAAAATATTTTTTGGTTAGAAAAAAAATCTACTTTTATTAATCTAACAAATATATAGAAACAGTTTCTAAGATACAATCGGTTTAATGTTTTTGTAGTGAAAAATTAAAAATTTCATAAACTCACTTAGCCATCGGATAGCTGAGGGAAATATGGATCAATAATATATTTCACATTATCCCGATATTGATTTGATAGAGTCACAAACGAGTGACAAAATCTGAAAGTTTTAGTGTATCCGTGCACCGACCGTGGAGAGTTGCCGCCCCATGTTTTAGAAGAAATATAACAGTAGCAATCACTAGACATCTTAATCAGAACCTCAACAAAAAGTTACAAGATGTATTGTTGTAACATGATTTGTTTGATTTCAACGTTATAACTGAGTACGTGTCACGAGAAAAACGGGTTAATTTAAACTGTCACGTTCTTATTTTTCAACATAATCGATCTTTTTATGGTCTTTTCACGGGAATGTTTGAAAACGCATGAATGTTTCATACTTTTATCTCTTTGTTTTCAAGTGCCTAATCGAAGGTATCAACACATTTGAGATTTGTAGATCGCTGGAAAAGCTGTAACTTAAAAAGGCTGGACATAATATAATATTTAAATTTCATCACGTAGCTTTAATTAGTTTTCGGTAGTATTTTTGTGTGTATCACTTTCATGAAAACTATTAGGTATTGTTATGCGAATCCTAAGGTAGATTACAGGTTGAAAATCAGACTCTCTAGTAAGAAGCTTTAGACGTAAACAAAGAAGTTAGAAGTTGTACATATGAATATCACAAATGAATTTTCCAATTTTTGAGATAATATTTGACATATTTAGTGATTTTTTTTATTTACACCTTTTGTGTATTCAAAAAATCGTCTTAGTTGGTAGTATATTTCATATGTATGCAAATGAATTTTATATATAAATATATTAGGAATTTATATTATTATACATAGATAAAATTAAATTAGAATTATTTGAAACTATTTTTGAATATTTTGAATACTAGTTTCAATGATTCACTCCTGTAAAGCATGCTCTTCGACTGACACGTACATACAAGCTGACTCACAAATTCAGGACCGAGAAGAGTGAACTTGTATATTTGTAATAAGTAAATATTTGTTATTGGCTTATACATTAAACACGAATATATATTGTAGCAGGATGGTATATTGGCCATGGTCTCACAAATATGCTCGTTACAACCCCCTTCCAAACGTCAACGAGAGATGTATCTCAAAATCCGCTCGCTCGCTCAATCCGTTATGGCGGAGTCTGAACAGGCGGTCGAAGCTGAAACTTGTGTGTGCTTCGAGAGTATTATCGCAGGTTGAGCTCATCCCGGGCATCATCCCAGATAGTAAGCTAAGAAGAGATTGGAATGTAGGAAAGCGGGATTATGGGAAAAAAATCTTGTGGGTTTTCTCGTTTGGCTCTATGTATTAGGGTGGCAACTTGGCAATGTTCTCACAAATATACGTGCGGTGTTTCCGAGCAGACGGAGAATCATACCTCAATCTACTAAAACCCGACAGGCCATCGAAACCACTGGACCACCGACATACTGCCGACTTCGACGTTTTCTAGCCGGTACAAAGAGTGAAGTTGACATATTAGATCCCTATCCTGCCAGAACTAGCTCTTAGATGATACATACATACATACATATCCTGATCCTTCCTTAAAAAAGTGATGTGAAGCCTCACTTCTGATGATTTGATTGGCTAAGACCAAACCCTGAGACATGTAGTGTATAGAGTCAATATAGAGACTATAGGTAGAGTACAGACTACAGAGATGTCCCTATGGTATGGTTAGGTTAAGGTAGGAGACATTGGAGAAGGATCAAGTACATCGTACAGGCTCGCTCATTTGCATCCAGGCTAAACTGCAAATTCGAGCTTTTGGATCTACTTTTTGAAAGGACATCAGAAGCTGGATAAAAATGACACGCTCGTGTACGCCAGATATCTAAATGTATATATATTCATTTCGAATAAAGGCGCGCGAAGCGCGTTGAAAATGCACTAGTAGTCTCAAGAAAGGGAAAAAAGTTTTCACAGTAACATCTGATTTGATGATCATCTGATTTTGTAATAGGTTGAACTCAATATATGATCACCTCGGACTGTAATTTATGATTTTTAGACCTTATGAGGGAGCTTTTTGGAACATTCTATATGAATTGATACAAATTATCAATTTTAGAAAGACAGTGTACCTCAACCTTGTTGGAATTGTAGTCTTTCTATTCCAGGTTTTTCCAGGTGTCATTGAGGTGTAATTTAAGGTTGAAAATGACCCTAATATAGACCATAGCATAACTAGAAACTTTGACAACTCATCAAAACGCATTACAATGCAAAACGTGTAGACATGAAAAAAAATCCCTAGATTGAATTATCTTTGATGTCGATTTCACAGAGAATCGCATATGCAAATGTAGGTTTCGGCGAATATAGAAGATATATTTAACTTGCATGATGATCAACATAATATTCGGAAAAACATTTAGTAATAATCCTGATAAAAACTGGACATGAATTATTCCTAACAGACTTGACCTGCACCTGAATAAATACGGCTCAGCTCGAGTACTGAGTTGTTCATGAATGAAATATAAGTTTATTCACAAAATTTACTAAGAATGAATGTTAATCACGCTATCATAAACGTACATAACAAAGGGTTACTCTGAATATAATTTCTTTTTCAATAAAAATAATAAATATTGACAGCTATTGGATTCTCCAAGGACGGTTTTGATAAGCACGAGAGAGGACAAAGTACATCGTATTCTTTCATATTATTCTTGATGATCCAAGCGTATCTTATTTTCCACGAATAAATAAAGCGTTAATTCTCATATTGATCCGTTATTTAAAAAGAAATAATGATTGTTCGCTGCCGAAAAAAATATTTTCAGTTAGATTGGAACAGAACAGAAGTGCACGAAATTTCCTTAATTTTTATGATCCAGTTATTTTTCTCAGATAATGAAGTGCTGCTCTAGATGTTGTTTCTTCTTTCGTGAACATATTCCTTGCCGTTAAATTTATAATTACTAATTTTCGTTAGTTAAAAATAATACGAAGTGGAACATATTTTCATGTACTCTCCATAATAAAGGTGTATCTCATTTTGTAGCGTAAAGGACATTCAAAAGTTGAAATAGATATCGAGAGACAGGAAGCGTGACATACATAAAGGGCCACATGCATCAAATTCACATAACTGGGAAACCTTATTTTCGGACTCACCATTTGAATACTTGAGATTGGGGTCTCGAATCCTGCTGAAACTCTAGAAGGTGGTTTGTAGTTATTCTAAAAGGTAATAAGGTAACTGCAGGCAATTTGGCACGTTTGTCAGATTTCGAATTTCCGATGCTCTCTGAGCATCAGTCGCCCTCGGGTCATGTTGGGGGTATCAAAAGAAAATTTTCGGTCCCTTCCCCACCTATTTAGCCGTTAAAACAATTCTCCTACAACACTTTGAAGTTTCACTTACTGATTTTTTCTCCCTTTTCTTATTTCACTATTCACACTCACTAGGAGAGGTTGTCATCTTCGGGTGCTCAATCTTGACCGAACTGCCAGAACTTGTTCCTGGGTATATTATGAGATACCTGGTGCAGCCATTCAGTCTAACGCTCCCAATAACTTGACTTATGGCTCTATGCGAGCCTGGTTAGAACACTATTTTTACCATTATTGGCACGAAAAAGCTATTTTGGTTTTCCACTCCTTCCACAGCATATCTATCTTCACGCATCTCTTCATATACCCTGAAATACGTCTCAATGACATATTGTAATTTTTTTGGTTATTTTAATCACTTTTGGGTACTCTTAATAAATCATAGTGGTGTGGATCAATCGTAATCACATGGATTATGTTGTTTCCAGTGTTTTCAGGGTATATGAAGAGATGCGTGAAGATAGATATGCTGTGGAAGGAGTGGAAAACCAAAATAGCTTTTTCGTGCCAATAATGGTGAAAATAGTGTTCTAGCCAGGCTCGCATAGAGCCATAAGTCAAGTTATTGGGAGCGTTAGACTGAATGGCTGCACCGGGTATCTCATAATATACCCAGGAACAAGTTCTGGCAGTTCGGTCAAGATTGGGCACCCGAAGATGACAACCTCTCCTAGTCAGTCTAAAAAATCAGGTGTTAATAATTTTTATCTCTCAAAGTATCATTACTCTTTTTTATGTAAAAACATCTCATCTTTCGATTGATCTCAACAGATTTTACAAAACTATTTTTTATTCTACTCAAATTGCTATTTTTCGCATCAAAAATGAGTGAAGCATCAAAAACGTGCCCCCCTGTGCGTTTATAAATGGAAAGACTGAGTAAAATCGTTGAATATTTTTCTAGACACATTACAATAATTTAGATATGTATTTTTGAGTTGAATGTCAAAAGTTTTGTATAAATTTTACTGGGAACACGATTGAGAGTATACTTTAATGACAATTTAATCGTCCCTGTAGGCTTATATAGACTGTAACAAATGATTAACCCGTTGAGCACCCACTTCCGAAAAATTACGTAAAACACCGACATGGGTCCAGCGGACCCGAGCATGAAAAATGCTGATAAATTTTTTCCCTATGCATATAATGGCTTTTGGATTTTTTCACGTACAGTTCAAACATCGTTTGAGAGAGCTGCATGAAAATTGTTGTCAAAGAAAGAAAATTTCATTTAATGAAAGAAAAAAATCGTTGAAAAAAAAATTAGGAAAAATCGATGTTTTTTTAAAAAATTTATAACGCCTTTGTTTTTTCATATTTTTACTTCAAATTTCCAGTAAAAGCGTATTAAGTACTGTAGTTTACGATAAAAATAATTTTATAAGGGTCTCCTGAAAAAAAGGTATCCCGAGAAAAAAGATGTTGCACCGATCAGCACATGGGCACTACTAAACGTTTCGACGGGGATCAAAGACTACGCGGGCCTATTCTAGTAGGCTCAAACTATAATAAATTTCATATAATTGAATCTATCAGCAATGAAATATTACACTTTTAACATTATTTTTGGTTTTTTGACGAACATGTGTATGATACACGTGTTAAATTAAACAATTGTATTATAGAATTGTTTTAATGCCAATCAAATTGATTATTATAATCAATTTATTGGCAAACAACATCATCTTCCTCATTGCTGATAGATTCAATTATATGAATGTGTCATAAGGAAGAATAGAATCACTCACTGATGAATATTGTTATTCATGGGTTGTATCAATGTTACTATAAAAGAGTAACAGTGATTTGTTTTCATGGATAAGAATACTCATTGAAAATATATAATAAATTTCGCTGAAATTAGGGTTCGCCGCAGTCCGGCCACGTGTCGGCCACCGCTCGTACGGACCCGCTTCAATCTCTCCTCGACTCGGTTGGCTTGAAATCGAGCTGCAGGTCGTTGATATGTTGCGCCCCTGTGCGGACTGCGTCGCGAATAAGCAGCACTGCGCGCGACTCCTTTAATATCTGCACGCCTGCGACGCCGGGACGCCGCGCATACAACTTCAATCCAGCGCCACCTGCAGCATAGCTTACTTTTCGACAATAGTCATATCTAATACGGAGTGAGTCGCCAAGTGGACACTGGTCAAATTTACCCTAAAAGCCTCGACGATCTTTGCCTCCGACAGTATAACATGTAAAAACCCGATAAAGTTTCACAGAAAACATGAAATTATCGAATTTTCACCTATTTAGTTATGGGTCTTCCTTGACTTCAGTCCACCACTCTATCGAATCCGTCATCTTGATTTCGTTAAAATCTAAGATCTTCAGATTCGAACTCAGCGATCTTGAATCTCGATCTCCATCTCCATCTCCATCTTCAGATTCTCAGATTCGAGATCAGTGACTCCAAAAACCTTGGAAATGATCTCTTGATGATCTCTATCATTTGTTCGTCTTAAATTTTATCATTTCATGTAACAGCATAATCTTCAGTTACGAGTGTTGAAGATTATCATACTTGTCTCAAGAAGTTTCGCATTTTGAAAATAAACAATAAGATATCACTACCTCTGATTTACCCAATCTGTTGAATCCTAACTATATCTTACTCCCCATATCAATCAAAGAGGACGTATTTTTGCGTTTAATTTGATTCATCTTGATTTGGTGGATGCTTTGATTACATATATCTTCCGTTCTTCAAATTTTGATAATTTGTAGACTTGAAGCAAATTATTTCCAATATAAACGGTCCGGAAAAAAGTTAGTTGTTTTGAATATATGCATCATAAAAAAATTTGTTTTAACGATTGACAAATGAGTCAAACTCTTGAAGAGTTAACTCTCAGAATATTACGTCTCGATGTTGATCAAATTCTCATGTTCACACGTACGTACATATACACGCACACCATATCAACTCCGAAATTGGAAAAGAGATGAAATTTCTCGTGAAATGGCACTTTTCATAAATCCAAATCTGAAATGGAATTATAATACTAAGAGAGGTGGGGGGCTTGACACTTGCAGGCCGTAATTGTCGGATTTCGGCACGATTCGCATTTTTTATCGCGTGGCGAGAATACGTGAATCAATTATGATCGGGCTAATTGCTTCTCAGCTCATCTACTTATATGCGATTAACCGATGCGATTTTACGCCTCGTATTCATAATGGTCCAACGGGAAAACTGATATTTCTTCAAGAGCTAATTTGATTTTCTTCACCAGCATTTATATTGCCTGCGTGTCCACTCATTATAGGTACTATAAGGCTGCGAATTTATCGCTCGCATGAATCGCTCGCATCTATATATGTCTTTGTGGTGATTTTGTAATTTCAACGGTGGCATTATTCGTCGAGTGTTCGATATTCAAGATTACTCTCGGCGCATGTATAACAATGGCTCGTCCAAAACGTATATATACATATATGAACACATGTGCATGCATACATACATACATACATACACAATAGTGAGGGACATTGTGTAACGAGCACGGAAAGTTGCCAATTGCACACGCGATTGCTAATGGCAACTGTACGGGCGTAAAAAACGTGCAGGGGCATCAAAAATGATGTATCGCTTCAATCGTGTGGTAGTTTCATGACGTTCTAGCGTTACGAAATGACACTATGGCTCATTTTCAACATGTTCGAAAAAGGTGAAAAACGATTTGTTTAGAGCAGCTGAGGGTAGTGAGAGTCGCTGTTAACGTATTTTGTCGGGGCAAAATAAAAGAAAATGATCAGCTGCGCAGAGAGAAGAGTAGGAGAGAAGGTTGGAGAGGAAGCGATGTTTTTCGGGGAAAATCTGAATGTGCCCCGCGCGTTTGCAGCAAGCCAAACGAACGGCTGCACATCCGCAGCCAAGCGATTGCGCCGATTGATATGTGCATAATGCCGCGAGTGCGGCTACAACTGCACCATATACATATAACTATAGCTAGCCCAGCTGCTCAGCCCATCAGAGTTACGACTGCATTGAATGGGTCGAGCCAGCCACGGCCGCACGCCACCATCTCAACTGCACATATATATGCGCGCGTTACTCCAACGCGAGTTTCATGCTCGTGCCGCCGCGTAAGTCGTTTGGTTGGCGGTGAATCCAGATAATCAGAAGGATTTTAATGAGGCTCAATAGTGCACAGTTACACTATAAAAATGATCCTTCAATTCAAGTGTGAAATCTTAATTATTGTTAGTTTAAGATGCAAAAAATTCAAATACGAATGAAGTAATTAAAATGACAATTTTCATTTTTTATTTCATTTTATTTTATTTTATTTTATTTTATTTTATTTCATTTGGAATGATACACGGGTTTGTTTATTCTGTTTTGAAGGAAAAGAGTCATTTTCGAAACATGAATCGTAGTCCGATTCATGTAATTAATTTAATTCAAGTAAAAATGTTGATTGTAATGAAGTAGAGAATAATACAATATGAAAATACTATATGACATGCTGTTTGTGTGTGTGTGTGTGTGTGTGTGTGTGTGTGTGTGTGTGTGTGTGTGTGTGTGTGTGTGTGTGTGTGTGTGTGTGTGTGTGTGTGTGTGCGTGTGTGAGTTTTTATGTACAGTATATCTGTATCTATGATTTTCAGTGAATTTAGATATACTGTACGATGCATAAGATCGAAACCAACTCGCAGTTAATATCTCTGATAAATCAAATTACGTTTGAGTGAATGGTCGTATATGTGGGAATCATTGATGTACCCAAAAATCATTTCGGAGTGTTTCGTCAAAATTGGCCACCAAAATTCACGACGTCTCGTAGTGATTTAGACGCCTTACGTTACACAATATTGAATTCACATGTTTTTCATAATCACATCATATTAACGCAGTCGAATAATTCACTTGTTATAAGCACACATAATTGTCCACTTTTCAAGGCACTGAATCGAATGTCGATGGACATTTGTTTGGTTGTCTCTCTCGGCGGGGATCGAACCGATAAACTGCACCGAGCGCCTTGTTCTTGCCGCGCAGGGTCAGCTTGTACTTGTCAGTCCAAGCGTACGGCTTACGTGACTGAGCCATCCACGCCGACCTGAAACGTTTTTACACGCACATGATTTAGATAATATGCAAATCACATGCAGCATAAAATACATATTTGATACACAGTCAACTCTCGAGTGCTACAATCGCACTGAAAAAAATTACCAAAGTCAAATATACTATGTCACATAGCAAGATTAAAAGTTGTATGGGTAAAATAGTGTGAAAAATAGTAGTTCCAACATATTTCCTCATTAGAAACAATAAAATCACTGTGAAATCAATATTTTATCATGGTAATAGGTCAACTTTACGCGGACTCGACTATATATATATGCGGATACACTTATCTCGACTATATTCCTCATATTTTTGATAAATTTCAGCCAAATTCCTAGCCCACGCAATTTTTCAAAGCATTAAAAATTTCTTGCATTTCGATCAATACATTGAAATGATTCATATACAGTTTGATTCCGAGAGAAATATGTAGTGATTCCTACTATAAATGAACTATAGTTAATAGCTAACAGTTTGGACCAGCTAGCACTTATAGTGGATTTAAGTAAAAATATATAGTAAAAATATATAGTAAAAATATATTGTTTTTACTATTTATTTAGTGTTGCTTACTAAATTTGTAGTTATATACTCTTAATGCGCAATACTATGAATATCTATTGTCTGAGAACAAACTATTTTAATGTTAAATAATTATCCGTATCATTTCGTATTACTTTTTTAAAGAAGGATATTTGGGATATCGATCAAGTGGAAAATAAAATGAGATGCTTTTTCAAACAAAGATTTATATTTATACTTCTCAAATATGAAAACATCAAGATATCGTAATAACACATTTTTTCATGTCTTACAAAGTGTACAAGTTATATTGTTTCATGACTTTAGAACTGAAAGAGTTTCTTTATCAGTTTCTCTTTCTTCCAATAATTGAAATGGCCATTTAGACTGACCGCTTCGTAAAGTTCCGGAACTGCACAAAAATCTTTTATTTCTGTATGATAATGGGAAGCTTCAATATTTGGAAAAATTGGGGGGAATCATACTTGAACTTGCTAAAAAGGCTTGGCTAAATTTACATAAAAAGTATACGGAATATATTTGGCATAACTATATCCATACAGTCGAGACGTATAGTGAATTTCACTATCACAGAATATCGATTATACAATAAATTTAGTATTTCTCACAAGAAAATGTGTTGGAACTACTATTTTCCATCATACTATGTGAAATAGTAGATTTATGAAACTATTAATCTTGTACAAGTCCATCGTGAAAAGTTTTGCAAACGTGTTCTAATAATAATTTCTAATAAATCCATAATAATTGATTCAGATAATATGCAGGTAACTGTTACGATCACTAATGCATTTCATTGAAAAGCTTTCCGTTATTATCCACAAATGGAGTATTTTTGTGCAGTTGTTAAGTTCAATGAAATGGTTGGCCGAAATGGACATCTACTGCACTTACTCAAAGCGAGAGAAAGGGATAGTGAAAAACTCTTTCCATTTCGAATTTGATAAAGAATATTTTTTGACCACTTTTTCATATTAATCCATTCTCCACGTAATCGATCACGATGAACATCTTTCATTGAAAAAATTGGTACGCAATGCTGTGTGGCTAATCACTCGAGAGTCAATTTATATTCAAGATCGAATGATGTATGAGGATGTTGGTTAAACAGCAGAGATTCATGGTATCGCGTGCGCGCGCGCACCCAAAGAGCATATGCGGGAATACATTGTACACATTTAGTAAGCTGCAACAATAACTAATTGTAATGATAAGAGAATATTTTTGTCACGTAAATGTACACGATAAGTGATAGCGCTGGTACACAGTGAAACTATATTTTATAGTTGATTCGTAGTAGGAATCACTATGTGTGTTGCCTCGGCGTGTTGCTGTTGATGATCAATTGAGGCACACGTGAATATGTAGGATTAACGCGGAATAAAGTGTGCGGTGGTAGTTAGCTTGATACGTGTCTGATCGTCGCTCATTACTGGGCTGCAGGGCGAATGGAGAATATTGGATGGGTCGAATCAAGCTGCAGCTGGCCGTTGGCTAGACAAACGCTCGCTCGATCGCACGTAATATCAGTAGCCGCAGCGCATCGCGTAATTGGATATTGCTCGCGGTCTTTTGGTTGCGCGCCGCCAACATCAAACGCGCCCATATACTAGGCCTGGCTGCCCCAATTAATTCAACAAAAGTTTATCTTGCCAGTAAAATGTGTACATAGTGTGTCGCGTAGCTAGTCGGCCTATCGGTATAATAAATAGAGAACAAAAATTCAACTTCGGTAAAAAGTATTTTTATTCTCGCACTGTATTATTGTTTAGTCTTGCTTACTACATTTGTACAATATATTGCTGTACTCTTAGTGCGCGTGATCCTATATATAAATCTCTATTGTCTAACCAACTGAGACCACAGCTCAGTGATGGGGATGAGCGATTGAAGGAAATTTCTTATATAACACAAGTGAATATTCACTTGAGTTCCATGAGATTCTATAGCTTTGTAAAAGGTTTGCCATCAAAACTCATGGCACCCAAGTGATTACACGAGAAATTCCATGTAGTTCCATTCGATCACGCATCCACCTTCACACAGTGATTTTTCAATTTTATACACAGTACAATGCCAGTAGAAACAGCCGGAAACGGCCAGACGCTATTGAATCGCGTCAATCGCCGGGCTCCCTGGATGGTAGTTTTGAGCCGCCTCTATATGGTGACTATATTTTTACCATGCATACCATGCATATTTTTACCATCACAAATTCGATTTCAGTGTAATATCGCGATGGCCATGTGGAATTAGTAAACTCCACTATCTTAAGGGGGGGGGGGGTAGGGTTTTGAAGGCAGAAAAAAACAGGTTCTTACAGATTTTTTTTTGGGCGTACGGTGAAAGTACATTTATTTCTGATTATTGTACATTAAAGAGTAGTAATTGAACTATATTTTGTGAAATATTGGTTGAAAAATATTGAAAATTGACCGAATGGCAGCAATTCTTCGCAGGCGCCTCAGAAAAAACCGCTGCCAAGTGCCTTAGCAGTATGCTTTCTCAAAGGGGCTTCAACATCACCCACAAACGCGTGCCAAACCTGTATTTTCACCTTTCCACTAGCGTAGATACTATCATCTATTTTTCAAAAATTACAAAAAAATTATTTAATCAATTCAATTCGTATCTTTGTGACTGTGTAAAGTGTCGTTCTTTTTCAATTGACCAAACTTTGTCGCGACTGTTGATGTCTGCCCGAGCTCTCTTATTATTTGATCAAATGCAACAAAGCAAACGGTTCTAGGTTCTACACGATGCGAGACATTTGGACCTGCATAATTTTTCGATCAGTTCATCTTGTGACTGTCATACGGTTAAATGGCGGTCAAAATCAATCCGCACTGCCCTTAAGTCCGTATTTAGCACACTTGAAGACTCATTTTGATCATTTTCGACGGCAAAAGACACCAAATTTTCCCAATTTTCTCTATAGTACGTTGAAAATACTGGAAACGAAACTTACATAAATTTTTTTCCCCATTAGCAACGGTTGCTAGGGCGGTGAGCAACGGTTGCTAAGGAGCTAATTGGGAAGATTTTGTTCTTTGCCGTCGAAAATGATGGAAATAGGTCTTAAATTATTAATTTCCAACCTTCATAACGGTTGCTAGGGAAGTAAACAACGGTTGCTATGAAGAAAATAGAACAATTCAGTGTCCTTGGCCATCGAGTGTGACTTAAAACTGATTTTCCGGCTTGCCCCAATGAACACTCATAAGGATTTGTGAGAAAACACGTTAGAAACGGTTGCTAAGGAAATAACCAACGGATTTTGCTGAAAATTGAACTCGTGATAGATCTTGCCACAACTAACCGGTGTGCGAAATTTCAGTAAGATCGGACGATACTTCGAAAGTTATCCTAGACAAAAGAAACGAAAATTTTTACACCTTAGCAACGGTTACTAGAGAAATAAACAACGGATTTTGCTGAAAATTGAACCCGGCCGAGATTTTGCCGCGACTAACCTGTGTGCAAAATTTCAAGAAGATCGGACCATTTCTTCGAGAGTTATCGTGGACGAAAAAAACCGCTGCCAAGTGCCTCAGCAGTATGCTTTCTCAAAGTATTGCAATTGAACCTCAATTTGCATTAATCACCACTCTTTGAGAAAGCAAAATGAACCTTTAACTTATTTCCTCCACTCCATAGTAACGGTTGCTATGGTAAATATCCGAGCTTCGGTGTTCTTACTTCTTAGTCGTCAACAGTTCCGAAAATGGACCTCCAACTGACTTTTCCCACTCCATAGTAACGGTTGCTAAGGACGTAAACAACGGTTGCTATGGTAAATGTCGGAGCTTCGACGTTATTACTTCTTAGTCATCAACAGTTCCGAAAATGGACCTCCAACTGACTTTTCCCACTCCATAGTAACGGTTGCTAAGGACGTAAACAACGGTTGCTATGGTAAATGTCGGAGCTTCGATGTTCTTACTTCTTAGTCACCAACAGTTTCAAAAATGGACTTCAAACTGACTTTTCCCACTCCATAGTAACGGTTGCTAAGGACGTAAACAACGGTTGCTATGGTAAATGTCGGAGCTTCGACGTTATTACTTCTTAGTCATCAACAGTTCCGAAAATGGACCTCCAACTGATTTTTCACACTCCATAGTAACGGTTGCTAAGGACGTAAACAACGGTTGCTATGGTAAATGTCGGAGCTTCGATGTTCTTACTTCTTAGTCACCAACAGTTTCAAAAATGGACTTCAAACTGACTTTTCCCACTCCATAGTAACGGTTGCTAAGGACGTAAACAACGGTTGCTATGGTAAATGTCGGAGCTTCGACGTTATTACTTCTTAGTCATCAACAGTTCCGAAAATGGACCTCCAACTGATTTTTCACACTCCATAGTAACGGTTGCTAAGGACGTAAACAACGGTTGCTATGGTAAATGTCGGAGCTTCGATGTTCTTACTTCTTAGTCATCAACAGTTCCAAAAATGAACCTCCAACTGACTTTTCCCATTCCCTAGTTACGGTTGCAAGCGATATAAACACCGGTTGCTAGAGACATCAACAATGGTTTATACGGGAAAGGTCTCTTTGATTGTTATAGAATCCCATAAATATACAAACCCAAATGATCATTTATCATGAATTATATGGGAACTTATCGAAAACACGCTAGCAACGGTTGCCATGGAATCAAACAACGGATGTTGCTGAACACCGAACTCGGTTCACATCTGCCGGAGACCGACCTGTGTGCAAAATTTCAGGACGATCGGACCATTCCTTCGAAAATTAACGTACGACAAAAAAAGTCAGTCTGAAGCTGAATTTTGTATCTCCATAGCAACGGTTGCTAGGAGAATAAACAATGGTTGTTCCAAAATGAATGTCTTATCGATTCTCATCGATCGTCGTCGAAAGAATTGGAGACCCATCGTGCATTGATGATGATTTTCGGAGCTTTTATCAAAAAACGTTAGCAACGGTTGCTAGAGAAATAAACAACGGAATTGGCTGAAAATTGAACTCGACCGAGATTTTGCGGCGACTAACCTGTGTGCAAAATTTCAGGACGATCGGACAATTCCTTCGAGAGTTATCGTACGACAAAAAAAAGTGCACGTACGTACATACGTACGTACGTACATACGTACGTACGTACGTACGTACATACATACAGACATTTTCGGATTTCCATGTTTTTCGACCCGTAGATTACGAAAATCGAGGTCCCGAAGTCCGATTCGGTGGGTCGATTTTTACCCCGTTACAAAGCTTTCTCTTTGAGAAAGCAAAAACGTTACACACATACATACACACACACACACACACACACACACACACACACACACACACACACACATACATACATACAGACATTTTTGGATTTCCATGTTTTTCGACCCGTACATCACGAAAATCGAGGTCCCGAGGTCCGATTCGGTGGGTCGATTTTTGCCCCATTACAAAGCTTTCTCTTTGAGAAAGCAAAATACATTTTGCGGTGCACGTCATACCTCAGCACTGGATCATCTGAATTGAAATAACCAAAGTTTTTCCCTTAATTTTTATGCCCCTGTAGGTATCTCTGTCGAGTTTTTCCATTTTTTTTAAATTTTTTAACTTTTTACAAGACTTGAAAGTGAAAATACCGATTTTTGGCCTAAATTCATGATTATTGTTGTTAATAATGAAAAAAATAAAATCAAAAACGAAAAAATCTCAACAGGGTTACCTCATAAATTATGTAAGGAAATACTGTAAAAAATTTGAGAACGATCGGTTGAATAGATTTTGAGATACAGAGTGCACCGACTCAAAAAACATCGATTTGAGAAAAACGCGTTTACAGTTTTTCGTAGCGGCCCAAGAGTCGTTCGAGACACGCCTACTTCCAAAGCTATATCTTTGTGAGTTTTGCTCCGATTGACTTCCTATTAACAGACAACATTCTTGAGTTACTATACTTTCATAATATGCAATAAAAAAAATCACTTTTTTTGAACCCTCAAAACCCTACCCCCCTTAAACATAGTAATTATTACCGGAAAAAGCTTCATCTTTGAAAAAGCAAATATAATGTATGTTGTTGAAGTTAATTTGCTCATATATTGAAGATGGACAAACTAGAGTTTCAATTTGTTAGAAGTGTCGATATTGTATGGAGCAGACAATTTATGAATACAGAAATAGATGCCATCAATATTTATTATTTATTAATTTATTATTATTTCACTTTCATCAAATAGATTTAACAATTATGTTGTTTCAAAAGCATGGACACGTACCGAAGAAACTGAATGTTACAAAATCGGGTATGTCTATACATTTGACTGCAGACACATGAACCATCGTCAAATCCTCGGAATGGTTGCGTCTTTCTGTTAAATAACACCTGAAGGATTTTGTATAAAAAGAATGGTTCATGTCAAGTCAAATGATGTCGATGCTCCACAAATGCTTGTACAATTTTGAAGCGAATGAATTATATTGATTTGTAATAATGCTGTATAATTGTAATTAAGTAACGTTTGCTCAGCAGTTATTGTAGAACGAACTAGAATTACAGTAAAAATCTGGTTGAATAGTAAACTTCACAATAATTTACATAATCAAATTTTTGTCAGTGCAATATCGCAATACTAACCGATATAATTTGTATTCGTGCGCGCATCACTAAACTTACTTATTGGGCTGATTTACGATTTAATATGTGTACGCGCGGAATATGTATCCACTATTGAGGATCGAGCAAATAGATAAATAGACATACCGTACGAAGCGTGGAATACGATATTGATAGAACGTGTGGAAAATGGAGGTATTGCGGCCGGGGGCCACGGGTGAAAGATGCTGGCATTCAACACCGCGAGTCTGGTGATGATTGGTGTGACGGCGATTCGGTCGATCGCGATACCGCACTCGAGTTATAGCGACACAGCAGTTTGAAATCTGTGCCCAGAGAGAGAGAGAGAGAGAGAGAGAGAGAGAGAGAGAGAGAGAGAGAGAGAGAGAGGGAGAGAGAGAGAGAGAGAGAGGCTGTCTTTGTCTCGAAACGAAGAACATGCGCAAGAAACGAACGCTCCTGAAGCGCATCTTCGGACGGCCAACTACACTGAGTAAAATACGATTATGACAGTTTACTATTTGAACATCATAGAGAATAACATTGTAGTCGTTGTACTATTTATTTTTCAAGCCAAGCTGCTTTGTTCCCAGTAAAGCTTGCGATTATCGGACAGTAAAGTTTGATAATACCGTTCATTATGTCAATTATTGTAAACTTTACTATTTTATATCAGCTTTTTACCAGCACGTAAAACGTTAGTAAATCATTCATAGAACATTTTAACGATTATCAATTAATCGATTCGAGCAATTGATGTATTTTTTAAGTTGTTTATTGTTAATATGCTTCAGGCACGATTGCTTGCTTTTGCCTCTACTCGACTACAGGAAGCTTCGTGATCGCGCGCAAAGTTACTTTTTTCGATATATCCATCCATCTAAGACTTGCCGATCTTGTTCGAAGCTACAACCTCTTGTGCGGCAAATCTACCCTCTGACCAGTCTGCTCTCTAATTCACTTACAGTCGAATTCTCACTGTAGCTACAGTGACTTTCCACTGCAATCCAGTGGAGCGTCACTGTATTGTAGTACAGTGAGATGATTCACTGTGAGGAGTTTAGTGAGTGATGTCACGTATTATTGCAATTTTCACACATTCGAAAGAATCGAAATTCTGAGCTGATTGTTTTCCCGGCGCGGCGCAATTGGCAGCGCGACTGACCGCGAATATGTCAGGAGGAGACCATAGCCCGGAGAGCGTAAATTTTTTCTCTCTCGTAATATCTTGCTTTACCAATGAATTGTATGGTTCACTAAGCCCGATAAATCAATTATTTGGAGGAAAAAAAAATGAATAACCCTGAAGCTGGTTGTATTATTGCCGGGCAGAGACGGCCTCACTTTCTTGTGCGTTTATTCAGCTGTGTGATCGCAGTATATCTTGAGTAACTCAATTTTGATTGATAAGTGAATGATCCAGCCAAATTGAGCTATCTCAAACTTTGCCTTTACAGAAAGTAAAGCTTTGCTACACTCGTATATGATTCACTTGAATACATACAAGCATTTCGATTTACTAATTCAACTGGTGTTCCAACTACTTGAGCAATTGACTTTCTTGTGATGTCTAAGGGGGCTGCAGAATCATAAATTATTTTTATACGCTCAAAACACTATCCGTTGATTATAATAGCAGCTACTCATAAGGCAACAGACTCAATATATAGTACTAAAATTGAGTCGACGTGATTTTTTACTAAATCTCAGCTGGAAATCAGATAAATGTATTACTTTGAGTAATTCTGACTAAACTTGAGTAGGAACATCGGATCACGAATTGTGGGTGCAGGAGGTGATTTATAATTGTGCGTACCGTTATGTTGCAGGAGAACGGAGCGCTCGGCACTACTTGTTCCTGGGCGACGACTCGGGTTCGGCTCACCGGCGCGGCGAGACTAAAAGTGCCCGAACGAGGCGGCAGAAGCACGAGAAAAAGCAGCAGCAGCAGCCCAAGAAGAAGCAAGACCCTTTGGCCAGGCTCAACCACACTTTGGTCGCGAGCCTCGACCCGAGCTGTTTTGGCAAGCAGCGCACCGCCACGGCACCCGTCAAGCCTCCCCTCGTACAAAATGCCATTTCTCTCAAGTACACAAGGTATGTACACGTCGAGCTACCTTCTCGCAGCTTTGCGTGTCGCTGTCGAGTTACGCGCGCATCAATTATACCGCGCTACTTTGTTTCTCATTTCAACCATGATACCAACACCAACACACCTAACAAACTAACTCATGAGTAAACAAAATATGCGCACTTGAAAATTAATTACTCGGCGGCACATCAGTCGTTGGTAGAACGTGGATGCTTTGGGCTGATGCGCTTTGGGCAATATCGCATGGGCAAACTCTTCCAGATAAATAATTACGATGCATAATGGGTGAAACACAAAATTTCCTTGTAATCTCACTTTTTCCGATAAATCCTGTGGTAATTTACTAAACCCAATAAATCGCAATTGTTTGAGTTGCATACGCGCGGACAATACACCGGCTTTCTGCTCCTATCTACTGGACAAACAAAACATGTCAAAAGTTTATAATAAATATCTACGCAAACGTGATTTTGAGATTATTTCGATCCCGTATGATTGTACCTGTAGGCGTACAGGGGATATGTAACAAGTGATTATGAAAATGTGCCATATTGGCTGCACGTGTATCTTCATTTGCTCAATTTGAGTTACTTGGTTGTTAAAATAGACAAATGGTGATTATAGCAATGGTTTCTGATAATTCTTAAGCTGCCCTTTAAGATGCCGCGCGCCGTTCGCTATATATTTTGATATTTCAATTTTATCATAGTTAAATTTGCGAAAAACCCTTAGAGGTGGCTGTAGTCAAGTTGCATGAATATATGTGTTATTTGACCAAAATCATCGAGAGACAATATTTTTTTGTCTCGTAGAAAAAATCCTTCACGGCCGAATCATAGATATCAAGTGATAGTATATGAATGCGAGGACGGATTTGTCCTGGAGGATCCGGAACAAGACCGTCTCTACTGCAGTGGCGCCGCTTGGCTGGGGGTCGTTCCTCGATGTGTACGGAAACAAGGTAAATTCGCCAGTCAACTATTCTGGATAAATCATCCCAGTCGTTCAGATAAATCCGCATCACAAATTCGACTCGCGTCACGCCACCAAAACATCGAGCGCTAATGCTCGAGATGGAAATTGTTTTAACACACAAATCCATGTGACGCGTAGAATTTGATGGAGCAAAATATTTTCGTTTGTTGGCTTGGAGAGATGGTATATGGTGTTTCGCGCGCGCGCAATCCGAATCATTTTTATTTGCGTTGATCTGCTGCAATGACGTGAGGATTTATAGTCGCAATTAAACAGGTGATAAAATTGTACTTATATGTTATGTACTATGTTGCAGAGCTACGGAGAGCCGAGGGCGAGCCAAAGAGGTGCGACAGCGGCAACGTTTGCGAACAAGTGTGCGAGGACGTAGAAGATGGCATCAAGTGCTCGTGTTTCGACGGTTACCGCTTACAACAGTCATCCTGCATTGGTAACTTATGATACTTCTTTTTCAAGCTCTTGACCTAAGCCATCACATGGCGAAAAAGTTGCAACTTTCGAATACGTATTGAATACTCTACTGTATAGTTGAAGGGGTTCAATTTTGAGGTTGGAAGTGATTTGTTTATCAAATATGAAAAACTCCAAACCACTTTGGAATTTTTTCACCATTGTTGGAGTGAGTCAAGCCAACAAGTTTTTGGAATAGTCCAACTAGGTACAGATACAGTCCATTTCTAGGCATAATATTTTAGGAATAGTTTATGAATAATTTATTTCCACTTTAGTTACAAATTATGCCGTAATTATTTCAGTTCATTTCGATTTATGCATAATTTTTTTACTTGGGAAAGAAATTAGTAAAGAAGTTAAATGGCCATGATAGCATGTATTTCATACTCAATTTTAACGTTATCCAGCCGTTCGCTATGGCCAATAGAGGGGGTAGTAAAAATGTGACAGGCCGGATATTTATAGTCTGCAGACCCAATTAATGGGTTCGCCTCGGAGTTCGCGGCGGGGAGGGGGAAGATGATAGAGAAGTTAATGCTAATTTTTCTATCAAAAATCCATAGTACGTGCAAAAATAATGAGGCCATAACTATTCTTCGGATCCAATGAAAATTCGAGCTAATATAATAGGAAATGAGCTTTGTGTGGTATGACGTGTCGAGGATAGTACATACAGATTTCGAAAAAGGGAATAAAACAAAAAGAAAATACGACGTCTAACTATCTCTCTGTAGGCTGTGCGATGCACATGAAAAAACTGGACATGTTGTGAGAAATTGTGCTACAGTATTGCCGTTGATCTGCTGCGCGGTGGAGGGAGGGGACGGGGCGCGAGCCAATCGTTTGGTTTGCGTCGCCACAATAATCAGTGCAGTGTGCGCGGGGAGCAATCGGAGTCAGATCAGAGGATAGAACGGCAGCTGCCGGGAACCGATCAACACATTACACGCACACGTCGCGCGCCGTTGCCCCATTCGAATCTGGTCGAATTGAATTCAGAAGCGGGTGGTCGTGGTCGTTCGATCAAACGCCGCGGCATTTCGAGCCGCGCAGGCAGCCAGCCCCTCTGCCCACTTTGGCCGCTTTACCTCGTTCCCCGCGCGCCTACCCTTTACGCTTTAATCACTCGAATCACAGCGGCATCGATTGGTCGCTTTTTCGCGTTTGGCGTTTTTCCTTCCCTAACCGTTCGAGAGAGAGAGAGAGCCTATGCAGGCAGGAAGAGACGGTCGATCGAAAAATCAACGAACGACATTTATTATTTCTCAATGGCTGCTCTCTCGCTTTACTCCTCGCTTCGCGTTTAAATTTGCTGGCCGAATGAAAGCATAAACTGAGAAAAATCGATCTTGTAAAATATATTATGTCACATAGTATGATAAAAATAACTGTTTCAACGTATTTTTAAATTAACTATACTCAACTACTTTACTCGACTATAAGCAATATGAAGGGGCTTCTCACTCCAATATATTTCTTCAAAATTTCGAAGGTACTCCCATAGTTGATTCCCAAAATGCCAATCGCAAAATTATTGTGGCTTCTTTATCTGAGCTGAGTCGCTCTTGGTTAATATTGTTCAAGAATAATGGGTATAATGGGATTCAAATATTTATAATGAGTGGAGTGGTATTAGGGTGAGAATGTTGACCCATTGAAAAATTCATCCGCTTGCCCGCGCGACTGGCGAGAGTACGTACTCTGATCTTCTGCGCATAGCTACACGTACATATCTTGCTAGCAACTGCAGAGCAGATGTGATATGTGAGCCGCTTCGCATTTCGGGTATTACATTACACGGGCATATTATATCAGCAATGATCGGGGTTAACATCTCAGCGGCGAATCAAATCCCGTTAACGACTACAGTAACACATATAGTACAAATGTGTTGGGTGAATAAAAAAAGTACCTGGAAATGTTAGATGACTGAGTTGGTCTGTATTGGTAAGACTCGATGAATGGATGAAATAGTGATTAGAGTATGCCGGGCACAAATAAGCGCGCGTACAAGCTTAAATTTGCTAGTAATAAGAAGCTGGAACAATGTGTGCATAAGTGGAGCTTTAAAAAAACCACTGCAGCGACAAATGGGTTTGGCAAACTATTTGCTCTATGCAGTTGAGAGCAGAGACAGCTGCGAGCTTGAGCTGAGCAAAGTGAGTCGTAGCAATATATTCGCGACGCGCAATCGCCTCGACAGCTGAGCGCAACCGAGAGACGAGATGTGACTCGAGCTGTGACGTGCGCGCGCCGAGCTTCCACTCTGTAACCTTGTTTAACACTCACTCAATTATCACTATATATGTGTGTTTTAATCGCGCAGTTACCATTCAAAAGACGACTCATTCGACCGGTTCTTTACGGATTGTGAATAAATTCAGTGCACGAAGCATGGGAGAAATTTGAAAAGCTCTTTGGATCCTTGCACATTCACATCTACACTAGGCGCTCGCGGTGAACTTGCATGGCAGCAGCAGTGAGTATATACTCACTCGGTACGGTGCGCGAGTTTACTCGCGCTGGATATACTCACTGCGCAAAGTGAGTCAGTCGATTTCAACGCGCCGTGAATTAATTCACTCTTGGACAAAGAAATTGGCCCATGGGTATATGAGAAATTGCCCTGGCTAGCGAACCTACCAAACCAAGTGCATATGAATCAGGGATTTTTTTCATGATTTTAGAAAAAAGAATTAAAAGTAGCAAGTGATGGGAAGTTTATCAAAATTGATTTTTAAAATTAGTATCGCCGAATCGATTTTGTCTGTTACTACTGAGTTGGGAATGGTCTTTAATAAGCGATTACGAATCTCAATGATCTAGCTGATGATAAAGCAGGGTTTACCTATGACGGTATATGTTTGTAATCAATTTTCAGCAAAATTCATGAGCTACGGATTCGATTGCGAGGTGTAAAATGCTGAATTTATCATTAGTTGCATGAGAATGACCCATATACCGGGTATACAGAAGTTGATTAGTGAGGTTAGATTAATAATATCATTTTTCTTGTAATATGAATTGTTAGAGCCGTATCTCCCGAACGAAACCAATTTCTTTAATATCTTTACTTGGTTAGCTTAATTTTGAGAAAAGTTTCATTAGCAAAATACCGTGCTAAATTGCATTTAGATATGAACTGTTATCACGGGACGTAGTTCCGTTTGTAGTTTTCTATTGAAACAGAGCTGAACACACAGATGAATACGGTTGATTGTCTTCAAATAAACGCCGTTTTAATTTTTTTTCTGATCTAAGAGTTTCATTATACTTTCAATCGCGTTAAATTCTATAGACAAACTTCAATACAAACTGTTGTATTATGGGTTATGTCTCCGTCACTGTTCTCAGTTAAATAGGAAGTGAAGACCTAGTAGCTCCCTGATACAGAAACTTTTATTATGATCTTCATCAAAATAGCTTCAATTTTGGCTGAATTTCACTGGCTACAAGCCGTGACGAGTATAGTTTTGGAACGATTATCGTGTTCACAGGTTATGTTTCCTCCAGCCTTTTGATATATAACTGATTGTATAAGTTGTGTCTCCTTATCAGTTCAAATTTTATGATGTTCCTTATGGCATTTATTATCAGCCTTCGCAATATCAGATCCCAAAAACCATGCAGAGATTCGTAATCGCTTATTAAAGACCATCTCCAAATCAGTAGTAACAGACAAAATCGATTCGGCGATACTAATTTTAAAAATCAATTTTGATAAACTTCCCATCACTTGCTACTTTTAATTCTTTTTTCTAAAATCATGAAAAAAATCCCTGATTCATATGCACTTGGTTTGGTAGGTTCGCTAGCCAGGGCAATTTCTCATATACCCATGGGCCAATTCCGCTGAGACCGCATGAAATGCCTCACCCACGGCAATCCTCAACAAAGTATCAGTTGCAAATCGAACCAGCTCAATGTGCGGTCGCTCGCGCGCGCGTTTACGCGGCCTATAAGCCGCGCCACACGATCGTCCTGGTCGAGCGAATTTAACCCGACACATCGAGTTGGTAGATTATAGTATTACGCACGTGACAATTAGTCCGATTATGATTCGCACACGATTCAATGATTCTGAGCTTCTTTCAAGCCTATCAAATTCTTGCCGCGATTTTATTATCACACTGTTAGCATACGCGCGCGGTACACAAGCAAGTGGAAGAATTTTTAAGCAATTGTTAGTGAAATTTGATAGTGTGTGGGGCTTTAGAGACAACGAGCTGCATCGCTGAGGCATAAGAGGATTCGCCTGAAAAAACGCATAGCAATTTAAAATCGAGTTTTTCGAAAGTATACGTACATTTAGAAAAAAAATGATTGAATGTACGGGAAAAAATGAAAAACTAAGAGTAATAAAATGGATTGTGTTGTAATATTGATGATTTGTCCATTGATGCAACTTCCCTGTTGTTCTACCAACAATTATATAAAAGTACGATGGCTGCAATATTGGGAGGGCAATAACTGGGAAGCTTGGGATTCGAGCCCGTTGCTTCTTTTAACCATACGTGTCGTCCGACTGTTGCAGATATCGACGAGTGCGCCGAGGGCACGTCTGGTTGTTCACATATATGCCGAAACGATTTGGGCTCGTTTCACTGCGACTGTCCGGCTGGCTTCCAGCTGTCCACCCACGATCGTAAAACATGCACAGGTTTGCTATTGATCCGCTGATTATTTTCCGCTGCGATTCACTCTTTTCAATATCGAATATTCACCTTATTTGGCTTATTTTGCAATCACGATTCACTAGTAACAACTTGGCTAATCAGCTGCTGCTCACAACCATTGGGTCCCACCAATTGCACGATGAAGCACTTTGTCAGATATAAGCCGGTCCACTCCAGAACCATCTAATAAAGTTTCGCATTGTAATCGGTGCGACCCAAAGGTTGTTAATATCAGCTATTATACAAAAAGCAAAGGTAAAAGTGAAAGAAAAATACAGGCGTATCATTCACAAAAACAGTGTAAGTACTTATTTAAGCTGATTGTTTCGCCTACAATGATTTAATAGAGAATTTAGAATTGCCTGAGTTAAAGTTGTTGTACGTGTATCCAATATGAGCCTTGGTAAGCTTTGGAGTTTGAATATATACACATAGTTTTGGTGAGCAGCATACAGTAAAAATGAAAGATGACACGTTGAACGGAGTTGAGGCCACGACATTTACACGGGCTGTCGAGTTTTGTTAGTCTTTTAATCCACTCATTTGCCTCATTCGGCTTTTTTATTTATCGCGAGGGAAGCAAATATCGCTGAATGAGCCCCCTGAATCAGTCATTTTTCTGTCTGGATTTGTCTGTAAATCTATAATGAGCTTAGAAAGCCTTGGCTGATTTTTTCGAAGGTCGCGTTGAAGACAAACGTTTGATGCCAGTCAGGAGTCGAGCGTCGTAAAATCAGCTGGTATTCAACGCGATGGGGGTAAAATTTAAGGTTGGTGCAGCTAGCGCTTAGTATTGCTCGCGGCTGATATTGGGTACGCATATCAGCTGCTAGATGCTAGTTGGGCCAGATTGTGATTGATTGGATGGATGTGGAATTGTGCGTAAGTCGGAATAATCAAGTGGTGCGTTGTTTGTGTTGTGTCGGAGGGCAGATGTGGACGAGTGCCTGGCGAACGAGGGCCGGGGCCCGTGCGAGCGCACGTGTACCAACGTGCCGGGCAGTTACGAGTGCGGCTGCGGCGACGTCCCCGGCTATAAATTGAGCCCGAACAATCACACTTGCGACGACGTGAACGAGTGCGAGCTAAACAATGCCGGCTGCTCTCACACCTGCATCAATACGGCCGGCAGCGCCTTCTGCCTCTGTCCCAAGGGCTACTTCCTCGCCGACGACTACAAGACTTGCCAAGGTGAGTATACAACTGTACACCTATTCATCCCAGTGGCCCAACTTCACACGTCCTCGCCTTATTTCCAAGCCGTGCCCCACTTTCCTCCTATACGGCTTGCCAAATCGTATATATTATGTAACACTAGTGAGCAAACATTTTAAGACGCGTGTGGAGGCGAATTGCCGGCGACGAGTGTCACGCTCGTTCACACGAGTGAATTTCAACGCACCAATCGCGCGGATTCGATAATTCATATCATCCGAGTGCTCGAGTTTAATGGGTATTCAAAAAATGCACGCGCTCGAGGAAAAGCCGTCTCGCACACAATTATTTCATGCGAAAAAGAGAAGAATTGAGTGTGATAAAAAATAGTTTGGAGGAACTGATGTGACCAATCGAAAAATGAAATGTTTTCATAGGTAGCCACTCATCTTTTAAAATATAAACTTTGAAATATACATTCCCAAATTGCTAACTGTAGGTCATTGTGGTTGATAACTTTCGATCACTAGAGATTTAAATATTTACCATTTTAATTTTTGAAAGAAAAACATGACGTGATAATGATACATGCTATTACTACTATCAATCCTTATATAAAAAGTGATGGGGGGTGAAAGTGAAGCGTCTTAACTCGTGATTTGATTGGTGTAGACCTAACCAAGCAAGCAAGAACGATAAGTTTTGAGGTTGTAACAACCAAATCCTTGCCAGATGTTTCCAAAATTCAAATGTAGGTTTTAAGTTTGCGGATAATGAAAATAAAAGTTGAATGAAATATGAATGAAGGGTTTAGAAATGCGAATATTGTGAATTAATTGATAAGAAAATGGAAAAGATAATTATCGTAGGTGCGAATGATTGGAGCATAATTTTGAAACGCGCACGAATGTAGATCGCGCGCGCGCAGCGCGTCTGAAAGTAGCTAGTAGTATATAATATACGATTACTTGTTTATTCGTCGGGCCAAACCCCATACGTGATCCATAGGACTTGTCCACCTCCAGTCAATTATTGTTGCACAAGGTAGGAGAGATATTTTTTATTTTGTCATTCCAGACGAGGACGAGTGCAACTCGACCAAGAAGTTGTGCAGAGACAAGCTGGACGAGTGCGTAAATACCCTCGGCTCATACAGCTGTGTGCCGAAATTGTTAATGAAAACTAAAATAATTCAGGAGGAAGATTACGACGCCGAGGAGGATGACGACGACGACGACGACGATGACGATGACGATGACGAGGACGATTACGAAGACGCTGCCATCACTGAGACCTCAGTCTCCGAGTCATGCGAGATAGGATACAAAAAAGATGCCAACTCCGTTTGTATTGGTGAGTAATGATTTTTCCAAACACTTATTTTCAAGTTTCTCTCGTTTATTCAATGGGATGCGTTGATTCATAGCCCCGCTTCGATGATATAAGATCAGACCTACCCATAGGCATTCCTCGTTATAATCTATATCCTTCGTACATCCATTATCTAACCGTATTACAGATATCAATGAGTGTGACGAAGCTGATGGAGACAGTCATGGATGTGACCATCGGTGCACTAACTTGGAGGGCAGTTACTTTTGCGACTGCAATGATGGTTATGAATTAGAAGAAGATTCTACGACATGTTCAGATATAGATGAGTGCAGTAGGGAGCCCAAGCCCTGTTCCCATATATGCAACAACATCGAAGGCTCTTACGTGTGTTCTTGTCCAAGAGGTTTCACATTAAAACAAGATAATTCTACTTGCGAAGAAACTAAATTGATAAGAAATTGTGCCAATATGGAAACTCCCTGTTCTCACGAGTGCCGAGATTTCGACGGAGGCCCTCGATGTTTGTGCCCTTCCGGTTTCGAAATCACGATCGACGGAGTAACTTGTGTCGATATAAACGAATGCGCCACCGACATCCACGGATGTAGCGAGGAGTGTGTGAACGAGCTTGGAAGTTATAAATGCATATGCCCAATGGGCTGGAATCTCAATAGTGATGGCAAAACTTGCCAAGACGTTGACGAATGTCTGAGCAGAAATCATTTCTGCTCATACAAGTGCACGAATACGCGAGGTTCTTACCGGTGTGATTGCCCTTCTGGCTTCATTTTAGCTGACGACAGGCGGAGTTGCGAGGACATCAATGAGTGCGCTCGAGGTATTCACGAATGCTCTCACAGTTGCCACAACCAAAATGGTACTTATACTTGTTCTTGTCCGCCGGGCATGTCATTGATGGCGAACCTCCAAACTTGCGAGCAGGCCAAGTCCTGCGGAGGACTGAATTGTTCTCATGATTGTGTGAAACGAGATGATACTTACCACTGCGAGTGCCCACTTGGTTATCTTTTGCAGAAAGATGAACAGACATGTGAAGACTTTGACGAGTGTAAAGAAAAAGATCACGACTGTTCACACCTGTGCATTAACCTTCTAGGATCATACAGATGTACCTGTCCAAATAATATGAAACTCTCACAAGATGGACTAACTTGCGATGATGGCAAGTGTCCCGCTGGAATGAAAGCCGACGAAAATAGCGAGTGCCAAGATGTCAATGAGTGCATTGAACAAAATTATAAATGTTCCCACGCTTGCATTAATCTTCCTGGCTCTTATCGATGTGAGTGCCCCGAAGGTTTGGTTCTAGACACAGATGGATACAGCTGCAGATCTCAGGACCCTTGCTTCAACTCTTCTTGTGACCACAAATGCGTTCCGGTTGATGATAGCTTCAAGTGCGAATGCATCAGTGGCTATACACTTGAAATCAATGGGTTTGGATGCAAAGACATAGACGAGTGTGCTGACAATCTGCACGGGTGCAGTCACGAGTGTGTAAATAGAGAAGGCGGTCATGAGTGTTCTTGTCCCGCGCGGTTCGTCTTATCAGAAGACTTGAAAACCTGCGTTGCTGACCATAATTTCTGCTTAACGAGACATGGATGCTCACACACGTGTGAAGAAGATGGTGATCGCATTAGATGTGGTTGTCCCGAAGGCTATGAGCTGGCAGAAGACGAAAAAAATTGTAGAGACGTTGACGAATGTACCGAGGGTGTGCACGCTTGTTCTCATAAATGCGTGAATATCGAGGGATCTTACAGATGTGAATGCAATCCTGGCTTTGAGCTGATGAACGATCGTTGGACTTGTCAAGATGTAGATGAATGTTCATTAGGACGAGATGAGTGTTCTGGTAGTTGCCTCAACACTCCAGGTAGTTTTGAATGTTCGTGTCCAAGTGGTTATGAGCTTAATGAAGATCAACACACATGCAGGGATATAGATGAATGTTACGCGAATCAACACGAATGTACATATTATTGCCGAAATCACGATGGTGGTTATACTTGCCATTGTCCAGAAGATTATGCAATAGCACTAGACAATAAAACTTGCATCGAGATGAAACTCTGCAGAGAGCCACACGATTGTTCTCACAAGTGTTACATAGTAGATGGTGTGAACAAATGTCAATGTCCAGATGGCTATGAGCTACAAGCGAATGATAAAACATGCAAAGTAATCGCCGAATGTTCAAACAACAATGGCGGTTGTTCTGGCACGTGTGAAAATATTGACGGAGGAACGCGATGCAAGTGTCCGAATAATCAAGAGCTCCTTGAAGACGGCAAGTCATGCGTAGAGATTAATGAGTGTCTCATTGATAATGGAGGTTGTTCTCATATTTGCCAATACAAAAATGGCACAGTCTCTTGTTCGTGTCCAGTTGGAATGACCCTGGACAATGAGAAGCAAACGTGCAACGAACAAAGCGTTTGCTCAAAAGATAATGGAGGCTGCAGTCATGTGTGTGAATCCGTTGACAATTCACCGGTTTGCAAGTGCCCCACTGGTATGCGATTGGGCAAGAATAACTCGACGTGCATCGATGTGGACGAGTGCTTAGAAAATGCACACAACTGTTCTCACAGCTGTGTGAATACTTACGGCGGCTACGAGTGTAGCTGCAATTCTGGCTTCACGTTGAACGTCCAAGATGGTGCCTCGTGCGACGAGTTGAACGAGTGCTTCTCAAACAATGGCAATTGCTCGCAAGTATGCATGAACACTGTTGGTAGTTTCTACTGTTCTTGCTTCGCCGGTTACGTGCTGGCCAGTGACAACTCGAGCTGCTTCGAGTCGAACGCTTGCTCGGCGAACAACGGCAACTGTTCGCATTACTGTCACGTCGATGCCAACAGCAATTCCGTGCTGTGCTCTTGCCCATCGGGCTACAGCCTCCAGTCGGACCTCAAGACATGCGACGACATAGACGAGTGCGCGGAGTTTGAGAACGACGTTGACGCGGGCTGCTCCGACGAGTGCGTCAACACACTGGGCAGCTTCTACTGCGTGTGTCCGGAGGGCTACAGTCTGCTGGCAGAGGACAGGAGGACGTGCGCCGACGTGGACGAGTGCGCATCGTCGAGGCACAACTGCTCCCACGAGTGTCTCAACCTGCCGGGGGGGTACGCGTGCAGCTGCCACGAGGGCCACTACCTGCACACCGACAACTCGACCTGCATCGACATTGACGAGTGCAAGAGAGACAATGGCGGCTGCTCCGAGTTGTGCAACAACACGGTGGGCGGCTACGATTGCTACTGTCCTCGGGGCTTCAGACTCGACGCCGACGGCAAGAGCTGCGTCGACGTGAACGAGTGCGAGGCGAACGGCGGCGCCTCGTGCTCGTTCGAGTGCCTCAACACCCCCGGCTCGTACCGGTGCATCTGCCCCGACGGCCACGTGCTGGCGAACGACTCGAAGCTGTGCGTCGCCGCGGACAGGTGCAAGCCGGACAACGGCGGCTGCTCGCACACCTGCTACAACTACGCGAGCGGCATCAAGTGCACCTGTCCCCTGGGCATGTACCTGAGCGCGGACGAGAAGAGCTGCGTGGACATCGACGAGTGCGCGGTGAACAACGGCGACTGCGCCGACGTGTGCGAGAACATCGATGGTGGCTTCGTGTGCCGCTGCTCGGAGGGTCTCGAGCTCAACCCCGAGGCCAATAGCTGCGACGACGTGGACGAGTGCGCTTCGGGCAACGGGGGCTGCTCGCACGCGTGCGTCAACACGCGCGGCAGCCACCGCTGCGAGTGCCCCGCGGGCCTGCGGCTGGCCCCGGACCGACGCGGCTGCGAGCCCGCGAGCGGCTGCGAGGCGGGCAACGGCGGCTGCGAGCACGAGTGCCGGCCTGGCCAGGACGGCCGGCCGGTCTGCTCGTGCCGCGACGGCTTCCTGCCTCGTGCCTCCAACCGCTCGAGCTGCGTCGACGTTGACGAGTGCGCGGGTGACCACGGCTGCGAGCACCACTGCGTCAACACTCCCGGCTCGTACGAGTGCAAGTGCCGCCCGGGATACGAGATGCGCGATGCTGTTTGTGTCGGTGAGTCCTCCCGCTCGTTTTTTCATTTTTTCCCCATTATCCTCATCTCCTCTCCTCAATGTACGCGTGTTCACAGATGTAGACGAGTGTGCCCTAGGTGTTCACTGCAAAGGAGACTGTATAAACACTCCTGGCTCTTACCACTGTGGATGCAGTGTTGGCTTTAGGAGGGACGAGTCATCGTGTGTTGGTTTGTCAAAGCATCCTGTATTCTAATTATAATCTCAGTCTCGCATCAAAGCATAACGCGCACGATTGTGTTGAATAGGCAGAAATCAGTTTCGTTACCTTTTTTGTATTTTCAACAATTATTCCATCGGTGGTGACATGCACTGCACTGTCAGCAAATTCTAAAATTGTCTTGGCATCAAACTAGAAACTAGGCTAACGAATTGTGCGATATTGGCAAAATGCCGCACTTGATCGATTTAACTCGAGTATTAATGTTGTAGACGTGGACGAGTGTGAGAAGGATAATGGCAGGTGCGAGCAGATGTGCATAAACGGGCTGGGCTCTTACGCGTGCTCGTGCTACTCGGGTTTCTACGTGAATCGAAGGTAATTGCGTGGGTAATTCCATCTCTTGAAAATTATTCGCTAATTGCGAGCCAGAGCCAGGACGAGCGCGACCATGTCAGCTGCGCTAAAAATGTTGGCTCGCTCGAAATGCATTGGCGCGCTCAGACTACGGCGAGCTACAAAGCCGAGCGTTAATATACGAAAATTGTGTTTAAGAAATACGAGCCAGTGTCTGGACATAAACGAGTGCCTGTACCGCAACGGCGGCTGCAACGGCGACTGCATCAACACACCAGGGAGTTACTACTGTGTCTGCGCGGACGATTTAGTGCTCGCCGACGACCAGAGGACTTGTGTCTCGAGAACTTCCAACTGCCCGGCCATGCACACGCCCGCTTACGCCGAGGTAATTCAAACTTTTTTCATCCCTTTCGCGTTCAGTGTTATTTCAACCGGTCCCCTTTCTACGTTCAACGTTCCTACGTACGAATAGTTACTTTCCCCTTTGTGTTCCCCTCAAAGGACCAGTGGATCGAGGTGAATCATATCGCGGGCTACTTGTGCGCGATTATTCAGTGAACCACACGTGCGCGCGCGCGAGCACAGTTTAATTGGATGCTTCATCAAGCAACGCGTTGGATCTTTTGTATTTTGACCATAACGTATTTGCACTATAACATTTGAAAACTGGAGTTTTCATCAATTATTATTTGTCGCTGTTCAAAAATGGATACGGATATTTTGGCCAAGGCTCGCTCTTTGTGCCGCGTGTGCCTCGCGGCGATTTACAACATTGCGAACCGCGAGTTTGATGTATGCGCGCGCGCGCGGCTGGGGGTCAGCAACGGTATGGTCGCAGGTATGCGACGCATAAAGCACACGCGTTTTTACAGATAAGGTGTCCGGGGCATCCGTCGGGACTGGCGGATTATCCGCAGGGAGCCAAGTGCCACATAAGGTGCCGGCGGGGCTTCAGGTTGGAAGGCTCTTATCTGAGGACGTGCGAGGCCGGGGGAGTGTGGCAGGGCAAGGAGCCGCTGTGCGTTCGGCAGTCCTACCCCGACGTCGCCGCAGCCGCCGCCGCCGAGACGCGCTTCCCCCAATACACTGGTGAGCAAAATAAACCAACGCAATCTTACGTGTGCAACCACCTGATTCCGCCTCGAATTCAATACTGTGGTCGCTGGCTGCAGCCTACATACGCATACACTATTATTCACGAGGCCTGAACAATTCATCTATCCGGCCGCGAGCTGCTCTCATCCACATTTCCGCGTTTCTCCAACGATTCTGATACTTATTCATACAAAGTAAAATCATCCCAAGATTGAAAGAAGAACAAAATTAAAAGTGAATGCGATGCGTTTTCAAGTAAGGATCATGATGGTGACGATATTCGAGCAATCTATAGTCAGTGTGAATGCATGTGGGCAGATTTTTTGGCTGAAAACATCGAAAGCTGTTGTAGAGATCGGGCTAAAATACGTACAGCTGTGTGCGATGTTATCCTACTCTGCGGCCGTATTGCATACTAAAAATCTTCAGCGCGGCCTGACCTATTTAGCCCGAGTTTCGCACAGATTTGTGGCCTCGTATAAATTGTAACTTTAGTTTAAATTTTATCAAAATATATTGCGACAGTTTTAATAAAAATCCTCCCGTATGAATCGATTTTTTTTTACTTCTCATAGCTTTTTCACGAAAATAAAATTGTATTGTAGGAATTTATTTCAAATCAGAATTAGCGCCAAATAATAATGCTGAAGTGCGAATGCAAAGTGTTTCAGAGGCACTCGTGCAGTTCAATATATACGAGAACCGTTAGCGATTGATATTGCAGGACGTAGCTCGTGCGATGTGTATCGCGCGACAGTAACCGAGAACCCGAGCCTTGTTCTCGGTTTTCTGATCGTTGAGTTCAATTTCGAATATAATTAGGTGAGATGCATAAAATTACAATTCAGATAAAATTCATGCTGTTTGAACAGCTTGGCCATACGTCGCGTATCCTTACATGAATTAATTGATATGGCAGCTGTAAAGTGAATTGATTACCAGTTAAATCGTGATTTGATTAGTTTAAGCCTGACTACGTGCGGATCGAGGATAATGATAGGTGCGCATAGAGAGATGAGAGGCGAGAGAGAAGAGAACGTTGAGAAACATTTATTGGCTAAGTGAAATCGACTGCGCGTCAAACATTATGATGAGAAGTATTATTTTCATGTTGCGAATAATAGATTCGGTATACTTGGACAATAAAGATTCATGTAGTATCTCGTGGGAAAGAGAGGCACTGAGAGCAAGGCAACTAGTTCGAGAAAGAATAAGTCCGATATGAAAGAAGATAGATTTTCTTTAATTGGTCGTCTGTTTAATTAACGGCGGATGTCAACAATAGAGGCGAAGCCGGATTAAATAGAACTCGTTATGACGTTCTAATGCCGACCAGATCTCTTATCCAGAAGTTGATGATAAAAGATTACTGTAGATTGTTCGGGCCGACTTACTGAATGATACACGAGTATATGAGTTAAATCATGATTGCCAATGAAATATATGTGAGGAAAATAATGAAAATACAATTTGGAAACGTGTGAATGTAGATCGCACCATTATCGATGCTAATGCAGGAATACTCACAATATTGCAATATTGTGTGATATTCAAGAAGATGAATTATTCGAATAAAGTAAATTCGCCAAGTTAAATTGGTTGCAAGTAGGGCTTACAAACTTTCGTGGAAATTTTTATGGTTGAAGATGTGACATTTTGGGCAATTCGAGCTGAAGGAGGTTAGCATGTTAAGTAGCAGAGAGAGGGAGAAAGAGAATCGACGATGATTGACACTTGAGCGTTAGTTTTAATATATATGTGTATAAAGCTGGTTGAGACGTGTGTAGGTTGAAAGTCGGAAGTGAAACGTCGCGCCGCAGGTAAGCTGCTTGCAGCTGAGCGACTGGCGCGCGAGCCGCTAACGAGGTGCAATACGTTAACGCCCAACAGCCGGTAATGAGCTTGGCCCACCCCCACGTAAATCTACGTTGCTTCCCTCTTTAAAAACTGCTCGCGTACGTAGGTACGTGGGGCTTTTCTTCTACACCCTTTTCCCCTTGGCTCCAGCTCATTGTTTCGGGGTAATGAGCGCAACAATGAGAATTTAACAAAAGTCTCTCTCCCTCACTCGCTTCCGCTGAGGCTGATAAGACGTATGATATATAGGTATATGCTCCTCCTTTTTGAGCAGTAGTGCAGGGTGTGCGAGATCCAACGTCATACAGCCGGCCGATTCATGTATTATACAGCTATACCCCTGGTGGGTGCCGCGCGCGCGGCTGAGCAGGTCGCGCGGCGATGGTATTGTTGTTTAAGCAGCGGGCGCAGCTGCAAAGTGGCATATGAGCTGATATTGCTAATTGTTTTGACAGGCGAGTCGGCGAGGAGGCGGCCGTACATCAGGTGTCCCGCAGACATAGAGCAGGAGCTGGCGCCGAGACGCGCCACCGCTCGCCTCTCCTTCCCTCAGCCCATCACCAACGTCGATTGGTACAGGTAAGACTCGCGACTACTTACCTACAAACTGACTTACAGCTGCAGCCTGTTGTTCGCGGGCCACGATTTTCAATTACTATTCCGATTGGAAGGAACGTGGAAGCGAGTCCCGCGTGGGCCAAGCAACTGCAAGGGGAGCTGCCGCCCGGCACCACCGTTCTTACCTTCACCGCCAGCTCGCCAACCACCAACTACACCACCGCCTGTCGCATCGTCATCCGTATTCGTGGTGAGTCTCCCCAACACCTCGCGCACCTCCTCAATATACATTCATCATTCACACTCTGATTCAATTATATATAAACAATTGACATCGTTTTGCCCCCTTTTAACCTACCAGCTACCTACATCACTAACTCTATAACCATACATTAATATTACCATACATCAGCGAGCGAAGCCCCTCTGTTCAATTGAAATTACAATTTTGAATATGAAAAATATATTTGTTACAATTAGTGTTGCTTACTATACTTACAGTGCACGATACTACACATATTTATTGTGTAAGAGCAATGCAGTAGCTTACGGAGCTATCGTACAAATTAATTGTTGGGTTATTTTTTGAATCGGCCGACTTGGACGCGCTAACGAGTATCCGATAAGTCATATCGAAAAATTTCAATGCATTGAACGAGCAGCAAGGAATATTTGAGAATTATTTGATCGTCAGAATACTGTTGAACATCGTGAATAGAAATGTATAGTCAGCCGCATGTACAGTTTGAATAACTATAATCACGTAGACTACACTATTGTGTAGGTAATGGCAGCATTAAATTATCTTTCGTAAAAAAGTTGAAATGTTGCAACTGGCAATTCCATCGAGATGTATGATATATTGATCACGATTTGAGTTGCTGAACCGATTCGCAATAAGTTTTCATAGGTTCTCGTGCGTCGCGTCCCGTCGGTCGTGTTGCTGGCTGATGGGCAGGGAGAAGGGGGGTGGAGGGGGGGGGGGGGACTGACAGACAAATAGAGAATTGCACGGCTCGCGTTCGATCCCATATACGCGCGCTGAAGGTGATCGCGTTACAGCTGCAGAGCCACGCTCAATTTATGGTCGCTCGCAGCTGCGCAGCTATCCGCGATTTAATGTTTGCCCCACGAGATGGCTTAATCTCGCGAACATCCCGCGCGATAATGGCTCATTCAGCTGCACGGCTGGGACGATCGCGCAAGTATACATTGCAGCTCGCATACGACGCGCTTTCTATATCTCGCCTTTTCCTCATTTTTCATTTTTATTTTTCACTTTTCTCATGCCCCTCATCGCGAACATACCCAAGTTACGATGCGCGTTACGCTTCTCCCGTTCAACTACTCGTTTCCAGTACACTTCTGTGCGATTTCATGACGTTTTATTTGAATCAAACAATCGTCTCGATCACATGTGAATCCTATAGAAACAATATACCACGATTGAGTGGGCGTGAATTTGTCTCGCAGGAAGATGAGGTGAATTTTTTTGTTCAAGTAATTTTCACCTAACTTGAACATATAGTGATCGTACTGATGTCGCAGAAATGTGTCTGTCCTGTCCTTCATTCGCGAGTAAAATAGATTTTGAGTACTGCAGAATTTTTTATAAATCGTACATTCCATTGTGAATTGTGTCAATTCCTGCCAATGCACTGAGAAGTGAGAGCGACTTGTTCCATGTAAAAGGATCGTCGCTAGAGCAGCGAGGCAAGCGATCGAGATATAATATAACATGTATCGAAGCTGTGCAAAGTAGCAAACTTGCCTTGAGCCTCTATCCGCGCGCCGTTTGCCCCCGAGTATTAGCAGCTATAATTCGTTGGGAGAGATGCATTTTGTCTCTCGTTGGCCCCCTCGTTGTTGATACGTGCAGGAGACATATTCGGGAAGTTTGTGCCCGGGGAGCATGGGAAATCGTGAACGCCCCAGCTGAGGACGGAGCTCGTCGCGCGTATAATACATACTATTTCACTTTAGTTTTGTCTAACTTTTGAGTGCGCGCGCGGACCAGCGAAATCACAGCACGTACTCGTGGAGGAAAATCCGGAACACGGGGCTGTCGATATTTGTCGAGTGAACGTGACACGTGGAGTTGCGGGATGAAAAAGGCAAATTGAGGTTGAAAATATACGAATGCGCGATTGGAGCTGCAGTTATTTGGGTTATTAGTTTGGCGGAGCTTGGGGCGATGAGAAAATGATTGCACGCAGCAGGTATGACTCGAGGGTTTGTTTGCCTTGCAGACGCGGAGAGCCCGAGGGTGGTGAGCTGCCCGACGTCGTGGGAGGTGCGACTGAGCCCGGGCGAGCGCGACCGGCGGATTTTCTGGCAGGAGCCGGTGTTCAACGACAACGTCGGCGTCGAGCGCACCTACAACTCCAGGGTACACTATATTCATCTCGACTATCCGCCTAATTGTGCATCCACGTGTTTCCATCCGATTATAGTATTTGCAAAATCGCAAAATCAAATGTAGTTATTAATTATACGCTTTGTCGCCGTGTGCTCGCGCGGATTCACTCACTGTCGGTATGGACAGTTTGCGGCAATTTTTTTAACTTGGTTGTTGTCCGCAGGAGCCGGGCCAGCCACTCCAGCCGGGCCTGCACAACGTGCGATACATCGCCTCGGACGCAGCTGGCAACAGGGCCGAGTGCCATTTCACCATACAAGTGCGAGGTACAGCCAACTCAGCCAACTTTTGCCTCCTCTTTTCCCCCCTCGACTCTATCCCGCATTCAATCCATACCTCGGGATAAAATATTTGTTTGACTACTCGTACTAACTGAGCGTAGTGTCATCGTCCGATCATTCGTCTCCAAAGCCAATTAATTCCATTTCCAACTGAACGGCAATACGTTGGAGCAATTTTACAAAGATCATCGCATCAGTTTGGTTTAACGTTCAACTCGAAACCAACAACGGTCGAATAAAATGGCGATTGTCAACGATCGGGCTTGGGCCTTGTTATTTTCAGCAGTGACCGGTAAACCCAAATAACTTAGGTCGTTCGGTATTGATTTTTTCGGAGCAAAACATTCGAATCACGAAACATCGTTGAGTAGATTCCGGTAGCCGTGGGCACAGCGCAAAACACGAGTACCGGTGTCCGTTTGTTGTTTTCTCATATAATATAAGGAATCGCGAAAAAGGGGAGAGCAGGGTTCGTCTGCAGAACAAAGAAAAAGAAAGTGCGCGGCGCGCGTTGTTGGAGGAATTCCGCTGGAGAGCAAGAGAAAAGTGCATTAGCTCGTGCGAGGGGAAAACGAGCACAAAACTTCTTTCACGAGACGTCGAGCAATCTCACTACAGTGGAGGGGGAAAAAAGAATAAGAAGAAAAAAAGAAGCGGGAGTAAGAAGGAGTACACACGTCCCGATCCACACTGCAGCCCCAAGCCCACCCCATTTGTCTGTTCTGTACTTGTTTTTTTCTCGAGAGAGGGAGAGAGAGTAATATGTGTAATCCCGTGTGTTTTGCAGAGGCGGAGCGTCGAGCGACGGAGCCGGAGGTAAGTCAAATATGAGCTTGCAGTTTCCCCTGCAGCGGCACTGGAGCTGATCGCCGCGCGCTTCCGCACCATTATACCATTGGTTTTCCCCAAACTGGACCACTCGAGTCTCACGAGTTAAACGAGCTTTTCATTCACATCAAAGCAAACTTATCACCTCTGTTTGATTATCGCGTCGCGAGTTTTTTCGTACATCTACGAACGTACTCTCATGAAAGCTTACAGTGAAAAACCGCTGTGTATTAAAGTGAGAAATCACTGTATAGAGGTAGATTAATTATTGAGTGGACAGTTGCAGTGACAGATATCATGTATGTATGTAAACTCTTTTGGTATGATCCCTGAGGTAAAAATCACTCTGATAACATGAAAATTCAACTGCTTCCATTCAATAATTCATCCGTCTTTGTACAGTAATTTTTCACTCTTATACAGCAAGTTTCCATTGTAAGTTTTCAATAGAGTAGCGGTGCTTTGAGAGGCACACTATGTTTGGGTTATTTATATATATGGGGGCATTTTCAGTCGAATCGAGCAGTCATTTGGCATACTTTTCTTCAAACAAAATTGAGGTTATTTTTGATCATTTTTTGGGGAGCATCAATATTTTTTTTTCGTCCCAGCGGCAGTAAAGTGCCTACTTTGCGTCCTGGCGTTTGCAAAGAATGGCACTTTTCTGCCGCGGGGTACGAAAAATAGTATATGCACCTCGCTCACCTAGGCTATTTCGGCACGCGCAAACTTGCAATCCTCGCTGCGCTCGGATCGCAAACGTTTTTCGTGCCGAAATCGCCTAACCTCGCTCGGGTGCATAATATACTATTATCATAGCCTACCCAAGTTCTCTTGCGAGTCTCATACGACTTTTGGTCTTTCTCTTTCCATTAGAGCAGGGACTGTCGGTAAACATCTATATATTCATCAGAGATTCAAAAAAGCCAAGGATATTTTCACTTTTCTTTCAATTTCAAAATCTTTCAGTTCATACATTTATTTATTCCAATTTTCTGCCAAATATAAGTTGTTTAAGTGCCTGATTAAAAAGAAAATGCATGAATTTTGTAAGTTAATAAAAATTGCAAACCTATGAAGTTAAAATTTAGGCTCAGGCTTAGATTAGGAGAAGTCTAAAAAATGTCTGAAAAGAAGTTCGATTTGACTAAAATGTGTGTGTGTGTGTGTGTGTGTGTGTGTGTGTGTGTGTGTGTGTGTGTGTGTGTGTGTGTGTGTGTGTGACGACAGATGGATCGAGTTGTATTGTTGCAGCTATGATACGAGTTGATGGTTGGTTTCAGGCGCAGCAACAGGCTTATCGCCGGATGCTGATCTGCCCCAACAGGCCGGCGCAACAAGTGCCGCTGTCTCACAGGGTAAGTAAGAGCTTCAGTCGCGGTTATATTGATGAACGCATTGACGAATAGCGAGCGAGCGAGCGAGCAAAGTGACGACTGTGTGAATGCTACAGTGGCAGATCCCCAACGGCTGCTACATGAGGTACACGCGCGTCTTCTCCGGCGCGTACTCGCTCCAGCGGAGCAGCCAGTCGCAGCAGAGGAGCGGAGGGACGAGCAGCAGCGAGTACCACCAGGTGGTCCAGCCGATGCGCCGAGCCCCGGTCGCCAGGCCGCCGCTGCACACGCGAGCCTATCCGCTCGTCACCTGTAAGTGTATGTGCTCTCAACTCCAATTCCGCTATCGCCACCAATCGCACAGCTTGCACCGCTCCTCCTTGTCTTCATCATTCCACTTGAATGATCCCTTGAATGTATGGATATTTATATGGCTCGACTACCAACACATTTTGAATTTCGGCCTGCGCCCATTTCATGGGGCTTGTTTGCTCAGCTCGATTTATCCCCGCCCATTTGCCACTCAATCAAATTGATTTTTCTCCATTTATCCCCACACAATCCACGACACGTTCTACGCCACCCGCGTATACCGCAATCCCTGTTGAAGAATACGTTTTTTTTTAAATTTAAATAATTCTAGTCTTTAAATTATCGACCCTTTCGATGTCATGAGTTTTTCAACATTACGCGCAATTACGATTTTTCACCAGATGTGCTTTTCTTTGCCGCGGAAGCTTTGGAATGTGATTTTTTTTCACTGCGAAATTAGAAAATACTTTTCTCCGTGAGGGCCATCGAAGTATTTTGATTTCAATCAATTGTCTTACTTACGAGTCAATCCATTTTACATGTTCGTCATGAATAATGCACTATGAATAACTATTCTAATAATTCAACTTGACGAACTTCATTTTATTCATATTCATATCACACACGCACACACACACACACACACACACACACACACACACACACACACACACACACACACACACACACACACACACACACACACACACACACACACGTGAAGGGGTGCATGCACACCTTTGAAATACCTCCGTCGCTGCGAGAGTCTAATCATGTACATACGCGCCTTGTTTTACTTACGTGGAATTGATGAAGAGCGCAGTGCAGTCTCTCACACACCAATGCGGCGACGCTGCTTCAGCAGGAATTTACCTCCAATTACTATACATTTCGGCATAGGATCATATAAATAACTTCTGATGTGTACCACCTGATGTGTACTATCTGATGCCTATTATTATTCTAAAGCTGGTATTGATACGTCCGATTTCATTTGTGCTTCAACCTAAGCTTCACCATCAATGTCCTCTCGTTTCCATCTCTCGCTGTAAGTTTCCATGACATTCGAATGATTTGTTGAATTCACTCAGTCAGCTGGATGTCGCAAGTTATCACTGCGGTATGAAAGGTATGAAAAAAGTGCACGATATCGATTCTTCACTCAGATTCGCCGCGGCGAGAGAACACGTGAGCGTGAAGGAATTGGTGTCAGAGCGATTTGATTGTCCGCGGTCATTCCGGCCCGCTGAATATTCGCGCAACATGCGACAAATGCCCCCAGCGTGCGTCAGCGTGCGAGTTGTGATACGCGCTTGGCGCCGGGCGTTCAAAAAAGCCCAGACTCGAGTGTCCGCGCGCGGTGCGCCAAGTACACGTTTGAGAGGGCCACAGTTGGAGTAAGAAAACGCCAAGAGTGAGTGGTTCCGCCGACTGAGAAGCTCCAGCGCTAAAAGCTCCACTCGAAAAGTCGGCTGCTGTACCGAAAGTGCACGAGCCGCAGCGTCGCGACGGATACATCGCACGTGTGACCTAGTGAAAACTAATCGACATCTCGACTAATGCGACTGTGGGGCGCGTGATCGATAGTAATTATCGAGCAATTGTTCTACTGAAACACAAGTAGCATGATAATTTGAATGTTACGTATTGTCGGCCGGCGCTGAGTTCTGTCTTGGCACAAAAAACTCGTTCATCAGTCAATCTCAGGGGATGAGCGAGCAGTTGAAAGCGCTGCGCGCGCTAACTTGGTCAAAGATAAGAACAATCAGTTTTATATATATGATAGGTAGTGGCTCGGCGGAGCGTGGGTCGAGAAAAAAAGCGAATCGACAGCCTACTTCGGGCCGGAGAGGCTGTCTCTCTCCCTCTCTCTCTCTCCATGTTGAGCGAGGAGAGTTTGGCTGGAGGCTGACTGCCGGTGGATAGGAAAGGAAGGAATCAGACGCGTTCGAGCGGGCTCGCGGCTGCAGGTGACGGTGGCTTCGCCATGCGAAGCCGGGCCCGAGTATCCCCTGTCAGCCCGTAGCTCCACACCAAAGGAAGCAGCAGCATGTTTGGCGGCGGCTCGGCGCCCAAGAGCTCCAACATGCTGCCGCAGAGTGTGGTCGAGGGGGCGGTCGCCCTCTGCTTCGTCTTCCTCCTCGCCGTGCCCCTCATCAGCCGGATCAACAAGCTGCTGGTAAGCTGCAACGTCGTCTACCCTCTTTGAGGTTAGATTGAGGTTACCCTCCCCCCGTCCGCTTCCTCCTTGACTTCGCCATTTCCAACGCACCCAGTGCAGTTGGCCGATGATTAAATTAATCGATGAAGTGGGGGGGAGGGGGGGGAGTACAAAACACTCGGATGATGACCATGGAAATTAATAGCGAGATGGGCAGGAGGAGGACGACGTGGGGCGAGAGAAGGAGGACGACGAGACGGACAGAAGGGGCAACTCGAAAAATCCCACGCTGCTGCTTCACCTGAAGAAGAACCTCTTAATGGCCGAGGAGTCGTCGGGGAGTTTGATCGATGTGTCGGACTTGCGCAGCGCCCGGCTGGCATACCACGAAAACAGCAACAACAACAACAACAACAACAACAACAACAATATAAACACTAACCACAGCAGCAGCAGCAGCAGCAGCAAGAACAACAACAACAACAACATCAACATCAACATCAACAAAAAAATCAGCAACCACAACGACGACGAAGACGGCTGCTCGGACCAAGAGCGGAAGCACAAGCGCAGGGGTGACAGGGCCAACGAGTCACCCATGGATAACTGCAACTTTGATTACCGAGCGTACAGGCACAAGCTGATGGAGGAGGCCCTCACCAAGTATTACAACCAGAAGCAGCCACCTGGACTCGTTGTCATGAACTCGATCCTGCTCAACGCCCCGGATGATTCAACCGCAGTAGTACGTACTACACACTCGCTTAACTTTATTCTCTTTCGGTGGATCAACAAAAAGCACCACACTATTGTTTGTGCATCCTTTTGGACATGATAATCGCGCTTTGATAATGGAAAGACCCAAGACATTCATTACCATCCGCTAATTAGAACTTTTTTGAATCTCCAAGTCTCGCAATCTAGATTCGGACTTTTTTGGCTTCGTGGACGACGGGGATTATGATGCGTATGAGGATATGCGGACAAATCATACTTTAAACCCTATGCATCACTTTCTGGTGCGAGGCTCTCGGCTAGAGTCGACCAAAGAGAAATGCATCTCGACCAATAGCATGTCGCTCACGTCGATCCCTAATTCCATCTCCCAGATCAACATGCAAGAGCCGGTCAAGAATGAAACTGTCACATGTGCCATACTACTCCCGTCGAGTCGGCACAAAATGAAAGGCATAGCGCCAATCGGCTCGGAATACAAAACAAAGTCACGGTTGGACAATTTCGCCGCTTCACCCTTACACTGTATACATACTCATTCCATGTCTATTATCGACGAGCGTCAGCGCAATATTGACGTATTGTTAAACATCATCACAAACGCAGCTTCGAAGCTTTTCCATTCAACTTTCTTTTGTTCGCTGCATTAATACGATGGGTTGAAATGAGAGCAACCAGTTGATAATATTCATGGTTGATAACAGCCATTGACGAACAATGAACGATTAACGTTTACGCTAATACGTGTGTAGCAATGGAGATCGGCCGAAAACTGCTGGGAGTAGGTTACCATATGCTGCAACGATGGTGAAAACAAATGAGAGTCGAGGGAAATCACCAGGGTACCAGCAACAGCAGCAGCAGCAGCAAGCGATGGACGACTCGGAAGCAGAGGTTTTGTGTATCAATAGAAATGATAAACGGTCAGCATGATGCATACACACATACATAATGAACAATTTGATTTGTTTGATTGACATTCGCTTACTCGGGCGTGGGCTGATTTGAATGTCGTGCGACTCAGTTTGGTGATGGGGGACAGAGACTGATAATAAATGGAGTGGAAATTATAGGAATGAGGAGAAAAGCAGCAAGCGACTGCCGTGGCTGGCGACGAACCCGACAGAATCGTTCAACCGGAGGTACTTCCGACTGGCGCAGGACTTGTTCAACAGCCGATGGAGGACGAGTAAATTGGACAAGCTCAAGTCGCCGGCCTCGCCCCCGGCGAGCCCCGTAAACGATTCGGCCGTGACGATCCGAAGCAGCGCGACGTCCCTCGCGACCTCCCTTGCCACGTCCCACGCGACCTCCCTCACCACGTCCAACCCACACAGCCCGAAGAGTCTGCTGACGAGCCACACGCAGAGGGCCGAAGTGCTGCAGAAAATGACGTTGCTCAGTTCGAACCTCGACTGCACCGAGCCCAAATTCGTGCTCGACAAGCTGGACAGGTCGAGGGGTGGCAGCAGCTTCAGCAACATCACCTGGGCCCAGCACAACGCCAACGTCTCATCCAAGCACGAGGATGGCATAGGATACCACAACATCGAGCACAACATCGAGCATAACATCGAGCAGGCTCGTGGTGAGCGCACTTTCACTGCCCGCGTACATATTCACCCCCTCGCATTCCACCAGTGCATCGTTGTACGACCCCGTGACTCGCAATACCCAATGGATATACATAAATGAGAATGAGCGAGTCGGCACCTTTGCTCAAATGCATAACCGTTCCTAGAGTCTGTGACATCGCCGGACTCGAGGCTGACGTCTAACGTTGAGCAGCAGCAGCAGCACCAGCAGAAGCAACAAGAGCAGCAACAGCAGGAAGAGCAACATCAACAGCAGCAGCAGCAGGCCAACATCCCAGCGCAGCGTCGTCGAGGCTCCCGTCTGCCCTTGCCCTCCAACGCGAGAAAACAAACGAGCCCAATAGACTTGTGCGAAGTGAGTGTCGCTGCTTCGAAACAGCAGCTGCAGCGACCCAAGACGTCAAACACGGCGATGTCGGTGGGCAAAACGCCCTACACTGCTTGGCAGGACGTGACAGCACAAGAAGAGTACAACGGCAGCACAGCCAATAGCATACCGAAAGCTGCAGAGCTTTCGGCTAGCAACATTTTGGAGCGTGTCGAGTCGCGTGGGAGTTGTGAAACAGCAATCGAGCAGCCCAGCAAGGACGAGGCGAAGCAGGAGCCCGGCAGCAGGTCTAGTGCTCCTAGGTCGAGAGCGGGCCGCGTCAGGAGGGACAGTGAGAAATCGGTAATGATTCTAAAGCAGCCCCGATTCCGATTCTCCCTCAAATCAGAGATGATGCACATTTTACTTTCCCATTTCACTCCAAAGTAAATATACTCCACTTAAATTCAAATCATTAAAATAATAACAAAAGAAAAAACGGAATTTCCCAGTGGAAAAAGCCTAAATTGTGATTTGATCCGGGTCTAAATTGAAAATTAGCAAATATATCACAAAATAGCATGTGTGCTGATCTGATGGCGGGAAAATATAGAAGAATACCGGGACAAGAGTAAGATGGAGGAGGGAGCAGTTTGCATGGTGGAAAATGTTGGAAAATGTTTAATTGAATCTTGTTAATTCGATAGAGAATGTCGCACACGCATTAAAGAGTATGGATATCGTACGAGGTCGATCCGGGCTAGGTGTGCTAGACGTGCGCGCGCGCGGCAAGGTGCGGCAATATGTCTGGATTATGTACGACCGAATAATGAGCAAATGTGTGACGGGTGGATCGTTTGGTGCGCAGGCGTCGGGAGGTGAGAGTGCAGGGATGCAGCTGGCTGGATCGCGCTGGACGGGCAAGCGATTGCGCGCCGGTGCCAGCCTTCGGATCGAGACGTACACCGACATGCTCAAGATGCTGGCGAAGAAGAACGGTCCGGGCGCGGCGTCGCTCGAGGAAAAAAAGGAGCTGGCCAGCTTCGGCTTGACCGACTCTGAAATCTCGATGAAGCTCCACTCCAGATGCGAACTGCGCCGCGAGCCGCGCGATCTGCATCGATGCGCCAAGCACAAACTTGTCATGGGTGTGATGGAACAAAGCTGACAACGTTTCTCCCTCTTTCTTTTTGATTAAAAAATTATTTGTCACATGAACCGAAATTTCTTCTTTTGTTGTTTGTTCCGCCCAATCGTAGCACGGCTTATCCTTATTTGCCATCGTGTTGCGGGTCATCGTTCTAACCTCGTCCTACCACCTTTTTTACCCTCGACTAGTAAAATATAGCGACGACTACTTTGTTGAATGGAGATCTCTTGATCAGATTTTCCTCAGCGTGTGCAGAACAAGAGCAGGGCCTCGTTTGCAGGTTGAGGATGCGCCACTTCATATTCGCGCACCAATTCTCGCGCCGAGACAGATTGAGCCTTGCAACGGGTTGCCTGATTAACAGAAAAAAAAAACGACTGCAAAAATAGCAAAACCAACAATTTTACTGAAACTTGTACGAAACAAAGGCACTAAAGATTGTATGAAGATTTGCTACGAGCATCCGAAAATTTATCGTGGAATACAGCAAAAATTGGCTGGTGATCCGAAAGTTCAGATAATATCCACTCATTCTTACCAGCAGGCTATAGTCATTTTTAATGACCTCCAAACAGCACTATTCTATACTTTTGTTTGCGATTTTAGCATACCCGTCGATTTATCCAATTGAACAAATATTATATTTGAGTATAGAATAAAACATTAAATCATCGTAATTTCACATAATTAATGTAAATTCGGCCGTGTTGAGTCGTTGTAACACAGCAAGGACTGTTTCGTGCTACGGTAAGGGTTGCCGGCTTCTCGCGCTGTGAGTTCAAATCCTGGTGGACGTGGAAATTAACTCGAAATTAAAATATAATATGAACAGAAGAAACTGTATTAAAAATAACTAAAACTGCAAATATTGTAGTGAATAGTACTAACGTTTCTCGTAAATTTTACTTGAAAATTTCTCCTTCAACAAACACACACGCACACACGCACATACTGAGCTCTCAAGTAAAAGCGTACATATAAGAGATGATTTTATTCCCAGCATCACATGTGCGTCTCTCACTTTGGCTGCTTACAGACAATCGCCGTCACCACGACTACCCCGACTACCACGACTACCAGCAGCAGCGGCAGCAGCAGCAGCAGCATCAAAGACCACAAGAGCAGCTGTACTACCCGTACCGCAGCAGCAGCAGCAGCAGCAGCAGCAGAGCAACCTACACCAGCCAGCTCAGCTTGCTCCAACCCAGGCGCCAGTGCTGTTCTCACTAAACCGTCGAGCAAATTTTCCCCCTCTCTTTTCACCCAATGCTCAAACACTCAAACAACCCTCCAACTGTTCCTCCGGCATTTTTCATACTCAATAAACTCGACACACGCCAAAAACGATTCTTTGATTCAAGTATACATGTTGCAGCATAATTTAAATAAAAATCGCTGAATTTCACTTGAAGGAAATTACAACTTGATCCAAAGAATCGTCTTTACGGTGTACAGCTGATTCAATTTCTGATAATTCCATTATACTTATGTTTGTCATGTACTCTTGGCAAATTTTCACACCCTCACGATTATCAACATTTTGATAAATAACTAGTTCTAAAGCTGCGCTGTGCAGCATGACTTTCATATACCATCGATCATCCGTATATTCATATATTCTACCCCAAATTTAGACTTTACGTTTTTCATTTAGATTTATCTCTCGAGATTTATTTGCATTTACCGCGACATATCCTATTTTACTTGCATTTACTATTAAATAAGCCACATTGATCCATATATATTTATATTTCACAGTTTTATTGAGATATTTTATATGAGTTGTTGAGATTTTTTTCTAAAGCTCTATTTCTTGCGTGAATGACATTATATATGTTTTTGAGAATTTCCTTTATACCAAATATGAAAGATAGTTAAACACGGAAAATAATTGTTTGTCGATTCAGCAAATGCTTCAGCTATTGCATTATATTCGGGAAATATGAAATTTTGACTTTTCGAAAAAATGGCCTACATGTGAATCTAATTGAATCATCAAACTCTCATGATTGAATTCTTTTCTTATGTAATTTTCACCATAATAGTTGGCTCGCGTGAGATATTCGAGATGCATCCACATTAGACGCGAATGAATCAGAACAAATACGAGCCGACGCGCATGTAATCTCCGTGGTATTTCATTCCCGATAAAATGCGCAGATCCTCTGAATGCAGATAGGAGGAATATTTGAAATACCTGTCCCGTGATTTGCGGACAACTGAAAATTCCCAGCAATTTGCAAATTTCATCGTGGTAGTCAGTTTGAACACGAATTTTGCAATAATCTACAGAGTTTATCCTAATGACAATTGCGAATAAGTGTGGTTATTTTACATTTGAATAATTAATTATGAATGCACAGTTATATCAGTTAATGTTACTGTATGAACAAATGAAGCGCGTGACGAGGGAAATATATCACACTGAAACATGCGCGCGGATGCTTGCGGTATGATGCGAATGACATAAATGACGAAAAAAGTGTATTACGTGCTTTTTTAAATATATTTCATAGGTAAATTTTATACATTTATAAATGAGTCACGCACATTATTATTGAATGTCGTGTAACATGATATATATATATGACAGACCTAATTATGATAACCCAAATAACATATGTTATTTGTATATATATTTAATAAACTTGACATTCGATCCTGTTTAGTTGTCAATATACACTTGAGTTAATAATTATTATCTACATTATTGCCTGTCAATCGTAAGTACTCGTTTGATCGAGTCGCGTCAGTCGTCAGTCGGCGTGGTGAACCTAAGATTATGTGTGAAATGTACATATTCAACATTTGATTGAGAGGATTTTATGAAAACCAGCAGCGGCTCGTGAGTTGTATGGTACACTGCAATTACTACAATTTAAGAGGCTCACTTTGGAGGAGGATCAGAGGAAAATGCACAATATATGAACGAGCAAATGTTCGGCTTGATATTGTTAATTGAGCAGCTGGCGAAAATAAGTATGGATTCGCGCGATTAAATAATGACTGTTTTATTCCGCTCGTCCAATGCTTTTTCTTATTGTTGGACACGTCTGCATCCACTTTTTATCCACTTGCAGTCATATGCACCCACACACACACACACACACACGTACACTAATGAATGCCAACGTGTATGGCGTATTTGTCCTGCATTCGTGTATTTTTTAAATACGTTCACTATTCAATTGTAAGTGAACCAATGGATGCGAAATGCACGGTGAGGGGAATATTCCGCATTTTAGTCGTAATAATATCAACGTACATGAAAAAAATGAAGTTAAAAGATATTCTTTTGTCGTGATACAGACAAAAGAATGAATTATAATCGGGAAATATGTATAAGGAGGTGGAAAACTCGAAATTACGTTAGCTGATGTTGTGCAAATTGAATGAATTAAACTCGAGTGAGGGATTTAATTCAACTCTGCGGTACAGTATATACCTATATGAATGCAATGGGGAAAATATTAGCATTTTTTCAAATGATGCCGGTGTCAGGCCTCGTGTACTTCAAATTCAATCTAGTTCAAGCTCTCGTGATAATAATTTGTATGATGTGACTGAATATTCTCAGGAGAATGTCCCTGATGGCAGTGCGCAGTACTAATACGGACGCAATTATAATTACCGTCGCATGGCCGTCACATGGCCGTCGCACCCGCAAGTCTTTTAACTTTTTCATCGCGCCAGACAATTTTGCCATAATTAATTAGGGCTGCTTTTGAGACTCGCCATGAATATAAATATGTAGCACTGAATTTCGTTTGTCCACTATTCGAGCCGATCCCGAATTAATGAACTTGTCTCGCGCATTAGCACATTATTGTGGGACTCAAGCGCGGAAATTTGCCCCAAGTGGCGCTATTGTCAACTGCACCGTACGAGTTGCGAGTTCCAGTCACACTGTTTTTTCATCACGGCAATAAAAAATGCTGTACATCGCGTGACAGTGTAGCGGGCCCAACATGGGCCTGATTGTCCTGACCCGTTCCGATAGTGCAGTCATTTTTTCTGCACCCGTGTATACTTGCAATCAAATCATCAATACTTGGTCGTGTTTTCCGAGGTGCAGCTAACTACACACGGGCTCCAAATTATATTACGAAAAGAAAAAACAAAAGAGTCAAGTTGTGCGCTGCGGATTGTTCGAATCGGATATAAGTACGAGGACAAAAGAGAAATATGCCCGGAATATGAATACGTGCAGTTGAATTTTGGTACTGAGAGTAAAAAAGTAAAACAGATTCATGAGTGGCTTTTGCGAGGAACGAGAGTAAGAATAAAATTTGGGTAATGAAGTGAGAAGTTGGTTGAGTCGAGCGGTAAAAGGCTCCACTTCATATTGACATCCGGTTGAAATGAATTATTACTTGCAGTTAGAGTCCGTGAAATCGTCGTTTTTGTTTGCCGTCTCTGCGAGAGATCAGCTGTTTCGCAGCTCGTTTTCCCGAATCACAAAGCTCTCTACCTTACTCTTACGTGTTTTCTCGAGGCGCCCAACTAACTTATCGCACCGCTGCGCGCGACCTTAACTTCACCTGGTTTTACATACTGTACCTAAAGACACACATGGGCAAATTCAGTATTTAATTCATTCAATACAGTTTACTAAATACCAAATATTTTTATTCGATCCAAGTATTTCGAACATTTTTATTCAAATACATGTATTTAATGACTTTATTGCCATGACTTATAGAATAAAACATCTGCATTTTCAAATAAATAGTATATTTGAAAGAGAACAGCTCTGCAAGTCGGCGCGAGAAAATCGTAAATGCATCCCCGACATCTCTTCGTCTTCCTCCGCGCATGAATATGCAAAGTCGCCGCAACACTCACTTACACAACTTGAGTTTTGGGCCTCTGTTTGTCGCTGACGAAAATATAGCATCTTGTTACAATTGAACCGACAGTTTGAACATTTGCGCTGCAGCAAATTTTTTAAAAACTCATTTTGAAACGAGACATTTGAGAATAGGAAAGAGGGCTGCAATCAAGTCCCTTTACCTTCAATACATGCCTCAAGTCATCATAAAGGTGTGCTATACTTACAACGCGTTATACACTTTTTGCAAATTCATACGTTACATAGATATACGTATTATACCGTCCTTGCGGCTGAGAAATAACTATGGGTAACTAAAGTACTGCGCGAATTCTTTCATAGCCATCAAACTGAGACTCGATTTTTTTTGTCATCAATTGTTGTGCGTACGAATACATATATACCTAAAAACATGTATATAAACTCATTATAGATACATTGATTATGATTTATGCTTATCGAATTGATATAGTATAGATCATTAACTGGGGAAAAATCGAATCGTAAATTGTATGATATACGTCGCGAGACGACAAAGTGTATCCGGAATATTTAACCGAAATGTAAAAGTCGATGATGATTTTTGCTGGAGTGCGATTAATTCGACGCATATAAGGTATGAGATGGCCTATACTTGTCTCTTCGAACAGCAGCTGGACCGAGCATCAAACTTGATTATTTTCAGCGGTGACACTGGTCTCTAGACATAAAAGTAGATGCGGTGAAAGGTATGCAATGCACTGCAGCTCTACAAAAGACAGATGAGATTGTATGGATAATTAAATGTTTTGGACGATAAACAAATGGACGAGCATAAAAACGATTAGGTGTGTGGGTGGGTGATCGACTAGGTCGAGTCGATCGGTTGGCGCTGATACTGGAGCGGCGGCGCGAGCTGGTCGGGGGGTGGGCGGAGGACGACGGTGAAGGTGCACTTGGTCGTCCAGCCGGCCTCGTCCGACGCCTCGTACTCCACCTTGTGGCCGCCGATGCTGAACGTCCGGCCCGGCCTCTGCGGATCACACAAGCATCGGCTAAATCCACACTTACGTACCCCTCATCGACGCCAAATCACACTGTGACTTCATCATCGACACAGCTTAGATTATGTAAGGTAGGTGTGCCCGATTTGCGCCGCCTCGGCATTCACTTCACACTCAACACCAATACTTTCAAAAACACCCAAGCCGCTGATCTGATTTTAACTTTGCTCTAAGCCGAGTAATAGCGTTTTCGACAAACTTGTCTTTTTTGCTCACCAGAAGAATCCAAATGATTCAGGGGAGGTTATTGAGCGTTATCGTGTTCACTCGGCAAAAAAAAAAATGAAAAATAAAAAGGACGAACGATGAAAAACAGGTGGAATTGGGAGATTTATCAGGATTATCAGGATAATCAAGAATTATCAGGTTTTTAATATTATAGCTGTACACTTTGTTTTTCCAATTTTCGTACTCTGCTGATTTTTCTAAACAATATCAGCAAGGATCAAAAGGGAAAGGGGAAAAAGCTGGCCAATCCAATGGATGCAGGCGTAGTTTGTCTAGGGTTTCATACGAGTACACGGAGAATTCGCATGCGACAAGCAATATCGGAGGAGAATGCGGTTAGTTGAGCGTTAGTTGGTTCGGTACGAGACGATTCGAGCGAGGTGAGAGTGGAAGTGGCAGTAGAGGTTGATTACCTGGTTGCTGGTAATCCGCGTGACGTTGACGTTGTCGGTGAAAGTCGGCTCGACCCACGTGATGGCCGAGCCATTTGTGCCCGTCACTTCTATGTCACTCGGGCAGCCCTCCACCTTCGGAGCTTGTCCCTCTGCAACAAAAAGTGCGCGACCAGCTCTGATATATATAAGTACAGTGGCTGCCTGTCGCGTGCGCGACCAAGTTGGTTGACTGACCTTGGACGGTTATGTTGAGGGTGCAGCTGGTCTGCTTCTTGGAGACGGGGTGGCGGGCGAGGAAGGTGACCTGGTGGAGGCCGCGCTTCAGGTTCGCCTCGAGCCTCGTGCCCCAGGACGGCTTCGAGCGCACGTACCGGAACCAGTCCAGCTCCGTCGACGGCTGCTCGTAAGTCACGAACGCCTCGTCCCTGCCCGGGGCCAGTTCCGCCGTCACGTCCTTCGGGCACTCCAGACGCGGCTTGCTGTACCCTGTGTGTGTGTGAGTGAGTAAGTACCATTAGCCATTAGCAACACTCACATTTTTTCGCCAATTAACAAAGAAATTGGGAGGTTAGGCCAAGAGAATAACCATGCTTTTCCGAATACGACGAAAAACTCTGAAAATGTTGTTTTCGATGCGCTCAGGCATGGATTCTCGTACGTGTACAAAGTCGAATGTGAATAAATCTCATTAACTCTCTAGAATGAATTGAGGAAAATGACTCGACTATTTGGGACCACAATTTTACCCTAAACGTGGATCACAGAAGTGTGAGAGTTGACACTCACGCAGGCACTCGCCGTGTTTGGGCCCGTTCCACGTGCCATCTAGTTTGCACGTCAGCTCGTACTCGCCGTGCAGCTCGTAACCGGGGGGCACTTGAGCTGGCACTTGGTGCCCGGCTGGATCGGCTGACGCTCCTCCTCCTCCTGCTGCCTCCGCTCGTCGTTGCTGCCGCTGGTCCTTGGCTGGTCCGAGCACAACAGGTAGCCCCGGCCGCCGACCGGATTCAGCCGCGTACACGACACGTCGCTCCGCAAGCGCACGTGATCAGTCTGCTCCGAGTTTTTCAACCCTGCTGCAACTACATGTGCACACATCGTCCAAAAGACAAGACAGCCGAACGTTAGATTATACTCATTGCACCTATACAGTCAAGACCATTTATCACTAATTTAATGCACCGCAATTCAAATCCTCAAATACTCAATCTTACTCTAAATTACTAGTAATAAACTTATCCGGTTCCATCAGACACGTCCACGTACACGCTTAGTCAATTCTAGTATTGTAACTCTATTCATGATTAGCATATCTTTTTTCCCCACCAGCTGCCAAAGCACATTATTCACACGGGACAGTATTTTGAAGATTGTGAAAGTAAGCTAGGAAGAAATTGGATTGATTCGCGGTAGCGAGGAGTGACATTTTTTCATTTTTTCTCACTATATTTCTATATTGTATTGTCACTTTCTTATAATCTACAATATCATTCAAATTCAAACTAATTACATTGAACATCGATCGATCAATTGAAAATAACTCTTTTTATTTATTTTGTAAAAAGCTTATCGGCTCCGTATATGTTTCTAAAAGTCAGACAGAATAAAAAAAAGTAATTTGTTTCGGGCCGAATTTTATGTGTCAATCACAACGTTAGCTCAAACGTATTGGGCAGTTAAATGAGAACAGCATACAGATTTATCATGGTGGATTAGCAAATTCTTACCTACGCAAGTTTTTTTGTCAGCGGACAGAATTCTTTCGTCTCCTTCGCAGGCGCAGAAATAGCTTCCTTCGGTATTCTCGCATATCTCGCCACACCCACCGTTATTCACAGCACACTCGTTGATATCTGCATTGGCCCAACAAACCCAACAAAACCTCCACTTTACTACGTACTAGTATTGTATTCACTTGATTGATTTAAGTATATATTCGATGAAATTCATGGCTTTTTACCGGGAAAATCACTATAAAACGAGAAGTACGAATGGGAAATCTAGTATGATTGCAGCAGAGCTGCTCTTTGTAAAAGAAAAACAAATATTTTTTCCTATTTTCCTATCGGCAACCGATAATTATATTCATGCTGGAATATCGTTTAACCGTCAAAGTTCCGAGCTCTGAACGGTATTCGTACGCGTACATCGGCAAAGCTCAAGTCTGACTGCGATCATCCCTTTTCCAATTCGTACGTACCATTGATGATATATTATTCCTACACAAATTCAAATTTCCAGTCAAATGCGGAAGAATAATAAAAGTAATTAAATTCAGCAATTGCATACAATATTCCAGTTCCAGTTCTATAAAGGAATCCTCGAGAACTATTGAAAAACTATTTGGGTAATTCAAAGTCATCAAAGTGAACGCTGGAGTTTACCAAACAGCTGATGGGCGCGTCGCACGTGCGCCATAATTAATTCACAATTTTATCTATATATATATGAATGGGTGCAACCCGATTTGAAGAGAATAGCGAGAGCAAGCAAAAGCGGCCGGGTTCAAGACAAGAAGATGCTTGATTTGCAAATGAGATATTGGGTGGGGTGTGTGCAGCGTCACGTGAGCCGCAAAACTCGGCTCAGCAAGTTTACTGCTGGCGTACGATCCCTTTCGTGGAGAGGTAATCCGGCAGACCGACCCCCCCCCTGCCCTCCCCCATAAAACGCTAGCCGGCGATTCCGCCATTAATTTGCTCTCGAGTCACCCCCGATGAAGAGGCTTGTGCTCGGATATTATCAAAATCCTCTTCTCTCTCTCTCTCTCTCTCTCTCTCTCGTGTCATATATATCATCATTTGCAAGCCATTTTTCATGACTCCTCAAAGAGGAAGCTGTGTGACGGTGCACAAATCGAGCTTTCGTAACGGGGACTTCATTTTCGTAATCTATGGGTCGAAAACATCGAATCCCCAAAAAGTCTGCGCGTGCGTTCGTGTGTATGTGAAACGATGTTTTTGCCACGCGAGATAACTCTCGAACGAATGATTCGATCTTTAATCGTGGCAAAATATGACAACTCAAACATACGTTTTTTTTTAAAGACAAACGGGGTAGTCTGCTGCAGTCTCTGGGGAGGGGAAAAAAATTACTTCTCAATTTGCCTTAGTTGGAAAAAAATATAAAAAAAATAGATTGGTCGTCTTTTTTTTATTTTTGATTTGATTTTTGAAAAGATATGAAGATTTAGAGTTTAAAATATATAATCCTCCTTGGGTTTACCAGTGTGACTCGCATTAGCTCGAATTTCGATTTAACCAAGAAATGGAAAAATATTATTTATATTATTTATTTCTGCAGTAACATCAAATATGCAGGATGAGAAATGATTGATGAAACTGATTTACCCCGTCCTCGCAAACTTTCTTCTAACTCCAAACAATAAATGCGAGATTAGTTGCATTCGAGAGTTCGATGAAGCGGTAGAAAAAGTAAGTAATTGTCTTGATGAAAGCCGTCATAGAAGATACCGTCTCGCAATTCGTGTGGATATTTGTTCAAAGAGCTGCCGTTAAACAATTGGCTCAATATTGGAAATTGGAGCGGAGCTGTCTGTGAAACTCGGGAGATATTTGAAGCGTATTCGAAGTTGAGTTGGCGGAAGAATGCAAATTTGCGTGAAAGGCGCGCGCGCAGTCTAACTAGTGCAAAGATTTCTTATAAATCTGACTAGTGCCCTTTCGATTAGTTGGAGAAAATGTAGGTGAAAGAATACACGCGGGAATATAATTAAGTTAGCCAAACTTTTGCTTCCAAGTCGTCCGCTTGGTGGAATCAAACTTGGCATCTTTCATTAGTGGCCTGATGCGGACTCGAGTTATGATTCCCTATTTAATTCACACTGCGCGCCATTGGGAAATAATTACGGCAATGATGAATTGTGCTCAGGCGACATGCCGCTCGAGTTTACTCCTCCTCGCGAGCCTCCCATAAGCAGTTCGTGCCACGATTCGGAAGCAATTCACCTCCAAAATTACTCACTCCCGCCGCGCCGCCGAGAATCAGATGTTCTGCTCGAGCAAAATCCTAATTAAATCCGGATACAATGCGACTCGCCTATGACTTCTATAAAGATTTATATGTAAAAATTGCCAAGAGGTTTGAGCGTTATGTCTCGAGTCATTATTGTACGCTGCACCAACAATAGTTGTCGAAGCGACAATTCAAGCTACTGCAGCACGGTACCGACGATGTTTAGCTGTAATTCGTCGAGGCACTAAATGCGCTGAACTAAGGCATACGTGAACTGATAGTGAGTAGAAAATTCTCGCACATTCTATAGAATATGTAGAATACGTATACGTGCTCCGTCGCATTGCTGATCTGTATACCTATAGGTATGTTGAGCTGTTGCTTCTGCTGTTGCGCGCGCGCCAAGCCCGCGGGCTTTCTACACGACTCGATTAATTCTTTGGCCTCAACGATTTTTCACTTATCATTGATATAATCTATGACTTTGCCCAATGACCTTCAACATTTAATCTATATTTGTTGACCTTGTCAAAATGGGATGGAAAAATGGTACTAAACGTATCTAGTGGCAGCGGTGCTCTAGCTTTTAATATATATTGGATAAATATTCCATATACTTTTATTAAAGTTTATTAATATATTACTTATATCAGTTCCAATATCAGTTGCATTCCATTCAGAGGTGCGGAGTACGAAACTGTTTGAAAACGAAAAAATGCCAAGTTAGGCCGCGACTACTTAACGGGAAGCTTAATACCATTGTATCCATTACAAAGAGCTCCTCGTGGGTTTTCCCAGTGACAAAAATAAGCATAAAACAACGATATCAGCGATGATACAAAATATATCTGTCATATCAAGACTTTGAAAAATATTATCAGATCTGTAAGCTGTTGTGGATTGATAATTTGGAAATATAAATAAATACGTTATTGTATCCAATAAGATACTTTGTGAAAAGTTTTGTTTTTATTTTGAGACGGTTTCGTAATCCATTTGTGGGTGATATCTTGGTATGTGTCATGTATCTCTTGACCGAGTACTCGTATAATATTCACTCAAGCAATGCAGTAAAAGGAATTTCCAATCAAAATGAACGCTTGATACCCACGATCCCGGTAAGTCTTTATATTCTACATACCCGTTTGAGTGCAAAATGAAATTTAAAATTTCGAAGCCTTTAATATTGCTGAATTTTAATGTGAAAATCATATGAAAGTCTGACTCTCGTCTTCACTCATTTACTCAATCGTGTTACATATATACCGACTATAGGTGTCCCCTTGCTGCAGTCATCGCAAGCTCTTTATTAGAGTTAATTACGAGCCAAGCTGTTGGTCAGCCGATACGCCTCTCGAATTAACGTTCCGTAATTCTGGATCATGTTCCTCCGTAGAATGTATGCTCGTTAAAGAACATCGAAGCATACCATTAGTCCATCTTTTGATGTTAATTTTCAATCAGCTCACGGGCATTCCAAGCTCTGTGACGATATATATATATATATATATATATATATATATATATATATATATATATATATATATATATATATATATTGATCGAGGACGGAGGATCTTGCGAGCTCTTGCGACGTGCCAGCTCAATATCCTACTTTTTGTTGTGTGCTAATTCGCACTTAATTAATTCGGAAGCTTAATCAATGTGGATCTCGTTAGCCAGCTGCCTTTGACAAACGCTATCACACTTGCAATTAGCGATTGATTAAAAAATTGGCCCGTGTTTGTAATTTTCTATCTTTTAAAGTTGAAATGAAAGATTACGCGCGATGCTCGAATTTTATCTTTCCAAAGAGTTGCCGTAGCATTTTGGGCTTATCAAGCTTCCTAGATAAAAGGGTATTTATCATAGGTCCAGTTTTTCTTCTCAAGTGTGTTCGATATTCTTCCGTAAAAAAGCGATGTGCAGCCTCGCTTCCGATGATTTGATTGGCTAAGACCAAACCATGAGACATGTAGTGTATAGAGTCAATATAAAGACTATAGGTAGAGTACAGACTACAGAGATGTCTCTATGGTATGGTTAGGTTAAGGTAGGAGACATTGGAGAAGGATCAAGTGCATCGTGCAGGCTCACTCATTTGCATCCTGGCTAAACTGGAAATTCGAGATTTTGGATCTACTTTTTGAAAGGACATCAGGAGCTGGATAAAAATGACATGCTCGTATACGCCAGATATCTAAATGTATATATATACATTTCGGATTTCATGAAGCATATGATGCGGCACCAAATTAAAGGCGCGCGAAGCGCGTTGAAAATGCACTAGTTAAGCTAAAAGGTAGAAATGTGAACATTTCCTTCATGATTCAATGTCCGCATCAAAATTATTGTTTGAGCTAATGTATGAGTCTTTTGATATGCGTTGATATTCGACAGGATCAGACTTTTGCGAATCGCTACTTAATCGTGCATGGCATCAGCTATTAGTCAGCTGGTAGGCTTCATGAAAAGATCCTTGATGTAACTTTCTCTATTATGGCCATGTGTGCGCGACTAATTTCCCCTATTTCTCTATACAATACGCGAAATATTTGATTTGATTTGACTGAATTAGGGAGGCCCCAAAAATGTAGAGCTGTCGGTGATCGGGTATTTTCCCAATAAGTTTACCTTTTCTTTTGCAGGCAGACCCATTTGTACAATATCGATCCAACGTATAACACGAAATCAAAATGTACAGCATCAGGGGCTAAGTTTGGCTGTTTGGCTAAGCGCTAATCGATAACATTAAGCACATCTGTGCTCAGCGGTTTGCTCAGCTAAGGCCGCGTCAGCTTGCTTATCTGAATTATTTGCTGCTATTGAAAAACACAACAAAGCAGTTTGTGAAGAAATTGTCTATTTGCTTGATCGGCCTTTTCAACAATCATAACTTGCCAGGATAGATGAATTTTATACAGAGCGTAGTTTTATAGTAATTATTGTCCCGAACAGGATGTGACAGCTGCGTTGAGAGGATTCATCCTTGATGCAGCCAACTGATGAAATTCGATCAGTGCCGAGTTTGGGCTTTGGCTTTGAAATTGTGCTGCAGCGAGGGGACTAGCATCGTATCATCTCAAAGAGGAGGAGCGAAACACAATGTCGCAATATTATAACTGTGCTCTGTGTTGTATTGACTAGCTTAATGTGAGCAATCGATAATTGTCGCGAAATTGGCCGCGGAAGAGGTAGAGTCTAGCTGTTGGACGTAATTAGTACTCACCGACGCAGCTGGCGAAGGTGGCCGGCTGGAAGCCCGACTGGCACTGCACCGGCTGCAGCAGCGACTCTTGCGAATGTGCAAGCCGCGGCGGAGGTACACACCGGTACGAGCCCGGCGTGTTTATACAACCGTGCCGGCAATCTTCTGTCTGCAGCTCCGTCACCGCGCACTCGTCAACGTCTCCACAACACCACACACACACACACACACTTTGATTATTTCTCCCTCGTTTTCCCTTTGCCTCGAGTCTACCCGCGCATCCACCACTTGAACTTGGTTCCGATATATCGACAAGCGGGCGGGTGGGCGCGCGCGAGTCTCTATTACTCTTCTCAACGAGTTTGACGCGCGAGGGGCTTCTCACTCCAGTACTTTCCCATCGGAATGAGTGCCACGCAGTTTTTATGCATTACTGCGGGCTCGCAAATCAATACAACTCTTTATTCTTGCCGCGCAATATTAACCAACGAGCTATTCCTCAGATTAGCAAATCAGCTGGATCAATCAGCACAACAAGTTTATGCCGACTCGAGATAAAAATACGAACTACGCCGCGAATGCCGCGTACCATAGAGTGCTCAAGACGGGCAGAATACCATAAAAATTTCTACCAAGTGCCGGAGTGAGTGTGCCTCTACGCTCTCTCGCTTCCTCCTTGCTCATCGTCAGAAAAGCAACTATCTTAAATATCCATATTTCCTTAAGTAGATCAAAGTGATTGTGTGTGTGTGTGTGTGTGTGTTGTTGTTGTTTGTATTTTGCCCAAGATATCTCATGACTTAATATATCACTTAACGGATTCTCGGCAACTTTCACACTGCCACGTGTTTCATCTTTGCCCGAACAACTTTTCTTCTTGTTTGATTCGCGTACTACCTCTCTCCGAACTTTATTTTACCGGTAAATTTTCAACTAAATACCTTCTTCGTCTAACACACTTTTAGTTATGGCGTTTCATCGGTTAGTTACTTCATTTTAAATATAAAATGTACTGTTTTGGAATTTTTTGCACGATGCTACGAGTATCGAGATGTACGTGTCTACATATCGACCCTCCCTATTCATAAGGACGTATCTCGGGCGGTAGAATAATAAAGACGTATCTCGGGCGACTGCAAAATAAGGACGTATCTCGCGTGAGCGCAAAGTAAGGACGTATCTCGCGCGAGCGCAAAGTAAGGACGTATCTCGGAGGAACGCGCAAAATAATATCGTAGCTCGGAGAATTGCAAAGTAAGAAAGTATCTCAGCGGTTTAAAATCAACTAATGAAGTTTACACATGAAGATAAAATCCAGTCACGAGTCACTCACTAGGAGACCACTTGGGATGTGGGCCACCAATCTTGACCAAAATTTTTTTGGTGTTTACTTATGGCAAGAATAGAGTGTATCCAAAGTTTTAGGGTCCAACGCTCCCAAACTTCCAAGATATTAATTTATGTATTTTAGTTAAAAACGCTGGTCTCGTCCCAAAAGACAATATGTCATCTGAGACGTATTTCCCTCACTGCACTACACTTTCATTGTTTTTACTGAACACCCCATCACATTTTATCCTGAAAAACATATAGAAAGAGTAAATAACGTGTATACTCAACAACCCTTACTTCCATGTCTTACTCACATAGAGTAAAACATGAAATATATGAAAAAATCAATGCTAATCGACTTTTCACTCTGTGCTTGGATACTGGAGCAATAACAATATGTGTGTGTTATAGTATGATATTGGTCGGCACATGTTCAGAATTGAAGTTTCCATGAATAAAAATCAAGTCTGACACTGAATTGTTGTCTTATGATACTACATTTGTGGTCTTTGTGCTTATATACATGTTGTTATTGTTCCAGTATCCAAGCACAGCATGAAAAGTCGATTAGCGTTGATTTTTTCACATATTTCATGTTTCACTCTATGTGAGTAAGACATGGAAGTCAGATTTGTTGAGTATACACGTTATTTACTCCTTTTATATATTTTTCAGGATAAAATGTGATGTAGTGTTCAGTAAAAACAATGAAAGTGTAGTGCAGTGAGGGAAATACGTCTCAGATGGCATATGGTCATTTGGGACGAGACCAGCGTTTTTAACTAAAATACATAAATTAATATCTTGGAAGTTTGGGAGCGTTGGACCCTAAAACTTTGGATACACTCTATTCTTGCCACAAGTAAACACCAAAAAAATTTTGGTCAAGATTGGTGGCCCACATCCCAAGTGGTCTCCTAGTGAGTGACTCGTGACTGGATTTTATCTTCATGTGTAAACTTCATTAGTTGATTTTAAACCGCTGAGATACTTTCTTACTTTGCAATTCTCCGAGCTACGATATTATTTTGCGCGTTCCTCCGAGATACGTCCTTACTTTGCGCTCACGCGAGATACGTCCTTACTTTGCGCTCACGCGAGATACGTCCTTATTTTGCGCTCACGCGAGATACGTCCTTATTTTCCCGCGCTCCGGCGTTCCGGGAGATACGTCCTTATTATTCTGACTCCCGAGATACGTCCTTATGAATAGGGAGGATCGTTATGAGTATATATACTACTTCTAATACAAATCTGGTACTTGCCCATATTCTCAAATTTAAAGAATACATGAAAATCTTTAGTGAGTCATTTGGAGTGTTTTATCTACTAGACAACGTTTCGGTAGCTAGTTACTGACACTCTTTTTCAAGTCTGTAAATTTATTTGAAAATTGTCTAGTTTCGACAATTGTAAATAATCCTCAATTTAAATAATCCTTAGTGGGTAATAATAACAATAATAATCATAGTATTATCTATGACTATCACTAATCATCACACGATGAACGTCATCGAGTTGATATTAATTTTTCAATAACAAATGCGTCCATCATTTTTGTAAAAACCAAGCCAGACTAGCTCTATATCAAAGTTATTGGACAAATTCAAATACCTGTCTCTTTCGTTCTTGTAGCTTCATGATAACACGGAGAGTCTCGCGAATTAATAATTCAACACACAAGAACCGTTCTACGTGCAGATTGAACATTAAATAAATGAATGCACATCTAGCGTAGAGTATAGACAGCATAGCTGCGCTGAGCTCCAGTCTGCTGGGAAATGTCTCTAAATAACTCGAGTAATAAAAGCAAAAAAGTATCTGCATCTTTGCGATCTAATTAGATTATAGGAGTACTGAAGTGAATAAGGTGAAAAATCAATTGGACGAATTGCGAGAGATTGAAAATGTGAAAATTTGATTGTTGAAGTGCCCATATGTCTTTTATGGATGTTGAAATAGATTTAAAGCGACTTGAGAATGGTGGCCGTAGGATGGAAACGTTGTCTGGCATAACCAACACTGCGGCTGACGCTGAAGACATTGGAGCGCGCGAAAAAAGGGAAAACAGGAGAGAAAAAAGTGGAGAATCACCTTGGCAGGTTTTCCAGTCGTCGCCGAGGACGAAGCCGTCAGGGCAGAGGCAGAAGGCGCGGCCGAGGCTGGCCAGGCAGGTGTGCGAGCAGCCGGCGTTGTCCGAGCCACAGGGACCGGCCTGGTCGGCTGGCTGGTCGGCTGGGCCATCGGGCCGCGGCTCGCACGTGTGCCGGTCAGCGGCCAGTCGGCCGTCCGGGCCGCACGAGCACTCGTACCCGCCCACCTCGTTGCGACAACTGCCCTCGCACGGGCCCCGTCCGGCGTTGCCCGAGCACTCGTCCACGTCTGCAACACGGGTAGCTGCCACGTCATGTTCACGTCGCCGCATTGGCCAACCCGGCTCAACACCACCTAGTGATGTGTGTAAAACAGCTGCCCCACCATGAGACGCGCGGCTGGCCCCTGGCTACTTTTCAATTTTTAACCGATATGACTCTGTTAGCTGCTACCACGAGTCAGTTTTGTTGACAGTCGTGTGTTGAACATGTGAAATCATCTTGAGACTATTTTAATCGAACGGTTTGTCGCAGTACTCGATACATTTTCTGATACTAGAAACGTACGCGAATATAATAATTTAAATGTTATTTGGAAACGTACGCCCACGTGCACATACCTAGCGAGCAGCACGTCTTCCAAATATATATACGTAGCTGGTATGTGTGTGTGTGTGTGTGTGCGTGTGTGTGTGCGCGTGTGTGCGTGTGTGTGTGTGTGTGGTGTGTGCGTGCGTGCGTGCGTGCGTGCGTGCGTGTGTGTGTGTGTGTGTGTGTGTGTGTGTGTGTGTGTGTGTGTGTGTGTGTGTGTGTGTGTGTGTGTGTGTGTGTGCGTGTGTGTGTGCGCGTGTGTGCGTGTGTGTGTGTGTGTGTAAGTATAAGTATACAAACAATAGCAAATAAACGATAGCAGCGGCCGCTGCGCACTAGTTAGCCGTTACTCAAAACGATCCTTTCAAAATAATTCACAAACGTGTGAAGCACAAGTTGTACAATATATTATAGAGAATACAAAGCCAGAGTTGATCTAATTCTCTAAGTAGTTTCAGTTAATTTGTGCACGCTTTGCTTGCGCCCACATTCAACGTTGTACGTATCAGCGAGTCAAATGAACCGCCAAGCTTAGCAGTCGCTGCCGGCCGGCCATTATCAGCCTCCTCATCTGTACGTCGCGCACGAAGAGCCAATGCGAGCTGCGGCGCGAGTTTCCCAACTTGTGCGCGCAGATTCGCGCTGATATATAAACTTCACTCGGCGCGCGCCATTGCCCCTTCGTTACGGACCAACGGCTTCGGAGTTGGCTGTGACTTTTTTACTTCTTTCAATTTCAACAGTTTATTTGACGTCCCTCGTCATCGTTTATTTAATTACTGGACAACTTTACGGGGACCGATTTGCTTACAGAGAGTTTATTGACACATAGCTACAGCTTATATGCTACCAAGTCGTGCGCAACATACCCACTAACATTTATCGCACTAAAATCATAAACAATTTTCAATTTGATCCTACTTTTCAACGACAATTAGTGCAAATGCTGGTGACGAAGACCACGAACTTATGAAACGCGTCCGAGTCTCTGTTGAAGGATTGTTCGCGCACATCTACAAGTGTTTTTGACGTTTAGAATACTTGTTTCTTTTGGTCCGCGAGACGAAGCGAGTGTGAAGACAAGGCAGAATAAGGGCAAGATGTGCAAGTGTTGGGTGTACCGCCCGACTCACTCCGCGAGCGATTTATTCAAGCCTCGACATTTACATTCTCACATTTACCCCAATTTATATTCTAATTAGTTTGATTATTGAATGGCGAGTGATTCGATGTATGTGTGTGTGTGTGCTTGTGTGAAGAAATTTGATAAGCTCGAGTTCAGATATTTGAATGACAACTAAACCGTAAATCTGCCACGGTGAGAGATGAATACAATTAATAAATGAATAATTAAGTATAATGGTTGGGGTTTTATTGCACCTGAATGATATTCAAGTATTACTCAGGAGGAGGGGGGGGGGTGCTCAAACCAACGAGCTTAAAACATTGGCTTGACCCTAATAATTCCGGCACAGTTGTATGAATGATTACTCTGTTGAAAGTGATTTTGCAGCAAGCTTGAAATCTCAACAACAAATTGTATTGTCGATTGTCTGGTGAGTCTGTGTGAGGAGAGAAGAAAAGAAGAGTGGATGGCTCACCTACGCAGCCGCGGCCCCGCAGTGCGAAGCCCTCGCGGCAGAGGCATTCGGCGCGGCCGGCGACGAGCCTGCAGAGCTGCTCGCACCCGAGCTCGGCGCAGTCGGCTGTTGACCTGCACACCGGCAGCCTGCCGTGCCAGCGGCGCGCCCTGCACACCAGCCGGCGCACCGCCGCCGCCCCGTACCCCGGCTCGCACTCGTAGTCCGCCTCGAGGTACTCGTGGCCCGGCCGGGACGACCTGCGCCCCCCAACCAAGCCCCAGCTTTACCACCTGCATCAGCTGACGAAAACACCCGGCCACTGGGCCGCAATGCGAAACAATTGTCCGAGATTGAACCGGGAGATTTTACGGGCGGCTCGGTCTTCCGTTGAACAGCCGAGAGAACAAAAGCCAACTTATCCCATAGCTCTCCGCGCGCGACTTGATTAGATTGCTGGGATTGCTCGGGCCCGCGTCGCGCTCGCGGTGCGCGGTTAAAAACCCCTCGCAGCGCACTGCACCGAGCAAACTTTAAATGGTGCGTGCGCCAAAGAGATGGAGCAAGAGTTAGCCAGAGTGACTGCTGCAGGGAGGGCAGCCGCCCTGCAGCTGTGACCTCGAGCCAACGCGCACTTTTACCAAAAATTCGAATTTCAACCTCTGCTCAACGGAGGCCAAATCTCACCCTTTAACTCGCACCCTATTTACATTTGATCGCACAATATTCGAGGAAAATAAATTATCAATATTTTCAAATACTTCTGTTCGAAACACATGTGGAGGTATTTGAAATACAAATATGTGAAAGATGCAGGAGTGGGGGAGCTCTCACTTTACATATTTGATGACTGCGTGGCGGACTGATGGGGCTGGCACAAAGGTCCCATTCATACAGGACACGTCGCCACGTAGCTCGTGCTGGTTGGTCCACAACTCGGTCGCCACCGCCTCGGAGGAGCTTGACCGCGAAGCTGCCGCTAGCCACCTCGACGATTCCTCCCAATTCCACCTGTTGCGCTCTGACATTTTTTCATCCTGAAATTTCGCCGCGGCAATATATTCAAACAAAAATTGGACAACTACTGTCGATATTCGAGGGCCAATCCAGGGCAATGCGGCAAATGAAAATGACAAATTGGCCAGCTCGCGGATAATTAGCAAGACATCGACAAGGTATCTCGCGAAATGGATCAGCCGCGGGATTTTGATTCTTCCACATTTTCAACATATAGATGATGTGGAATTTTTGTCATGCAACTCGACTTTAAATCTCGAGTTTTAGTCAAACTTGCTTCCCCGCGGCCTCAAAGAGCCGGCCGGGAAGAAGATCGGGATACAGGTTGATACGGGAAAAGTGTCACAATTCCGGCATACGAGAAGCTCAAAGTTGCGAGTTGTCTCTCGGTTGGGACTGATTGGGTGAGAATAAATGTATAACTGAATTCAACGTACGTCGGTGTTGGCGTTGGTAGTAGTATGGGGGCTGCTGACGAGGCTCGAGCTCTTGTATGCGTTGTAATCGTTGAGGCTCCTCTGGAGCAGCTGATTCTCCATGTCGAGTATGGGCAGGTCCTCGTCGGTTCTCGAGTAGCCGAGCATCCTTCCGGGGTCGTACGACTCGTCCAGGCTTGGTAGGGTCTCTTGCTCCTGCTGCTCCTCCTCGAGTGACCGGTCGAGTTGGTCGAGCTGGTCCCGCGACAACTCGCGCTCGACGTGTCTCGAAAAGTCGCGCTCGACTTGCGAGGGCTGCGCGCGATAGCTGCTCCGACTCTGCGTCGTCTCTTTCTTCAGCTGCGACCCCTCGACCCCCGCCACCCCCGGCGTCCAGCTCGTGTTGGTCCGCTCCGCCAGCCAACTCGTGCCTGCGCCCGAGTGCAACATTTCAAATCGCATTGATTCATCTGGCCCAAGTCGAATATCATCCGATCGCATTCAATTGCGTCTGGATAGTCTTAAAAATTAATTAACTCAACTCGCGCTCCTACCCAATTACTACGTATGGTATGTATACATACTATCGCTAATCTATTAATAGCCCGACACGGAATATTGAAGCTTGGCTGCAGTTTGGAGCTTGGTCAAAAAAAATCAAACGACATATACCACTCGATTCCTTGCGGCGCATTTCACCCACATCATCCGGTTCCTTTATTTTCATCACACATTCGTCATTTTTAGCAGTTATTTTAATAGGCCTTGCTTTTTTTTCCAGTCAAGTATACCCAATACGCGCGTATCCATTCGTTTTTCTCTCGATTTTATTTTATTCAAATTGTTATTACTCAGCGTCAAAAAGTCCAAACCAGATGTGGCTTAGTTTATTTTAAAGATTTATCGAGTGGACCTTGTATTCCTCACCAGCATCGTTTGGCCCTTAAACGCGATGTAATGACTGTTCACGTTGAGGTGACGCATATTGGGTACACCTACCTCACACGCATTAAATAACCCGAGATCGAAAATGATTCGCGCGGATATTTCAGGAGGAAATCAGCAGCGCACTAGCAGGACGTGACCTGGACACCGCTGCCGCATCTCATAAAGTTTCATTTTGATTGGCGCGTGCGTGCATATATGCATGCACGCATGCGAGCCTGACCCATCAGAGTCGATCGAGATTACTTTATACTAGTTGCGCATGTTACTTTTTGCATGAAGCAATTCATATTCGTATTCGCTAATGAAGGCTCGATAACTCTAGGCAAAATAAAAAAACGCAAGAAAACAGAGTTTCTATCTAGTCGCGCCTGATATTATAAAGCTACAAAAGTGTATATTGTATACAAATTGTATATGATCTGATTATAAATCATCCGGATCAAAACGTGTGTCATAATAATGAGATGGCTTGAGATGGCAATTTCATTAATGTAGTTTTTTGGAAACCCTGCGCTGAACAGACTCTGTTCACAATCGAAAAATGAATTTTTTATCTGAATATTTTGCTCCTCCCCTTTCCTTCGGAGAAGAGCACATCTCTACCTCGAGACGAAGAAAAATACATTTGGCGGAAAATCGTAAATCCGTGTATTGTTTAATAATTCATATGAGGAAAAAAGTCGAGAATTTGAAGATTAGTATAGTACTGTTCGTACGTAAACTTATTAAAATAATTGCGGGTACTGAAATTGTGTTCTGCCCGAGATTAGGGATGTTGAGAATCGTTGATATTGTTGGTGGGGAGATTGTGAATTATGTGCAAATTCTCGTGGCTGCACATAATTTGTACGAAGGACTGGACTTGGTCATCCGCGTCGCCGCGCGCCACTGCGTGCACAGTGAGTTGAGCTAACCTGCAGTGGTGGAGGAGAGATTGAGCGGGTTGTCGCCGAGCAGCGCATCGGCAAACGCGTGCGGCGTCAGCTGGTGCAGGGCCTCGAGCCTGTGGGGCCTGCCGCGGCTCAGGCTCGGGCGCTTTCGGCTCCTGCGGCGACGGCGACGCTCCTCCCGGACTCGATCTGCCCAGCCCAGAGCCTTGGACAGCCGGCCGCGGCGGCCCCCGACCGCCAGCTCGTCCCGCCGCCAGGTCTGCTTGCGCCTCTTCCGCCGGCGCGTCTCCGTCCCCGAGCTGCCGACTCGCGCCTTTCCTCCACCCGCTCGATCCTTCGCTGCGTGCCCCAATACCCGGATTTGACCCCATTATTATTATGATTATCATTATAGTTATCATCACAGTTGCGGAGCTCGCGCGCCAGTGTGCCACGCGACCAGCAACACGTTCGAGCTGTCATATCGAGTGGTAACTATCCAGCCGTCGCGCGCATACAAATGCCATATCAAATGAGTATTTCGAGTTGCACATTGACGCTTCGTTCAATCTATGTGGCGCGTGTGTGCGTACGCGCGTGAGATATGAAAGTACGATTCGATTGAATTGATCGAATTGGTTTGAACTCGGAGAGGGGAATGAGCGTCGATCGTCAACTCGAGCGACTTGATTGCTATTAGGAATTGCGCGGGACGCTGAATCCGACTCCAGTTTGGCCCCATGTTCGATACAAACAAGTGTAGCTCGAGGCTGTGCGGCGCGGCGCATCGTGGCACGACATCTCTTTTGAATTCGACGTGACTTGAATTGAAATATGTATATGTGACTCACTGGGGTCGGTGTTGTTTTGGAGAACTGTGAAGCCGGCTGCTCGGCTTACCGGAACCAGAAGGGTCTCGTGCATTTGGTGCGTGGATGCCGCTTCCGCGGGCCTCGCTCGCGGCCTCTTAATCTTGGCCGGTGATACGTAACTGAAAATTGCAACAAATCAAAACACCACATCGAGTCACTTGGTAATTGTTTTGCTGCGTGTACGAGTGAGATGTAGGCTCGCGTCGCCCGTGTTGTCGTCGATCGATGGTGGCTCGAGACTTGGCTGCTATGAACGGCAACTAAGCCCTGGTCGAACAGCGTGTCGCGCGCAATCATCACTCGACCCAAGTACTTCACGATCCGACTGCCACGGACCATCCGCCAGACTAGTCAGCTGTCTGTACCCGGATTCCTTGCCCCTTCCCGCCAATTAATTCCCCAACTTTGCACATCACGTTTGGACATCTCTGATCAATCAGCGGATTTCATTCAAACTTGCTTCATTAGCTTTTTTTTATCACTTGACACGAATCTTATGGAAAAATAATGGGTTTCAAGATGGCTTAAGCAATATGCGAAGACCCAAAGCCCCGAAATATCCAAAAGGAATGGTAGGACCTAATAGTCTTAGTAAAAAAAAGTGATGGGGGTCAAAGTGAAGCGTCTTAACTCGTGATTTGATTGGTGTTGACCTAACCACGTGACGAGTCGCGTAAAATATAGATATAGATAGTGAATGCAGGCAAGCAAGAAACATAAGAATGATAAGTTTTGAGGTTGTAACAGCCAAATCCTTGCCAGATGTTTCCAAAATCCAAATGTAGGTTTTAAATTTGCGGATAATGAAAATAAAATAAAAGTTGAATGAAAAATGAATGAAGGATTCAAAAATGCGAATATTCTGAATGAATTGATAAGAAAATGGAAAAGATTGTTGTAGGTGAATGATTGGAACATAATTTTGAAACGCACGAATGTAGATCGCGCGCAGCGCGTCTGAATGTAGCTAGTCTTACAAAAATCCAATTTTCGTTTAAGAAGTCAGTTTGTCTAAAATCAAGAAAAGTCAATGTGGGACAAACAATTTTGAGCGTGGAAACCAGTTTTTTTCCTTTGACGTCCAAGCACCTCCTATTGATTTCTAATATCTCTAATACGTTGGAGATGTTCGGTCGAAACATATAAAAAGATGCAAGTCTGAAAATGGACATTGGAAAGGGAAATTCCGCTGAATGAACTAGGGGGATTAAATAAATCGGAATTAGAGATAGCGCTAGTCAAAAACACGGATAAAAAAAAATTTAAGAATTTGAGAGTTTGGGACCGATAAGGGCAAATAAAAAAATCTCATGAAAGTGAGGCTATTTGAAACGGAAACAGCTGTCCGAATCTCACGCCTTTTATAGGCATAATTTCGAATGTGCATACCATATTTCTGAATCCGCTGGGGAGCAGGAAATAAGAAGGGCATTTCAAACGATCAAAAATCTAAATCGAAAAGCTTGAGTTAGAGAGATAATGAGAAGCGAGTATGGAAGCAAAAAATACAAGCGTAGATGTAGCTGGCGAATTTTGCTCTAATCCTGCACCGTTCAAGTAACAGAGCAAAATACGTTTTAGCAGGGGCAATAGGGAGTAGATTGGAGCTGTACACTGGCGCGATTTAGTAGTTGAGTCTAGAGGGCACCTCATGCAACTCGAGTCTCTCGCGCGCTATTATTAAATATTAAATTAACCCCACACAGATAAATCGCGCATGTAGCAAAATAAAGAATAAGATAATGAATCATGAGCTTTGATCGTGTAAAAACTATGATGATCATAATTTTATAAATTGTCGAGCTTGTTAGAGGTATTTGTATTACGTGTCATCGCCGCGCCACGTCTCTGGCTCTTCAGCGGAGGCTGACTGAGGCTTCCTGAAGTTGTGCAAGTGTTTGCCGGGCTCCGCATTCTGGCAAAAACCTGCAACATTAATAATAAACGTGATTAATCGATGATGTATTGATTTCACCTTCTTCTCCACGAACGACGAAAAGTTTTCCTTGGTGATGATCGCTCAACTGATCATCAACTGAAAGCATCTGAAACATGTCACGAACGCAAACGGGATTGACAATAGTTCGCATTAAGTAATTGAGCTCGCATAGACACGTCGTGTCCATGTGAAAAATGGCAAATTTACGTAAGGTTTTCCAAGGCACGAGGTACATTTGGAGTATGTGGGGGAGAAGAAAGGGCACATTTCAGAGGGGCTTTTCTCGAGCTCGCGGCTCGGGCCAACGTTGTGATTTTCTTACATCCACTTGGTTCTCGCAAATCCGTCACTGAAATTTTCGTGCTTGCGCGGTTGCCCACACAGTGTGACTGTGCAGTAGGGCAGAGATCCTCAACAGTCGGGAACTTTCTTGATTCGTATGCTCGTGGGAATTTGAATAAAATACGGCCCGTCTCTTCTTTTTTCTTTTTCGCTTGGGGCGAGTATATCCGATGTGAACAGGGGACATTCGTTTGAGCAAGAATCGCAAAGTGAGGATCGTCCCTCTGCACCAACTCGGCACGTCGTATATTGTCAGATCATTTTTCTCTCTACACTCAGAAAGATCGCCTGCGTAGAATCTACTGTGTCACATAGTATGATGGGAATGATACTAGTTTCGATATATTTGCTTGTTATAAATAGTGAATTCATTGTGAAATTTATGTTTCGTCATCAACTTCTTGATTATATGGATATACTTATTCCAACTTTATTCATTACATTTTTACTGAAATTCACAAATTTGCTTTTATATTTGGTTACATTTCTAGTGAGTTAAACATACTTCCATTGAATATTTCAATATACCCGAAATTTCTTGTATTCCGTTCAGTGTATTGAAATGATACATTGACAATGTTTGATTTATGTAACACTGTTAAACGTGTGCAGTATTCCAAAAGTGTTGAGGCGACATTGATATGCCATTTTTCGCGTTGTTATCATAGCAACTGTCCTTGGACGTAACATCGCGAGAAACAGGAACGGAAGCATGCTCTATGGCGTACGCAACTTTACGTGACTTTACGTCTATCGGTCCATCGGATATTAATCCGCGGCCGCGCGGCGGACCTGCATCAGTTACAATTCACGCGGTTGATACGAAAAACGTCAGATTGGGATTTCTTGAGAGGACAATTGTCATAATGTCTAGGAACATTATGAGAAAGTTGTTGGCGTTGTTGGGTACCCAAAAGGCTTATTGTAACCGTTCCTGCTGAGACATGTATAATAAGTACGTAATTCCCCAGGAAGCGCTAGTCTTGGGAAGAAAAAATATACAGATATACTTACTTAGCGGAATATTATGGGAGGTTAGAGAAGAAGGTATTTGCGACGTTGGCCGTTGGAAATGAAGTTTTATCGAAAGGACTGCAGGGTTATAAATAGGCGTTAACAAGTTGGCAAGTGATCTTTGGCAATTAATCCAAATATGAATGGGTGCCGGGAGAAGAGGAGAAAAGGAAAGTTAAGCGGGGTGAAGGTTTATTCGAGCGAAGCCGGGGAAGAAAGTCGATGGCCCGTGCAAATGAGCAAACTGGAGGGAAAAAGACGTGGCGCGTGACTAATAGCACTGAGCTGCAGTCGCGACGGGAATTGCGTCGCGCGCGCGCGCCAAAGTTCATACTCGCAGGCTATCGGCTATCGGCTCCAAGAGAAGTGCGCCAGAGCGCGAGTCGATCGCGGGGCCAGTGCTCGCCCGCGACTATAACTCCCGTGACTTTTTCGTAGCCCACCCAGCTTTTTCACCAGTTCGAGCGATGTACATTTCACGCGCACTCGCCCCCCAACGCCGCGAGCCGCTTCTTTTCATATCACTCATAAATCATACACACACACACGCACATGTATTCGCGAACTCCGTGTAGACAGTGCGCGCTGGGTGTTGCTCATTTTTTCTCGATTGTATCGTGTGTATTCGGGAGGCAAGAGGCATTTTTCACGACAGAGGAAGCTCTGTGACGGAGAAAAAGCTCGAGCTCTCTGCAATCGGACGAGCCGCGGCCACCTGCCGAGAAAAGCTCAATCCCGAAATTTCCCGTGTATGCGACGCTATTTTTGGGACGCTATCACTCCCCAAGCAATTGTTCGATTTCCCTGAAATTTTGCACGCGAGTCATCGATGCGGTAAGATGCGAATACAGTTCAATTTTCAGTGGAAATCGTTACTAATGCCCGCGTTTCTGCAAAGTTTCCATAAATACTCATTCGTGTTCACCAGAGTTCACAATCGTATTTTATTCAGCTTCTGGATGAATCATTTGGCTATCACAACTTCAAAATTCATCTTCCTTTATTTCCACGAAAATTAATCGAACACATTACCCTACTCTCTAAATCAAAAATAGTGAATTAATTTAAATAATAAATTTTTTTCTATTAAAAATAGTAGAATTTCAGTATTTTTACGGGACCTTCATTTACTAAAAAATATTTAAATTTTACTATTTGCAAATAGGGGTTCAGGTTACTATTAAATAGTAGAATTTTACTATCTCAATAGTGAACCCTTAAAATCTGTCAAATTGACAACTAATAAATAGTAATTCAGTCTGCACCTGACCGTCGACCCGATCAGACGTGTATCGGGATTATCGGGACGTGCTTCGTGCAGTGGATATTATACGAGTGTATTTATACTCGTATACGTGTGTGGCTAGTGGTATGTGCATTAGAGACTTCTTCATAATGCATAATTGGCGCTACAAGAAGGTTTCAACTAATAGTTTTTACAAGTGGCTGATGTTTCACTATATCGAGCTAACTTGACAAAGATAACATCCATTTTTGATCTTCTGCTGAAGCTTCATTTTGTTTTAAATTTCGTTTCAACATACAATATTAAAAAATTGCTATTACTTTGTCCAAGTTTTTTCTGTGAAGTAACGACACAAACGTATCCTGTGGCAAGTGCACTTAGAAGCAGCTTTCCCCAAGTAAGGAAGATCATTTTCCCGAATAGAAATACAATATCCCAAATTTAGCACTGATTGAAAAAAAATAAATGGAGTATCAAGAATTAATACGTCCATTCTGTTCCAAGCTAAGCAAATATATTTTTGAGAAATCAAATGTCGGAAAACATTCACTATTTTTTTTATAATAACGAAACGATATCAGAAGCAACGCGTTATTCACCCATGAAAAATAAGATACGCTTGGAACACCAAGAGTAATATGAGAAAATACTACACCATTCCATATCATAAAAATTATAAGCAGAGTAGTTTTGAATTTTGATGTGAGCCAAATACTCTCAAATCAAATGTGAATCACAAAGAACCATTGAGTGCCTCATGACTGACCACAATAACAACGCGCTATTTGTGCTTGTCGATAAAGACTAGATTTTGAGATAACAGTAAATCTTACTAGAAATGTAATGGTGGGCTCCTCACTCGGTAATCAAATAAAGTTTGTGTAATCAAATTAAGTTTGTCCAGTTCTTAAAAATTGTGGCATACAAGTAAGAGTCTATGGACACCTATTTATTTCTGTACATCGTTGAGCTCAATTTGAAGTTACAAAATGGTCTCTCGTAAACTACGGACGGTTTTAAACAAATTTTATTCCCAGAATTCCATGGATCATTTCATGGCATGTGATGAAAAAATCACAAAACTTAAGAATCTCAAATACCTGAAAAATCTGAAAAAATTCAAGTTATACGAGGACGATGATTCGTCAAATTCGCTGGAAAAAAAAGTGTTAACCGTTTGAATGGCCATCAACAGCCATATAAAAAATCGAATATTTACCGGAATATTTCCAGCGTTGACAAGTTTTAATCAATAAACATGGAACGAATAAACTACATAGAATATTTCAAAGCCTATCCGATAAGGTGATTCGTTTATCAACAACAATGAATCAGAATACTGATATTGGCCATCAAAATAGAATATAAGATTTGTGTAAAAACGGGTATTAGAGAGATGCATTCGTGAATCATTATTTACCGAATCACTCGGCATTCATAATAAACATTTGAATAAACCAGTTTTCGCACCATCCTCAAAATACTCGGAAGCATTGTTGAATGCATCCTGGCAGAATGAATAAATAAATTCAAATTAGTTTTGATAAGTTACGTTTTTTATTTACTCACGTACAATTGCTTCCGTACAAGAGTAAAACTTTTGGTATAAATAATGGTTTCGAACTTGAAATCGATGCAGTTGAAATATCACTCGAGAGAAAGGGATTTCACTCGAGTGAGAGATTTCTAAAATGATTTCTAAATCTGTCTTTTTCGGATTAATTATCAGTCACTTCGTGCTAGTAAGTAAACATTGCGGACGAAGAATGATATTGATAATTCCACGGATTACCGAATATTCAATTCTCGATTAGTTTTTGAAGAGAGCTTGGTCTTACGCAATCACATGGAAATAATGGAAAAATTTCTTATTTTATAGCTGTCATCCGCTACCATAGGAGCATCGGTAAACGTTGATTTAAATCTCTTAGGAAAAAATAGTCTCCTCGGAGGACTTCTGGGTGGTCGCAAGGTAAAATGATCTATCTAAAATATTACATTTTGATATTACGTAGGCATAATAATAAGATTCGGAAAATGAAATAATGCAGGGACGCCACGATAAAGGTTACGGAGGTGACTCGGGATATGGAAAAGGAGTTGGCTTAGGAGTTGGCGTAGGAGTTGGTGTAGGAGATGGTACAGGATATGGAGGAGGAGTTGGCGTAGGAAATGGTGCAGGATATGGAGGAGGAGCTGGCATAGGAAGTGGTGCAGGAAATGGGAAAGGAGTCGGCATAGGAGTTGGCATAGGAACTGGTGCAGGATATGGAGAAGGAGATGGCGTAGGAAGTGGTGCAGGATATGGGAAAGGAGTCGGCATAGGACTTGGCCTAGGAAATGGTGCAGGATATGGAGAAGGAGTTGGCGTAGGCAGTGGTGCAGGGCTTGGCACAGGAAATGGTGCAGGGCTTGGCACAGGAAATGGTGCAGGGCTTGGTACAGGAAATGGTGCAGGACTTGGCACAGGAAATGGTGCAGGGCTTGGCACAGGAAATGGTGCAGGGCTTGGCACAGGAAATGGTGCAGGGCTTGGCACAGGAAATGGTGCAGGGCTTGGCACAGGAAATGGTGCAGGGCTTGGCATAGGAAATGGTGCAGGACTTGGCACAGGAAATGGTGCAGGGCTTGGCACAGGAAATGGTGCAGGACTTGGCACAGGAAATGGTGCAGGGCTTGGCACAGGAAATGGTGTAGGGCTTGGCACAGGAAATGGTGCAGGACTTGGCACAGGAAATGGTGCAGGTCTTGGCATAGGAAATGGTGCAGGACTTGGCACAGGAAATGGTGCAGGGCTTGGCACAGGAAATGGTGCAGGGCTTGGCACAGGAAATGGTGCAGGGCTTGGCTCAGGAGGAGCTGGCATAGGAAGTGGTGCAGGGCTTGGCACCGGACAGAGCATACCTGTTCCATCATCAAGTGGATATGTGGTAACAATTTTATTTTTGCAAATTTTGAAAATTAACTTATCGTTTATCTGACATGGAGTATGATTATCTATTTCATACATTTTTCATATGACCTACAAATATTCAATAATATATTCCACGTTATTGATGATGATTTTTTTTTATTAGATTGAAAAAACCAGTTACGAATACGAAGAATCTGCAAGTTCGGGAAGCGAAATCAATTATGGTGTTGGCATCAAGGTGAGACACGTTTACTAAATCAAATTCTGTTATACTTCTTCATAAAATACTTATTGTTGCATCATAATGTGATACTGTTCGATTTCCTGTGAATATTTTCAATAACTTCCTGTTACAATTGCTCAATATTGTTTGATACATTCATTGGTAATACTATTTGAAAACATTATTTAGCACATGGAGAGATATTGAATTGTTATCACATTATTTTAGAGCACTGGTATAAAAAAACAAATAAATATATGTATATGTTTTTGTAACTTGAAAATCGAGAATTCTTATCAGCAATTGATGTTTCATGCTCAGAATCCAAACGTTGGATGGGGAGGCTCATACAATAAAGACTAAGGCAGCTGTGGATCGATATCATCACATATCGTATATTACCCAATGAAAAGAGGAACATGTTAACAAAGCTTTGTCTACAGCACATATTTGTGAAAACAAAAGTGTTGGCAATAAAATATACTTCAAAATCGTATCTTGTTAATTTATAAACACTTGATTTACAAGAGAGATACTAAAATATTTTATTTTTCACATTAATTATGCCGCATGTAAGGTAACTGTACCCAATTTGGCACTGTACCCAATTTGGCACAATCGTCAGATTTCGTATTTCCGGTGCTCTCTGAGCATCAGTCGCTCTTGGGTTATGTTGGGGGAATTAAAAGAAAATTTTCGGTATCTTCCCCGCCCATTTAGCCCTTAAAACCACTCTCCTACAACACTTTGAAGTTTCACTTACTGATTTTTTCACCATTTTCTTATTTCACTTTTCACACTCAACCTCAAAAATCAGGTGTCAATAATTTTTATCTCTCAAAGTGTCATTACTCTTTTTTGTGTAAAAACATCTCAGCTTTCGATTGGTCTTATCAGTTTTCCTAAAATTTTGTATAAATATCACTGGGAACATGATTGAGAGTTTATTTCAATGCCAATTGGATCGTCCCTGTAGGCCTATATAGGCTGTAACTAATGATTAAAAAACTGTGCCAAATTGAGTACACGTTTTGTGCATTTAGCCTTTTTGCGTTTTTTTTTAAATTGCGATTTTCGATAGGTTAAAGTAGTCGAATGATGATTATGAAGATGGTTTCTAATAGGTATTGAGCTAAGCTTTGAGATGCCGTTCACAGAATTTTAAAATTCGAAGTCTATCATAGTCAAATTCGCGAAAAACCCTTAGGGGGGGGGGGGCACATTGGGTACAGTTACCTTATGTGAATTATGTTGTTCATAAATACGATCAGCCAACAAATATAAAGTAAATTGTAGAAAAAACATAATAAATTCAAATTCATTTAATCCATAAATTGCTTCAACAACAGTTTTTGGTTAAAATTTGGTAATTATTGTACGTATGTTAGCTCTATCATACAAAACACTGTACTAGATACACTCGTGTGCGCCTTTTGATGTATTGATGCAAGTTGCTTGAAATTTAGCCATCAATAAAACTGTGCGTGCCAAAATAACCTAGATGAGTGGAGTGCATATCTTTGCCCGCATTGGGGGAAAAAGGTTTTGCCTCGTCGGAAGAAAATTTCGAGTTTTTTCCCCAGTGCAAATCCAGTGCATTATTGATTTACTGCGCAGTTATAGGTAGCATGAAATGAGAAGACTCACAAATATATCGAAGAAAATGAGACGTTGATCGAAATGGCTGTTCACGTGCTGACTGCTGACAGCTCCATAACGATTTCGGAAAGTTTTAGCAAGACCCAATAGCCGTCACGATTACTCTCCTTGGGATGAGGAATGTATATCCGCAAAATCAACAATATTTTGCCGATGTTCACTCGCGCTTTGGTTCTACAAGAACGCTATTAACGTTATATTGGATTTGCATTCAATACGAAGTTTGTGTTGAGTGTGAAATTGGAGGGAAACAATGAAGTTGAATTTCGACGGGACTGATAGTGGGCCATACACTGCAGTAGTGCGGGTTGCGTGTGTCAGGGCTCAGCTACTAGTGTGAACGACGCTTGTATTTTTGGAAAGTTGAGAGTGTATGAGTTAAGAGCCGCGGATATCGCTACGATTTATTGGCGTTGATTGAAATTTTAGGTGTTTTAAATTGATCATTTTGTCGAACCGACCGGTCAATATCCTAGTATTGACCGGCGTGACACGTCGCGTTATCTACGGAATACTCTTATCATATGTGATTGCGAATTTCAAACGCGTGCGCGCAGTTTAAGATAAGATGACGAATAGCAAGTTTCGCCCGAGAATCGTTGCGGAATAATTATTATTCATTTGATAGTGCCAAGATAGAGAGAAGGGTCGCGATTTTCCACTGTATACACATTTGACTCAATTATGATGGGCGATTCTCTTTGAAATCGACTGAGCCAAAAGAAATAAACATTCGGGATCAATTTATTTTTATAATCTACACCGGAATACGTCTCTCAATTTTTTCCGATTTCCTCTGGTTATTCTATCTCTACTTTATAGAGGCAAACTTTCTGATTTTGCTGTTTTTGTACAATTTTAAAGGAATTCTCCATCTCAATTCACACCCTCAAAATTACCTATGAGTAAATAAACGAATAAGATATTTTTGTCTGGAAATCACCGGAGTTTTGCATGACAGTCAATTGCAAGTTCATTGGAGCATATTACTATTTTTTAAGAGGCATCGTGGTATCTCTAGAACATATAAAATCAATGTTCGATTAGTCGCAACTCCCGAGTCGGTTGTCCCATGTGGACGTAATAATGCGAGTGGGGGGATCCTTACTACAACTGTGGGGTGCTACCATAAACTGTTCAGATCGAGAAAGAGAGAGAATCGCCCCCGTTACCTCCTGCGATACCCCCCCCCCCAACTCGAGCAACTGTACTATACTCCGCGCGCGCGCATATATGCGTTATATGCGATAGTTGCTGGCTGAATGAAAGCTCCATGAATATCTGTCTGTTCTGTCGCGTAGTCCCGGGGCGGAAAGCCAGCAACTATCAATCTCTCCTTTCACGTTGTTCCTTCGTTTGGGCAAACGGTCCTCTGCTCCGCCCGATCCGCCGCAAGTTGCAAAAGAGCCCGCATACAAAACTGTATAATTAGATCGGTAAAGAGGTGAAGAAACGTATGTGGAACGCTCGAAACCAACTGCAGCTGATAAATATATCGCCGCGCAGTACATCTCATCATTGTACTGTGTTTATAAAGATGAATAAAATAGCATTGGAAGATATTCCTTGACAAATTTACTTGACTTTCTGCTTTAATTTGCTTACCTATCAATTTATACCGAAACATTATCGGACCAAACGAAATCTCGATGAGTTTTCCAAATTATTTCATGTTACAAAGATAATTTTCATAAATAGTTAACCAAAAGCGTGAACACCTCAAACTTATCAGAAAGACTGTTACAGCGTTTGCGCATTTTCAACAGTATTCGATTCTAATAGAATGCATAAGATTGACGATCAAACTGGTTTATATGTGACTGTCACTGAACTGCAGCTAAATGTCGAATTATTTGATTCGTCTCTGCAAGTGCAACTCTCCAAGTCCTAGCTTCCCTTGACTGATTTCGCGGAGTTAAGTCTGCAGTTTTGAAAAAAGCTGACTCGGCGAAAGTGAAAGAAAAAACCGTTTTCCAATACTTGGATGAGTAAACGGACTGTGGAAGTATGATACAGACACCGAGCTATCATCTGCAGGAATAAGGTTCCGCTCGACAAAGTCTCGTAGACGAAAAGAAAGATTACCGTAGAGTCCGAACTGGTAACTCGTTTTGGATTATAAATGTCTGAGGTATTGCGTTGTCTGCAGCTATCCTCAAAAGATGTGCTTTTCTTCAATGAAGCCATAGATTTGATGGTCAATTGCTTTTTTCTAGATTGTTGCGTATATTTTACTTCAGAGATGAAAAGAGCGGAAACCTCCGAGTCAGAATGTATAGTTCGCTTTGAATATCACACACACACACACACGCACACACACACACACATACACACACACACACCAATATTCAGCATCGATAACAATGGAACAATAACAAAGCTGCACTTTTCGAAAAAATCTTGTCGCCTTTTCAACTGATCCACGAAGAGCAGAGTAAGTTCAGTGAGAGAGTATCAGCGCTCGATCTTTTTTGCGCATTGGCCTTTTTTCACGCGGTGACATGAGCTATACGCTAACCCTATATATACAGCCGCTTAATCAACATTCGGCGTCCACCCACGACAACTGGCAGTTATTTGGTCGCATGATTTAACGGGTACAACGCTTACAGTGGCTTGTTCCGCGGATAAAGCGAGATATACATAGTTTCCGTTCACCGACGGATAAACGTGCAAGAGTCACTGTATTAACATATTTTCCCGCTTATTTAGTCTTTATTCGGCTTTTGGAGAGCTTAGAGCTGGGCACTTTTGTTATAGGCAAATGTTATATATTTTGCTGGTAAAACCAGAAGATCAGATTGTGTACGCTTCATTCTCGCGCGCCCGACCCACGATATATTGTAAGGTAACTGTACCCAATGCGCCCCCCCTTGAGGGTTATTTGCAAATTTGACTATGGTAGACTTCGAATTTTAAAATTCTGCGAACGTCATCTCAAAGCTTAGCTCAATACCTATTGGAAACCATCTTTATAATCATCATTCGACTACTTTAACCTATCGAAAATCGCTAAAAAAAGGCTAAATGCACAAAACGTGTACTCAATTTGGCACAGTTTTTTAATCATTAGTTACAGCCTATATAGGCCTACAGGGACGATCCAATTGGCATTGAAATAAACTCTCAATTATGTTCCCAGTGATATTTATATAAAAGTTTTAACATACAACTCAAAAATACGCGTCTAAATCATCGTAATATGTCTATACAAATATTCAATGATTTCACTCAGTCTTCCCATTTAAAAACGCGTAGAGGGGCACATTGGCTTCACTTTTTTTTTGATGCGAAAAACAGCAATTTGAGTAGGATAGAAAATAATTTTAGGAAAACTGATGAGACCAATCGAAAGCTGAGATGTTTTTACACAAAAAAGAGTAATGACACTTTGAGAGATAAAAATTATTGACACCTGACTTTTGAGGTTGAGTGTGAAAAGTGAAATAAGAAAATGGTGAAAAAATCAGTAAGTGAAACTTCAAAGTGTTGTAGGAGAGTGGTTTTAAGGGCTAAATGGGCGGAGAAGATACCGAAAATTTTTTCAATTTCCCACATAACCCAAGAGCGACTGACGCTCAGAGAGCACCGGAAATACGAATTTTGACGATTGTGCCAAATTGACTACAGTGCCAAATTGGTTACAGTTACCTTAGTTCCTGCATAAGATCGCTTGACAAATTGATTTCAAATATTCGACCTACCTTATCGTTATGAACTTGAGCCACTCTAACCCATTTACTTTGAAGATGGTTGAAATTGTTACTTTTGTAATTTCAGAAACATTTTTAACCTCAGTTCACCCCAGAGAATAATCTCTAGCAGCTGAGAACGAATGAGACAGTTTTTCTCTGGAAATATCGCGAGTTATATAAGGTAACTGTACTCAATGTGCCCCCCCCCCTAAGGGTTATTTGCGAATTTGACTATGATAGACTTCAAAGCTTAGCTCAATACCTATAACAAACCATCTTCATAATCATCACTCGACTACTTTAACCCATTGAAAATGTCAATTTAAAAAAAAAAACGTAAATGAGCCAAGTTGGCTACATCTGTAGTCAATTTGGAACAATTTTTTAATCATTAGTTACAGCCTATATAGGCCTACAGGGACGATCAAATTGGCGTTTAAGTAAAATCTCAATCATGTTTCCATTGATTTTTATTAAAAATTTTCGTCATTCAACTGAAAAATGCATATTTAAATCATTGTAACATGTTTATAAAAACCTAACGTTTATCTCTTAAATATTGATTCATTTAACTCAGTCTCTCAGTTCATAATCACAAATTAAGATCGATTGAATCACTCGAAATAGATGGTAATCCTAGTATTACAGGAGTACTATATAGAAAAAGGCCAGTTCCAATCACTAGAAGAATTGTAACTCATAATAGGAACAATAAATGATAATTTTGAATTTCTGCTCAATGAAAACGTCTTGAGCTCATATTAAAACCAATTGTATTGACAGTGTGGAGAAATATTTGAAGGAAAATTAATGTGACCAATCGAAAGATGAGCTTTTTTGAAAAAAAACCGCTGCCAAGTGCCTTAGCAGTATGCTTTCTCAAAGAGGCTTCAATATCACCCACAAACGCTTCCCAAACCTGTATTTTCACCTTTCCACTACCGTAGATACTATCATCTATTTTTCAAAAATTACAAAAATATTATTTAATCAGTTCAATTCGTATCTTTGTGACTGTGTAAAGTGTCGTTCTTTTACAATTGACCAAACTGTGTCGCGAGTGTTAATGTCTGCCCGGGCTCTCTTATTATTTGATCAAATGCAACAAAGCAAACGGTTCTAGGTTCTTCACGATGCGAGATATTTGGACCTGCATAATTTTTCGATCAATTCATCTTGTGACTGTCATACGGTTTAATGGTGGTCAAAATCGATCCGGTCCGTATTTAGCACACTTGAAGGCTCATTTTGATCATTTTCGAGGGCAAAAGACACCAAATTTTTCCAATTTTCTCTATAGCATGTTGAAAATATTGGAAACGAAACTTACCGTAGATCACGAAAATCGAGGTCCCGAGGTCTGATTCGGTGGGTCGATTTTGCCCCATTACAAAGCTTTCTCTTTGAGAAAGCAAAAGTTAATATACTAATTTGGTAGAGGAAACTTACAGTGCGGCAATAAAAGTTGTAAGATAAAATAGATAATTCAACGGTGTTCCACTTCAAAGTGTTCTAAAAACGACTGGTTGGAGTGAAAAATGACCGGTACTCTAACGCCTGGAACAAGTCATCTTGTTTCAATACTAAAACGTGATCCGAGCGCCTTCATGCGCCGCTAGAACGATTAAAACGCGCGAATTACAAAATATCAAAAAATGTGCCATATTGGCTTCACTTTTTTTTGATGTGAAAAGGAGCAGTTTGAGTGGCTTAAAAAATAATTTTGGGAAAACTGATGAGACCAATCGAAAGCTGAGATGTTTTTACCCAAAAAAGAGTAATGATACTTTGGGAGATAAAAATTATTTACTCCTGTTTTTTTAGGTTGAGTGTGAAAAGTGAAATAAGAAAAGGGTGAAAAAATGAGTAGATGAAACTTCAAAGTGTTGTAGGTGAGTGGTTTTAAGGGCTAAATGGGCGGGGAAGGTACCGAAAATTTTCTATTAATTCCCCCAACATAACCCAAGAGCGACTGATGCTCAGAGAGCACCGGAAATACGACTTCTGACGATTGTGCCAAATTGACTACAGTGCCAAATTGGTTACAGTTACCTTAGTTTGCAAAGCCTAGAAACACATTTGGAAATCAACGAAGCTGAGTCTAGGTCTCAAAGTAATTTTGGACCAGACAAGGGTGCTGCATCGTTCAGGGACCACAATAGAAGTACATAAACATATGCAGAAAGTACCTTTGGTCCTACTCAAGAAATGGCCGCGATGATAGACTGCAATTTGGTTTAAATCACTTTTAAGCCTAGAAACAGTTTTATTATTGTGCAAATGTGCTTCTAGGCTTCGAACAAAAACTATGCTTTCTTTCAAGAATCCACGGTGCAACAGCAGAATCCAACAGTATGCTTGCTCAAAGAGGCTTTGTGTGGAAAAAAAATAATGCCCATGAGAGATGTCTCCAAGTCAATCGCTATGAAAAGTACCTGATAATCCTGCATCCTGTGTCGACTCAAATAGTACATTTCGATACTGGACCAAAAGACGAATTGTAGGCACGTGGGAGGTTCGCCGCCTGAGCGAATTGCGAGCTGGTGGTAATCGCGATCGAAGGTTTAAGGATCAACTTTTCGATGCAAATCATGAACAGCACTATTAATTCCCCGAGCATCAGTAGATTTTGAGATGTAAACAACGGAAAGGTTGAGTTTCCGCGTCTTTTGCCGTGTATTCGGGCCCCCACGAGCATTCACGAGAAATCATCGGGAACTTGCCAAAACATCTCAGCAACGTTTGCTAGAGGAGAAAAAATAACGTTACATACATCCATATTTACTTTAGATATGCTTAGAATCCCATGTTTTTCGACCGGCAGATTACGAATGTAAAGGTGTCCGAAAGTCGAGATTCGAGAGGTCGATCTTTTACACCGTCTGAAAGCTTTCCCTTTGAGAAGGCGAAAATCGACTGTTAAATTGAGAGTTGCCGAAAAGGTAGATGCGAGAGAAGCAAGAAGTATGCAAGTGAAGTTCTCTACAGAGAATCTAACTAAATCTGAAGCAGACGAGCGGCTGCAAAACCTTTGAGAATCAGCAATTGCACGCTGAAACTTCGTGAGATGGGTGTCATGGGTCGCGCGACCGGCTAATAGCTTATACCTACTGTCATACGGTGACTAATAATTTGTTTTCCCAAATATAACCAATTCAGTCAAATTAATCAAATCGAAAAGCGAATGTCAGTTAATTGAAAAGACTCGAATCAATATTCTTCGAAAGTTGAGCTTTTTAATACGTTGAATTGCTCATTTGCTTGGATGTTGTTTTCTTCTGCTAGTTTACCATGGCTTCGAGAATGGAAGTTTATATCAAGTCCCATTACTTTGTCTATATAGTCTAGTGCGAATGAGTTCATTAACAGACTTCCCATTGTCGTAGTTTATATTGCGCACACTTCACTTGTTCCTCAAAGTTGTTTTGATTGAAACAATCTAACTTATCGTATAACAATACACTTTGCAACCGATTTCGATGTTATTTCTTTGGGAATTCATTGTTTCACTCGGTATTTGAATGCACGCGAATTTAGAGATAGACAAACTGAAACATGCAGGTGCGTATCGAGTTTGGTTGTGCCAATGCAGCTGTGAGGAAATACGAGGGTTCGCTCGAAGTACCCATCACTTACGTTACCAATTCACAATCGACTCTAGTCAGACGATTGAAACTCGAGCGTGAATTCAAAGAGCGTAGTTGCGTTCCCCTCAGCTGTTCAAGTCTCAATTCAAGTTTTATCAGCAATGCGTGTAAACTTATGAAGTTTAAGTCGGTTCATAGTTATGACAGCTGAATTGCCGCGAAAACTTATCTTTTTCACGTTATGTGGGCATGAATATTGTTGATTTTTTGTAACTCGTGTTGGTACGAAAGTAGCTCCGTGAGCCCCGCCTCTGAGGTCCGAGCAAGAATGATCAAGTCGCGATGATGGGGAAAAAAGTGTAGCTTACTCGGGCGTTACTCGGGGATTGGGGATGCCGGCCGCCACAAGTTTGCCGCTGGCTGGGTGGTACTCACCGTGGGCAACAAGGGCCGCAGCGACGAGGAGCGAGGAGCGCATGCCGCAGTGGCTCCGCGCGGCACACGCACGAGGTGGCTAGCGCGCGACTGGCGTGCGCGTGTAGGACCGAGTGAAACAGCCCGGTGGCTGCAGTTTCGCCCCAGCTCCAGCCTCCCTCAGCCTCCCGACGCCATCTGTACTTGGGTACGGAGTGCGGACTGCGGAGGGAGGCCCGAGCCAGCTGCGCCGCTGATTACCGGCCGCGACCCACCCGCCCGACCGTTGGCCGACCGACACCATATTTACTTCCACGCCCGCAAGGCGGCCATCCGTAAGCCGATTTCAAAAACTCAAGTCGGTGCATTTGAATTTGGGTAAAAGCCAGTTAGGATGTCGCGCGCGCGTGATCCATCCCTCGTGCAAATCTCGGAATTTTAGATAGGAATCTTTGAGACAAGTCAGAATTCGACAAGACGTCGATCTACGGATTTAGTAAAGAATGGGGGAGGTACGGGCCATCTTTAGCGGGCGATCTCCAACCAGCCATTCTCGCATGCGTTTCGGGGGCCACGATATGAATGCAGCCTTGGCCAGAACGACACTGCTCACGGCATCGCCAAATTTGAAGCCCGGCCTAACGCACATCAAGCAGCTATGTCGACCGACTCGTGAGTCGAGGCATGCCGCGCGGCAATGAGACCTACGTGTGGCAGCTCAATTGGCCCCCGTCAAATAAATTCAAACTGCCTGCGCGCAACGAGTGAACGAGTGAGCGAAAATTCGTTTGGATCCCAAGCAATGAGCAATGAGCAATGAGCTGCGATTAGAACTGTAGTCTCGGGTATTATGCTACCACCACATAGTTGAGCATAATTATTCTCGAACTGTGCGACTATGGAGACGAGCCATGCGGGAAATCACGCGAGTCGGCTAGCATCACCTCCGATGATGCGCTTACTGAAGCGATGTTGATTGGCCGAGTCTCCTGTAGTGGTGTCACCAATCATCAAATAGTTGGGTTTATTCAAAAAGACGTTTTTTAATAAACTGCCAGACTGGTTAGTGGTATATGAGTCATTAATTTTCACGGAACCAGTAATTTCAACTCGACTACTTTCCATCTCCTCGATATTTTAAGTGTTGTGAATAACTATCTGCACCTTTCCGATACAACGCTACAACCACTTCGTATTAAGTAGTTCGTAAATTTTCCCATCAAGACACACCCAAAAATGTTCACCATACCAATAGCTGCCATGCTAGATTTTATCTTTTAAATATTACATTTCCAATTTTTTTTTAATTGTAACTTACTTTTTTTCACTTCTAGTGTTAACCTGAATTATTAAAATCCTGTAATTGTTTACCTATTTTGCCTATGTTAACAGTTTTCAGTTCAGAAGTACTACATAAAGTTTCATACAGTGGTTTTGTCTCTGTGAGAAATTGAGAGAGTACACATGCGCGCGCGGAAATCTTCCAAATTTATCGATTCATCGTAAGCTAACGGGTAATTTGGGTTATTCGGGTTATTTTGTAACATTCGTGAATTTTGGTCATATTTCGCGGTAGTGCAATTCATTTCCCGGTGAATTTGATGGAATCATCAGAAAGAACGACAAAAAATACAGAATTTTTGTTCCCATAATTATTTTTGTAAGTTTCTTTTCAAGCTTAAAAGTACTTCAAAGATTATTTTTTCCACTTTGAAGGGCCAAAATTAGTTTTAACTTCCGTTGGTACCAAAAAATATAAACCGTTTTCTTCACGAGAATGACGGCCATAACAATGTAGTAGTTGAGACTCGACTTACCCACCACGTAACATAAAAAGAACGAAGCGATAGCAAGTCGTATCATGGCAGTGTAGGGGAGACCGGGGCTAGTTGACGCTTTTTTTACAATTATGCTCGTAGCTTCCACCCACACAGTAGAAATGAAAATCTAAATCTATCAACTGATAGTACTCCAGTCAAAGATCATGCTAAAATTTAGTTTACTGAAATATAATGAGTAGTTCTTTTTAAATAATTTATTTTTCATCGAGTAATTTTTTGGTCAACTTACCCCATGTACGGGGTATTTTGGCGTCTATGTCGGGGCAAGTTGGCGGTCATTAATTAAACACATGAAATGAAACTTCATACAAAGAATATCAATATTATTAATCAAATATAATACTTTTCATAACAATTTAAATTATTATCAATAATTTCCCAAATAAATAACAATGAACAAACATATTTACAAAATCTTCAACTATTTTGACACTCACTGTGTCCATTTTCTACACATTAAACATTAAATCCACGATTCCCTGCGGATTTCAGAAAAAAAGTTCTTCACAAACTGAGTAAGATGATTCGTTTCCTTCCAATTCAACTCTTGTTTTCTTAATACATTTTCTGTCCAACTTTCTTTTTGGTTTGGAGTTTACTTTTTTTGCAGCAGGTTTTGTTTTTAAAGCATTTGATTTTTTTATTTTAGATTGCTTATTACTGTCACGAATCATCTTCTCCTCAGCAAGTTTATTTCTCACTGGAGAATCAGTCAGAATAGTTCATGTTTTCTTCCTCCTTTCGTATTTTTTTTCCGAACGCTTGCCTTAGGAAGTGGTATAACCTTTGCTACGGGGTTTTCCCACTTATTTAATATGACTATTACCTCCAATTCCAGTACTTTTCTCTCAACTTGAACTCTCAGTAGCATGAACATTGTCGATAAGTTTTTCAGTGAATTCTGGAGGACATTCTCGGTCTGTTACGTATGCTCCCATAAAATCATGGTCTTGAAAAATTTGATCATTAAATGGACTAATCCCTTTAGATTGAAATCCAGCTACAATATTATTTGTTGTGATTGCAAGAGGCAGAGCCAATTTTACTATTCCTGAGATATCGTAAATCGTCACGGCTTTTCCTGGATGATTGGTCATCCAATTGTCACTATGTTTATTAATGTATTTTTTCAGAGGCCCGTAGACGCTCTTATCGAGAGTTTGTAATTTGTGCGAACGATGGGCTGGAAAAGACAACAAGTGATTCCGTTTTCTCTTGCATAGTCTATCCCTTCAATACTTAAATGAGACCCATGTCTAATAAAAGCAAGACTGGTTTCTCTTTGGAACATCTGGTATGTTGAACAAAACACCTTAAATATTCACAGAACAATGTTTCGTTCATCCATTCTATTGCTATGTAAAATCCTATTGCTATCCTATTGCTATGTATTGCTTGTGAAATCACTTCTTTACGTATTTCGCGTCTTTCTGTCTTGCGAATATACGAGCGAACCATCTTTATTGAAGAATTCTGCAAAAATTAGTTTTCATTGTAAACGACAATGTGCCCCCGAAGAAAAAACGCCAACTAGCCCCAAGGGTCCACAAAAGTTTAACATGAGATTATTTATAATTAATATGCATTAATTGAAATTTCTTTCTTACTGATTATGAAGATTGAAGGTTTTACTACAGAATGCTATATGAATAATAAGGTTCACGGATATTATTTATAGTGAAAGTTATTATTCCCTTAAATTATGAAAAATTACTTTGGGTATACGAAAACTCAAAATCTCACCTGTTGTCGCGACAAAGGCAGCTATCGGACTGAAACTCACAGCATATATACAAAACAAAGAGTTGATCATGTGGTATATATGTTGTGGTGCTATATATATGATAGATTACGAGATATAGCCATTGCGTCAAGTTGCCCCTGTAGCCAACTAGCCCCGGTCTCCCCTATGCTTGGCCCCTAGCCGAAAATCAAACCTACGCTGAATTTATAAATCGTGAATTTATTGTGTATGTAGGTAAATATTGGCACAATAAAATCGTTTCAAACGTCATTATTTTTTCGCTATCTCGACCGCGGTAATGATACAAAAAATGTGTTGCGAAATTCCCAATGAATGAGATCGCACACTCAAAAAAATGTTATCTCAGTTGGAAAAGATAAATCAGTTTAAGGCTATGACAGAGCAATTTTCTCTAGGATCAAGATGCTCTTCTTGACTCTGTAGATGAGTCCGTTTGCCAGGAAATTATTATACTCTTATTGTAGCGTCAACCAAATTTTTCTTCATACACTAAGGTTACATGTTTATGCGTGCTCTTGTCAAAAATTAAACTCTTTTAATCGAACACAGAGAATCTATCAAGTAGGTACACCGTGCAGTGCAATAGATTTGAGCAAAACCATTACTGTGAGAAACTGCACAGAAAATATGAGATGGAAATAATTCAACTTACTGTGAGACTCTTGCTGAGAGCCTCATGCGGTTGCGGTACGTGACGAGCTGTCAGTCGAGTGCAGGGTATTCATTCGAGTTAGCTCCACCTTGATGGAGTCACCTTATACATACACTATGAGACCGTATCGTTTAGATGGTATTAGTTCTTCGTAGATAAATTTACTTTCACATAATGCCTAAAAATTAACAACTGCTTCCATGGTGAAACTGAATAATTTCAATTCATTAGCAGTATCATACACCTGAGCGAGATAAGGATATTTCGGCACACGAACGTACATTTTCCCGCTGAAAAATTGCCTAATCTACATTATATTGAAATTTATTGGTGCACATACCTCTGAAATGAAAAAAAAAACACTGCCGATTGCATTAACAGCTGTTTTTTAAACGTGACTAATCGTCAACCTTCATAAAAAGCTATGAATACGTAATTCTTTAAAAATACACATGTTTTTCACAAAATCTTACCTTTATTCTTGTACATGTATAAGAAAACGGCATGATACGGTCCGACAGATCGGAACAGAAGAAGAAGAAGAGCTATCTTCCGGCCCGGTTGTCCAGCCGAAAAATAGCTTAAAATTTACATTATCTAGGCCAATTTTAGGCAGCGTTACTAGGATAGTAAACCATGTTTACAAGTGATGTAAAGGGAAATAAAGGTACGGATGAAATTTCAATTTCTACCCCATCATAAGGCTTTCTCTTTTGAAGGAACAATGAGTATTTGAAAGAAAATCTACGAAGCAACTGAGAAACTTACATCATTTTTGTATTTTTGGTTCCACATTTCAAACCTTCCATAATATGAGGTTAATATTTCTTGTCAAATTTATTCATTTGAATATGAATATAAATAGTATAGTATACCTAACGTATGGTATGAAACGTATTCTTATAACACTCATTTAAGATCATAGAATCACCAAGTCCTATCATTTCGTAGTTTTTAACTTGATTATTTATGGGACGTGAGCCAACCGTGAGATTTCTATTAATTTCCAAGTGTTTTCCTGAAACACCGGAAGCGGGCCAAGTAATTCCAAGAAATTGATCTGATTTACCATCTGGTGTTGGATTTCTAAAAACATATCACCACTCATCATCCGTTTGCTATATAACTATGATTGGATTCTCATAACGGAAGTTATCGATTACAATTTTCTTTTCAAACCAAGAAAATTAATGTTTTTTAGAAAAGCCTGTTTCCATACCAAACATGCTTTGTTTTTGTTGAAAATAATTTTCGAAATAGTGATTCAATTCACAAATAGATTACCCATATTTTGCGTAATTTGTCCATAATCTAACCATCCTCTGTCTGGTGATTTTAATATCGGGTTGATCCAGAGGGAGATTCGCGTTAGGTCTGTAAAATATGTATGCCAGTTCATCTTCATGCCCTACTCCTGAAAAAAGAATTGTGTCATATTACAAACTTGAATCCTCATCACATTTAGTTTAAAATAAATCCTATTCACCATCGAGATCAACGCCATTTGTTCTGTGCATAGAATAATTTGAATCGAATGCAAAAACATAATAATAAATCGGTTTCTCATTTGTTAACGAAATCAACTGTTGCTTCTTATCGATTCCCAAGAAAAATAATATATCTGATGTTTCCTGAAATATTACATGATGGACATAAGATAACTCAATTTTGATTTGAGAACCGGAAAAATTGTACAAATGAGATTGTGTAAATGTTGTAAATGTCATTACGTCTATCGTCCGATATATACTTCGGTTTTCCATATTGTTAGCCAAAGAGGTAAAAAACGACGTATCAACGTCCAAACCTGAAGCACCTACTCTATCTAGCACTATGTTTGCCATGCCCAAATAGGTACTAGTATCTGCGAACATGTACAGTATTTAGCGCGATCGGTTGATTGATGACTCGCAATTTCATGGAAATACTCACTGCCGGCGAACGCGACGGTTTCATTGGTCGTGAAACCCATCATGTGCGTGGCTTTGTTGTAATTGCCTTTCTTGTACTTATTCACCGAGCATTCCGTGATGAACTTGTCTTCGCCTCTGGCGACCGACGTGCTTTCTATAGTGGGTCTAAAGGGTAACTGGGCAAACGTCCTTCTCAATTAATAAAAAATTAGTGACGCGCGGAATTGAATCAAGTAATTTTGCGCTGCCATCACTCCACATACCCCTGGCATATCGTTTGTTTTTATCACCATTTCTGCCGCTGAAGCATTGTATAGGAACTTTATCAAATCGTCTTTGCTCGATGTGCTCTTTCCTAGTCTGCGGCCGAGATCGAAAGCTACCATTTCAGATTCGTCCGACGTTTGAAAGCCCCAATACATGCACAAAGTTGAGCCACTCATGCAAATCGTCTGGTTGAATAGTCCTGCAAACGCAACAGAACCCCGAATGTACATGTACTTACGTAAATATGCGACGGATTTTTTTTTATTTCCGCGCATTCAAGTACCAGTCGACATGTCGGATAGTATGTGGAAGTCGACCGAAACTGCGCCTGCGCTCTGGCCGAAAAGAGTTACCCTCTTTGGGTCTCCTCCGAATGAAGCGATATTGTTTTGAACCCATTTCAGGGCCAGATGTTGATCCTTGAGGCCGTAGTTTCCAGAAGCATTATCGTGATTCAACTGCAAAAATCCTTGGGGAATTTGCGCGCGTCAATCAATCGCAACGAATATGTATATGCACTCGAGCGTTAGAAAATATTACCAATGGCACCGAGGCGATAATTGAAAGAAACTACGATGACATCTTGCTCAAGGAGAAAGTCTGGGCCGTAGTGAGTGCTGTTGGAGTTGCCAGTTCTATAGGCGCCTCCGTAAATCCACACCATCACAGGTTTTGCATATGGTTGACTGAAGTCGGTCTGGGAATATCATCGAAATTCCATTGAAATACATTGGCTACAAGCAGCTGATGCGATTCTATACACATTCAATCGAATTACGTGCGGAGTGAATACGTTGATGAACAAACAATCCTCGGAACCCCGAACTGTCGAGTCTGTTTGGTTGAACTGAATGCATATACTCCCATCTGAAGTCGCATCATAAACACTTGTCCAGGCTTCTTTTTCTACGGGAGGCTGTGAATAATGCAAAATAGTATATTGGGCTCAGTAGATCAACGATCGCGAGGTGCATACACTACTTTTCGTAGCCCGCGGGAGAAAAGTGCCGCATTCTCCTCTCCAACACAACGACGCACGCAAATATGGCGCTTTGCTCGCGCTACGACGGAAAATCAATAGTCACTCACATTTCATACGATGAAAAGCATATACGATAACAACGCTCGTCCAATGTATTAAAAAGTAGCACTAGGTGCTTAAGCCGAGAAATGAGAACAAATTACCAAATACTCACCTTGAACCTTGAATATTTCAAAGGCGGCTTGGCATATGGAATTCCTCTGAACGATGCATATTCTTTTGAATTTTCGATCGTCTTCAAAATTAAGCCTCTCACGGGACCTGATTTTGTCTGGATCACAGGCGTTGACTTTGGTACATTTTGGGAAAAAGATTTCGATAGAAGCAGCACAAATACAGTCGTCAATGCCTCAGTTTTCATTTTGCACAATTCATTATTGGAGCTATCTTTATATTTGGATAGTCAAACTGAATTTATCAAACTACTCATTTGCTAATCGTAAGTAATTTATTAGAAAATAGACTGACTGTTTTTTGCTGAAAACTGTGTACGGAAGATAAAATTAATGACACTTCCTCAAAGAATACATTACTCAGTCATTTTTAAAAATTATTTTATTATGGGAAAAATTGTTCCTGTACCACCTTTATCAATTTTCGTAATTACAATGGAAATGGAAATTCAGTCACTCTTGATGATGCGAGTATAACTTTTAATTGTTTGAAAATTTCAAATATTATTGGATCCTAAGAAAATTCACTGGAGTATAGTATATGAATAGTTGAATTGAAGAAAAAGTCTGTACCGCTTCTATAAACCCAAACGTAAATCTTCTCTACAGCGTAACGCTACAGCGTCATGAAATGACGCGAGAGCGTTCACATGACTAATCATACTTATGCGCGGAAACGCTTAAAAATACCTCGGAAATATTCACACAACTGCCGTGAATAATTCTTAGATATGGATGAGAATATGATCTAATATCATTCGTACTTTTCACAAGTATCAAAAGTATCAAGCTATCTTAACTAAGGGCCGGAAGCGAAAATATGCATATAAAATATAAAGTGTTTCACCCAAAATTATGGTTTGCAATTCAAATTGAATGCTCCCATCATAACTATCCATGGACAGAAATCTGAAAAAACCGCTGCCAATTGAATTATTAGTACTTATGCTTCCTCAAAGAGGAATGCTTCCACTAAATTCTTTGTCTTTCATCACCGAGAGATGGAACTGTGAAACTGATTTTCCACAGTCCGTAACAATGGTTGCTAGCTATATAATAATGGTTGACAATACTGCGTCATTTGTCCCAAGATGCGTACTGAAAACTGACCTCAACTCACTTTTCATTCCGTTATTAACATTGCTAGGAAATTCAACAACGGGATTTTCGAAGCAGAAACGGATGTTGACATATACGTATTAACTGTCGCTTGATTACGAAATACACAAGATTTTGACAATTTTCCGTCAAAACTACTGTTTATTCTCATAGCCACAGAGAGTGAAAAATCCAGTCAATCGTGACAAATTTTTGCGATTTTTCCATGACAAACGACACATAATCTCCACAATTTCTATAGAATGAATGTTGTTTGTGTTGATTGATTACACAAAGCTAACAGTTGAAGTAGAAATTGTTTTACTTAACGTATAAAAGCCCAAATCAGAAGGTACTGAGACGTTTCAAGCTCGTAGTTTTGTGTGTGCTTTGATGGCTCGAGCTGCTACTGTACGCGTAGGCGTAGCAAACAAAATTTGAGCTTTCGTATTGACAGATCGGATTGCGGAGCTTAATGATCAGGCGAGCAGGGCGAACCAAGAGCTCATTGCTACTACTTATTGTGGGCTGGCTTCGAAGCGAGGGAGTAACAGGTGGTTGGAGGGGTTGAAATAGCAGATGGGACGTGATCTATTTTGGGGAGTATTCCGGCCTAGTCAGATGGAGCGATTGCCCCTCTCACTCGTAGAAATTCAAGCTCACAGCAAGCCAAAACGTGCGTGGTTCTCCTATGCATAGCAGGCTCTTCGAAAGTTAAATGCAATATGACGCAAGTAAATGAGGAATTAAATTTCTTACAATTTCGACTTCCAGCTGTTGTGTTCGACACCAAAGTGGATATATCAAGAGATTTAAATGCTGGTAACGCTGGCAAAATAAATATGTCGAGTTACATAGTAGCTGAGTGAAGTACAGCTGTGTTGTCGCGGTCATGTTTTAAGTAAAGTCATGTGTAAAGTTGGTGTTGATGCCGTAGGGCGAGCCGTGCAATATCACAATACATGTATGATTGCGAGTTGCGTCTTTCTTCGCGGCTAGATTGCGAGTTGTGTCTTTCTTCGCGGACAAATTGAGATGTGTCTTTCTTCGCGGACAGTTTGAGATGTGTCTTTCTTCGTAAGACACGTCGATATGAAATCTATCGCTCAAAAAAAACGGCCGTCGAGCTGCCGTTTGGGCGCTAATGGGTTAATTTAGCGATGTGGCGGCGTTGTTACCAGTTGTTACCGGCGCATATTAAATGCAGCCCGAGGGGGTGAAATGGCTTAGAGCGAAAAACGGGCCGGCGTAGCTGGTACGCAACTTGGTTGCAAGTCTTCGAATCGGATATGCCGTGGGACAGGGAATTGTCGCGAAAAGCTATAGTCCCCATCGTGTACGTAGACGCGTTGCACGCACAAACAGATCGAGCGCGTATATGAGAAAAAGCGCGAGTAAGCGTGCGCGCGGGCAGTTAGCTTAATATCTATACGCAGCCGCGCGCACGCGCGATGCAAATGCGACTGCACGGAGCGCGCGCAGTGCATGCAGGACATACCGTTTGTCATATAGCGCGCATTGCTCCGTTTGATGGGTGCGCTCGCGCGCAACTCGATTTTTCAGCTCGCGCGCGGCTGCAAATCTGTCTGCAATCGGCTCGTTAGCTTCTCGCGTCGCCGCGGCCACATCTGCGGATTATTTGCGCGCGCACTTACACACGTCCGACATGATGATGATCGGTATTCGCGAGCGATATCGCACGCCCGTCCTCTCAACCTGCGCGCACAAACGTGCAACTATGAATTTCGTATGTATACAATTGTATGCGCGGATCAACAAGCTTGCGAGTCGAGTGTGGCCGCGCGAGACGTTACAATAATTCACAATGAGCCGGGCATTTTTGCCCACAATCCACGGCAGCTGAATAATCGCGGCCGTGACGATTCAGTCGCTCCGTTCGATTGAATTATCCCCAAATCGCGAAGCTGGCCGCTCATCACGCAATATTGCAGCGAACCGCGCGCGCACCGAAACGATACACTTACTTGGGATCGGCTTGTTGGCAAGACGTCCCTTATATCAATCCAATATCGATATTCAAGCTGCTGCAAATCGGCTGTTGGGGGGCAGAGCCAGGCAGATAGAGCAAGGTTGCCCCGATCTGCTGGCGCCGCGCCGCCGCTCAGCTGGCTCGAATATACTGCACACACGCACACATACGTACGTGCTAGCTGAAAAAGTCGCTGCCGTGCAGTCGGTGCAGCCGAGCTGGCAATGCCAGCGGCGACGCGGCCCGGAAAAAAAACAGCGCAGTAGCCGATCGCCAGTCTAAGTAGCATATTAAAATCAGTTTATCGTCGGTGCATCAGCTGCTCGTACGTACGTACGATGGTATATTATTGCGAGCGAGCGGCAAGTGTAACGCTATTGGAGCCGGGCGAGCGTCGAGCTGGAAAAACGATCACGAGAACGGGATATCTGAACCGTTAAATCCTTACTCTGGCAGCTGGGCTGTGTGTGTGTGTGTGCGATATGTACATGTATGTAACGAAGATGTCGCGTGCGGCGAGAAATGTCCCACGTGCGTGGGGGCCGGCCGATATAACAATGCGCTCGCTAATCCGGTGCAGCCGCGGCTGCAGTATACATTACGCGCGCGCGAGCTTGGTTGTTGCACTCGCGGCTCTACTCGTATGTTGCAGTATGATTGCGCTGCGCGCGGGATATACCGTTTTGCGCCGCCGCCGCCGCCGCCGCCGCCGCGCGATTGAGTTGTTCCCTGATGGCTGCAGCGTCAGTCGCGCCATCAGTCCCTCCTATCTGTCTCCGATTGCGCGTGCCAAACCTAATTGCGCAGCTCGTTAGCTTCGCTTCGGCCCATTGTGCCATTGACAAAGTCACCCACCGGCAATTCGATTCTTCGGTGGCTCGACACGGCCGCTCGGCCCCAACGCTCGTCGCTGCGCTACTACTCGCACGCAAACTAGTGTACATTTCGAATAAACAGCAGCTCTTTCCCCATTCTCACCGGCCCTCACTCCACGGCATTTTGTTGCAATTTACAATTCTCGGGCAACATTGAACCCCGAATTCTCGGGCACAAGATTACTACTTTTTTTTCTTCTTTGCTTTGCTTACTCGCTGACCGTTGCAACGACTCAGAGGATCGGCCGAGGGGCTTCTCACTCCACTAGTACTCCCATCGTTTTTTAGTCTTCCATCGTACTAAATTTGATGCGCGGCATCCGCGGCGTTTTCATCTTGCCAGCACCAACTTATTGTCCGTTGATTGATCCAGCCTCGACTAATCCGAACTAATCTGTTCTTGGTTTATATTGCAGCTGCAAGAATAAGGAGTACTACTAATTCATAGCCCTCCGGGAGCACTGGAGTGAGAACTTGCCCCTCGGAATACTCTCTGAATTCCTTGCAGTGAAAATCTCAGTGACAAGCTTGAGCGAAATATTTTTTATCGTAGCGCCACAGTGGATTGTTCATTGTAGCACAGTGAGATTCAACTGCGGGGAATTTAGAGAGTAGCTGGCAGGTATACCTGACCGAAACGATTCTTCTGTTTTAGAATATCGCGAAAGCCCGACTGACCGATAGCAGATTGTCTCTCCTATAGCCGATCGCCCGACCTCTTGGAAAAGCCCATTCGAGAATCAACGATCAGCTCGACGTTATCGAGCGCATAATATGAAATTCGCTGCAGCCGCAATTAAATTATCGTATATGCGCTTATTGTGCATTGGAATTGCGCTTACATATTCATCAGGCGCGCGGCACAATCGCGGGCGGATATATTCAGATGAAGATTCAGATGAAGATGTCGGTCAGGAGGAGCCAGTGGAGCTGGCGGAGGCTACCGGTTTCTCATAGTGTATCGCCGAGCGCGCGCTATAACCCGGAAAAGCCCCTCGACACACAAAGATTCCTCGACAATTGCGCGCCGAGCTCGGCAGAGCACACACCTTTCGCAGCCTACTTTTTCCCAACGCCCGCTACCTTCGCGCAGCTTCCCTCAAGTCATTTGCAAATATCGCACGGCAAATTATATATATACGCGCACCAATAAAACGCGGCGGCTGCCATTGCACCGCCTGCGCGCGAGCAAATAAAACCGACTCGGCAGCTGTCGCGCTTTTCGTGCTGTCGTAAAACCTGCACGTATGGCGCCAACGATGAGACATACTATCGGCGAGTTTTTCAAAAGTAAATAATTAGACAAACTAGTTGCTGGAATTGGTATGCTCACAGGGTACGTATAACTCGAGGCTTGCTATGGTAAGCTATACATATAAGGTAACTGTACCCAATTTGGCACTGTACCCAATTTGGCACAATCGTCAGATTTCGTATTTCCGGTGCTCTCTGAGCATCAGTCGCTCTTGGGTTATGTTGGGGGAATTAAAAGAAAATTTTCGGTATCTTCCCCGCCCATTTAGCCCTTAAAACCACTCTCCTACAACACTTTGAACTTTCACTTACTCATTTTTTCACCATTTTCTTATTTCACTTTTCACACTCAACCTCAAAAATCAGGTGTCAATAATTTTTATCTCTCAAAGTGTCATTACTCTTTTTTGTGTAAAAACATCTCAGCTTTCGATTGGTCTCATCAGTTTTCCGAAAATTATTTTTTATCCTACTCAAATTGCTGTTTTTCGCATCAAAAAAAAGTGTACCCAATGTGCCCCTCTACGCGTTTTTAAATGGGAAGATTGAGTGAAATCATTGAATATTTGTATAGACATATTACGATGATTTAGACGCGTATTTTTGAGTTGTATGTTAAAAATTTTGTATAAATATCACTGGGAACATAATTGAGAGTTTATTTCAATGCCAATTGGATGGTCCCTGTAGGCCTATATAGGCTGTAGCTAATGATTAAAAAATTGTGCCAAATTGGGTACACGTTTTGTGCATTTAGCCTTTTTGCGTTTTTTTTTAAATTGCGATTTTCGATAGGTTAAAGTAGTCGAATGATGATTATGAAGATGGTTTCTAATAGGTATTGAGCTAAGCTTTGAGATGCCGTTCACAGAATTTTAAAATTCGAAGTCTATCATAGTCAAATTCGCGAAAAACCCTTAGGGGGGGGCACATTGGGTACAGTTACCTTATATCCATATGAGTTCAATCGTGATCGGTGACTCGAACCTTTTGATCATTCCCTGTCGTTTCATCCCAAAGAACAAAATTAACTCACCGCTCGTGATTTATATAGAATATCTCATTTTCTCATCAACATTTGACTTAATAAAGCTGCCTACATCCTGAAAATGTTTTATTTTCAAAGTTAAACGACTTTTCTCTTGTTCCAGCTGTTCACAGTCGGTGCAGGATTGAAACAAGTATAATTTCTTCCTGAATTTTATCTCAAGCCTCAAATCGCGATGAATATACTTTTTGGGAGGTATATTGGCTCCCACGATTTTTCATCCTCGAAAAAGACGACTTTTCAGAAACGCTATTTCCCAGGAAAGGCAGCTGCTCAAATCCAACGCGAAGCTCTCGCGATCGCAACGAATTTTGATGTGGGCCGGTATAGGCCGCGCAGTGCAGTACCGATGAGAAAACTCGCGCGTTACTTTTCTCGTTTTTATTTTTTTAGTTCGAAATATAGGTATGTCGTAAATCATGTAGTTTCGCCGCGGCGTTGCGCGCAGTTGGACGCGTAAAACAAGAAGGAATTGCTTAGAAAGCAAATCGTATGGGCCGACATATCAAATGCGGAATAGAGAAACGGATAATTGAGTTAGAGTTTTTGGGGGGAAATCGAGGCCGCGGCGCCGGAGAGCCACACTTGAACGGAGCGTAAAGCGCGAGGAGACCATCACAGAGCCACATTTTTGTGCTCTGGCCGAAATGCTACATACAATGAGGCTATAGCTGCGACTAGGCCGACTGGCTGCGCGCATTCCTCGGCCCTTATCTCATACGTGTGGTACGTATACTCGCGCGCATATATAAAACACGCGTCATTCCCTCCTCAATATCGCGCGTCCTTTTCCAGAGTAAAACTTAACGGTCCCTTATAGGACGTGGGGCTGGCTATAGCTTCTACTGTGTATACGCAACAAAGCGCGGCGGCGGCGGCGCGGAGGAATGTAAAGGAGTGGAGAAAATGGAAGAAGCAGTCTGAGATGTTTCATTCATGAGGAGGGGGGCATTATGCGGGGCTAATGACGTCGCCGAATTTTTCCGGAGCAGCTCGGGCTCACTCAGCAGATCATTTATTGTTGCGTAAGCGCGAGCGCGAAAATTTATGGCTCATTATTTTGGGTCGCACCGATCGGTGCAGCGAATAACGAGCCCCGTCGCGCGCGGCTAGTTTTCCACTGCAGCAGCCCCCTTAACGAGACTTCCGCTTTGTGTTATACGAGTTGGCCGCTCCAACCACATACCGATTTATCTGCACGGCCGGCCATTTCACGATCGCCACTGTTCTGCACCTGCTCTATGTACCGGCCACACTTTTTTTTTCCACTCCCTCGATTTACAAAGCGTCTCCGCGTGATCGACTATGTATGTTTTAATACAGATCCGCCGCGTCGCTGGACTCGCGTGGCAGCCACGCTCTGTCTGTCAATACAAACTTCCTAATCTCCTGTTGCGGCGTCGGGAGTAACAGCCTCGAGATAAGCATTTAACGATGCACCAGCTCTCAGAATATACAATCTATGGCTTATTTGCTCCCCTATGCATGTATGCGCGGCCGGGCCACGGCATCCCAACAGCTGTGCACGCATAAAAACACACAGGCTTGCTTTTTTCATAGCATTTTGAACGGATATACGGGCGCGTCAATCTAACTAACTTTATGATAATTCGCTGATTTACGTCGCCACTCATCAATATTTTCATACTTTGAACCGCATGAAAAACTATATAATAATAGAGCAGTTTGTTTCGACTCGGCTCAGATACATATCCGATCTTATTTCTTCGTATTACAATTATCGTGCGCGCGTTCACACTCACGCGCTCACTGACCCAAGTGAGCATAGAATCCAGCATAGAAAATCCATGCGTAGAAAATCCTGGCTACAAATGGACTGACTGATTATATCTCCGTCTATAATCAGGGCATGTACAGTTCGTGTGGATATGATTGTTTGTTGCAGCTTATCTATGGCTGCAGTAAACGTTTAGACGCGCGCGCGCGCGAGTTCATACCGTGCCGCGCGGTTATATGTCTATAGATATAATTTATGCTCCGGCGGATTGAGAAATGAGCGAAGTTTGCAATTGGCATAGGTGTAGAGCTCGCGCATGTCCATACGGACTATGCCTTGATATTATGCAGCTATGATCCGTGCCAGTCCATCATTTTCATCCATCATTCTTTTTAATTGCGCGCGACCATTCAATACAGTGGATTTGCTCGACTATATGCGCGCATTTTAGATTGGGCATACGAGCTGTAACCCTACCCTTATTCGCTTTTTCGCCGATTCGCGACTAATGATCAAATAGCAATTTCAAAATTCTGCTAACGGTATGTTTGGAAGGCTATATACATCAGGAACCATCGCTATGCTCATCATTGGCCATTTTAACAAGCATTCCCTTAGATATTACAGCAATGCGGGCCGGGCATAGAGTGATATTTGAGCCATGTAGCTCGTGAGCACGTGTTACACAGCCGCTCGAGCTTGAGGTGCTACATATACATATCGACTGACAATTGTCAAGCTGGAGATATGCGCGGGAGAGCCAACTGGTGGCTTAACACACGTCCCCGGGGCGTTTTTTCTTGCATCCATATTATATATAGAACGCGCGGTGGCCGGTGCAGCTAGGCTTTTTACCGGCTCGCGCGCGCGCGGCTCGCTCTGTTCAATTAGCATTCCAGAGACGCGCACCGCCACTTCCTCCTCGCTCTTTTCACCGAAACGCCGCGCGCGCGCGTCTTTTTGTGAGAGAGAGGGATGCAGCTCTCGAGCTCGCTCTCGCGGCTGCAGTATATCGCTCTATTCCCGGTTCGCCTCTCAACACCGCGCCGGCAAAACTTCTCCAAACGCCAGGGAAAAACGACTGGCTCGCGCCAGTGCAAATGTTTAAACAGCCGAGCTATACACGTGAACTTGTAAGACGTCGGCCGGCCACGGCTTGATTGTAGAGCGCAGGTAAGAAGTGTCGATGGCCGATCGGATGTCGAGTCTTCTTGTAAACCTTCCTTTTTTTCTCCTCCTCCTCCTCCTCCTTTTTCTTCTTCATTCGCTATATAAGTACATTACTCTTAAACAGATCGTTCCGATCCAGATCGACGTTGCGTCGACCGTTGCGCCAAGTGCCCCACAGCATAATTCTACACAACAAGTCGCTATAATTCTATACCTTTCGTGCGTAAACCCCTCCGCTCGAGTACATCATATTTCATATGTATAAACACAGACACTCTCTCGCGGTAATTATTGCCCAACGGCAATGCGACATTTCGTTTTGACGACAATCCTATGTTCAACATAGACTCATTCAAGCTCATTTTGCAACTATGCCAAATTAAATATTGGATATCTTACACGGCCAAGTATGCACTATATACGTACACGCCACAGAGATGAAAATTCAATATAATTTAATGAAAAAGTAATATTCAAACCGCGAGTAAAAATTGCGAATCTTGTGTCGAAAATTTGTTCCATCAAAACTCATGGGATTAAAGTAAGACAGTGGAATGGTTTTGCAATGGCTTCGATATGGCCAACGAGTGTGGCCTTATTAAACAATGATATCTATAGTGATCTTGACGAAGATATTTTCGAAAATGGGACACACTTTCCTATGCATCTTTGCCATGCTGGAGAGCGAAAATTGTATGTTTTTGTAGGTTTCTCGGGGAAGGATTAATATTGCAAATGGCCAACATCGACGGATTGTGTTGTACGCGCGGGTTGTGTGTGTGTGTGTGTGTGTGTGTGTGTGTGTGTGAGATGGGATCGGATGAATAATTTTGCAGGGAGTATAAGGAATATCCGAATAGGGGGATGAGCGAGCAGCCATTGTGGTGCGCGGCGGCGGATCGGTTTGTTTGCCTCGAGAGATATAATGCTTGCGCGCGCGGCCGCGACGTTTCCGTGTCTGTCGGACCGTCACCATTGTCCGCTGTTGTGGCCACTGCGCGAGCAAAATTGACAAGTGCACCGATTCAATTGGCCTGAACGCGCGCCTCACTCCGCAGCGGCTTTTTTCCTTTGATATGCTTATAGCGCGCGCCCGAGTGACGAAAAATATCAATGGGCGCGCTGCACTCATGTATCATCGGCCAAGCGCGCAGCGTCTCCGGAGGAAGGCGACCTTGGCGGAGTTTGGGCGCGCAGGTACAAGCGGCCGTCTGATGCTCTCGCTCTAGTCGCGAGCGGCGAGGGATCCAAATCTCCGTCCGACCCCGAGACTACCCGGCTCAAATTATACGCGCTCGCAAAAAGCGAGCGCGCGAGCCTCTCCCTCTCTCAAAAAAAAAACACAAATAGAAAAATGCTTTTTCGCCTACGACCTCGAGCGACTCGCACCGACTCATTCTATCGGCGCAGTCGATCGCAAGCTGGGCTTCATTTTACTCGTCAAAATTCCGAGTTGCAAAGCGAAATACAATCCACAACTGCAGTTGTGTTCAGTTTTCAATTTTTGCATTTGCTGATAGTTTGTATGGTTCGGCAGACTAGCGATTTTTGTCCGTCGCATGAACGGAGGGCTTGCCACAAGGCATAATCATACGTCGATTCATCTGTTTATTGATTCGATCGCGGCGAGTATGATAATGATGCTGCCGATCGCGCGACTCACGTTCGATCTTATTTTCCAACGCGAAATTTCACACTGATAGAGACGGAGCGAGAAGAGGTGGTGTAGCGCGGCTTAATTACGTGATTTGCATACGCGCGAGCGAATGGCCAGCTTGCCGCGCGCGGCGATTCGTGCGAATAATCAAACGCGCGCGTCGCTTCTCGTGAGATATCGAGGCTCTCGCGCGAGACTCGGACCAATCAACTTGGCCGCTGCACACGAGTGCGTGTATGTCGGTGTTGGAACAACAACAACAACAACAATCGGATGGAGGAAGAAAGTCGGCCGTTCGAACGGACTTATTAAGCGCGGGTTAATTAAGAGGCAAATCAGATTATGGAATCGCAGGTGGATCACGGGCGTTACACGTGCGCCCAGCCGCGCGCGCGCGCGGCGACCAATGGGAAAAGGGTATATACAATTACGTTATGTACCGCTGCCAGCGGAAAATCGTTCCAGCTGCAACTGAATGATGCGGCTCGAGCCGCTTGATTATCCGGACTCAAAACCTCCCGCGGCCCGCGCGTATTCTCCATGCTCAACACCTCGCCACGCGCGATACTACAATTTTCCACGACACTCAGCTTTAGCTCATGTGCAACACACAAACCAACTCGTATCTACTTATTTTTGTTAAAATTCATTTTCCAAAAAGATATGAACGCGTCGAAAGATTCGGCGTTTTCGATAGCTATACTGCAGATATACTTACTTCAAATGCAATAATGACGCGATTTATCGTTATTAACTGCACGTGCACGAATTCCATTCTCTCGTACGTCCGATCGAATTTTGATTGGTACCAAAAAGAGCAATTGAAAACGAGCTAATTAATCTTGCGCGAACTTTGGGTTAGCGTATTTTTGCCTGTTGATTCGAGCTGGTACCGAAGAGGACTGCGCACGTTCCACGAGACGTGTATATCGGTATATTGCGTTGCGCTTCGGCACAAAATAGTTGTGCGCACTGCAGCTGCAAAACTGACGTGTCTGTTGGATTGTAAACTGGCGAGCATTTGCCCGCGCGGGAAGCATTACGTTGCCCGCACGTTTTCCCCCCCGAGTATAGGTCATACGTATCCCAGGCGTCAGCCGCCGCGACTAACGTCTCCTTTCGCGCGCGCGCCCGCGCCGGAAACATTCCGTCAAGTCTCGTATCGGCGCGTATATCTATATCCATCGGATTTTGCATGGGTGCCAGCTACGATGATTCCCAGGCGTCGCCTGCTTTACAGTCGTTTCTAACTCTATTCTCTCGCATATAATATTGATACAATCGATCAAAAGGCTCTTGCCCTCTTGCCGGTCTTGTGGGCACAATTGTGCACTTGCAAAATAATAAAGTGAATATTCGAGTTCCATGCAATTCACTCTTAAATTGTTTTACTCGAAAAAGTGTGTAATGTATGTTTTTGCCGTGCGAATAATACGTACTCGGCCAACTTGAGCATCCCTGCACTACAAGTGAGTTTCGGATCGAGATGTCACGCGCAGCCACAGCCTCTGTTGGAGCAAAAAGAATATGGCTAGCGATACATGGTAAAACGTGCATGTTATAGAGGATTGGCGCGAGCGTAACGGTTCACGCGTCGCTTAATTTCATCCTCCACTGCAATGTACACACGGACAGACAGAGACGAACCGGAGACTGACTCGGATTTGGCGGTGGATATAACGGCGGCGGCGAGACGGGCGAGTTGGCCGTTGCGAGCCTCGCCGGATTGACTCGCGCGGCTACCTCGCAGATAACTCGAACAATTCGAGGTTCATGGTTTCTCATTCGACTCGCGGCTGTGGCTGTGGCTGTGGCTGTGGCGGCGGCGGCGGCGGCGGGTCCCACTGCAGTGCGCAGTGGCGGGAGTTACGTCAGAGGGGCCTACACGGGCCCCGCGGCGCTGCAGGCTCGCCAGTCTGGAGCGCGCACGCGTGCACTGCGCACGCCACACGCCACGCGCACCTGTGCACCTGTGGGCCCCGGCGGCCGAGTGCCCCGAGAGCCTCCACTGCTGCCGCTGCTGCTGCCGCTGCTGCTGCTGCTGCTGCTGCTGCTGCTCGACACAGACCAAGACACACGCACACCCCCGTGGGGCTCCGATGGGGATGCGGCACGCGCTCGCGGCTACGGCCCTGCTGGCCGCCACTCTGGTGAGACAATCCTCTGACGTCCAGCCCTCCGATTCTCCCAACGCTCAACTACTTCCAATTCCGAGGCTTCCATTCATTACTATAGTGGCTCGAGTATCGAATCTTTTCCACAAACTCAAGCTTTTCTTTTCTTTTCTTTCCTACTAATCGATATTCACGCGCATATTTCGCTCGACAGTGGACCGACCGAATTGCTACTTGTTCCTACCATTCCTATTGACCCACGAAAATTCACTATTTATCATTACTATCAGTTATGCATTTGCAGTTAATAACACAAGTATCCACTATCAAGTGGTGCATCATATGAGTTTTCAAAATCTATCTCAAAATCGACAACTCGAGTCTCATACAGATTTAGTCAGCTCACAAAAACATTCACAAATTGCCATCAGAGTATTTTCATTTTGGTTTTACGTGCAACTACATAATACAAGGGGACCGGACCCCATGAGCAAAATTTTTTATTCTCAGATGCGTCGTCTTTTTGGTGCTCTTGTTGACCTCCACCAGTCGGTCAATGTTCAAACAAAATTTTCCCTCGCTGCTTCTTCGCTCGGATTTAGCCCTCAACAACTACTCTTTTGCAAAACTTTCAACTTGCACTGCCTGCCCTTTTTCAGCTTCTTTTCTTTTGCCTCAATCTCATAACTCAATTACAATAATACCAAGTGTTGTCGTTCTCATTTTTCTACGTTTGACTACTGCACTTTGTTAGGTAAAATCATCTAGCATCTATCGATTGGTCACATATCGCTATTTTTTATCTCATTTAAATTACTCTTTTTCGCATGAAAATAGCGTCAAGTTTTTATAGACATGTTGTAACGATTTCGACACATATTTTTCGATTAGATGCCAAAAGTTTTTAATGATTATGTATGGATACAGATTTTTAGTTTATTTCAAAGCCAATTTGATCGTTCCTGTAGGGGGTATAGAGGCTGTAGCGAGCGATTATAAAAAAGTGCAACATAAAGTGCACATGTAACTTTTGAGTTACTTTGATTAATTGACTGATTTTGGTTGGGTTAACATAAAATAATGATAATTATAGCAATGGTTTCGAACTACGACATTCCAATTTAATCATAGTCGAATGCGCAAAAAATGCTTAGGGGTGGCACATGCAATTTCGGGGCGAATTGAAAAGCCTTTTCCTGTTGGACGGTTTGGAAATAAAACTAATTTTTTTTGCCAGACTAGGATGTTATTTCGTCTTAATCAGATCAGCGTATTATTTATCGGCGACCCACATCTGCAATTTGAAATATGCATACATACGTATATGGAGCGAACGGGTTTTCCATCTTCAATATGAATCCAATAATCTCAATAAATCGCAAAAGTAAGTCGTACAAAGTGGATCAATTGACTGTTTTGAAGTGACGCGGAGAGAGAGTTTGCGAAATTTTTACCATCAGTGTCCTGGTTGGGGCCAAGTACACACATACGCCCAGGAAAAAGATTAGAAGCGAGAAGGTTAGATATCTAAATTAGACTGTTTGGGAAATTATAGCGATGTATGCAGAGGATGAGAGAGGAAATATTGTCCGTTTTCCTATATATCACGCGTGGAATTCAAATCGGTCCTATTGATGATCACAACTTGTCCAATATGGACTTACTCATATCGGTTGGTTGATCGCGCCAAAATTGTACTTTTGATTTATCGTTTGGATGACGATTTGTTGAAAAAATCCGTTAACCAGAGAATAAAATCATGTGGACGTTGGTACGAATGTAAGTTTGCGCGCAGTGCAATTGGTACAAATGACATAGCCAAGCGTCCAACAGTGCAGTTAGGTGGTGATTGCGAGACTCGCGAGTAGGTGGGAGTAGAGCGCCGAAACACACGAGGAGTCCCCGTTGGACAACGGCGCGGCCGGCTCGAGACGAGACCCGCCGTACCCGAAACCCATACTTATTAGACTGAGGATCGAGGAAAAAAATCAGGGAAAATGGTCACGTAGCCGAGCCGCACCGGAGTCATTGGACTGTGCGCGCGAGCCGCTACTACTCGCGACTACACGGCCGGTGTGGAAAATCGGCTCGGCCGATCAAAAGCCACGAGGGCTCAACGCTATTGCCGCGCAACACTAAGCGAGTATACATGCGTCCTATCAAACGAATTGCGTAATTAAATGGAGACTCGGTGCGCGCGGCGGCGGCGGCGGCAACGGGAATCGCGAAATTACGCGGCGCGCGTGTGTATATGCGTGAACACGGCCGCGTGTGTAACTCGCGCGACACGACAAACGGTAAGTCAAATCGTGATACTCGACCGGAATGCGAGTATCGCATCAACGAGCTAGAACTGCCACACCGACGCGCATCCCCCCACACGCGTACGTAACCAAACACAATTGTCGCGGCCAGTGGTATGTGTCGTGTCGATCCGAGCATCGGCCACCCGCTGCTGTTCACACGATCAAAACAACTTTTTAAAAATGATAATCACTACTTGGAATCCATTTCAAACTTTCAACGGGCCCAGTCTGTTCCGTGCACTTCATTCCGGACAAAAATTCATCTATTTTGCCTGAGCCTATTCGCTGCGTACACTACGTACATTACAGTATTCTACTGCATCTCTACACTGTTTGATGTCGATGGAGATCCAATTTATTCCATGAAATACCGTATTTATTCGCACATTTTTTTGTTTGTCGTAAACTCCATTGACAGCTGCTATTATAGCTGCTATTATTCTCAAGCTTAAGAAGTATTTTCAAGCTTAAGAATAAGCTGGAAGAACAGCACACATCCTTATTTTGCATTCTTACGATCCCTGATAATCGAAATTACTATTTAGATTTAAGCTAATCACATGAATTATTGGACAACGAATGACGCATACACATAAAAAAATACACTTTTTATTTATTTTGTGAAAAGCTCATCGCTCCCGCGGCATATTTCTCAAGATGAAACGAAACGAAAAATAGTCAAATTGAATAAAATTTCATCCTCGAGTGATGGAATTAATGGCGCATTAGTGCAGGGTACAGTGCAGGTGCAGTGACATGCGCGCGCGCGTGCCCGCGATTCGGACGAATGAAGGGCGTCGCGCGCGGCGCCACGCCCGCAACAGCTGATATTCCCGGAGCTGGCCGCATTCGTTGCTCCCTCCACTATGTTCTTCGCCGGCCGGCCGGCCGGCCCTGTTCCCCTCTCTGTGTTTGCTCTATCGCTTCGCATCCCAAGGGTATAATATATATCGGCTGGTCTATTTTTTCCCTCACGACTCGGCTTTTTGTGTTGCTCCCGGCTCGCGGTCGAGATCGCGCCTCGCCTGCGTATACAAGCCGACAGCCGAGAGCCGCGAGGGAACAAAGAGGGCTTGGAGTTTTATGGGTTTGGGCTTTATGCTAATTGGGCGGCGCGTTCCGCGGAGGAAACGGCCCCGGGCTTATCCCCGATCGCCGATTGACCGCATATCGCCCCCTCCCCTGCGTAAATTGAATTATCGCCCGGGTAGCCGTGATCCTGTACTGCGCAGATATCGAGTATTTATATATATATACTACTGTTTTTTCCCGCTCCCTGGGTTTATTCCGCCTCTCACCGCTTGCGCGCGCGCGCCTCGCATTCCGATCCTAACGTTTTCTCCCTAATAAGTTGATGCGCTCGACTTCACATGTAGAATTACAGCGGAGCTGAGGGGCGAAATTGCGCACCAAATTACGGATTTTAAAATATAGATGAAATAAAGTACCTGTACCCAATATGCGCGCCACCTAAGCAAGAAACATCACTACACCGCGTCAAATGAAAATTTTCTAACGTTATTTGTGCCAAATGAAAGGTTTTCTCAATACCTTCAAAATAAGCTAAGTTTCATTCACTTTGAACAGTTTTACGCTGAGATACATCATTTGAAAAAAAAAAATAAATTTCGGGAAAAAATTTTGAGTGTACCCAATATGGCGCCACCCTCAAAATACTTCTTTCCATCCAGTTTGAAGCATGAAGCAGGTCTGAAATGAATGAAATACAAACAAAAGAGTATATTTCTAATATAATTTTATTGATAAATACATTTTGTCTTTGATCAAACCATATTACATAGACTATATGAACTTTTAACAAGCTAAATCAAATCAAGTTTTCAGATAAAATTCATGAAAAAACGTTATTCTTCAATCAACAAAATTAAATTATGCAACATTCAATTCCAATATTGATCTCTCAAATTCATAAACATTCTTTTTAGTATAATTTTAAATATGATAGTTATATTTTCTGAATAAACCATGTATTGAATTTCATTTTATGGAAACAAAATTAAATTACAGTCGTCAATTTATTGAATTATCCATGGCATATTCAAAATTTAGATTCAAACTGTGTTTAACACTATACTCAAAAATATATCTCCATGAATTGAATCAGCTCACCTTGTTCTAGTTACAATCTTACATTTGCTAGTATATGAATAAAGATTCGCTAAATAGTTCTTTAGTGAGTACAACTGCATTACTGTTTAGTGACTTTTTGCGATTGATGTTCGACGAGGTATCTTGACCTGCCTTGACCTGTTCCAGAGCTTGAACTTAATTTTCTTTCGACCATGTTCGGCGGTTATTTATCATCAATTTGTTGATTGTAGCATCTAGAACAAGAAAATAGTTATGAAATTTGTAAAATCGAGGGGTGGCGCATATTGGGTACATTTGATAAAAATAACGAAGAGCTATTGAAACGGTTGATAAAAAGGGTGTAAGATGAAAAAAAAAATTGGATGATGTAGATGGGATGTAAAGGAATCGAATGATATGTCGCTCGATTTTTTTGGCCTAGTTTAAGGGTATTAAAAAAATTCGCACTTACCAGAGCAAAATTAGATGGGGAATGAAAATTGGTGAAAAAATGGATAAAACGAGCTGTAACAAGTTGGTGTAAGGGTTCCCGATCGGTGAAAATGTTTTCTTTCTTCATTATTTAGTATTACCGACAAGATCCTGTGCCGCGGCGATGCTCTAGACGCGCGTATATATGAAATTCGAAGGGTGGCGCGCATATTGGGTACACCTACCTTGATATATGATTCGCGTCTCAACCCGCCCATGTTTCGTTTTGATTTGGAGCGGCAGAGTAGCTGCAGCAATTTGATTTCGCGAGGCCGATTGGCAGATCTAGAGTTATCGAAATATTCAACGACGTATGGTTGAAGCGAGGATCGCGCGGCGTTTGTCGGATGAGCGACGCGCGGTTGCCCCCCGGAATAGCGGAACACCCGGGCGTTTTGGAAAAGCAGCCGCGAAAAGTGTCGCCGCGCACAGGGCAAGTAACGCGCATATATCCGCCGCAATCGAGAGGCGCGCGATATATCCCGCGTGGCTGGTAATATATACGATAAATATAAGGATGAAGCGAAGCTGGCTGCGGGGCGCGGGAATAAATCAGCGCGCGTAACTCGACTCGAGCTGCGCCCAATCAGTCACGCCCTTTCGCCTCTCGCGCAGCCAGTTTTCGCTGGGCTTCGGAGGCGCGCGCGAGCGAGCTCGAGTGTGTGCGCATCCCGCGGGAGCTAGACACTTCCGCGTCGGGGGGTTTATTCATGCGCGAGCGAGCACGTGGGCAATTACGCGAGTCGCGCCGGTCGCGCGCGCGCGCGGCTCTACTTGGCCTTGCGTTAAGCCTTGCCTCGAGTCTTGGGTCTTGAGTCTTGCGCCGGGCCCTAATTGGATTTCCTCGGCCGTTTTCTTCTTTCAGCTGCATTTCGGCGCTCGAGACAGATACGTCTGTCGCCCCGAGCGAGCGAGCAGCTCGAATTATGTAATGCGCGACGATACTTGCCCCGTTGCATCCTTCCCGCGGCATATTCTCTCTAGCCCTCACTGTTTTTTTTTTTCCTTCCAAGGGTTATCCTCACGAGGAGATGTACCCATACATAGATATAAACTAAATCTTCAAAACACGTTGATAATAACTGTTGAATTCTCTTAAACTTGAGTAAACTTTTGATAACTGGTAATCTCTGTTCTGGTAATCAGCTAGGAAATCCAATGACTATTCTTGTCCAACCGCAACGTAGTACGGAAGAAAGGTAGAAATCTGGAGTACCGATAGAACAATAGTAATAAATCAAAATATAATGAACATACATATATAAATTTAAATTTCTCTTTCCAAACAAAGCAGAATTAATTAAATAAAGATCTTATTACTAAAAATAAAGCCCATAATAACAAATAATACGTCTGAATCAACAGCAGTATTGATATTATCTGTAATATCTGAATCAATACTATAACCTTTAGAAAGAAGAACTTGAAGCATTCTGTCCCTCCGCAGGCCTCGCAAGGGGCATCTCCAGATCAGATGATTCAGAGTCTGAGGGGAGGAACATTCACCCAAATCATTATCTACAATTTTCATTCTGAATAAGTGCGCTCTAGTCAGACAATGACCGCTTTTGATTCTGTTGCACAGAGTTATTCTCTTTCTATCGCATTTGGAACCTTTAAACCAAAATTTAAAGGAAAAGGACGGATTCTTATCCATATACTGTCTGCCCTTTAAGCCCTTGTCAAAATTATATTGCTGCACAAATCTCTGCATGTATTCCAAAACATCCGATTTAACACGGGCAAAATAATCAGAAAAAATTAAAGAGGATCGAATGTACAAACCATATTCAGTGTGTTTTTGGGCAATAAAATCCACTCGTGCATTGCCGAGGATCTCACAATGCGAGGGAGCCCGAACAATATCAAGAATCTTGCCCGATTGGGATAAATCGTGCAAAATTCTGATAATTTCCACAACAAATAAATTGTCAACGTTTCTAAGTCCAAGCATTTTAATACAGTTTAAAACGCTCTGAGAATCTGTGACAATTATTGAACGGTTGCAATCCAAATCCTGGATATATCTCAAAGCCGTTAAAATGGCAAACACTTCCGCCGAGAAGATCGAGGCACAATCATGGATCTTAAATCTGCAATGCCTGTCAGCCACTGAGTCGAAGAAGGCTGAGAAGCATCCCTTCGCGCTTTTAGAACCATCCGTGAAAATCGTTCTGTCCACTATGCCAAATTTCTTTCTCAATCTAATCAAAAATTTGCGGTCAGCATCCGGTGCGTCCTTGAGACCTGTTCCGAAATTAGGCCAAATGTTATTATGATGTTCATAGAAAGCCTCGAAAGGGATAGAAAAGCAAAGAGGTAGATTGGATTGTGCAATCTCATGAGATACAGCACACAACTCTCTAAAGCAATAGAATAAAGGTTGCTTGTCAAGGAAGGGGGGACAAGAGATTCTGCAGCGAGTTAAGAATTCTTGTAGTAAAGGAATAAGCTGAGAATCCTCACGAGCAAACTGTCTCAAAAGAAATCTCTTCGACAAATAAAGTCTCCTAATTGGAAGATTAGACAAACCTGAGAGATGATATAATACGTTAATAGGAGTGGTTTTTATACATCCGAGAGCCATTCTCATACCGCAATTCTGTACCGTATTCAACCTGCTAAGGATATTGGGCCTGGCATCTCCAAAGAGGTAACAACCCCAATCCACACAGGGCCTGACAAACTGTTTGTAGGTCATAAGTAATGTCTCTGGATGAGCTCCTCTATGTAAGCCAGCAAGACACTTAAAAACACTCAGCAATTTGTATGCCTTCGAGATGAGAAAATTCAAATGAGGAGTCCATGTCAAATCTTTATCCCACAAGACATCCAGGTATTTAATAACCTCACAATTTCTCATAACTGTATTATCGATATTGATAGAGAAGTCGCCCTGTGCAATAAGTCCTCTAGAGGGGGGAAAAATAATAAAATTAGACTTCGTAAAAGAGATCGAAAGTTTGAGGTCACTAAACCATATCTGCAGATCCCTGAGGATCCCAGACAAATGTCAATGATAACTCCCACACTCAGATCACTCCAAAAAATCATTATATCGTCAGCGAATGAAATAAGAAAGTCCAAAGAAATAGGAAAGTCCAAAATGGATTGACTAGGATTATAGTCAATCAGGATATCATCCAGACTAGAATAAACAAAAGAATTCGAAATCTTACCGATGGCTGAAATCAGTTCAGTATCTTCAGTAACCACTGAAGAGGAAATGGAAAAGGGAGAATCTTTTGAGCATCTGTTTTTGAAATTTTTGATTCCCTTGCACACATAATCCAAAGGGGAGCCCGGGTTCAAGGAACTACAGAAAGAGTCAAAACTATTCTTCTTTTCTCTCTGAATTCCAACCCTAGTCAACTTGACTTGACTCAAATAAAGATCAAAATTGAAAATAGAGGCATCATTAAGAAACCGGTTAAGAGCGATCTTTCGGTCCTCAATTAATTGAGAGCAATTATCGTTCCACCATATCACCCCACGGGGCTCCCTCCCATTACTATTCCAAACCCTACCACCAGCATGTAAAATACCATTATAAATACAATCGATAAATTCACTATATCTGGATTCAAAGTTCAACTCATTAATCTCCGAATGAAAATCGAAATTAGTCTCGATAAACTGTTCAAAATTTTCCCAATTAACGTCTTCAATGATTAGTCTTTTAATGCCTCTGCTAAAATGGAAATCTCTATTCACGATGCTAATCCTCAAAGGCAGGTGATCACTGCAACAATTCCGGTCCACAGACCAATTAACATCGCACATCAGGTTAGCAGAGACAAACGAGATATCTGGGGAGCTGAACTTTGGGACTCTGTCTACGACATATACATGAGTAAATGAATCAGGAGTGTTCAACACACTAAGATTGAAATCTGGAATAACTTTAGCTAGGCATCTACCTCGAAAATCAGACCTTCTAGAATGCCAGAGCGAGCTGTGTGCGTTGAAATCACCACTCAAAATTAAGTTATCGAGAGCTTCGATGCTTTCAAAAAATGAAACAAAATCAGCTTCCCTGATTCTTGCATTTGGTGCAATGTACACAGAAACCACGTTCACATACTCCAGATCTTTAAAAATCTTCAAAGCAATATAATCAATACCAAGTGGAACGTTCGTAAGGTGGGTTTGAGTGTATTGAAGGCTTTCTTCAATGAAAACCATCATGCCACCGCCAAAGGAATCTCTATCAATTCTTATATGATTGAAACCATGGATGATCGGAGAAGGGATCTCTTCTGAAAGAAAAGTTTCACTCAAGCAAATAACATCCGTGCTCTTTCCGAGCAAACGAACGTCTTTGATTCGCTTCCTGATACCTCGGACGTTCCAACTTATAATTTCCATAGTTGTGTACAAACTGTACCAGGATAAGACAAAACAAAATTAAATCCTATAGAATTCTTTAAACAGAAAAAAAACGAAACATTTGGAAAGAGAAATAAACTAGAAAATGACAAAAATCGTTAATTCAAAATCAAAAACAAAGTGTTACTGAGTTTCCATCCCTTCATTAGTCACCTTCTCAGTGTTTACAGATGATGCAATATTGGATTTATAAGTTGTAACTAGTTCTTCAAATGTGACCTTATTGATCAAATTTTTATCTACCATATTTTTTAAAACCAAAAAAGCAGCATTAGGATCAAGAGTCATAGATTGAAGAGTACTTGGATTTTCAGGTGGTACAAAAGGAACAACAGCATTGCTAATAAACGTGCTGTGAGCAGATGAGGTCATAGGTTGATCAACAAATGAAATGTTATAATCTAAGTTGAGATAGCCCAAAATTTTATGAAGAACAGATCCCACCTCATTCTTTTCCTTGGCACCAACTAAGTACCTGTTTTTAACAATGGTAACAGCGTCCTCCTAGTTCTTACCCGATATCGACTTAACAACGTTAACCTCCTGAAGAAATTTGAAGATGACACAGCCCTTATCAGATGCAGGATGAACTCCCTTACAGTTTACACATGACGCATAGTTAGGACAAGGGCCTATAGAGCTGTGGTTATTACCACAGTTAACGCAGCGAAACTCAGATTGGCAATTCTTGGACACGTGGCCAAATCGTTGACATTGAAAACACCTTCTAACCAATTGAACAAACTTAGATATTTTCCTATAACAAAAATCTATATCAACACTCTTAGGAAGATCACCAGAAAACATCAACTTGACCGAACGAGTATCCTCCAATTCCCGCACACCATTAACCACAACACTTTTTTGGATTCTAATAATATCCACGAGTCTGTCTGAAACAGATTTGTCAAGAATACCTTCACGAATGTCCTCAGGGCTGTATTCGACAGGAATATCACGGATAACCCCGCATTGGAGAAAGGCACTATCAGGAATGAACCCAATCCAATCAGGGTTAACTGAAGAACAACCGGTTTCAACAAAGATATTCGCCTGTTCAAACTTATGAAAAAGAACAAGATAATCAGCACTTGGGTTACCAATACTAGCTAAAGAAATCTCAGCAAGCCTCAGACTCCTACCGATGAGCATGGGATGTGCATTGCCAATGTTATGATTTTCCCTTGAATCCACAAGATGAACTATATAAGGCGCTTCGTGATTACTCGTATACCTGTTCTTCGGGAGTTTGCTAAAATTAAGCTTTCTTCTTTTCTCGTTCTGAGACATCTGATCTAGAGAGTCCAAGCTGGCACCACGTTTCATGTGAGCTAGAAAAATAATTAGTAAGCAAAGCAATTCACAATCAGAATTAGCACAACCAAAAAAAAAACCCAATTAGAAAGTAAGATCAATAAATACCGCCCAAAAGCGATAATAATGAAGTCTTTAATCTAAACCAAAACTAAATGAATTAATGAGAAATAGAAGTAATAAGACCAAGATTCCAAACGTATAACACTGATAACTAAAATGAACTTAATAATATCTGCACAGAGAAATAGAAAAAATATATGAAACAATTCAATTAGTACAAACGAAATTAAAGCAAACGTAATTCTTGAATACAAAAGAAAAGGAGAAAAATCTGTAAAAAACAAAATAAAGAATATTGTGTGATAGTACTCCAAAAAACACCATTCAATGTACTCAAATTCAAAATAATCCACAACTGAGGCAAGCCGTAAAAAATTGTGCAGGTTCAATCCAAAGCAAAACTTGAACAAAATTGATGTAGGCACTAAGCAGCAAGCAAATCCCGTGCACAAGACCAGGCCAAACACGTGCTGACCAGCAAAGTTAGGTTATCCATGAAATCCAAGATTATCTACTAATCCAAATCACATCCACTTTCAATTTAACAAAAATTAGCAACAGCAATTAGTTTTACACAGATAAAGTAGTATATTTCCATCGAATATGAAATACTAAGTCCAAATTCCAAATAAATGTACGGAGCTACGAAAATTCGAACTGACTATGGTGGCCAATATGGCCGAACTCCCCCTCACTGTTTTACGGATGGTGGCCGAAATATCGCTGTGGCCCTTGTGCCGCAGACACACAAGTCGGGCGCGGTTGTTTGGTCACAGCATGACAGGATCATTGGCTGCTTGTAGATCATTTCCGCTCAGCTGACGCACGTTGGCTTCGTTCGGTTGTGCTTTTCATCGCATCGGCCAGCGGATGCTCTCACTGATCAAATACGAATTTTGTCGTACAGCCCAATAGGCAAATACAGGAACGGCCCGATTGATCGACATTGAAAGGAATTGCAGCTGCAACGCGCGCACGGCTATTCCAAAACGCGTATATAGCCATGCGATAGCCGCGCGCGCGGCCATGGATACGCGAACGGAAGAATTGCTGCTGCGCGCGTCTTTTAATACAGCGATTCAGGTATCCGAATTGTCCAACATCGACCAAAGGCGCAATAGCTCCCGAGTGACGATAGTTTTTACTAACTAGAGCCGCCCGGCTCGCTATATCGAGATCAGCTCCCTCCCCCGCGAGTCTCCGTTTGTATGTAGATATGCGCGCTTGTGGAAAAGTCGGCAGCATTATAGCTGTATTCGTGGATAGTCGCGCCGCGCGGCCGGCATTTTCGCGCGCAAGTCTCCACCGATAAAGGCAATCCCGATATACATATAGTGGCTCGACCGCTCTGTATTCCCCCCACCGCTCAAAATTCCAGCAGTCCTCTATACTCGTATACGCGCGCGGTATGAAGTACGCGCGACGAGCTGCTCGAGTTCGCGGCGTGAGTATACGCACAAGTCCTTGGGGGCAGTAACAAATAGAGAACGAGGGGCGCGAGCGGCTCATTTTGTTTCGGCCAACGTATTATGGCCGCGAATAAACGACTCTAGTGGCCCTTACCGGCTGAGCCGATAATTATACGCATCAACCAAACTCATTCGCAGCCACCACTCGAATCGAACCGCAACTGCGTCAAAATAATCCAAATATAACAATTTGAAAAAAATAATTATTTTTTAATAATTATTTTTTAACGTCCACATATTTCAAACGACGAATAAGTTCGGGCTTGGTGGACTATCCCAAAGTGATATTGCGAGAGAAAAATTCCACGCTCCCCGGGCTGGATTTGAGCCAGATCAGGATCAGCAATCAGCAATCAGGAGATCGCTGGATCAAACCCAGCCCGGGGAGCGTGGAATTTTTTTCTCGCAATATCACTTTGGGATAGTCCACCAAGCCCGAATTTATCCGTAATTTGAAAAAAAGTTATACAATCCGGATTTCAAACTTCCGCTTGATTGTATATTGAGACCCAATTGCAGTGTATAGATATATAAAGAATGTTGCTCTTCGAAAAGTGATTTAAGTTGCGGGGGCCGCTTTTTCCGTCGAGCTAAGGGAGAAACATAGCTGGGCTGCTCCGGATGAGCTTTTTAAAATGATGCGCGCGCGCGTTATTAGATGTAGGAAAGTAGTGTAAGCGTTTCGTCTTGGATGCGCGCGCGGCCACGATGTTATGAAAATTTTTGTTGTTAATGGTTAGGAGTTTGACATGCTACGCTCTTATACTGCACCGTTCCAATTTAATTACCAAATCGTTCGCGTCAGTTGATGGTGAGTTGATGCGGTTCGTAGCGGCATGTCAAACATCTCGTGCAGACTGTACGCCGCGCGCGGCCACTATTACTCTTGTATGCTCAAGTTGATTCGTTCATTTTCATGCCTGCGGTGGCTCGACAATTCTCAATCTCACTTTATACTTTACACCGTTTGATCACTTCGATTAAGCTGTTGTGTCGAAGAATACGTGTGTTTCCGGTTGACCGACTCTCTCTCTCTTTCGCCCGCACACGCCAACTTTGAAATACACTACCGGGTGCATCTGTGTATATTTTATTCGGGTAGGTAAAAAGCAGTGTTTGGAGTCGCGGCGAGGCAGCTCTGGAGTGTTGAGGTAAAATGTGCCATTCGCAATCGCGCGGATTGGCTAGAGGGTAATGGAGGACGCCGGGGCCGTTGGTGCGCGCGCCGTAATGCACAGACGCGCGAGATTTTCCTCTGCGTACGTCTTTGGAAGAATGAGTCTGTGGAAGCTTGAGCTATAATCTGGCAATTGCGCGATGGATCAGCATCGACGTCCCGTAACACACGCCCACACGTACGTGTATACCTACGGCTAGTACAGGCAAATCTGCAGGCCACAGCGATGGGCATCGATGTCAGTTTAAACATTGCAGGATTTAGTGGAAAACTTGGGGCGGCGGCTGGCGGCGGGACGCCTCCGTAATTTCATATAGTTTGTTTTCGAATCAAAGTACAGACTCGCGCGAGCAGCTACTACTAACGAGCCATTGCTCGGGCGTTCTCACACGTACTACTTGGATCGCGGCTCGAGAGCGACCCACGGCCGATTCAATTGGACTTGAGACCCATTGTCGAGGCGCGTTTTCTTTTGACAAACCTAACAGATACGAGGAGGAAGAACCGTTGGCGAGTTCTCATGGGCTCTCGAAACGGGGGCTTGCACTTGTGCACTTAAGTCATACGTCGCATATCTCCCTTGAATTATTCAAGCGAGCTGATGTATCGCGCCCCCATCAGCTCGAATCCGATTATATCCAATGATCCCGCGCGCGGTGCACATAACTATATCACGCGCGAGTCTCACCAATTCGCTACGCCCCATTAATTATACAAATTTGTAAAAGTTTGTTCTTATTCAAAGTACAACAGATGTGTCGTACTTTCACGTCAAGTTTCACGTTGAATCTCTCTCCATTTTCCAATATCGATAAAACACGACCAATAGCTTTTGATTTTCTTCAAGTGTATATTGACTGGCAATTGGAACACTCATGCGTTCGCGTTTAATCGCGTTAGAGCGCCGTCAATATTGAAAATTAACGTAATTTTTCTGCAGTTTTGAGAAAAATTATGAATAATGAAACAATGGAACAATGAGTTTGGCCGACAGAGAGTATATAACGCGGTGAATATTCATCGGGGGTATAGTTTGAAGCAAGTAACGATCAACGTCCGAGTGATTGACTGATGCGAGCTGGCTCTCGCTTTACTTGGACGCTGATTCGCCGCGGAGCTCTTGGTTGATTCGGGTTCGCGTGTTACACTCCATAAGTACACAATTGGACGAATTTCACGAATCGAATGGCGGATGCATCGCTATGAAATGAAAAATCGCGCGTAAGCCGCACAGATCAGGCAAGATCAGAGCCTTGCCGGCTCGAGCTCGCGAGCCTCATAAATATTACTTATTAAAAATCGTGGAGCGAGAGCCAAGTGATAAAGTTCAACACGCAATAAGCTCAGCTTGTCTTCGGTAATCAGTGGCTGTCGTACGGCCGCCCAACGCAGCTATTGGCGCGACGGCATAATTTGACGTACGTGGCGATTATTACGGGACTGCGATCAGGCAGCTGTGGACATTGAGTTACCCTCGGCTGCTGCGGCTGCGCGCCGCTCTCTCGAGACGAGTACTGACAAGGCCAATATATCTGTGCGTAGCACGTCAGTCAACGACAATTTTCAACTGAATATCATACGAATAAGAAGCATTTGGCCGCAATTTGAATTTGTCGAGTCGGTGATGTTCGAACCACTTACTCCCTTTTTACAGCTCCTTTCCTGATCCATCCAACCCTGCCGCTCGCGCGCGCGCCCAACTAAATTACAATAAATCCAGCTGTAATCGCGCTTTATTATTTAGCTTAACGTGTGCGACTACTCTATTTCATGTGAAAAATATCTCATCTTTCGTGCGGTCACGTCACACATTTCCAAAAAATATTTTCTATCTTACTCGAAAAGCTCCAATTTTGCACAGTCGGTGGAACTATATGTGAACTGGTCGCAAAGTGATCAATGCTGGGACACTGGACGGTTGAATTATGAAAAAGACCCATGGACTTTACAAACGAATGACAGATCAGAAGTGCACATTCAGCTTCGCTGCGCTGACGATTAACATCCACCCGGATTTCGAAACTATATTCTAATTATTGTTTTGAAATGTCATTCAAGATCTTTTTCACATCCGAACCCATTTCAAAATGATCATTTTTGCAACATACATTCATTTTTTTTTTATTTATTCATCACATCACCTCAAGTTTCTCCTGCCGTTGACAGAACATACTCAAACTGACTATTTCATAACCCATAAAAATCTATTATGCTTGTTCTGATCAACTGTTTCTACAACTGGTAGCCTATGTTATCTACTCATATCACATGGTTTGGTCTAAGCTACAAACAAATCACGAGTTAACTGGTAATTCACTATATACAATTGCCATCGCTTTTCTCATAAGATAACTGTACCCAATGTGTCACCCCTAAGGGTTTTTCGTAAATTCGACTTGGCTAAAATTAGAATTTAAAAATTCTACGAATGCCATCTCAAAAGTTAGCTCAATACAACTATTAGAAGCCATCTTTATAATCATCATTTGTCCATTTTAATAACCTGCAGTCAAAATCAGTCAATTAAGTAAAGTAACTTGGAAGGGCCAAATTGAGTAGACGTGTACTCAATATGGCGTACTTTCCTTCTAATAACTCGTTACAGCCTCTATGAGCCATTAGGAACGATCAAATTGGCATTGAAATGAGCTGGAAATCATGTTGCCGTAGACAATTATTGAAAAATTCTAACGTGCGTGCGTATCCAAATGCGTGTATCCAAATCATTACAACATGTCTATACAAACTTGATGCGTTCTTACTCAGTGTTTCTATTCATAATCACGTAAAGGGCCACAATGGGTACACTTTGTGCTTGAAAAATAGTACTCGCGAGTCAAATAAGGAATAGTTTTGGGAAAAGTGATGTAACTGCAATCGAGAGATGAAATGTTTTTACACAAGATAGCTCGAGTAATAGCTAAATGAGAAGGAAAACACTTGGTATTGTTGTGGTATCGAATTAACAGATTGAAATGGGAAAAGGAGCAGTAGAAGGTAGTAAAAGTTTTTGTTTTAATGCTGGCATGATGAGGGCGGAGGGCGACTGGTGGAATACGAAATGTGTTGGAGAAGAGTGCGAGAATGGGTCCTCGGTGGGATTTGACTGCAGTTGACAAGAGCTGGGGGACTTTAGCGTGGAGGGGCACTGAGCGTGTCACTGCATAGCTTGGGATCGCGGCGGCCGTGCGGCGCTGCAAGGTCGCGTGGGCCCTTGTTGGGGGCCTCGCCGCGGCAGCTCATGCGAGGGGCGCTTGGGCGCGGAGCAACGTACGATCCGCGGTAAAGAGAGCTGCGCGGCGGGGATCGGAAGCTTGCTTTTCCGCATTCGCAGCGGCTCGTGAGAATAGAGCTATACAGTGTGAGCGCGAGCGCGCTTAAATTAACGTCGTTACAAGTAATTAAGCATCGCCAGCCGCGGCCGAGCTGCAGCTTATTACGGCTAAGTGTATTGTGCCGACGCGCTTCTTGCTCGCTGGCGCGCGCTTGAGAGAGAGAGAGAGAGAGAGATGCGTGAGCTACCGCCGCCACGATGGTGAGGAAGGGAGAGAGAGAGAGAGAGAGATAAGGGGGGGGGGAAGGGAAAAGTAGAAGAAGAAGAGTAGCCAGCAGGATCGGGATCGCTGAACTATGCGGAACGAGCGGGAGTGATGATGCGCGCACCTCTTTTCTTCCCTTCCCTTGCCTTGCCGTCCCTTACGACGGCCGACAGCCCCGACACGGCTGCGCCGCGCGCGCCTTTTTCCACTGCACCAGGGATTCCGTCGCGTTGGCTCGCGCGGCTCGTGTACCAGCCGCAGATACACGCCCGCGCGACACTTTTCCACGGGCAGCTTTCTCCTTTGGCTCGCGATCGCGCGCGCTCGTTTATCGAGGGGAAATGCCCTTGGAAATCGCGAGCGCGTATTCGCCCATTATTTTTAAATGCCACACGCGCATATCTTGCGGCGGCGGCGGCGGATCGAATGTCGCGCTCGCGCGCGTGCGTCAAACAACTCCACGCTGCAGCCACTCGATCCCCTCGACATTTCACATTGTTCAAACTGCGATTCGCGCCATCGCCAGCCATCGCTTCGTCTTGTTTCCGACGTTCTCGAGGCTCGAGTCTAAACTTGGAGTGGCGCCTTCGGAACGGCTGCTGTATCTCTGTGCGTCGCAGCTTCAATGCCGTACGCTCTTCTCTGCACATCTCGTATTTCCTCCCATCTCGATAGTATATAACGATTAAACATGCCACACACCCACCTGATCCCCCCCAACTCTCGAGTGGCAAAAATTCACTCCCCTTGCTATTCTGTCGATCCCTGTTCGAAATAATCATAACATTTTTCCTGTTTCTTTTTCGATCTGACGAAAATTACCGCGGCATTTACAAAACGCGAAATCGATCTAAGATGATACCTAAGCGATATATGCGCAGTGCCTGTACAAAATCATGACTGTTTGTGGGATATCGGCGGAGGGGGCAGGTGGTGTATTCAAACAAATACCACATTCGACATTGTAGACGTTTTGCCGCTAGAGCGAAGAGTAAGTACGGCGGAGAGAATGCAGATGCGCGAAGAATGAGCGAATTCATTATCAAGATGTTATTATAAGTAGTTGCGCGCGCGGCCTCTATTCAACGAGGAGCGGCGCAATCAAATAATCCAATCGCACCCATTACTCGCGAGTTTGCATAGCGAGTGGCGGCCGTCCATATAAGAGGCTGAAATCCCCAGGGGTAGAGCTCGAGCACGACTACAGCGCGACTACAGGGCATTCAAATTGGCTCGAGGAGGCAGAGCAGCCAGGTACGAGCTGCGGCCGTGAGGATCGACATGTCGAGCGAGCGCTTCGGAGAATCCGTCCGCGGCGAATAGCTTATACCCTTATGGCTCGGGCAAATATGTTGGAAAAATGTTGGCGCAAACGAAATTCCGATAAAAGGGACGTGCAGTGGAGGGGCACGGATTCCTGTGCTTTTTCCCATTTTTTTTCCTTCTCAATCTGTGCACTTGTGCGCGCGCACGAGCGTGTGGCTCTCGCGCGCGCGCGAGCGAGGCATTGTTTGCAGATCGTGGGAAACAGGGAAGCGATTAGTCCGGGGTTCGCGCGATTGTTATATATGTACAGTATTGGAGCTATGCGGCCGCGGCCCAAGCTCCGAGGCAACTGCTCAGCAGCCTCCTCGATAACTAACTATGTGAGTTTACACGCTATACTCTCGGGGCTGTTTCATTATGCCCCGCGTGCGCCCGCGCATACTTTCGCGACAAACCTCTTTCTCTCTTTCTCTCTCTCTCTCCCTCCGATTTTCGATCAGTGACCTTTTGCCAATCAACCTCCCTCCGTCTTGCCGAGAAAAGAAATTTTCAAAATACACGCAACGACCGACCACAACGTCCCGCGCTCGAGAGGCTCTTTACTCATTGCGACTGTTCACACACGGACAAATTAACAAGCTGACCGTGGATAAGTGCTCGACGATTCCTGCACACTGACAGTTGCGTCGTGTATGTAGCTACTCATTGATATAGTCGATTCGTTAACATTCTCATCACTGCAGCTTCTCCACCAAAGTATAACATGTCGAACGTCTTGCCGTACCCGGCAGTATCTACTTACAGCGTCTCGGCTCGCACTGTGTATGCGTAGCCGGGCAAAATTGAATTTGACTCATTGATATACATTTCAACCTTCACAGCGAAAATATCTTAGTTGTATTTCCGATTCGTCAAAAATCTGATAATGACACTTTACTATTTTTAAATGTTAGAAAAAAGCATAGTAATCCTTCCCAAATTTTTCTAATCAAAATACTCTATTCCCATAATAGGGATCACAATTATTCCATAGTGAAATTTCATAATACTCTTTTTCATGTAAGCTATCATGAATTTTACCATTTCATTAAATTTTCACTGCAATTATAGTTAATTGTTCAATAAATGCTGATGAACAATTACCAATTTCATACGAATCACTTTATTTCGTTGCCTTCGAAATCGTACAAGCATCAATGCATCACTCAACTTAAGTTGAACCATTTGTCGACTCCTAAATCCTCCATCCGAAACTTTCTAGTTTGGATTTTACTTTATTCATTAGAATGTCAAAAATATTATACATATATTGTGTACATATAGTGTCTCAAGTAACTACTGAATTCGTAAACATAGTATGCATTAAAATATTTATCTGTCAGTAGGGAATTATAAGTGAAACGGAATAAGAATAATCTCGTATGAATTTATCGTACCTTTTTTTTTGTCACACGCGTACACATATGCAGCCTTATTCAATGGCACAAATCATCGAAAGAGATACACGAGTAACTCGTGCTGCTTTCATCATATTCTATTAATAAACGAGATTCAATGAGAGCCTATAGTCCCATCCAACATATGTGCAGTGTATCGCGGCGCGAACAACATTCTCGTGATGAGCGGAGCTGGTAGCGTCGCGCGTCGCGCGGCAAAAACGTCGCTCCGCCACCAGCGTCAATCCTTCAATCGATACACACACAAACAGGAACAAACAAACTCGCGCGAGCGGTGACGAGGCGCAAAGGATGAATGGCGAGCATGACGCTCTGGTATGTAGCTGATGCGTAACGTAATTGGCGTCCCGCGGGATATCGCGAGAGTGCACACACACACACACGCACACACACAGGCTGCAACGTCACCCGCGATTGTTCGCCCGACCGAGCACGCGCGCCTGTGCCTGTATGTGAGCGCGAGCGAAAAACGCCCCAACATGCTCTCGCACTAAAAACAGACATTACCACTCTCTCTCCCTGTACTCCTCTACTCTACTGTAGACTACTGCTCTCTAGTGCTCTCTGACCTTTCCGATGAACAGGATCTCCTTATTCAGCGTATCCTCAACAAGGGGATCAGATACATCTATGGTGTAAAGAGGCGCGAGCATATCACTCCCTACAGGCGTCAGCTTGGCTGGCTCACTGGCTCTGGTCGTAGAGAGTACTTCTTTGCTTGTACTCTCTACAAAATCCTGGCCAGTGGTAGGCCAACTTACCTTGCGAATCGCTATCAGCTAAATACTAGCCAGAGGCCTGTGAGGGGTGAGTGTCAAAGGCCCCTTGTCGTTCCCCCGTTCAGACTGGAGTCGACCAGGAACTCATTCTTCATCAGTTCGACCTACATCTGGAACAATCTCCCCACTCATATTCGCAACATCAACTCATTCGCCATGTTTAAGCACCACATCTTTAAATTTATTTTTGACCGCGAAGGTATTTCTCTTAGTACTTAAGTCATTCCATCTACCTCATCTATTTTACTGTTCTTCATGCACCCTCACTGCACTCGATCACTCTAACATACTTACCTCTCCATTTCTCCTATCTTTAGTCAAACTATGTATTTATATTTGCTTTATTTGTTTTACCATATGTATACTTTATTCCACCATTATTTTTATTGTACAACATAATGTACATTAATAAACGTATCTAATCTCTCTCTCTCTCTCTCTCTCTCTCTCTCTCTCTCTCTCTCTCTCTCTCTCTCTCTCTCTCTCTCTCTCTCTCTCTCTCTCTCTCTCTCTCTCTCTCTCTCTCTCTCTCTCTCTCTCTCTCTCTCTCTCTCTCTCTCTCTCTCTCTCTCTCTCTCTCTCTCTCTCTCTCTCTTCTCTCTCTCTCTCTCTCTCTCTCACACACTATCTCCTCAATAAAAAATCTGCTCACGGCCAAGCTTCTGGATTCCGACAGAGAGGAGTGGGAACGAAAATCTTTTTTTGAATGGTGTCCCCTTATGCCCCTCTCCCTCCCCTTGCAGTTGCACAGCACACCAGGCTAAACTATGTATATTAATCATTTTTATTTCTTCATTTTAATTTTCAAAGTACATCATCTATCTCCTCAAATATAACTATATCACTAGAAACTAGTATTAAGAGCTTATAATTTTCCTCATGTACACTCAAAAAGAGTCCAACGGGGTTATACCCCAGGATTTTAATAAATGTTTATTTCAATCAATCAATCTCTCTCTCTCTCTCTCTCTCTCTCTCTCTCTCTCTCTCTCTCTCTCTCTCTCTCTCTCTCTCTCTCTCTCTCTCTCTCTCTCTCTCTCGTTTGCCAGCCCCTCGAGCTAAAGCCAGAAAACTCACCAACCACACTCTACGAGTGTATCAGTTTATTATGAAAAATTAAAGATCCGACGCAGCGTTCGGCTGTGAGTGAGGAATGAGTTGTGTAATAAAAAAATAAACTCGGATTGGTATTAAAACACGTGGGATTATGATGAGCAGGTGATTTCATCGAATACCTTAGGCTAATTGATAGATAATAACTTCGTTCGAATTATTTACAATAAAATTGTTTTCTCTCGCATCTAATCATGTGGTTGGTACGCAGCGACGCCCGCAGCTGCAATACAATTGAAATTGTGGCTTGAAATCAGCTGCCTCTTTGGGTCGCACATGTTTTTATTTCTCAAATTTTCCTCTAAATAACGTGTTCGTCGAGCGAACATCATCTGTGCAAGGGGATAAATGTCTGGCTGGAAATAATTAAAACTCGATGATTGGTATTGACGAGAGTTTGTATCGGGGCCGAGAGAATATAAGTGTTTGAAAATGTAAAATTGCGCAGATCGGGCTGGTTGAAGGCGAGGCGACGTTCGACGAGGAGAACGACTCGGCGGCCGCGGAGCTGAAGATAGGTGACGAGTGCTACAGGAACAAGGACTGCGAGGCGAGCATCGGCAACAGCCAGTGCTACCTCGGCTACTGCGCCTGTCGGCCCTTCTACGCCCAGTACAACCACACGCACTGCCTTGAGTGTAAGTTTTCAGCTCCTCTGTGCCAGCTATTATACCCGCCGCATCTCGCGCGCGCATACATCCTTATATAGTGTAGCGCATTAATTATTGCACTTTCTGCAACGGTAGCGCGCGTTGGATGTATTTTAGATCGCGCCCACGCAGCTGCTCTAGCTTTTTATTTCATTTCGGATCCGCGCGAGATCGTATACAGCGCAGTACTGACTCAGTTTGCCCAATCGATTCCAATTAGCCGAAAATCATCCGACGCAGTGGGAAAAACCTATACGAACTATGGTATGATCGTAGAATCGTGTCGACTGTTTCGTTCCTATAGCTCAATCACGAACCAGGTGCGGGTCTGTAAATTATGACAAATCAAGAGAGAAAAAACAAAATTTTGAAATGTAAAATGAAAAAAAACCAATTGATTTGGAAAGTGAGGGGGGCCAAAAAAGAAGGCTAAAATGGGACAAGTACACGGCTTTTAATACAGAGAGATATAATTGGCGACTTTGAACAGCTTTTCACGTATATTTTGTCCCGCAAACAAACGATAAATGTAACAAACGATACATATTTGTTGAGACCCGAGTATTTGCTCATCGAATGTACAGTGAATGCCGTGAAGATCCTCCTCGCCGTTGTTTTCAGCCCCCCAAAGTGGCCGGCTTCTGGTCTGACGTGGAGGACGCTCTTCTCCACTGCTCAATCGCACCCGAATACACGGTCCTCATGGGCGACCTGAACATTAACTGGGCCCAATCTTCGTCGACTCCGCGTAGAATCCTCGCCGATTCGCTCATTATGCTCGACCTTTCACGCATGCCATTCGGCCCAACTTTTCACCGTGGCGCTGCGCACAATCCCATCGACTATATGTTTGCCTCTCTAGCCTAGACAAAGTTGACTCGTACGAGCAATTCGGTGTGCCTAGTATATCGGATCATGATGCCCTTATCGTTCGTCTCAAAGCACAACTTTTTCAAAAATAAACTAAGAGCGTGCACCAGTCCGCGAGAATTCTGGCGAATAGTTGACGACATCGGCGTGAGGAGCTCTGCGCGAGAAAACCATATTCCGTTCGACCTGAATGATTTGAACACCCATTTTACCAACATACCACCGCCCGTTGATTATGTGTCTAAGCGTCCCAGCGTTGCGATCGACCCCGATAAGCAGTTTTTCTTCCGCCATATCGAGCCTGGCGATGTTCGCGAAGCCCTGGCGATCTCACGCTCAAATGCGATTGGACCCGACCTCATCGGTTTCCAGCTTCTCAAGGACAGTGCCGAGGTGATCCTGCCCGTCCTGTTGAATATTTTCGACGCTTCACTGCAGGGCGGCATTTTTCCGCGACTTTGGAAACAGGCATTTATTCGTCCCATTCCAAAGGTTAAAAACCCTTCAGCTCTCTTGGTGACTTTCGTCCCATAAGCATACTGTCCGCAACCGCTAAGCTATTCGAGCTCGTTGTCTTTAAGCAACTAAATAAATTCATCGCGGACAACTCCATCATCGACGCTCAGCAGTCCGGCTTCCGTAAGCATCACAGCGCTCACACAGCCCTTTTAAAGATCTCAGACGACCTCAGAGAAGCCATCGAGCACAGGCAAGTGACACTCATGATCTCAATTGATTTTAGCCAAGCGTTTGACTCAGTATGCATCGACGTCTTCATTGATAAGCTCGAGCAGATGGGATTTGCAAGTAGTATGTGTGCCTGGATCCGCTCATATCTTATCGATCGGCCGCAGATGGTTATTAACGGGTCTGAGTGCAGCCTCGCAATACTTAGGCTGGTGGGCGTACCTCAGGGTAGCCACTTGGGACCGCCGTTTTTCTCGCTGCTCATAAACGATCTGCCCAACGCTATGCCCGCCCTTGCCCTTATCTATTGCGGTTTTGTGCTCATTGCGCAGTCGAAGCGCGGATACCACCTCTACGCCGACGACTACAACTTTCATTTGTCTGATACACTGGATAGAGCGGACCACATCATCCACCAGGCGAACGCATGCCTGTCTTCCATAACAAAATGGGCGGAATCCAACGGCCTTAGAATTAATCCTGCCAAGACAAAGGCGATCTGGATCGGATCTAGGAGCTACGTCAAACGCCTACGCCGCATGCAGTTGCCGGACATTACCATCGACGGGACAATCATCATCCCTAGTGACGAGATGAAAATTCTTGGCGTGACATTTGACAGCAATCTTTCATGGAGAGCCCAATCTTACATCACCGCAAGTAAATGTTTTGCAGCCCTTGCCCGCATAAAAAAGTGCCACCCATTCCTGGTTAAGGAGACTCGAATGACCCTGGTCTAGTCCCTCCTGTTCCCGTACCTTGACTACTGCGCGGCCCTATTCACCGGTCTCTCAACCGAGCTTACGTGCAAGCTCAGCCGGTGTAAAAACGCAGCGCTCAGATACGCTGTTGGAGTAGATTTCTTTGCGCACTTGACCCCAGTATACCAGTCGAGCCATGTCCTAACTTACTCGGGAAGGTTGGTGCATCTTACATTGTGCCTCATTGCCAGCGTCTTCGCCAACGATAGCCCGCGCTACATGAGTGAGGGGCTTAGGTTCAGAGCGACGGGGTCTACGCGCGCATCCCCACTAGACCTCGTGGTAGACAGAGGTAGAACCACGTGCCTACAAAAATCACTCCGGATTGCAGGTGCTAAATTATGGAACAGTGTGCCAGAGGATATTCGAGCCTCCTATAAAACGCCCAGTTTTAAAACCAAATTGCGCCAGTACTTACTATCCTGCGCGATAACGAGCTCCACCTCCGCTTTTGTAATTCGGTGACCCGCTCCGAACTTAGTTTTAAGGCTCGCGATTTGCGATTGTATCTAGTCCGTAAAGTAATGTAATCTAGTTCGTATCACCCGTCATCATTACTTTTATCTATGTTTTATATAATTTATTTCCAGTCTTATTTTTTTTTCTTTTTATTTGTTTACTATATATTCTCTTTATTTGGTATTCTTGTTCCGCAATTATGTACACTTATCGCAGTGTACCAATTTATACACATTAATGTATCCACGAGCTGTGTTTTTCTTATCAATTCTTATCAATCAATCAATCAATCAATCAATCTGGCTGTCTCGCTGACGATGTGGTGTCGCGCGCGGCCCGTGTTATTGTTGCAGCGACGCTTTTGGGCAAGGAGTGCAAGGTGGACGAGCAGTGCTCGCTGAGGGTGGCCAACAGCAGCTGCCGCGATGGCCTCTGCAATTGCGACAGGAGATTCCTGCAGTACCGCAGCCACATGTGCATTGGACGTAAGTACCACCGCTCACGAGTTCACCGCGTATATACGAAGTGCGCGCACGCTCCGTTGGCTCGTTATCCGCGCGCGGCTACCGTTAAATCATCAAGTGTAATTCTTTTTTATCCCGTTTCTCGCTTGCCGTTTTCCGCGAGCAATTCCGCTTGAGTGAGACGTTCGCTTGGCTTTGCTTTCCCGTCTCGCCACGCATCAGATACGTTTATTCTTCGCGATTGTTCGCGAGTCCTCGGTCGCTCGAGCCAATTGCTCCATTCGCGCAAACTGCGTAGGGACAGTGAACTCGCATGATTATAAGCATGTTATATCGCCCCACTCCTCATACGTTTTCGTTTAATTTGCATTTAATTTGTCGTACGTATACTTTGCTAATATGCGGAGCTGCACTGGTGAGGGACCGGCCGATATGCCGGCCCAGTGAATTTATCACGGTCAAAAGTATATGCGCATGTACTTATATGATATCTAAGCCGCGCGCGATTTAAACGGCCAATTTGCACATGTCAATTACGTCTCCTGGTAATAGCTCGTGTGCCGCGCGCATGTATGTATATGCTATCGCGGATCAATCGCTGTGTCGCACTGGATCCGTAGCTGACTCCGTGCGCCGCGCAGACTCCATTCTAATTGACTCGCGCTGCGCCGCACCGCCGGTGCAGGAGGGCCGAGGAAAAACACACGTTTGCACACCCATGCAACGATGATAAACATTGGGTGCAAATGTTTGCGGTCGACAATCCACCGCAAATTCATCCCTGCGGTTGGTTCAGCTCTGCGTGGCGATCGGTATTACGATTTTCTCTTCTCGAGCCCATCAACACCGGAGCGTACGTTCGCCGGTATCGATGTCGTTCACCATCTCTACCATTTAATGCAATATATCATAAATATTGTTGTTTCCCTTTGACGATTCGAGGTCTGTATCGATCAAACTCTGAAGTAATAGCTATTCTCAAGAAGTCCCGCGGATCAGCATCGAATATTGTAACTTTCATACTTTCTGAAATCGCATAAAATTTTAAACACTGCTCTCTCGGATTTTACCGACTCTCATCAATAATGGTCGCATTTTCTACGGGCTTTTTTTATCCGTCGAAAGTCGAGACTCATAAAAATTCGACTCTGGTTCCAAGTGGCCATCTGAATCTATCTAACACTTTATCAAAATTAGGTACCATTTCTAAAGTTTGCAAATGTAGGAATTTGAGAGGCAATGACAGACACTCATGTAATGTGTACTGCACTGAAAGAATTTGAACTTGATGATTGGGGTGCGCGCGGGCGCGCGCGCGGAAATCGCCTGATTCGCGGTGTATCCGAAAAAACAACCCGATTTTTTACCAGTGACGACGCGCACTGCGATTCAACTAATTTTTACGCTTTTCCATGTGGCAAACGCGCATATAGTCTCAGCTGATATGCTTACGTGAGCATCAAATGAGATACAACGGTAGGAAACAGCTTGAAGTATTAGTAAGAGTACTCGCAAATCGATTGAATTACTGTTTATAGCGAAGGATCGATAGCGGAAATAAATGCACTATTGACGCGAGAACGATAAATTATTTCGAGAGCTGTTGTATCGGATATCAGCTGATATACAGTCATCATCCGGGCTGAGAAGCTGTATCCGCACGACACGTACTCCAACCTTGTAAATCCGTTTTTTCGGGTAGAGGTTGCAAAAACCGCAGACAAAACTTTCATCAGCAATTGCTTGCGAAATTATAGTTAATTAATGTTTATTCGCAGGAGGTCGCTGGTTCAAATCCAGCCCGGGGAGCGTGGAATTTTTTTCTCGCAATATCACTTTGGGATAGTCCACCAAGCCCAAATTTATTCGTCGTTTGAAATATGTGGACGTTAAAAAATAATTATTTGTAATGTTTATTCGCTTTTAAAAAAGACTTGTGTACACACGGACGCCAATTATGAAATAGATTCGCGTTGAATATTCAAAAAATGTCATATTGAGTCGTTTATTTGAAGTATGCGATGGATATTAAGGATGGATTTTACGAGAAAATGTTATGGGACGTTTTGGGTTTAAAATCAGGAGTAGCGATCGAGAAAATATGTGATTCGAGTCATGAATTAAGTAGTTAATGAAAGTTTTGTGTGGGGTCTCGGCTGGGGTGGCGATCGAGTCCGGACTAATGAGTGCATGTGTGGATTTGGCTGCACTAACAGCGGCGAAGCTGGGCGAGGTGTGCTACAGCAACGAGCACTGCCAGCTGTGGGACAGCGACACGCACTGCGACTTTGTGATTCCGGAGCTGTTCGGCAAGTGCCAGTGCACGGCGCCGATGCGCCAGGACGGCGAGGTGTGCCGGCCGGACAGGCTGGTCAGGCCACCCACGCCCGCGACCGCCCACCAGCTGGCCAGCGACGAGGACCAAGTGGAGGAGACTCAGGCCACCGCCGAGCAGCAACGGCGCAGCGCCAACTTGACGACTCAGCCGCCGGACGAGGAGGATACCGGTATGAATCCCCCCTTGAGCACATACATTGCCAACACATTCGCTCTAAGCTGCACTTGGCCCGTTAATTATTAGGCGAACGTTTCATATAGCATAACAACGTTCTGGGGACGTTGCAGCTGAAGCGCGTTTTAGCGATTCCGCGGCACAACCTTTTGGCCGCCCACCCTTTCTCACCCCATCTTCTCCGATCGAATTATTTTAAACGGCCGATAAACGTTCACAGCACCTTATATTCCTGCACCCAAGTATTCACAACTTTCCTTATGCTTTGAAGATAGGTCGAGTAACGATTCAACAATTGCCGCATTTGAACTACCTTATCGTGACATGCGTCGCAAGCTTCATAAAACACGTTGACATAACGGTTGATCAATGCACGAATGCATCCATTTTCCAATTGACACACGCAACATGTTCCGTCAGGGCCGCAGATCATCCACATCAATTTGAAAATTTTGTCAATTCATTCCTATGTTAACGCACTCTGCAATTATGATGCTGTCATGGTCAAGAAGAAGAAAGAGTTTCTCCCTTCGAGACATGATTGCCATGAGATTAACTGGTATAAGTATTATTAGTGATTTTTCGAGTGATTTCAAATATCCCGAATTATGGAAGTTGGAGGGCTGCTGGAGAATTGTCGATATTTGCTGTTTGTCCAAGTTTCACTGCATGGCTACATTCCGACGTTGTGCTCTCGAATGTGCAGGGGCCCAGTTATCCTGGCTGCGCAACGCGACGATGCTGTTATCAACGATTCCGCCCACTCAACTGATGCCGACGAACCTCGTGACAAGGCCATCTCTGCGCGCCGAACCGCTGCCAAATGAGCTTCCGGGGGATGACACGATTGTCGTCGAAGCCGAAGTCGCAGATCTTGTCCAAACAACAACGACAACGACAACGACAACATCGACACCAAGTACTACAACCACAACTACAGGTAAACAACCACCTCCACCCCGGCCTCCTAATAATTCTTTTTCACATTGAAATGAACTAGGTGACCCTATACATTCAGGCGCACTGCGGGCAGGTTATTTCATAATTATTGCCTGCTGTAATTCCATGTAAAAACTATATCATTCTTAGAAAAAACTATCGGGCACTGCTACAACTGGGCCTATTCAAATAATCCTGAGTTATCGTCGGGACTGACTACTTGTTTTCTGAAAATGATTTTTCATTTTCAACACTGGATTGTTAGTACATCAAACCACACACCAAACTCACAAGGCTTAGCCTAAGAGAGTTACTCAGGTTAGCTGACTCACGATCAATCCGCAGCAACCGAACTCAAAATTGCGCAAATCAGTCAAAAATATTCATGTATGATCAATAAAGCTGACTAGACCAATCAATAATCGAATTGCGAGTAGATGATCGAATTAATGCAAATTAATCCACTCTACAGCTGCCCCGTCACTTTATATATAGGGATTCATAAAGGAGGATTATTCGGCGTTAAAAACATTCGAAAGTTAATTCATATAACTGATTCTATCAGTCTTTCCAGAGTAATGCAGTTCTAGTTGATTCTCCTAATCAAACTAGCTTGCACAAGTGTCTCCTACACTTGTTATCAAGATCAAGTCAAGATTTATAAAACCACTCTATACCTTTTTTGTGAATATGTGCAATGAACCTTTTGTTAGTAATGAATAATATGTATTTACGAGAAATATCTGAGATGTTTCATATATTTCTAAATAAACATAGTATTAACTTAAAACAAGACATTATTTTTCTCAAGAAAACCCACAAAAATTTCTTGGCTTCAATTAAAAATATACATAATTAATTAAACCAAATTTATAATAACATAATGTACTAATATTAAAAAAGAGATCTGGTCAATCTTAATTCTTAGTCACAAAATAATAATCACATATATAGTATACACATTTGTAATATTGTGCTAACATATCCAGTCAGTCAAAAGTCTGTAAGTCGGTTTCCTAGTGCATTCCTTAGCTAGCGAGCTCTCCCTGCGTATCGCATGCTTTTCCGTAAGACGACACCGTTTTTTTCTCTCTCTTTCCAATCGCCAATACGTAGACCAATATGCGCCTAAATATGCGCCCAGAACCCCCACTATAGTTCTTGCTTTCCTTATGAAGAGCATTATTGTTTCAAAAAGCAAGTTCCTTAGCTTTGTCCCTTAGCAAACGCAGTTCAGTTCGTTGTCGACGATTGGATTGTACACATAGATTCTCTGTGATATTAATGCTGTGAGAGTTTGTTTTAGTGCAATTCTCAACAATTCATCTGTCGACTGCGCACTGTCTTGGATTCAACGCTTTTTTACAAATTAAGTAGTTATTATTAAGTTGTATTATATTAACAATTGCTTCCTATATTAATATTATTTAGTATACATATCTATTTAATGAATCATTTCTTAATATTAGATAGCAATACCTACAATTAGTGCTTATTTTAACTTATTAGTAGAACACGCCTTAAGCGTATAAGGTTGGATCCACCTGAAAACCTTACTGATGAGTCTTATCAGGTGGATCTTGGACGAAACGTACCCATTGAATTAATATTAAGTATTTTCCCTTGAAATATACTAACTACGTTGCTGATCATAACATTTTCTTATTTATCATCATAAATACATATTATTCATAACTAACAAAAGGTTCATTGCACATATTCACAAAAAAGGTATAAAGTGGTTTTATAAATCTTGACTTGATCTTGATAACAAGTGTAGGAGACACTTGTGCAAGCTAGTTTGATTAGGAGAATCAACTAGAACTGCATTACTCTGGAAAGGCTGATAGAATCAGTTATATGAATGATAACCATACCGGAGGATAGAATCAATAACTTTTGGATATTACATTCATAAATTGATACTTGATGACAGTGTCTATTTAGTAGTAACTACTTAAATCGATTCTGTTTTTCTGATAATTATGAATTTACTGTTCAATTGACATATATATTCGAAAGTTAAATTTGGGCTATGCAATGATTGACTAGCACAGTGCAACGTTCAGTATCCCATCAAGAGATTAGAAACGAAGTTGTTAGTATCTCGCGTAGACAGACATTTGAGTCCCACACCTGCGCTTATTGTATGCTCGTGTAGTCTTATACGCGTGCAATGAATCAACGATCGTGCCGCATATGAATATTCATCGAGATTACATACTGGCATATAACAACGGCGGTAGTTGGTCGGTCGAACGCGCGCACGAACAATACAGGATTATGTACAGCTCGTATGTCGAGTGGAGGCACATCAAATCAATTATTTTGGCAGATATTCCCATATGAATATGTGGAGTTTGGTATACACACCAGGTACTATTTTACTGTGAATCCACCAATTGGTTTATTTGTTGTAATGTGGATGTTGCCCCTCAAAGTAGTTTGAAAGTACGCCACATGAGTAGACTGCCCATTAGAATTGAGAAGGATAAGGATTGAAATATTCGAGCGAAATATGACGAGTGATATTATTTTTCGAATGAGAATTGCAGTTGTATTGTTAAAATTGTGTCAACAGGCTCGCCGCCGATAAAGACGGAGCGTCACGAGAGCGGCGGGGCCGTGTCGCTGGGACTGAGCTGCTCGAGGGACGCCGAGTGCCGGCTGGCCGACCCCAACTCGCGCTGCCTCGAGGGCGTGTGCGACTGCGCGGTGCGCGCGGCCAACGGCACGTGGTGCTCGGCCCGGAGGACCGGCTGCGCCCCGGGCACGTTCCAGTGCCGCTCCGACGGCGCCTGCATCAGCTGGTTCTTCGTGTGCGACGGCAGGCCCGACTGCGCCGACGGCTCCGACGAGCGGTGCAGCAAAGGTTCCTGCCCGGCCCTCGCGTTCGCCTGCCACAGCAGCGCCACCTGCGTCTCCAGGGCCAGCCTCTGCGACGGCACCAGCGACTGCCCCAACGGCGAGGACGAGGCTGGCTGCAACAACAGGAGAAGTGCGTCTCACAACAACACCAGCTTCCAATTCATTTTTTTCTTATAATTCTAGTAGAGCTCCATACACCTCCATATTTTTTACTTTCCTACGCTCCGTTCCAATATGACAGCTTTCAACTCATTTGCCACAACTGCAAATCACAATTGACTGTTCAGGCTTCGATTCAGCCAGTATGGAATTAATTGGCATTTGTGCGCGGTCAGGGGTGTATGGATGTTTTTGGCTCAGGCATGGTACAGCTGTAACTTACAAATGAAATAATCTCGAAAATGCTCGACGTTTGCAGAGTGTCCCGAGGGGGCGTTCCGCTGCAACAACGGCCAGTGCCTGCCGGCTTACGAGTTCTGCAACGCCGTGGTGTCGTGCAGGGACGGCAGCGACGAGCCGCGCTCGGCTTGCCGCACGCTCAACCGCAGCCGCGTGTCGGCCCGGTACTGCCCGTTCAAGTGCGCCAACGGCCGGTGCCGCTCCGACGCCATCACCTGCAGCGGCAAAGACGGCTGCGGCGACAACTCGGACGAGATCAACTGCTCCGTCTGCAGTGAGTGTGCACTGTGCAGCACCCCACCACCATTTCACTCGTCGCGCACCTCAAAAGCCCCCAAAAACTCGCAAACAATTTTTTTTCTTACAAATCTAAAGAACGCGCGCAAAATTAATGAGCTCGTTTTCAATTGCTGTTTTTCGTACCAATCAAAAGTCGATCGGACGTACGAGCTGAGATGGAATTCGTGCACGTGCAGTTAGTAACGATATATCACGTCATTATTGCATTTGAAGCATATCTGCGGTAGAGCTATATTGAAAATTATTTGTTAAATGTTTACGTGGTGTTTGTCAAGAGAGTTTGTATTCGAGCATGGAATGACGATACACTCGGACACGCGTGGCTGTCGTTTCAATCAACGACCACTTCAAATAAAAATGTTCACGCGTGTAATCGCAAATAAGCGGATGGATGTCAATTTGTCGTTGAATCGAGCCGAGATACCGTCGCGTGACTGTGTACGATAAACGATCAATTCCAGTATGATTAATGGAAACGTTCGCTTGGTGACAAAGAGACAGAGTTGGTTGATTAAATTGTAAAATGATGTGTATCAGCTACTAGATAGCTGGCATGGCAAGATCACATGTCGATGCGCCGGGCTGATGAATCGACATTTTGTATAACGTTGTGTAATTGTTGCAGAGTGTGCCCCGGTGCTGTGATGCGGTGACGTGCTCCGTCGGCAACTGCACACCTGACCAACTACGGGCCTCGAGTTGACAGAGCCAACGACGAATAGCTGCGATACTGGCGCCCCATCTGCCGATCATATCTGCTCACGAACACGTATGCCGTGCATGCGCGGCTGCACCGCGATGACCAAAGATCAAGAGAGCGGCCGCGTCTGCAGCAAAGCTGATCAATTGATTTTTCGTCATGCACCTTGTCGCGCCCACGGCACTGCAAGCTCGCGGCGTGCGACACGTCTTCTAGCTCACTAATCGATTAGACACGTCGCGCGCGCGCGCCTGCCTGCCTGCCTGCGAATAAACACAACCACGTCATATCAACTTCGGCACAAAATTGTACTTGAACTAATTATGTTGCTTCATTTGAATAACGCGTAGAGGCGCAATACCAGTGGCTCGTTCATATTTCGTAATTGCACAAATTGACTTTTATCTATCGAGAATTTTGGAAGCAGCTCGAACTGTGCGTTATAGCGTACGAGTGGATCGCGGTTGATACGCTACTTTTCATGCCACTTGACGCGAGACTTTAACAAGTGGGACACGCGCGCGGTTACACGAGCGAGAAAATAAAAGTAAAGATCGAATTGGACAAGAGGAGGTAAGAAAAAGTGGCCGCGCGCATAGTGAAAATGAACAAATACCCACTGGCGAGAGCATAGGCTTGCCGCATTTGGACGTGTTGCATTCTTCAAGCCTCGGCTGGCGCAGTTCTGAATATCGATCCAATAACCCGTCCGTCGACTTTTTTCACCTCTCGATTCATCCAGTATTTATACCCTGGGGCGTAGAGTCTCGCGCGGTCGCACGCACCCAACTCGATAAATTCTCCACGCCCTTTCGTCAATGTCAAATTCGCATCATTATACGCTCAATACTTGTACGCCACGCCGCTATCCTATGCTAAGCTACCACCGGCTATCAGCTACTATACAGCAGACAATGTCGATAGCACATCGATCGAATCATCACAACTGATAATTTGTATTTTGTAATAAAGAAAAATGAAAAAAAAAGAAAATGTTTCAACTCTGAGCTGGTCATTGTTGTTGTTGTTGTTGTTGTTGTTGTCCTCATTCGGCGGCGTGTGCCGCGCTGCGCATGGCGGCGATGGCCAACATTTGCAGAAATAGCCGCGACTGCAGCGTGGGACCGCGCCAGAAACCCAGCGCTCGTCAATAACGCTGCAGCTAACTTGAACACTGCATAATCGACGCTACCAGCCGCAGTTTTCAATCGCCACCCCTCCCTTCGCAAACGGCTATTACTTTTTTTCCACCCCTCCCGAATGTATTGCTTCTTACCACTTGTCGCTATGGGTACGTGATGGATTATTTTTCGACGTTTTCTCGAGCGAGACCGAGTCGAAACGATTCGATTTTAAATTACAAGCTAGATAATTTTCATTGTGACTGAAGAAAATTTATCATAAATATCTCTGCTCATTCTTTACCCGTTCGAAATGTCATATTGGTGGTATATATGCAAGCGTGAAGCTCCGTGAAAGTTCACGTTTTCAATCAATTCGACGACTCAGCTGCTTACTTGTTTGATTCGAAATAATCGAAGAGCACTTAGGGAAAACTCTACAATGTGCAATACACAAAAGCTGCTCGCAACTATAATATCCTTTGACTGCACATTAAATGTTGCTTCAAAATCTCATGTGATATCCTGAATCAGCCTCGCTCATTTCAGTTTATTCACATTGTAATAATTTGTTTTTCTCGCAATTGATGATTTCAAAACTCCATATCTGGACTAGTAATCACTTGAACTCACTTTGAGACCGATCGATGTAGCCAAGGTTAATTTGCAACCATACTATCAACCAAGTTATCCATTGTAGTCCACAAGATATGGACGTTGAAAAATTTAGCGTTTCAATATAAGGTACCTGTACCCAATATGCGCCACCTAAGCGAGAAAGGTCACTACACAGCGACAAATGAATATTTTCTAACATAATTGGTGTCAAATGAAAGGTCTACTCAACACCTACAAAATGAGCTAAGTGTTTTTCAATTTGAACAGTTCTACGCTAAGATACCGCGGTTTAAAAAAAAAAAAATTTCGGGAAAAAATTTTTAGTGTACCCAATATGGCGCCACCCTGAAAATACTTCTTTTCATCCAATTTGAAGCATGAAGCATGTCTGAAATGAATAAAATACAAACAAAAAAGTATATTTCTGATATAATTTTATTGAAAAATACATTTTGTCTTTGATTGAACCATAGTAAGGTAACTGTACCCAATGTGCCCCCCCCCTAAGGGTTTTTCGCGAATTTGACTATGATAGACTTCGAATTTTAAAATTCTGTGAACGGCATCTCAAAGCTTAGCTCAATACCTATTAGAAACCATCTTCATAATCATCATTCGACTACTTTAACCTATCGAAAATCGCAATTTAAAAAAAAAACGCAAAAAAGGCTAAATGCACAAAACGTGTACTCAATTTGGCACAATTTTTTAATCATTAGCTACAGCCTATATAGGCCTGCAGGGACGATCCAATTGGCATTGAAATAAACTCTCAATCATGTTCCCAGTGATATTTATACAAAATTTTTAACATACAATTCAAAAATACGCGTCTAAATCATCGTAATATGTCTATACAAATATTCAATGATTTCACTCAGTCTTCCCATTTAAAAACGCGTAGAGGGGCACATTGGGTTCACTTTTTTTTGATGCGAAAAACAGCAATTTGAGTAGGATAAAAAATAATTTTAGGAAAACTGATGAGACAAATCGAAAGCTGAGATGTTTTTACACAAAAAAGAGTAATGACACTTTGAGAGATAAAAATTATTGACACCTGATTTTTGAGATTGAGTGTGAAAAGTGAAATAAGAAAATGGTGAAAAAATCAGTAAGTGAAACTTCAAAGTGTTGTAGGAGAGTGGTTTTAAGGGCTAAATGGGCGGGGAAGATACCGAAAATTTTCTTTTAATTCCCCCAACATAACCCAAGAGCGACTGATGCTTAGAGAGCACCGGAAATACGAAATCTGACGATTGTGCCAATTTGGGTACAGTGCCAAATTGGGTACAGTTACCTTACATATATGTAAGGTAACTGTACCTGTATCTATAGATTATATGAACTTCTAACAACCTAAATCAAATCAAGTTTTCAGTTAAAATTCATGAAAAACCGTTGTTTTTGAATCGACAAAATTAACTTATGCAACATCTAATTCCAATATTAATCTCTCAAATTGATGAACATTCTTTTTAGTGTAATTTTAAATATAATTTAGATGTTCTCACTGAAATGGAAGAGTTCAATTTAGAAAATGTCCGAGCCTATTTGAGACTAGCTATTGTCATGATGGTAGAAAAATTCTGTTTGATGTTTTTTCCTAGACAGTACTTATAAACGCATAACCTCAAGATTTTTCTCGTTTATAGGATAGCCAATATCTGCTAAGCGTTTAATTCGAGTACATAATTCTTCGTTCTGTACTGTCGTTAACGCATATGGTCGACTCATTTTCCTTTTTTCGCATATGTTTTGTTTGACATATCGTTGAAATGTTCGAAGAGGTATCTTATATATAGTCGAAGCCATCCTCTGCGATATCTCACCTTTCTTGACCTGCTCCAAAGCTTGAACTAAATTTTCTCTCGACCCGGTTTGGCGGATATTTACCATGAATGGGTTGATTGTAGCAGCTGAAACAAGAAAATAGGGGTGGCGCATATTGGGTACATTTGATAAAAATAACGAAGAGCTATTGAAACGGTTGATAAAAAGAGCGTAAGATGAAAAAAAAAATTGGATGATGTAGATGGGATGTCAAGGAATCGAACGATATATCGCTCGATTTTTTTGGCCCAGTTTAAGGGTATTAAAGAAATTCGCACTTACCTGAGCGAAATTAGATCGAGAATCGAAATTGGTGAAAAAATGGATAAAACGAGCTGTAACAAGTTGGTATAAGGGTTCCCGATCGGTGAAAATGTTTTCTTTCCTCATTATTTAGTATTGCCGACAAGATTCTGTGCCGCGGCGATGCTCTAGACGCGCGTATATATGAAATACGAAGGGTGGCGCATATTGGGTCCTGGCGCATAGTGGGTACACCTACCTTATACAGAAAAATTTGAAATGTTGATGAAAAATCACATGGGTGAGTCTATGCCGGTATGCCGCGTCATACGTATCTCAGCCCCCTCGTATTAGCTCGATTATTTCGATTGAATCATAGAAATATGTAGTAAAAAAATCATGCAGGTTCTCTATTCAAGGTACGTGTCAAAGTATACTTCGCTGTTGAGGCACGCAGTAAATGATTATTGCCAGACTGTTTTCTGAATTATTCCGGAACACCCACGTATTGTTGCGAACGGGTGGAAACGAGATGAAACTGATGAAAGGAGCAGCGGTGCAGGTGGCACGGGGGTAGGATCATCAATGTTACGCGCGCTAACTTCAATAAGACTCAAAATGTAAGAAACAGCTGTTAGCTGAATGGCTCATTCAATGGTTGACAGACAAAGCCCGTCCGTCGATGGGGTTAGGCTTGTTTTTTTTAATCCACTCGATTGAAATAAAAAATTGGTATCGGCTTACACATACAGCCGCACAGTTTTGTTATAATTATGCCCGATAATAGCTGCATACCGGGCGCCATATCAAGTTACGATTATTTTTCTGTATATCGCATATCTATATATCGAGGAAACGTGTTGTTCAATCTTGAAAGAAGTGAGTGATTTTTTGTGGCATCATTATTAATTAAGAATATAAGTATTATCGACTGAATCAAGCGTTGAAACTTGCAAGCGAAGAATCATGTCGGTGTGTCAGTGGATAATTCTGCTGCTAACTCGATTACTCTCCTTGAGACTTTACTTGTTCGTTTTGAAAGAATCAGATCACGAGGAGTCCAGAGAGTGCCGTCCGGTGCATCCAACAGTTTCTTCAGTATAATGAAAATTACGGCACGGCCACTGCACCTTTTGTTCAAGAAGAACTGCGGAGAAGCCGCCCTGGGGTACTACGCACAGATACTCACGTTGTTTTTGAAACAAGCAGTCAGCTTAGCTTTTGAATTATAAAATATTCGTATTCAGCTTGAATGGAATAGTGGCTACTCTCGGAACTAGAGCTGCTGTCGCTCCATAATTCTCTCTCTCTCTCTCTCTCTCTCTCTCTCTCTCTCTCTCTCTCTCTCTCTCTCTCTCTCTCTTTTATTTATTTATTTACTGTAATTTATTTTTTTTTCTTTTTATTTATCGTTTCTGCGTGACTGAGGGTGCCGATTAGTTTATGTAAGTTAGTTTTTAAGCTACTTCTATGTAGATATGGTAATGTGCTTGCCGTGACTATGTAGGACCTTGAGTCCCTAGTCCTAAATAAAATGCAATCAATCAAATCTCTCTCTCTCTCTCTCTCTCTCTCTCTCTTTCTCTCTCTCTCTCTCTATAATGTACATTAATAAACGTATCTAATCTAATCTAATCTAATCTCTCTCTCTCTCTCGCTATGCATGTGCTTATGTCTAAAATTGAAATGGTAGAAATTGCATAGCTGACAAATAAATATAGTGAAAAACCAGTTGAAGATTAGTAAAAATTTATCTATCCATTCAAAATCAGTCAATTAACCAGAGTAACTCAAATGGGGCACACGCAGCAGCTACACGTGCAGCCAATATATCAAGTTTTCATAATCACTTGTTACAGCCTCTATAAGCCTACACAGGCACGATAAAATTGGCTTTGAGATAAACTCGAAATCGTATTTCCCTAGATATTCATCAAAAACTTGACGTTTATTTCTTAAATATTGAACCATTTCATTCGGTCTTTTGGTTCTTGGGTACGCTTGTATTTCATGCGAAAAAATGAGTATTTTGAGTGGGATAAGAAATACTATGGGGAAAAGTTACGTTGCCAATCGAAAGATTTTTATATCAAAAATGATGGCGAATTAGAGTGAAAATTCACTTTTATTACATGAAAAATGTCACTGCATTTAATAATTCACCCACCTTCATACTGAGATTTTTCACTTTAATACAGCGGTTTTGATTCTCTTGAATTCAAACTCGACTCTGGCAAAGTTTGTGTGATATATTTCCGATAAAATATACTTCTTTACTTTCAATTTCTTCGGCTATTTAATCATTAATCGAAGACAAAAACTACTCTGAAATTATATTGATAAATGATAAAAAAAGCAGCGTAATTTGAAATATTATGCGTAATTATAGTTAAAAACTGTTATTTTGTGGCTATCACGATCAAGTGCGTTGTACAAATTTTTCTGTTTGCGATTCTCGTCATATTCACTCGTTCGGGCACTTCCGTACGTTAACATACGCAATATCACGATTCTTCTGAGAATCATTTCCTCTGTTGCATGCGGAGCGTGGAATCGCACGACATATAAACATTTGCACGAATTGATACGCGCGACTTTGGAGGCTCGCGCATTCAGAGACTACGCTTTTAAATATATCTCTGATTAACCGGAATGCAGTTTGGCAAAACTTGTTCGATAGGGCATTTGAAAGTTGGCCATTGGTATGTAATCTAATATACTGCACGGACAATTTTCCATTCATTCGCGCATCTGGAATTTCGCGATGAAAATGGATAAAATGAATAAATGTAAGGTAGTTGGAGAAAAAGGCTACTTTGCAATCGGAGCTTTCCGATCGCCAATAGCTTGGAGCAGGTACACAATCGATCCAACTGCCAGGTGAGCATCAAAGTTGAACTGGGTCAGGATGATTCGCAACAGAGATTTCAAAGTGATCATCAGGATAGGGAGTGGAAGTAGGCTGGACAAACGGGCCGAGGGCCAAGCTGAAAACTGCTCGAACGACTCGGCGCGGCGCTGGCAAAGCGTCGCTAAAAATCGCCGTATTTGCGTCCGGGGCCCGGGCGCATATGTGTGAGTCGAGGCAGCGCATGCGCGACGCGAAGCTGCCGCAAGCTCGGCTCTGTGCGCGCAGGTGTATACACTGCAGTGGTCGCGCGCGCGCGCGCCAGTCCGAGCTTGGGCGGCTCGTCGCAATTGCCTCGCCGACACCGAGACTAGGGCAGCGTGCCGATCGATAGCTATACTCGTACACCGACACCGCGCGCGCGGAGAGGCTGTGCAGTGGCAGTCGGCCCAGTGTCACCCACCTCGCGCGCGCGCACGCGACCACCAATGTGTGCCACTGCCCTGGGAGGTTATGGCCACTCGCTGCAAGCTCCACTGGGTAACTCGGAGCTGCGGACGTCGCGCGCAAGCTCGGCTTGATGGCCGGCAGCGAGGAGCCCGAAAGCAAGGTGAGAAAGACAGTTAAGTGTGTCGCGTGTGTGTCTTGTCGGGGCCACGGCGTTTCGATTCAATTGCAGTTTGCGTCGCAGTAGCAGCCGCGCGCTCGTCCAACAACTCGCGCGGCTCGATCGATGCATACGCACGCACATTTTCCCCGAGTGTCGTGGCGGTCGCCGAAGCGCCAGCCCAAAATCACGCGTTATCCCTTCGTCGTCGAACGTCGCGCAAATCACTAGATCCGCAAATATGACTGCAGCTCGAGCGACTGCAGTCTAGTTTTGCAGCGCAGCCGGAAAGCCCCTAATTTAAACTGCGGTTGCCAATTCTCCAGAATCAATTTAATCATAGTATATTATGCACCCGAGCGAGGTTAGGCGATTTCGGCACGAAAAACGTTTGCGATCCGAGCGCAGCGAGGATTGCAAGTTTGCGCGTGCCGAAATAGCCTAGATGAGCGAGGTGCATATACTATTTTTCGCACCCCGCGGCAGAAAAGTGCCATTCTTTGCAAACACCAGGACGCAAAGTAGGCACTTTACTGCCGCTGGGACGAAAAAATAATTACGCACCGACTAAAGTGTACACTTGCACGCGCATACTACTGCATAGCAAATAAAAATACAGGCAGTCCGGTGTGTCACGGGGTGTCCGGTCGCGAAAAAAAAAACCCTTTCAAAACACAATTTCCAACATCATTATTCAGTTGAAATTAAAAACAAACTCGCTCAATCAGCGGCAAGGAGATAAATGTCATCCAAGTAAAACTCTTATCGAGTTACTCTTGTTTCGAGTCGCAATTACGTTCCACTTCTGCAACCATGCATAAAACGAGCTTCGCATTAAAACAAAATGACATACGTATTTTCTTCAAGGTTAGAAGATCGTTTCGTTCTATGAATTCACTCGATGGCATATATATCTTAACTCGCAATTCGAATAACCAATGTTTTGATTAAACTGAAATGGCAATGTTATATTCGGGAGCATTAATCTAAAATGTATGCCCTGATTTTCTTTTCCAACTACAAAGCACGAATATGAATTGAACGAGTCTGTTCGTCGATATAGCTTATTGAGAATGTTGAATGTATCGACCACGTGGACCACTAAGACGCAGATAATCAAGTAGGATTTGAACCGAGGATTCTTTTTTCTCCCCAAAACTTGGTTGGAAATGAAGTTTTTGTGAAATATTAACCGAGGAAAGGATGAATTCGGTTGGGAAAGAATTTGAAGGGGCAAAAGTTCGTAACTGGCTGAATTAAAAATTGCGAATAAACAAAAATGAAAGTCGAATGCAATTGTTTGAATTTGTATGCAATCTCCGCTCGGTCATTGGCTATGTTTCGCGAGCTAGTGTGCCGTCGCGGGTAGGTAGGAATTTTTCAGACTCGCCCCGCGACGAATCTCCTCTGTTGTATATATCCTGTCAATCTGAGCTGCGCTTGACGAGAGAGGTATGCGAGCGCGCTCACTGAAAAGTGGTTAGGCGCGCGTAGCGCTACGGTCGACTGGCGCGTACGCCTCCTCTAACCTTTGGTGCCGGTGGCGCCACTGTAGGTGCACCAGCCACCAGTAGCCGTAGCTGTGGATGCTTATTCTGTAGCTCAGTTGGCCAAACTGAACAGAGCGCTGCACGCCAATGCGGTGGAGCGTGGAAGGACAGTAAACAATGACGTCTGTCACGCCTGACTTTATGACGAGCCCAACGCCTCTTTAGGAGCTCTGAACTCCTAAAACTGGCCGCCCAAGTGACTGCAGCATCAAGTGTGAGCTGAGTCGCTGGGCTCGCATATATATATATATATATATATATGTATTGATATTCCCATATTGTTATCTACATGTATATGCATCTCAGTTGTAATGTTATATGTTGTAAGCTGTTATGTAATGTTACCTCAGTTTACTTTCTTAATTAGTACATATGAATATTAACTCATGAAATTCACTTATAATGTGTAAACTGCATGGATAAGGTTGAAATAGCCATTGACGGGTAGTCTCAAATCCCAATTCAAGTAACTTACTCATGAAATTGACTTATATTATGTGCACTGTATGTCATAGATTCAAACATCTATTGACGGGTTGACTCAAATTACACTCCTGATAAATATTAGCCAATTTCATGAATAAGTTACTTGAATTGGAATCTGGGACCACCCGTCAAAAGCTATTTCAACCTTAGACATGCAGTTTACCCAATATAAGTGAATTTCATGAATTAATATTCATAAATATTAATCAAGAAAGTAAACTGGAACATTTTTATTCTCTTCGGAAAATTATTTATATAAAATATGGCTTCATATTTTTATTTTCAAAAATGTGCATTTTTCTATTTTGATTTTGAGATAGTATGGAAACTATCAATCCTAGAGTAAAATGCAAGAGGAAAAAAAGTTTCGTTATGAAATTTTGCATAAGGATTAAGTATTCCGAAACAATAATTTTGAATATTGTTTTTGCAAAATAGGTGGAAAGGGAAAAGTGACCCCCACAAAAAAAGCCATTTTTTGTGATTTTTTTCAAGTTTTCAAATCATACCTACGATAATGACGATTTCATTTAAAGTACCTTATACAGTAATGAAAATACAAAAAAAAAATTTATCTCGATAGCTCTGATAGTTTTTCCACAAAAAATACTTGAAGTTAGCTAGTTTAAAAATTTTCACAACTGTAATTGAGTATTTTATTAGCCTTTCAGAAACCTGCCAATTTTTTTACGTACTCTTATAGATACTAACTATCGATTCCCTACGGAAAAATATCAATTTCATCAATTTTAACCACTTTTATGATTTTTTGAAAATTTTTTGAAAAAAATTTCTTCGTAAAAAATGCAACTGCAACGCAGTTTTTCTATCCATTTGAAATTAAAAAGTTGCATATGATAGAAGAGAAACAGACGCTCATTTTGAGTTTTCATTTACTCAGATCTGATTTGTGGATCCTGAGATATAGAGGTTTTTAGTCGAGGTAACTTTCCGGCAAAAGTATACGCAGTAGAATAAAAATTGAAACGGTTTCTGGTAGCTTGAACATTGTTTTACTTAACTATCAATTATTATGTACATAAGTAATGTTCTTCATACTTAAAAGTCGGGCGGAAGGTTGGTGGAAATCATTGAAACGCAGCGCTCTATAGCTATTGCAGCGCTTGACTCGCGGCTCGCGGGGCGACAATTATAGGAGCTCAGCGCTCCTAAACATTGGATGCTCGGACGACGGTTACCACCGGAGCTGATCACGCTTACGCGTTTGGACTGCACAGCGCCCCCTCAAGAGTCTCGCGCTACTAACCACTTTTCAGTGCTGTGATGAAGAGGATTCAAGCAAAGTACGGAGCTTACGCGGCAGCGATGATGCACGCAAAAGAGAATGCGTATATTGCATTTTGCGATGGAAAGCGCGATTACGATAGAGAGAGGCTCGTGCCGGCGCATAATTGACGCGCTGGTGCGCGAATATGACACGCGCCTCGAAGAATGTCCGCGAGGTGTCGGCGCGTTTTATTAAACTGCAGCCGAGGCGTTTTGTTATCTCAGAGAGCGGCTGCACCGAGTCTGCGGGGAGCGAGTCGATGAAATGAGCGCGAGCCATGTGGAAGCCCAAGTGGTCGCGAGTGCTCGAGCTCGTGGGCCAGCCCCAGAGCGTCGTGCTGCTCCTGCTGCCGGGTATGCTCGCGCTCACCCTCTACTTCCTCTCCAGCAACGAGCCCGAGCTCGAGAGGATCCAGTACCTCATCAACCGCTCCTACAACAAATCAGTCATAGGTGAGTAGCCTCCAACCCCCCTGTGTATCTACTACTTTTTTATCTTTAGCTAGTGCAGTGCGTAACATTTTTTTTACACACAATACTATTTATTTATTACACACGTACGTCTCACATATTCGCATCCGGATTACACGGGCATAACGCGCGAGCAACTTCGTGGTGTTACACTGTTTTCGTGCAAATTCAAGTCCCTCAAGTTCGAAGTAGTCTATTGGGGATACAAACGTTGATAAGAGCGCGCTATCCGCTCATCTTATATCTCCAACTGATTGCAATATCGATTAGGTTCATTTTCATTCGGTCCATGTATTCAATATCTGCGCATGAATATTCTTGTCGTTCGATTGGACATTCCGCTTATGTAACAGATTATTCGAAGCTAATTATCGGTGACTCTCGCTCAACTCACAGGCTGCCAATTTGATTTTGATCTGTTTTATTATAATCTTTCTAAATTGTTACACGAATATGTACTTGATTTTTCAACAATTTCACTTGTTGTGAACATTTTCGTCTAATCAGTCGGCTCAATATATCATTTTCATCTCCATTCCTTATTTTTAATTTAATGTAGAATTCTGAATTGATTCAATTGATTTATTTTTGAATCGATTGCATTTGAAAAGCACGTAATATTCATGGGAACATTTCTGAAAAAAGTAAAAAAACAAATTTCTGACCCTCTGCTAACTTTGATGAGAATCGAAACAAAATTGTAAAATTTGAAGAAATTGCAAAATATAAGTCAAAATTAAGACTTTGGCGATTAAGTTGGTAGCATCAATCTCTACGAATTGATCACAATAATATATATTAATTTGATACATAAATTAGAGTTATTACACTGAGAAAAATTTGGTTTGTAAATCCTACTATACCGTATAGTAAAGAAAAATATAGTAAACCATACTATGTTTATACATGAAATTCACTATCTTATAGGAAATAATACTATCCATTTATAGTTGAATTCAGTGAACGTTATCACTATACAAAATATAGTGTCTGTAACTATATTTTTACAAGATTTCACTAGTGTATAGTAAATCTTACTAATATATAGTAAACAACCATGTATGTATAGTTACCGGCACTATAAATCTACTAACAAGATAGTTTTGATATATGAACTATGAATCCGAAGTAAAAATATATTTGTTTATGAGCATTTCGAGAAGTGAAAAATGAACTTTTCAAAGTATGTTCTGTAAGTGATATTTCTCGTACAATCGAATGTCGGCCTCAGAGTTAGAAAAAAATCACTTTTTAATAATTTGTTTAAACAATTATTGTTTAAAAAATTATGAAATTATGTCGTTTATCGAAGTTTTGTCATCTGACATCTTCCACGGTTTTATTCTATTTCCGAAAATTACTTTGAATTTAGCTCGCCCACATTCTTAGTGGGCTTCAACGGATTAAGGGTTCGAAAATCTGAAAAAATCGTTTTTTTTTCTCAATAATTTGTCATTTGTGAAGTAAATTTTAACATATTTTCAGGTAATATGAACCATATTAATCTGGCAAGATGTCCTAAATTTTGTATAGTAGGATTCACCAAAAAAGTATGGCTGTCGCATTTTTCCTTCATATAATATAGTAAAAATATAGTAGGGTTTACCAGAAATTTTTTTCAGTGTAGCAGTGGTTAATGAGCTTCTTCAGAGGTTACTAATGACTAAATATTGATTAATCGGGCTTTATGTGCAGTTGCAGTAAATATTTTATATTATTGAAAAATTGATATTGCGAGAGAAAAAATTCACGCTCTCTGACCACTGTATTCGAAACAACTTACTAATTGCTACTGTTCATTAGAATTGAATGGGTACGACAATAGAAACCGAAGCGCGATTGAGATTTTGCGCGAGATATATATGATGAGGTTGACAGCTCACTGAATAGTCTGTTTGAATTCATCAATACGTATTCTATTCAGTCACAATTCATACATGGAGGTTAAAAGAACAATAAACAATAAACGCTATAGTTGCCAGCTAATTCAGTTGACAGACAACTGAAATGAAATTTTTCATACTTCGTCATACTTTCTAACGACCAGCTAAATATTTCATAAGTGAGAAGATGAGTAATTTTCATCGATGACGGAATGCAATCATAAAATCATTGACGATTAATAAACTCATTACCATCGCGCAACACTGCTGATCCTGATACTGCAATCAAGTCGTTAGAAAAAATTCATTCATTCAAACATGTTGCAATGATGAGCGTCTCGGTTTTTTCTTTTTAATCGACGATTATAGTCCTTCGCAAACTATGATAATCGACAATTTGACTATGCAATTATCAACTGCTGAGTAAGATGAAAATAGAATAATTTTTATTTGTAATACGAGTGCTTTAAAATACTTATAATATGACGAAACGAGACAAATTATTACGTGCAATGCAGAAGCGGTCGACGGATACCTGGTTTGGAGCCCGAAATGCCACATGCTATCGAAGAATCCCCTCGATCCGTCCATCACCAAGTTCGTGAAAAGAGAAAAGTTCGAGAAGTGCTCGTCGACGCCCCCGCTAACGAGTATCTCACGAGCGAGCAATGGGACTGTGTATCTAACGATCAACCCTGAACAAGCCAAGCATCACAAGCACCTGTCCTGCTGCTGGGCGGTTATCCTAAGGCCCACGCCTCCCGTCAAACCAACCACCGACAAGGAATTCGACTCTAAAATAACGTGAGTACCAGCTGACTGTTGCCAACTCGTCGTATGTACGTCTCGTATACGCGCGGAGAAATGCCTCGCGATATTCTTTGTCGAGTAAAATCCGCTCCTGCCCGGGAAAGAAAAATAAACGCACCACTAGCGAATTCCAGGCTAAAACTGCTTCTGCAAAGTGCATTTTGTACGGAGCTTGATGTTTGTCGTCCCTCTGGATCCCCGTTCATTTCCCTTTTGCTGCACCGACTGCTACGCATGGGTATCTCGTAAACTCAAACTCGTAACTCTCATAACTCAAACGACAGCCTCGAATCGCATTTGCATTTGGAAAAATAAAACTCATCTTTGAAAAGTGCTCGTTGCAAATAATATATTATGATTTCGTTCTTCACTGTGAGTTGTAATGCAAAAAACATATGCGCATTATTCCGAATGTAACTGGTGTGGAAAAATGTCGACATGCCGATTTAAGAGACAGACTTGAGTGCACGTGATCCGAATAATGCTGAATTGTAACTCAAATGAGGTGTCGAAAAATGACCGGGACTACAATTCTGTCCGTGACGTCAGTCTCTGCGTTAAGGCTATGTAGAAAAAGTAGAATCGCCGCGTGTGAGCTTAAATCAATTATTGATTGCGCATTTGTAAGGGAGAAAATTATTTTAAATTCCATCAAATTCAATGGCTGTATGAAATTCTAGTATTATAGCCGAATGGAAATAGAGAGTCCCTAGACGCAAGTACAAGATATATAATCGCACTGCAATCTTGTCATTCGTGTCGTTGTGTTAAATTTAACGCGCGCTTCCAACAGTGCTTCAAACGATCGTCGTGGTTTACATTGAGAAATTATTACGTGTCCAATACGTCGAGCCGAATATTCAACTGAAAACACAATATAAATTGGATCGCAGTGTGATGCATTGGTAATTATCGTCTCGAGCGAGCAAAAAAAATTTCAAAGTTGTAGCTGTATTGGGCAGGATGCGCGATATGCGCGAGGATGGTTTGATGTGTCGATGCGCGAGATATACATATATACGTGCGGGGCTGAGACGCATTAGCCGGACGATTAGATACGAGCTGTTGGTTGTTGCAGGGTTGGACATTGCGAGGAGTTCGAGGAGCGGGTGGCGCTGGACAAGTCGGTGGAGACGCTGCTGGTGACGTGTCGCGACTCGAAGCTGTCGAAGCAGCCGAGGTGCAAGGCCAAGGCCAGGCTGAAGACGAGCAAGTCGGGCGGCTGCGGCGTGGTGTACGAGAACGTGCACGCGGTGCTGAACCCCGAGCGGCTCAACGCGAGCGAATCCAGGCCGGGGCCCGCGCCGCCGAGTAATAATAGCAGCGGCGGCGACCAGCTGAGCGTGCTCGTGCTCGGAATAGACAGCGTGTCGCGGCTCAACTTGCACCGCTCGATGCCCCTGACGCGCCAGCACCTCGAGGAGAGGGGCTGGCTCGAGCTGAGGGGCTACAACAAGATGGGCGACAACACGTTCCCCAACCTCATGGCCATCCTCACCGGGCACAACCAGAGCGTCGCCTACTCGAGCTGCAGGCCCAAGACGCCCTACGGCCTCGACAATTGCTCGCTCATCTGGCACAACTTCAGGGACGCCGGCTACGTGACCGCTTACGGCGAGGACGCCGCTAGCATGAGCACCTTCAACTACCTCAAGGTGCGCGCACCCCCAATCACCTTCCCCGCCATATTGTCCCCCAGCCAACCCAACAATACCCAAACTTTCCCCATTCAAATTGGATCGAGCAGCTGTACCCCCCCCCCTCCCCTACACCTCACCCCAAATGTATATTTTCCATGGTGCAGTCTCGAGAGAAGCTCTACCATCAACATACCTTCCAAATCAGCCAAGCCCCATCCAATTTGCACGCTTTGTCAATAAACAATATTTTCTCATCTGCTCTTTTTTTTTCTTTAATTCTCTCTAGTAGCAATCCGATCAGATGTTATAAACTAAAAAAGTCTCGCTTGAATACCCCCAAAATATGCCAAGTCGCTGCTTTCTACGTTGAATAATAGCATTTCTTCTCTTACAGTCATTCGTTAAATCGAGAGGGAATGGCGCCTATTGTGTAGATTCGACAAAAATAACAAATATCTATTGAAATGTTTAAGAAAAAGGACGTTTGATGAAAAAAATGAGATGATGTAGATGGAATGAGCCAAAGAATCAGATAAAGAGAAAAATGGATAAAATGAGCTGTAAAAAGTTGGTGTAAAAGCGTTCGCGACCGGTCAAAATGTTTTCTTTTGTCATTATTCTGTAATTCCGACAAGATTCTGTGCAGCGGCATGAATACACCCTTTGTATATGAAATACAAAGGGTGGAGTATATTTTCTGTATTACATACGTAGTATGTAATACAAAAAATGCGATGCTTGTTCCTGTAGTAGAGTGAGAGAGAGAGAGAGAGAGAGATAGAGTCTATCACACTTGTTCACTTTATATGTCGATTTATTTCGGGGGATTGATTTCGAGGAGGATTATGATTGCCGGTGAATTGGGCGAGCAGTTTTGGCAAATAAACTGCAGGGGGTTTGACTCGAGTGATTATTTTACAAATCGCAGGGGACATGGGCGGATGGTGGAGCTTTGATGGCATGTGTGGAGACTGCAGCAATCGCAAACGCAGGATGTCGCGTCGTGATTTTTATTTCACTGCTATCGCTATTATCATGCATGACCCCAATTGAACTCGGCGCGGCTCGGAGTTGATTTGGTTGGGAAAGCGGGGCAAAAGTCGAGGGGACTAAGCTGACCGGATTGATTTTCAGGTTGGCTTCGTGGAGCCGCCGACGGACTACTACCTGCGGCCGTACGTGCTCGCGTACGAGAAGCTGCTCAAGTCGAGGGTGCGGTTCGGGAACAAGTACTGCGCCGGGCCGGAGCTCGTGTTCGACCGGATCTTCGACTACGCGGTCGAGTTCGCGAGGACGTTCGCCGGCCAGCCGTCGTTCGGCTTCTTCTGGTCCAACTCGGTGAGCCACGAGGCGATGAACGGGGTCTCGGCGGTCGACGGCCACCTGCTGGCCAAGCTGCGCCTGCTCGAGGACTCGGGCGCGCTCGACTCGAGCCTGGTCGTGCTGCTGAGCGACCACGGCATGCGCTTCGGCGAGTTCCGCAACACGCTGGTCGGCTGGTACGAGGAGCGGCTGCCCTTCATCTACCTGCGGCTGCCCGAGCGCTTCGCCGAGCGGCGGCCCGAGGCGCTGCGGGCGCTGCGGCTCAACCAGAACCGGCTCACCTCGCCCTTCGACCTCTACGAGACGCTGCGCGACGTGCTGGCGCGGGCGGGCGGCCAGGCCCCGCCGAGCTCCGGCTGCCCGGGCTGCGCGAGCCTGCTGGCAGAGGCGCCGCGCGTGCGCGGCTGCAGCGAGGCCGGCGTCGCCCGGCACTGGTGCACCTGCGCGGCCTTCCTGCCGGCGGACCCGCACGACCAGCTCGTCCTCGACGGGGCCCACAGCTTCGCCGACCACATGGAGGCGATCGTGAAGCAGTACCGGAGCAGCAAGGGCTGGCGGCTGTGCGCCAGGCCGAGGCTCAAGCGGATCCACCGGGTGAGCAGGCTGCAGGACCTCGAGGCGGCCGGGCCCGAGGCCGCCGCGCCCCTCGAGCTGTTCTACCTGCTCGAGATAAGCCCGGGCAGCGGCCTGTTCGAGACGACGGTCCGCTACCACGGCAACCGCAACTACACCGTCAACGACCAGGAGGTCAGCCGGATCAACCTGTACTCGCACAGCGCCAGGTGCCTCGAGGACGGCTTCAAGCAGTATTGCCACTGCACCTGATCCCACCTCTCCCTCCTCCTCTTTTACCCCCTGCTTCCCAAACACCTACTTAACCCATATAACACATGGATATTTTATGCAATTGACAAAATCAAAAATTTACTAGCGCGAGTCCAAGTCTCAATCGACACCACGCGAGCTTTCTACGTTCATTTGGACCGAGCGGATAACTTCACATTCAAATCTACTCCATCACCAATTATTCCCAATATTTTCAAAGCTCCCCATCGCCTGTATCAAATCTTCCATCGTGAAATAAAATGACTTTCGCGAATTGCCATTCGTCTGAACACAATAATAATTAAGTATTACGGTAGGGATGCGAATGACGACGTCAACTAAGCTTTTACAGAAATGTTTTTATATAGAAAGAGATAATCTATATACCTATGAGACATTCTACGCTTAATTCTAAAGAGAGCTTATATTTTATAAAGTGTTTTCCTATACGAATAGAAAGTAAAATGAAAGTTTAATTTAGTATGTCAGTTGAAACTTCATGTAAACTTGTTCATTTGGGTTCCGTAAATAATTTTCGCAACACTTGCATCTCGAAATTCCGCCTTCTTTCATGCAGATATATAATTCTTTGAATCACTATTCATTCAAGTATAACTCAATGAAAAAGTACCTCTTCGTGTAATCTTATAATGTATCAAAACTTCATTTTAGGCATTAGGTTGAAGTCTTTCACTGAATCGTTGTACTTGCATATGCAATTATTTTTATATTCAAAGTAATGTATTCGTTCAAATCTATCTTTATTATTTACCTTCTGTGAGTATTGTATCCAATAATTTTTTCTCTTGTAAATAGCGACAATACAAGTTGCAGATAGATTATATTATACAATAAGAGTTTGTACAGACTATAGTATATTGTTGCTGATAATTTTTATAATACACATAGATGAAAATAGTTGAAGAGAAAATATATGATTTACTTCTTCATAATATCCTCTCATTATATCCTACCTCTATAGGTCAAACCTATGTGGATTGAAAAGAATTCTCAAATATTTTTATTGATTTGATTTAGCTTGGATTGAAACGATGATTATTACTAAATTCAACGAATACACTTGCATAAAGTGCCGATGCAGCCATGAGATATTACTATACAAACGGTGCAATGAGAATTCAACTAAACTTAGAACGGAACCAGAAAGAGAGAGAGAGAGAGAGAGAGAGAGGGAGAGAATTAACTACCCGAAGAATTTTCAATCCGTTGCTGAGTCAGAAGAACATAGAGCAAGTGCTCGAAAAGAGTTTTAATTCTTTGAACAATTATTTCTCTTCATTGACTGATTGCTGACAGCTGACTAATAGGAATTTTGAGTTGATTGAACATTGAATGGAAGTATCTAGCGAATAAATTGAACAATTTTGCAAGAATAGATGTTACTAAGAATTGAAAATCGATTATTCACCAAAGCATATATTAATGGAAATACTGTCTATGATGCGTAAACGGTCGATATTCCATTTTATCAGCAGGATCAGGATCTGGTTAAAGAATTCTTCACCATTTATTATGATTCAATATAGGCAATTCTATTCATTTCCAATTGAACACCCTCGGCGCCTGAGAATAGACTACCTACTATACATCTCTGCATCTGCATCGATGCGGATAAGAATAGCTGAAGCGTCAGCTAAATTTTAGCCCTCATGACATTTGATATTTCGATAATTTGCCGATTATAATTTGATCAACGAAAAGCAGGACGATAACATCAATTTCATGCAATGTCGCTATTTGGTCTGCATAGAGTAAGGACGGCCTGTTCTATTGAAATTCTAGTCACAATTGTGATCCCTTTAATTTTTTTCTCTATTGTTGTCCCTTTCGATCAACATTCAGTCCAAGATCTAATCTGGTTTGATTTTGACTCTAATATTTTCCTGCTCACCAATATACCATCTAACACTTCAGTTGCCAATTCCACTGAAACTTTTTTCGGTAGTTTTTTGATAGTCGAAAAGATGATGTTTGCATTAGTTTGTTGTTACGTATAGATTCGTGTCGGATAGTAACCGATGATGATCAGTGCATGATCTACTATCATAACTGAGAGCTATTATAGGCATTTTTCGGCACAAAGGCAGATTATAATTTGTTACGAAATAGAAAATCGAGTTTTTCTCTGAGGACAAGAGTTCCTCTTTGTTCTCGTAGGGAATAAAACGAACGTCTTAGGCTCTACTTTCTCAAAACCTTACAGTGAAAAACCAATGTATGAGAGTGAAAAATCACTGTTTACAGGTGGATAAATAAATGGGTGTAGCTCATCTCGAGTAAAATATGTTACATTAACAAATGTAGCTTTATCATTATTTTCTATAATTTAGAAGAGAAGTGTGAGGATACTTAATTTCTATTTATAAAAATTTTTATTAGTTGCATGAGTTAATTCATGATCAAATCAAAAGTAAACTGCGTTAATCATGAAGTATGATGAGAAAATGTAACATCTATTCGGTTAGTTACATCAAATGTTGTCTATGTGGACATTAAATCTCATTTCACATGAAATACTTAATTAAGTAGTGAATTGCGCATCAAAAATATGAGAAAATACAATGGAATTTTGTTTTGAAAGGTATACTCATCCATATACTTATAGTCCTTTATCACAGTTACATTATACCCATACACCATTTTCCGATGCATGATTTTACGTCCCCGCCAAGTAAACATATCAACTGGAATCAACTGTATGAAATTTTGCCGAAAAATATTTACTTGTTTCACTTATGGAAATTTTGAAAAATTAAAGTTTACATTCTGTTTTATTTGTAAACGGTTATGATAAAAATTATTAATTAATTTTCACCATCACCATAAGATGTATAATATATCTACAAGTATATGATATGGATTTGATTCAAGCTCGCCCTAGTTATCTCACTGACGTTGCAATTGAAGAAGAAGAAGAAGAAGAAGAAGAAGAAGAAGAAGCGTATTTTTGAATTGGAAAGTCAAATAGCCTGGTAGTCGGGGTGAAGAGAATATCGGCTATGGCGCTGTTACCGTGCGAGTAGGATAGAATAACAAACACTTGAGTTGAAAATTAATCGTAAAATCAATCGTGAGTGCAGTCGTGACAGTAAATATGCTAAGAACTCGATACGTGAATGAAAGATTGAGCTATTAACAATATCTAACCTTATACCAGATATTCCTTTTTCGATCAGATGAGGTATGTCCTTTTATTTAATGTCATCCATTCCTTGCAAATCGGTTGATTTTATGCATATATAGAGTTACTATGTTTACATTCAAATAATCTGTCGAAACCCATGATGTCGAAGTGGGAATTTTTCTACATACTACGCTTTGCCTTGCTTCAATGAGTCTTTCGCCCTCTCGACAAATTTCTTCTTATTCATATTTTCTCTGACATAGTTGGCCAAATGCTTTCAATTGGTAACATATAAGTTCAGTTCAGAATTGACACACTCATTTACTAACTCGATGTATCGAAAAATTGTCCGGTAGGCGTCGCCACTGTCAACATATGAACCGAACGAACGGATTATAACTATAGATATATATTGAGCACACGTACGGGTACGCGAGCATGCCTATGTATAAATATCGTTAAAGTCCAAGGTAAATTGGTGATAGAGGCGACGCCTACCGGCCAATATGTCGATGCATCCCAATGCTCAGCGCGCGCGCACACAGTGACAGCGCCATTGGCACGTGACATCGCGCGTGACGTTCCAATGACAGAAGACAGGGGGCAGAATTGAGAAAAGTCGTATTTACAGGTGGGAAGCGGTGGCGTATTCATCCGGGGAAAGCCTAAGCAGCCCGTGGTCGGCAGTCGTCAGCGGAGCTGCAGGGCCGGTGTCCAGGGCCTGTCGAGCGGGCTGGCGAGGCGACTCGTTCCACGGCTGGTCGTAGCTGGCAGCCCGGGCAGAGGGGCTAGTGCAGGGCCTAGCGGCGGCCCCTGCTGGCCGACGGCCGGCGAGTGGTGACGGCCGTGAGGGGGCGGGGCGCGCGACTCGAGCGCCGGGCCTGGCGGAACTGCCGGCGCACGCGGCCCTCGTGCTGCGCAAGACAGCGCACCAGCTGCTCGGCTGCGAACAGGCGGGCAGACACTGTGAGTCGGGGCTGGCGAGCGGGCTGCAGCCGGCTGAGCGCCGCCCACCGCGGCATACGCACCCAACGCCTCCGACGAGCCGGAGCTCGAGCTGGAGCTGTGCTGGCGGCACGCCACCGGCGACCTCGAGCCCCTCCTCGAGCCCGTCCTCGAGCTGGGCAACGAGCGGCTGCACACGCGGCGGCTGCGATGCTCCTGATGGCACTCGGCCCCGCAGCCGCCGCCGCCGCCGCTCGCCTCCTCCGGCGACTCGGCCCGCGTCCTGGCTCCGCCTGTGCGCCACCACCCAACAGTGTCAACCATCTTGCTTCTCTCATTCGTCGAGCACAACCGAGTCGAACGGATCGCACACGGCACTAATAGCAATGCATTTGCGACAAAGTCATTTTTCTCCCCTACTAATCTCCACTACTAACTGCGAAAACGATTCTTTGGTTCGAGTAAACTTTGCAACTCAGCTTAAGGGAGGCTCGCACCAGATGGCAGCACAACCCTCGTCCCCGCCTTAAGTATAATGAGCTATGGAAAACTATTTTTCGTACCCCGCGGCAGAAAAGTGCCATTCTTTGCAAACGCCAGGACGCAAAGTAGACACTTTACTGCCGCTGGGTCGAAAATTAACAATTTTCACCAGGTAACATGAATAATCGACTGAATCTGCAAAATTTAAAGTATTCCCGGCAATTTTTATCTTAATTACTATCTGAAGTAGCTTTTGACGAATTAACGTACACTACTATCAGCAAAAGGGAGTTGTTGGGATCTTCACGACTGCTGACCTCTTTTGTATGAGCTTCCGCTAGGCAAATTTTATTTAATTTTACTTGAATTGAGTTGGAGCTATCCTTGAACCAAAAAATTAATTTTGCATTATACATCGCTTTCTCAATGTGCAGGGTATATTTCAAACATGATTATTCAATTAACCAATGATAAATCGAACAGTTTTCGCTATAGACTTTGCAATAAGCAAATGCGTGCTGGCATACTTGTATCGGTTCGACTCAACGAAATATCGCCAAGAAGAGCTGCCTGCCTTTGTGACAGTTGCAATCCCACTGTATCCTCCTCCTCTTCCTCGAGGAGTTTTCTGGAGCTTGAAATTCGGGGTATCGAATCTTGGTTTGATCTCAATGGACCTTACTTGTTGAAATATTCAGTGTTCAGTTTCTGAGTTGCAGTGAGATTTACCGTATCCTAGAAGTAGGTAACTCTTCTTGTTAGATGAATGGATCATCATACTCACTAGGACCAGGAAGATCGTCTGTGATAGGAACCTCGTGATTCTGAGGCGGATTGAGGTAAGGTGGCGGGGGGGTTTGCGGTGAATCTTGCTCAAAGTTTCGGACGGTTGCAGTCGCCTGACTATTGCTGCTGCTGCTGCTGCTACTGCTAGCACCTGATCCGTCCTCGTGAAGATTTAGTGTCAGTTGACGCTCGCAGTCACAGCTGGAAAGATCAATTAGCTTGAAGCTTGTCTACTATCATGTTTTTCAATCGTTTTAGAAATTTCACCATAAACGCTCGATACACTAACGCGTATACAGAAAATTTGGCAAATTCACTAACTCATGAGCTTGGAATAGTTTATATAAAAATTGAATTTACGAGCACTGGCTGGACGGCGTGCTCCTGCTGCGTCTACTACTGCCGGGTGTTCTTTTCTTTTTTCTCCTTGTAGTACTGCTTGTTTCATCCTCGATGCCGAGTTTTATCACCTCGTCGTAGTTTGGTGGTGCCTCGTATATCGGAGGGTCATCCGACACCGATATCTCATCAATCCGTGCTCCGTCTGCAAGGTTGAGAACTGCCAAATATGCCAATAATGGCCCAAAAAAGACACCAGGCTCAGAGACATTCCGTACTAACGAAATTTCTTATTTTTTTTTTTCTAAGAACTTTCGTGTCGTCTGAATTTGTGTTTTGAAGATATTCATGTACTTTTCAAATATGAGCAATTGATCTTAGACTTATTGATCGATTGTTTATACGGTGCTCGCGTACGTTACATTTTCTGCGTTTGAATATTTTACGATTCAATATCTTTGCAAGTATCTTGAACGTTATTTTGAATTTGAAAAAAAAAATTACCGTGTTATAAAGGAATATCAACTAGTGATTTCAAAAGTGTGAAAATAATGTGTTGAAATAATCAATAAACAAATAATCATTCACGGGAATGTCATCGTGTGGGTGTTATTGTATTGAAACTATGAGTTCAAATGAAAGTCACTGTAAAAATGTATCATACCGAGAAGTTCACTGATTGTCCGTAATCGAGACTGCAGCTCTTGCTGTTGCCTAGCTCTTGCCCCGACTCGGTACAAGAGGACGATCAGCGCAGATATCAGAACAATCAGACCGAGACTGCTGGCAATAAATACAAGAGTGGCTGTCTTCAAGTCGGGATACCGATCAATCTTTGGGAAATAGTAGTTTGCCTTGTTTTGTTGCCATTTGCGATCCAGCCCAACGTCCCAGTCGGTGTCTTGGGGAATATTCGTTAGTTAATCGATGATACTATAGATCAGTTGAAAATATTTTGGAGACTTTTTTACTTACCATGTAAACACGTCGCTGGCTCGTCACTGTTATCACCACAATGGTCGAAGCCATCGCAATTGAGTTGATTAGAGATACATCGGTGATTTTGGCAAAGAAAATCTGACCCGGTGAAACAATCTACAAAATTTGATTGATCAAGAGAGATTCATTACAGCATTTATTGTAATTCATGCGATCGACTTCATTTTTATTTGTGTTTATTTTTCCAAATTACTCCATCAACAAATTCTTCAACTAGAATACAATATTTACATACTCAGTAGTGTCCGATATTGATCAATGTTCAATTATTAAAAAATAATGTTAACTATTCTAACACAACGAAAGATGAAAACTTTTTACCAACAATTGGTAAATAACATTCGCGCTAATAAACTGTCTCCGGAGGATTAGGAATGATTGGATTATTGAGCGTTTTGAGAATCTAACAATCTTCATTTTACTGAGAATAACAAACATTGGAATGTGCCACATTGAAATGTAGAGCTCTAACTAGTGATGATAGCTATTGTTCAACGTAAAAGCTGTATAGATGATAGAGCTGTATTATATTTATATATTCAGTGGCAATGATTTCGCTTAGCTCACGGAGGGAGGGGGTATAGAAATTCTCCGAAAAATCTCCCTTGAAAACGTCTAATTGCAGTAAGGCTAGTGTTCAAATTGATTTACCCATGTAACTGAAAGCGGCGTAAGCGATGGCTAATCGAGAATTCGGGCCGAAGCTCCCTCTCAAGCTGACATGAAATCCACTTGTTATCGGGGTTATATGCTCCCTCCATCTCGGAGGCTGTAGCTGACTCACAGGGTGCCGCAAGACCTCTAGCGGCATTAGTGCCGAAGTTGGACCTTGCTTGATAATCAACTCGGTGTTGCCCGCTATCGAGAACAAACGCTTTCGTCATATTGGCTGTCTATACAATTTGAAAATAAAGATATTCACAGGGAATTCCGAATACTCTACGACATGGAAATTTTGGTAGGATTTAAAATTATTTGAATATTACAAATGAGGAGTATTATTCATGAATAGTATTTCACTACAGCTAACTGTATCGTGCGCAAATATCAAATGATATAAAATAATGAATGATAAGTGTAATGTCGTTTTGTGCACATGCATTGTTAGAAATATAAATGTCAAAAAGTACATGTAACGAAAGCCCATTTTACAATGATACTTCAATTTTAATGGAGAAAAAATGTAATTGATAAAACGGGGACCATATTCGTTTCAAAGATTTTCAATCCTTTCATAACTTGCTTATTGAATTTAATGTTTAAAAACTTTGGAAATTTTAAATCCAGAAAAATAGTAAAATTTTTGTTCAAGACTTTACAGGCTCTCGGTCTTGTGCACAATTTCTGTCGAAAAATGATTCTTCTGTCCCGAGGGGAAACGAACGAACGCACGCGTGCACCTCTACACCGACTGCAGAGGCATCGCGCGACACCGGTAAGTTTATCGTAGTCGGTAGTGATTAAAAAGCTCATAAAATGTGAATGTTGCTTCTGATAAACATTATTAATTAATAATCAAGATGAGAAGTGAGTGATTGTTCAAACGAACGGAGCAAAGATGATGAGCAAACGTGAAATAGTAATGATTGCAATGAGCCGATGCAACGCAGCTCTCACCCATCTCGGCAAAGGCGATGACCTTGAGGTACATATGGGTCGCCATGTGCAGGTAGCTTTTGGGTGGCCTTATGAGCCACACGCAGTCGTAAGTTTTGTGGCCCTCGCCGACCATGTCGAGCATTGTTATAGTGCCCCCGAGGTTCTCCACGTACCCACCGCAGTCGGTTATCGGGTAGCTGTGGTTATCGTTCAGCTGCACAGGCACAAACGAGTAGAACGCCTTGTAACCCAAGCCCGTGCCGCCGTTTGCGTAGAACCTAATCAGCAGCGATGGACCAGTAGACACGATGATTGGCGGTCGAAACCGCGCGCCACTGCTTACGTCCAATCTTTGCCCATTCCAGTCGTAAAACTGAACATTCGAATATTATCGTCTCGAAGAAATAGTTCATTCAATCATTTGATTTTGATGGATTTCTGATTCAGTTAAGCGTTCATACAATGTACATATAGAGCTTTGTGCGTATATATGTATACGTTACAAACTTATTACTAGCTGACGTATATATACATACACATGTGTATTATGCAGGTTGGATGTAAACTATCCGAGAAATTGGTGAAAATCAGATAAAAATCAAATGAGACGTCGTTTCGTTGATTGCGAATCAAGGATTAATTCACGTATCGATTCATCGGGTGATAGAAAGAATATTCGACAGTTTCCGGCTTTTATACTTCATGAAACGCATTACTAGCTTTAGAGTTAACGTTCGTGATGTAACGGAGCTTTTAAGACTTCCGACAAACGTAACTTTGAGAATAACGTACGTGTGCAGACATGGAATAAAAATAAAAACTAGTTCTTCTTAGCGTTCTTCAATGTATCCGTTATTCAATTTTGGGAATGGAAATTTGCTTTTCGAAATATTCGTTCGAGTACACGTGTTTTCAGGATACCCCGAGCTCTCTACTCTCAAAATGGAAGTTTTCCTCCTATAGAGCGTCAGGATTGAAAGAAAAAAGGAGATGAAGTGAGACACTGCGTGTAGGAAACTGCCCCGGAAGTTGAGCTTGCTTTTGGCCCCGTGAGTTTTCGAATGCAATGCAATGCAAATTAGAAGTACCAAGAAAACAAACTTATTCTAAAAATAGAATGAGGTACGCCAATACTAACTTCTATGGAAACATTTGAATGCGAACTAATATTATGCGTATATATGCACCTGCCGGCGTTCTTTACAAATACTAGAGCTGTTTAACGTGCGGAGATTCTCTTGTATGTAGCTTTTTCTGTTACGAATTTAATTTAATAGAGCATAAAACGCCAGAGATGCGACCCACGACAGGAGACTACAATACGCGTCTACCAATAGCAGGCGCGAATATGGCTGTATCTCTCGGTATTGAAAAATGGCAGCCTCCTTGAGCTCAACTCAATCAGCAGTTGTATTTTATAGATGGAGATAGGAATAATAATAAGAGATATTTCGTTCAAATGTGATGGCGGGCGCCATACCAAGCAAAAAATTGAACGTAAATTGAGATAATAGCTGACGGAATTACGCGATCTATGTGCATAATTATCTACTATTGGCTATAAAAAAAATTAACAATATTGTCGAAACAAGACAAACAATCGATTGAATCTGGAAAAAGGTAAGTGTTCGTGCGTTGTTCAGCTGTGGTGATTGTCAACTGAATTAACTTTTGCGGCTTAATGCAGCTGACGGGTCGACAATTTGTTTATACGGAGCGGCCCCTTGGGTGTGATCAAGCGTACCTCCATCATGGAGACGGTAGCCAGTTGGAAGTCACTGAAGAGAAGTCGAACCCTGCAGGCCGGGACTTGGGCCGGACAGGTGACGATGTATTCCATGCCGAGATCGCGAGTGTAGCGTGACGGGAAGAAAGGCGACGTGAGCGTGCCGCCCCCGGTGTTATTCATCGACTTGGACATGTCGTTGGTGCCGCTCGAGCCTTTGAGAATCAGGCGATTCCCTTGTGGCAGAGGACACAGCATGGATTACATTACAAACGTATAGTACTGGTACTCATTTCCGTCTAAACGTTTCGTTTGAATCGGAACAAACTTTATCGACAATTTTGAATAGTTATCGGTGACTTCAAGCTATTGGACATCAGACAATAATCAAATGAAAAGTGCGAGATTTCACCGTGTTAAAATTATTTCAAAATATATACTGAACTTTCCGAGATATAAAAACTCGCGCCCGGGTAGTATCTGAACCCATGATTTCTTCTATTCAAGACAAGTGATACTTTCTCTCTCTCTCTCTCTCTCTCTCTCTCTCTCGAATTTTCTTCCAACTAACGTTTCTTTAAAATGTATTATATCTGGGAGAGAAATATTTCTTTGGGAATAATTTTCACGAGGTAAAATCTCGTACGACGCAATTGTTCATCTGCTACACAGCTCGACGCGGTCGACAAAATCAAAATTATTTCCCGAAAAATAATATATTGTATTGACATTCACTCTCGGCGGTGTATTCGATCGTGAAAGCGTGCTCGTGCGTTTGGCTGTAGAGCAGAGCTATCGACAAAGTCCTCGTGCTGGAACGGTAAGTGATGGGCGTGTAATGCCCGCAGAACGGCGTTCCAGATACATCCTCGTACGGTGGTTCCGAGATCCACACGTAGTCGCATCTATCGACACATGGAAAGTACAGATAAGCACAAGAGCAACTTGGCAATCACCAATTATCGACTGCTGACTCAAACTAGGGAGATCGCATGGCATTTGGGTTATTTGGCTTACTGGATAGATCTATAAATGTGAAACCAGTCATACTCATCGATATACATCATTTCGATGGCTCTTACAAAGAAAGGCACATATCGTAATCTGACCGCGAAGAAAGACACACGTCGAAATTATTCTCCCGTGAATATTAACGAAGAAAGAGTGTAAACCGCAATCGAACTATCGAAAAGGCTTGTTTTGCTTTCTCAAAGAGAATTGCTTTCTCAAAGAGAAAGCTTTGTAACGGGGTAAAAATCGACCCACCGAATCGGACTTCGGGACCTCGATTTTCGTAATCTACGGGTCGAAAAACATGGAAATCCGAAAATGTCTGTATGTATGTACGTACGTACGTGCACTTTTTTTTGTCGTACGATAACTTTCGAAGGAATTGTCCGATCGTCCTGAAATTTTGCACACAGGTTAGTCGCCGCAAAATCTCGGTCGAGTTCAATTTTCAGCCAATTCCGTTGTTTATTTCTCTAGCAACCGTTGCTAACGTGTTTTTGATAAAAGCTCCAAAAATCATCATCAATGCACGATGGGTCTCGAATTCTTTCGACGATCGATGAGAATCGATAAGACATTCATTTTGGAACAACCATTGTTTATTCTCCTAGCAACCGTTGCTATGGAGATACAAAATTCAGCTTCAGACTGACTTTTTTTTTGTCGTACGTTAATTTTCGAAGGAATGGTCCGATCGTCCTGAAATTTTGCACACAGGTCGGTCACCGGCAGATGTGAACCGAGTTCGGTCTTCAGCAACATCCGTTGTTTGATTCCATGGCAACCGTTGCTAGCGTGTTTTCGATAAGTTCCCATATAATTCATGATAAATGATCATTTGGGTTTGTATATTTATGGGATTCTATAACAATCAAAGAGACCTTTCCCGTATAAACCATTGTTGATGTCTCTAGCAACCGGTGTTTATATCGGTTGCAACCGTAACTAGGGAATGGGAAAAGTCAGTTGGAGGTTCATTTTTGGAACTGTTGATGACTAAGAAGTAAGAACATCGAAGCTCCGACATTTACCATAGCAACCGTTGTTTACGTCCTTAGCAACCGTTACTATGGAGTGTGAAAAGTCAGTTGGAGGTCCATTTTCGGAACTATTGATGACTAAGAAGTAATAACGTCGAAGCTCCGACATTTACCATAGCAGCCGTTGTTTACGTCCTTAGCAACCGTTACTATGGAGTGGGAAAGTCAGTTTGAAGTCCATTTTTGGAACTATTGGTGACTAAGAAGTAAGAACATCGAAGCTCCGACATTTACCATAGCAACCATTGTTTACGTCCTTAGCAACCGTTACTATGGAGTGGGAAAAGTCAGTTAGAGGTCTATTTTCGGAACTGTTGACGACTAAGAAGTAAGAACACCGAAGCTCGGATATTTACCATAGCAACCGTTACTATAGAGTGGAGGAAATGAGTTAGAGGTTCATTTTGCTTTCTCAAAGAGTGGTGATTAATGCAAGTTGAGGTTCAATTGCAATACTTTGAGAAAGCATACTGCTGAGGCACTTGGCAGCGGTTTTTTTGTCAATTACAACCTACTCATTCCAAGCTTTCATTCCGTATATTTTTTTACGTCGGAAAATTGTGGGATGTGCGCCATGTATCCTTTTTGCTGAGGTCTTTCTTCGTAAGACCCATCAATTTTTATACAAAAATGATACATCTATTCAATATCTTGGGGAGATCCAATCACGTTAGCTGTATTTAAGTAACAACAAACTACCCGCAAAAATTCCAGTGAAATCTGAAACTCAAATGCCAATGGGTGTCCTGGGTGATGATATATGCAGCCAAACAGACTACGTTTAGATTTCGCGTAAAGCCGTAAATCATTATGATTTTCAGTCATGTACAGTCTTCTATGTTGGATATTTGTATATTCAGATGTTCTTTGTCTAGGAAACCTATTGAACTGATTACATCTTCAAAGCTCCATGGGTATGCGCTGGGTCACGAAGCGAAATGAAACTTTGTGAGATGGTTTTTGATTGTGCAAGTAGGTGATAAACGTTTAGTCCATGAAGTTCCAATCATTGGCCATTTTCACTAAAGGCAATGGAATTTATGCGAGTGCTCAGTACGCGTGGGCTTCGGTGTATATAAATACATATTATTAAGGAAAGATTGCGAAGGAAGTCACATCTCGCAATCTGGCCGGGATCACATGTCGCACATTTCAGAATTTTCCGATGGAAGAAAATATATGGGATGAAAGCTTAGAATGAGAAAGTTATAATTGAAAAAAAAACAAGCCTCTTATACAGTTTGATTGCGGTTTTCGCCTCTTTCTTTGTTAATATTCATGGAAGAATAATTTTGACGTGTGTCTTTCTTCGTGAGAGGCATCGATATATGCATAAAATCGGCGATATCTCGGGAAAATCGAAACGTTAGAGTGAATGGTTGTATATATATATATATATATATATATATTGCACATACATACATATATATATATATATGTATGTATGTGCAATATGAGAAAGTTGGATCGTCATCGGTGCACCGCGCTTGTTTGCTAGCGCGGAAAATATGTATACAGCAACCAAATAAGATTATTTGATGCAAATACACGTTGCAACTTGATTTCAGTGAAATTCAGTTGAATTTGCTGAAGTGAATTTGCAATATGCATGTTGGATTGCAGATTCGCGTTGTTGCAGTGCACAAGTGCACAAGCCATGCCTGCAGGGAGTGTCGAGAGTCATGCCACCATCGCCGCAGTGGTGGTGCAAACTGATGTTGGTGAAGGTGAGGGAGATGATGCAGGAGGGACAGGTGACCAGCTCGAGGCTGCACTGGTCGTGGCTGCTGTTGGCGAAGGGCTTGCCAGCGTCCTGCCGAGCTGAGCTCCTCTCCAGAGACACGTTGTACGCGGTCAGCAGCCCCTGCTCGCCCAGCTCCACGTACAGCCGGCGACCGTTGTGCGCGCCGCAGATCTCCTCCGCGTGGATAACGTCCCCGAAGCATGCGCCCAACCACGAGACGGCCAGTAGGATCACTGCCGACAAAAACACAGTCCTTCTCAATCCCGACGCCCGACCCCCATCACCAATGTGTCACCCGGAGCTCAAGCTACTTCAAATTGGCGCGATCCGTTTTGCATTCCAACGTATACAATAGTAGCCAGCTGTTTCGAAAAGTCTCATTGTCCCCCAAGTATGGAGGACGACATGGGAAGGAAGTTGAGGATTTTTAATTCAAGTCAAAAGATTATGTTCCGGCTGTTCGTCGCCCTTAGGAGAAAGCCTTATCAAATTCCTCTCGATATAAGTAATATCAGTTCAGGAGGAACAATCATCAATTCTTTCTCGGTTTGAAATCTCGACCTTTTATTTCAGACAGAATATCATTTTTCAAAGTAAGTTGAATTGCGACTCAAGTTTTTCATCAGAAATATTTTATACAGTGTCTAGAAAGGTGTTGTAAGGATAAAAGGGATATTGATATTCCACATAATAATATGACATTTCAAGTCTCATGTGAGATCATTGAGTTAATCCTTCATTTTTGGAAAGTTTGGCTTGGAATAGCTTGGAAAAAGCCATGTGAATTATTTTTCGCAAGATATATACTATGGGAATTAATTGTAAAAAATTGTTTGAAAAAATAAATCTTATTTCCTAATATTTCCTACTTCGTAGCTTATAATACTTTTCTATCCTGTGACACTTAACGTTTTCTCTAAAGAAGGGAATGGAGGATCAGCCGATTCGACTCGCGACCTTTAACGTTAAAATACTGATCGAATTTCTGATAATCCTGAGGTGGTGCACACTACCAGGCAATGTTTTTGACGGCGTAACCTTACGAGATTCAACTGAATTCGGTCATCAACCGCATTTGAGTCTCAAGTTCAAACTACTTTTCGATGCTTCTGTACGTAATTGAGAACAGAACAGAAGATGGTACTATGTATCAATGCGGTAATGACTAATTTATGTCCACTTATAAGTCATTGAAAATGCGATGGGTACTTCCGTCAAAAAATTAAAAAAACTAGATTCTCTCTCATTTGTTGCCATTTTTTCATTTTTCTTGAAGAAATAGATTGATGTTCCTGATGTATTTTCATACCAAAAACTGTCAGTTTTCTATATTAAAAAAAGTGAAAAAAAGAAAAAAGTGATAGTAACTAGTACTATAGGTTACAAACAAATTGCTCAACGATTTGCGTGATAATTGGTGAGAGACGTGATTGAAAGCTATTTTTTTGAGTAACGGTTGATAGGTCAGAATGCTACTAGCCTAGTGCTACTAGACTAGTAGCAAATCGATATTTAAGCTTCATGTTCATAAGTCTGTTAAACGTATACATAAACTGGAACTCGCACACGCATACTTCTCACTTCCTGTCTTCTTACAATACTCAATCGTCTAGCTTGGATTTTCCGAAATCTTCAGTTTTTAGAAAGAAACGGACAAAATTCTAAATGTATCACTTGGGGGAAAAAAAATAGTGTAAAATAGTATAAACATAAAATTTATCAAATTTTCAACTCTCTCCAGTGAAATTCATTAGCGAATACATCCATTCACAGAGCTCAATATCTGAGATTTTTTTTCCTGTACCTTCTAACGTTTGAAATTACCCCCCCCCCCCCCGTGTCAGAATGTCTTTATCACTACAAGTGCTAATTTTGCACTACGCGATGCGAATCAAAGTTTCATAGAGTCAAAGAAAAATTCTATGATACACCATCACAATCTACATCATTATTCAACTTCATGTTGAATATGTGTAAAATTTTTTCGCGCCCTTGCAATCGAGGACGGGTGATTATTGGATGCAATCATTATTGGTTGTATCCAAGATGAAAACTGATACGATGATCAAATCACCATAAAATATCACACGCTCAGTCTTTCTGCAACAGTTATCACAGTCAAAATCATTGCATTTTCATCTGCAACAAATCACAGGATAAACGCAACAGCAATGCACGGATCGAACAACAAAAGAGCACTTGCACCACGTGTCTCGTTAGGTATTCGTCGCATAGAGATGAAGGAAACGCGTGTACTCACCATAGCGGCACTGACACATATTTCCGCGGGGAAAGCAACGGCCAATCTGCCGGTAGAGAAACCCGACATTGGTCTGTCTAAGTTCGTTAGAGCTGGCCGTGTTACGGGTTACGTATAGCGCTGCGCGCACTTGTACGGCGTCCGCATGACGAAAGCTGCACTTTGCCGCCGATCGTCTGCACTACGCGGCTCTGCTCTTATTAGAACGAAAACGCCTGATACAAATCACTTCTTGAACTCTTCGTAAACATTTCAAAAAGACCGAGTCATCAAATCCCGGAAGATTTTTGGAATTCCATGATTTGGATGCATCATATCGACAAGACGGATTTTTATCTGCTCGATCGTGTAACGAACGATGCCATTTGATGGGCCGCTTGACAAGGATAAGCATCCGAAAGTTGATTTTTTGCTCGACTATGATAACAAGAGACCACGGATTGCGCCATTATTTAGGGTGAAATCGCGTTTAAAGTTTTCACCTTTTCTCGAAGGGGTGAAATCGTTGGTACATGGTTTCTGGTCGAATCTCTGCGAGCTCAAGATTGCTCACATTGATACTATATTCATGAAGACCGGACGATAAAATGCTACTCTACTTTTCAAAAATTCCATTTTCCAAATAAAACTTAAATGATCAGCACAGTTCAATTTTCAAAACATCATATGGGCCGTTTCAAAAAAACTATTTCCACGAAATTTTTAATTTCGCGATTCAAATTCCAAGATACCAAAGAGGGTAACACCAGATTTTGAACGGATAATCCTTGCACAATAGTTAATTGAAGAATAAGCTAACAATCATGAGCAAAGGATCGAGCAGAATATAAAGAGTATATAGTATATACCTATTTGAGAAAAAGCGTACTGCTGATTATTTTTTTACATTGTTTTTTTCACTGGAGTATTTTATTCATTGAGCATTCATTTGATATATTATTATCAATTCATATAATCCCATCTTAAAAGGGAGGTGGCGATAAGTATCGAATTGAAGGTCCGCCATTGATAGTTGGCCAATCAAATTGATTCTTAGATCTTTTCCAAGCTTTGGATTGGTCGTCTCGAAAGCAGCAGTAGTTGTTGCTATATTCAGAGCGGTCAGCTTGTTTTGCACATCGCTTTTTTTTTTATTATGCGATACGTCACCGCGCGCGCGGTACGCGCGCTAAACAGCTTCTAGTATTGTAAAAATATTGTGAAGTAGACAAAATAAGAACGATCGCAGAATGTAATTATGTACACGGAGAGACCGTTCCATTAAAAATTGGGGTTATATCCAGGGAGAATTACAGGGTCGGTCGGTAGTCATGGACTCGCGTGAACACCTCCGCACATTGTGCAGGGGGAGCTACAAATATTGAGAACTTCACATCAATTTTTAAGGGTGGACCTGTAAAAACTCAGCCATCTTGTTTGATCCATTATTTTGTAAGCAGGAGAATATAGATCCACACGGAGAGATAAATCGGATGATTGCCACACCTTTTGTCCCTTAGCTTCTAACTTCGAGAATAGACAGCTGCTGCCTACTCAGTGGACAGCAGTTACCACTTGCCTAGTGAGTAGTTTTCGAAACGCCTCGGGAAAATGGTGTCATTTCTGGAGGTTATTATCCATCACCGCGCTCGAGCGGGCTCTAGTTTTATTATTCATTCATCTAATAAATAAAATGCAGAAAATAATTTGATCACTGCTATAGTCATGGTGAATGGTCTTCAACATGTGATTGGTGTTTGAAGTCGATAATAAAGATACTGTGGTTGCCATGGTGGTCTTTGGTAAACACAATCATCATCAGTTAAACGTAGTACACTGGGTCACTCACTTACAATTTGATCAATTGAAATTAACGTTATTGTATCAATCTCAACAGTCTCCTCCACTGTAGGAACAGACTAATAACAAGTTCGTCATGTGCGGCTGATGAATTTTCAATATGATGGAGAGGCAACCAAATTCAGATAAGTATACTCTTGTAACCTTTTCTTTGTAAGGATTTGATTCTTTGTTGTTAATTTGTGTTTCAGGTAAGCTGTACAGGGCCAGAAATTTGATTGGAAATAGCGTATAACTGTAAGTAGGGAATTTTTGTTATTATTTTTATATGGTCTGATTTAGGACATTAAGTGTTTAGAATTTAAGATCTTATAGATGAAATTCAATTCTGACACTCAATTATCATACAATTTTAGTGTATATGCGTCACTTGTCATACATGTTGTCATTGTTTCAGTATCCAAGCACAGAGTGAAAAGTCGCAAGCCGTGAATTTTTTCATTATTTTCATGTTTTACTCCATATGAGTAAGACATGAAAGTAAATATTGGTGATTAGACATATATTTACTTTTTCTGCATGTGTTTTAGGATGAATGAAGCTGCAGTATCCAGTGATTGGTGTTACAGTGCAGTGTAGTGAGTAAAAATACGTCTCAGATGACATATTGTCATTTGGGACGAGAAGTACGGCTCCAACCAAGGTATTCTAATTACTATTTTGGAAGTTTGGGTCTGTGGGGACAGCCTGTTCTTAAGCCAAACTAACATCAAAAAATGTTTGGTCAAGATTGGTGAACCGGTTCTCAAGTGACTAGAGAAAGTGTGAATATCATTATAAAGTTAATACACATATAAAGTTAAATAAGCTTGTAGTGTCAATATCTTGGCACTGAGGGAGCGTTGGGAGCAAAAACTTCTTAGTGTATGGTCACTATAGTCCCAGAGAACATACGTACAGTTTGGTCTAGATTGGTGACCCAAAGGTCTGATACTCTCCTTGTCAGTTTACTCCCTTCCACATCCAGCTTGTATGCAAAATGTCAGGAAGATAAGATATTTCAGGAACCCTAAGTTCCAATTTGGAATGAAATCCATTCATTTACTGAGAATTACCCACCACGCTTGACGTCTCAGACTACACACAAAAAAGCCCACAATTCTTATGAAATCGGGGACATCATACACATCTCAGGGCTTCAGCTCATTTGGCTCATTCAAATATTTTGATAAATTCACGAGCCCTGATTCACAAAATTGTCACCAAATTGTAAAAGTTTTTTGTGTTTCCATAAACTTTCTGGCCTGATTTACTATGTAAATAGTGACAATATCAAAGAAAATTGTTCCAAATGTTTATTTGTTTCATAAAAAGATTCCTCTTCAACTAGAGAATCATATATACCATGATATTTTACATACAAACTTTGAAACATTTTTGATTACAAACTTTTTTCGATTCTTTGGGTTAGAAGCTGCAAAATAAACTACTTTTACTGTTTGGATCATCATTACAACATTAAGTTTTACCTCAAAACGCTTTTAGTACCACTTTTTCCAAGCATAAATACATTTGCAATAAGCTTGAATATCCTTGTTTACAGTCAATTACGATAATCATGCCATGATATATTGAGATTTATTTCACCCCAGAACTATACAGAATTATGATTCCAATAATTAGTTATGATTCATGTAATCATTTGCATACTCTGAATGAGATTCCACAGAAATTTGATAAAGAACACTGTTTTGAAACATGACGTTTTGATACAGAATCGAATGTTTTTTTTTTCATAACCTCATGAGTCGGGAAAATAGTGAAACAGTGTATTTGATATTGTGATAGCAACAGCGACAACTCAACACTACGAATTTGAGTAAGACTATTACTCAGGTCCAGCAGGTAATTATGCTATCAGCGCAAATACCACTGAAGATGAAACAATTTTTCAAAATGTATTAAAGTTCGTGCTAACCCAAGCCAGATCCCGAACCTGAATCAGCAAAACTTGGTGACGTGATTTGCAACACGGAGAGAATAAAACAGTAGAATCTGCTGTAGACTACAGGAGTCTCTGCTGTACCGGCTACAGTAAGCGCTACTAAAGCAAATTTCACTAAAATGACCACAGTAAATTCTCCTGTGATGGACCAAAGCAAATCTCACTGTGTCCATGCATATAAAAACTGCTGTTTTGTACAGCATTTTCTGCCAAGGGTGCGCTCCTGATATTTTTGGTTGGAGAAGCTGACCCGGCACCAGAACAATGTCCAGGTAGTTGCGGTCTCCGATGGCGGTGTACCGAGAGTGCGCTCCGGGTATTTTTGGTTGGAGAAGCTGACCCTGGACCCAAACGATGTCCAGGTAGTCAGGGTACTCGAAAACGGTGTTCCAAGGGTGCGCTCCTGGTATTTTTGGTTGGAGGACCTGACCCTGGACCCGAACGATGTCCAGATAGTCAGGGTACCCGATGACGGTGTTCCAAGGGTGCGCTTCTGGAATTTTCGCTCGAAGCAGCTGACCCTGGACCCGAACGATGTCCAGGTAGTCAGGGTACCCGATGACGGTGTTCCAAGGGTGCGCTCCTGGTATTTTTGGTTGGTGAAGCTCACTCTAGACCCAAACGATGTCCAGGTAGTCAGGGTACTCGATGACGGTGTTCCAAGGGTGCGCTACTGGTATTTTCCCTCGGCGAAGCTGACCCTGGTCCGGACCGATGTCCAGGTAGTTAGGGTCACTGATGACGGTGTTCCAAGGGTGCGCTCCTGGTATTTTTGGTTGGAGAAGCTGACCCGGCACCAGAACGATGTACAGGTAGTTGCGGTCTCCGATGATGGTGTTCCAAGGGTGCGCTCCTAGTATTTTCGCTTGAGGAAGCTGACCTTAACTACCTGGACATCATTTGGGTCCAGAGCTAGCTTCTCTAACCAAAAATACCAGGAGCGCACCCTCGGAACACCGTCATTGGGTACCCTGATTACCTAGACATCGTTTGGGTCCAGAGTGTACTTCACTAATCAAAAATACCAGGAGCGCACCCTTGGAACACCGTCATCGGGTACCCTGACTACCTGGACATCGTTCGGGTCCAGGATCAGCTTCTCCAAGTTCAAATACGAGAAGCGCACCCTCGGGTTCTACGCGGGGCCCGCGATTCAGTGCATTCGCATATTATATACGCAGGATGTTACTTTGCAGCGCCACAGCAATTCTGGCAGCGCTAGTGTACAGCAGAATCTCCTTTAGACTACAGGAAATTTCACTGTGGTGGATTCGATCTCGAATTCCTATTGATTGCAATCATGAATGAGTGACGGAGATGAGGAGGTGCAACAGAGTAGTTCTCCCCCTCTTACAAGCAATGTACCTATCACGTCCAAGATCCAGGTACATTGACTCTTTCACTCTTTGTCCTTCTCCTTGTTATTTTCTTTTTCTATCGTTACGTCAGAATTATTTTTTATATAGTATACTTTGTAAAAAAATAATTGTATGGATTTCTCTGTATTCGTCAAAATTTGTCATTCTAATTGGTAAGTGGATATACAGCATGATCTCACCTCTGATTTTAAATATATTCTATAGCTGAACAAGCTTGCTATTTTACAAACCATTTTTCGGGATTCCGTACATTTCATATTGGTTATATCCTCGTGAAAAATACAACCACCCTCTCCTATTCTGCGATAGTTTTTGTCTCCACTAAAATAAGTTCGAATATTATGAATAAGAATTATTTATATACTCCACCGTAATGTATACAGCAAGTTGCGTATTGTATGTATAAACTCATGCGATATTTGAGCTCCGTAAAAGTGTGAACATGGTAAGTGCTGAAGAGGATATTTCATCTAAATATCTATATACAGATCTTAGGCCTATTTTGAGCGGAAATGTAATGTCTTTTGTGAGTATACGGTTACCTGCTATTCATTATTGCTTATTTAATTTTTAGATTGAAAAAAGCATTTTCGAGAGGAATTATAGAGAAGTCGATTATTTTGAATATTAGTACTTATTATTATGAATATTAGTACTTATTTTGAATTAGTACTTATAAGTATAGCATCAATCACATATACACACACAATCTAATCTCGCATACCTCATACAATGGGAAGAGCCAACTTGCGAACCAGCAAAAACATAAATATTTCACTCATCGACGGTTCTGAAGAGAGAGACAGTCTATCTTGAGAAATTAGTATGATGCGAAGAAACTGAATCGTACAGTGAAAACAGTGCACATCTCAAAATATGCTCAAAAATGATATCATGCGCCATCTACCGGATCAGAAAACTACCTACGTTCAGGCACCGTATTTCCCGTTTTCAAAATTTTTTTTGCAAGTGATCAAATAAAACTTTTTTCAATTGTTGACAAGTTACTGAACCAACAGATATTTTTTTTGCAAGTACGATGGAAATTTAAATTTCCATTCGAAACATGAGATAGACTTCTCTTGAGACCCGTTGTCATGTAGTTTTTATGAGAAGGAAAAATCTTCAATGTCAGATCGATATGAGTTACTTTCATACATTTTCGAGTTTTGAGTCGTATATATTGAAATGCACGTTTATGAATTCGAGATGTCAGAGTGTTATGAATTGATGATCTGCAATATTTGTATTAATCTCATCCCTTTAAAAATTGGCGCAAAGGAAACGATGGGTTTGTTGATTATGTAATATACAAATTAAAATGATTCTTCTTTCCAAAGATTATATTTATCTGAGAAAAAAGTGACTTTCATTCTTTTTTTGAAATGTTTTCAAATTTGACTATAATACTTGCAAGTGCAGCGCTACATCGCAGTGATTATTGGTGACAAGTGACATACTATTACGATATAAATGAGAAATGATTTGATGCAGATTACACATGCGTATATTCACTTTATTAGATATACGTGCGTATTAATTGAGCAATGATTATTTTGGGGATATGGAGCGGATTTATCTCATTATTCTATTTTTGAACTTTAGTCGAGGTGTAGAAAAACCTGAAGGTGTTGAAATATAAAAGGAACTCGCACGTTCTTACACTTTTAAACAAGACAACATGAAATGTACATCTTTTATATTGCACTTTCTTATTTGAAATCTAGCATCGCTGGTATCACGCTTGAACACGATTGATTGCGTTAAAATATCTCAGTCGAAAATCAAAATGAATTGGGATGAAAATTGAATGAGTTTCTTTTTATTGATCAAGTTATATAGAATATTCCACGACGAAATTTTCGTAATAAAAATATTGAATGAATAATAGAAGAAAAGTATACTTGATCAGTGATACTAACGTATCTTCTTGTTTCTGTAGAAAAAAACTTAAAATACTTAACAGTAAAAAAACATTAAAATACAAAAAATGTACCTAACTAATATTATCTACATCCAGAAAATGTCTTGTTGGATGTAATTTAAAAATCACATTCTACTAAGTATGATGAGAATATTTTTTGAATGTATAAATGACACTCTTGAAAAGACAATTCTTAAAGATAAAATTATAAAACTTTCTATTTCCACCCTAATTCGATATTCAATTAAATGAGTCTACTGTACAGCTTTTCCAGATAAAAGCAAGTTACATAAAGATTGTAATATACACATGAAACTCGATAAAGTTTCAAACATTGTTCGTCTGTTAAGTCTTCATGCGTGCTGCTAAAAAATTGCAATCTACCGCTTTTCAACCAATCTCCAATCACACTCAAAATAATTCTGAAAGAAATCTAAAAAGAAAAGAAAAGAGATAGAAACAGTGCGGAAAAAAGTCCGCATGAAGAAATGAATCTGTTTTTATATTCACCTCGATCCTTTTTTACACGCAACTGTTTAACGCGTCCCTTGTAAGCATTGAGGGACTTGAAAATCATTTCACATGCACACACGTGGACCACGATATACGTCTTTCGTGTAGAAAAATTACAAACGAATGAAGGCCGCTTTTAAACTGTCTCGAAACTGTCGCTCCTATCCATGGTTTGATGTTTCAACTCACATAAAAATTGTTTTTAAGTACTTACTAAAGTAATGAAACATCTTGCTCGGTCTGAATTAATTGATGTTTGAGTTTAAATAATAATACAAGTATAGAAGAAACAAGATTTGATTTCGGATCAGTCCCTCGCTTTTTTCAAGTATGAAAATCAGTTCAAGTCCATACATGTTTATCTTATGTTTCATTATTTTGGCGGAAGGCCTTCACTCATGTTTTATTCAATGAGTGAACTATGGATATTAAGAGTCTATTAGTACACTCTTCAATTATTGTACGTTTTATTGATTCACTTACTTATGTACAACATACATTTGTTTCAATTTGATTTGAAGAAATACATCAATAAATGTATGCAATAAAAAAATGTACAACTTATACAAATGCATATGCGCATACGAATAATTGATTAATCGATGATTGTTAAGGTACTTTCGTTCAGCAACATTCGAAGGTTGCGGCTTGAAATAGTTTTGATCTTTAAAACAAGAGAATTATGGAGTTCCGGATTATCGAAAGTTATTAGGTAAGCACAAAGTCTTTCTATGCAGTTTTAATCAATATCATTAAAATTAAGATAATTTGGCAAGTTTGTATTGATAAAAGTATTCTAAAAGATAAATTTATTTTTAAGATTACAATTATTTCACCGTAAGAAAAATAATCTCTCAAGTATCAATTTTCAAGTAGAAGCTACCGAGGCAATTTGTTACTTTTTCTTCCCTCGGATGGAATTTTTAGAAGAATATATTTTTTTCATTACTTAGTTTTCACTCTGACTATTTATTCATACGCCAAAATTTTTCTAAATATAGACAATAGCTTTCCTCTTTCAAGGAATCTATGATATGTACACAGTCAATTATAATTATATCAAACAGTAAACGACTGTGCTACATTTACATTTCTTACTTGTGGCAGAATTAAAAAATGTTACTTTCAGAGATTATTTTTCTTATATTCAGTCCATCTCAAGCTCCCTTATACAAAGCAGTCCTTGATGAACCAAAGAAATAAAGGTACACGACCTATCACAATATCACCTTACTAAAGGTGCTCATCATTTCTAAATGTAATCTACACATCTTAAGTAAGTTTAGGACTTGGAACTGTATCATACGCAGAAAAACACAGAGAACAGAAATTACTCCAAGAATACATTGAAAACGGAACACACATCGAATGTAAACGACTTTTCTCAAAATCTTGAGAAACAATCATCTTTTAGATCTATCGGATGAATTTGTAAAGTATATTTCAAAACCAATCAAGTCTAAATACGTTTGCAGAGCGGAGAGCAACTTCAAGCGAAAGAATTTCGTTCTCAGTGTGGGACAAGCGAGGCACGATATCGAGCGAGCGACAGTCTACGAGTACCAGCCTCCGAACGTGCCTTCCTTCTCTAAGTCTCTGTCCGAGTCGTCGCCGCGGCTAACGCGACGGCGGCGTTGATGATGAATATGACGATGGGATTTATGATACCGCAGATGACGATGAAGATGGATCGGGCAAGCCCAGCCCGAGCCAGGTTTGATTTGCAAAACGCCGCAGCGCGTCACCGCAGATCTTCAGGTAGATCCACGGTTCACCATTCTCACCAGCAAAAGACCGAGAGCTCCTTGCCATGCTCGCTGGTGTGTCTCCATGACGTTACCGCCTGAGTCTTCATCTGTAAGGCAGATTAGGCGATTAGATTATTCATCAACATCATAATTAAGAATGACAGTGGAATCGTCATTCGGTAAGATAGCGTTGATCAATCGATTTTCAATCTCGTGTCGAGATGTAAATGTTCTTTGTTATACATTTTTTTCGGATCTATAGCTATCGATTTATTTAAGAATATGGATGAAAATGAATACACATGCTTCAAAAGCATAATCCACTCATGCGTAATATCACACGGAACAAAAAGATAAATCAACAACTCGAGGATTAGTCACGTATTGGAGTGGTATGATGATAGTACTTGAGAAGGAATGGATTTATGGAAGTTATTTATCGACCAATTGAAACAAATTTCATTAATCAAAGTTAAGTTCTCTGTATTTTTCTGCTCTTTCGTTAAATTTATACCCACTCCAATCGAGCAGTCTTGATGTGAATTATTGTGTATGAAAAGTGAAGTATTTACGTCGCAACCATCGTTTCTTCTCCTGTTTTAATAGTCTCAAATTTTACAAAGAGGGTCTTTGTGAGGATGCTCGAATCAAAGAACGAAACTAGAGATTGAAAATTACTTTGATAAAGAAATCGATACTCAACAATTGAAGCCTCTACTTCAATTAGCAAGTATCATTTTAATGAACTCCGTTACAGTATAATTGGCTCAATTCGCGAAATACGTCTGTAACTCGCATTACTAAAGCACTTCGTTTCGTTCAAATATCAGCTCAAGTCGAGAAGAGATGCATCGAAAATCCGTGGTTTACAGATAAAAGAAACCAGTATACTAGCATACCATATACTAGTATAAACACGTTTCCACGAAACACAAGGAAAATACGGTTTATTCGGAAAATACAATATATTGGCAATTTCATATCAAGTTCAGCGGGAACTCAAACATTTCCCGGGGCATACCAATACGACCAAAGCTCAAACTACGTTGAAAAATACGCTCTCCAGCGAACTTCAATACGAGCGAGCAAATTAAAAGCAAACAATAAATATTCGTCGCTGGGTTCGCGTTGAAATTTTGGTGTGCCAACTCGGGCCAGCGTCAGAAGCGTAACTCAATAAAAACGCTAGAAACAGTATAGAGCACGAGCCAACATCTCCAATCAATTGTTCGCTGCCCCGGCGGAATTTCGCGTGTACGGTCCGGCCGATGGCGAAACCCAAAACCGCGAGGAAAAAAAAAGGCCAACAAAAACTGGGGATTTGGCTTACATAACTCGAGATAGAAAACACACACATACGCACGCGCTCCCACCCACACGTATCGGGGCGTGGCTTGCGAAAATGCTGGGCTCGCGAGTGTACAGAGGAGCTATATATACGTCATGCGAGGGGGAGGGTGGAAAATTGCCCGGCCATTCAAGGCGTCCGCGGGGGTATCGCGAGGAGAAAATTCGAGGGGAAGGGGAGGGGGGGTAGAGGTGGAGGTGGCTGTCGCGCGTACAGAAGAGGGGCACATCGAGAGGGGCCGGTCTATAAGAGCGCGAGAGGAGAGTTACTACGGATGCCGGGCTAGCGTACTATGAGTTGTACTCGCTCGCGCCGATACAGCTATACCTTCTCGAGCTTCTCTCTCTCTCTCTCTCCTTCGTCCCTCCTCTCCGCTCGTCGCTTTCTTCGCGGCTCAGTTGCGCTGTTAACGGTTAAAATAGCCAATTATTGCTGGCGGGTCGCGCGAGTGCGTGGATCGAGCCGCGATACAATTGCCCTTTGCACGCCACCCGCTATATAGTTCCTTTCCCTCTTGCCCCGTCGATTGGGACGAGTCGATTTGCTTGTCGTACCAATTCGTGCTGAGCGAGGCGCCTCGCGACTCTTCCGAGAATAAGAGGTGAGATTTCATACCGCTATAGATTCCTGGCGCGAAGGGTGGCTCGTAACGGACGGAGACCCAAGAGGGCTGTTACGATGTTTCGGACGATTGAATCTTTACCGTTAATACAGGTCGATTCGAGGACAAATTCATAATAAAACTGCGTACGTATAAAAAAAAAAAACGCGCTGAAGATCTTTATTCCAAGGAATAAAAATGAAAGATGAACGATCGAAGTATGTTTTCTCTCGAGAGAGCAATATTTGATTCGACTCTCATACTTTGATGTACCGCTCCCTGGATTAGATACAAGTGAATATCACCGATAGAGTGGTGTTATTTCGAGCTCACTCCTATGCACGTAAGATTTAACGACGTGTCGTCACTACGGTGTAACTTCAAAAAGCTCCTCTCGATTATATCGGCTTTGATGACATTATCAGGGACTGACGAGCCAATTTGTAAAAGTAAAATCTTGCATTCGATTTGTCATTACTTGTGTTCTTTTTGTGAGACACCCTTCGACATGTCTAAATCCCCAGAAAATTAAAATTCCGATGGAAAATTGTCGTGACTGTGGAGTTTGGGAAAAATACTCACACGAAACACTTGAACTAATCTCACGATCTAAGCGAGTCACGGAATAATAAGCTTACACAGGTGAGTGAAGAAGAGCTTCTCTCGCGTGTAGTACAAACTCATGCTATCGAACCGTTAAAGTTGCAAACCACGGCGGTGCTATACGTTCTTAGGCTTTTTTTATAATTCGTCAGTTTCAACGCGCCCAAGAAGCGGAGCTGCATGCGATCTGCATGGAAAAAAGTAGCCGCGCAGCCTCGGACGTACCTGCTGCATCTTCTCGAAGTCGAGGCAGGGCCTGGGCAGTCTGTGGGGCGGCCTATGCCTCTTCCTGGGGCTGCAGGCCCCGATCACGTCGAGATCGGCTAGGTCCTCCTGCTGCCGGCTGCTGTGGTGCGCTTGATGATGATGATGGTGGTGGTGGTGGTGATGGTGGTGGTGGTGGTGGTGCGTGTCGAGGCTGGTGTGCGAGTGGTACTGCGAGTGAGGCCTGGGTCGCGAGCGAGGCCTGTGGTGGTGCGTCTTGTGCAGCGGGTTGTCCGCGCCGGACGTCGACGCGAGGCAGGCCGACGACGAGGCGTGGAACAGCTTGGGCGGCGGCGACAGCGAGCGCACCGGCCTGTGCGCGTCCGTCGGCGGCGAGCTCCGGAACTGGACGGGCGTGCTCCTGCTGTAGCACAGCCCTTCGATCTGCGGATTCATTTTTCAATTAGTCGACAATCTCGTTGCCACAAGCTCACTCGGCAACGCAAATGTGATACTTTCGGGAATTTACGCGATCCGCGAGCCATTGAATATATTCCTTTTCGGATTTTTATTTCAAAATTAGTGTTACATTTCAAAATTGGAATTTGAATGAAAAAATATTTCAATGCAATACAGTCATTACTACAATTTTTCCCATTCAAAAGAAACGTTCTCTTACGTTCGCATTGACTAAATAGAATTATTTCATGAATACATCGAAATAACCTTCTCTTTTAATTCATTTTCATGCGAGGCATGAATTCGAATTCATGCCTTTCTACAATTTGATAAGAAGAATATGAAAATCCATGAATAGAGATTAAGTTGTTCCACACGAGAAACGCACGAGTCGGACGATTAAAGTCCTGCGCGAGCTGTAACGTTGTAAATTGTGTAGTTAAAGCGAATGAAAAGAAGCGCGTTCAAAATTACAGTGTGCGAGTAATTATATCAGTTAGATTATGCACGGTAAGGTGGAGAGGAATAATATTATTCCGAGCCCTCGCCGTTCTTCCTTTGAATCGAAATAATGTAACGAGCTCTTGCGAAATATCGTACGGTCGTTTTTGCGGTCGGAAAATAAAAGATCATTTTATAAAAAGTGAACGAGAAGATTATTTCCACCGCACATCATCGCGTGGAGGACATACGGTTTCGTTAAAATACCAAGCTGTATATTTATATAACTACAGGCATTTTTGCCCGAGTACATATTTCTCTGGCGTCTTGACATTCTCTCTCTCAAGAGAGACCGGCTTTTTTCCATTGTCAGTTCTTGATGCATTCTTCTTGACTCTTCGACAAGGGGGGAAACAAGGGACCATCTCTGACGATTCGATACTCTCAGCGGAATTAAGCTTGGGGGAGGATGGTTGCATGCGTAAATACGATACAGATATAGGGAATGAGAGCCGGGAAGGCGAGCTGACCTCCTCGTCGCTGGAGCCGGAGCCGGCGTCCCTGCCGACGCGACTGACGGGGGCGGAGTAGGCGGTGGCCTTGCTGTCCGGGTGGTCGGAGCAGCTCGGCTGGCCGTTGTTCGCCTCGGACCACTTCCTCTTCTCCGGGGCGGCGTTCGGCCTGAGCAGCAGCAGCTGCGGCGTGTTCACCGCCGGCTGGTCGGGCTGCTCTTGAGGACTGCCCGGGGGCTTGGGCCCGTTTATCACCTCGAGCTCCTCCTCCGAGCTGTGCTGGTCGGCGTGGCCGAGCCTCAGCAGGAAGTCGTACGACTGCTCGATCGGCGGGGTCTCGGTGCTGCTGCAGCCGCTGCTGCCGCTCGGTATCGCCTGCTGGGTCCCGCCGCTCAGCACCGAGGACGGGGTCGTCGTCGTCGACGGGGGCGACGCCCCCAGGTCCGGCTCGGACGGCACCGCGCTGTCCCGGGCCGCCACCTCCTCCAGGCTGTCCACTGCTGAGCCAACAACACAAATATCATTTCACCATTGTACGTAATCAAGTTGTCGGAGGACGCTAGGCGATTTTATGGGATACTCGATCGAGAGAGAGAAAAAAATTCGAATCATCGCGTCGCTTCCGCACCGAGACATCGTTCTGTGATTTCTCAGAGAAGAGAATTATTACTTCTTCGCGTATACAACAAATCGTCTCGCAACGAGAGAAATATATAGTGATTTCTTTTATAAATCAACTGCAAAAATAGTAACAGTTTATACTAGCTATATCACTTGTAGTAGATTTAGGTGAAAAAATATAGTTATTTTTACTATGATCTTAGTGCGTAATACTATAAATCTATATTGTCTGAAAACAAATCATACATGATTCAAAGTTGAATAATTACCCGTAGCATTGCGTATTAGTTTTTTATTTTAATGGTCATTTAGACCAAACGTTTCGTAAAGCTTCAGAACCACAAAATAATTGTTCATTTCTGGATGATATCGGGAGGCTTCAATATCTAGAAAATTGGGGGAAATTGTAGTTAAGCTTAATACAAATGTGTCCAAATTCATAAGGAATATAGTTGGAATAACTAAATTCATATAGTCGAGACGTATAAGTTAATTTCACTATGAGAGAATATCGACTTTACAACAAATTTAGTATTTCTTACAATAAAATAAGTTGAAACTACTATTTTTCATCATACTATGTGACATAGTAGATTTTACAAAGCGGATTGTTCTCAGTGCGGCTCGTTTCCACGCTTGGTTCTATACGAGATTCGTTATCTATAACTCGCGAAGGAAATTTGTCGATCTATTCGAAGACATTTTACATTCATTTTTTTTTTCAACCAAACAGCGCCATAATTTTTCTCCTCGAATCTCCCAACTCGCTCGAAAACAACGAATCAATTGAACGGGCTGTCTTCTCAACACTGTGTGCGCGCGGACAGATTTCACAGCCGAGGCGAGCTTGAGGTAGGCCGATCCAATTATCGATTGATCCGCGCTGCAGCGAGTCGACGTCGCCAATAGCTCGAGTACAGTTTGCACGAAAAAATTGTTCACATCGTAATGCTATTTAGAGCGCGCGCGTGCCTGTGTGATGAGGAGCGCCAGCCCCGTGTGTGTGTGTGTGTGACGTCATTGCTCCTCTCTCGCAAACGCTCTCGAGATCGCTCGTACACTTATCCACTTAAAATTGAGTAGAAGCTACACCGATTCGGATTCAGCGCCGACATCGGTGGCACATATCAATTACTTTCTCTCTCTCTCTCTCTCTCTCTCTCTCTCTCTTTCTCTTTCTCTCAGAGTCGCGCGGGAAGCATCAGTACAGCCGTACGTGTTATTGCTCTTGTGAATGAGCGTATAATTCGTTTCATCAATCAAGATTGTGATTGGGTTAACGGTGTCGAGTGTAATTATCGCAAGGATTACTGTATTACTACGCGCGATTATCGATGCCGCGAATATCTCCCTTCCTTTTGTTCCATGCGCAGTCTCATTGATCGCGAGAACACTAATAACGTCACGTGAATTCGGAATCAGCCGAGTTTCGCGCGCATTTTCATGATCAGCGTGTAAATGAAGCACGATCTCGGAGATAAGCATCTTGATATAATACTTTTTCATGAGCCAGCTCGTCCGGTCCGATTGAACTTTGCATTCAGCTGTTTTAACGCGTACCAAACATGGATCGATGACGTAACTTGAAACAAAGAATACGGCCACGCCTTTAGATTTAAAGAGGTACCCTTGGTACGAATTAGCCAAGTGCAATAAAGTGTACTCTGCTGCAGTGATATACAATTGTATAGTCGTAAGTTGTTGATTCACGGAATAAACAACGATCAATTGCAACGAATAATGAAAATGTTCTCCGACTTGACCGAAAAAAAAAGAAACCCAATGAAATTAATTTGAAGAGAAAAAAACATTTAATACAGCGCGACACGTACCAGTACGGGATTCATTTTCTTTCTCAAACTAACTGAGGAGTTTATGAGAGTTATTTCTATTTTTCAGCTCTTCAGCATCTATTCAACTATATTCCAACAGTTATAAAATCGTACATTGTTCGCGATATCATCGTATTCTCATGTAAATCAAGAGTGAGCGAAATCTATCTACACGGTGGAACTATTTATAAGTTTTCGCATTTTTTTTATAGCTCAATAATTTAATCTTCTATTGAATTCCGAGAATGGATTTACTTTTGGAAAGGAAGTGAAAAAGTTATTTAAATTATCTTAGATTGGAAAAAATAAAGATATTTTGGTATTATCATTTACTAAAGTGCACAGTATTTAGAATAAGGATTATACATTATCATAATTATCATAATTTAAGTAAGTAATCATGACTGATAAATGTATCCGACAAAGTGAATGAGATTTAACAAGCAGAGTAACTTGATTAGCGTGTGAAAATCAGCTACAATTTTAGTATTGGATAATGTTTATTATGTAAAACTAAAAAATACACGAACCAATCCCTAATGCTGAATGCTTATGTATGTCAAGAGATTCAGACTGAACAAGACAACTGACATATGATATAATTATTATACTCATTCTGAAACTAATTTGAAAGGAAGAAACTTGAATGAGTTAAACTAACTTGAACATGCAAGCGCTGGAATGGTATTGATTCTATCATTTGAAGCCTCTCCGATTGATCGGAACATGAAGCCTATTCACAAATATTAATTAATAGTTTGATTAAACAATAGAAGGATATTCCAGAGTAGAAAATCTCTTCAACGTTCCCAATCATGAAAGTCAGTGTAACCCTCACAACGCTAATCTATTTCTTTGCTGAACCATGACACAGCCGGATAGAATTGAACGAGTATCCACGAAAGAGTTTCCAAAGCAACGTGTCAATCCCTCGTCATCCATCATCAGCCGCGGGTTTATTGGATCGAATTAACAGGTATTAAGCTTATCCGAGGGGGTTGATCTCTCTCCCTCCGCAACTCTATACGCGTCGTGGCTGTATAAAAGCAAAATAGAAGTCGGATCTCTCCATTACGCGAATCAGTTGATCGATACATGAACGCTTCTCACCCGGATATATATCGACCCCCCGAGCCAAGTTCTGGCGCGACTCCCCAAAAGGGGCGAGGGGGGTTAAATCTTATTAAAAGGGTTGCGCTGAATTTTCAGCTGAAATCCGAGAGCCCAGACAGCCCGAGGGTCGCGCGCGCGGCACGGTCGCGGCCCTGCTTTCAGACGGTCGCCGACGCTATTTTAATTGGAGTCGATCTCTCGTGGTTGGAGGCATGAAGAGCTTAAGGAGCCGGAAGTAATGCCGCGAGATCTTGTTTCGAGAATTATCCTCGATGGCTTTTGCTCCGAGGGCGAGTGGTTTATATTTAGGTTTCCAAGTGTAAAATAGCCGAGGCGATATGGTCGAGAAAGAGGCGTTTCCACCAGCTGCAAAATATTGATATTATGTATTCGCGAAATTACGGCCAGCGGAATGTTGAACCTGCGTTAGCAGCACTTCCGGAAATAATTCAATCAGATATGTTGACGAAAATCGGAACCGGAAGTTCAAACTACTGGTGTGCGGATAATAGCGCGAGCGTCAGATCTTATGTAATTATATGAAATGAAAAATATTGCGAAAGTAAATACCGCTAAGAAGAAAAATGTTTGATCGGTGTAAAGAATTACTTTGTATATAGAGGAGAATTTCTTACTCGCGAGAATTGAAAAAACGCGAAGTTATAATCGCGCATGCGAGTTTGTTCGTGTTACATCTCGATATGAATTTTTCGCGTGAAACCAAACACGCTCTCCTAAAATAAGATCGGATAGGAGAATTGGAATTTTTTTTTTACGTTCATCAAATATTTCTCCTCTTCGCGCATCATTTTTCGCTAAAAAAACAACCGAGAAAACGTCGAATAAAAACAAAACAGCAGTGTTGTTTTCGTGAGAGAAGAAAACGGAGCCGAAAGAGAATAGCGATAGCTTTGGTCGTTCCGGAAGCCAACGTATGATAATGCGATAATCGAAAAGTCATCTCGGCGAGATTTTCCAACTGCAGGAATCGCCAAACGGACTGCGAGAAGATGCGGTGTAACCCATACGAAAGTCGAGGTATACACGCGAGCACGAGAGAAACGAACAGCTGATCGGGCGCGCGGTGGAGAGAGAGGCAGCCTCGACAGCGCGCGCGACAACCGGGGCGCGCTCCGTCTGTATATATACACGTACGATTGATTGGCAATAGGTCGGTGGGCCAATCGCGCGGGGGTTTTCGGCCAGTCGCGAACTGATTGGCCCGCGCGCATAAATTAGAGCTGGCAACCTTGGCCTTCACCGAGCGAAGGAACTATACAAACTGGATCAGGTCGGCCATTCGAGTCTCTCGCGGGGCGAGCTGCAGTGTTTTGAAAAACAACTGCGCCAAGGCTCGCCGCTAGTATATATTAGTGATCCGGATCCTGCCCGAGTATCTGCGCTTCCCTATGTTCCGAACTTTGCAGGGGTGAGTGGTTAATAATTCAACGCGCCGCACCAATTGAGATCCCCCTTCGCCGGAGCTGCTCATATTGATCCGTACTGATCCGAGCGTATATATATATATATATATATACACACATAGATATGTAATAACGCTCGCGCGCGGGTAAGATACGCGCGCGCGATTAGCCCAAGTCGAGGCGTTGTGTGTTATAACCGGGAAAATTCCGCCGGGCTGGAGCGTTTTGCACCGCGAGAGATGTGCCCGGCGCGATATATAGCCCCGGGCTCCGAGAGCCCGGCATACCTGTTTATATAGCCGTGCACAGCGTCGATCTTTGACTATATAGACAGGTATACCTGTCAACAATACGCTCTTCCAATCCTCAAGAGCAAGGCTTTCTCTCTCTCGCTTTTTCGGCCCGTCAAGCGTCGAGATTTTCGGACGAGCGCGTGTAAAGTTATGGAATGCCAAGAGGAATTTTTGCGTAAAGAGCTGGAAGCAGCGTGGAATAAAACGTTGGTGGATTCACTCACTCGTGGACAGCTCGTCGGCGACGTCACCTCCGTTCTGGAATTCGTCATCGGACTCTGTGCCGGAATCATGATCATCGTCCGCCTGCGAAATATACAAATACATGAGGATTCGTGATGATATTGAGCGACTCGTGTCACGTTCGAAGGCTCGAGTTATTCGACGGACGTTCGATGAATTATATATATATTCATAACAGAACATTTTTCATGTGATTGAAATTATGAATGAATACTGCGGTCGAGTGAATATTTGGCCGAGCCCAAGAATTAGTCGTTTGAAAATAGCTTGGTTCGAAATTTACAAATGTTGTGGAGAAAGAAAAATGAAATATAAAAATATTCTCGTAGTGGTCAAACCTTGAATTCTAATACTAGAAATGTATATAACATTATTTGATACTTTTTTCTCGTTTGTGGTGTTGTAGCTCCTTATGGGAGAAAGGATCATTTCCTCAATTGTACAAAATTTGTAGAGTTCCTTCTCAAGAATTTTACAGATTCATGAAATAATTGAGATGGTCGAGAAATATTGATGAAATTTGAATATCGCAAGAGAGTCAAACGTATGTCTCGAATAACACATAATTTTGAAGTGAATGAATTTCACCTACACGAGCTCCGAACGCGACTGTTTACACTCCCATTCACTATATACGCACGAGACACGTGTTCGTACAATCATTGACGTTATCGCGCACCAAAATAATAAAATCATCTTTGCCATTCGTCACAATCAAAACTTTAAATCGTCCTGATTATTTTTTGCCATTGTCATCTCTGGATTTCCAACGAGTCGTATCACACAATCATATCTGATGTATCGTTCAAAAATAATTCAACGGAAATATTACGTTTGAGAAACGATGTATCCGAACCGATTAAAATCATATCTGGAAACTTAATTTTTATCCGGTTGTAAATTGAAACATTAATTAAAAAAAACATTTTGCAACGAGGTAAATTGTAAATCACATGTACGAGTATTTTTATTTCAATTTTACGGGTTATTCTCGAAATTCTTCCAATCTCATATATTTTCGGTCAAGACACACTATACCGACTACTGCGAGTATATATTAATCAATAGTATTGCCAACATTCGCTAAGCGATGAATAATGTAATCTCACGTCGTATAGAGCTCTCTTTATTTAACGTTTTTCCTCTCGCGCGCGCGCGAGCCGCATTTTATTTTGCTTCGAAGCATCGTTCCCGACCAATCTCGTGTGTAGGAGTTGAGAATAATCAAGCAAGAAGAAAACTGTCTCGAACGCGAACACAAATACTTGTATATAGGAGAACATTGCGTTGCGGGTATATACATGTGCCGATGCAAAAATAAAACCAAATTGACGATAACAGGTATTATGCAGTGCTAAATCAACGACCTCATAATAAAGTTATGGATGAAACGATAAAACTTACGTCACGCAATATACCTTTAATACTGGTTATTAAATTACTATACCACACGCACACACGATGCTCTAATCGGAGTTGAACATTTCTCGAGCGCTCGCGTTCCATTTTCCGCTCGAGTCCTTCCCCGCGCTCGCGCAGCATACACACACGGACAAAAAGGAAACTCGAGCAAGTAGTAACGAGGCATTGAACAAGAATCGCCGAGTGAACCGAGAGCCACACACACACATATTGATCATACTCCGCGGGCCGAATCGATATCGCACGAAATATATAAGTCCGCTTTCCATCGCAAAAATGCCCGTGTCACTCCGTGTGCGTGTGTGTCCTGAAGACGCGGGGGCGCGCGCGCGCGCGTTACGAGCTGTTCGCCCGCGCGCGCACTTGCTTTCAACTCGAGCTGGCATATATATACGATATACATCAGGGCGATTTGATCCGCGCGGTCGCTTATCTGCGCCTTGCATGTATATACCACGCTGCACGTACGCTCGATACAGCTTGATATATGCAGAAAGAGAGAGAATTCGCGTTTGTTATGGGAGCGCATCGGCGCGCGCGCGCGGGCGGAAGACGCGAGAGCTAGCGGCTCGACATAACCTCTCTCTCGCGGTGCGCCAATACACACACACATATATATGTATAAGCGGGGGGTGTCGGTGAAAGAGTGCGGAGAGATAGGTGTACAGTAGGATGTGTGGGCGGCTCATAGGTACGTACGCGTGTGTGTCTCACCTTGTCGTGGAGGTTGTTGGGGTCCTCGTTGAGCGAGTGCGTCCTGAGCTTGTGCGTGAGGAACTTGAGCATGCCGGGGTCGAGGCCCGCAGCAGCCGCTGCCGGCACCTCGCCGCTCATCTTGGCCACACACACACACGGGCAGAGCTGATCAGCGGCGCATCATCATCCTCCTCCGCGGCGGCTCCATCCCTGCAACACGTACGCACACCCGCGCCACTCGGTTACATACACGTATAACTGTGGGTGTAAATTCGCACGGGGACACTACTCTCGTCGTCGTTCACCACCACACGCCGGTCATATGTGTGTCTCGAGCGCGCACCACCGACGTGTTATATGTTTATTGTGTGTATATATCTGCCGATGCAGTGCAGCACGCGCGAGAGCTGCCGCTGGACTCGAGGCGCAGCGCTCGCGGCAACTCGACACTATAGCCGAGAGTCGTCGTCTCTCTCTCTCTCTCTCTCGAGCGAGTGTATTATACTGCGCGGGAGAGGGAGGAGGCCGTCTACTACTACTATACACGCGTTACACTGCAGCGCACGCAGCTCGTTCCGCGCTGGGAGACCGACACCGCTGAGACTACTTATATACACGCCTACACTAGCATCCCCCGTGTATAACTTGTGTGATAGTAAATTCACACGTTGATAATATGGATTGAACGTTATACTGCAGTGGATTTTTTTCCGCTTCGATTTTCAAAACTCGAGTCAGGATTTGTCGTGGTTCCGTTCTCTGGCCGAGGAATCGAATGATATTCCGATCTCCGCAACACGTAATAAGCGAATAGCAGGTAAAACAATTGGAACGTTGATAAATTAGAACATTTATGAGCGATCGACGCGGTAGCAAGCGACATTTTCATAGAAAAAATATATGCCGGTAGGAGTCATGGGACGAAAATGATAAGAACGTCAATTTCATGATATTGTTAACTTCCGAAAACAAAAGATTGATATTCCGCACGAGTTAGGGTAATTTTTCATCAACATGGACATTATTGTCCCTTAAAGTTCCATCTGAGATTCGGTAAAAGAAATTGTGAATGGCCATCACCTAAATAAACTCGACGTATTAGTTCGAAAATAAATAAGTGCTTACAAAGTTCCGTACTCTTGGTGATTCGAGCCACGCTACGACGATGTCAGCTCTGGTTCCACTTGAAATTACTGGCAAAGTTTGCCGGAAATCTCCGGCAAAAACAAAAGTTACGTCTCCCATCGTCTTATTGGACGATCTTCTTCAAGAGTACAATTGAGGGTTTCAAATCGGTGAGTTATTGTGCATTCACCCCCCACAATACGTCTCGTATCCAGCTAAATTTTAATCCTCAATTGCTATAAGAGTATTGTGTTTGTTTTGTTCGATTGATTCGGCGTGATATTTTATTCTGCAAGTCGCGTAGTTATTTAACTGGTAAATCAATTTAATTTCTTCTGCGGGATTCAATTATGGAGCAAACCTATCTGGATAAAATGACCGTTGCGAACATCTAATGGAAAACGAACGAGCGCGGAGTAATGATGACCAAAGCAACAGTCCTTAGAATAATTTAAGCTTCTATTTTGCTTTCTCAAAGGGAAAGCTTTGTAATGGGGCAAAAATCGGCCCACCGAATCAGACCTCGGGACATCGATTTTCGTGATCTACGGGTCGAAAAACATGGAAATCCAAAAGTGTCTGTATGTATGTATGTGTGTGTGTGTGTGTGTGTGTGTGTGTGTATGTGTGTGTGTATGTGCGTCCCGTTTTTTTTCGTCCACGATAACTCTCGAAGGAATGGTCCGATCGTCCTGAAATTTTGCACACAGGTTAATCGCGGCAAAATCTCGGGCGAGTTCAATTTTCAGCGAAATCTGTTGTTTATTTCCTTAGCAACCGTTGTTAAGGTGTCTATTTTTTCGTTTCTTTCGTCCACGATAACTCCCGAAGGAATGATCCGATCGTCTTGAAATTTTGCACACCGGTTAGTTGTGACAAGATCTAGTCCGAGTTAAATTTTCAGCAAAATCCGTTGGTTATTTCCCTAGCAACCGTTCCTAACGTGTTTTCTCACAAATCCTTATGAGTGCTCATTGGGACAAGCCGGAAAATCAGTTTTAAGTCACACTCGATGGCCAAGGACACTGAATTGTTGTATTTGCTCCATAGCAACGGTTGTTTACCTCCCTAGCAACAGTTACGAAGGTTGGAAATCATTAATTTATGACCCATTTCCATCATTTTCGACGGCAAAGGACACAAAATCTTCCCAATTAGCTCCTTAGCAACCGTTGTTTACCGCCCTAGCAACCGTTGCTAAGGGGAAGAAAAATTCATGTAAGTTTCGTTTCCAGTATTTTCAACGTGCTATAGATAAAATTGGGAAAATTTGGTGTCTTTTGCCGTCGAAAATGATCAAAATAGATTTTGAATTGATCATTTCCAACCTCAGCCACCGAAAATGATCAAAATGAGTCTTCAAGTTTGCTAAATACAGACTTAAGGGCAGGATGGATCGATTTTAACCACCATTAAACCGTATGACAGTCACAAGATGAATTGATCGAAAAATTAAGCAGGTCCAAATGTCTCGCATCGTGTATAACCTAGAACCGTTTGCTTTGTTGCATTTGATCAAATAATAAGAGAGCCCGGGCAGACATCAACAGTCGCGACAAAGTTTGGTCAATTGAAAAAGAACGACACTTTACACAGTCACGAAGATACGAATTGAACTGATTAAATAATATTTTTGTAATTTTTGAAAAATAAATGATAGTATCTACGCTAGTGGAATGGTGAAAATACAGGTTTGGGATGCGTTTGTGGGTGATGTTGAAGCCTCTTTGAGAAAGCATACTGCTAAGGCACTTGGCAGCGGTTTTTTCAATTCCAATGATTATCATATTTTGGGCTTTCTTAACGATATACAGGCGAGGCGAAAGGGGGATAAAGAACCTTTCACCCAAAAGAAAGAACACATTTCATTTTCGCAACAAGAGCGGGTCACGTTCGTCAATTCTCAAAATCTCCAAAGTACATATATACACCTATACGAGTGAGGGGCGGACGCGAAACGGGCAGCGACGCCTCCTCGGCGAGTTTTTTTTGCTTTCTCAAAGGGAAAGCTTTGTAATGGGGCAAAAATCGGCCCACCGAATCAGACCTCGGGACATCGATTTTCGTGATCTACGGGTCGAAAAACATGGAAATCCAAAAGTGTCTGTATGTATGTATGTGTGTGTGTGTGTGTGTGTGTGTGTGTGTGTATGTGTGTGTGTATGTGCGTCCCGTTTTTTTTCGTCCACGATAACTCTCGAAGGAATGGTCCGATCGTCCTGAAATTTTGCACACAGGTTAATCGCGGCAAAATCTCGGGCGAGTTCAATTTTCAGCGAAATCCGTTGTTTATTTCCTTAGCAACCGTTGTTAAGGTGTCTATTTTTTCGTTTCTTTCGTCCACGATAACTCCCGAAGGAATGATCCGATCGTCTTGAAATTTTGCACACCGGTTAGTTGTGACAAGATCTAGTCCGAGTTAAATTTTCAGCAAAATCCGTTGGTTATTTCCTAGCAACCGTTCCTAACGTGTTTTCTCACAAATCCTTATGAGTGCTCATTGGGACAAGCCGGAAAATCAGTTTTAAGTCACACTCGATGGCCAAGGACACTGAATTGTTGTATTTGCTCCATAGCAACGGTTGTTTACCTCCCTAGCAACAGTTACGAAGGTTGGAAATCATTAATTTATGACCCATTTCCATCATTTTCGACGGCAAAGGACACAAAATCTTCCCAATTAGCTCCTTAGCAACCGTTGTTTACCGCCCTAGCAACCGTTGCTAAGGGGAAGAAAAATTCATGTAAGTTTCGTTTCCAGTATTTTCAACGTGCTATAGATAAAATTGGGAAAATTTGGTGTCTTTTGCCGTCGAAAATGATCAAAATAGATTTTGAATTGATCATTTCCAACCTCAGCCACCGAAAATGATCAAAATGAGTCTTCAAGTTTGCTAAATACAGACTTAAGGGCAGGATGGATCGATTTTAACCACCATTAAACCGTATGACAGTCACAAGATGAATTGATCGAAAAATTAAGCAGGTCCAAATGTCTCGCATCGTGTATAACCTAGAACCGTTTGCTTTGTTGCATTTGATCAAATAATAAGAGAGCCCGGGCAGACATCAACAGTCGCGACAAAGTTTGGTCAATTGAAAAAGAACGACACTTTACACAGTCACGAAGATACGAATTGAACTGATTAAATAATATTTTTGTAATTTTTGAAAAATAAATGATAGTATCTACGCTAGTGGAATGGTGAAAATACAGGTTTGGGATGCGTTTGTGGGTGATGTTGAAGCCTCTTTGAGAAAGCATACTGCTAAGGCACTTGGCAGCGGTTTTTCGCTCGTGCTTCTATACTATAATAGCCATGGGCTCTGGCGCGCGCGTGTGCGTCACCCCTATATACCCGGGCCAACTCCTTCTCCGGCCGCAGCACCGATCGCCGCTCCTTGCCTGGCGCGCGCGCGCACCAGCGCCAACTTGTTTACTATTTTTCCCCGTCGGCCGCGCGGCCCCCATTGTTCGCCGGCCCGCCGTGTCCGCGCGCGCTCAATGGGATAGAAAAAGGCCTACGAGCGCCAAACGACTAACGAATTTCCTCCGCTGCGCAGTAATACACGCCAGGTGCGCGCACAGTCGTCGTCGTCGTCCTCGTCGTCGTCCGCTTTTCTCCGAGGGGATATCGCGCGCTTTCTCAGGGACGAGGCCTCAAAAGGAACGACGCCTGCGTGATTTTCCCCCTTGTCACGCTGTGCCGGGCGGATAGGAATTTTTCCGTTGACGCGGGAGCAAGGGTTCGGTGGTTTCGTGCCGAGACTCGGGAGTGTTATTAGGACTTCCGCGATTACCAAAACGAACGTCTAAGAGTCTGTGAGCGAGTGGGGAGGGAAGATTTACGATGAAAACTAATCTCCCGGTCGCGTGTTCAATAGTGCTCGGATTTCATTTCTTCTTTACAATCTCGTCTTTGTCATCAAAGGTTATTAGGGTGTAAATGACGATGATGATTTAGATCGATTGACAAACCGAATGAAGGGAAAATCTCAAAAGAATTGTATTCTCTGTCTGTTGTACGTTTGCGTCAAAGAACTCTATACACGCGCGTCACGACTTTGTTTTCACTGCAAGGCTGCGCCGCGGTATAATGGATTTGCCGCATCCATATCAAATTGGAAAATGCGTGGATGAATTCGACTGTAATATATCAAAGGCGATGGATTATTCTCGAATTCAGCGACCGCACGCACGAAACATCAGCGAGTCGAAGTGCCAATATTTTTCCTCCCAAGCGTATGCCGAATAAAGATGGGACGGTTGACGGGGGGAAAAAATCCATCCCCGCAAAATTCAATGTCAATATCGTCCCTGTGAATAATTGAAATGAAAAAGCAAAAGAGAAAAGACAAAGATGGAAAAAGTCATTGTCAAAGAGAGAACGAAACCCATGAAAGATGCGCGGCAAGTTCCATAGCTCGGGCCAAGCGAAAAAAGATTTTTTTTTTGTTTCGGGGAACGAGGAGAGAACGAAAGGCGGTGCACATGCACTTTTTAATGCTCGCGAGCACTGGTTTATACCTGGGCGCGATTCATCGCTGCCTCGCCGTCAGTTTGTATTCTTTTTTTTTTTTTAACGCACCGCGCTCGCTCCGGGTGTATTGAATGGCGCGCGTTTCTCTCTGATGCGTTCTTTTTCTCCTCTCTTTTCTTCTTTTCCTCGCCGGTGGAGATTTACGATGGACGATCTTTGCAAAAGAATTTATCAAATCACGCTGCTCTCCCCCACAAACAATGAGAACAGTAATAATCCGAGCTTGTGCAGCGATCAGGTTTACGGTGAAAATCGAAGGGAACGGGTCGTATCACGCGAAAGAGCTTGGCTTGAAAAATATAAGGATGAACTCGATGAGACGCGGAAGTGGGTTCGCTATCGCTCATCTTCTATCAAAATCAATAATCCACCGCCTCGCGAAGACTTCGTTCCTCACGTGAAGTTCATTCGCTGGCACTGACACACGTGAGGGATTATAAAGTTGAGCTTTCACCGAAGTTGGCTATCAACGTTGCGAACTTTAGATACATGAAAAAAATTCGATCGATGTTTCCTCAACAATTACTACTATTACAATATTACTGCAATGTTATTACAATAAAGTCTCGACTCGTCCGCATATTCGAAATCGCGAATGCCTAAATATGAGCGTATACAAAAGAGTACGTATATACACAAAATCAATCTACGCCAAAACTATTATATAGCGAGCTTTTGACAGAAGAGGATGGCGGGCGAATGACTTTATGTAAAATATCCACGTCCCGGAAAAGTCCCCTCCAAAATCCCTCCAAATACGATGAGAACGTATGTGCATTCGCGCATATCAGTATAGAAGGATCTCTCGCAACGTACATAACAAGACGCGGGCTTAACCTTCGCGAAAGCTTTTTGCAACCCAAAGACGCACGCATGGCTTTTTTCCCCCGGGGTATAAATCGGCTCAGCCGTCAATATCGAATCGAAGCCTCGGTAGAGAGTATAATAACAGTCCCGGGCAGGCAGCTCCCTAAATCAATGGCTCGGGCGCGCGCGCGCGAGGCCGAAAGTGCAGAGCCCAGCATCTCAAGGTCTCTCTCGTCGCGGGAGAGGAAAGGACGTGTGGGTCGGAGGGGGTGATATCGCGCGCGCGTCCGCCCGCTCGAGAGAGAGAGAGAGAGAGAGAGAGAGTCGGAGCGCAGCGCGCACGTCGCGCCATTGATCGGCCGAGATAGTATATATGCGGCAGAGGAGAAAAGCTTTCTCCTCCCCGCGCAACACGCACGCTCTATACCTGTATAACGAGTATGTATATATAACGGCAAGCGCGACTTTCCTCGCGTATACGCAGGCTCGCGCGGTGAATGGGTCACGCCCACAAAGAGTACTACGGCGGCGGCGGCGGCGACGGGTGACCCCCGACCTCTGCGCGGGGCCTCACGCGCGCGTGCATATAGCGAAACCAACAGTAGCACCTCCCCCCTCCACCCCGAGGGCTTCGAACCGGCCTTTTACGTCCGCGGAAAGCCAATTCCGTTTTCTCTCGCATGTAACATTGAACAGCAGCTCGATCATCACGGCTCGCTTGAAAATTCCCCAAGTCAGGGGTTGACGGGGTGGTTTTCTTTGTTCCATTCACAGGACCCGCGCGTACGCTGTATATCGCGGGGAGTGCTTGCATGTATATATATGCTCGCACTCGACGGTTCTTTATACTTTGTACGTATTTTTACCTCCCCTGTGTATCTGTTTTTGATTATTCAGTATATGCGCAGACCCGGACGCTCGAGGAAGCTCTTCTGGTGATCATACCTTGCTGAACTCAAGAGCCCCCCTCGAAAATAACCATATCAACTCGTCAATAGAGGACAGGTAGACTGGAATGCAACCGAGTAGCCGAGCGTCGCGCGGTTTCGTACCGAGCTCGTCTTCCTCCTCGACTCTATAAATAATCGTAATAAACGCGTATCCTGTGCTATAGACACACGGCAGCAGCGAGAAGGAAATCCACTACACTGGAGGCGTCCCGAGCATCCGCACAGCTGCCGCTCGGGGCTCGGATCCACGCGCGTATACACAGCGAACCCCTCCGATATACTCTTTCCCCAGAAGCCAAATATACATATATATATATAGGTGTGCAGGTAATGAAAAAGCCAATCGGTTCGATACGCCGTTCGCCGATGCACACCGCTGCCGAGCAGCAGCACCGAGCGTGTTTAAAAACCGCCCGGGATTCAGCCGGGTGGGGGGAGGGTAGGCGCATGCCACATCTATCTATATGCACGCACACGCTCGCGCGCTCTCGGAGCTTCCCGAAACTCACCTGATACGCGGCGCAAGGTTGTCTCGTCGCCGGAACAGCCGCGGCGAGCAACTGCTCTGTATAATTCGGGCACACCGCACTTGCAGCACTCGCTCTGTCGCGCGAATACACTATATATCGTCGGGAGTAAATATATAAACACACGTACGCGGCACCGCGACTGCACTGCACGCACGTCGTGTATACATAGATGCGTGCACGTATATATATACGCACGCGGGGAGAGAGAAAGGAGCGCCGCGCGGCTGGGCGCCGACACTGCAATGGCGCTGGCTAGCTCTCTGCAGCTCTCTGATGCTCTCTCTCGGGGGGCTGCGGCTGCTGCTGCTGCTGAGAGAGCAGCCGCCGCCGCGCGCATCAGCACTGCACACACAAAGCGCGAGCTGCAGCGCGCATGCACGGGCCGATTTTTTGCCACGCTTGCGTACTACGCGCCCCCACGTGTTTTGTACGAGAGCGCGCGCTCTCTCTCTCTCTCTCTTTCTCTCTTCCTCTCTCTATCTCCCCCCCCCCCGCCCCACTCGCCGGGCCACCCCGCGCACACGCGAGAGGCTCTCCTCTCTTTCTCGCTCCGTGACCCATCAGGAATGTCGGTGCGACGCAGATCTCGCGCGCGTGCACGTGTGTGCAACCGTATACTGTGCTTATGCACACGCACGCACACGTCGGCGCACTTGAGCGAGCCGCGGTACGTCTGGGATGCTGCACGCCGCGCGCCCGCGCACCGAAATATATATGCAGCTCGGATTTTTGCCTTATTCGCGTATTTTTCAAGCGACGAAACGATATTTGTTCCCTCGTTTTATTATCCTTCTGTATTATCGGCCCGTTCTGTATACATCGTTCAAATCTCACTTTTGAGTGGGATTGTTTATGTCTGTGGCAATTCCAATGCTTAATTGTAATCTTGCAGGAAACAAATCTTGGCGAATTTCGTGTGAACCGTTCTCGTTGCGCACGATTGCATCTCTTCTGTAAATGCGATGATACTTTCCGGAACGTTCGACTTGCCGCTGATTCACTTCGGGGTTGAGTCGTGATGAATACTTTTTCTATTACGTCGCGTTAGTTAAGCAATCTATTACTGATCAGATATTTGGGACATTCAAACTGCAAAGATTAGAGAAGCCAATTTTTTTTCTTTTTCAAGTTATTATTCATTTAATATTACTTGTTTATACCTTAATTTCAATGAAACATATTTACATCGTGTTAATTCTGACATTAAATCTGATTTAAATCAAAATAATTAAATATACATAAAAAGGCATTACACGTCGTAAGTGTATATAGCATTTATCAATATTTACAAAAGTATAAAAAATCTGAATGAGTCATAAATTTACAAACGGATTTCACTAAATCTACACGTAATGCGTCGCCGCTATTTTATCCATTGAACACAAAAGTTCACACTGGAGTGTCTCTTTCACTTGTACCACAATAGTCGTCTGACCACGATCGCACTAGGTGATTCCCAACATATGTGGAATTTCATTAAAGCTGTGTATAAAGTAGTACAAATATTGTTCATGACGCACTACTAGGAAATAGACAAGGAGGCGATTGGGCTTCCTTTATAACTGCGTCTCGGGCTTGATCTTTGTGCGAACGAGCTGATTGGATCGCAGGACACCACCTGAGATGGAAGCCTGGAAATTTTGATTATTGCACGAATTAATGCTCAATTCGGCTGATGTGCCGTTCTCGAGCCCGTAGGACCTTCTATTGCCTCCTGCAGAACTGTACATTTCCGGCATTGGCCGAATGTGCAGCTCTGAGTCCGTTTCCTCCTCGTTATCTGCACTATCTACGTCACCTGCAATAAAATTATATTTATTGATGATCAAAAAGAGAAAATTATCGGATGGACCAAAAATAATGTATTTTCTATTGCAGGAATCCGCTAAACGTACCATCAGAACTGTTAGTAGAAGGCAAATAATATCGCGAGCCCGTGTATCTTCCCTCTCGTCGCTCGTTATTTTTATTCTGGTACTTGAATTCTTGCGGTAACGTGTAACTTCGTGGCAATGATATTTGACTACCCTCGATGTCACTGACATCTTCGTCATCGGGACCTTCGTCTTTGGACGTTTCTTCTAACCCATTCTGATCGTTGCACAACCTAATTTGGATAAGAGAAAAATTTTTTTTTTTCAAATTTCCCATGAGCAATGCAATTTTGGAGATCATGTGACAAACTAAGACCAATAGCTGTATAAAACTTACCTGTGATTCGCAAGCATGGGTGGACTCCAGTGAGAGTAGTGGTAAGGCAGACACCTGGGTGCAAGTAAAATCTCAGAATTGTCGAGCGTCTTTTTTAATGGTCTATTCCAAGCGGTTGTAGGATGCGCCGAAGGGTAATACGATGAAGAAGGTGGTGGCGGAAGCAGACAATGCATTTTAACAGGTGGCCAGGATGTCATCGAACTGACGATAACACCGTTTTGACTCGGAAGATTCGTACTTGGGGACACCGTCAGCGGCGAATTCGGCGATGTGTGCAGCTTTGTGTTGGGAGGCCGTTGCTGCTTCGACGCTGAAGGATTTGAAGAGAAGGACGAAGTTGATGGTGGTGGTACGAGTTTGCCTTCTTTGATCTCCTCCTGGATAGCTCGCAATTCACGAAGCTGCTGTTGCTTCTTTTCGCGCAGTTTCTCGTGGATGAGGTTTACACTTAACGAGCCACCTATCGTTGGATCAGAGTCGTTTTTCTCTCGCGTCAAGTCTTCTTCCTGAAAATTAAATTCCAAACGATTCCCAACTTTAGCAAAAGCTTACAAACACTCGGACATAGAGATTTTTCTATAAAAATGATAATTACATTATTCAAAGTTGGAATGGGTAAGGGCCTTTTCCAAAATGGGATTAGATTAGGTCCATTGCCGTTTCCATTGATCCACTTATTATTAGCATCTGTTAGAGTTGTCATTTGGATATGAGGCTGCGTCGGAGGTGGCACAAAAGTAGTTGGCTTTTTCTTTTTACGATTGTGATTAGTGACAGCCGGATTGGCAAATCTACAATTGAACACGCCGGGGATACCACCGTTGCTCAACTTCGTTTTTCGCATTCCAATCGCATTTTGATTTTTGTCGTCGAATCCATTCATGTGCTTTTCTTGAGAAGCATTCTGGAAACAAAATTTCGTACGTTACATCAAGCGATTCATTCTCATCTAACAAATGTTTATATTTATCGAAGAGTAATATACCTGATGAGACAATGTCGTTCTTCCACCGGCTTCATATCGCAATCGTCTAACATGAAAAAATCTGTAAATAAATAATATTGAGATGTCAGTTTTAAAATCCTATAAGTGAGCATTCTACCGATTTAAGGAAAGGCTAATTACCTATAGTACAATCCCATGAAAAATATACCACCAAAAAATAATGCTAAGAGTGTAAGTATTAGAGTCACTGGGCGGGCATGGCGATGCATCTCACTTCCACTTACACCAGCAGCCCATACTCCCATTAGTAAACTATTCTCGAGGAACATAACAGAGTAGAAAATAATCTGAAAACAGGAAGTCAATACGTCAATAATCCATAATCAGAATATTTATTTATTCTTCCCGTGATGCTTCGCGGAATGAGGACAGTTCAATTTTGAGAATTGAACGACTTGATTATTGACCGAATATCTCAAAGGAATCGAAACGTCAGACTAAATTGGCTTTATGCTTGCATCTACGTTCTTGAAAATCAGCTCGACAAGTTTCACCGTGACTGGCGACGCCGAGTTGTCAATCTTTCCTAGTCGGTCGGAATAAAATTGGAATTGCTGCTGAGGACGGACAATACGACAGTGAAAAAAGCGTGAAGCAATAGCGCACCATTTTCTGCCGATGATTCGTCTCGTGCAGGTTGACGTAGGCGAATACGTAAACAAACGCGAGCATTGATGCGATGGCAAGCTTCCTGCCAAGGGGCAGTTTCTCGTCGCCGCGGAACAGGCCGTCGGGCGTGATGAGGAGCCAGGTGAGCATGGAGAGCCAGTGGAGGGCGACGACGATGACGAGCCACTGGCCGCCGTATATGGAGGCGTAGGCGACGAGCGCGCCGACCCTGGCGCTGACGGTGCCGAGGCGCCAGGCCAGTTGGGCCAGCACACCCAGCCACGTGAGCACGAGCCGCTCGAGGTTGCGCAGCCTCGCCGCGCCTTTGCTGAACGACGCGACGGCCCAGCAAACGCTCCAGAGCGACAGGCCCGCCGAAACGGCCGTCAGCTCGGCCAGCTTAGCGTCGGCGGCCCTAGCCGGTCTGACCACCCCCTCGCCTAGCTCCGACTCGTCTCCCAGCTCGCCCGAGCCCAGCCCGGTAGCCAGCAGGTACACCTGCAGCAGCAGCATCGGCGCGGCTTCGCAGAATGCGTGCACCAGACGTAACATGCACAGCTCTCGCACCTGAAACACGAGGTATTGAAGGATTACAGAGGCGATCGTTGAAGGATATATCTCATCCGTCTCTTTTTACCGGCACTAATTTAAAAAAAATGAAATGAAATTTCAAAATTTCAAATGTAGGTTCAAATGTAGGTCAGTCCAATGTACAGCCTCTCGCATTCTTAGTTTACTTACGACTTTTCGGTTATTTTCTTAATATGAGTAAAATTTAATCACCCTGTCGAAAATATTCGTACGAAAATCAATATGGAAATGCGTCCAAAAACGCCGTATGGATATCCATATACGGATTTCTGAAGGCGAATTTTTATGCCGATTTGATACATAAGGATCGGTACGTATTGCCGTACGGTTCACCGTACGATTTTCAGTAGGAGAATTTTTCTGGTGGAATGTTTAATGAAATTATGTGTGGATTTCCGTAAAGATTTCTATGAGGGAACTTTGAAACTAAAATAATACGTGAAAATCAGTACCGATTCCAGTGCGGTTTCCGTACGGAAATACGTACTGATATCACTTCGGATCTTTTATATGTATCAAATCAGCATAAAAATTTGTCTACAGAAATCCGTACAGAAATCCGTATGGATATCCATACGGTGTTTTTTGATGAATTTCTATAGTGATTTCCGTACGGATTTCCGAAAGTATATTTTCGACAGGGCAGATGTAACAAGTATAAATATATGCACACCAAGTTGTATCATAATGAATGCGGAGAATATGGCTACTATGAAGTTCAAAGTATCATCTGTCAAAGTTTACATCCGGCCTCTGCACTGAATTTACGCTTAGAGACTCTCTTCAGAACCTATGACTAATTAGCACTCATTTTTATCATTAAAATTCGACCAATAATTCGTTAATTTTATATCAACATGTTAGCCGTGATTGAGCTCGGAGATTATTCTTCAATGAGGCTTACGTTGAATAATTTGAAATAATTTGTTGATAACACCTTTTGGCGGAATACTCACTTCGTGTTTGACGTAGGTCAAGTCCACCGGTATAAAGAGTTTGAAATATCGCCACAAAACTCCAATCTGCGTCCCGTGAAGCAACAGCACGCATCCTACAATCCAATTGACAGTCTTTTTTTCCCCATTCATATCACAGTCAGAGTTAACGTTCTTCTTCAGCTTGCCCCTCGCTCCCCAAAGGTACCATTTAACGCTGAGTATCTGGAAGGATTGCAAAAAAAATACACCTTATAATATCGTATAATCACACGCATCAACATCATGGTATCGAGTGATAAAAATGACGTAATAATTTGACATCGAAATATCAGGAGAATCGTTCGACAAAACACTATCGTCTATGGAGATGTTCGAAGAAAGCAATATAAGTGATACAAGTGCATATATATGTACATATAACTGGATGCAAAACGAGAATCTCGTGGCTCAAATAAAAGACTTGCGAAATCCGATGAATCACAATAATATATACGCATACACGCGCGCGTACAGCGATTGGGAATTTCTCGTAGAGATTCGAAATCCGGTTCTCCTCGTTTCTCTCGGCCTTTTAAAAACGCGCCCGTTCGCCAATGATATTCGGCCGACGAGGTATCGGTCGCGCGCACAGAGGAGCGACTGAGGATCGAGAATATACACACATATACATATATGTATATATACACATACCTGCGAGACGAGGAGCGAGGTGACGACAAAGAAGACGCTGACGGGGAAGAGGGAAGCCGGGGCGTCCGGGTGGTGGGCGAGGGCGTAAGCCATGGCCAGGTCGAACACTATGTCGCAGAAGTAAGAGGCGAGCGATATTATGTTGAACAGCACGTCGCACAGTGGCAGGAACTCGTGCTGCTGCTGATGAAGGTGGTGGTGGTGTTGTTGTTGTTGGGTTTGTTGTTGGGCAGGAGGTAGTGGCCGCTGCTGGTGTCGCTGCTGCTCGGCCATAATGGGCCTCCGTTACCCATTTGGACCGGATCGACAGCCGCTCTGCACTCTCTATCCTCACCCGACCGCTGCGGCTCGAACTTCGCCTTGCTCCAAATAACTGCTCTCGAGCAAACACACACCCCTTTATAACATATGAGATCACTCGATTCTGTACATTCGCGCGGGATCAATCCAATGCGCGATTCGAGGATTTTTTTCGAGTGTAAAATCTTAACGAGATGTATTATGCGCCGCACGACGCGAATTCAAATCGATCGAGCTTCGTAAAAGTGTATCGTGCCGCGCGATCCGTTGAAATTCGCGGAACGATGCCTATACGCACATATATAATAATCAAGCGATCGGTCAACGATCGCAACGACCGATTCGGTTTGTCACTCGAATGGCTGTATATACGAACGAGGTGGAAAACACTCGATGCGGGTTTCACTGTCGTGGGGTCGCGGGTCACGCGCGCACTGCATCAACCGCGAGCCAACGCTTCGATACTCTCGCGTATAATAAGTACTTATATTGGGTCACAACACGGCGGCGTGGAGGCTTTAACACAATATACGTGGAGTATTTGAGAGGCACTGCTGCCGATCGTTGGGCGCGCGCGGCCATCAAGTGCTCTCCGTCCGATTGGAATGAAAAAGAAGGCAAGAGTTGCTCACCGCATTCCTGTGGGATCAGCTAGTTGGAAGTAGCAGCAGCATCAGCAGCAGCTGCAGCAGCTGCAGGAGCAAGCTTATGTTGGCCGACCTGAGACATAGTCTGCTCTCTCTCCCTCTCTCGCTCGCCAGGCTGCAGCGCGCGCTGCTCGCTCGCGGCGGTCCCGTGCTGGAATGCCAGGAATCCCGCTCCGCCGCAAGGCCCCAGACGCGGTCCTCTCCTCTGCCTCTCTCGCTCTCGTGCGCGCGCGCCGCGGCTCACCGGCTCTGCTGCTGCTGCATGTCCTGCATGCGCTGCACAGCTATACACTATACTTAACCACGGTCCTCCTCTGCTCCTCGATTACACCTGGTGCTCCGCACTCCTCCTGCAACCGGCATCCGGACTTGTGCCAGCACGCTCGGGAGTAAGGGGCGCGCGAGCTGATATACAATTTTCACGCGCTCGCGACTCTGGCAGCGCGAGAGGAGGACTCGACGAGAGCGCGAAGGATCGGCAGCGTCGACTGCGCCACCACCTTTCCACCGACGCAGTCCTCCGAGGAATGCGCGATTTCTCTCTCTCTCTCTCTCTTTCTATATCCACCACGGCACCACCACCACTCACTCTCTCATATACAGAGAAAGCTGAGGAGCCAAGGCGCGCAGCAGCGCACTCGTGTGCGTATATAAATATATATATACTTATGAGCCAGTCCCTTACGGTAAATCGCACGCACGCGCGACAATTTCTACATCTCTCGGTCTCTCCTTTTTTATAATGCCTCGTATATAGTGTGCCTTCCTCCTTTACCAGCTTCGTCCGTCCTTATCTTGCGCGGCGACGTCCTCAGCTCTCTTGCTCTTATTTGGATTCCGACTGAATATTTTTCTTCCCTCTCTCTCTCTCTCTCTCTCTCTCTCTGCCTCTGTCTCTCGATCAACGCTGACGTTCGCTCTACTCCTTTTTTATTTTGTAAAAACGCCTGTATTATAGCCGTTTACGCATCCTAATAGTTATATCTGACAAGGCCAAGCGACAGGATAACATTATATACATGTAGATTTGGCTGCTCTCGTTCTGTATTCGAGAATCACATATCGGAGACGCTGGTTATGAATTTTACTTATGACGCGGTTCTTCATCCATTGCTTTTTAAAGACATTCTTTTACATTCCGAATCATAAGGACTCTAATAGACCGTTTTGCTTGGTTGTCATCGAAAAAATTCCTGCATGTTTACAGATCAAAATGATTCAACATTCAGAGAACTTGAAATTTTGTGCTTCAGTGAGATGAGAGAAAAAGTGTACAAATACTGTTTCCAAACATGGAGAGGTATCCTCCAAATGAACGTTATTTGTAAACAAGAGTGACGGGTTTTTTCTTTTGAAAGAATCAAAATAAAGAAATCAAAATGCATCATAATTTATTCTTTATATACAAGAAATTCATGAAACAGTTCCCAATACATAAAGAAACGGATTGAAAGTGTATAAATACATGTAAAAGTAAAAGTCTACCAAAATAATTTTGGGTATATAATATATGTAAATAAATCTTCAAAATTATTACAATTCACGTTTCCAAATATAAGGGATCTCTTGAAATATTTCTCTTGAAATATTACTTTATCAATTATCATTATTTAATACATTTTACAAAATACACAACTCAATTTTGAGCGATTAATTGTTATGCACAGTTCTATAAAATCATTGCAAAAGAAGCATCGAGGCTCCTCGCTAAATGTACAGTTTGTTTATACATTCACGCAAAACATGCGTTTGTATATAAAATAAAAATAAACTCAACAAATTCTTCAAGTTAATACAAATAGTCTTAGAATACATTTATCGCCTCATATTGCTATAATTTTGTGCAGTTACTTTGTTCGCCTTTTTCAACAATTTTATAAATTGTACGTATTGGGAAGTACATATAAGTAGTCGCTCCATCATAAATGATAGTGACTGAAAACCCCCTCAGGGTTTCAAACAATGTACGGTTTGTTTTGAAAGGTTTTCTTATATGTTAGAGGCTTACAATACGATTTCATTCTTAAAATCTCTAGTCAGCTCTTTGTGCGGCAAAATTATGGAATTCAGCAGTATTTTTTCAGATGCCAAACTTACGCAGGAACCTGGAATAAATAACAAGACATTTTTCTGCTTAGTTCCTTGCAGTAAAACTACCGAAATGTATCAAGTATTGGGCTAGAACTTCATGTTTACAATAAAATGCTTCGTTCTACAGCTTTTGGAGGAATGCAAATTATCAAGAAATATTAATTATATGCATCATAAAGAATCATAAAATGAAATAAAAACTTGAATCAATGTATAATTTTTCGCCATCGACAATCGGTTAAATTGATAGCCAACGACCGGTTTTCAAAGACACAATGTTTTATCTTTTTCAAATTTCTCATTGCAAATTTTTTATATTCTTGTTGTTTGAGAAATATATTCGAAAATATATGTATATTATTGGGTGTGATTTCTGTTTGTTGTTCAAGTATTTTCTTGAAAGTTGAGTTCGCGATTTCCAAAAGAACCTGATAAAATTTAATAAGCATAATGATTTTATTTCGAACAAAAATAACTGCATTTATTTTGAGAAAATTTATCAAAAATCAATTTTTTCAACTCAGCGTGCAAAGTTCGATTCTCACGTTCATTTTACGTGCGCAAAGTACATTCTTTTACGCCAAGAAAAAATTTGCACTTCCCACGCAAACCAAACACGAGTAATCAAATTTCTGATATTCGGTAGAATGAACAGTGTGTGTGAGAAACATGAATAACTATGATTCTCGACTCGAGCAGTAGTCACTTCGTATGTATCTTACAATTTCATTTCTTGTCTATGAAAATTTACCATTGAACGTTATTTTTCAACACTCGTTATGACATGGCATCATGTGCAAACGAAATTCTCAAGCTCGGAAGAGAATCATCTGTTAATTTTGGGCAAACTATGATTGTCGTATTAAAAACACAGTAACTGTTCTACACCAGCTATCCAAACTTTCGAGCTGTAAATTAAATGACTAATTTTTTATGAAAATAGTCTTGTCAACTCTAATAGGAATACCCTGGTCAAATCTGACGACTCAAAATGAAATTCAAAAGGCAAAATCTTGTATTGTCAAAGGCTAGGTGATGGTAATTTGAAAAGAAAGAATAGTTTTCAATATAATGAAATAAAATTACCGAGAATGGTGGCGGAGGGATTGAGCTGTCCATAGATGTTGAAAAGGGGCTGGTTTTCCATCTTGGCGAAGGGCTTGTCGGGATTGGGGTCGCATGGCGTGCCCTCGACTCTTGCCCACTCGCCCACTCGGCTGTCCTTGCCAACTATGCTGTAAAGGACTATCGAGTGCGCCTGGATACTCGCCTTGTCAAGCACAATCGTCTCGCGTATCCGCACCCCCGCACCGATCGTCACGTTTGCCCCTATACTTACGTTCGGGCCCAGCTTGAATTAACAATACCTTCGTGTCATTCAAATTTAATGTTTAACAGCGGTAATTCTCAATATTTTTTCAAGGATATTTGAATAGTATATCATGCGTACAGCCGTGCGACTTTAGGCGATTTGTGTTTGCGCGACTCGAGCGAAGTTTTGGTTGCAAGGATGCGCAAGAAATAGCCCATGTATAGATGCGATCGCGAGGTGCATGGAACCCGTAAGAAAAAAAAGTCATATTTTGAGAACTTCAGGATGCAAAGTTGACACTTTGCTCCTGCTAGGACGAAAAATACATCACAACCTTTGAGCGAATGAACGTTATATTCCCATAAAGTTTTAGTTCAATAAAAATACTGAAAATCATTAGTATTAAGAAGTTCCCTTATAGTTTTACGACTGCTCAGACTCTGGGCGTGTATATACAACAGGAAATAATCCATTTCTTTGGGAAATAATTATATTATTACAATTTTTCTGTTATTGTTGCATGAAGAGCAATTGATGCTGAAAATTTCTGAGTCTAAATATTATTTTCATAAGTGAAGTAATTCGTGTGGCTACTAATATAACATAAGTAATTACTAATATTTTTGTCTGTTTTTTGAAATCTAATTTACCTTACAAATTCGATCATAATATATACTAATAAAGACCTATACGTATTGTATGTACCAATAAATAAATGTCAATCAGGACATGATGAATTGCTTCTTGTTCATTAAAATATAAATATATAATTTAAATGAATATCATAATATTGTGATGGAATATAATCGTATATTGCACCAGGATTTTGGATTTAAAAAGTGATCGCTGACTATTCATCTTGTGGTAACACTAGATCTCAAATCCAAAATTCCTTATCACAATTGAATTGATGGAATTATAAACGAGGAAACTTACAACTGCTGTAGGATGAACAGATGCTGAAGGATGAATGTAAACATCGTCAATAATTTGACACTTGTTCACGGCAGTGGTTGCTAGACGTTCTGGCCTATGTAATCTGTACAGTGCCAAATAATGTCGATTTACATAGATAGCAGAGCCTGCGGTCTTAACTTGTGACCACCAATTTGTTACTAGTAATGCAAACAGCTTTCCGCTGTTCATTAATTTTACCATTATATCTTGTTCAAGAGAGATGTAACCACAGTCTTTACCATGACCATTTGCGATCCTATAATGAATAATTAATATTGTGATTCATTGAAATAAACAATTGGCATAAAAATTAATGAATTCCAAAATAACTTACATTTTCTTCTCCTGAGGTTTGTCAGAATAGAATACATCAGCTATCGTTTGGAAGATTTCATTTGATGCTACGTAAACTCCACAACTAATGTTCGTTGATACAAAAGTAGAAGGCTTTTCAACATAATGAGCAACACAACCCTCGTTGTTAAGGACTAAGCAGCCATAATTCAGTGATTGTTGTCTGGTAGCTTCAGTCGCCATCATAGTCAACAGGGATGTTTTACTCTTGTGATAATGTAGTAATTCTTCCAATGGAAAATCAGCGCAGATATCTCCATTGAACACAAAGAAACAGTCTTCTCCACCAGCTCTTATTTGATCTCTAAAATGATACATAGCTCCGGCAGTACCCAAAGGTGTGAACTCCTGGAGGTATCGAATGGACAGGCCATTGACTTGGGACATTTCATTGGCAAAAGGCTGTATCTCTTTGGAATCGTAAGAGCCAATGATTAATACCTCGTTCACATTAGCCACCTTTTTGCAAGCCTCTACATGATGCTGAATCATTGGCAATCCAGCAATAGGAAAAAGTGGCTTAGGAATGTCTAACGACAAAGGTCGAAATCTAGTCCCTGGAACATTGAACAAGCAAAATGTTAAACACCTCGAACCAAGAAAGGGATTGAAAACAACTTACCTTTGGAGGGCCCCCCAATCAAAATAACTGCTTTCATGATGAAAAGAGTACAAAAGTATCAAGGTAGAGATAAGCTTGCTATCATGGAATCCAGCAGTGCAGAGACGATATGTCGAGTAACGTGTTTCCTCTCGCGGTCATTCACTTGGCTCGGTTGCGTCCGGGAGGTGGAAAGCCCCAGGTCTTCGTCCAGCTGATGTCGAGTACCAGACTAGCACCGGCAAACGGCGCGCAATATCCTACGCGCGATGACGTCGACGTGTCGACGTGTCTGACACATCTATGAATCTGACAGGCGCGCGCCACGCACGTCCCGCATACAATGCGACGAACCGAAAATCATGATGCTTCAGATGTTAAGAAGGTTCAACGCGCCAGTATTTGCATTGTCGACGATTCCGCAGAATGTACTTTATAGACCCTTTAAATTGAGAGAATACCCATACATAAAAGAGAGGGGGCAAGTGTGTGCAAAGCTAGAATATGAGCCGCCAGACGATTTCCGTGCCGTACATTGGGCGGGTGAATTCATAAGGGTAAAGTCACAATGGAGTGCGCAAAGCCACAAATGCGCAAGCGGATTTTCAGCCCGGCTGCGCCAGTCCCAACACTCACCAACACTCCCAGTCCCACACCGCCGGACGCCGGTGCGACCCCGTGGTTTCAGCGATTTTGGTGTTCAGTGTTTTTAACCCTTGCGCTGTACTTTGATAATCTCTCAATTGACTTCAATGTTTAAATAATGTTTTTCCATCGCTGTATAATTTTCTGATGTCCAGACCTGAAGACTTATTGTAGCGTTGTAGCTCAAACCATTACAATTAGCCATTGGGAGACTTTGACAGGTTAGGAATACAAAATATATTTTGAATTCAAAATTTACCTTGTAACTGTAGGAAACAATGTCGCAAGTCAGTGTTTCAAGCTGAAGAATAGATATAAGCAATTCTTATTTACATCAATTTGTTTAAAAAAAGTTGCTACATTTTTGTGACTTGTCATATTTGTTCAGCAGTGCACACTAGTGAATGCTGCTTGATTTTGAGCAGTTGACTTCAATATGAACAATATTCTGGCTTTAAGTTAGAAAACCCTCTAATGTCAGAGAAAATATTTCTTATGTACATTCTTTTTTAAATAGGACATAATAATGTACAATCAAAGTACAGCATTAGCTACTACAGCTACATCAACAGTAAATCCTATGAAGGACTTTGAAGTGGTATCACCTCCAGATGATTCAATATCAAGTTTGGCATTCAGTCCAGCGACAATCCCACAGAATTTTCTCGTTGCTGGTTCCTGGGACTGCAATGTCAGATGTTGGGAAGTTGAGCAAACTGGGAAAACTGTCCCTAAGTCGATGCAAAGTATGACAGGACCAATTCTGGATGTATGCTGGAGTGACGTATGTATTAAATAGATATATAAATTTATTCAAATAGATTTCTATACTTGGCAAGAATGTTTCTTATAAAATTACTTGTTATAATTCAGGATGGAACAAAAGTTTTCATGGCATCATGTGATAAGATGGTAAAATGTTGGGATTTGGCATCAAATCAAACTATGCAAGTAGCAGCTCACGATGCTCCAATCAAAACATGTCATTGGATTAAAGGTTCAAATTATACATGTTTGATGACAGGCTCATGGGATAAGACTTTGAAGGTATTTCTAAGTACAAATAATACATTATTGTAGTTGTTCGAGTTTTAATTTATTCAGAGAAAGGAATGGATTTTAAATATTCTTCAACATTCTCATGAATTAAATTTTTCTTTTCACAGTTCTGGGACACTAGAAGTCCTAATCCAATGTTAACAATAAGTTTGCCAGAGCGTTGCTATTGTGCTGATGTGGTAGGTATCTTAAATTGAACAAAGTGAAAACAACTATAATGATTAATTTTTTTTCCAATTTAAGGATTATCCAATGGCTGTTGTGGGAACAGCAGGTCGTCAATTAATAGTTTATCAATTAGAAGGAACTCCACAGGAATACAAACGAATAGACTCTCCATTGAAATATCAGCATAGATGTGTTGCCATTTTCAGAGATAAAAAGAAAGTTCCTACTGGGTATGCTTTAGGCAGTGTAGAAGGTCGTGTAGCTATTCAATACGTTAATCCTACTAATCCCAAAGATAATTTCACATTCAAATGTCATCGTTCAAATGGAGCACCAAATGGATATCAAGATATCTATGCAGTAAACATTTATTCATCTCCGAATTTATATCACAAATTATTCAAATTAGTCAATAAAATCAATAACAATTTTATTATAGGTGAATGATATAGCCTTCCATCCGATTCATGGAACTTTGGCAACAGTAGGAAGTGATGGCACGTTTAGTTTTTGGGATAAAGATGCTCGGACAAAGCTCAAGCCATCTGAGCCAATGGAACAACCAATTACTCGTTGTTGTTTTAATCACAATGGCCAGATTTTTGCTTACTCAGTGTCTTATGATTGGTCTAAGGTAAGTTCAATTCATTTTATATAATCAATTTTGTGTATTATTGAATTTTATTTAAAAAATGAAAATCATATTCTAGGGTTATGAATTCTACAACCCAATGAAGAAGAATTACATTTTCCTGCGGTCATGTTATGATGAATTGAAACCCAGGAGTACTTCGTAAATAATGGAAACTAACTTTTTTTGTATATTAAGCTGTACTATAAAAAAATCATTGGAAATAATAAACTTTTTTTATCAAACTTATCATTTATTTTTGTGTATATGATAAATTATTAGGTGAATTTCTGAAAAATGTTCATTTTGGGTATCAGAAATGAAAACACAATAATGCTCAGATGAATATGTACTCATAGAAAAATTCTTCAACAGACTTTATTTCACAGCTTCTTCTGTTTTCATACCAAAATGTTTTAGAGCATTGTATTAAACAATATTATACAGAGAAAATAAGACTCATACATTTCCAATGGTATGTACATACAGTTGGTTATTTTACATAATAAAGCAATTATTTGATAAAGGGTACTTAAATTAAGAACTTTTTGGCGAATGTGAATAAATATTCTCAATTCACAATAATTTTTTCCATCATACCTTATATTAATTATCCGACGATTAATATTTATGTTGCAATGGAAAAAAATAACAGCTTGGAAAAGAGGTAATGATATTTTCTGAAGCATAGAAAAATAACTGTACAAAAATATCATAAAATTGTAATTAATATAAGTATTTACAATCTAGAAGTAATGCTGTTATTTTTAACATAAATATTTTTCATTTAAAAGCATGTTAAACTTATTCTCTAATGCTTTCATCTGTACACAATTTTTAGTACATATAATTAGTTTTTTTACACATTCATTACATCTTTTAACAATCTTTTGAACTTATTCTTTTAGCTATTCTAGAGAACGATTTTTTTATAATAATTTTAAAATTTGAAAAAATTTGAAAAACATCAATCCATTTAGATCACAACGCTGTTAGCGTGAACCTGAAAATACTCTATTAGAAAATTTTCTTAAAAAACGATGCACAATCTTTTTATTATTATTCCATAAAAAAGCATAGTAAGATAAGAAAATTATATATTCCTGAAAAATATTCATTTCATTGTTACTAAAAAGTCGAATAATTTGTTGAAACAGAGTATTATAAATCATCATGGGCATGTTTTCTTTCGCGTTTACTGTTGAAAGTCCGTCGATTAAGAGTAGAATCTTTTTCAGCCACAGTTAACTCTTCATTGTCTGGCAACATTGTTTTTTTGTTTTTTGTTACATTGTCAGAAAGTGTTGAATCTTTAATTGGTGTTTTAGGCACTAATTCTTCATCATTTTCTTCGTTTTTCAATGAGTCTTGGGTATTTAACGTACTATTCTCTTCGTTTAAACTAGTAGATTTGATAAAATCATCTGTGTCGTCACCTTTAGTCCTTTTAGAAGTAGATTGCACATTATTATTTTTATCAACACTCTTTGATTCATTATCTATATCACTTTGAATATCGTATTCTTTCATTTTTAATATGGACTTTTCTTCAACGATCACGGGGTCCATCGCTTTTTCAATGCGTATAGCACCTTTTTTCCGATCCGAATTGTCAAACCCTTTTTTATACTTGGATCCCTTATCTTCAAAGATTTTACTAGGGTTAATATTCACAACGTGTTCCTTATCTGCACTTATAAACTCATTAACAGAAAATATGTCAATCTCTGCATTCTCTTTCGAAGTTGTATTCAAACTTGCATTAATAATGTATTGTATTATAGTAGGCAAGTATTTCTTCATGAACTTTTCAAATTCAACAGATTGAAATTTGTTATTCTGTGAAGTAAAATTATTAATTACAAGCTGTGTTATGAAAGATTCACTAAACCCTCCTGACTGCATGACAGTATTTAAGTCAGGAAATTTCTTGATATTAAATGCAGCACTTCGAAATAAATAGGAAAGGAAGTACTGCTTATTCACTTCAGGGTACAAATCCAAGTATAAAGTCACAATCGAAGGATCAGGCTGGACTTGACTTAGCTCTTCCAGAAACCATAGTACTTTATCAGACAAGCTAGCACGTTTTATTGTCTCTTCACTGGTACCTCTACTACTCATAATTAATGCATAAACTTTCGAAATTCCTGCACTTTGCATCACAAAACCTAAATTGAGTTTAATAGTTCCAAATAGCTCATTAATTATCATCTTCTTCATCAACGTCCAGTTAGTTTCATTAGAATTCACAAGTTTTGGTACTTCAAATTTAGGTTGAAGTGCATTAGAATTGATGTTTATTTTAATCAATCGTTCTGATGAATCACCCATTATAAAGGCTCGTAAATGAGCATGATTCAATAGTTCTGGGTCAATCGCTGAACTTTTGGCAGCTACGTCACTAAGTGTCCCAGTTGACGGTAAAGTCTGTATAAAAAAAGAGAAAACGCCATCTTTTTCTGTTTTGACAAAACTCTCAGAAGCAATAAACAAAAGTGCTAGCCACACAAACTCATCCTACTTTTGATAACAAATATAATTTATTCTACTTATAATATTTGATCAAACCAAACTTCGGTACAGAAAAAAATAAAATTCTATATGAAAAAACGCAGTTTACATGCACATATCATTCATGTATACTTCAAAAATATTTCTTACTATTACAATATTGTTTCGAGAATACGTAACTAAGAAAATATAAATTACAAATCTCGCGTATGTACGGATAGATGACTACAAAATACAAAAATACAAGCTAACTCTCTTCAGTCGCTTAGGGTATGCATACGAAATATCAAGTCTATCTTTAAACTTGAAATATTTTTAAAACATACAATAAAGCTCTCAAACAAATCTTTTATGTAGATTTGAATGGTGCTATCTCTTGATGATAGATACTATCCAAATTGTTAAGCCTTCTACAAAAATAAGAATTATGCACCAAGTAATACAGACCTGAGACGTTATTTGTCGTGTTAAAATTTCTCTGAGTGTGCCTTTTATTCGTTCAAGCATTGACAAGTCTGTTGGAGCTTTTAATTGATTGTGGTCTTTAGGTACTGTACCACCTGTAAGAATATAAACCGATCTTGGAATTAATAGTTCAATATTAATAATAATAATTATTCACATTAGTTACCAATAGTAACAGCTAAAGAGCCTTGAGCTGAAATCAGGGCTTGTAGTAATTGACTAGCTTCTACGCTGAATAAAAATACTATAGGGATATTGACGTCATCAACTTTTTTCCCATCTCCTGACATCACAAACATTGGTGAATTTTGGGAACTAGTTGAAGCTGCATTGTCTAAAACTATCCCAGCTATAGCACCCGCTTTTTGTATTCTCCGAGCCTGAAAGTTATTGAATTTATCAAATTAAATTAAATAGATAACACTCAGATTTCATATTTAATAATATTTTAAGATTTAAATTTGAGATTAATTATTTATTCTACATGCGTATAGTAATAAACGTTTTAATAAACTGAACAGAGATTAAAAAGTATTAAAAATTTTTTCTCAATCTATCCTAAAAGTTTCTAGGAAATAATTATTGAGTTACATTCTTATTGAAGTATGGCAATCAAATTCTTTTAAATTAAAGATCAAAATGTTACGGTAACTGGATTTGTTATCTCACCTTATCGACAAACATACAATTGCCTCTATCTACAATGACAATCATACCCTTCAGTGATTCAGCATTATTAATTTCTTGACATGCTAATGAGGGCCTAGCCAGCACTATATTCCCCGTGAGTTTTTCGTTTTTCAAATCCTTGCCAAATTGCGCCGGACCAGCCAGCAACAAGACTTTTTGTGGAGGATTGGTATTGGGCTTAACAAAAGTTAAAAGAATAGGGCTGGTTTCCAATTGTTGAGTTTGAACTTTACTTAGTTCAACCATTTCTTGCATGAAGAGAAGACCCTCCTCTGCATCCTGAGGCGTTTTCGCATTAGAATACGTATGTAATAATTGCACACTACCGTCGCCTAGAGTCAGAATAGTGATTCCCATATCACTGAGCATTTTTGAGTGCTCAAGATTACTGGGTTGAAATTGTGATGCACTCAAACGCTTTTTAGTCATCCGTTTGGGGCATACATCTTCTACCATGTTTCGTAATGGTTGTCTCACAGATGCTGGAAATAAATGCACACTATTTGGACAGGTCCGATCTGTTTCCTCCATATGAACTTTCTCTCTTTCGATCTCCTGAAAAAATATGAGTCTCACAATGCAATTTATAGAACAAAAAAGTATGTTATCGAAAGAATGTAATGTGATCGTAGAAACTCAATTACCACTGTCGTATTGGTCCTGACTGATGCTAAAGTGAGTGGCAGTAAATGGCCCTCAGTAGTGAAAACATATTCATCCAAATCCATTAATAAATTGCCTGGTTCAGCAAAGAGTAAAAATAAATATTTGAAAGTCTCTGAGAGTACAAAACTGTCCATAGTATCATCATGTTTATTGGTTCTAACATCTGAAACTGCAGCAAAACCACACGGTACTCGAGCATATGTTTGGAGACTGTTTAGGACTTTACGTCCTACACCCAAATAATAGTGATCACCAGTTGCTTTGTATAAGAAATATGTAGACTCTAAAAATTCGGGTCTCAATGGATGATGTCCCCAGTGTACCTAAAATTCATTATGTTCAGCCTTTTTCCTCAGATAAAATGGACAAGTTTTAGAACACTTGTTGATCCTCTTAAACATTGTTAGAAATCACGGTAATTAAATTCGTAAATAAGAAATTTTGTATTAATATCCAAATAACATGCTGAATTTTAGTTGAATTAAATTCTTCATTAATCAATCATAATCAATCACAAACATTTTAGAGGCAGTCAATTATATGTCCAATATTTCTCATTCCCTCTACTAATGAAGGAAGAGAATTAATAAAATCATCATATATTACTTGAAAGTCAGTTGTGAATGCTTCTGGGATAAAATTATGCCTCTGCATGACTTGATAAAGCATTTCATGCGTTTCAACGGCTGGTTTAATATCACCTTTCAATACCTAAAATATTTGAAATTAATTTGGAATTTTGGCTAAAATATACATTTTTGAAAGATTTAGAAGAGAATCTCACTTGCAGTCCTGGCCAGAATGCTAACAATGCATCCATAAAGTTTTTTGAGTTTGTGTTAGGTCTGTGCATGTGAACATCTAGCAGCATTGGTCCTTGACTGATGTATTTCATTATCGCCTGATAGTGTTTATTAAATCGACCTAAATATTTTTCGTCACCTATGTAATAAATGGAAAAATCAATTCAGTTTGGAATCTTGTACCTGAAGATTTATTTAAACAGAAGATATTTGAAAAGTTGCTCCATACCAAGTAGAACATAAGCTTTCAAGCAGTACTCATAGTAAGAATCAATCCCTGCCCCAACACCAGAATCTCTTCTGACCCAGTCTCCCGAATTCACATTCAGTACAGAGCCCATTAGATCAGTTCCACGATGCCTCAATTTCCATAAAACATCCATTGCTTTTTGTGCTTTTTCCTATATTGCATAAATTATATTAAATTATACATAAATTAAATTATACGAAGTATTTTGATAAACTTCTACGAATTATTCAATGAAATGAGAAAATTTACCTCAAAAATTGATTCCCCAGTTAATCTGGAAAGAGCAGCCATTTCTAATATCATGCTCCCAGCACAAGCAGTACAAGTCTCTCTCATCATTTCTGAAGGTACTCCTTTCATTCCGTACTTCAAGTTTATCTGCAAAATGCAATATTTAACTGTCTAGAGTAATGTATTTTAACAGAATATTTTCAATTGAAAATAATTTTTTACCCTTCCGAACGGAATTCCTGTACTAGTATTAAATGCAGGTAAAAATCTATAACCCAAATCTTTGGCTAAATCCAATAATTCACCCCTGTACCAGAGCATTGTATTTTCCTTTTGTTTTATGTGATCAGCTAAAATGTGACCACTCAGAAGACCACTAGAGAAGGAAAAACTGATCATTATCTAAGTTCTAATGAAATGAATCCAGTAAAATTGGAAACTCACCCAAGCATTCGAATGTTTGTTTCGAATAATGAAACTATAACGTCTGTATCAAATGTAACATCTTTAATAACAAGTTTTATAGCATTTTCAAATTCTTTTACATTGCCCATGACTGCTAAAGTATCAAGTGTATCCACCAATGTCAGAGAAAAACTAGAAAAGTAAGAATTAATACAAGTTTTACACCAACATGAATTTTTGAAAGAGCTCTAATCATATGAAACTGTTGACACCTACTTTCCAAGAGTAGAATCAATATCTCCTCTGTCGGGTTCTGAACCTCGATATCTGCCCTTACAACTCAGTGGCATCAGTTCGTCAGCTGGGTATGCATTATCCATGTAAGCATGATAAGCATGATAAAACATCTCTTGTGCCTGTTGCCTGTAAATTAGAGAATAATATAGGTAAGAAAATCTGAAAACAGGAGAACCACTTGTTAAACATCGAGTGGCTAACTTACTTCAGTGTGTCTCTCTCCTCTCTACTCATATATTCAAGTCTCCCATCATCAAACAGTTCCATGGCTTCGTACGTACTGCAGCACAAGGTGAGCAATAGCACACAGCCATGATAAATAATTGGCCTCCTGAACATGTTGAATTGATAATGTGTCTCTTTGTCAAGAGGCAACAATTGTTACAGCTCTCATTGTTCGGATACAATATTGTATCCCGTGACTAGGTTTGAAGAGTCATCGTCGATCACATCAGGCTAACCGTACCAGTCGCCTCATCTACCTAGAAACCACAGGCAAAACAGACTTCTACATCACTCGATCATTGCACTTTTGCACTTGATATTAATTCTCGATGGGTGCAATCATGAACTTGGGATAATAATGCCAATCGTTTCGTTTTACTAACAGCAACCGTATATACTTGGATAGTACGTCAAGGTGGAAGAGCGACACTCCAGTCCATCGACCTAGACCTACCTCCGAAGCACGGCGCTGTCACCTGTCAAGAGAGCACCCACGCACCTCCGAATATATGTATATACAAGCGGGCTCTCCGCGCAGGGCCGCGAAATCACAATGAAATAACGAGTTGGCGAGAGGGAAATTATCGTGGGGGCAGCGAGCGAACAGATGGAAATCGGGCCGAGCGACGCGCGAGAGCGTTATCAAGGACAGCAGAGCTGATGTGGCGCTTACCAGCACATCAAGAGAGCCACTACGTCGGCTGCTGACGCGCATCACGTCCGCACTGCACGTCAACAGTTGTTGGGCATCAGCGGGCCGCGGCGCGCACCAGTAGCTATATAAATTGGGCCAGCCGACGTTTGTTTGATGTTTCGGTATTATACGTACTACTTATATAGGTATTTAGGTACACCATACATGGCCGAAGGTGGCCGAAGGGAAGAGGAGAGGGACACTGCCTCGGTGTGTGCAGTGTGCGCCTGTTAACACTCCCGCAGCAGCCCACACTCAATTGCAGTTTGCGCGCGCAGCGCAACTGTAAAACGCGTTTTTACGATCTAATCATGTGCGATAAGCCGAGCGAAATTTACTTACCGTGCACGCGTCTCCATTTTCCAAGTGAGCTTGTCGAATAATATGTGGGTGAGGCGCATTGGGTTATCGTCGGCATTGTTCGATGATCCGCGCGGAATTAACTTATCGTTGTTTACAGCACTAGTCCAGTTGTTCGATTAAATTGTTAAATTTTTCAATTCAATTTCATTGATTTTTCACGCGTGTCATATACGAATTTATGTAGCTCTACGCCATAAAATAAAATGACTGATTTTTGTAGGACATTATTAATTGACGTTTCTAATTTATTAATTTAATAATATGAATATTTCCGCAGCAATTTCGCATGAATCCGAGACGCAAGAATTTATATGACGATACTGGTGTAGGACCGTGACGGGCGAATCGGAGCTTGTTTTAAAAATATATGTGGCAGGGCCCTGAAGGGGTTAGAAATTGTTGAGGTGTATTGTATGACTTATAAAAAATACATCATAATAATACACAAGTAAATATTAAAAAAAATAGTACGGGCAATAATGAATCATTGAAATGTAATAATATCAACTCTCGAGGAATTTTTTATCAAAAGTCGATGGGGAATGATAAGAAAACTGAAAAGATGCGCTGCATTCGTGTGGAGGCGGGTGAGCAGGTCCACCATCGACCAGATGTATTGTTCCTGCAACATGCATGAAATTGTAAACGCACCCTGAATAATAACCTGCGGTAACAAATTATTATGCAGAAAAATCCTACACCAGTGTATTGTCAGTGAGAATAGTACGACGTACTTTGGTTTGTTTGTGTTATGCTTCTCAGTCTGTTTAGCGATAAGTAAAGCGGTGCTGATGTGCCTTCTAACTGTTTATGACTAATCACTCGCCTCGGTTAGTTAAGTAATTTTGCAGCTCAGTGTAGTGGAACAAACTTTTACTAAGACACAACAGTTCTCAAGTGTTTCTTTTCATACAGTCAAAATGTTCAGCCGAAAGAAAGAGCCTAAGAAAGAGAGAAAAGCCAGACCTAGAGGAGATTTAGCCCAGGTTAATTTTAAAAATAATTTAATTGTTTATTTCTCCAAATTGAACTAAAAATTCAAAGTTAATAACTATAGAGTTAATACTAGAATCAAGTCTATAGAGTCAATTGTCTTGATTATTATTTTGAATAAAACCCATGACATTCCAGTTTGGTATATTCGAAGTGCCTGAAAACCTGAGTGATCTTGGTGGACAAATTGATGATGATGATGATGATGATCTTGAAGCTGAATTGGCTGCGCTGACGGCTGGTGACAAACCAAAGAGACCAGCTCCTAGAAGACGTAATTAAAATCTTTTGGTCATTGAAATTTCTGTGACACAAAAATTTTCCAGTATTTATCACCTATATTCTAATTCTGATTGTAGCACCTCCCAAAGCAGATGCTGATCTTGATAAGATGATTAATGAGAGCATGAGAGATATCAATTCCGATGAAGATTTGTCGGGTGATGATGATGATCCTGATCTATTGGTGAGTCACCTTAGTCACAAGACTAATTTTCTGCTGGATATATAAAACTGTTATGATAATGATATTAATTCAACATACGTATTGTACTTCCTATTCTTTAGGATGAATTGAAAACAATAACTGGTGAAGATGCAGAACCTTCATCTCCAGTAGATATATCTGATCATACTAATGATGCTGTTAATGAAACAACAAAGTTACTAGAAGAACGTTTGTCCATGTATCATATTGCGGAGAGCAGAGCAAAAGCACAAAATGAATCTAGCCGAGCAAGAAGGTACAATAGAGGAGTGAAAACATTGGAACATTTATTAGCATCCTGTCGATTAGGCAATCCCATTGATAATAGTGAAATACCACCAGTTTTACCTCCATCTGCCATTAGAGAATCTTCTCCAAAATCAGCTCCAGGTAGTTACTGATGAGATATCAAATGTGAAAATTTGTATCCCACTCTGTACTCTGATTATTAATTTGCTTTCTTGTATGTGTAAAGTGTGCTGTCTCAATACATAATCACAGACTTTTTTTAGACAAATCAGAAGATAATTCTCCAACTAAATCAAAATCAGCTGATACATCTCCAGAAACAGAAACTGCTCCAGAAACTGATTTGCCAGTTGCTGACCCAGAACCAAAATCAGTTGACCCTGAACCTGAGTCAGGCGAGTCACCGCCTGCTCAAGTGAATGTGGAAACTTTAAATATGCTGAAAAATCGTCAAAAAGAATATAAAATGGCAGCATTAGCGTGGAAAAAGACTGGCAACCAAGAGGAAGCTCTAAAATATATTAAAATCGTAAAACAGTTTGACACTGTTATTGTTGCAGTTTCTCAGGGCGAAACTGTAGATCTGTCTGATATGCCACCTTCGCCTTCCCTGCCAAGTTGCACAACTGCTTCGGAAAATTCTCACGAGGGTGGAAAAGAAGAAAGCATGAATCAACAAGGTTCAGCAATTGAACCAGATGCACCAGGTAATGATCAAACTCTAATGATGAAATATTTTCCATGTATTATGTAATCAGACAAAGTACAATCCAATGATATATGATCCTTTCAAATTTAGTAAATGCCCAAGCAGCACCAAATGTTGAGTCCTTGGAAGGTGCTCTCAAGGAACGTTTGGAAATTTATCGTCGTTCAAAGACGGTGGCTGAGACTGAAGGAAACTCATCTAAAGCTAGACGGTATGGTCGTATTTGTAAACAATTCGAAGATGCTCTAAAATTGCATAGTAGAGGAAAAGTAATTCCTATTGATGAATTACCAACACCTCCGGGCTTTCCTCCTCTTTCTGCAATCGTGGGCGGTAATGCAGCCCCATCAAAACCAGCTCCTGACCCATCTGCTAAATCTGAGCCTCCAAAACCTAAGCCAACACCACCAGAAGAACCAGAGGAGCCAAAACAACCACAAGAATCTTCAAAACCAAGTCCATCCAAGGAAATGACGCCAGTTGCGCCTCCTCGAACAAATTCAGGTTTGAAATACCCAAATATATAAAAGAATTCCGTTTTATAACCGATAAAAATACTAATGTTGCTAAATGTTAAATTTTAGACAAGAAGAAAAAATTAACTTCAAGAGTTGATAAACAGATTGAAATTTTACAAAAACGCCAGACAGAATTGAAATTGGCTGCCTTAAAAGCTAAAAAGGAAGGCGATTTAGATTTAGCCCGAGATTACTTGAGACAAGCAAAGGGGATTGATCCTCTACTTCAAGCAAGTTTATCAGGTTTACCTGTTGACATGAATTCGATTCCATTATCTCCTGAAGCTAAATTACAATTAGAAGAGCACGACACAGATCCTGCAAAAATAACAGATGATGGTTTTACACTGATATCATCACTAGATTGCACAGAAGAAGCAACTGGGAGTGATCAACAAATCTATGAAAATCTTGAAACACAGTTGAAAAAACAAATAAAAGTATGCTTACTCATTCTAAATTTGATGTCAGTGCTATCCAATTACGAACAAGAATTAAATTTTTGATTTCAGTGGTGTTTGACTACAAGAGACCACTGTAAAGCACTTGGAGATGTGACAAGTTATAATAAATGGGGCCGACTTGCGTTAGATTACTCCAAAGATTTGGATATGTTGAGAGTGAGAAAGCGAGATAATCTTCCTCCTCCTCAACACCATTACGAAATCAGAACTTACTCAATTGTACAGTGAGTATTTTTTTATGTTAATCTTTTTTATTAAAACCTATCAAATACTCAACATTTCAATGTACATTCTTAGGAGCTGTACAGATTTGACTGATGCTGATATGGAAATATCCATTATTAGAGGTATCAATTATACAAAAGAAAATGATACATATGTCATATTTGAGCTACCCTGGCCTAGCGAAACTCCATCAACTGACAGGACTTCCACTATTAGGGACAACAATAATCCAGAATATAATGCAGTTTTTCCTTTGACTGGCATCATTGACCGCAAGTCGAGGCAGTGTCAAAGAGTTTTCAAAAGACATTCTCTCAAATGTCAAGTTTGGTCCAAAGGGTAATAAAATTATGCTTAATAATTTATCATTGACAACTTCTGATAAAATACACTGATACACATCATGGCACTATTACAGTCTTTTACACAATAGAACATCATCTCTGTTCGATGAATATTCAATTGTATGATTTAACGCATGCTTTAGCTATACGTATATGTTATCAGAAATTGCCCATTATATTAGAAATATTATTTATTGATATGTATGAACCTTAAAATGTCGAAATACCAAGATTGCTGGGATTTCATTTTTGTAGAAGATTTTTGTAATAAGTTAAATTTGAATGTTGAGCAGTGTGCTAGAGTTTTCAATGTTAAAACGCCAATCCCTTAATACTGTTAGATTAATAATTGAATGAATGAGTATGCAATAAGGTTTGACTGCTTCACTGACTATCATAGTACATAGAGTAGGACGTTGCTTGCAGATGTTCGTGGAACCCAATCCTGTGTTGCACCCATCCAAGGTATGCAAGTCGTAGAAGAGTTGTCAAGTAAAGTTATAAACCAATTTAGAACTCTTCATGAATGATAATTTTTTCGATATTCCAAACAAATTACACACTCTCATCAACAGAAAAGGTTCAATTGATATACCTCTAACCATAATTTATTTTAAAATTTTATTTCGCATGATTCGCACTCGTCACATTACACGAGCAAACTGTAGAGCAACGTAGATCTTTCGTTCTCATACAAGAATTCATCCAATTATGTATTATATTATTTATTTCTAGGGGATTTTTCCGTGCTGATGGTTTAGTTGGAACTGTGAACATCAAACTTCAGCAACTTGAAACAAAATGCATTCTTCACGATTCATTTCCTGTAAGTGAAAATCCATAATCCGATAAATACTCGAGATTATCTTTTATAAATGTAAACATTATAATTGATATTTCAGCTGATGGAAGGGCGAAAAGCGATTGGGGGTAAACTTGAAGTCAAAATCCGTTTGCGCAATCCGATTTTAACAAAACAAATCGAACAAAATACTGATAAGTGGCTGGCCATTGATCATTGACGCGTCCTGTTACGAAAATTCTGTGGCTTGCTTAAGAGCTTCATTGTACACATACTCACGAGAGGTATTTTAAAACGGCTTCTAAGAAAGATTCTAAACACAACCACTGGTGATTTGAAAGTTATTGAACTGTATATAATGTGATGATGAATAATGTATTATTTTTATCAGACGTTGATATTCGCATAATAAGAGTCGATTTGCGAACTGCAGTCCTCGAAAGAGCTGATCCTGCTACGAGAATGGTTTTTAAATAGCTTGATATTGTTAATTTTATATATTAATGTAAAAAAAGCTTTGTAACTATAGAATAGTTTTTAAAAATATATAAATACACGTGCTCTGAGAAAATTCGATCTGGAACAGAAAAAAATTTATTCGGAGACCCAATCAAGAGCATATTGGTAAAAAAAAAAGGTAATTCACTCGCGCTCAACTACGAGCAATGGGACGTGGTGCGGAATAGAGGCGGAAGAGTGCAGTAACAGCGGACGATTAAAGCTGACTCGGCATTTTCCGGAGCTGGAACAATACATCAGGTGAATTCCACTAACAAACTATTGTCCGGTAATCGTTTCTGCCTTACCAACACACCTACTACATACACACGCGTGCAAGCGAGCTATTTTGGATTCGCGGCCTCTATGGAGCCCTATTTGTATTCTTTTCGAGAAATCCACGCAGCACCAGCATCACCGACACGGTAAACGAGCCAGTCCGACGAGGGATTGTTGTGTGCGGAGCTAACTGGAAGGGTTGAGCAGCTTCCAAATAAGGGAATTCGCTCCGTTACTGAATTTAACATTTTTCACTAATTAGTAACGCTTATCCGCCAACGTTCGTTAATGACCGGCATTTTTGAAACTTGAGGAATAATAACCGGTGAAAATCTTTAATTTTTTCTTTGACTTTCTTCACACGGGATAATATGTTTCTCAAATCAGAAATAGCCGTTCTATTTGAGGACTTGGAAACGACGGTGAATGACGCAATTGAAAGAGAATATCATTTTTCAATGATCTTAACGAAATGTACAGCTCGATATACACGCGTGCGAAATTTTTATTTTCTGCCTCGTGATAGTATCGCCTGTTTCGCCCTTGAGTATCGAAGCAAACTATTCTAACTTGGTTGACGATTCGAAACTTGATAAATGGCGTATTAAAAGACTAGTGGGTAAAAATTTAATGGCGCGTGTTACTCGCTCAACACGTACGAGTGTTTGAATTTTGACGCACCAGTCGGACAGACTGCAGTTTCGTGGATAACCCGTTCAGAAGCTTGATCGCTCGAAACCAGATGCATGCAGCACGTATCCTGCAGTGATCCCATCGTATCAACCCACGGCGCAAACGGATCCCGCATATGTACAAAGTTACAGATGCATCTTCACGCGGGAGGACGACGGGAGGTCCTGGCGGTCGTGCGCCGCCCCGAGTGCATGGCAAACAGGCGCGCGACGTGTATATATATAGGCGCACAGTCGCGCGTAAAAATTATGCGGTCGCGGGGGAGACAAAAGGCGCGCGGGCGCGCGAATTATCCTCGGTCCAGCTCTCGTGTGCTGTGTGCTTGCCCCCCCCCCCAACCACCAACCCCCAAATTCCTCCCGAGCCACCCGCTCTCCAAGCGCAATGTTGACCTTTTGGCCCGCCGGCGCGAATTAACGATGTTTGCGCTCAACCCTTGCCTACACCGCTCGGCTTTTTACGCTCCGCCAGCAGCAGCAGCAGCAGCAGCAGCCGCGAGTTCTTCTTTGTTGCGCAGCGGGTTGCCGCCCCATACCTTGTACACTTGATAACGGCGGCGCGCGGAATCTGGCGCGCGCGCGCGCGCGCCGGGAACCCAGTATATATACGCCTGCAGCTTCCTTCATTCGGACTAATTTAATTTTCCGCTGAGCGAGCCTTTGTTCCTCGTCGCGCCGTGCACGGGATACCGTTCGATTTTTCACTTACGTCGATACGGCGTCTCTCGCGAATCGAGCGATGGGGCTGTGTCGCGAATGCCCGACGAGCTTCACGAGTATGATGAGATCAGTGCGAGTTAGAGATTATGGGGACGCGGAAAAATCGAAACGCGATTGATTTGATTGCGAGCTCGTCGCGTCATTCCATCAGCAATGATTTATTTTCGTATCCGCGCGATGAATGTCTAGCCGATGAGAAAAATTACAAACTGCTGAATTGGCTTTTAAACCGTGTGAGTCTGTGAACTAGAGATGTATACACACATGTGTGCAGTTTTGCTAATTATAAATTTATAACTATACAAATGAGGGCTTATTACTGTGTCGAGGAGTTACGGTTTTATGCGTTCACAGAAACACCTAGAACTTGCTTCTTTGAAATTTCCTCATAAACTTGAAACTTTGTGCATGCTACTAGACTCACTATTTAAGACTTGTTTCGCTTAGAAATTATTAGAGCCCTCATCTCCCTTACAAAAATATCACGTCATCAAAATTCGAAAGATTCTCATCGAAAGACGCTTGACGAAACAATGACATACTGGGCATAGTACACGCGTCATATTAGATCCCAAACAATAAAAAAGTTTCGAATGTTCAAGTTCATATTGAAATTCAAGTTTTGTTCCCCAATATTTAAAATAAATTTGAACGTACACTGACGCGCAACTTGCACTTTGATGCGAATTTGACAAAGTGAACTGCAAATGAACGCAACTCATTCGGTATTTTCTGAGTACCTCGCGTACCATCAACGACCAAAACCACAGTCATACGAGGACGGACAAACCACAATTGATATTCCAACATCTGATGTTTCCCGCGCTCGACAACGAACAGAATTGATTTCGAAGCGCCGAATCCCAAGAAGAGCTTAAACTTCGTAAAAACTGAATTGCGCCCGACCGGGGCAGACAGCCTGGCCTCTCGCATACTCAATTCTCGTAGAGGCTCCTCAGCGTTACATATCCACATGTACATATACGTATACATAGTCGCGCTGTCACACGAGCCACACTCCGTGCAGCAGATCAAGAGTGCAGCGCTCTAATCTGCTGCTGCTGCTGCTGCGATTAGAGACAAGGAGGGAGACGATAAGACGCCTCGGCTTTCGTACTGCGAACCTGGTGATAACGAAACTTCCCCTCCTTGCCGAGCTTGATTTTTAAAAATGACCCGTTGTTAGATTGACGTGCCTATATGTACACTAGTCAAACGAGCTGTACGAGCGAACGTTCGCGTATTCTGGAGTGATTGATTCTTGCATCTATACGACGAGCTGTGGATCATTGAAATCAGAAGCAAAAACGAATGAATCGTCAGAGTAACTAAATTAACATGGGACCATGGGGATAGAAATTGAATTAGAATCTCTATCGAATCAACTTTTTCTGCCACGATACTGCATTTTCAGATGAGCATCTGATCAAGGCCTCCGAATCCTACAGCAACTATGAAGCTTGATAAAATTTGAAAAAGCCGGAGTTGTTCGAGAGAAAACGCAATCAAAGGTAGAACTCGATCTAGTGGGTAGAATACATAAGTAATGTGGATCATTGTTATTCAACCTCGTATACCGTACATACCGTACAACATACTCTCGCTTGGCAACAACGATGTCAATGAAAAGAAAAAAACAATGGCTCCCGAAAATACAACGCGATTTTTACGCGCAAGCTCAAAAAAGCTCCTTCCCCTCTGCAAATCGATACGTATTCCTTTCTTGCGGGCTAAACAGTCATCCAATCAATCGCGAACAATACGCACCTGGCCGTAACGCTCGGAAATTCACGAATCTACAATTCTCACGCCCAAACTCGAGCGGTGTATATACTGCGCATTGTATAGAAACGTAACACGCGGCTCGTTGCGCTTACTCGACGAAATCGGGGTTCGCGCGCGCGTATGTATATATGTACGTGTGAGCCAACTCTGGTGGTTCGGCCGCGTCCGAATCACGGGCATTAAATCGAGAGACTAATACATGTGTGTACGTATATATATGCATATCTATATATGGGCGAAACTATGCGCCCGCGATACGCGAGCCGCGGAGTCTCGGTTTATTATATATATATATGTATGTATACATATATACATTTATACGCTTGCAGCCCGTCACCGTCGAGCTTTTTGCTTATTCGGCAGTTGCGCGCGTGCACGAGTGTCGCGATGCGCACTCGATTACATATACATATATATGTATATGAACAGTGTATAGCGGCCACCCGACACTCTCGTGCCGCCCGTAAACATCGGTACGTTCTTTAATTTTCGCTGACGCGCCACATTGGCCGGTTCTTTTTCACTCGCGGGCCTCGCGGGGTGCAGGAGGGACCGACGGCAAAGGTATCGAGTTGTGTACGGCGCGCGAGCCACACTCCGGAAGCCCGCGCGAGCTTCCCTCGGACCATACACACGTGGACGGCTCATTTGACGACGTCAAGATTACTCGGACAAACCTCGAGTCGGTACATTATTGCGGGTAATGTATAATATTCGCTCGTCTAACTGGATATTTTGGAGTAATTGCATCTATCAGCAATTAAGGAGACTGCAACTCCAATTGCAATTGTGTTAATAAATTTGAGAATAACAATGATTTTACAAATGAATAAGATTACTCATCATAAAAATATATGAATATTATCGATACATCCACTAGCCGAGACGCGAGTTTTTCCGGCGAAACAACGTTCGGATGGAAATTACGGCGGACGGATCGATCGTGGGAGGCGCGCGCCCGCTCACCGGTCACGGTACATAGTTTTTTAGGGGGTGCGATGGTAAGTGTTACAGGCCCGACCGAGACGCATTACACGGGAAAACGGTATGTCTAATTCCGGCCCCCCTTAATTCCCTCAAGCGCAAATCGATAATGAATTTTCGCTTGAAAATCAGGCAAACATACGAGAAGTCGACAAGTGTATACGCGTGTATACGTATAACGCAAATCGTGCTCAATCAGAGTAATATACCAACTGGGTTATATGTATATACGTCGCACATTCGCGGGAGGGGTAATATAAAAGCGGGTCTCACGGGCGCGCGCGAGCCGGAATATGATATTCGGTGCGCGGGGGCGGCTGTACGCGAGCGTATAATGACTGCGGCTTGTCGCAGCGATGATCCGAGAATAATTGGAGCGGGAAAGGGCGAGCGGGCAAATAGAGACGCGTCGCGCGGGACGTCTCACTCTCTCTCTCTCTCTCTCTCTCTCGCTCTCGCATTGTCATCCGTCATCGCGACGAACAAATGAGCCGAGAGAGGGACGGAGTCGCTGCGGAAGGATTATCCGACGATTGCCAGCGAGCTCTAGCTTTTTATGAACGATTCCCCGGGAACGGGGGGCCGGCTGAGTGATATTATTCGCTGCAGCGCACACCCGCGACCCGGCTCGACTCTATCTATACCGTTTCAAAACAATTACCAACTTTTATTTACTCGCTTATATTCCCCCCCCCCACCGACCCCCTCGCGCGATCCTCATCCCGGATAGTAGAGCAAATGCCGTGATCCTCGTCCCTCCAACAGCGGCCCTTCGCGAGAATACGCGCCGAAATTCCCCAGCGATATTTCAAATTGGTATTTCGTATACTTATTGAGCTAGTGCCCGCGTTATATATACGAATAACGAAATTGCAAGAGAGCAATTCACGCGTCGAACTCAACTCGTTCGACTTATTCGCTAAGATAACAATATACTTAGAACGAAGACTTTTTAAGGATGGGGCAAGTAGTTTCAGGTACTTGGAACGAGTCTTGCGACTAATAGTGAGTTGGTTTTTGTAACTCTATTAAAAATATAAATCGACTTTTTTTCTCTAGCTCTCGCAACTGCCTTTATTTTTAAACACTCACTCTGAGGCGTAAAATAGTTCGATTCAAATTCAAGCAACTCGTTTACATTGACTTTTGTAGAGAAATACTCGCACATTTGTGTCAAACAATGAAATGTCAACAATCACCAACTTCCCGGGACATTTGTGCAGCTTGGAACACGAAAAAGATATACGTGCGTATACGGAAAAACTATACATAAAATTGTTGATATTGAAATTCTGCAGTGTCTACTGCACAGGCATATTGAATTTTAAATTCATAATGGTGTCAAACAGAAAAGTCCTTGGCGGAAAATTTACATATGCATTAGTCCAGTACGAGTGACGCTCTCAACTTTTATCCGCTCTTCGACTTTCAACCGCATCACTCATCCAAATCAAGAAGAGAATCATTTATTACTTTTTTTTTTAAAGGAAAAATTAACTCGAAATCAAACGTGAAAATTAAGCATGCGTGAATCTTTTGAAAATAAGGATATACTTTTTGTTTTAATTTTAACAGAATTGAGTTGAAAGTTGATGTCTCAGCTTAAACTTCAAAACTGCGAATTCAATGAAAGTCAAGTAACTTATATAAGTGACGTCGATTCTCACTTTTCCGTTCCTATTCGTATTACTATAAAATCGATGTAAGTATATTCGTGATTCTGTCACTGTGTGAGCGACGAGTAACTGACTTGCGAACGCATCCCCAAGACCTGCAACACGTGGCTGGTATTGGAGATGCTAAAGCTCCGCTCGCCGTTTACGATGACAATGTATAATGTTGCTGCCATCCACTGAATCGAATGAAAAATATTTGTAAACGTGTTAGATGTCCAAGATCGGACGGACAAACATTAATTTCCGAAACAAATCTCTATTAGTGTCATATAGATTCATCGGGATATATTTTATTCCAAAATAATCGGATATTCGTATTATTCTCGGCTAGTGAGAAAGAAAGAGGAAAAGTTAGGCCGCAAATGTAATAGGAGGCGAAATTTCGGTTTCGAATGGAAAATAATGCAGTTGCAGTTTGAAACACAATATCCAGGTTTCATCAATGGCATTCTCCATTACTTATAGCTATTATCAATTCTATTTTGTTATAGATTGCACTAATATAAAGAGCAATAATATTTCTTTGAACGGGTTTTCGGCATCTCGGAGCTTGAAAAACGTTAACACGCATTGAATGTCCTAGAAGACACTCCGAGTATATTCTATTCGGGATTTCAAATCTCTCTCTCTTCGAGGCTGTAATTTTTCCCGTGAAATCGTCATATCTCGATCGCGAGTCTGCTTCGACTAAGAGTGAATTGGCCATCGGCTCTCGAAAAATTTATCTCTCCAAATTCCCAAACACCCCCGCGGCTTTCGTCGTGTCTTTTCCCGACCGCGTGGCCCAGCGAGCCATCAGCTCGAAAACGAAACGGTGAAATCATGGAAAATCTTAATCCCGCTTCGGAGGATTCACTTTCATCTGTGCGGGGCTCTTCTCTTTTTTTTTTATTCCTTCCGTCGCACACACATATACGCGCGCGGCGCCGCATGTACAGCTATAGCGGGGATGGGAGCGCTACTGCGGCGTATCGATGTGCAGTGCAGAGAGAGCGGCTGTGCTGGCTCAGCACTCTCCCTCATTCCTCCTCTCTCTCTTCCTCTTTTTGCCGCTATACACTCGCTCGCGCGCTTACCATTTCGCCAGGGCGCAAGCGGCTTCCACTCGACGACCGCCGCCGCCCCCTTAGATTCAGCCGCGCGCGCGTCCTTAAACTTAACCCCTTCCGAAGCTCGCGAATCGAAAATATTAGGCAAATCCATAAAGTTACCGCAAGCGCAAGCGCGCGCAAGCACGGCCCACCAAATCGATTGCGCCACACCGCGCGCGGCTTTGCCAACAGCTCGTGAGCTGTTGCGATTGCAAACCAGTTTGACCCGGCCGATTTTGTCCGGCCTCGTGTGTGTGTGTGTGTCTGTGTCCGTGTATCCGTATCTACATCGAGATTCAAGATTTCACACAGACACAGATGCGAAATGCGCGAGATCTCGATTGTGTCGGTGCGAGGGGGACAGTTCGCGAATGAGTTCGAAGATTGGCTATACGTCGGTCGGTTGAAGAGCCACAATTCGATGTCGAAAGTTGAAGGGAATACGATTTTACGACTGGTCATGAAAACATGACCGTTGACAAGCGCTGTTCCCGGGTGTATAACGAGAAGGAATTTCTCCGCAAGGCTACTTCTGATTGAAATGAAACGGAGTGTCTTATACCCACCACAGTTTTTATTCAAGTATCATAGATTGTTCAACATTGAAAAGTAGCATACTATCTTACAAATCCTTACAGTGAAAAAACACTACAATCCAGTGAATTTTCCATCCACCTTCTTACATTTTTCACTGTGATGCACAAGGTTTTTCACTGTAAGGATTTAAGAGAATAAACGGATGATGCATGGATGACCTTTGATACAGAAGGAAATAATGTCTCATGTTTTCTACGCTCTGATTTTACTTGAAATTATTTTTCAAAAGTAACCGAGTGCAAGCCGACGAAAATCGTATATTCAATTATCGGTCGTGTCTCGTAATTCGATTCGCGTATACAGAAATGCGATTTTCGATGTCTTGAGTTTTGTACGGTATGACTGATTCGCTGCTCAAACTTAAATCGTGGGTATATACTCGCGCACTGTATTTAATAAGACTATAATACGCGAGATGATTGCGATGAGCTTTTTCTCGTACTAGCTGTCGACACTCGCATCGTGAAAAGTATTCAGGCCTTCCCGCGGATAGTAGAATTTATTCAGCTCTTACCCGAATTTTTTTTAAATGCAAAAACTGGCAATTTTTTGTTAATCTTGCAGAGACAGTTACAAGTTACAATCAACTGACGTTATCAGATTTTACCGTGCGAAATATTAGTTGAAAAATATCAATTTTTGCTGAAGAATCGAATACAGCTCGTCTTTTCGTGAAAATCTTTGATATATATTCTCAAGGACCATTGCTATCTTCTTTATGAATTGGACGACTTTCCCATTGATTCTATTCGGATGAAGAAAAACAATATTATAGAATCTTCACTTTCGAGAAATCGACTTGAGTCATACATGTACAAATTGTTTGGCAATTGATTGAATTTTAAAGAAGCAGTCGTGGCAAGTTGATCATTGTTGGGTCACGCGAGAATCTCTTATGCCAACAACCCTATACCAAAGGTAGACAATAAGCAGAGTGTGATAACTTGGCTTTTCTCGGAAAGAGTCAAAGGTGTGAGTCGCAACACTTCTCAGCCGTGGTTAATCGTATGAGGAAACTGGTCGTGTTCGGCGCAGCTCACATTGCCGGAGAAAAATCGACCCTATTGCCTATCTATTTGTTTTTAACAAATTTACAGCATCGCAAAGGCTCTCTATCAACGCACTATGTAAAAGGTGGTAAATTCAATTCGAAATTAATCCTTCAAGAAAGCTAAATATAGATTGATGTTTTATAAACGTTGTCTAGATCAATTTGAAGATGAGCGATCAATATTTTTCACAAACGAATTTAATTCGAAAATATTTAACCGAAGAAGAAAAAACGTTTACAATACGGTACATAATCAATCGTCCTCTGTTTGTCAATATCGTTGCATTTCGATTTTTTCAAATCGCGCGATCGCGGCGCCCGGGCACGTGAGAACGCGCTTCGCGAGTTATTTATTCCGCGTTGAAACACCGAGAAACGTCGACGTTAAAAAAAACCCCGAGGGCGAGATCACAGTTTATATTGTTGACGTTGCAGTTGGACGGCGGAGGGGATCGGGAGGGGAAGAGTCGCGATATTGAATGAAAGCAACAGTGGTCAAGCTTAAAGCAGAAGACCAGAGAAGCAGTCGAAGTAAAAGTCGGTGAGGCAGCTGAGAGACGTCAGAAGTGCTTCGTCAACGAATTCCTCCGCTCAAACGAATGGCCAATTCTATCGGTGCTTATACGACGCTCCTATTCCGGCTCTTGCTTTCACCTCGAGCCGCGTCTATAGACTGGACAAATATCACTCCTCGCTCTAATCGTCACCTTCCATGCCGTCGATGCGTTTACCCGAGGAACGAGTTAATTTATCGCGTATATTTATATCTGCGTATATACGCACGCGACGAAATTCTCAAGCTCTCTTCTTCTTTCGCTAGTAATTCAGTCTTGCACGAATCCACCTGGTTAATCTCTCTTTAGCCTCTTCATACAAATGCAACCGGAGTATATTCGCGGATGAGCTATTGCAGAGCACGTTCAAATAGTAGAGTTCTGCACTGGTCTTGAGTGGTGTTCAACAATACATTTCTAGTCGATAGCGTTGAAAAATAATTCAACCTATCAACTCCATTTCTTCACCCTTGTTTTCCCGTCGCTCGTGATTGAAAGTTAGAGCGATACTCTCGCAAAACGTAATCAATATATCTGTTTTTCACCCCAGTTCATGGCGGAATACTAATATACGATTGAATCGAATTCCAGTGAGTAGGTAAAGCCAAACGGGATATGGAGCTATTGCCGATTCGCCTCATATTCCGCCTTATAAATCCGAGGAAGCTCGATGGAAGCCGCCAACACGTACGGATTTGACGAAATGAAAATGCTCGCTAAAGCCACTTTTTTTTCTCGTGATCCTCCATTGTCATAGGCAAAAGATTGAATACAAGGATTAATACGTTAAGATCTCTAGTTTGTTCTGGTGCAGGCTACGATTCCGCGCTCCGGGGATACTTACCTCACGCGGAAAAATATTCTCTCGCGGCTCGCGAATCGTGTCCGGCCTTGAATCGCGACAGCGTCGAAATAAAAGTACGCGCGGGCAGGATGGACGGGTCGTCGGGTGGCGGACGTCGAATTGGACGAGGTGTTTGGTGAATGAAGGCTGCCGGCATTGGGTATACACATAGCTGTGTGAATTAGCGCGCACGTAGGTATATAGATATATCCGCATCGGGTCGGTCGGTGTGTCGGGTCGAGAAAAGCTCGGAGTGCCTGGGCGCGAGTGGGGCCGGAGCCAATGGCTGCGCGGCGGCCGGGCCGTCCAATGGGAGGGCCGGTGGCGGGGGCGGAGGGCTGGAGCGGCGGACGGGCCGGGTTCCGCCCCCCGGGCGTCCCGGAGGGGGCGGCCAGCCGCTCAGCCAGTGGCGCGCGGCCGGCAGTGTGCTTGCGCGAGTCGGCGAGATCGCGAGTCGGTGCGCGCGCGCTCCCGAGCCGCTTCTGTGCACACGTACACACACACACACATATACACAGGCAGGGTGAGCGACAAAGCCGCGCGCGGCACGACAGGGCCGGATCTCGAGTATATACACACACTTGATACGTAGGCGCGCGCGCGCGCGAGTGAGCTGCCGGACCAAGCGGAGGGTGGCTCGCTGGTGCAGCAGCCCGGCGGCGGTCGAATGCCCGCGGAGCAGCGGCGCGCCAGCATCATCATAGCCGGCGCGACGACGACGACGACGACGACGGCGACGGTAGGGCCGAGGGCGAGCGGCGAGGTCGCGGCCTACGGGGCCGCAGCCCCGCCCGGCGTCGCCGTCGACGAGGTGAAGATGGAGGCGGAGGAGCACCTGGCGCGCGAGTACGTGCAGGAGTTCGTGCTGGACCACCTGGACCCGGGCGACGTGAAGCGCGAGGCCCTCGGGCTGGCGAAGCTCGCGGGCCTGCGGCCCGGGCCCGAGGCCCCGGCCGCCCCACCCGCCGCCACCAAGCTCAACCCGACCAGCAGCCTCGAGCCCCTCACGCCGCCCCAGCACGAGCTCGAGATGTACCCCCAGCCGCCCGGGCCCGTCCACGTCCACCACCAGCAGCAGCAGCACCAACAACACCAGCAGCAGCAGCAGCAGCACCACCACCAGCTACACCAGCAGCAGCAGCACCAGCACCAACACCACGGGCTGCTGATGAAGCCACCGTACCCCGGGCCACCGGCGGCCGCGGCCTGCCTCACCAGCCTCTCGCACCCGGGCACCCCGCCCGACACGCCGCCCGTCTCCGCCTCGCCGCCCGCCCTGCACCACCTGCAGCGCCTCGAGCGCGTCCAGCATCAGCAGCAGCCCCACCCCCAGCAGCAGCAGCAGCAGCAGCAGCCCGAGGCCATACTGCCCGAGCAGGGCATGCCCTGGCTGACGCAGAGCCTCCGCCAGGAGCCGCTCGACCTGCGACCCCACTGCCCCCCCGAGCCCGACGACGTCGAGCCGCCCGAGCACTGGCCGCCCCAGCACCTGCCCGACCTCGTGCACCACCACCACCACCACAGGCACCCCAGGCACTCCGGTTAGTCCACAACTGCCCGAACCTTTTCTGTACGCACCTCGAGCGGGTCGACTTTTCCCGCAGGAAACTCGAGATACTCGCGAGCTCATTCCCAATCGATAGACGCGTTGGATTCACCTTGTAATTTGTTTCATAGCATCAATGGGGAACGGAAAAGACACGAAAACTGCCGTGATTCGGTTCGTCGCCGTTTCGAGTCTTGTGTATGATGAAAAATTTTGCGCCGAAATCTCATCGTCGCCGGCGTCTATTCCAACTGGTCTCAAAAAATGATCTATACGCGTCACCGAATTCATACCAACGACAATTTTTGCGATACCGATGTCCAATTGTCGCGCCGAGCCGTGGGGCCACGGGAGATATCGCGGGATTCGCCGTCGAATGCGCGTTCGAGTTGATCCCAAGTCGTATATGTAATCGCCCGCTGCACGACAGCTGCCATTCACGATTGAGCATTTTACAACGGGTATAACAAGCTGACTGTACTCGACGCGCGGCCGATCGATCGACACGCGCTCATGACCCTGAATACGTAAAGTTGTGATGAATCAACAAACTCGAGAGTCGAACGAATGAAAAGCCGAGCGGTGCAGATGATATACATGTGTTACCGGGTTGAATTTCAGGGGGCTACATAATGGGCGGCCACATCGAGTACTACTCGAGCAACGGCAGCGACAACGGCATGATGCCGATGCAGCTGGACGAGGGAGTGGGCGGGCTGCACATGCAGCAGCCCCAGCCCCAGCAGCAGCAGCAGCAGCAGCAGCAGCCGAGCCGGCCCCTGTCGGTGTGCTCGGTGAGCTCGTGCGGGCCCGGCTCGGTGCAGCTCAGGTCGTCGCAGTCCGACAGGTCGCTCGTGTCGCGCTGCGGGCCCCAGCTGTTCGGCGGACCGCCCAGCACCGGCAGCCACGAGGACCTGCTCAACGACGACCTCCTCATGTCGCTGTCCGTCAGGGAGCTGAACAAGAGGCTCCAGGGCTGCCCCAGAGAAGAGGTATCTCGAATGCATCTATCGCCTAGCCGTCCCCCCCGTGATTCGAACTTTCCTCAAACAATTTTCACCGATCCCCGCTTCTCGTGGATCCGTCGATTGAAACGGACGTTTTCGTGCCGTGAAGTAGTGCAACTTTGTGCCCCGAGGGTCGTACACGATATTTTGTCAAAGTAGGCGTGAAGTAACAGTTTTTGGTCGCGTTTTGCGTTGTTACCATACCAACTTGCAGCCCGATCGCGTAGAATTCTTCACACTCCAGAACGAGGAATCGAAAGCATATAGAGTAGGCGACCCATCCGATCGCCCACGGTCCTCAATTTGCTCTTAACGAACTTAACTATTTTGTCATAGTAACCAGGAAACCATCTGGAATTCTGATTTTGGATCTTTTCCGAGACTTCTTTGGATTTTCCGGAGATACTGCCATGTTTTTACGCGAGTAATGTTTATCTGAATATATGGCATTTCACACATTGCACGCATAAAATCAACGGTGATCGGTTAATATCTTCGAAAAATCCAAATTTTAGTTGACGAACGAATGCGAATGTTTGTATGGATATCAAAAAACTACCACCAAAAGTTTTAGTCGAATTGGCGACCCAAATTCCAAGTGCAGGTCTCCTGAAATGCATAGAGTGTGTTTTGGGGTTTTGTTTTCGAGCGTATAACAGTAAATATTATGCACCTAATCAAGGATAAGCGATTTCGCATGGAAAACGTTTGCAAGTTTGCGCAAATGCCGAAATAGCCTAAGGATTAGCAAAGAGTCTTTACTATTTTTCGTATGCATCTAGAAAAAAGTGCTAATTTTGCCTTCTACTCTTTTAAAAGCTCACAGGGAAAAACTACTGAATTGAAGAAAAAAGCACTGCGAGAATGTGGATGAATTATTGACTGGAACTATAGTGAATTTTCCATTGAATAGAAATAAATTTTCACTCTGATTCCATAAATTTTGATAGCGATAATTTTTACATAAATTTTGCAGTAAATTTCTGGTATCAAAACTCATGGAACTAAATTGAACTGCAATCCAGTCAATATTTCATCCACCTTCTCACAGTGATTTTTCACTTTAATACAGCAGCTTTTCACTGTAAGCTTTTAAGAAAGTAGCATCTGCAAACAATGGCACTTTTTTCTCGCAGGGTTACGAAAAATAAAATATACACCTCGTTATCGCATCTAGGCTCCTTCGGCAACTGGACAAACTTGTAACCCAAAACTGCACCCGGATCGCGCAAACGTTGTTCGTACCAAAATCGCCTAACCTTGTTCATGTAAGCATATATACTATGTCACGCCCGAGAGCAGTTCGAGGGGCTGTTCTCTTCAAAATCAATGGTGATATTTTGTGATTTTTTTTTATTTTTTTTTATTTTTTGGATTTTTTTTGGATTTTTTTTATTTTTTTGTGTTTTTTTTTTGTGATTTTTTGTATTGTTTTTGAGTTAATAGCCCCGTGGGATATTGGGTACGGACAAAACTTCCAGCTTCATTCGCTCGATTGAAAACATGGGCTATTCAGTCTAGAATTCGACAAAAAATTCAAACAAATCACCCGTGATTCAGAAGAGACAGCCCTTCGGAGCAGTTGCTATGGTAACAACGAAAAATGCGGTGAAGTTACCATAGTGACTGTCCCAAGTCGTAAAGATAAACTTTACGTTTGCATACCACCAAAAAAGTGTATTTTATTCCTACTATGACAAAATAGTACATTATGCCTTTCAGCGCATGTAGTCGTTTTTTGGCACAAGTAGAGGTCATCCCTCGCATCGCTCGGGCTATAAATTCTCCTTTCCAAAAAAACACCTAAGCAAGCAAGATATATACAGAACATTTTGTAACGAGGGAGAAACTAGCCTGTTTCAGTTCGGGGACCGGCAATAAAGCTCTTGTTTTACTCCCTCCCTTATGCGAACAAAAACCAATTTTTGTCTCTAGGGAGTGAAACAAGGACATTCAGTTCGGTCTCCAGGCTTAAAATGCTAAATTTTCAGAAAGTATAAACAGAAAATTCTGTATATACCTCCGTTGCATACTTGGATATTTTTCGGACTTGAGAACTTGTAATTCTCATTTTGCTCGAATCTGTCCTTGCGCTTGTCAAAGGACGTTCGGGTGCGTTGTTTACTATTACATATATATATGGATAAGAGGTTCTTACTCATACCGGAGAACGCAAAGGATTTTGTTTATCAATATATTCATGGTTGTTCAAACGCGACGCCATCCGAATTAATCGATATGCTGCAGTGGTAAAAATCGAAAAAACATCGTGCATTTCGATTTACCTCGTAGTTCAAGCCACGAGTTTCAAATTTCAAAACTATTCGGGCACATACGAGAGTTTCAAATTTCAAAACTATTCGGGCACATACGAGAAATCGTGCATTTTTTTGTTGCCGAAACTCGATAGAGAAACATTTTTCACTTGCAGAATCCAAATTTTGGTTATCAAGAACATAAATCTGCTTGACATTATAACAAGTGAAGATTTCTCCTTAGTTGCTAAACAGACTTTTCTATGATCTACTTTACTTTTCTTGATCTTCGAGCAAACTTTGTCATAGCGTGAAGATGATTTTTTTCCTTAACCAAGATTTAATTTTTTTCGCGTGATATTATTAAATCCGTATGTTCGTAGATAGGGAACGTCGTATTCACCCTCTTATTCGCACACCCCCGCTTGTATCGTGGCCATCGCGTCGTGTAACAACCTGTGTAAAAAAAAATCAGAGACATGTCTGGCACATGTCTGGCCCATGAAATTCTGGCAAATTCTGGCATACGTCTGGCGTTGAGAACTTCTACTAGTCTTTCATTCATTTCTTTCAATTGATGGTAAAGCCTGGCACCAAATCCAGACTTTACGTCAGACTTCTTGCAAGACTTCTCCATACGGAGAAGATACGCTTAACTGGGAGCTTCGCGGCAGATTTGTGATTCACTGGTCAACTGAGTTGACCAGTCGGTCCACTCTTCATAGGTCAAGCAGAGAGTAATGAAAAGTGAAATTTACACGAAGTATTACTTTATACTTTGGACTCTTATCGCGACAATTTTCTAGTTACTTGAAAAAATTCAGTGAGACACGTTGTTATGTTCCGGATTCTGAGCTGGCCTCATATTGATCAGTTAGTCCAGTGTAGTAATCATTGAACTGTCCGTACTCATAGTATTATAACCTGTAAAGCAATACTTTGTGTAAATTTCTATTTTTATTTCTTTGCAATCGATGCGGAACAACAGTGATAGATTGGATAAGTTTCGGTGTGGGCCAGCGAGCCATAAATCCGCCCAGTTACTTTTGCAAAGCTTCCAGCCAAGTATATCTTCCCCAAAGCCGAAGTCTGGCATCATTTCGCAACGCCAGACTCTGTGTGCCAGACACGTGGCAGACGCTTCCCCAGCCGGAAATCGCGTAGACGCGTACATACATAGCAAGCAACGCTTGTCTTGTACAAAAAAGCTCATGCTTTAACTAGCATCGGTTGGCAACTTATGCTCTGCAGATAACGCGTCTGAAGCAGAAGCGGCGCACCCTGAAGAACCGGGGCTACGCGCAGAACTGCCGCTCCAAGCGGATGCAGCAGCGCCACGAGCTCGAGACGGCCAACCACAACCTGCAGCACGAGCTGGACATGCTGAAGATCGAGCTGGCCCGCACCCAGCAGGAGCGCGACGTCTACAAGCAGCGCTACGAGTCCCTGGTGAGGCCGCGCCAGGGGCCGCCGCCCCCGCCGCCCCTCCACCCCACCCACCACCCGCAGCCCCACCCCCAGCAGCAGCAGCAGCAGCAGCCCCCGCCGCCGACCAGCCCCGAGGTCTACCTGTGACAGAGACCCCGATGGACTTGAGGCTGCCGGTGAGTCCAGCCTCCGGCCCAACCCTGCGTTCGTCATCCCGAGATATTCCTGCGCGCGCACCACGTCTAACTTCCTTCGTCGTCACAAAGCCCGACCATCCATGCTGTACTTTTGTTTCTCACCTCGGATTTGCGAAGACCGTTGGTCGCTCTAGATGTGCATAGCGCCGAGGATGAACGACCGCGTCGGTGGTCGTTCGATTGGAAAACTGTGATGTGAGGTGCGTAGCACCGGATCTCGTCTATAGCGCGAGCTTCCGACACGGTGTTCGAGTACGTATGTATATGTCGCTCTTGGATAAATCAATTAGCATCTGTAGATTACCATTACGAAATGAATGTTACGATGTGTATATATTTGTGTAGACAACCGTTCTTCCACGCTTTTCTTTTAATTTGGGACAAAACCGTACCGTCGCGCGCTTTCCGCCCCGGCTGTGTATATGATTCGCGTATCTCACCGCGTGGTTTCTCCACTTCTACGTATACAAGCACACGAGACACCCGTCACGATCGGTGCGCGGCCACGAGAGATGCCCTCAATCTCGGAAGATCAACCGCGCGCGGCTGATCCCACGCGCGATTTTTCTCCCGTCGAGTTATCCGCACGCGTCGATTCTTTCTCCCTCCCCTTTTCTTTTTTTTTTCCCCAAGCTCGCGCAAACACACAGACACGAGCGCTATATTTCCCGGGCTGGTCGATTTTCCTCGGCTGCGCGCGTGGAGCGTATCAGCTCGGCATAAACTTCGCCTGATAAACTTCAAACGGCCGAGCGTCGGACTTATCGGCTCGGGCGTAGCGATTAATCTGGCGAGCGTGCGTTTGAAGTCTAGTTTCAATGACCTTTGCCCGAACGCGCGAGCTGCACCGCACTTGGCGAGCTCGCGTTAATGAAAATTATGTCACCCGATTTTGCGCAACGCGGATCGGTTATTGCCCACGTCCGAGCCACGCGTAACTCGAAAACTTTTCCTTCTCAGCTCGTACGACTCGGAAAAAGTCGAAAGTGAAGAGCCGCGGACGGGGGAGTCTTTTGCCGAGTAAGTTTGGAAACGCGAAGGAAACTTGATGAAATCTGGATAGGAGATTGGAGAATCGGTGCTGTTGGTAGACGCTCATTTCGTCATTCGGCTCTTCGATTTTATATTATTTTCATTGCGCTTCAAACGCACGCTTGTTTCGTCATGTCGTACACCCCCCACCCAACGCGTTGCTTCGCGGGAACTCATACTTCGCAGTGGCTGTTGTTTCAGCTATTCGGGGGGGGGGGGGGGTAAAAAAATTCGCGTACAAATTATCTCGTATATTCGACGTTAGATTACACGCGCTCGAAGTGGGCTGTGTTCCAATCGTAATAGACTGCTCGTTTTTTCCTCCTAACGCTGTGTCCGTCATCTCGATCGCCCCGAACGCGAAACGGAGAACTACTTTGAAGCGCTTTTTTGTCAATCCGTTTTTAATCCACTTTTGTACCGTTTTCAACGGAACGGATCGAGAATAGCCTGTCGTAACTCCTCCAACAAACTCAACTCGAGGTATTGAGATATCCGAATGAAAATATTCAAACAGCACATTTGCGAGTCCGGTTCTCGGCTGCAAATCAACGGGTTCATATTCGTTGTTCGCGACGTGACTTCGCGTAGACAGCTGTCTATGTGTTTATCCAAAGACAATCAGACATTTGCGGTTTTGCAATTCAGCTAAAACTCTCGGAGATATAGGGTTTGGATAACGATTCACAGTTGTGTATAGTGTGGGGTCTCGATTTTCTCAAGATAGTTAGAAATAATTATTATACATATCTGGTGGTACGTCTGTTGGCATACAGATGAAAAATAGGCCATATTAGATATGATTATACTTATTTATGAAAAATTCGTCTCGCTGAAATCGTGATCTGAGACTAGCTTACAGCAACTTACATAATCCGATTGGAGCTAACACTGAATCGGAAAAGCAAATGTCTGGCTGTTGATAAGAGGACATTCTCGTCCGATCCTAGGGAAAGAAAATTGCCCAAAAAGCGTATCAAACCGAGCTCCTTTTCCGCCGGGGCATACGTCGGTCCGTGTGAGTGGGGATGATTCGTTTCGCGAGCGCCTTGTCCTTGATATGTATAAAATTGGTGCAATTATCAAAAAGACTGTTCACCGGACGGACAGGAAGCGCGGAAACAAGGGATTTTTAATATTAGCAACTCCGAGCTCGCGGCTTACATAGCGCGAAGCCGGGATTATCACTAGATTAATCGAACGTAGACTTATGCTAGACAAATCTTTAGACAAGCTACAAGACGAATTGCCCGTCGAGGGCCGTTATACAGTCGTTTGTGTCGTCGATGCCAAATAATTCGTACCAAAACAATTGTCGTAGCGCAAACACAAGCATTAAACACGGAGAGAACAGCGTATATATATATTATGGATTAACTTTGCGGTAGACAGCGTAATCGCCAAAGATTTTCTCCCTCCCTCCCAAAGAACGGAAGGTGTGTATATCTATATATGATTAACGCGAGCCGATTGGCGTATACATATATACATACGCAATCTACTTCACTTACCTGGTGCAATAAATAATTCTTCCAATTCAATTGATTTTGTACATATATATTAATCGAGGCGTGTGTATATGAGTTGGATGTAATCATTCACGATCCGCGCAGTTCTTATTTTTTCAGCGAAAGTATTATTCTCATTTGTAAGTATATAGATCGGTTTATTGTACTGTTTAGGGTGGCATGCATATATATCTATATATATGCGTACTGACATGATAATTGGAGAGTTGAACTATTATTCTTACGTCTGTGCGTCGGATGAGTGTAGCAAGGCCGAGTGCTGGGTCTTATCAAATTTTTAATATTTTTTCAACACACATACACTCCTTCGTGTCAAAGTGGCGTTGTATTAGTTGATTAGTAAATAGCGAGAATAGCGAGTAGGTTAAGGACGACGTTTTAATCAACTGTATATTGGAAGGAATGAGGGAAACAACAAGAGCAAAGATTGTATCGAAAGTGTGGGAAATGTCTCGTCGAGGATGTCAAGACGATCGATCCGAGCGTGTACATTTTGATGCATTACTGTATGGCACCGAACGATCTCCGTTTGATCTCGTGATTCTATTACATAGATATATATTTATCGTATATACTGTTGATTGTATGATTTGTCTGAGGCACAAAATGAGTTATCTATTATGTACGATTAAATGGTGTGCAAGAACTCGCGAATCATTGCGAAATCGAGAAGTTTTTATATATAAAAAAATGCATATCTTTTACTTTCAGCCGATATATTCTATCCTTCTCTATTTCTCATTCTCAATCTTAATTTTATTCCCTCGCTTCGTTTAATTTTACTTGGTGAAACGCGCGCTATTTCTAAAATAGCTGTAATTACGTGTACACACAGACACACTCGCACAACACACTGTTACGATTCAAACACGCAAATACACACAAAAACACACACACACACACACACACACATGATAATTCTGTGAACATGTACATATATATATTCATCTAACGAATGGACACGTCGTACACGAAACACGCGCACACCAGACGCGCACTTGTCTATTGATAAACAAATATAAATATATAAATATAAATATATATATATATAAATAAATTATAAATATTGTTTTGTCGTACGGCTATCCCGACTGCGACGCAGAGATGTTTTAATTCGCGTTATGTCGTCCAATCTGTAAATAAAATTATTATAATTATTATTATGAATAATAAACGTCGCCGACGGCTGTTTCAGAAAAAAAAAAACAAAATCAAAACATGCCTATGAAGATTTCTTTCACCACACAACCGATCACCGTATATAGTAATCCAGTCCCCTGCAGAGTTCGAGCCGCGGAGTATACGTATAGTTGGCAGCCGGACGACCGACGATCGCGCAGCGTTGGAAAAATTACGAAACGAGAGAAGAGGCCGTTGAGCGGGTGAAATTCGTGCGGCGAGTGCCGATTCGTATTTCGCCCGATGCGGCGACCTGCAAGCTCAGCGCATTTCCTCCACGCGCGCGCGACGCCCCGCTCTTTTCTCCATATACACACATATATGTATATATACGTATACGTGCGCAGCTCTTTTATATTTACCTGAGCCCGCTATATAACCGGCGCATACATTATCAACGTATTATTCCGATGCCAAGTTCTGTTTGTATCGCGTTGCCTCCTTTGCCCCTCCCAACCAACGAAACCTCTTTTTTAATTCTCGTTATTTGTTGCTGCTGCTCGACGAAATCAAGTTCCGGTGGAATCTTTTTTTTTCCTTTTGTGTCGTTCGTCCCCCCCCCCTCCCCCCTCGTCACAGTTTCTCAGACTCGAGGAAGACGATCAGAAAATTGGAACCGTGTCTACAGGGGAAAAAACTTTGGAATATGAATTTGTCGATTCCATTTGTATATGACTCGTTGAGTACAGTAACTCGAGCAGTACTCTCTTAAAGAACTAACAGTGAAAAACCACTATATAAAAGTGAAAAATTACTGTAAGAAGGTGGATGAAAAATTCACTGGATTGCAGTGAATTTCTTGTGTAAATGTGAAATGACACGTGAATGTTCACTGAAGTGAATTTTCAGTTTAGTTCCAATGAGTTTTGATAACAAACATTTTTACAGAAAATGCGCAGTATACTTCATCACATTACTCGTAATTACGGTGTATAGTGAATTTTTACTTTAGTTACTGCGAATTTCATGTAAAATGTTTGCTATCAAAACTCATAGTGAGAATTCACTTTTGTTAAATATCAAATTCACTGCAATCCAGTGATTTTTCACTGTAAGGATTTAAGAGGCTATTTTTCCCAAGAGCACGTCAAACTTTTCACCCGATTCAATTAGTTTCCAGCGTGAGAAAAATGCCTACTCATACTCGGGAGAGCAATGGAATCCACAAATAAATCTCCAGCACGGAAGAGCCGAGAGCGATTGTTTTTATGTCTTCGCGGACAAAGCGAATAATACGCGGCTTGACAATCCGTCGAGTGCTCTATATATACGTATTGCGAGCGTGAGCGGGGGTCGAAATCCCTACTGCTGCTGCGGCTGGTCCCCTGCCCCCATGGGACGCATTCAATTTAAACCGGCAAAGTCGAGGATATCGGCTGGCAAATCCGCGCGTAAGTTGCGAACCGAGTTCGGTTAATTCGGCCGGGACAATCCGAGTGCAGCAGCAAAACGTATGTGGCTGTGTGTACACACACACACACACGCACACACACACACACATACGTACGCCGAAGCGGAGCAATGAAGGAAGGAAGGAAGGAAGGAAGCATTTGGCATATGCGCCAACCCAACGGGCGCGTGACCGCGAGGGGGAGCGGCTTTATATTGTGCTTTGCATTTAAGTGACGCCAGCTACGTGGCCTATCTGCCTATCGTCCCCCTTCACCCCATGTACACCGAGTACACGTGTACGTGTCATCGGCGTACGTACCTGACGACTCGCGGCCTCACGAGCTCGGGGAAATTTTATACCGGCACGGAAGGGTGTGTAGGTGGTCCATGGCGACTCGCGGGGGACAGTGGAGAAAGATAAAACGGTCGCGCACAGTCGAATTGCGTACAATGGATTCGTGTTCCCGTGTCGTTCTACGATTACTGTTTTTTTTTCGTTTTTTTTTCAAACGAATCGACGAAGCGCATCCCGAGGATTTCGTTGATTTTTTGATAGAAAGAAAGAGTAGGAGTGTAAAAGTCAATTCGGAACGTTGAGGTTTGGAAACAGTTTTTTCCCACGCGTGAAAAACGATAGGATACATTACTTTATTACTCGAACGTCCATGTATCAAAACTTGAATAGGAGAGAAATTGCATGATTTTAAACTCAATTTTGGCTGTTCTTTGAATCGTACATATCTAAGGTGGTTTCTCGATCAGTCTTCATTATGTCCCATGGACAAATTCAACCGAGTATACTTTGTTTGCGGATTTCGCGTCTCGCTTGGTAAAATCGAATGCGATAAAAGCGCAGAGCGATTATTGCCGTATGGACGTTGTAACAAGCTTCTGTGCTGGGGAAGAGGGTAGGTGTCGGTTGTCGTTGCTGGAAAGATAAACATTGCGGGTGTTTGATAACGGCTGCATTATCTCGTTACTCGAACCTTCAAGCCCCCTGCACTTATTTTTCTTCACTATTTATTCCTTTGTAGTTTTTCAAATGTAATTTTTATTGTTTTGACAATTTGAAATTTGCAATGATTATAACTAACCTCTTCTTTAAGAGATCAAATGAATTAAACGGCCAAATAGTAACGTCAAATCGGTTGATAGAGATCTGAGGTACAATGTTTTACAGTTTCACATCTGCATTCACTATAATGAGACGCATTTGATAATAATTCAAACCCAAAGCAATTCTTTCGTATAAAAGAAAAAGTTGAGCTCGATCCATTTCGTCTTCTACTATTCCAAAATGTTTGAGAATTTTCATATTGTTAATTTATGGCCTTATAAGAATTTCTCATTGAGTACTTTTCATAAGAGTAACGCAAATATGTGTCAGGAAAAAGTATGATATATACGGTGCTACAAGTTATAAATTCACTCCTGGCACACGAGGCCAATGTGTTTCAATGAACTTGCTATAATATACGATGCAGTTTATTGTAGAGATAAGTGCCGTAAGTACAAAAGAAATATTTCAAAAACGACCGTATCACTGGTATTTCACAAACATACTGTTTGGTCTTCTAGAAGTATAAACACCATCTGGAGTTACGATTGGATTTGAGTTTGAGATACAAAACAGTGCAACATTGATTCAAGCAATTTGCACGTCACTCACATTCCTAAGACTCAATAATTCAGATTCCTAAAGACTCAAAAAGTCGCTGCCAACTAAATTTGCAGTATGTTCTTATAAATAGATTTAGTGTTGGAGAAAAATTATAGATAAGTCTGGAAACGGTTTACATGATCTTTTCTAGTTGGAATCATTTGATCATACATGCCTGTCGAATCTCATTAGTGGCATCGATCATCGATTCGTGTGAAATCGCGGGTGAAAGGTACTTCTTATTCGAGGTCATAATATTGAATAGCGTATTGCGGCCACAAAACATAACAAATCCACACCAAAATTGACATGGTCTTTAATTAACCCTATCCGGAATTCTCTATAGAACTCCACGGATATCCAACCAGCCGTTAATAAAAAAACACTGTTAAGTGCATTAACAGTATGCTTCCTCGAAAAAGCTTCGCGTGAGGAAATATTGCAAAGATACTGCGTCGGGTGACCTCAAAAGTACTGTAAACGAGCTATAAAGTTATAACTCGATATTTCTTTCTTTTTGCAACGATTACAAGATAATATGTAAACAACGGTTGCTACTGAAAATATATCGTCGATCCCCGTGTGTACTCGGACTCCTACGTGCATTTACGTGCATTTACGAAGAATTATAGGAAACTTCTCGAAAACACGTTAGCCATGGTTGTTGGAGAAGAAAACAACGGATTTTGCTGAACAACATCCGGCTACATCTTTCCACGACTAACCTGTGTGCCTAAAATTTCAGGAAGATCGGACGTTTCTTCAAAAGTTATCGCGCGCCAAAAAAACAGTGTTACATACACCGTACGTACGTACATACAGACATTTTTGGGAATTCATGTTATTCGACCCGTAGATTACGAAAATCAAGGTCCTTTGTCAACTTTCGCTTTCTCTCCCTAAGCAAGCAAAAGTTGACAACGAATCAATCAGGCATTCACGAATCCAGCAGCATCCACATCTCCGCTAAATCAATCAAGATCCGGGCCTTCCTTGGCAAAAAAATAAAGTTTGGGCGTGTACCAAACGGTGTTCCTCCAGTGACTCAGGATCGAGTTCGTAGGTGGGAAAGCGCGCGAGCAATTGATATCATACACAGATGAACTTGGGTGAAATCTTCGGCAGCGGCAAAAGAGAAGCTGGCCGATCAAAACAAAGGGAGGCGCTTGCATCCGCGCTCTTGGGTTGTAACGTGGGGTACGTATACACAGTGGGGGCCGGGGCAGCTTTAAGGTCGCCGGGCGGCGGGGGCGGTGACGTCACGGGTCGGCACAGAACTGTGCTGCTCGCGCCGGGAAGAGTGTGTGTGTGTGTGTGTGTATGTGTGCCGGCGAGATTCGACGACGCCAGCATCTTTGACGCGTTGTGATGACGGTGCTAGGTCTGCCGGCCGCCGGTATATACTGATGACGCGGCTGCTGCAGCATCGAGTCGAGCTTGCAAGCTCCGCGGCCGAGTCAGCTACACTCCCCTCCTGCCGCCGGCCCAGACAGACAAAACTGCGCCAAGGACACACGCACGGACAGCTGGACCGCGGACCTGCCGAGCCGATGCTCCCCGGCACTCTCGCTCTTATCGTCCCCTGCACTGATTGTGTATATACGTATACATGACTGTGTGTGTGTGTGCGTCCGCGGCTAATCGAGCTGTGTCATGCGCTTTTACCAGTTGCGGAGGAGCTGACTTGGCCGTCGTACACTCGGTCGATGCACTCGCGCACCAATGTTGTTTTCAACCGCGGCCAGCCGATCGAGTCGATTTGATTTAGCTCCAGCTTCGAGTGTGTATACACTCGGGAATGTGTGTGTTCAACGGTTGGCCGCGCTCGCTCGGTCTCGATACTTTGGCTTGTTTTGATGCGAGGAAAATGTGGCGATCCACGCGCGGCTGTGCATGTGAGTATACGCCTTATGTGCAAGTATCGGAAAATCACCGCCGTTATAGGTCAACCTCGGGTGACACGATTATGATGGAACTCGCGAAGCGAAACATTTTTTGGACACCGAGATAAGCCATATACACCCAGTTTAACGTTCAGATATGCAGGGGATATTCTGTGAGTAGTTGTCAATTTTATAAATTTATAGTATATAGGGGAGAGAGGGGCAGATAGGCAGAGTTTTCACAAAATAATTTTTTTTTCACAAGAAAATCAAAATATAGCCAATATTGAATTGTTTATTACATGAAAGTACTCGCTCTCACGAGTACACAACAATTTTTATTTCTTTAAAATATTAATTATTTTTTGCCAAATTAACGTTTATATTCGGCCGAAAAATTATCGACAATGTGCCCCCCAGCGGAGGTAAGTTGACAATCAGACGGGGCGAGTTGGCAGCAGGGAAATTTAACAATATTTATTATCTTTTCACATATCTTTCAATACATTTCAATCCATTAAACACAATATAAACGCTGTCTAAATCGCTGTATGAAGTTTTGGCACAGTATCGATATAAAGAACGTTCTGGAATGTTGTACATCGTAGATGCTTCTGGTACCGACATCCCTTCATATTTAACTTTTCTAATAGCAATTAGAATGACTTCTTTATGTGTAGTGGCTCGAGCCGTTGTTCTTTTGCGATTTCTGACCATTTCTGAAAAAAAGTATATGTTACACAGTATGCCAACATGCCCCCACAAATCTCCTCTTGCCAACTTACCTCCCATTGAATAACATGACAACAAATAATATAAAACAAAAACTACTTGACTTTTAAAAAAAATTTTTTTACAAAAATATAGAGGTGGTCAAACTCTATATGACACATTATTAAAAATTATTGTATACCAATATGGGTTTGAAGAAAAACGAAATTTTCTGAACAATCTTTTTTTTTTCCGATCAGCTAAATATTTTAAACTCACCTCATTCCTCTGCAAACAGCGCTGGACATCTGGTACTCAGGACAAATATGTATCGTGGTAATGTACACAAATTGCCCTGAACGCCATCTCCGTACATCGCACGAATTAGGAGATATTTAGAGTTTGCCAACTTACCCACACTGACAACCTGCCCCTCTCTCCCCTACATATAAACCCATGAATATGCAAGTTTTCACTAATTATTTGCGAATGTCTATGATAAAAACAGAATGCTAGACCGAACGGCTTATTTGGGCCGGCGATTGTCATATTGCATTAACTTTCACCGTGTTTCATCACCCGAAATGGACAACCTCTCCAGGTCACTTATACTTTAGACCCAAAAATCTGATTGTCTCCTCATCAGTTAATTACAGAGTAAGTTTCTGAGTACACATATTACAATGCTTTCGTGAGAACGTCAAATTCCATCCAGAGATTCAACGTGAATTCAAGTCGGATTTTCCCACTGACTCGTGTAAATACACGCAGTGAATTGTCCACTCTGGATTACGGATACAGCAGCGAGTCACCGACGGCAGATGACAATCGTCCAATGTCCTAATCTATACGGACCGAACGAAACGTTCGCTATGTGTCCATCGCGTTGTTCGAGTCTCGGACATACACACATACAGCATCACGTGTCTCTCGCACGACGGCACGTGAGCCGAATCGACAACAACAGACAGACAGATAGACAGAGCTAGAACACGTCGGTCGTCGACGTGTGACAATCAGGCGTGCGAGCCTCGGGAAAAGCGGCGGAGGGGGGCAAAAAAAAATTTTTCATCCGCGCCGGCTGGCTCGAGTGTTTGCGTAACGAGGCTGTTTACACGCCGAGCCACCCACCCTGACCCAGTCGTCTATACACTTGCCAGTGTCGACTTGGCCGGTGTCTGCGAACACGCGCGCGCGTCTATACAAGCGCGCGGGCTCGAGCCAATCGATATCCGCTAATCAGATGAGAGACGGAGATAGCTGGGCTGGCGAGTGAGTCTATCCCCCCACCGCCACCCCCGCACATGTGCTCGCCCGTCATTATAGGTATATATACCGACGCGGCGGGTCGCGCGCTTGCGCGCCCGTCAACCCGGGCTATTGCCCTAATCACGGATCGTGAGCTGAAATCTTATCGGGCCTTATATATCTTTCTCGGCTCTCCTCCTCCGCCTCCTTACTTCTTTCCCCCCCCCCCGACGACCCTGTCTCTCCCTCTCTACTCGAACTCGAGTCTCGACGTACTCGCGGCCCGTCACAATATATCGGCTAATAAACCCAGCACACACACACACACACATGTAGCCGGAGAAGCCGACTCGCGCGCACCTTTGGACGTATACGGACGACGCGTATCTCGATCGTATCTCGACTTGTGTACCTCTCACGCTACTCGATCGAAATTACATACACGCGAGATATGGAGCAACCAAGGATTCTTTCGTTTGTCTTTTTTTTTCTCTTCGGGTCGTACGGTGGGACAGAGTGTTTCATTTTCTGGAGAAACTTTCAAACGCCGCAATACTGTCTGGAGTTTGAAATAGTTGAAAATTACTGTTTTACATAGTGGATATTGATTAGCGAAAATCTCATAACTGACGAGCGGTAAGTGTAATATCCACTCAGATATCGAACAAGATTTTGCTTCTCAATACCGATATACCCGAAATACAGAGGTTTTGGTCGATTCGCCACATGTGCTTCACTGTTCATTTTAGTGAGAAAAAATGCACCGTGTCCAAGATACAGGATACTTCACTTATTCCCAATTCAACAATCACCATTGTTCATCACATTATTGCACTTGGTCACTAACAAACAGTAATTGTCAACTATTCCAGACTCGAGAGTAGCTCACGTCACATCGCCGAGTATATCAGCCAATCTAAACTGTCAATTAACTTTCCGGCTCAACATTTCCATACACGTTCTCGTGAGTTGGGATCAATGCGAATCGTCAGTTGAACGATCGATAAGCAACAGGAAGCTCGGCAAAGACCGTTCGCGAGCCAACAAATCCAGCGGTGCAAGCTTCGAAAGCTCAAAATTGGTTAATTCGAAAACGAAGTTTGACTAGCCGGGGGAAGCAGCTCGGGGTAATACGCGTCTCCGGGAGGGTACATACAGAGGCAGCATGGCAGGTGGTGTACTCGCGGCTATATACGAGTGTCGAAGCATGGCGCCGGCGGGGGGCCGCGCGCAGCACAGGTGCAGCTTGGGTGGGTGGGAGCTTGTATCGTTGGCGAACGCCGGTAGGCGGGGCCGCTGCGCGCGCCGGTGCGTGCACACCTACATACATACACACGACCCACCAGCTGGCGCTCCGAGCTCTCTCTCGGAGCTTTAAACCGACCGAGAGGCGGAGGAGGGGAGGCGGCTCGCCGCAAATCACGACACCACCTAACGAGATATATCCACTCTCTCTCACTGTCTCCCGCGAGTCATCCGTTTAACTTGCGCCCCGCTGCCTACGTACCTCTCAATCGAATGATCCGACCCGGCCGCCCAGCTGTAAACTCGATTTTTCCCCCTCCGCCTCCACCTCCGCCTCTCTCTTTCTTTCATACACTCGTTGAGCAGCGGCCTTCCGACTCGCTAAGTTTCTTCCCTTTTCGCCGGGTGCGTTGTACACGCGAAATATATCCCATGCGCGACGTAGACGGCTTCACGACGGATATGTTCTACATGCGTACATCCAATGTGTGTATCATTTTCATCGCGTCTGTCAATCCAACTTTCGATACACCGACTGATACGGGAATTCGATTGGAAATGCCTAATCGTGAAATCCGTCTCGACGGCAAGATCGAGATGATTCCGTGTGGAGAATGAATTTGAGGAATTGAATTTAAGGAATTCACGGGAACAACATGACACGTCCGTAGAGATGCGCATCGCCAGATTCAAAATTCACACGCAGAATTTCGTTGTCTGACCATACCCAGGTACTTTTCTCCAGCCTCGAATTGTCGAACTGTCTACTACTATTTTCAAATAAATTGTTCAATCGTAAATGACTTTGCATGTTGTATATGGTTGTTTTTTTTCATACGACCCACGCATGGAGATGTATGTATGTACATTAACATGGACCATTCAATTCGACGGACGTTATACCGCGTTAAATGTCTCGGCAATGATTTAACGACGCGTGGCCATGTCCGAGCCCCGATACGAATCTCTGCACTCAATCTACATTGGTGGTGTGATATTCCTATACCCGTTCCCATCATCCAACTCCCGGTATATACACTTTATCCTGAACCCAATATACATATACACACACTGCAGCAGTATCGCTCTTATCGGGAGAGGCTTCAACAACAACTGTACATCGTTCGCAATGAATTTCGTTAAAAATCAAAATACTTCGTCCTTTGGGTATATCGATGCTCCCGCAAAGATTCCTCGGGAGACTGAACATACAAGTTATTGTTGTATTGAAACCAATCACATTATTTTGTCGCTTATCATAGAAACTCGAAAACCGGTTTTGCACTGTAAGCGTTTCAAGAGTACACTCGCACAAAAATCGAATTAAGGTAATCAAGAAGGAAAATCAGTTTGACGCTATATGCAGCAAGAAGATTTATTCTCCAGCCAAACAGACTCGTCTATACACTCAGAAAATAGTGAGACCCACCGAATCGGTTCTGGTATGGCTCTGGTCTCTGGCCGAGCGCAGCGTTGTCGGTTTGCGGTAGCGCCACAGTTCCCGCGAACTCGGCAGCCCGCAGCCGACTATTTTACACGAAAAACTGACAACGTCGCGCTCAAAAAGCGAGAGAAATTGCTAAGTGTTAATTCCTTTCGGTACATATCCAAGTGATGATAACCGGTTGATTGGAGAAAAAAAGGGGCGTTAATTCCTTGGAACGCCCGGGATATTCCCGGTCGCTGCTTGGAAATATCGCTTCGAAGCGATTTTCGCTAGATGGCGCTGGCTCATTCCCGTGCGTCGCACCGATATTTCTCTGCGAGTTCACCCGGTATTTATTGCGGGGTACGCTATCACGGAATTAATTATCACTTCATTTTTTCGCCGTGCGGTGAGGCTTTCAAAGTCTCACTTTTTTCCAAGTGTATAGGATCAAGGAAAGATTCTTATTCCTACGTGAAATCTCCTTGCTATACGTAACCCAACTGATTTTACATCAAGATTTTGTCGAGTGTAGAAACAGTGCTAAACACTTTTGTCAAAAGGAGCGTCGGCATTGGAACGGGCATATATATTGACTGATCCCTCGACGGCATGAGCCGTATAGCTTAACGCACCGAGGCGTTATCAGATTGTAATGTAGATAGACGCGCTCGCGATCGTGGCATAGTCTCGGTGTCGGCGGCGGCTGTATATAGGGGCTCGTTAGCATTTTTATGCGCGGCGACTGCCCGTGACGGGCGGGCTCGATTTTATTACACAGCGATATCTCGGCCCTGCTGACCGTCGCGGCCGAGCTTCTTCGGGCGCTGCACGGCCTCCTCGAGCCGTTAGCCGGGCCGCTCGCCCGTACGCCTCGAGCACGCTTAGCTCCGATTTATATACGTGCCAAGCGCACTCATTTGAATCGCGATGAATTGCGCGCCCTTGCAATTTATCGCCGCTCTTCGAGCTATTCGTGTACATATACATACACGCATACGCGTCCACGACGTTGGCAAGTGCATTTTGAAAATGACCAAACACAGCCGTTTCGCTTTCAACAAAGTAAATTCGCGATCGTTCCCGTAATTTTTCATCCCGATCGCGACCACGTGTGGGGTAAAACACGTAAAAGTCGGCGACGTATCTCGCGCGGCTTGATTTTCACGCGGAAGATCTCGAAACGAGGGATGAAGGAAAAAAGAAGAAAAAGAAAAAGCAAGTCGGAGAGCGGACAAAGAAGCGTATAGCACGGCCAGACTGATTCCATCGGTCTGTACGATCGCGGCCAGGGAGTATACACGGATTAGGCGGCTCGAGGGTATATATATGTATAAAAGTTCCACGCGACTTGGCAGCCAATGCACACACGCGATTAGCATGAGAGAGAAAGAGAGGGAGTCGATATCGCGTTTGCGCGCCCGAGCCAACCGAAAGAGAGAAAGAGAGGGATAGAAATAAAGAAGAGAGAAAGGAGGAAGGAAGGGCGGGAGAGACTGTCGGCAGTATTTTTTATCTAGTCACGGTCAACTGGCCCTCCCGCCCATTATTAGCGCTGAGACTACGGCCACTGTCCGGAATCGCACGCTGGCGCAGACCCCCTACACACACATATATACACACGTAGCGCGCCCGCGCGCTAACCTTTATACACTTTATCCGCGCGCCCCGGCGCTCGAGACTCGCTTGTTGTTCGCCTCACAGCTGATTTATCGCTCGGGGTGTTTCACTCATTGCCAATACGACGACGACGCGCTCGGGAACTGGTCGGCCGGTTTCATTCGGCTGATTTGGTTTGTCCTTCGACAAATTCCAGTTCGTTATATAGACCGAGTGAATTCGGTTTGCCGGCGCAGCTATAGTGTACATTGTATCGAATATTCAAATTCCGCCCGGGATTTCATTCGACAGCGAGCCACGACTTACTTTGGGCTCTCTCTCGATGTTTCGGGCTTATATATACACGCACCAATTCGAATTTAGAATTACATCCGGAGAATCGGGAGAAATATCCCTTTCTAGTGACACGTTCAAATTACAAAAACTCCGAGTCGTGACGGAGAAGAATCAATATTGTGTTGATCGCATTCGACGACCAGTCCCTATTCTTTTAATAAACATTACGGTGAAAAGCCAGTGTAGGAAAGTGAGAGATCACTGTATGAAGGTAGATGCGAGTGTTTGGACGTAAATGCGGCTGATTTTTTATGCGTGATCAAAGTGAATTTTCACCCTAGTTATATGTGATTTTGACTGCGACACTTTTCACATTGTATACCCAATTTCGAGACACTTCTTTCAATATTCCCTGAGTTTATATTACTGATTTACGCAATGATGAAATTTGCGATTTCATATGAATGATTTCATATGAATGATTTACGAATCGATATGAAAATTGTTGCCATTAAAACTTGTCAAACTAAACTAAAAATTCCTTCTTATCACGTGAGAAATTGACTGATACAGTTCCGGTCGCTCCTTCATCTACCTTGATACAGTTCTCTTTCACTTTGATGCACTGGTTTCCCACTGTAAGCACATATTTAAGAGAGTATATATGTTTCGGAGTTATTCCGAGACATCGCAACTAGCCTCGGCTGATCCACCCAGAGTTGCAGAGAAAAAATACGGAGCATAGGAATGAACGTGCGAGCGGCGCAAAGACAAAGGAGAAGCGGATCTCGTCGCGGGGTGGGTTGGTTAGAAAGGGCGTGTAGAGTGAGAAATCTGTCCGGGTCTCGCGCGTCGTTTGGCGTCGTCCGTCCGGTCGACGTAACGTCTCGGTCTTTAGGGGCTGGACGCGCGGCGGCTTTTATCTTTTTAGTATTATTGCGCGATATCGGCCCGGCTACTGCGGGCTCGCTATAAAACCCCGAGCTCCGATATACGCACGGCCATATCCCCCCGCCCCGCTATTGGCGATCCGACGCGCTGCATCACGCGGCTAATTCTCCAGACGACCCAAACGAGCCGAATGACAACACGACTAAGTATATATATGGGACGTTCCACGTCAAGTGAGCATGGTCAAAATTTTGTTCGAGATTCTGCATTGACAAATTGATTGGTATCCATCCCCAGAATACTCAAAAATTTTTTCAGATTTTTAAGTGCATGTATGTGGAAGTTAGTCTGTGCACTCAAAACCTGAATTATTCAAAATTTAACTTTTTTCTCAATTTTGAGAGCCCAAATAATCTTGTATATGTGGGAAAATGAAAAAAAGTTGAGAACAAAAATTATGCTGAATACTACAAAGATTTTAAAAAAAAATTGTTTGACACCAGAATCCTCCATCCGGATATAGGCTACTCTATTAATTAAACATGTTTCAACCAGTTTGGCTATGTTCGCCCACTTATTTTTGACCTTTCAAGTTATACGTACAAACCTTTGTTCGATAGCTTGAAAATGGTCTCATACATTTTTTGGAGAAATTCCAATATCTCCTGCAATTAATTGTTTAAATCTGCAATATCACAATCGCCTTCTTGTTAGTTTCAACATATCAGGTCCACGATGAAGCTCACAGTGAGGATATCATGCCTTCGGGTCATCAATCTCAGCCAAACTCTACAGATATGTTCCCTGACACTGGATCAAGCTACCGGTAGAGTTTGGAGTTCCAGCGCTGCCTTGTTATAGAACTTTTTATGACTTTAGACTGAGGCAGCTATATATAGATATACATATCTGCCTCGATTTGTCTAAAATCTACATAATATTCATAATTTCATCAAGAAAATGATGTATTTCACCTTGTTTGGTACTATGAATGAGTATTATAACTTATGGTTTCACTTATATTGTGTGAACAGCTCTTGACGGGTGGTCTCAAATCACATGCAAGTTATTTACACATGAAATTATAAACATTAACCAGGAATGTAATTTGAGACAACCGGTCAATAGCTTTTCCAACCTTAGCCTTGCAGTTCACACAATATAAGTCAATTACATGAGTTAATATTTATTCATAGTACCAAACAAAGTGAAATACATTATTTTCTTGATGAAATTATGAATATTATGTGGATTTTAGACAAATCAAGGCAGATATGTATATCTATATATAGCTGCCTCAGTCTAAAGTCATAAAAAGTTCTATAACAAGGCAGCGCTGGAACTCCAAACTCTACCGGTAGCTTGATCCAGTGTCAGGGAACATATCTGTAGAGTTTGGCTGAGATTGATGACCCGAAGGCATGATATCCTCACTGTGAGCTTCATCGTGGACCTGATATGTTGAAACTAACAAGAAGGCGATTGTGATATTGCAGATTTAAACAATTAATTGCAGGAGATATTGGAATTTCTCCAAAAAATGTATGAGACCATTTTCAAGCTATCGAACAAAGGTTTGTACGTATAACTTGAAAGGTCAAAAATAAGTGGGCGAACATAGCCAAACTGGTTGAAACATGTTTAATTAATAGAGTAGCCTATCCGGATGGAGGATTCTGGTGTCAAACAATTTTTTTTTAAAATCTTTGTAGTATTCAGCATAATTTTTGTTCTCAACTTTTTTTCATTTTCCCACATATACAAGATTATTTGGGCTCTCAAAATTGAGAAAAAAGTTAAATTTTGAATAATTCAGGTTTTGAGTGCACAGACTAACTTCCACATACATGCACCTAAAAATCTGAAAAAATTTTTGAGTATTCTGGGGATGGATACCAATCAATTTGTCAATGCAGAATCTCGAACAAAATTTTGACCATGCTCACTTGACGTGGAACGTCCCATATACACACACGGGATCTGTGTCGTCTGAATTATTTCGCTTTCCCGATTCGCTACGCCAATTTTCTCGAGGACGCCTTTGGCAGTATGTGAGTGTCATACATCGAGATATAGTTTGGTGTATTACAATCGGCGTTGGCTGAATTCGCTCACGAAAAGTGTAAACGCGATTGTACCGTGAAGTTATTGCTCGAGCAGACTGCAGATTCAATTTGCCAAGTCCGAGCTGGCAAAATCGAAATTCTACGATTGATATTGTTTAGAGCGTATCAGATTGACAAAAAACACAGGCTGCGAGCGTTGATCATTCATTATACTTATTAGAATCCAACCTGTCGCCAGTTTTGAAAATACAATGGCGATTCCAACGAGACGAGATATTATTTCCACGGAAATCATCCGTCTTCGGTTAAAACTCGTCGTTGTACGCCCGAATTCTCTCCGCGACTTGGCGCGAGGAGCTGCGAAGAAATCGTCCACGTGGCTGATCGAATCGGGACAGTACTACTCGACACAGTCCCCGGCGGACAACTCGACGCGTGCGTGTGCGTGCGTGTACCATGACTCGAGAAGCCGCAGCGAGTCGATGCATCATGGGAGCGCGGCCGAGTTCACGGCGAGACATTGGACGAGCGTCGATTCCGAGAGGGAAAGTGTGGGTGTGAGTGTATAGTATATACACAGAGTCGGGCGCGCCCCAATCGACAAGTGGATATCGGGGCCGCGGCAGGGGGGGGGGAGGCACGCTATATACGGCCGAGTGAATGGGGTTAAGCAGCGCAGATTGAGTCTGCCGCGAGATCGGCCGCGCCGAAGCCTCGCTGCAACTCGAAGCCCCTGCCGCTATCCGAGTGTGTGTATACGGCTAAGCGGATCACGCGGCGATCGGCCGATTGCCCTCCAACTGCTTGCCCGCCGCGGCTACGGGGCAGGTGGATTTTTTTTTCATTTTCATCTATTTCGCGTGAAATTTCACGCGGGCCGATTGTGTGTATGTATCGCATACACTTACTTTCGTTTCGACGCGGCCAGGAGGAAAGTCTCTGGAGGGCGCCTGCTCCGCGCGCGCGCGAGCGTTATAATCGAATTTTCACTCGCCCCTCGGCGGCGCGCGACCGAACTGCGCGCCAGTGAAGTATGGGTGTCGCGAGAGGCTTGGTGGCACTTTCTTGGAGATATGGCTTTCCTTGGAACATGTTCTCACAGACACGGTTTGATCGAGTACTATACCCGGAAGGATGGCCGAAAATATATGGCGCCGTTCGTTTTTCTTTTTGTTTTGGTTTTTCGCATCGCTGCGGGGGCCGAGTTGAGTGAATCCGCGAGATAAATATATACATCCCGAGACTTTTCTTCTTTTCGCCGCGAGACTAATCGAATAATTCGAAGGTGTCGCTCGGAAGCGGCCAGCGGGGGTGGGGGGTAATCGTAGTGTAAAATCAATTGCCATTCGATTCACACGCTCGCGACTAAGCTGATTCGTTTATTCGTGTAGCTAATTCTATCGGCATTTCCTGAGACAGTTGCTATTTGAAGTAATTTGCTGTTAGACTAACGTTACTAAAAAAAATAATTGTTTGCTCTTAAACGATAATGTTTGTTCTTCAAGTGTTGGTATATGTCGATTTTAGGTTTTTAATGGATAGGCAAGAAATAATCTTACAAATAATTCATCTAGATGAAAAAATGAACACAAAACGATATAGTACATTACGTGTTCACTAGTTACATATACTATTTTTCAAAACGATGTGCGAAAATTTTGACTAAGAAAATGGATACTTACTCGCTTATATATATATATGAAAAAACAAATTTCAGCAATATATTGTACATCAGAGCAATATGATAGCACTATACCGAAACATTGAGTTTTGTCAATTTTCACCTTCCTCTATATACTGGCCACCTGAACTTCACGGTGTCACGCATTACTGCAGTGTTTGATAAAATGCTTAATCTTGCCATTTCTACTCTCAGAGGTCTGAATTTCGAACTTGACCTAGTCGAATTGGAGAGAAATTTTTTTGAGAATCTTGTTTGAGAACTCAAATCAGAGAGATGAGTGTTTTAGTATATGCATATACATCATAGAAATATATTTGTCTTTCTGCTACATAGAATCCCGAAGAATCTAAAATTATTCGTGGCTTCGTAAATTTCTCAATAAAATAACAATTTTACTTTCTCGCGTTACTTTCTTGCACGGTGATGGAATAATGTACTTTGCACACCGCAAACTACGAAGTAAAAGACAAACTTTGCGCACAAGTTACGAAAATCTACCGCGCGTCCATCTGGATGTTGCAGCGAACGGCTCTTTGGAAATCCCAGTACTTTCAAGTTTATCGCGACAGCAGCATCTCAAGTAGCAATCGCAAGCGTTGCAAGCTTTGTACACCGGACACTTTCGCGGGTGAAATAGTATACTGCGAGGCGAAAGTCTCGTCCAACAGAAGTGGATTCGATTCGTTTCGATTGGCATGTACTAACATCGGGCCACACAACACAGCCCCTCGTCAGCTGATAACCTTTTAATAAAGCGACGAGAAGAATTCGCAAACTCGATTGGGAGCTGGAAGGGAGTATAGGAGATTCGAACGCCGGGCATCGTAGCTTCGCGCAGAGAGACAAAATGTTAAATGGCAAACCCAGCCGAGAGACAACTCGTTAGCATTGATGAATGTAACAAAGGGGGGATGAGGGGGTGCGTAGTACGCATCGCCGGGTGACAGGGCCAGGGAGCGAGAGACGGCTCACGCGCGTGCCCCGTCTCGGTGACAAACACGGCTTGGCCGGCGGCAGCGCGCAGCTGTTAACGAGGCCAATCGGCCGCGTCGCGTGTCAACTCTCTCGGCTCCCTCGCGCGTATATATATATAGCGCCGCGGCGTGAGAGACGTGCGCGCCATTAACGTCCGCCTTCCGTCACCCACCCCCCACCCACGAATCCACTCATTCAATATTTTACCGGGCCGCGCGCGACAAAAAGAGGGAGAGAACCGCGGCCGGAAATTTATATAATCCGTAAAAACAATTATACGGGGCCCCCTTGGCCTCGCAAAACGCCCAATATCGCTCGGAGGGCTGATTTATGGGGGGCGACCGTGTCCGACCGGCCCGCGCGCGGGCGACATATTAAATGGGCGAATATTAAAGATTTTAGCTGGAGACAACGGGCCGGGGAAAAAAGCGCCAGGAAATAGCCCGCAGATGGACCGAGAGATTATGAGAAATGCTGCCAACTGCGAGCGAGCGCGCGTTCGAGACCTTTTCCTCTCTTGCGGCCCTTGATGTACGACGTCTCCGGCACGCGCTCATGCGATATCATCGTTCGATATAGGGCTGTGTGTGCGCGCGCGCGCGCGCGCGACTGTCTCTGTTTTGCCCAGCTGCCCTTCGATCTATATGGCCAGTGTTTTCAAACGCGACAGCGCAGCCTTTCTTTCGTTTTTTGAATCGAACCGCGAGTTCGTTTAGTTCCTTGTTGAATGTTTACGCGAGCTTTTGACTCGTCAGGGAAATTAGATTTTCCGCGTTTTTGCCCAATGGATGAATTTTAAGTCACAAAATCTTCAATGTCTCGGTGTCGACGAGTCTGGTCAATCGAACATCTTTGTATATCGGTGTATTTTTTTGTAACCATGGACTGGTTTTCAATCATATCACGACATAATCGTCGATTCTCTTGGTTATTGACACCGAGAATGAGGTAGACTTCCAACTGTTGATCTTTTATACCATCGAGTTAAATTATAGCGTAGCTGGCAGAATGAACTCATGATAATGCGGCGTATAAAACAATCGCTCAAAGCCAGTCTATATGCCATTTGGGATAAGTGTATTTTTATTTCATAAAAACGGGCTTTTTTTAACCTCTACGAACTTCTCTCTAAAAGAGGGAAACACATTCCCTGTGCGCATACAAGATCTGCCACGTATACAATAGCGAAAGCAAAAAATTCGCGCGCACGCGAATGAAGGTTTGTCCAGACTGCATGCGCGCATGTAGGGTATGTCCCTCGCGCGCGCGACTCCAGATTATGCTCCGTCGCACAGAAGGTCTACCGCTCCCCTGCGGTCGGGGGCAATAAAACTGGCCTGCGGGCACTTACGTCCAGCCGGGCATCGGGGACAGGCGAAAAAAAAATCCCGCACCGCACCTTATTGCATGTAAAACATTTATGCCCTGCGAGATATTGGCGCTCGAGCGAGCCATCGATATGGCCTATCTCTCTCGCCGTTCCGATCCGTTCGGCTCCTGTTTCTAATCGCTTCGCTGTCGCCTCGGACCTACGGGGACCTCGTATAATATCTCGCCGTCGAACGGCCGGATTAATAAAAAAGAAAATACTCGCCGACGAAAAGTCTCTGGTGCACGAGCTGCTGCACTCCCGTGAATATTGAAATCCTTCCTGTTTTTTCATTCGTTCAATGAATGTCGGAGCGCGACGATTATTTCTCGGTTTTCGATTCTTTAAGCCGATGAATTTTAACCGAACAGCAGTCGATATTTTTCGGTTTCGTTGCGAATCGCATTCGCGGCTTCGTCGCATTTCAACGGGAACGCTGTGCTTAAATCTTTGTTTCTGCTCAGTGATATGTACCGAGGATGTTTTATATGGATTAGCGAGTCCTTATCAATTTCTCTACAAACTATTATCTTCAGGTGTATCACAAAAACTCGTAAAGAAACGTTTTCATTAAACTCGGAAAATGATATTGTAGTCATATTTTCTTGACTACGGTAGAGTAGTCGAGGAATAAGCAATTAAGAATTGCAAGTTGCAAAACTTTATTGGCGAAATAACAATCTTCAGTTTGTATATATACCAAAGCGAACAAAGTAAACGAAGGAAAGGGCGAGAATCGGCAGACAAATATAGAGATCGACTCGCGGGGCTCGTCTCTCGATATGTACAAGAGGGATCTTGCGGGTTAAGCAGAGATTTTGCATATATAAATGCCCGCTGAAAGAGAAGTCGGCTCGGAGAGAGGCAGGAAGGAAGGAAGGAAGGAAGATTTGTACGGGGCGGGCGGTTAATTAATATAGGAGCGCTTGGCGCTTATGTACCGAAACCGCGGGGATGCGCTCCCGCAAACTTAAGCCGCCATTAATTCACATCAACGTCTTACTATCTCGAAGACGGTGACTTGCATCCTTGTTGGTGGATCGCGATAACGCCTATGTATAATATTCCCAGCGCGCGCTCCTCGCGCGACTCTCTATTAGTACGGCCAAGTGTATACACTCAAGCCGCACGATGAATTTGCGTATATTATTTTTTGCTCATTCGCTGTGCTCGGTGTAGCACACTGAAAAAAATTTGGTTTGTAAATCCTACTATACCGTATAGTAAAGAAAAATATAGTGAACCATACTATATTTATACATGAAATTCACTATCTTATAGGAAATTATACTATCCATCTATGGTTAAATTCAGTAAACGTTATCACTATACAAAAAACCGCTGCCAAGTGCCTCAGCAGTATGCTTTCTCAAAGTATTGCAATTGAACCTCAATTTGCATCAATCACCACTCTTTGAGAAAGCAAAATGAACCTTTAACTTATTTCCTCCACTCCATAGTAACGGTTGCTATGGTAAATATCCGAGCTTCGGTGTTCTTACTTCTTAGTCGTCAACAGTTCCGAAAATGGACCTCTAACTGACTTTTCCCACTCCATAGTAACGGTTGCTAAGGACGTAAACAACGGTTGCTATGGTAAATGTCGGAGCTTCGACGTTATTACTTCTTAGTCATCAACAGTTCCGAAAATGGACCTCCAACTGACTTTTCCCACTCCATAGTAACGGTTGCTAAGGACGTAAACAACGGTTGCTATGGTAAATGTCGGAGCTTCGATGTTCTTACTTCTTAGTCACCAACAGTTTCAAAAATGGACTTCAAACTGACTTTTCCCACTCCATAGTAACGGTTGCTAAGGACGTAAACAACGGTTGCTATGGTAAATGTCGGAGCTTCGACGTTCTTACTTCTTAGTCATCAACAGTTCCAAAAATGAACCTCCAACTGACTTTTCCCATTCCCTAGTTACGGTTGCAAGCGATATAAACACCGGTTGCTAGAGACATCAACAATGGTTTATACGGGAAAGGTCTCTTTGATTGTTATAGAATCCCATAAATATACAAACCCAAATGATCATTTATCATGAATTATATGGGAACTTATCGAAAACACGCTAGCAACGGTTGCCATGGAATCAAACAACGGATGTTGCTGAATACCGAACTCGGTTCACATCTGCCGGAGACCGACCTGTGTGCAAAATTTCAGGACGATCGGACCATTCCTTCGAAAATTAACGTACGACAAAAAAAGTCAGTCTGAAGCTGAATTTTGTATCTCCATAGCAACGGTTGCTAGGAGAATAAACAATGGTTGTTCCAAAATGAATGTCTTATCGATTCTCATCGATCGTCGTCGAAAGAATTGGAGACCCATCGTGCATTGATGATGATTTTCGGAGCTTTTATCAAAAACACGTTAGCAACGGTTGCTAGAGAAATAAACAACGGAATTGGCTGAAAATTGAACTCGACCGAGATTTTGCGGCGACTAACCTGTGTGCAAAATTTCAGGACGATCGGACAATTCCTTCGAGAGTTATCGTACGACAAAAAAAAGTGCACGTACGTACATACGTACGTACGTACGTACGTACGTACATACATACAGACATTTTTGGATTTCCATGTTTTTCGACCCGTAGATTACGAAAATCGAGGTCCCGAAGTCCGATTCGGAGGGTCGATTTTTACCCCGTTACAAAGCTTTCTCTTTGAGAAAGCAATATAGTGTCTGTAACTATATTTTTACAAGATTTCACTAGTGTATAGTAAATCTTACTAATATATAGTAAACAACCATGTATGTATAGTTACCGGCACTATAAATCTACTAACAAGATAGTTTTGATATATGAACTATGAATCCGAAGTAAAAATATATTTGTTCATGAGCATTTCGAGGAATAAAAAATGAACTTTTCAAAGTATGTTCTGTAAGTGATATTTCTCGTATAATCGATTGTCGGCATCAGAGTTGGAAAAAAATCACTTTTTAATAATTTGTTTAAACAATTATTGTTTAAACAATTATGAAATTATGTCGTTGATCGAAGTTTTGTCATCTGACATCTTCCACGGTTTTATTCTATTTCCGAAAATTACTTTGAATTTAGCTCGCCCACATTCTCAGTGGGCTTTAACGGATTAAGGGTTCGAAAATCTGAAAAAATCCTCTTTTTTCTTAATAATTTGCCATTTGTAAAGTAAATTTTAACATATTTTCAGATAATCTGAACCATATTAATCTGGCAAGACGTCCTAAATTTTGTATAGTAGGATTCACCAAAAAAGTATGGCTGTCGCATTTTTCCTTCATATAATATAGTAAAAATATAGTAGGATTTACCAGAAATTTTTTTCAGTGCAACGGTGGAGCTCGTAAAAAAAAATAAGCTGAAAGTCTTTATATAACCAAACAGGTTACTATTCAAATGAGTATTTTGTATGAACAAGTGCAGCGACAGCCGCGATAATAAATTTGATTTTCTGAGGAATCAATCAATAATTAAAATTACTATTCATGCACGTGATTCAATAATGTTTAATATGGCTGTGAATAGAAACATTTATTAAAGTTAAATTATCTAAAACTTATTGCAGTTTAAACATACGTTATAGTAAAAAATTACATAGTTACCTCAGATCAACAAAGTCGAATTGATTCATCAAACTAAATTAGATATCGTTAAATTTTCTCATCTTACTCTGCCTTCATGGCCATGATTCTTTTTTTAAAGCTTTGTGTTATTCATTTTAACAAAAATACAATTTAAATAATGAACTATTGGGACGTCACATATTTCATTGTGACCAAACGATCGGATGTCACATGCCCAACTGACCAGTATTATGAATTTATATACATTAGGTTTACCTGGATGGTACCATCCTTTAACTAGTTCTTGCTACTATCGCATACTATTTATTGTTTGCAGAACTTTGAGCATTTTATCTGAGTAGAATAAAAAAGTACGCTAAAAAAAGCTTGTTATGCTCATCGACTGCAGTACGTATGTATAATAAAAAAAATAAGCGAAGACAATTGATTAAAGAATTTTTCAAATTAAACTATCTAAATCAATTATATTTATACTTATCGTTATTTACTTGAATAAAAGAAAACATCACAATTGAATCGTTAACACTCTGAATTCGTATGGAATATTCTCAATTATGCTCACTTCATCAATACCTAAAAATACCTAATTGGTTTTTCCCACCCGAGGGCGTTACGTGCCAATATGAGTTTGAAGCCTATCGAACGGCACGCGACGAGGGCACTTCAATTCCGAAATCGAGCCGTCGTGGAAAGCTCCAACGAAATCTAACCCAAATAAAACGCATCGCAGCCTCGCAGCGGTCAAGCCGCGATACCACACATCGCCACGCGCGAGATGAATTCGCCGTATAGTGTCAGAGTACAGGCCAAACGCGTCGAGGGAAAGCCTTGGGAATCCGGATGGAAATTCGGATGGATCGGCATTAGCGCGTGGCCGGCCGGTGGGCTGGGCAGATCAAAAGCGAAAAAAGGGGTTGGGGGGAGCGGCGATGTGGCGATAGTTGCACCGTCAGTTTCCTGGCACACGGCTGGCGTCGCTCTGCGCGTCGGACAAAAGAGCAATGCTCGAGTCTCGCTTCTCCCGCATTGTCCTCGCCATGGAGGTCCACTTGATCACGATCCAGCGGCCCACTCGACGCCGCCGCCGCCACCGCCGCCGCATTGGAGCCCCTCGGAGCTCGGTCGCGCAGGTGCCCGATAAGATGTCGATTGAAATTCACGCAGCCTCCAAGCCCCCCCGACCCCCCCCCCCGACCCTTCCTCCAGTGGCTCTTCTTTTTGTGCGCGCACGAGAGGCCGAGGGGAGCGTCGCTTAGCGGGCGTCGTTAGCGCCGCGGCCAAAACACCCCCCCCCCTCCTGCTCTACCTATAGACAACTAACTGTCTCTCTCTCTCTCCTCTGACACACTTTGCGCTTTTTTTCAAAACTGCAGCTTGTAACATCATTGTTCGCGTGACTCTCGTGCCGCGCCAAGTTTTGGGTCGTTTGGTTTTTCGTTTTTTCAAATCGCTCGATACTTGTATTTGTATCGAGATTGTATTTGTATCGAGATTGTATTTGTCCACTCGACACGGTACGATCACCGATTCCAAAAATTTACTCTCTTAAATCTTTACAGTGAAAAACCACTGCATTGCAGTGAAAAATCACTGTAAGAAGGTGGATAACAAATCCACTGGATGACAGTGAATTTCTTATGCAACTAAAGTGAATTTTCACTTTCGTTCCATGAGTTTTGATAGCAACCATTTTTACATAATATTCACATTTTTATATCACGATTTGCAGTAAGTATGGTGTGAAGTGAATTTCCACTCTACTTACTGTGAATTGTATGTAAAAATTTTTTCCAGAAAAACTCATGCACCTAAGTGAAAATTCACTTTCGTTACATAACAAAACCAGTGAATTTGTCATCCACCTTACAGTGAGTTTTCGTTGCAATGCAGTGGTTTTCCACTGTAAGATTTTAAGATTGTAGTATAACAGTTTTGTCTCGCACCTGAACATTTTCATAACATCCGACTGTTGCGCGAGAGAATGTGCGAACGAACGATCGCAGGTAACAGGAGAAATGCCGTTGTACATTTAATTTCTTCGATTATCCGTACAACCCACAGAAGTATACGTGATTTGTGTGATAATCAATAACTGCATATCCACGTGAATCTCGAGCACTTGACATGTACGCATCAGCCTCGGCGAATTGCTCGAACAAATCCCCGGGATCTTCGTAAATCTTCCTACAATCCCATACAGCCGCAGGAGCGAGATATTAATTCATCGCGACGATGGTCGGCAGTTATTAAAAGCCGGAAACATCCGTGTGTCAATGGCAATTAAATAATTCATGAGGCTTGATATCCGCGGCGGGTGTCTGACCACATGCGATTGACTTCTACTCGGGGAATCCGGCCATATGCGCTAAGCAGCGCCTCGGTTGCGTCAGTGGGCGTATAGCTCGGTCCCCGAGCAGCAACATCTCAATCTGTCTCGTAAACGATTGTCCGGCCGTGACGAGTTTCACGTGTGGATTACCATAGGCGAAGCAGCGAGCGGACACGGGAGCGAGCGAGCGGTCGAGCTGTATAAAAGTCGATAAGCAGAGGGAGGCGGCCGGGGGGTGGGTCTGGGGAGCCGGGCGTCCCCGAGGAGTAACTAACCGAACGGAGGGTGTTAAGGTAATGTGCCATTAGTATGTGGGCCGAGTAGCGCGAGCCAGCGAGGGTCTGACTGACTGGATATAGCCGAGCTGTCAATAGCCGGCTTGTTACCGCGACAATGATCGGCTTAACCAACGGGAAATATCCGGACGCCTTCGCCTCCGTCCTCCTCCTCTGTCCTACCTCTCCGCTCTTCTATACGTATACACACACGCACACTTGGGAAGCAAGCCAGCCGCGATTGCCGCCGATTGTCCGACGGATCGACGCGACTCCCTCTCAATCGCGAGTCGACGCGCTTTCTTTATTCTCGGGCATCTCTCTCTCTCTCGTGCGCGGACCATCGCCAATATCAGATATTGTCCGCGGACTTATATTTATCGGCCAACTTTGCCCGCCACCCGGGCGATGCGACTCGTAAATCTCCGCGCGTCGGATTTAATTGCTTCTCGATTCTTCGTCAAACTGCGATGTAAACGCGCGCACGATTTATAGATATGCGCCGCCGGAAAACGGGAGTCGCGCGCAGATCTATCGACACGTATGTACGCGTGTATAATATACGGGGTCGCGCGCGGAGTTTTCACGCGCCGGGGAGGCAGGGGGGGGGCGATCAGCTCGAGGAGAGGGAGACTCGAAGCCGATCAATGGAGGTTACGCGCGCGTGTGGGAGAGAACGCGATCCTTTACGGATCTAATTGAGCGCGGAGATAAGAGAGTACGCGGCTGTATAATGGCCCTTCCGCGTCTTGCGCGCGTTAATGGCCAAACTAATAGCCGCATGCTGGTACCGAGCCACCTTACATCGATCCTCCCGGCCCGTGATTTATATTTGTCTCGGCGACTCGATCGTTCCGGCCGGCCGAGCAGTGACGCGCTTCTTTTTTCTCCCCTCCTCCCTGCCGCCAATCCCGTTGACACCGGGCAAGGCAAATTTGCAACAGATTTTTTCCCCGCTGATGGAAAAAAGTTCCACACCGCGAGTTGTGTTCCTCGATCCGATATCGCGGTACGCGTTCGCAACTTGATTTTAGCGAATTTCAGCTGCTCGTGCGTGCTTATTCGGATCGAGGAGTAGTTTTAGCACGGAGATTTTTCTCCCTGTGTTTCCGAGTTGTCACGATACATATACACATTTCGCGACCATAGACAACTGTACAGACTTTCTTAAATCCTTACATTAAAAAACCACTGCATTACAGTGAAAAATCCCTGTAAGAAGGTGAATGAAAAATTCACTGTATTAAAGTGAATTTTGTCACGCGATAAAAGTGAATTTTCACTTTAATTCCATGAGTTTTGATAGCAAACATTTTCACATAAAAACCACAGTAACTAAAGTTCAAATTCACTTTACCCCGTACTTATGAATAGGGTGATGTAGTATACTGCAAATTTTATGCAGAATTGTTTGATATCAAAACTCATGGAACTAACATACACTGAAAATTCACTTTAGTTACATAAGAAATTCACTGCAATCCAGTGAATTTGTCATTTACCTTCATACAGTGATTTTTCACTGCGATGCAATAGTTGTTCACTGTAAGGATTTAGAGAGTAGGGAGAAATGTGATCGAGGCTGCACTACAATCGCACGCTACGCCCTCGAAGTATACGTATCAGAAGTGGCGCATCGCAAAAAAGCCAATGAGCATATTTCAAGGTCGAGGAAATCTGCCAGAGGCTATGCGTGAGTGTATATACACACATACACGCATATACGAGAAGACGCGGGACTCTCATCGAGGCCGTCACGCGTCGTATCATATCTCACCGGGACAAGTGAGATGTCAGTATACAGGCCGTCCCGGAGGCAAACTATACACGCCAACGGCCAGTGCGTGCTTGGGACACATCGGGAGGTTTTCTTTTTTACGCGCTCGCATACGGGCGACAGGTCACGCCCGGTCGTATAAAGCGCTCGTGATCCACCACCCCGGGGGCGCTTCTCTCGTCGCCCTTGTGTGTGTGTGTGGGTACACGCGTATACGCCGGGTGGATTTTTTGCATGCAGAAGCGTTGCAGCGATGAAACAGGGTCATTAAGCCGCTCCTATACACACAGCGGCTGTGTGTGTGTGTGGGAAAGAGAGAGAGCCCGAGAGAAAGAAGTATAAGTATTCCCAGAGGCCGCTCGGCGCGGAGCAATTTGTCCCGGTCATTTGGCGAGCTCCCCGTGGACCCCGCCGACTGTAATCCAATCACTAGCCGCTCACTCGAGCTCTATCTCTCTTTCTCTCTCTCCGCCCCCACCTTTGTCCCGATCGCTATATAGACCAAGGATCCCAACCTCGCGCGCTATTCGTCTTGCGCGGCGGTCTTCAATAACGAGCGACAAGTGCTGCATCCATCAGCCCCTCTCGATTCCTCCTTTCCCGTCGACATTGCCCTCGTGGTATAGAAATTTCGTACGCGCGACGCTCTCGAGATGTTCCGATGGATTTTCTCGCTGATATGCTTACATGCAGCCAGAGAGCGCACAAGGTGCAGTGGACTCGAATGTGACTTTTGGCCAGCCGAATGATCCGAGTGTGCTGCCTCTTGGTCTGTAGCATTTCTGAAATACGTGAATATATTATCGACGATCAGGCGGTCGTTATGCGCAGCTGTACACGCAAAAAATAGAAAATAATTCATTGTTGTCCGGATAACATTCCAGTTACTTCGGATTACCCAAGGAATGACGATACGAAGAAATTTGTTCTCCAAACTATATACGTCATTGTCATTCGAGCTTGTGTCGGATTATATATGCACATAGACTCCTAATTGTCTTTCTCTCGAGTGTGAAACTTTCGGCTGGTCGTGTTTACTCATTTTTGGCTCGCACAGCTGCTTACACGGCTTGCGTCTGCGAAATTTCGGTTACAACTGCCCAGCGCTCGGAGCAGTATCCCCCGGACACAGGCGGCCGCGCGGTGTTGACGTAGGACAAATAGACTCGTATCTGGCCGCGCGAGCGGATCACGTCCACTCACGGCCCGGCTCTTACATATACATATATTAAATATATACGTGTATATACTTCGGGGCTGCTGGTAAATACGGGGGCCGCCCAAGCCTATATATATCGTCGTCAAAGGGGCCCCGCGCAACGAATCCGATTATAATCAATTTGAAATTGATCAATCCGACCTCGCGACAAGTTCAAAGCGAAGCGTATATATCTACTTGGACAATATGTGGTGGAAAGCGAAGACGTTGTATATTATCGCAATCCCGCGAGCGGACAAGCAGATTTGCGCTTCGGATCCGAGTAAACTCGCTCGTCAAACGATCCGCCGCGAGATTTTCAATCGCGTCTTCGACGAATTAATTTCAACGTGTATACACACACACAAACACACACACACACACACACACGTATATACGCCGGAGGACGGGGTAGAGAGGATCGCACGCTCGGCTGGTCGCGAATGCACCCGGCCAAGATTGAGCGAGTCGTCCGAGCAGCAGCAGCAGCTTCTCCCGTCTTACTTGGCCTCGGCTCTTCCCCCCTTTGGCCCATCCTATAAATGAGATTTCCGTCCCCGTCGTCCGCTCACTCGCTTAGCTCTAAGCTCGCTTAGTCCATTTCCTATATATCTGCTCGCCTCGGCGCTCGCCTCTCTTTCTTTTTACCAGACGCAAGCGTATATAGAAAAATCATGGAGAATGCGGTTTGACGATACATTTGGCAATTTCGCCTCTCTTACTCTCCATTGGACCCTTTCCGGAGGGGACCGTTTGATCAATTCGCTCCCATTCATTCATCGGCGCACCGATTATGATTTATTATACCGCGTTGTCTTGAATCACGACAACAGGTTTGACGAATTCCCACACGCTATGATTCGAATAGAACATTTCATTTTTACCTTCTACTAGTTACAGGGATTATTGTGGTTTTTTATAAACATGTGCGTAGTTTGGCGTTTTCTAAAATGTTATACCCCCAATACATTCAGGTGATTCATGAAATTCTGCAGTCTATAAATAATGTCCAGAGCATATTCGTCGATCAAAATTGTGCTTAGAAGAATGATACGGAATGAAGCCATGAACGTTATCGGAAAAGGTTTAGGACAGGCTAGCCACATGCATATGGTTACTCTTTTGGATCCCTCAATAGTAGATACACTGTACAAAAGTGAATAATCAGTCTGCGATGGTGGATGAGTTATTAAGTGAATTTTTCATCTAATAAATGTAAGTATTTTTATGGGATTTGATACCAAACATTTTTATCTTAAAATTGCCTAGAAGTACATTCAATATTCACTCTAGGCACAGTGAAAAGTCACTGGAGGATTGAGATTCCAAGAAACTGATTTTTTATTATGAAAACTAGCAGAAATTTTATTTCATTTGTTAAGCATGGAATATAGCAAACATGTAGACTCGTTGTTAATTTCATAATTATATAATCACAACTTATGAATCTTTGTCATCTGCCAGTAGCATACACTGAATATTGAGGCTCTCAATACTATAGTAAATTTTCACCAGACGCACTGCGAATTAAAATCAGACATTGTTCTATCAAATCTTGTGTAACTAGATTGAATGTTCAATGCAATTCTATACAAACAGTGATTCCACTCAATGAGTTGTCCGGCATCTTCGTCAGGATTTAACAAAGTAGGTTTTCACAATTATGTGCAATCGGTATAGATAGTGGCAGAGGTACCCGCGGAGGTACATCCAATCAATGTTTCGGCATTCTACACCGGAGTGTCAGTTAGAACTTGCTCTCGGGAAAGTATTGACGGCCGAGTAGTGTGCAGTGCGCATCACCTACACACACACACACACATACGTAAGCTCTTTGGCGGGGGTTTGCACCGTCAGATGTATATGTAAGTGAGTGGCTCGGAGCCCGCCGCGGGAATTATTCATACATTACCGAATGGAAATTAATTTGGTCTTTGGCGCTCGTAAATCAGAGGAGCCACGCGGCCGCTCGCCCGGGCCGGGCTGTAAATCAGACGCGGCCGTAATTGCGGCCCGCGCCTGTCCCTGCTATACGTACCGGAACCACTAACTAACTTGATCATTCGCACTCGAACGCGCGCTCCCCCCCTCCGACCCCCGGACAACCAACACCCACGTGTCTATCTGTGTTACGCGCCGCGCCAAAGAATTATTATGTCGACCCGGTATGCTGCTGCGGGTAACCCGCGGCTCCGTTTCAACCCCGCGCGCGCCCGCGACCGTATATATATATATGCGTACTTTCCCTCCGAGGGTAGGCGCGACTTTTTTTTTCGCCCACGTGTTTTTGAAGGAGGATTTCGCGCGTTGCGCGTTTATAAACTTGGGCTTAATTAAACGTAAACGACGATGAGGATTTGTGTAGATTCTGATGGGGTGAGGTTGATTTCGAGACACACTCGGGACATTGTCGAAAGATAATTTTTGCGTGGATTCCAGGAGTCGGCAGTCGGACTCGGAAGTCGGCGCAAAGCCACCGTTGCAACCCGTAAAGTTGTCGAACTGGATTTTCTAACTATAACGCAGCTCCGGACGTTCGAATCGTGACTTTGAAGTATTTTAATAAACCAAAGGCTTCAGCCAGTGTATAAATTACATATCAGCTGGAAAAAAGCCGCAAGCTGATAACGTGACTTTCCAACGACACAAACGTTATATAACCCCCCCCCCCGACTCTGGCAAGTATACCTCGCGTTGCCTCGTTTAATCTTCACATCTCGTTTGACTTCTTTTTTTTTCCTTTCCCTCCCGCACCCACATGTGACTCGAGACTTTTTATCCTCGCGTGGACAGGTAGGTTAGGCGCCGGGTAAAACGTGCCTGCGAGGCGGGCTCGAAAGATTTCACACGTGTCGGAGACTTTGCCCCGCTTGAAACAAGGCTAATTTTCGTTTCCTTTCTTGGCGGGCCCCTTCGTCGGCTCTCGTGCCCGATATCACGTATGCCGTTTCACCCTTGGCCGAGCTCGCGCGATTTTTGCATCGCGTTACAGAATATCGATGTGGCTTATACACTCTCCCACCCTCTCCCTCTCTCTCTCTCTCTCTCTCTCTTGCTTTCTTTCCCCCGCTGCTGATTTTCCTTCGTCTTCGTTTCGCGTATATTTCGAATTTTATTCGACTCGAGCCACGGCGCCTGCGAGAACGTGCCTCCGCCGCGCTGCCAACTATTCCAACGTGACGCAATAACGCCTTTTACTCGCAAGCGCCTCTCGATTTCTTTATGGATTCCGCCGGCTCATTTGTGCCCCGTAGCCGAGCCTTATTGTAACGAGCAAGAGTAGCAACGAATACTCCTCGATATACCCTCGATTCGAATGTCAACTGTTCTTGTTCGCATTATGAGACGACGTAAACAAGTGTCGCGCTCAATTCACACTGGCGCGAGAGTCACTTTCTTTGTCCTGCTAACAAGTCGCACTTTACTTCATCGCACTTTTGCGGAAAAATTGACCGTTCCGTAATTTTTTTTTCGACAAGGTTGACGGACTGTTATACTCGTACAATCGTTTTGCACCAATATTGGAAAAAAACCGCTGCCAAGTGCCTCAGCAGTTTGCTTTCTCAAAGTATTGCTATTGAACCTCAACTTGCATTAATCTTCATACATTTAGAAACGAATGCTATAGAAATAGAATTCTTTGAGAAAGCAATACTGTACTCCCTGACACTATAATATATATGTAGAAATTGGTATTTTTCACGCAAGTGTTCTCATTGCTTCCCTGATCGGTCGCTCATAGTGAAATCACACCAAAATTCGGAAATCAATGTTCATCAATTTCCGAACGTATTTGTCGCGAGCCGATGGATCAAGAATACACTCGAGAAGCGCCGTGTTCGATGAATTTGTAAAGAAATTGTCGAGGCAATGCCGCAGTAAGAGTCATCAGTAAGGACTCGCGTACCAGCGCGTGGTTCTCGTAAACGAGAGACCGAACTTTGCCGAGAGTATATCCGCAAGAACAGAAGAACAAAGTGAGCCGCGGGCTCTAGGGGGAAGGAGAAGGAAGAATTTCCCCCGCGTCCCGGGCTCGAGCGAGAGAGAGAGACAGGGTTATATCTATATATGCGAGTCACACGCGAAAGAGCGCAAGATTTCACGCGTAGTTTGCTCGCGCCCGCGAATCGAGCGGATATAATATACGCGGGCGCGGCTCATGCGGGGCCACGGCTCATTTGGCCGTGGCCCGCGATTTTCGCGCCTCCACCCATCCGTCACCCGCAGTCCTACGCCAAAGAGACAGACGGGGGGCGGCAGAGAGGGAAGGAAATTTTTCACAAGCGTACATACGTTCGATTGGTATTCCACGCGGAGATCTCCATATAACGAGAACGCGCGCGCGAGCGCACGTGCCGCGTTATTCCGGCTCAACCGTTCGGCTATACACGTACACGTTCTGCTCGGGCTGAGAAATTTGCAGTTCCAACGAAGGGATGGGGCCACTGGACGTCGGCGAAACTACTCTCGATATGTTATACGGCTCTCTGTGGCGCTCGGCTCTGCATACCTGACGCGCCCGCGGTTACAGGTCCTTCCCAAACGTTCTCTTGATGTTTCTCGCGGTGGCATGTGAGGAGCGTAGCTCGGCTCGCTCGGACGATTCGTGGCTCTTTTTCTCGATCCACGCGAACACTTGAGAATTATACTTTACTACTATGAAATTCCTTGGAGTGAAATAACTGATGCGTGAAAGCGAAAGACTAATGATTCACTTCGATACAGTGACATTTTTAGTGTAAATACCCAGGGTATGTCACTGTTATACGGGGTTTTCACGGTTTTACTCAAAGTAAATCAGTCATATGAAAAACCGGATATCCGGTTCCATATAAAGGTTTCTCACTGTAAGGAATTTATACATACTAGGCGGCTAAGCCCTCTACTCGCTTAGCTTGCCAAAAATTATTGTGTGAAGCTGGATAAGTAATTGAGTGGAACTACATAAATACTCACTTGTATTGCAGGTGTGTTGTTTGAGATTTAATAGGAAAAAATGATCTGTAAATGATAATCAATTTGAAGCATTAAAATGATCTTGATTTAGATGAATATTACCAAATCTTAATACTACACAGTCTATGCTGTGAACAAAATACTCCAACGGCTTATTATATTCATCTTGATATAAATTGAAAATCTTCAGCTTCTTATAACGTGATTGGTTAGAATAATCTAGAAGAAATAGGAAATTTATTAACATTTAACCTGTTTTTAATTATGTGAAGCAGTTCATATTCAAAGTATTATATCGACGGGCAGTAATTTCAAAATTGACTGTTACATCATAAGATTAGTATAATTATAAAGGCGTGCAAGTGACATTTTTTCACGTCGCACGGTGGACTATAGACTATAGAAAACATTCCACCCTATAATGCTAGATTTCGAGAACGAGAAACTTTTGTATACATATACATATATTCCATCGTCGTATACTTGTATATACGAATCGAATGCGAAAGTTACCAATCAACAAATGAAAGATAGACCGAAGAAAAGGACAAAACCGGGGGACAGAGGGGAAGCTCAAATCAGTTGGATGTAGAGTGAAGCGTTACGAGGCAGAGAGAGAGGGACCGAATAACCCAAATCCACCCCATAATCTTTAGCTAATTATTTCGAGCGCGGGGAATAGGTGACATGTGCGCGCATATACATCTATATTGGAATCATGCAGGGTAGCTGGAAGACATTGCGCGCGCGGCACAAGACGAGGGGCTGGCCGAGAGCGGAGGAAAGATTTAAATAATTATATACGTGTAGCGCTTGCTCTCGGGCAATAAATCCGGCGCGTCCGGCTGGTGTAGGCCTCCTCCCTTTTGGCGCTTTCTTCCGAATCGTATCCCCCACCCCACCCCCCAGCCAACAGTGAGCAGCTCGTGTGCTGACCGGATCGCTGATATATGTCTTCCCAGTCAAAACATCCGAGGCCCGGCGAAAGCCATGTTTTCCCTCGATCTGCAGCAGTGTATGTATATATGTATACAACTGCACCGGTCACTCAATGCTCCCGCGTGCGCCGAGCTTCTTTCCCGATATTACTGCTTATAAATCACCCGAACCGCGCGCTCGCGAGACCGGAGGAAAAAAAACCTTACGTTTCTAAAGCCGTAGTGTATATATATGTGTATTTGAATGCCTATGCGCGTCAGCCCGACTTTTCTTTCTCTCTCTCTTTCTCGTTTCCAGTGGACAGAGCCATTGTCGGAGGGGCACAATACGTACACGCCTCGGTCTACGCGCGCTAATCAAGTTGAGTCGGTGATTCACTCAATTACGAAGGAAACTGTTTCTCCCATTAGATCCTTCTCTCCTTGGTATTATTCTTCATTCGGAAAACAGAAGATTCGAGGATTCGCGTAATTGTTGAAACGCGTCGCCGGGTCTTCTCCAGCTCGTGATTGCTTCGCGAATGACGTATATAGAAACTAACAATTGTAATTCGCTTTTGTTCTACGCCTTTAAACTTCCGAATCACATTAACGAATGGAGCGGAGAGGTTCTCAGTATAAACAGTGTATATATCGTCGCCTTCGCAAAGGGAGGTGCGAGCTCGGAAGCCATGAGCTAGAGAAGGTGCGAGAACGGAGGGCATTTTATTTTACTAAAATTTGAGTTGGTACCTGATAATCTGATATTTTCTTTTTATATAAAAAGTGATGGCCTGTAGAGTGAAGACATGTGACTCGTGATTTTATTGGTTCTTATGAATTGATGAAATTTCATCAGAAATAAGTATACTATTTTGTTTGTATTTCATTCACTTTCAAAACTGGTCACATTTTGTAAAATTCGTGATATTTCGTAGATGGTCTCAGTAGGATGTGGTAACTTAGTAATTACTTTAACACTTATGAAGTCAACTGTCTTCACTCTACAGGCCATCACTTTTCATATAAAAATAAAATATCAGATTACCAGGTTCACCAACTCAAATTTCAGAAGTATGAAATGCCTTCGAAGTTCTCACCTTTCTTTGCGGAGGCGACGATATACAGATCTGTATATATATTCAATTCGCTTCATAGTCCAGGACCAACTGAACATCTTGACCCCCGGCAGGCGAGCGTTTTATTTCGTTGGGCCGGGCGCGACCCATTAATCCCCGGCGTCCTCCTATAGACCGAGCGACGAAGAAAAACACGCGCACATATATAAGCGACTAATGTATTCACGCGCGGACCGCTCGTAAAAGCTCGTTGGGAGGAAGCTACATGTATATACACGTATACGTGCAGCACCGCCGGCCGACGGGCTTTCGGCCGCGATAACGCGAACTAATAATTATTATCATAATCGAGCTCGTTCAACGTGCTGTATCTGCTGGCCACTCGCGCGGTCCACTGCAATCTCTTTCCCGCCGCGCGTATCTAAGGGGTTGTACAGCGCGCATCGCTGCCCTACACTCCGGTTCTACAGCGCGTATCTACACACGCCGCGCAAGGGACCGCGGGCAATTTATTTCATGCGCATTTTAGCACACTGCAGCTCCTTCGTGAAGCTCCGCCGGGTAAATGCAGCCGCGGCCAAATCCATGCAGTCTGCTGGATCAGTGAGGTGCACCGGCTTGTACGCCGATTCGAGGTTTTTTTTCCTTTATCGTCCGATACGAGGGGGATAAGCTATTTAATGGGCTCTCGTTCGACCCGTCGCCCATGACTTATATAGTCGGCGCGCGGTGGGATCGTCCAAGTTTTGCGGGACAAAAAAAAATCACTCGGACGCGATTCGTTCTTTTTAAAATAAAATAGTGTCTGTTCCGAATCGTACGGTTAAGAAAAGATATTGTCCTCCCTCGAACTTCGTACCTTTCGCCCCTGCGAAATCGTATTTGATTAATTTGTGGATTATTAATTTGAATGTCTGCGTTGCATATTCGACATGCGACGCTATAACCGAAATTATTCAATGATTATACAAAACTAGCGTCCCCCGTCGCGGCTTCGCTCGCAAATATCTGTATTGAGTTTGAACTGTTATTCTCAGAAGTCTATAAATAAAACGGAAGTTATTCCCACTAACAAACCGACCATATTGTTCACCAAAGTATGCTCCAGAATGGAATAATCGAAGAGGACACTGGGATACAAGCGATCGCATGATTGTACTTTCCTTCATTCATTCATTCATTCATAATAGTGACTTATACATTTTGGTTTTGTGTTTCCCTCGTTTTGAGAGGTTTAAACCTGATTTTGATTTTCTCTGTAATTAGCGTGAGCTTTAACCAGAGTTTATTTGTTGAGCTTTTATTTTAGAGACCATTTTGCCAGGTTCTATAGGTTGTACAATCTAAAACTTCTTCCCCGATCTGAAATGAGCAAAACTATAACTACCCGTCGGTTGGCTCGCAAAAACGCATATCCCAACCGAGCTCGAGCACTCGGCTAATTTTATATAATTACAACAACAGATCATTAGCCGATATTTGCTCGGCACTGTTGGAATAATGAATAATAAACACCGGGTTGCAGCGCGTATTCGTGTATACGCGGCAGGGAAAGACGATCAGCTGGGCGGCGTACAGCGGGCACATCCGGGTCTGTTTGACGAGAGAGGAGCCGCCTCCGCGGCCTCGAGTCGGCCAATATTTGCCCAATGAATATTCATAAATCCGCGTTACATCTCGGGAATTAACTGCACCGGCTGACCGCAGCCCGACTACGCTACTTCGCGGCCCGCACGTATTATATATACCGCGCGAGTGCGTATATACTATGGTATACAGGAGAGAAGCCGCGCGTGTGCGTCTATATACAGATGTATATATATACATAAAACCGATGGGCCAACAAAGCCGAGTTATAGGATCGTGAGGAGGCCCGCCCAGGCCGTGTCGGACGATTCTCAACAATATCCGCGAGCTGCTCTCGCTCTTTTACGCGTCCTCGTAAATACACTCGTAGATATAGAGAGAAGCCGGGGCCGGATTTTCTATTCCGCTCTCTATCGATGCGTCTTGCGTGCTACTCGCGGCTCCGCACAGACACACACACACACACAAATATATACGCAGTTTTATTCGAACGGCCGATCGGTTTGTAGCTAGTTTGGCTAAGGTTATGGAGCCCGGGGGAAGTTTAGCCGGGCGAATTGTCTCCGGATAAGGGAGAGCTGAAGAAGCCGGGGGCTGCTCTCCTATACTTACGCGCCGCGATTTACGATGCACTCTGTATATAGATATACACACACATACACGCTCACCCGACTTGTAACGCACACTACGTCTATTACGACGCTTCGTCTATTCACTTCCTCGTATACTTTCGCTTGATTCTTTATACGCCAGTGCAGATTTTACGCGGTCAACTTAATAAACGTATATTATCGAGATAAATCAAGGCCGCCGTTGAATTAGCTAATGCCACATCTACCGTGACTGGTTACACTTGTGTCTCGTTCCATGAGACGAAAAATCACGACGAGAAAAGTACCAATACTCCGAATCGAATGGTTCAGCTTATTCACAATACGTTTTTTTTCGCAAAAACTCTACAACCTCGTATGGGTTCAGCTCCGCTCTCTTAAAAACTTACAGTGAAAAATCACTATATGAAAATGGATGAATTATTGAATGGCACTGAAGTGACATTTTTCAAGTGAAACAAGTGAATTTTCATTCTAGTCCCATGGGTTAACTTACCGAATATTTTCTGCGAAAATCTTAGCTATCAAAACTCGCATGAAACCAAAAGAATTCACTTTTATTACATGAAAAATCCACCTTCGTACAACGATTTTTCACTTTAGCTCAGCGGTTTTTCACTGAACGGGGTTATTCAAAAGAGCATCCAGTTACAATCAACTGATTTGATAGGAGTTTAGCGCGTAAGTCCACTGGTTTGCAGAAGAAAAAGTCGAGCCAGCGTGGACCAGCCGTGTCGGTGACTTTCTACAATGGTATACCATTCGTCGGCGAGCGTCGCGACACATTCAATTATGAGCATAGCTGATGCGTCGAATGCATCTATGCTCGGCGGTAAATAGCCTTGCAGCCGTCGACCAACATTTTTCGAATTAAATTTTCTGTCGGGTTGATTCATTGTCGACGTAAGAACTGACATTGTTTCCCCGCAACGATCCCAGCAATTATAATCGACCACTGATACGTTTCCGACGAAACGTCACTCGCCGAGTCCATTCGATACCAAACGAGACGATGGAAAAAAACCATGAGCCGCTACGCGCACTCTGAATCCGAAATAGTAAAAAACAACTATTTATTAGTACAAATTGTATAACAGACAAAAATAGTAGTTATTGGCTGAAAGACAGTAAAATTGTAATTAAAAAAATAGTATACTTTCACTAAATCACTGAAATATTAATAAAATTTGACTATTCTAGATTTGGAGTGGGGCAAAACAGTGCCGAATCGAATACTCTCCATAGGGACACGGAGAGGTATGCGGTATAGGTGTGCACCGGAGGAAAAATGGAAAAAACGAGGTCGGACCGAGGCGGCAATTTCGAGTCGGTGTGTCCCGGTGCGCCGCGGTCGAGCAGTTCTTCGCTATAACTCTTTTTTCGGGTGTCCGCGCGCGCTTGCGAGAGTCGCGTTGTTATCAAAACGCTCGTGGGTAAGGCACGCATGGGCGCTTCCGGTTATTAAATCAGCCACGCCACTCGAGTGCTGTGTGGGTGGGGTGGGGGGCAGAGGGATCGGCTCTTTCCCTTATATTCTCCCCGCTCTGGCGCTGGGCTATATCTGTTTCCCCGTTGCCGCTCGCCAGAGGGGGAGACTTTAAAGTCGTCCGATTCAATGTGCCGCGAAATGTGGCCGCGCGAAAGGGGCTGGATGCGCGGCCCCCTCCCCGACGGCCACCCGCGCGCGCGATATTCGGTTATATAGGCGAACGGGTGTCGCGCGAGCTATACACAGATCGCACATATGGATAAGGGAGCTCGAGAGCCAACTCGATCGGGGCTGCTGCTGCTGTGAGCCGGCGACTTTAAACAAATTCGTATTCGATATGTGGAAAGTTGTAATGCGCCAGCTCACTAAATCATGAGATATGAGACGCGCCCGATATGGCTTGAATCTCCCTCCGTCTCACTCACTCTCTCTCCCTCTCTCTCTCCTTAAACTTTTCTCATCTACATTGTTGCGGGCCGATATGTCTCGCGGAGAAATAAGTACATCCGAGAGCGGATAGCCGACCAATCAAGCGGAAGGACGTATATAATATCGTAATAGGGGAGGATGGATATAACGGGGTCGCCCGCGATATTCCGGCTCGAGTGATACTTTTCTTTTTTCTTCCAGCTCTCTCCCGGCCAAGCCGGTTATCTTAATTACTCCGGGTGCCGCGTGATTTATACCCCGCTTGTTGACGTGGCCGCCGGACACGACAATATATCCCTCGTGCCAATAGATCGTCATCCGACGGCTCGGAGATTTCAATTGCCGGCGGCGGCAGGCCTCGCGCGCGAGCTATATACGGAAGAGCATCATATATGCGGAAAATTTGCTGGAGTTGGAGAGCGGCTGGTTGAAATTGTTAATCCTCGACTATGGGAGAAGATAAATTGTCAAGTGTTGCATATTTTCATTAGAGACGCGCCGAGAAACGTTTTGACGTTGCCGAACGATACTCTCAAGATCGCAACATACTCTCTTGAATCCTTACAGTAAAAAATCACTGTATTGCAGAGAAAAATTACTGTAAGAAGGTGGATGACAAATTCACTGGAATACAGTGAATTTCTTATTGTAACTGAAGTAAATTTTCACTTTTGTGAATTTTCACTTTAGTTCAATGAGTTTTTATAGAAAACATTTTTACATAAAATTCACAGTAAGTAAAATATAAATTCACTTCACAACATACTCACTGCAAATCGTGATGTTAAAATGTGAATTTTTATGTAAAAATGCTTGCTGTCAAGACTCATAGAACTAAAGTGAAAATTTACTTTAGTTACATAAAAAATTCACTGTAATCCAGTAAATTTGTCATCCACCTCTTTACAGTGATATTCCACTGCAATGCAGTGGTTTTTCACTGTAAGGATTTGAGAGAGTACGTATCGAAGTGACGAGAGCAACGCGTACGCCACGCGAGAACAATTCCACGCAAAAGACCAAAGTGAATCCGTCAAATCTCATTCGTCGCGCGGCGGCTTCATGCACGACACATAGTGCGAGTTGGCCGCAACGAGGCCTCTAAGCTTTTCGACGTGCGCGGGCAAAAAGAAGAGTTCACCCCGTCGCCGCGCGACAGCTCAATCGTCACTTGGGCTCGGCTTAATCACCGCCGATCGCAGTCAATTGGAGTGACGGGATTTGGCTAACGAGCGTTTACTCTCAAAGGACACGGGGAGAGGGCGGCGAGAGTTAATTCGACGGCAGTTAACAAATTATGCGGGGTAGGGAGGGTAGGGGGCTGCTGCAGCCGACGACCACTGCGCGCGCGCTGGATTTGGGGCCGCGGTTGCGGTTTGAGCTCGCGCTAACGCGGGGGGGGGGGAAGGGATGGTGGGAGCGGCGCACAATACATTGGTCGGTCGGTGCGCTCGCGCAGGGGAGGCTACGCGCCGGATAATCGGCGCCGCTCCGCTGATTATCTCCTAATTAAAATTGGCCCGCATTCATATGTACCGAGCGGCGACGCGAGGCCAGCTCGTCCGTGCGTATATACGAGTTTTGCCGAGTGCGTCTGATTCATCGTCGTTTCTCGTTTATCACAATGTTTATTGTAAATCTCGTGTGTTTCTGTAAATTCGCATCTTTAGTGGTGGTCGTGCGACGTGTCACTAGATCAAAGTATGTTTAAGTTCGTGTACGTCTCCTATTAGTTCATTACGAACTATTTTCTGCTTTGAATTCTGAAACTCGATCATTTTGAGTTCATAACATTTTTTTAAATTCTAATGTATCACATTCTGGACCCAAACCAAATGCTACAACGAGAAATTCTTACAAGAATAAACGCAGTTATTTTATCGTTAGCTCTCCTCTCGATCCAACAGCTAGTACGATGAATTTGAAAAGTAATAATGTTGCAACTATGATATTTCATAACAAGATTAATCAGAGACGCGAGATAGGGGCCGGTCAGTGACAAGGCGAGAATCGTTTTCATATATATGTTCAAGTTACTCGTCGTCGTCGCGCACGACGAAAGATAAAACAGCGAAATAACTATGCTCAGCGAAATACAACTCCGATCTCCTTCTCTCACCTCTATTATTTCAATGTCGCTCTCAAGCCTCGTCGAGGAGGATCTCCTTTATAAAATAATTCGTAATTGTCGCGGGAGCTTTTGTAATCGGGAGGCGGGCTCGGGCGAGCCGTGCGTAAATCATCCGGCGGCAATCACGCGCAATTCGCCATCCATCAAAAGCTCATCCTCGGACCGATTCGTCGGAATTAAGGAGCGAATCTCTCGCGGCTGCGCTAGAGTACGTAAAATTGCCGGGCCAATGCCAGCCATAAATAGAGATCTGAGGGCTTTGCAGATATGACACGCGTATAACGCGCCCCGCTCGAGTCACTCGGAGCAAGAGAGAGCGTCGAACGCGCGCCCCTCGATTTATATTTGACAAGCTCAAGAGTCGCGTCTTGCCGGAGAGGGACCTACCCTTCCGCCCATTTAAAAAGACAGTGTCGTGCTTATCTCCGCGCCGCCGCCGACTCCATCGCCGCCTCGATTGACAATGAATTTTAATGGGGCCAAATTCGAAAGTATTAGTGCTCCGTGCTCTCTCTCTCTTTCTCCCATTCGTCCCAGCTCTACTTTGCACTTTTACGAGCCGAGACGAGGAAGAGACGTCTTCATTTTTAGGGGGAGGCCAAATGAGATGAGATTCTCTCGGTTGGAACGAGAAAAATTATTTGCTAAAGCGTGACAAAGCGCGTATAAGTTTCAGACTCGAAACGAGATTTACCGTATCGTTTCGCTTACCTATCGAGTTTCTCGTGCGGGATAATCAAAAACTGAGAATTCGTAATTTCCCGCGTTCGATGAGCCTTCGACGATGATTAATCTTTAAACATTTCATCGCGATATTACTTTCGTCGCGGCTGATTGTAAATTTACTCATATTTATTCCGTTTGAACGAGATAAAACGAGTTTTGCCACGAGTTGTTGCGATGTACGGCTACTGCGGAAACTTTGTCTTGCAATCTAACAGCAGCTACATTGAGCACCAACGCGCGCTACAAACAGTTTCATTTCATATTCCGCAACGATCAACGATATTGTTATTAATTTCTATACACTGCGACGCATCGATAAATCGATTCCGCATAAAAAACCGTCCAAACTCGAAAGACTTGTACTGCACCGGTCGAAATGCAATAATCTCACGAACGCGCGCGAAACAGCCGATCGTGTACCAGCATCATCGAGTCGGGCAATCTCGAGGGGGTAAATACAATCGTCGGCCGCGGACAAGATTCGCGCCGCCTTGTTTGCTGAGAACCGGAGAAACGTACTATTCGGAACAGTCATATTTGTCCATATAGGTGCGATGGCTCGCGGGTTTATATATATATGTACGTGCGGCGACACTCAATGTGCACGTGCGCGGTGTAATATTGGAGTGTGCCACTACGCCAACGCCACTCGAGCGGCGATATTAAAGTTTCAAGTGAGAGAAAGAGCCGCGCGGCGCAGCTCGCGTGGCCCGGCCTGACTCAGCAAGTGTCATTAATAATTCGCCCGCGAGATGCGCGCGCGCGAGCCAGCCGCGCCACTGCTAAACAGCTTTTTTTTCTCGACTCATTCACGCGATGGATAAATCACCGCGAGACCGACGTGTAATCGCGACTCCTTTAACGCGTTTATCTCGCTGTGCGCCGCGAACTTGAGCTCTGGCGCGATTCATCCTTTCAATCGCTTTATTGCTAAGCTCGGCTTGGATAATCCTATATACAAGATATACAAAATATCGGCTAAATGACAATAGTCTCGAAAAACAAAATGGGTAACTCGATCGGCAATTCGCGCCACAAGACCGGCGAATTTTCCCGTCCTCTCAATGGATCCACTTGTTACGACTAGTGGCGCTGGATTTGCCGTTGATAGTCTTCTGCGACGCGGTGTCTTTTTCCGGGATATTCACCGACTGATAAGAAGGTACTCGGGCCGATACGCTCTGTCGACTGCTTGCCTTTGACATGGGGCTCGGTGCAGTTTTCACGACTCGAACATCTGCAAGGATTAAACCACGCGGCAGTTTTAAATATAATGTTGTTTGGACGCATTCGGCACGTTTCTTCGTGCAAACCTTTCTTGGACTGTGACGATTTTCTAGAACTGGGATTGGCCGAAGTATTGTTATTGACGATTCTCTTCTTCTGCGGCTCGAACAGATCTCTTTCGTTCATACTACTACTGTATAATGGACTCTTACTGGAATCCTGCTGTGATTCCGGCAGCAACTCACTCGTACTGTATGACTGGAGAAGGTGAAAAACGAATGAGACTTACAAATAATATCAGTTTTTCCGTATTTAATTTTTTGTTTGCATTTGCTCGATCGACGGGAGTATTCGAATGACATTATTTAAACATTTTAATTTGACAAACGAAAATCCAGTCGCACCTGAAGACGATTTTGCGGAACAAGTGATCTTCCCTCGCCCCTCATCATGTTCAAGTACTTTGTTTCTAAGCGTCTTATGCTGTCATTGAAGTTTTCATGTAACTTAATCTCGTTTTGCTTGTAGTGCTTCTGCATTTCTGCGAGCTTATCCTCATACTTCATTAATGTTTGCTGAAATTCGATAGTTTTATTATTTTATCTCTCAGTTACGAACCGTCAACGCGATTTTATCGCATAGCAAGTGTCAACGAACTCACTCTGAGCTCGTTTTTTAGCTCGGATTTTTCTTGATCCAACTTTTCAATGTGCTTTTTGAGAGTTTCACTTTCGCTCGCGATAACTTCCTTCGTTTTGATCTGATCATTGAGAGCTTCGATTTCCCTGTTCTTCTCTTGAATGTTTCTCTCCTTGTTCACTATCTCATTTTGCTGATACAAGAGCTTCAACGAAATAGAATAAAATACACGTCAGAAAACAACAATTCGATCACTTTATTCTCAATAACTTACCTTCTGTTTCAGACTCTTCAATTCTTTTTCCAAACCACTGTCTATCGCGTCACCCGAGCTCAGGGAAATGATATTTTTACTTTGATCCAACGATTGTTTCGAGAACTGGGTGATCCTTCCGATTCTATTCAAGAGCTCATCGAACCTGGAGCCGATATCGGTATTATCCGAACTAATTTTGGCCATGCTCACGAGTCGTTCATTTTCCTCTTTTATTTTCCTAATGCACTCTTCTAAATTTTTGTTCTCCTTGTGGATTTCCGCGAGATTGTTGTGCAACTTGTTGTTGTTCTTCTCGAAGTACAATGAGCGCGACTCGAGTTGAGGTATTTTATTTTTCAATTCTTCCTTCTCCCTTTCGAGATCCAAAATTTTATTGTGCAAAGCGTTAAAATTGTCCAAGTCGACTTTGCGCATGTTCTCTTGTACGATAGTACTCTGCAGCTGCTCGATCATCCGGTTGGATTCCTTCATTTTGTCATTCATGTACTCATTGAATTCGCTCAGCTCTTTGAGCTTGACATTTTTGTTGTGCAGTTCTATGCGTAGATTTTCGACGAGTTGGCTGTTCTCGTGGTTCAAAGCCTTAAGAGTACTTTCAAATTTCTTCTCGGTCGCCATGAATTGTTTTCGCAACGCCTCTTTCTCAGTGCGATTCGCTTCGAGTCTATGGAAAAAATTAAACCCAATGCCAGTCAACAAGAAACATGATTATGGAACGTAAACCTTAATGACGTTATATAGAGGGGCTTCCTACCTCGCGTTCATCCTATCGCTGAGAGATTCTAGCTCGGTGGATTTGGCATTCAACAATGTTTTCAATCTTTCTATTTCCTGTAAGAATTCCTCGGATCTCTTTCTAGACGCTTCTAACTGATCTTGCAATTCACACTTGTCTGAGCTGATTTTTTTGAGGCTTGCCAGTGCTTTTTCCAACTGATTTTCCAATTCCTTATTGTGCGTTATTCTCGAAGATGAGTCTACTACACAAGGATATCGGACAATGTGTCAAGGGGTGAAGGCTGGTGTGTAACAATCAAATACAAACTAGTCGATAGGCGGAAGGCGAAGATATTTACCGTCCCGCAAAGCAGTCGTTATCCTCACGACGATCTGAGTCGAATTGCGAACCCTCTGCAAAACTTTTTCCGACATGATATTCTCGATGACCGACATATCGTTTCCCTCCGTAAGATAATTGCCCACGTCGTCTCGGTAATTTTTAAGATCCATACATTGTAACTCCACGCAGGAACCGTTGCCGAGTTCTAAATCTGAAATCGAAGGAAACGTATAGAGAAAAGGCTGAGCCAGAGCCAACGTGTCCCTCTATAACTGTATGGAAGGAACTCGAGATACCCTGTATTGTTTTTTCGGCTCCATCGAGAGCCTCCTGCAGATTCTCAAGCTCCATGAGTAGGAATCTCTCGCATCTACGATAAATCTCGTGATCGTTGATTGTTTTGTCGAGCTTCTCGAGGGCGAGAGACGCCTCGCTCGCCACTAGCTTGTACGCTTTTTCAATTTTAACATTTTTCTTCGCATCCATTTGCCTCAACATCTCGTCCATTATACTCATTATGTCAGACTGGTCGGGCGAATCGAAGAGATTTGAGTGTGACAATGGAGAGTTTGCAATTTCAGTTTAATATCTCAAACGAGAGAGCAATCATACCTTGATCGTCTTATAATTATCAAAGCCCATGACAATGCGCTTGAGTCTGGTTATCTCTTGGATAGCATCAGATTTGATAGCCTCGACGTCGCGGACTGGTTGGACTATCGGGGAATTTTTTTAATTTCTTTCAAATGTAAATTCATAGAGCACCTCGTGTAATAAGTTCTTTATAATTGATTCATCTTGTCAGTCGATTGTTCGTGAAATGTGTTAGTAAGAATAAAATACATAGAGAGAAAACTGTCGTTGGAAATTCAACGACAGCCAACCAAAATAATTCATATCCCCATCTAATTTCCCATTCTAATTTTTCCAATGCACCGAAACACAGTAGCGAGACGACAAAATTCGTGTGACGTCATATCGGTATGCCATTGACGAATAGCTCGAGTCGTGTGTACACGTATGTGCAACGCACCTCGGCTCCGGTCGATTTTGCTGAGTCGTTCGATTTCGCGGAGAAGGTCGTCCCTGTGGGCAAGGCAGTTTCGATGATCTCTGACTATTTGGCTGAGTCCTCTGGTGAGCAGCCTCGCCTGAGCGCACACGCCGAGCTCCGGGCTGGGGGATCCCGAGTCGGTTTTTTGGCCGAGGCAGTCGGCTAGCTCGGCTACCAGCTGGCTCACCTCGTGCTCCATCGCCTGCAGCTCCCGCCGACACTGCTCCACCTGGCGCTCTCGTTTCTCCAGCTCCGCTTGCGACTCCGTCAGCTCCTCCTGGCTTGTCACACCGTTACAATCATTCGCTCGGTCATCATTTTCCCATATTTGTGGAACCGGGCGCGAAACGTTTCGACCCTCCTATGTCTATACGCTTTGGAACTAGTGGATACTACTACTATTGCAGAGTACAACTGTGGCACACGCGCGCAAAACAAACGAGAAACTCCCTGGAACGATCTCGTGGAGTTGAATGGAAGGAAATAACGAGGCGCGATGCTGGCAAGGAGAAGATGGATGCAAACGTATTAACCTTGGTCTTTTCGAAGCTCTGATTCAAACGCTTTACTATGCCGAGCAGCTTCTCGATCTCGGTCTCCTGTTCGCGCTGCAGCTTGTCGCACTTGTCCCGCTCTTGCTCCAATTGCTTCACCATACCCGAGAGCGAGCTGTTCGCACTCTCGACAGTCTCCAATCGACGCTTCGTAGCCGACAATTCGTCCTGACGACGATATACGGTGGTCTTGAAATGTTTGATTTTATCGGCAACATCCGGGAATACATGTATATATACTCACCGCAAGTTTTCTCCGCAACGATTGAGTCTCCCGAATGAGATCTTGGAATTTCTCAACCTCTTTCTCGCTGATCAGTTTCGAATGACGCTCGGCGTGCAGCTCCGTTTGCAGTTTTTCCGTCTGCGATCGAATTAATCATACGAAGAGTCAAATTTTGGTTTCCCTGTCCCCCTCAAATAAATCAACTGTTTTATTAATCCGTTACCATTGTCCTGAGACTCTCGATTTCCTCTTTTTTCTGGTCGATGAAGTCCTGGATATGATCTTGATTGAGCTGAAAAGTCAAAATCCATCAGGCACACCCTCGCAACGTCGACTTTCGCGACAAATCAGTCAATCTTCCTCGAAGAAACTATACCAACTCTCGAGCTGCTCTCCAGCAATTCAATGTCCGACTTCATCTTCTCCACGACGGTTTCCAATTTTTTGTTCTGCTCCTCTAGCTCCTTCACTTCGGCTTCTCTCACCTGCCAATCGAATATTTCATCCCGTGTATAAATTGCGACGACAGTCCCGAAAGTATCTGTACTGAGTCGCGTCTAAAAGTGAACGTACGGCTTTGTCATTCTTCAGCGAGATGATCTCCGAATCCTTCTGGATGATGGTGACGCGGAAAGTTCGGTCGGACAGTGGATTGTCAGTCTCGCAGAGCTCCGTGCCCGTGTCGCCGCCGTAGCCAATCGCCGTTTGGCACGGGGATACGCTCGTGCAGTATGCATGCTCGTGGCGGTTTGCCCTTTCCGCTATCTGTAAGAACCTCGAATCTATTGCAGCGTCCGATTCGCCATTCGATTGGATTGAAAATCAAGAGTGCGCGAGCTCACTTACGTCCCAAGATTTCCCCTCATCGTTGCGTCCGTGGTTCTCTGGAAAACAGTCAAACCGTATCTACGTATGGTGATGCAGCTTCAGTGGTATTTGTTTGCAATATTTCACAACATAGAAAAAGTAGGCGCGGATCGGAAAGGTAATTAATTACACTGTGAATTTTTCATGATACTTCATTCGTTGAGATGGTGGGTGAATGAAATTCACGCGAATAATTTAACGATTGAAGAACTCAGAAACAATGCAGCGTGTTATTGGCACGGGATGATGCGAGCTTTACGAAATCACTCTCGAGGTGAGATTTAAATTGCAAATAAATATTTAAATACCTACTCTGCGGACATATAATATTTTTCACAATACATTCACGTTCCTATGTCAAAGTTGAACTAAAACTCTCGTACAGCATTGTTGTATCGATATCCCAGGTACAGTGTCAATGCAGAGAAAAATGCTCGAAAGTAAAAACTTATTCTCTGTTACAGACGAAACGACCGCGCGCGAACGGCGAAACAAGCTACTTACCGATGAACAAAGCTCGCCGCTTGTAATCGACCCTGGTGATGGTGAAATTTTCGCTGCAGTTGATTTCACTCTCGAGCTGAAAGTCACAGGTCGATATCGATATGTCAGAGTGCCGGAGACGAGGGAAAATCCGCTGGGTGACTCACGTTGCGCAGGGCGAGGAGCTGTTCGTCGGTCAGCTGGAGCCTCCTGTACCTGTCGATTTCGGCGCGCGCGAGTTTCAGCTGCAGCTCGGTGTTGGAGCCGAGGTCGATCAGGTGGTCGATTATCATGTGGTAGCTCGAGGTGTTGGCGGGGCCGCAGTTGGTCTTGAGTGGCGCCCAGTCGCCGCATGACTGTTGCTCGGGGCGGCTCCGCGGCTTCCAGAATACGCTGAAGCCGTAGTCGGCGAACGACATCCTCACTGATTTATTGGCATTGTACGGCAAACGGGATCTCGGCCTCGGGAAAATAAAAATAAAAATAAATAAAAAATATCCATATGTACGGCGGGACGGGGTTAGAAAACGCCGCGGAGTTTAACCGAGACTGAGCGCGCGGGTTTCGTTTGTTTTTTCCTCTTCCGATTCACAGCCATAGTAACAGAATTCGGAGTTCGATCGCGGCTTTTTCAGTTGTGCATATATATCATCATATGTGAGGATTGAGGTTTTTCAATCGAGGATTGAGATTTCACAAATGGTTATACAGTAAAATACTTTATTCTTCATCAGCTGCCATCGCAATGTCAATACAAAAGTTGCTAAGTCTTCGTTTTTTTTTTATAATATAATATATATTTATATAATACTTTGAATTTTTTCCATTTTCGATCACGTCAAGTATAAATTAAATTAAACTTATCTGACTGATAGAGCGCAATTATTTTTCGACTTTTAAATGCATGCACTTACGAATTAGTATAACCGATTTTTAAAGATATGCAATTGTCATCGAATTCGTCAACAAGCACACGCCGACAGCAGCGAATTATAACGAATCGTTATAAATCGTTAGTTCTCTTTTATTCTTATTCACAGAAAAACATATCGTGTATATTTCCTATGACTTTTTAGTTTCTGTCAACTCAAGACAATATAGCTTGGTTGGCACAAGATGCAGTTTCCTTTAATCGAGTCTCGTGTGGTAAAGAAAAAAAAAAGAAATTAAGTTCATTTCACCTGTAACATATTTATGAAAATATTTTCAAAAAATGTATATCGTATTTCTTTTGATGCCCACTTCGCGCGGTAAGTACATGAATAGCAAAAGAAACGACTTTTGGAATATATAATATTCTAATTATAATAATAGTCCTAATGATATAATAATAATAATAATATATATATTTAAATACGTCTTGGATAGCAGCGCAAAATACTGCACAGAGTTAGAAAATTTTCATTTATACATTTTAATATCTATTGCTCATCGGACAACAAATAACACATTCGTTTAAAAAAATGGATTTAAAATTCGAAAACGTCAACATGCTAAGAAGTACACGACACTCAAATCATCGTGTTTGAGAAGCACGATAATTATTTTCGGAAGAAAAGTTAAAAACTAATTCAAAGGGATCAATTGGATTGTAAATATTACACTCGTAACAAGACCATAATATTGGCCACTTGACACTAAATTTGATTTTCAAAATATAAATCCATAATCATCTTACAATAACCATTTTTTTTGTTCTACGCTTCAATCAAGAATGATTGTTATTATTTCTACTTATTTACAAATATATACTCGATAAAGGCCTCTGTTGTTAATTAACTTACTGAAATACATCCCTTCAATTATATACAATTATTAGGCATCGATATATTTTTATCTACGATGTCAATCGTTACATGTATATATTAAGTGCTCGCATACGTGTTCCTGTATATGAAATTGAAACAAGAAACTGTACTTTATGTATGTACAAGTATGAGAGATACCGATCTTCGATGAATCTGCAATATTACCGATTCATTTTACTTTGATTTTAGATCAAATTTCAGCTCATACTCATACACATTCAGTTCTTAATATATTCAAGGAGTTTCGTATCGAAGTCTATAGAAAAACATTTGCTTTATTAAAAAACAAAAAGTAATCGAATTAAAAATTTGAAAATAAATGATTATTTTTTCATTGACATACGTAAATGTAAAAAAAATATACTTATGGCAATGAAATTTTATATCAACCGTTCAAATTTAATTGAATTAGGAAGAAAATATAACATATAGATTTGAAAAAATAAACATGATCGATTTGCAAGTACGCATTGTGAAATTGATTTCTACGAAAAATAAGGGTCTAAATTTGATTTCGAGAACATGCAAAATTCTATGCATTCTCAATAATTATAATAGGTAATAGTTCTAAAATACGTTCAAACTTCTCATGAAATAATTAAGTACTATATATATCATACATTTACAAATTGGATCAAACTTTGATCATTTTTAACAATACCTGAATGACAGTCGTGATATTGCTAATCTTTTATTCAATGGATAATGCATTATTGAACTCGATTATCCTGCATTATCCTACTCTTGTGGCAAAAGCCTTGAAATATTTGTGATCAACTTTTGCTCCGTTATTTCTATCCATTATTGTTGTTACTCGGAGCAAAACTTGATAAATGTACAATCGTTGGCGATTTTCATGATATACCTCTGCACCGTGTGAATTAGAAATAACATTGTAATTACTGAATACCAGTGTATTATGTAATGCACAGTACTTATTGATAATGGATCGAGCTTCGACGTCGCGTTCACCGATAAAAAATATTTTAAGTAATTATTGCCCATTTGAATACATCTAGAACAAACGTTTTCATAGAAAAATATGTTTTTTTTCATTGCTCTAGCGCTCTTATTGGTGGACTTAACAATGAGGCACTGTATCTTTATAGTATACCTGAATAGCGAATTGTTTCGTATATACACGAAACGCAGAAGCCAATTATCCCGTCAGTCACTTCCGTTTCGGATAAAGAGTATTTTTCATCTGACCAGAATAACGAAGAAATCGCGCGTTAAAAAATCTGACCCAAAAGCGGTTCGATCAGCTAAGGTAGGTCTAATCGACGAGATGCTCAGAGATGCAAGACACCCTGATCGTGATGACCGAATCGATTATGATGGTGGTGGTGATGAGCTTGGTGTGACGAGCCACTCGCGTCGTCGTGCAAATTCACACCTGTCAAGTCGACTATTTCATCGGCGTCCTCGTCGCTGCCCGTGGCCGCACTTTGCATCGATTGCTGACTGCCGGACGACAGCTGGCTATTACGCGAAAACGAGCCCCGACGTGGTACTGACAATGAAGCTCGCTGGTTCTGATTTGCGGGCTTAACTGTGATTATTAAATTGGACGAATTCGCGATCATCATGTCCGTGACCTGAAATGCATTCAAAATGGTATTAACAACATGAATTTCACAGCTATAATATCTATGAAACGAGAACTTGATAAAATATTTTGAGAAATCGGAGTATGATAATTAAATGCCAAGATAAAATTTCATTGTAACATTATTATAGTTTATAACTTTGAATTATTTTTTACTTTGATGAAAATCACATACTAAATTAGACAGATGAAATTCATTTACTCGAGAGAGTCCAACTAATAATATAATTTTTATACCAAAGGAATCTAGAGACACATACCTGATCTAGTGTTTTGCCAGCAACTTCAATGCCATTGACTTCTAGCACCTCATCATTGACTGCTAATAACCCTGTACCTTCAGCTAAACCACCTGGCACAAGTCTACTAATGAAAACACCGGGAACTTTTATAACTCTATTTTCTGGACCCACTCTGTAACTCTCACCGTCTTTGATATAAAAGCCAAGTGGCTTATCCAAACCATGCTTTAAAAGTTTCACACGGCGGCACGTTTCTGGTAAAATGTCCACATCAATAATTGCCGAAACCTGAGAGTGCAGAATATCATGAGCCAGTGCAATTTTTGTCAACACACAACACTTATTCCAATGCGATTAAATAAGATGAACTGATCACATACCTGTCTGAAGTCATGAGGATTTGATATAGCAGGTGTTCTTGGTTTTCCTGGCGTTCCACCTAAAATGCTGGATATCAAATTTTTGGGCTTGAGTGTACTGGTCCCGTTCATATCCTCCAATCCTTCGCCTGCAATACGAAAGATCAATCAGAATTCAAGACCACACGCGACACGAGTCAGTTATGGAGGAAGTACAGCTATGAACGAATCAGCGGAATGATAAGCAAGCAGTCCCCACTCACCCTGCCTCTGTATCAAGATTCTAAGCAGCGGCTTGGCATTCTTGAAGGCTCTCTCGAGGTTAACATCATTGTTGATGGGCAGTAGGTCACCGTCAGTGGGATCGGTGTACAAAATATTAAAGCTAAGGTCGGGCCCTATGTTGTGCCTCTGCGCCAGGAGCTTGCTGAAGTCCTCGTAGCTGGTGTACTCGGTGCGGTTGATGGAGAACCTGATGATGTCCGCGTCGAACTGCAACGAGAGCGACATTGTCGTTAGAGGCGTTAATTATTGTCAGCGCGCGGATGAGTCAGAGAGCGGAGCGGTAAGGAGGGGGGGAGGGGGTGGGGAGGGCGGCGGACTGGGCCAGCTCACCTTGCTCTTGACGGCTACGAGGTTGCTGTCGACGGGGTGGTGCAGCTTGTTCTTGGACATGTTGGCGAGGTGGTGTCGGGGCGTTTGGCGCGCGCGCGGATTCGGGGAGAGTGAGAGTGCTGGCTCGACCGTCTTTGCCTTGCGTTGCGGCTGCTATGTAGAAAGCGGGCGGCCGTTAGAGAGCGGGCGGCCGTTAGCGCGCGCGGGGGCGGCGAGCGAGGAGCTCTCTCGGGTGCAGAACAGAGAGCCGCGCGCGCGCGGCTTACCTGGTGCAGCGCGCTGCACGCACACACACACACACACGCGCGGGGTGAGGTGGTCTCTCTCCCTCCTCGCGCTCACTCGCTAGCGTGAATCAAAACAGCCGCATTTCGATGGAGTGAGTGTTGGCATGCTGCTGCCGCTGCTGGGCATGACGTCACGGACACCTGCTGGCTCTCTGCACTGCAGCAGCTATAGATCGCTGCGCGCGCGCGACTGCGGCGGCGGCGGCGGCGGCTCCCCCCCGAGCCTGCCTCTCTCTTGCTCGCGCGCGACAGCTGCAGGCCGCGCGACGACGACGTGCGGCGACTCGGCGCGCGTTACCTCGCACACGCGAACCACCCACCCACGCACTGGCTGCTCTCTGCGCGCGGCCGCTCGGTCCAACCTCCGGAGGAGGCTCGCGCGCGGATCGGTTTACCAACTGGGCTGCGCGCGCGCTGAGATATCCGCGACCCGGAGCCTCGCGCGCTGGTATGGCTACTGGCACGCAGGCGCGGCTTAGTTCACGAGGTGAAAGCCACCTTCACGCAGTTGGTGTCGCACGCACGCGCGCGCGCGACCTCTGGAATGCGGCTCGAGTTCGCGCGCGCACACACGCACACAGCTGCACTGCACGCCTCTCCGCACACACAGAGTCCACAACCCGTGTCCCGCGAGTCTTGTGCTTGCAGCCTGCAGCCGGCACTGGCCGGCACTGCGGCCCGATCAACGGAGGCTCGAGGTAAACCGCGACCCGGCCACCTCACTACCTATTCGTAAGCTGTTAACCTAACGACAGACTCGGGCACTGACTGCCGTCCGTATACTTATTTGGATAAGACGCGCGATGTAGGTGGACACATGCTCGTCGATCGTCGAGTGTGTGTGTTTGCGCGTGTGAGTGTGCATGTGTGTGTCTGTATACCTATAGCTTTACCTATACACCTTATTATGGGGGTTACCTCTTGTGCGCTGCATATATAGTGCGCGCTGCTGCATACCCGATTGGCCGAGTTGGCCGGCGCTCTGTTCGAATCTGTCGGTTGCTCGTCTTGTTGTTTTTCTCTCGTTTGGAGCAAGCAGACACCTCTCGGCTCGTTGGAGTCATGCTGCTCCGAAATCTAATACGCTCATCTTATACATACGATCAGGCGCATACGCATTTACTCGCGCATTACTTCAGAATATTTAATCCAAGTTTTACCTCGATGAACATGATCTTGGGATCCTTGAACTCGCTTACTTAGAACCCGATAACACGTAATTATGGATAGGGATAACGTTTTGCATGCGTGACAGTGGTTAAAAGGATAAAAATAGAATGACACTCGCTGTATTTTCTTCATTTCCGACTTTCCGTTATGTTATTTCAAGTCCAAATATTTTATATTTATAGATAATACACGCATGCGCGAGTATTTTGGAGTTTGCAGGTTTACCAAGATCGCGAATCTGAATTAATCTCACATGATACTTGCGGAACCTCAGGGCTTAATAAACATTATTTGTCAAGTTGGCATATAATCGAGTCGAGCTCAGATCGGCAGTGTATTATATCATTTTCATTCATCGTGAAAAGTCGGTTTTTATCGTTCAAGTTCAGCACTCGTTCGGTATTGAAAATATTGCGTACATACAGGTACACTCATGTTTGTAAACAATCATTATAGAGCATTAAAACTTTGTGGCCGTGGAGATCAGGATCATGAAAGCACAGGAAACGTGCGCTTTTCGTTTAACCTCTGAACTTTAGTTGGTTTCGCGTCATACTTGAGTTTACCGATATGCACCAATTTGTCTAACATCAGTTTCTAAACATGTAATTAGTATCATGAATAATCCGTTCTGATGAAAAAATGATACTTGTCGTGTTATATGATTACACAAATATGTAGTGGTCTATGCAAAGTACTCCTGACCGATGAACACTATAATCATTGTAACATGAAAAGGTGCAATACTCGAGTGATAATATCAGAAAAATTATTTCTCACTAACTATTGCATATCGTTCAATAAGAATGTAGTCGTTGTATGATCGAAATGTTTTGCTCTGAATCCATCAAAATGTTAAACTTATTCTAGCTTCATTCAGATCCGCATGATCTTATGTTTTTTTTTTGGGTTATTATCAATAATAAGCGCGATTCCATGTCATATACACACATATATTTGCAGCCCAATCAACTTCTACATTTATGATTGTTGAATATAACATTCATGTTCTTTGGAAAACATTTATTTTGTGTCAATAAATCCGCACCAACAAAATAATGAACGAAAAATGTCTTAAAAAATCGAAATATATCACTTTTCTTCTGATTTGTATTTTATAATACCTATATGGTTTCGGAATCTCTGGAATTATGTTAAAGATTTATCATCAAAATGTTTTCCAACGATCACATAATTCGACGATTCGATTGAAAATAATAATCTCAAAATTCAACTAAACAGATAAAAAATAAAAATTGTAGCACGCATTTACCGGGAATGTTTTTTTTTAATTTTATCAGTACCGAACAGTGCAAGGGAAAATGCGACTGATTGTTCACATGCCATGTAAGCGTACAACAGTGTATCTGTTGATCAAGAAAATGACCGGCTATCATTATTTCCGTGTAAAAGCTGACACTTAAAAATTATTCCAATTAAGTAATTATAATATATCACACCAACTCTACTTATTCGCTCTATTTACATTTTTCATGATTTTTCCCTTATTTAACAAGTTACTGCACAATATCGATAATTTACATACTTTCAGAAAATGAATACGCAGACAGAAAAAGAAAAACTACGCGAAGAAAGGAGACAGTTAAGTGAACAAAAAAGACTCGCTCAAAGGAGTTCATCGATCAGAAGTGCCGAAATCAATCCATGCCTGGAGGTACTTTTTCCTTTCTGCGTATAAAATCGTAATATTTTAATTTGAACTGATGAATCTGGAGTATATAAGATTTTCTCAAACATTCTTTAGGAACACGAACTATCATTCAAATGTATAAATGAAAATATGGCGAAGGAAGATGCGTGTGCCGAACATTTTGAAAACTATAAGATCTGTAAGTCGTTTTGGGTATGTATAAAAATAATAAGATGTTTAGAATAATGTAAAATAAGTTGAAGAATAACGAAATGATATCAACGTTATAGTATACAGTGCAAAGACAGCGAAGGCGGCTTGGAATTACTCCAGATCTCCCAGATTTAGAAGAAAGGAAAAAAATCAAAGAAGAATATTTTAAGCAGGCTTATGGAAAGTAGAATTCGTATCTGATTAAGATCAGATTGTAGATATTTTTTTCTTAAAATGCTTATGAATAAGTAATAAAATGAACAGTCACGTTTTTAATTTTGTAAAATTTATGTATTCTTAATCATTTTTGTGACATAAATATTTTGTAATAAGACACATGATGATATATTACTTTGCTTGTATATAATAAGAAATCATACAAAATTATCATGTTTTGTTTTTTGCAAAAAAAACCTTGCGAATCATAATTGAATCAATGCTTAAAAATATACAACGTACTCATATGACGGAATATACGTTTCAATATGACGTATTCGATAGATGTGTGAAACTTCAGTATCGGAAACGCTGACAAGACTAAATATAATCATATTCTAATTTACACATTAAGTATACATCAACACAAACTCAATCAAGGATTTAGCATTGGCGTGGATATCGATGTATACAAAGCACAAGAAGGCCATTTGATATTGTGATCTTGACATTAACTAAATTGCATATACACATGTAAAAAAACCAGTTTTACATTTTTATATATACATTTTACAACACATCGTGTGAGGGCCAAGTAGTTTGTACATTTTCATTAATAGAATAATAACAAGTCTAGTATTCATTAATGCTATTCGAAATTCTAAAGAGGCCATGGAAATAAATATGGAGCCATTTCATACTTATATAAATATAATAAACGACGAATCCTCACTGTTTGATTGTTCAAACTGGGGCGTTTTACCTGTGGAGCTAAGATACATATTTTAACTTTTATCCGATCCTCACATTCTGTTAAATGAGTGAATTCGTAAGAGAAGCTACACAGAAAAATTATTACGATTAATAATTTCGATGGTAAGTATTTTTCATTATCAACGGCGTTTTAAAAGTTACGATTTTAATAATAATGAGAATTTCAAATAATCTTCTTATACTTGATATTTTTTAATATAGCTTCGCATGAACCGCAGTAAGTTGGAATAATAAAGCGGTGAGAATTCCTCTAAACTTCATATATGTATGAAGTGAGTTATATTTTTACTCCCTACGCCCTTAATCATAAGCAGAATGATATGGCTTACAAGGCTTACTTGTACTACTAAATCTCTTCAATAGTTGTAAAATACATTCTTAAAAAGTATAGGAAGTAAATTTATTTAGTATAGAAATAAACTTTGGAAATATATGTTGAATAGACTCGTTGGATGACTGGCTAAATCTTTGAACACATTAAATTATATTGATGAAATAGTTTAATGGATAATGAAATATACCAAATGCACCACTAAGTATTAAAATGTGCAACATATCCTCTTCTGAATTTATTCAAGAGGATTTCAGGAACGTCTTTCTGTTCATATTCCATATCTTAATGTATCAATGATGAGCCAATGTAAACTGTTCAAGGAATCAAAGTAATCTTACATGACTAGAGAGTACAGTGATGCCTTGTATTGAAAGGCTTTCTTGAAATAGGGAGTCAAACATCATGAAGCATCATTTTAAACATTCTTTCTATTTAAGTGACAAAGGCAGTTGAACAAATCCCTTTCTCATAAAAGTTTTTACAACAATAACTTTTGCCATTTGATTACTGTTCAATAGAATAACTATAAAGCACTTCTTGAAAAATTTATAAATAATTCTAAAAAATATCCACTAAATATTTAACATTAGTTTTTCTAACAATACAATTGATTAAATTAAACCTAACAAACGAATACTTACGAGTATCCGTACAGGCAAGAAAGTCGGATTTAGGATTGTACATTAACTAGATCAGATCTAGTTTATCAAGTACAACTAATGAGGCTAACTGACTTCCAAGGGACAATACATGATTAAAACAATGAGGTGTAACTTTATAATATGGATACACGAGCTTAAACGAAACTAGATTTGTAAGACATGGAGAATTAAAATCTATAGTGCAATGTAATCAAATTTTTGGTGGATGCATGCTAGATTTTACAATAAATTATTTGAACTTTTACACTGCTAAATGTGATGTGACAATCTTTCTGAGTGATCACAATTTTAATCACAGTATTGTGAGTTTAGACTTGTTATGGCCATTTTACAAATCAACATTTTACAGGTACTCATTTAGATGACAGAAGAAAACCACAAAAGAAGCCTATGATTTTCATGTTTAGCTGCTAGCTACATCATTCAAATAACAAAGCTAATTCCAAAATTTGAAAGTGGTAGAAAAGATATATTTTTTTGCAACTGACAGATTGTTTAGTTATTTTGTCAGATCTTTGTTTTAAGCTTTAGTTTGTTCATACTCATTTACTATTTCCCTATCATTACCTCTGTTCTCAGCATGTACTGCCAGCAAGTAGTCAATCTGAATGACGTTTTATACTAAAAGTATTGATTCTGAAATGACGACACATCTGACGAACCTGAAATATAGAATTAATGCAAGAATTAAAAATGGTTTCAAAATCATTGAAAATGTCAATTACATAAGGTTTTGAACGATTAAAAAATCATTACAAAACTCTAATTTTTTCAATTTGGAATAAAATTTATTATTAAATACTTACCACGCATGTGCCATAATGGATATGAGCTACCAGAGCAAATGCAGCTAGTAAGTACATTAGTTTTAGCTCAAGACTGGGAATGAGGAATGCAAGAACAGCTGCACCAGCAGTAGGATACAGAATCCATGGTAATACTTCACACCTTGTATTACTCATTTGTGAAACTATTAAGCGGCACTGGAAAATAATTTGAAATTTGGATTAATGCAATAATTATAATTGCCGAATGTAATATTGCCACATAGAAATAAAATGGATTATTACACATATATTGGAGAATATTGTTCCTGTGGTGAAGAAAATAATCCTTGGATCTATGTAAATAATTTGTCCAGGAGAATAGGTCGCCCACACAGTTGAAATGGCAAACAGTATAGTTAAAGGAATCAGTGGTCTCAATGCTTCTGGTAAGGCTAGCATTTTCCCAGTTTCATCTCTGTATGATCTGCCCCAATAAAATATTCCAAATGTTATTTTAGTGAAAATATGTTAATGATTCAAGTCAAGTAATTTAACTCACTTATAAATGTTCCACAATACAACTGGAAAGCTAGATATGATGGCACTAATATAAAGTACTGCTTCAAATATGATTCCTGATGAGACTCCTCCAGCACTGAATTTCCACATTTCATGTCCATAAACACTTGTCAAGATAAACACTCCAGTAGTTGCAATCATTGATGCATCATAACCCCATGGCAAGAAAAGCACGCCAGTATTGTACTTTTCCCAGTGACTAAGGTAAAAGGTGATGAAAACATTCCACAAAATAAAATACATCCTGAGGGGTGAAACACTAAAATCAGTCCTTCCAAATACAGAAAACATGCATGTAGTAATAAACATAGCAGTCCAACTGTCTAGACCATGATCAAAAAGCTCTCCCAAAGGGCCAGAAGTTTGAGTTCTTCTTGCCTGTTTACCATCAATTCCATCTGAAAGAATAAATGATGAATCAGATCTGGCATTGAGAAACCATCAAAGAAATTCTGACGATACTCACCTAAGGTATGTGCCATAAATATGTTGAAAGCTGCCATGGCAAAAACCCAGTTTGGCACTGGAGGATATTCAGGCATATCATCACTCGATGCATAGTAGTGATAATCGTACTTTGTAAACAGGACAAAATTGAGGACTGTAAATAGGAAGCCTGCAAATGTCAAGGCGTTTGGGGCAACCCACCTTGGGAAAACCTGAAGAAGAAATAGCTATATTATCACCGAGCATACATCTTGTACGTGATGCATTTATCAGAAAATTAGTCAAATAACACTCACTTGTACGACTGTGTTCCAGAATGGGTGCATTACATAAATGCTGAGAGGACTCGTATCTAATGAGCTATACTGTAATTAAGAAAAGGAGCAGTGTTACAGCACAATGTAAATGAAGGACTCGGTGAACACTTGAGAAACTGATTTCCAACTCTCACCTTGTAATTTTCAAAGCCTGCCAGGTGCTTCTGGGTGAGGTACTCCACTTCCAGACCCATGTTGCTCGCTGCTTCAACTTACGCGCCGAGATGAGTAAAAGAAAAAAATCTGCCCTAAATGAGCAAGGAATGACTAGCGATGAGAGACAGGCATGCAGCCGACATCTATATAAGCTAATAGTATTGGACCTAGGCGGAAATAAACGCGGTATCAATCGTCGGGTTCCGAAGAAAAAAGCCGATCGCTGCAGAGCGGCACGGGGTCGGGTGCTGGTACAATAATGTCATAAGTCCGGTGCTGCGATAAATCGAGCGATCCACTTTCCAGTGCAGACGGCCGACGACGAGGGGTGTCAGGTTGGACGAGCGGCGTGTCGAGAGTTCATGGAGAATCGAGGAAGGTCACGAGCTGCTCGACATGGTGTTGTTGCGCGTGCGGCGAGCCACACGGGGCCGGGGCTCACTCTTTAAACCAACAGTTCCTTAAATATTATACACACTTTCAACCCCCGAACTGCAGGGCGGGAGTCTCGTGTGCTGTCCTGACGAAGAGGCAGCTGCTCCGCGGTGGACAGTGTGTCTCCGGACGACCGCGCAACGTCCGCAACGCGCTACTTTGCACACCGGGCGGGGACTGGCTGCTGCTAGTGGTGCAGTGTGCTGCACATGTGCGGCTCTCTCAGCTCGAATCTCTCTTTCTATCTCTGTCTCTCGCGCGGCGGCGACGGCAGCGGCACGTCGATGTGCGTCGCGCAGCGCCGTAACGTAACGTACAAGCTGCGCTCTTCTCCGACCACGACTGCTTCGGCTCAGGCTTCCTCCTCACATCGCCACCTATGGCGGCGGTGGCGCGCGGCCCCCGGTTATAACATGACGTGTTGCCGGGGGATTAATCGTAAGTATCGCGCCAATCGCGGCCCCGCGTGACTCAGCCCTGATGCAGAGAGCAGCTACTGATCGAACGCTCGGCGCGCACGCCCGCCCAACCACATGCGCCGCATTCTCTCATATATATATACATATATAGGTACACGTATATAGCGCGAGATGCGAAAGGCAGTACCTAAAGATACCCGCGCGATCGCTGTGTATACAGGAAATCGTGCTTTACATATATACTTATACGCAGCTTCGTATGCGTAGCACAGACGAGAACGCGCGATTACGTGTCTAGAAACTGTAAACGATGTGATATGCGAGAATCGCGGCTTAGAGCCACTCGACCGCGGTATATCTTGTCTCGGATCTTCGCAATTATTGATAACCCACGCGAGCTCTGATACCGCGCGCACTATAAGTATAATATACCGCGCGATAAGAATCGCATCTTTTCGCGCTAGCTGGCTACTGATGTATCCACACACGTCATACGTCGTCGGCTGCGGCTCACTAAAAAGTGGAACGCTATGTGTGTAATCTCTGCACGCAAACTTGCCTTGCTATTTATGACTTATAAATCACTGGACGCCTAATTATATGCATACGATGTTCGCTCGCGTCGAGACACGTATATATTTTTAGGTTTTTTCCATTGAAAAGAAAACAATATCGCTCAGGGTTCCTCGCGGACGCGCCTGTTCACCGTGTAATCAAAGCAGTCGCGAATGTGTGACCAGAATACACGCGAAATAACAACAAGTTGTTATAAAACAGCTCCGATTCTACGCTCGAGCATACACTATATGCTTTTTTCGCATCAATAACATTTTTAATTCGATTGCACGCGCTGCTGCTGTGTGCTGTTTGATTAGATAATCAAACTCGGCTTAGCGATGCACCGTAGTAGATGAATTCTTCCGTAATATGCCTCCGAGTCGTCGCGCATATACATTTCACTATCCGAGTCATTGGGAAAGTGCCAAAGGAATTTGGACTCGTCACTTTGAATAATTGGAAAAAAATGGCCCTCAGCTTGAAACTGCAACCTGGAAGAATGCGCGCAATATAAGTATACCAATCAAAGTTGAATCAAATAATAGCGAATCGTGAAAAACAGCTTTCAGTGATGACATAATCGCTCGACTTGATCATTTGAGTCATATATATTTATATATATGTGTATATATATTGATAACTTCTCAATGGAACGGGGAAAACAAAATACCAGTTGAGTGATCGCGTCTACCTTGAAGCTTACGAAATCGAAATATTTTGGGGAATTGCTGACAGAAGAATTATTAAAAAACGTGTACTGTTGCAGTATTGGGAAATACTGTGAGTTCCTGAAAAAGTTAAACTCCAGGAACAGTCCTGTACGGCACGTATATATATTACTTCCTGAATTGCCGCAGGATGAGGTATACGCTTGGAATTGTTCAATGAGTTTTTCCACTCATACAAGATTGACACGTGTATATATAGCAATCAAGAACACTTCCTAGTTGGGAATCTACTAAATTTAAAGATACTTAAAACTTTTCTGGATTTGTATATTGTTTACAATGCAAGTTTCCATTAATTTTTTTAACTCGTACTATCATAGAATTAGCGCTGCATACAACCGATTAGTTATAGTGACTGAACTCATTTACTTCTAATTAACTCTTTCCTCGGCGTCGTTTTTTGAAAAAAAATCAATTATACTCATTCCTACTTTATATTTACATCAATAGTATAAAGGGTAAGTCTAATTAAATTAAACTGATCATGATTCAGTCACTTGAGAAGAAGAAAAGGAGTAGCTGTTCGACCTGCGGGTAAGAATTCTTTAGGGCTCATGATTTATTGTAAACTGACTCTGTAGTGGGCGATTGTATGTCGTCACACGACTCATGTCCTCGACTTTCCGCTCCCCTTGCGCCCCGATGTTCATTCATTATATATATCAAAGTTCTCCCCCCCCTTTTTTCCCGCGCGTCAGATTTCGGCAGTTTTCATGAACGGAAATTGGACTTTCTCGAGACGTCGTTGGCCATTGGCCAGATTTCTCTTACTGGAATCCGGCTTTTCGTGCTCTTCTGCTAGACTGGTGTACGGGAAACTTAGCTTGAACTTGGCTTGGCAGTCGTGAAAAAAATGTAAATTCGTTCAATTATCTAAAGCTAAGGTTTAAATCATTCACGATGTCGATAGTTTTTCGAGCTGCCACTTTATCGAAAAGTGTATGGGGTATTTCAAGTCAAAATTCTCACAAGTTCAACTTGAATCTACCACTTTTAAACAGCAACTGCAGGTGTAAGGTTAGGAAATGTCATGTTGCACACATGTTGCATAAACAAGAACATTTAATCAGAATCCTTATAGTTTAATCAATTGATCGATTTTTGTATAATAATTGTAAACTTCTTTCAGGCTGCGGTGGCTTTAACACCGTCCTTGCGACGAAATTTTTCGTCAAAAAGTGACGCAAATAAAACACTGTGTGGCGATAATAATGAAGAAAAGGAACTCATTTACACTGGATTGTTGGTCAGGAATATAAGAAATATTAAGGTCTTTTCTCTTTCTACTTCAGTAATTGGAATAACTATTCAACCACTTGTTTATACCAAAGCTCTGGCAGCTGGTACTGTTAGTAGTTGGACCCTACCTGCATTTGGTTTTATTGGCTTTTTAGCAGTCATCACACCAATATTACTTCATGGTATAACAAAAAGATATGTGTTAAGCGTTGATTATGTCCCAAACAGTGACAAATACATTGCAACTGTATATAACTTCTTTGCAATGAAGAAAAAGGTAAATGCCAATTGGTCTCAATCGTTTGATTGAAATAATTTGACTTTGCAATACTAAAAGAACACAAATTTCAGATTGAATTTACACCAGATGATGTGACCATACCAGCAGTTCTTGGAATGTTCACAACTTGCGCTATAAAGGGACATAAAGTGTTTTTAGATTCCAGATGTTTTGAAGATCAGGCACATTATGTAAGGATTATGGGTTACGATAAGCCACTAGATCTTCAACCTGATAATGAAAAGTCTAAAAAGGTTACTGATTGAAAATTTGATTTCTAGTCATAGTTTTTTTTTTATTATCACTGTACATTTACTTTGTCTTGGTTTGCTTTTTATATTCTAATTAACATTACAATGAGGTACTCTAGTTACAAAATATGTACATTGTATGGATTCTAAAGCAGGGCAGTTGTAACAACTGCCATTGTTTCAGTGAAATCATGAATTTAAATTACAATAAATTCGAGTTCATTTACATTCATTTACAGTTATTCAGCTACTGGATTGATTGTTATGGAAAATGCTGACAAAGCGAACATCAGCCAATAGAATTATATTATCGTGTTTAAATGATAAAATGGCGTTAAAAAAATATTGTTGCCATGATGTTCAGTCATTTTACAGGATTGACAAGATATAACATTGTGCTTTCTATGGTTTTTCTCTACCCACATACACAACCACTCACACGTCGTACAAGGCAAGATCACAGATAACGTTCTAAAATTTAAAGTCATTGAAACGTTTCAAAGAGTTATTCAAAGATAATTAAAAGAATTCAATACGTTGTTAGCCCGAGTATTTTAAGCTGGTAAAAGATCAAAATCGTCGGATACATGTACCATTGGTACATGCAAATCTTCAATCTGTGGTGTAGCCTTGAATTCACATAAACCAACTTCCTTTAATTTCCATTCCCAGTCCATGCGTTGGACAGCATGCAGAGATTCAGCTTCATTATGATGTCTCAATAACATCGCTTCCTGTAATAGAAATAATGTCTGAATTGTATGATATTCATACTAAGATGGTATTTTTAACTAAAAGTAGAAGAGTAATTTTCAATGAAAAATTACGTTTTGAACAATTATTTAATTACTTATTTGAAAAATAAACTGGAATTTTTACGCCTATTCAAAATTACATCAGAGTAATATGATTGGTACTGAACAATAGCAATTCAACAATATGGTTACACAAACCTTGATTTTTTCCCATTTGTCATCTACATCTTGTAACCAACTTAAAAAGAGGCGTCCGTTGTATCTACTCCTTGCATTCCTATCTTTTTCTTCTTGCTCTGGAGTGATTACGTTATAAACTTCTTCGTCTTTGAGAATCGTACAAACCGAAAAAGGAAGAGCCTGATTGGCAAGAGCCCTAGCTGCTCTTCCATGTACTCTAAGTATTTCTTGCTCAACTGATAAGACTAATTTTTCCTTCTCTACCACGTGCTGCATCCTCAAACTATATCGTTCTTTTTCCTGGTCGACATAGAGATCTTTCATGAGCGCTTGTAAGTTGACTGGAAGGTTTATAGTTGGTTCTTTACTTGTATTACTATCGAGAACGTAAGTACAACGATTCATCAAATAATCTTTAAAACCTTGAGGTGGTTTGGGCTGAACTGGAAATAGACCTTTTCTCTTTCGGTCAATCTGAAATCACGAAAAAATTATAAATAAAATGATAATTTGGAAAAAAAAATACAAAGACAATCGTTAAAAAGTTGGAAAAAAAGTCAAACAGTCATAAAAGACATTGAAATTGACTCATTTTTAATTTGGAAATTTGAACATAATTTGTCGAATAGACGTACTTGTTTTCGGATATTTAAATAAAGCTGATAACAGTTTGTGATTGGCTGATCGTGCGGATGAACTTCCGTCCCGGTATTCGTAGTCTCAGTAGTTTCACTCGCTGCGGCTGTAGCTGCGGCTTGCTGAGATTCCTTGCTCGACTTAATTTTCCTCTTTCTTGGGTGAAGCTCGTTGGACACTTGTGACGAAGTGTTCGTAACATCATTATTTTCTTTCTTTACAACGGTTTCTGTAGTGTCCATCGGCTCTTTTTTCACTTCTACGCTTTTTTCACATTTATCAGTCACGTTGTTTGATTTTGCTGCAGGCGAATTTTGAACAGGTGAATCCGTTGAACCTGATTTTCCAACTTCGGAGGTTCCACTATTTTCAGGGGGTGGCGAGTGATGCCTCTGCTGGGGTGAAGAATTGTTTGACCGATCCGCATTGGCTGGTAACGGCGAGGAGTTGGAATAATTACCAGTAGCCGAAGAATTTCCTCCTCCTCCTCCTCCACCGCCACCTCCACCACCACCACCTCCACCTCCACTACCTCCTCCGCCTCCTCCTCCTCCTCCACCAGCTCCTCCACCGCCACCTCCGTTTCCACCGTTGCCCGAACGGTGCGAGCTTCGGAGAACTCGCTGATGGTGTGTTGACGAGCGCGAGTCACTATCCAGAGCTCCACTGAAGTCCTTCTTTTCGTCACCCTTAGAAGTCGCTCCACTGTTGTCAAGAGGACTGGTAGTGCCACTGCCCGGCACGCCCGACATGCTCTGATCCTTGTCCATCGAATCGCTGCTGTTGTTTGAGCTCGCTACGACGTACGGTAACTGATGACTTCGATTCGACGTATTTTTGCCATTACGGTTGCCTTGTTCTTGTTCCGACGTTGTACTTTGCGGAATGACAATTTTAAGAGGCGGTACTTTAGGGGCAGAATTACAGTCTGAGTTCTTTGATCGCTCATCTTCACCGTCCGACTCGGCAGCAGAGGGAGTAGCACCTTTGGGATTGTTCGTGCCTGTATTTGAAGAAGGATTCGAAGGCTTAGGACTGTTGGCACCAAGAGTTGAGTTAGGACTCTTGCGATCGGTGTTCACAGATGTATTACTCTGACTACTTTTTGTTGACACCGAACTAGCAGCTTGCTTTCCAGATTTTGCACACTGAAAAGTAACGAATTAGAATATGTGTTAAGAATTCAACAACAACGACATATTTCTTATGAAAGAAGTATTTTCAAAAAATCCTGTGAATGACGTCCGATTGGGAAAATAATACATTATAAACGGAATTTGATTTAAAACTCGAATTAATTTCGCACCGAAATAGCACGCTAAATATAAGGATGAGTTACAAAATAGTTCCAAAAAATGAAAGCATTACTTCATTGACATCAATTGACAAATATCAATAGATTTCATCGCAAAAGTATTAAAGTTGTTCCAGCTAATTTCAAACCGATTTGGTAGCACAGAAAAAGATAAGAGTATGAAGAGATTTCAAAATGTCTAATATGAGTTTTTTTCATGCCGTAATTGTATGATTACGAATATATAAAATACGTAGTTAATTATGAAATCATTTTTTCAAAGAATACATAAAATAGCATAGCAAGTTACTGGATGAAAACGGAGAAAAAATAAGATGGAAAGTTTTTCATTTTTTAATATCAGTTTTTGGATAGCGAGTAACGTGTTTAATGGTAGTTTAAACTAGATTATATTGAATGAATCTAGTCGTTTGCCCATAAACTAATTTCCTCTAACCTAAATAATTACTGAAACATAACGTGGAAATCGTTAATGTCTTTAATTGATTTAGGCAGTAAAAAAATAGTCCACATGTTAATCGATACTAATTTTTTGTTTCTGCTGGTCGAGATTGTATTGAGCAATAAAAATACTCAATTCTATAACTATGAGACAATATTTAGAGTGAACAGAAACAAAACCATTATATTTTCAATTTACCTTGTCCGTGACTCCAGGATTGCTCCGAGCGGCAGCTTGTCTCCCACTCACAGCACCTTTCGCACCGTTCGTATCTTTACCGGTTTCATTATCTTTTTTCTTCCTTTTCCTCCCCTCTTCGTCTTGCTCGTCAGCTTGCGTATTCTCGCTGTCGAAAGCTCGCTTGGCACTAGACGACGCCGTAGAGCCTGTCGACGACTGTGGCGAATTCGTCGTCATCATCGGCTCATCAGTAACCGTCGAGGTGTCTAAACCAGCAATTCCAGCACCTGTCGACGAAGACGTTGACGAAGTTGCGGTGTTGTTTGTAGAGGATGACGCTAGTGAAGTCACTGTATTGGAACCCACTGTTCCAGCTGAACCTTAACATTTTTATTTTCGGTTAGGAAATGATAAATAAGATATATTTTGCAAAGATACTCAATTTCCTCAGATTATTTCTATCTTATTCGTCTGTAGATCATTTTTGTAAAGAATAGAAACATAGATAGTTATGAAAGCTATTTCGAACGTGTATCATAATTTATTCTAATTCGATGCAGTAAACCTTATCTGTCAATATACACGCTAAAAAAAGAACTTGGATCAAAAACAAATATTAATTAACCGCTAACTATAACCAACCAGCTAATCGTTTTATGACTTAGATAATGATTTTAATAGCGTAATCGATCATAGGAATACGCGGTATGGCTCACCTGCTGCACCAGTGTTGCCAGTGCCACCAGATCCAGCTCCGACGTTCTGGACCTGGCCTCCACAGTTCGAAGAACTCAAGTTCGATGACGAAATTGATTCCTTGCCTTCTTTATCCGGGTTTGGGTTCGGCGAAGAACTGGAACCTCTGACAGGTGTCGCCTCTTTCGAGCTCTTGAATTCGTAAACGTCGCCACCGTCAGCTGATGACGAAGATGAGTTAGTGTTCCCACTGCCGACGTTAGTTCCACCCGTTGCACCTCCACTGTTCGAACTCGAACTTGCCATTGTGGAAGTAGAACCACTGCCCAAAGATTTCGACGTAGAAGTATCCATTTGAGTACAGCTCTGTGAAAAAATATCGACATTCGTTAATTCAACTTTCTATTGCATTTCAATCTTATTTCACACTGGATACAACATACAAGATTCCAATTTCCATGTTGATAAGATCTACATTTGTATATTTTATTACCGAATTAAAAAATGTTTGAATCATTAAATTAATAAAATTATAGTAAAATTGTAACTACGATAAAACTAGCTAAGATAGCCGGAGAAAGATGAGAGCATAAAGCAAACGAGAAGAAAATGTCAAATTTTGGATAATTGATTATTGTATGTTGCGAAATGATACACGTGTACAAAATGGTTAAACAAAGCGAGTGCAACAGATCAACTGGTATGAGTTGAACGGCAATTAGGTTAGTTCTCCATCGCACGACGTTCTATGCAACTGCTATTTAAAGTTTGAAAATATACTTTGTGAGTTGGGTTCGCGAGCCAGAGAAATGAATCGCTTGATTGGATTCGTAAGCGCTTGGAAAACAACAATATTCGTCAGAAAACGAAATGAACTTCTCCGTTACTTGGCCTTGTCCAATCAAGTAGTTATTTTGATAAAAATACTCATATAACATTTAAATGATTCACACTAAGAAGAAAATTCGTAAATAGTATCGAGAAATATGCAGACTGATTTTTATAGTTCGCATTTGTTGACGGCGATACGTTTTGAATGAAAAACAAAAAAAAAACCTCACCAACAAACCTTCCGCGAGATTTAGGTATTCGCACGAAAAATATTGATATCTCGTTGTAACACTTCGATAAGACTACGCCGAGCGTGAATGCACGGTAAGAAAAAAACGCAAAGAAGTTGATGAACGCGCGCTGCTCCAAATATTGTTGAGTAGCTCGCCGCGTCGATTGGAGAGGGCAAGATATGCCCGATTAAATCCCCACAACGTCAAGGTGCAAAGCAAGGATACGCACAGGACGGCATGCAAGATGACAAAGTGTGCGCGTACCAGAGAGGTGGTGGCAGCGGACGAAGAAGCGGTCTGACGCGTTGAGCCGGTGGTGGCTTGGTTGGCTTGAGCTGCTTGTTGATTGGCCTTCTTCTCATCCCTCGTACTTCGGCCCTGGTTGAGCCTTAGCGTGACTCTGCCTCCTGCTCCGGTCTGCTGCTGCTGCTGCTGTTGCTGCTGGGTACTAGTTGGCGTCGTCGAGTGTCTGTCCACTGTGGGGAGCAAGAATCGTTGGTTCAACGAGTTGGCGTGCGCGCGTGGCAAGGTGAGTAATTGCAGTCGCGGCCGACGCCACGCAGAGCAACGCACAGACGAGACGCGCGCGCGCTCGGCTCCCCTTTCGCTGCTCGTCTACGGGACGTTTCCTCTCTCGTGACTCCCTCTTCCTCGGTCCTCTCCCCCCTCGCCCCCCCCCCGGCCGCCCCCACCCCTCACTCGCCAGAGAGCGTTTACAATACACACGCGCGTCTCCCTCCACCGTTTACGTATCTCCCTCCACTCTGCTCCGAGCAGAGAGAAAGAGAGGCCGATCCCCTCCTGCTCGCGTGTACACGCACACGCATACATTGGCATACATACGCACGGGCTCGCACGGTGAACCGTATGCGTGTACACACGCTATAATTGAACATTTTCTGTTTTTCCTTCCGTACGCCCCCACCGTACCTGCGGCGAGGCGGCGTGGGCGAGTGCGCGCGGCCAAAGCCCCGTCGCGAGCATGTATATAGTTTAATTATACCCACGGAGGAGAGGCCCGAGGGACGGGAGGGTTGCCCGCGGAGAGCTTACGTCAGAGATAGAGAGCGAGCGGATACAAGTGGGTACATATCAATGACCTTTATTCTGCGGAGGTGTCCTGCGCATCTCACAGGCTGCTGGTGGCTGCTGGTCCGGCTGGTGCTGCAGCTGGGCGTCGGCGGCGTCCGACGATGAGGCAGCGGGGCAGCAGCCGTCGGTGGCTGCGGACTCGGCGGGCGAGCCAGCGGCGAGCGGACTCTCCGCGCCGCTCGCCTGCCTCACCTCGTCCGGCGAATTCGAGCCTGCGAACTCTGCGAACACAATGTACTATTGTATCCAGTCCCCGATTAATACGACTATCTCCGCGCGCGCCGCGCCACTGTTAACCTCCTCGAACCCCGGCAGCCCGAGACGCGCCCAGCCGCGGCCGCCGCCCCCTTTATATTTCGGCCCCCCTTTTCTTTTATTTTTTTTATGTCTTTTATTCCCCTCTGCAGTTACACGCGCGATGGCTCGCTTCACGACGTCGCCTTATAACCGTTCAAAGCTCGCGAAGCGGCGGCATCTGGCGGCGCTCCGCAATTGCCCCGAGCCGCCGCTTATGTGTGTGCATCTATATTGTATGTACGCGACGAATCCAAGCGCATTCGGCATCGGCGACACTGTATAAGTGTATATGTGCGTATCTCTCTGGATATTACAGACCAAAGGCCATCGCGCATTGATTTTATGCGATATCAAGTGCTTTGCCCCACTCCGAGCGACCCCTGATCGCAGCGCACTGCTCTGATTTGCAATTGCCGGCATCGGTTCGGAGCTGCTCCGCTGCCGGATGGTCTCCGGATTTGAATTTAGAGAAAAAAATATACACAGAGTACACGAAATGTGCTTGGATCGTTTCAAAATATCCAGCAAAGTTATAAGCAACAGTTGTCAAGTCATCAATTCGAAGTTCACGCCGGTGTATAAAAGTTGATACATTAATATTAATAGAGAAAAAAGCCCAATGAATAATGAGATATGGATTTCATGAAATAGCTATGTTTAAATGATTGAATGTAGAAAAATCGATATTAGTCATAAATAACATCGAAAAATATTTGAATCATACAATTGTACGCTTGCTTGATGTTTAATTGTATTTTTAACATTCAAGTTAACTATGAATATGTTCTCGTTTGTTTTTACCAAATACTTATTTGAAAATCAATTATTTATTTTTTATCAGGGCACATGAATTATGCTGACTTTGAAAATGTAACGGTCAAGTTTTATAGTTTCTTTCAGAGATTGTATAATGGCATCTGATCTGAACGGTTTATTTAATTTCTGTATTCTCTTCACTTTTTTTTTCATCAATACTTAAAACACATATTTTAACAAGATTCTGATGCATTGATAATATTGACATCGTGTAAGAGAAATTTACAGAAAACACATTAAATCTTCGAAAGAATTACTATTAAGAAGAATATAAATGACTGGAGTTGATAAATTAACCAAAATCAATCTGAATTTATAAGGCAAAAAAAGGACTTTCTTTTAACATCAAACAATTTTCAATTTATCAAAATAATTAATTCAGTTTCTTCTAGTAACTAACAATATCTTATTCTTTTTTAAAAACGACAATTCAATTTCGAGTTAGAAAGAAATATAACAAATGAAAAACTAATTCAGACTTTTCTAAGAAATAGAATATGAAATCCAATCTCACTTTTTCAACCCATGAATCAATATGTTGTCTAAACTTGTGAACGCATGAAAAATAATTATGGCATCTCATATTCATGATTAACAGGGAAAAAAGTCAAATAAAAATAATTCTTCTTGTTCAAAAATCATCTTTCAGAAGATTCTCCGACCACTGCCGTAGTATTGCTTACAATTCTTTAAAATACTCCTTGTTACTTACCATTTTGGTCTTTTTGATTACAACCGCTAATGAGACGTAATCTATCATCTTGTCGATTGTATGAAGTATTCACATCTAGCAAATCATTGCTTTTGTTAGACCATCTGCTCTTGGAACTCTTATGATGTTGCAGTGGCGATGATCTTGCGTTACTTATAGAATTGGTATTTTCAGATCTACTTGATTGACCTGCAATAAAATATTCTCGTTAGTTCAAATCTCCCAATAGCATTGACAATGCAACAATGCGTATCGCAACCAACACAATCGTTATGGGTCACTGTCAAAACTGTTCGAACTCCCAACCATCGAGCACCGGAGTGTCTGCAACAACTAATTGAGCAAGAAGAAACTATAATCTCGTTTGACCAAACTGAAGGGCAGGACAAGGGAAACGAGTTTTATGTCAGAAAAACACGCCAACAAAGGGCCACAGGGAGAGAGCACATGTAAACAAGAGAGGCTCCCGGCACGAGTGTGTGCTGGCTGGCTGTATATACACACAGATCTCGGCAGTGCCGGAGTGTTTGGAATTCGCGTGTACCAGTACTCACCCGGGGGGATGTCCTGCGAGGTCATTTGCAGGATGAGCGCGAGCTGCTGTCGCTCGGACATCCGCGCAGGGTAGCCGCGAAAGCGACTGTTACCGCCCGCGGGCATCCCGCCTCGATCATACCTCGCTTGGGCTGTCCGGGTTGGCGAAAGCGACGCTCCGAGCCAGAGCTAACCTCAAAGCTGGGCCAGCGGTTGAACGGCGGCTGGGCTCGGCGGCCCAGACTGCCCCATGTCAAACGAGTCGAAGCAACCGGGGCCCGAGCCGACTATCCTTTACTCTGCACTGCACACAGGCTGCAATCAACGACACACACTGGCGCGCGCGCGCGCGACCACAAAGTTGCTGCTGCTGCTGCTACTGCTCTGCTGAATAGCCGCGCGCGCGAGATATGCCCATATTGCCCATTGCCCGCAATTGCCCGGTGCGCAATATGACGCAACGGCCAATCCGCGACCGAGCCTCGTTCGCGCCAAGCACGGCCCGCGCTTCTATCCCGACATTCCCGACCATGACCAATCGTAATATACACTCAGAGTACGTATTATACTCGGGTAATGATGTAGTATGTTTGAAATTCGGGCGGCGATGACTGTTGTTTTGCACATTTCTGCAGATTAACGCAGCGTGTGCAGAGAGGAAGGATGAATGAAAATTGGTACGGAAAATTATGATCCGTCTTGTATAATATCCCAGTGAATTGAATTTATCGCACACGAAAAATACCGAATAATTGGCTTTCGAATGAAACACGGCTTAACGTTAAAGATCGAACGAATTGCGGCTCGAGCTTGAATAACACCTATCATTATCACTGAATTAAGCGTAAGTATATCTGCTTTGCAATTCACGACGAAAAACAATCGGATGATTCGACCCTCGATAAATATTGCAGCTTTTCAAGGTATTCTTCCCACTGCGGGCTTGAAGCGCGAGATCAGCCGGATTATCGAGATGCACTAAAACTATATTATTACTGGGCAATGGCGCTATAAGCTATATTATATTATAAGGACCCCAGCACTGACGAATACCGCCAGATATGGAGACGAGGAGGCTGCCCCGTGAAGCTGTCCCTGGAGTTTGGAGCCGACGCATCGATATAATGATTCATTTGAACCACAGATAGGCATAGATCCGACCTCCTTTATCTTACGTGATTTTTCATTCGGAAAAATTATTCCACAACCAGTACTTGTTTTTTTTTTCGAAAGAAACGTTATACATTATCTAATGATTCGAAGCCGGCTAGAGATTATCAACTATATGGCCCATCCCAGATTGAAACGATTAATTACATCATTCAGCAGGCAATCGCAACGGAAACGTAATGATGCGGTATAGTTGAAGTTTACAATATAAAGTCTGGATTGCCAATCATAGAAGTCATTTGACATTACCTGTCGTTCCGAAAAAGCAAAATTTTTCAGTCGTCTACTGCAGTACAATTCTTTAACAATTTTTTACTGGGAAGGTAAGTCAATCGTCCCAATTTCAAAGAGACGTTCTTGGAATGTTTAAGTATGTTTTTATTATGAAAATCCGATTCAATAAACTATGGTTTTTTAATTACAATTGGATTATGACAAGAGAAATGTTGTCAAACGAGCAACGAGGATAAGTTTAAAATCATAAATACTGTAAAAATACTGTTATTACACGATGCTTAATGTGATATCGACCGAAGACACGATTTTGGGCGTGTTTATAGCGTTTAGTCAAACTTAAACAAGCCCGCGATCTGAAGTCCATGGTCGGTTACGCTAAAGATAAGAGTCCTGGAGCAAGCTGTTGTATAACGATGCATCGGAATGAAAATTCCATGTGCTGTATGGAGAATCGACATTGCAAGAAAAAAACGTCAGCTGCCGAAAAGCTTCATGATCTTCTGGCTCGTTGTATGACAACGCACTATAAGTCATCGCGATATAAAATAGAACTAATTCTACATTTCATCAGCAGTTGTGATACAAACAATATCTTGAAAAAGTCTATAAATAAATAATAAAAAAACTAACAGCTGGCATATGAATAAAATAAAAAAAAATATATAAAAATGTACTTATAGAGTGTAAGAAAACAGACACCGTATTGATAGATTTTTCAACCATTCTTTATTGTATTGAAATTTTTCTAACTAGGGCAGTCATTTTACACGTACGCTCCCATTTTCTTTTGAGTTGCTTATCAGTCTCGACGGGTTGACAAGTCAAATTACGACGACGTCGACGTATCTACAATATTGTGAAGGACATTACGCAGATTAAATACACTTATATATTTCATTTTTCGACTCAAGGATTCGGATCACTCAAGAATTTATGTCAAAAAGGGGAGAGAATTGGCGAGCACATGAGTTAAGATTCGGAAATTATAGTAATTTTATTCTCACTAGACTCATTCCACATGCAACCACTTACTTATCTATATAATCCAGCCCGATTCCCTTTCGTTATTTTTTTTTTAATATTTTATTAATTATTGTTGGATGATACTCGCAATCCCTAGAAACTGGAGGAAAAAAATGATAAGAGGGGTAGAGGCTCGTACGCCACACCGTAAGAATTATGATAGATTGTTGGGACATACAAGACCAATTATTGATCGATTCTCTAAAAACCAATCATCTGCTCAAGCATCTATCCGTGGTAATAAATATTGTTCATTGATTCACTACTTTCGTGAAGTATCCAGTTTTTTTCCCCGTGAGTAAGTTAACATAAGATTATTTGTATTGTTAATTAAGAAGAACACAAAACGTGAGTAATTCCAAATTTGAGTACTCATGATAAATTTTACTGCGTGGAAATTGACAGGATGTATAAGAATGACGAATCGTTAACTACTCGCATTACATTGCTTTTCATTGAAATTTTGACAAGCTCAAAGTGGAGTAGCACTAAACTGCATGAGTGCATATTATACTCGGGTAATGATGCATATGCATATGCTATAGCTATCATAATCAAATTACTGGATACTATCTTTATTACAGGGTCCAAAAGTGAGTGCTCAACGATTTGTGGACAACATTTTTCTCAAATACTTGTATTCTTTCCTAAACTAGTTCAACACATCATGTTACTTCTTTTACTTATGTATATATATATATATTATGTATATACAGAAAATACATTTTTAACGACTCGAACGTTAGATTGTTTATTACTTGTGTGATAGGCAATAAGGGAAGCTTATTTCTTTCAAGAGACCAGAAGATAGTTGATGTGGTTGAGTATACATTTCAGATGAGCATTTTAGAGATATCAAGACATTGATTTCTTCTTAAAACTTGATCAACTTTTGATTTCGGTAGGTGTTATTACGACACCAAGCACAAAATACTGCACATTCTTGTTGAACTACTTCATCAGAAAGTAATTTCAACTTTTAAAAAATTATGATATTCAACAATTATTATTTTCTCATCTCTCACTCTTCCACTATTCACAGCATTTTCCTATCAACTGATCAAATATTTTATTCACTTTACTTTACGACACTTCTATTGTCTAATGTTCTAAGACTACCTATATAAACATTTCATTGTTTCTTCCCGAGGTATCGCTTATTATTAATACAACAATAATGATAGTATGAATGATTATGGTGATGACTATTACTGGGTTGAGTAATGAAATGATTTTATAACAACCAAACTGCTCCATGAAATAACTAGCAACAGTATTTATTACTCGTCGAATAACGCACGGGAGCTTCGAAATATTCACTTTGTTGCAGAGTATTTTTAATTCGGAAATATTCATGTTCCCTGATCTTTAGTTGTAAAGAGGGTAATATGAAATACAATAGAATTTAGTACTTCAATTTTTAGAAAAAATTTTTTATCAAAATTTTAAATTTATTAGAGAAAATCCCAAAATTAAAAATCCTACAGATCCATGAATAAAATATTGATTTCTCAGAATATACCAGTGACTCTAGATAACTGGTTTTGACATGCAGCAGTTGAATTGTTTTTCTCACATGGATCACACTTTATCGTAAAAGTTCTACAGCCTACTCTCTTTTATTGATCAATTCATATCTATATTATGATCGGGAGTGTAATGGCACCAGTTTCGGTCAAATTTTTCATAATTTAATTTCTTATTCGAGTAGGATAGTTGCTCAAGGAACAACAACGCAAGAGACGTGTCTCGATATCTACTTTGTACTTGGGATTATTGAATACAAGATCTAGTTCACGCTTTGATTTATAAAATGAAAAGATTTGAATAAATTTTTTACTTAAATCTTATGTGAGAACACATTTTGTTGCCTTCGATTGGGATTTAAATTTTCAAATTCATTCAATTGAAAACATATAAAGAATAATTTTGAGCTCCAATTATCTGTACAGTATTATCCTCCAAGTTTTTTCTTCAATTTCAGTACATCAGAACAAACAGTAGTATTTTATAAAAAAATGCAAACTCAGAAAACTGAGAAAAATTTATTAACCAAAAATGATGCAATACTTGTAATATTTCAAAAAACTATTTTTCTGGTAATTTTTGGCTCAGTAGCCCTGCATTTGTCTACCAGTCTTATTCCTTCTTGTTATATAGGTATTACTTTTCCTTTTTTTCCATCAAAATTAATTTTATTAACCCTGTGTTGAATATGTTCTTCGTTTTCTTTAATTATACGAAAATTAACAAACTTATCTACCTTAGGCAATGAATAACCAAAATCTATGTGCGAATTTCGATATTAGAAACAACAAATATGGCACACATGAATTTGGCATGCTTAATGCACATTTTTGTGACCAGACTTGTGGAATTTTTCGCCGGAAGACTTGTGGAACTTGATCTAGTTTAATGCTTACTAAGGAAACTCAAACGACAGAGATTTTCTTTTCATATTAATGACCAACGTATAGGTGTTCACGCAAACATTGAAAGAAATTTTGTATAGATTGGATACTTGGTATTTGTGCAAGGAAGCCAAATATTAACATTAATCTGTACAAAAAACTTTATTACCTATACTATGTATGGCAGAAATGATATTCTCGGTAGTGGATCTGTAACTTTCAATGCATACAAGCAAAACGAGAGATGTTTTGTTTGATGCTACTTCCATGGTAAGTCAATAAAAAATAGTAAAAATTTGGTGACTATACTTTTTTGATTCTACAAAAGTGATATATGTATATATCGTACTTAGATTGATAAAACTCTCACGTATTTGTTATAATCGAATGAAAAGAATAGTGACCATATACTACACAATTTGTCATTCCTCTGCTCACACTTCAGACTTTCATTGAATAAAACTTCTTACGTCAAAGCCAGTCCTGCGTATTGATGCTCGCTATATCTTTCTTCTTTTTATTACAAATAATCCGGTTAAAACGGACGATCAAAAACTGATTGCAACTCGATGTGTTTCGGGTAAGCGCACATGATGAACAATTAATGGAATTTTTTACTTAATAGGCGTATCATTGTCAGGGTTAATGGGTGCGTGGGATCATCGGGTATTTTCACGTTTATCGTTGCTATAAGCGATGATTTTTTTTCCTAAATATTTTTGAGGCGAGACAAATACTTCGGAGGTAGTAGCCTGTACATACATTCACCGTTAGGTAGCGAACTGTCGATATATATACACCTACATACACAGATAGAGATTGCAATCCAGCTTTTTGCGAACGAGTTATTTGATTCACCGGAAAGAACACTTTTCGGTACCGTATTTCGAGTTAAACGGTCAGCTCCGTCATAAGAGACTTACTGGATAAGTAATAAGAACCAAACGAATGAATAAAAATGAAATCAAAAGTTAAAAAAAAACAATATATTCAAACTTATTGCTTCACGAAAGCTTACAAGTTTGTGACATTAAAATTCAACTTTACACATGAAAATCAATTATAGAATAAATTTCGCAAATCGATTGAGCAATGAAAACATATCTTATAACGAGTGAATAACATATTTTTGATGAGAAATGCAACAATAAAAATGAATACTAGGCTAAATTAAACGGGCAAATCATGCTTGGCAATTAAAAAACTAATCGGCGAGAGTTAAATATAAAAAGATCGAAACTCAACAAATCCATACGATACGAGGGGGGGAACTCATCGTCGAGAGACTCGCATCGTCTCTCGACGAGGCTCAAACAACGCCGGCTACAGACGAACTAACGACGGGGCACGCTTGTTGTCGGGAGACATGTTCGACTCGGCAGTGTGGCGGTCGCGCATCCGAGGGTATGATTCTCGCGGGACGCGCGGGACTCGCTCCTATCTGTGTATGTATCTGCCGGCGAGCGAAAGCGCGAGCATCTCGATCGGGAGGGAGCCCCGCCGCTTGGCCTGCACCGCCGGCTGGGGCTCGTCCCTCTTGCTGCCGAAGTCGGTGCGCTTCCTCGACCAGGCGCTGTTGTCGTTCCCGTCGGCCGCGCTCGCAAACATCTCCGGCCCTCCACTGCTCCGCCTGCGCAGCAGTTTCTTGCCGCCGCACTTGCCGCGCGACTTGCTCCCGTTCACGCTGCCGCCCCGCACCAGCAGGTCCCTGCGCAGCTCCGCCGAGATGTCCGCCGGTACCGAGCCCCGTCGCGAGCTCAGTATCACGCTGCCCTGGGTAATCGTCGCCGACGTCGTGCTTACTTCGACGTTCAGCCGCGAGAACCCATTGTTATTGCTGCCTGTATTGTGATTGTTGTTGTTATTGTTGTTGTTGTTCAACGGGTAGTTCTCGCGATCTGCTGCAAACAAATTAACACATACAGCCGATTGTTCGCCAGGTTTGGCCGGTGATTAACTTTTTCAATTATCGCATCTCATTAACCTGCCAACTGCGTCAAATTGCCCATGAGATTGCCGAGAGCCGCCTCGTGCGGCAGACTGGACCGTCTCTGGCTGCTCGACGACAGCTTCTCGGTGCGAATACTCAGACCGATTCGGTTAACTCCTCCATCTGCAAGCGAACGCGTTCAATCAATTTTTGAAGCAATTTTTATGGACTTTTACGAAACATAAATTCTATTTCAACTTTTTGACATTGAAACAAACACTCAACACGTAAAATTCATTATAATTAGAAATGAAAGTGTTATTAACTTGGCTGAGCCGTTATATCGGCAGGTACGGAGCCACGTCTGGAGCAAGGATCAATCGTGCGATTTGGTGCGGATGTATCGTCGAGCCTGGCTAAGAGGCCCACCGGCGCTGAACCTCTCCTCCTCGCCCAACTCTGCAAAAACATACGAATTCATGGGTCGTGGATATAAGTTAGTTCCTGCATCAAAGGGTTTTTTTCAAAATGTTAAAAGAAGGCATCGCTTTATTAGAGTATTATCGGGCAAGTGAAAGACAGCTCAATGATGAGCAAGATAAAAGAGCTGTCGAGTTTAAGCGGACAAACAGAGGACGATTGGCAAGCACATGTATTAATCAGGGCAGGGGACGAACCTGATTGCTCGAGCGCCGGTTGGGCAGAGCGTGCGAGCCCTTGTTGAGCTCGTCGGCCCTGGGATCGACGTTCTCCTTCATGAGCTTGAGCATCTTGGAGCTCTTCTCCCGGCTGGAGTCGCTGTAGTCGCGCTTGTTGCCGGGCAGGCTGACGCTGTCGACGCTCTTGCGGGGCTCGCCGGTGCAGCTGCCGGAGCCGCTGTCGCTGGACGGCGTGGCGCTGGCTTGCCTCGGCGGCGAGTCAGGCGGGCTGCCTATGAAGAACACCTTGTGCTGCGGCTCGGACGACTGCTGCTCCTGGGTGAGTGGTATCGTGGTGAACCTGCGCCCGGCCCCGCTGCGCTGGCTCTTGTTCTGCGCGGGCGTCGAGTGGCGGCGCAGCTCGCCGCTCGAGCTGCTGGCCGGGACGCTGGGGCAGCCGAGCGCCGGGACCAGCGACAGCGAGTCGCGGCAGCCGAGCTTCTCGGAGCTCGGAGGTGCTGGCGAAGCGGAGCGCGACGACGAGCTGTCCGCCTCGAGCAGCACCTCCGTGCAGCACTGAGACATCTCGGCCGTCGTCGACATGTATCGGATCCGAGCGTACGGCTGCACCGGCGGGAACGTCTGCTGGCGGGTGAGGGTCGGCTGGCGCGTCGGCACCTGCTCCAGCAGTTGCGCCTCCCTACAAAAGCAAACGTCAACTCGTGCCCCGAGGTCCAATTCGTCGATCGATCCCACTCGTATGCCCCTCCTCCTCGCGACCAGCCAAGTGTCGCATTATTTCAAACGTCCATAGCACAAATAGAATTTCGTCGCAACGTGCCCGCGTCATTCGAACCTCGAGCCATGTTATTTTCAAAATTCCATCCGTATTATTGGATACCACGCGTGACTGCAGGTATGAATCTCACGCCGAACGTCACGAGCCGGTGCAAAAAATTCGGAAAGTTCGCATGCCAATGTCACAATTAACTTCTCGAGCTATATACGGCAGTTGTTTGAGGCGAGCGATTATAAACTACACCGAGCTCGATCCCTCCTTCCTGACGTAGACGTCGAAACGAGCTTCCAAGAAACTTTGAATGTATTAAAAGCATTCAAGTGATTCCATCGGAAGAGTGGATGAAAAGTAGGCCGAGAATCGATCTACCGCGGTTATGAAATTTCCAGAGTGACTCGTGCTCGAAAAAAGAAAAAAAAACTGTATTCCGCTAAAGTCCAATATTATTTGATGTACAGAGTGGACTGAGGTAAAGAGAAACTCCCACGTTATCCAGCGTAATGGGAAGCATTCCATGATTTATCGGAAAAATCACGGCTAATCCAAGGCAATATCACGTCCACGCAAGAGTTCGTCTCGTCCGATCGAGAAACACGGAAATCTTGTTGGCGGCCGACAACCGACGTTGTTGGGAATATCAGTCGATCGAACTCGTTCCCTTCCGAAATTCTCGATGATTTTTCCGCGACTCACTGCTGGCGAACGATCGGCAGAATCGAGTGACGTACCAAGGCTGCTGCTGTACGAGGCTGCTGAGCTTGGAGGCCTCGAGGCTGTTGGCGATGCTGGCGATGCTCGTGTCGGGCAGGAGATTCTCGGCGCTGACGGGCCTGTCGGGCTGGCCGGGCGAGGCGGAAGACGCGGTGGCGAGGCTGGGCTGGCTGGGCGAGGCCGCGCCCGACCGGTGCAGACTGCTGCGCGAGGAGATGCGCGACGGCGCGAGGGACGGGCCAGCCCCGGGCAGGCTCTCGCGCCTCGCCGTCGTCGGCCGGGGCGCCAGAGACAGGCTCCTGCTCACGCCCAGGGGCACCGAGTGCCGGCGGCCTCCGTCGACCTGCGACGGCACCTGAAGACCCGGCGACGGTAGCGGCAACTCCAGGCTGCCCGAGTCCTCCTCCGTGCACTGCAATAACACCCGCCGACTCAGTTCACGTATTCCCACTTCCCTGCTACTCCCTGCCCTAACTTTTTCCTGCCTACGCTGCGACTTGCTGATTGATCTTGTCTATTGACTCTTGTAATATGTAGTTATGTTCAGTGGATCGTCATTCAAATCATTTGTTCCTATACATAGTTGTTAATTTATCGGAAAAGATCTGAGCTATGCAACGATGTTTATCAATTGAACCGAGTGTATTTTTGCACCCGAGCATCTGTTCTTCAAAGGGTAATGCAATACATTGTCGCGAACGCGAGTCAATGTTTACGCTTGTATCAGTTGCCGATAATATCACTGAGAAACATTGAAGATTTTGTTTTGAATTTTTCAAGATGATAGCTCACCATCCGGTAATTTGATTTAAGATAAGAATGAATGGCATGACGTATTTGTACTCTGGGGAAAAAAATTTCAATCCGACGAAATTGATCCTGACTTGGTTACATTGTCACGAAGGCGTTGGAGTGTAAAACTAATGCTCCATGCAATAAGAATGTTTCTCCTGGCTGAGAATAGATCGAACAATCGGCTGTAATTCAATTAAATTCGAAACGAATTCGATTCATCTCGAGCTTCGAATTGATTGAATTCCCGATTTAGTGTATTTTTAACGAGTTGCATTTTATCGAGTTAAGCAAACTACACGCCAACGAGTACTTTGGAGTCGGTGTCTTTGAAATTAGATGTAACGAATCTCATTACCGCACAAGTATAACCAGCGGGTTTAATTTGGTCAAATAAGTTTTATAGTCAGTTACCCGAGCCCGTCCTTTGATGGTACGTACCCACACACACACATACACACTTTAGCTCGCTGAAAACTACTGGTTCGGGTTGCTGTGCGCGGTCTCGTCAAGCGTTTGTTACTTTGAGTCTCGGACAAAAGGCTTCAAAGTGGCCGGACCGTTCGTTAGTTTTTCATTAAAAATTGAAGCGATCCTCTGCAAATTCACGAAGCGTCTCTGTCTGGTCGAGGAATTTTAGCCGCTGATTTTTCGGCATTCCGTGCTCTAATTGACAGGCTTCGCTGGCTCGCACAAAGGACCGGGGGGTGTATTTTGTAACGGCAAAAACGTTGCATTCAAATTGATTCCCGGGGAAAATTAGCATGAGAATGGGCGCGATGAAATTCGCCCGGGGTCAGCGCAATTGAATTCACGCTCCGACGGAGTCAAAAAGAATTCCTAATTGGCTGCTCGACCTCAATTGAAAGATTTCGGAAATCTGATATACCGCTCAAAAGAGTACGCCCAAGTGGATGATGATTTATTCAATGCTCGCGTATCTCGTATACGACTCGCGCGCACTTGGGTTGAAGTAGAAAAAGTCGAGTGTGCTCAGACCGTCTGCAGCGTCGAACTAATCCTCGGCTAAGTCGCTTCCCCTTGCGAGGCAACAGATGGGGGAAAGGCGTGGAGGAATACTGACCTCGGACGGCTCGACCGCCTCGGTGGTCGGGTCGGAGGCCTGCGACTCTTGGGTGGCGAGGCTCGCGGCGGCGGCGGCGGCGGCGGCTGCGGCGGCCTCCTGCTGCAGCAGCACCTCCCACTCCTTTTGGTTGGAGCGCAGGTACTGCATGAGCGAGTTGCTGAAGTCGTCGTCGAGGAACCTGTGCCACTCCTCGTACAGGGGCAGCACGACGAACCTGAAGAAGCCCACCTGGATGTGGGGTATGGTCGTGGCGTGCCTGTCGCACAGCGGCGTGACCGGCAGGTTGAGCTGGCGCTCGTAGTCGCCCTGCCTGAAGAACTCCTCGCACACTTTGTACGACCACTTGCGCGATATCTCCCACGGCCTGCATGGGTTCGAGATGTCCGCGCACTTGAGGGCGATCTGCAGGATGAAGTGGCGGTGTACCGGCTGCTCCATGTCCAGCTCCCGGTTGTCCAGGTACGACTGCCAACCGACAATTCACCATTTTCGTATACATACTTATGAATCTTTGTAAATCTAATAAAAAAAAAGTATCTCACGCGAGTATCTCTGGGTTTTCGATGGGCAAAAATTGTAAAGCCAAAACTTTTGCAATAAAACCGGATACCAGTGGTTCTTGATTAAAAACTAGCCTAACTGTTTCGAGTAAAACTATAGGTAATTCAGCATGAAAGTTTTCCAATACTACACGGGGTTGAATTGCAAAGCGTTGGCTATCCTCGACTGAGTATGGCCAAACGATCAATCCGCGACCAAAACAACGTCTCGTCTTTTTTTTTTACTGCCGTCTATTGCCCATTCAATATCACCTCGAAAGTATTTTAACCTTATGCAGTTAAACCTTCCGGGAGTCGAAATTTTACGCCCTATCGATGAATACGCCTGGTGCGCTATTCCTTAATCCAATTTTTTCCCTCGTTTTCGATTTACTTTTCCATTTCCGATCCCGACGTTGCGTCATCTCCCGAGTGTGAGAATTGCATTGAATGTCTCGAGAGTAATATTCGACACGCGATACCGACGTAGTCAAGTTGTTTGTAAAGATTCAATCAGCGATACGATCAGTGCTCGCACGATGGCCAATCGTTGCGCGACAAAGTGTATGTGAAGCCATCGAGGCAGAGAGGAAAGTTTTTGATGAGAAAGAAAAACATGGCATTCCACTAGGATAACGAGTTAAACCAGGAGTGACACGTCCGCTTTGTGGACTTTGATGAACAGCTATCGGCTTTAAAATTTAACAAAGCAGCTGCTATTTTGGTAACAGCCAATTCTTGGTCTCCCAAACGATTAAGCATATTCCGATCAGCTTCCCGGCAGACATTGAAATCACCAGCGACTCGTTGTACAGCACGTGCGAATTAAGATCATGTACGTACTCGAAAGGACGATGCTATATGCCGGGAGTATTTATCAAGAGAATAACGTATACACCTTACAATTCGATGCCCAAAAATTAGAATCAAGCCATTTGCATAATTCTTCGTTTTATAAAATCTCCATAATACACGTTTTATTCATAGCTCTCGTATCGAGAAACTCGTTTGAAATGGGCTATTTAAATTAATCTCCGTTGTTTTATTTTACGGAAAAAAAGCTCTCCCGAGCCGGCTATCATTCGAGTGATATTAATATTCATTGTACTGCAATTTCGTTTACTCTAAATATTCGAACGAAACACAGCTGCTATCTCGCGAGTCGAAATCACTTGTGGAAATGGAGGAGGGAAAGAGAGAAAAAAAAACGTGTACGACGGATTTCATTTATTTTCTCTAAAAATATCTGACAAGGTCTCATAAAAATTCCTGACCTACAACTGAGTCTCTCACTCTCTCGTTCAAGGTACTTATGGCAAAAGCGTGAAAGCGTCTTATTAGCGGTGAGTTATGATTAACGAGGCTCGTTGCCGTACCGAATTTCAATAGAAGCGACGGGCGACACACGTTGAAGTTTTAATAGTAAAAAGCGACGGTTCAATTCGCCGGGGCTGCGCGGCGAGGAGACGCAAGCTTGTTTTGCCGCTCCGAGCGATCTTTGGTATAATTACACGAAATTTCGGTGCGCCGAGTCCACCGGGCTTGGCTAATGTCAATGTTTGATCGTGCATCCATATTATATACGCTGCGACGGTGCGAGCGGAGCGTCGAATACCCCCCTGTCGAACCTGGGCCGCGCGCGCGCCTCGTATATACATGTATATACGGCACGTCATCCGGATACTCGAACTTTGCTCTCGAGTATAGAGAGAATAGTTGAGCCTTGTTGCCGAATATAGCCGAGAGTGCTGACATGCGTAACGTATATACGGGGATATTATGCAAATAGCGCCGGCAACATTATAAACCTTGAACTTTTGATGCAGAGGCGAAGAAAATATTGATGTGTGCGGCATCCACGGCATCCCCCGGGGGAGAAACTCGAAACTATTGTAAAGTCAGGCAAGTTGGAAGGAGGGGCTTATATCAATGTCATCTTCATAAGACGCTCCCAAACTCCTGTACATTACTAATGATCATAGTTTTGGATACTTTGGCATACCTTGAAACGAGTGAGGAACTCCTGCTGCCTCGTAATATCCGTAGCGAGTATGAGGGAGCTAATGTGCTCTTGAAGCTCGGGCTTCACTTGATCCGGCAGCTGCTCCAGAACTCCGCTTTCTAGAAGGCAGCAAATCGCCGATCTCCAGTGATGATTTTCCAATACGGATGTGTTCTGCAATTGAAATGGAAAGCATTATTTTGGGGCTGCATTCGAATTGGCAAACATGGCCATTTGTCACCGCCAAACCAAAACTTGATTTAGTACGTTTGTTTTTTTTTGTAGCTTCCCACGGATACCAAAGGCGTGCAATCAGAATTTCAAATGAAACAATCGGAAAAAGTTATTGTACCGCTACTAGAAATCAAAAGCTTTGCAAAATACGAAAAGTCCTGTTAGGTAATGGGATCACTACTTACAAGGGAAACTAACAATTTAAATAGATCGCAGGCTTAAAAGATAATCTTCATTGGATTACACACAAAGCTCTACAACTTGATCTCGTTAAATTTATCTATGCTTTGCCAATGAATCTGCGATCGATATCTAGTAACGCATATTTCATTTATCCATCATACGGTAGCCTCTCATGAAAATTCCAACATTTTTCCGATTTTATCGTTTTTGATAATATACTTCCAGAGCTGCTAGGCTCTGCATTGATTTTTAATATCGTCAATTATTAAAAATCGGTTATCAAGAACCAATCTTGATTTTTCCGAGAGCTAATTCGAACTGCCAGATTGTCGAACGAAAGTTTGCAAAATCGCTTTCATATTCGAACGATTGTTATAGTCTTCATATAACAGATGACGAATCATTATTCATTTCTTCCATTTGTTATTACATTTTTTTTTATCGCGAATTTGATCGGAAAACAAACCGCTCGATTTGTAGATTTCAATAAAACTACGATCATTATACCATTAGCAACTGCGGCTCGGGAATCTGTTCACAATAATAACTTTATTATGGTACTCGTCAATCAGTGCGTTCATCCGAGTGTCCCAGTCTGCATTAGCGATAAAAAAAAAGTTTTATTTTTAGCCTTCGTAATTGTCAACCTTCGCGCGCGCGCGAACCATCCACATTTTTACCGTTTTTTTTTCATCGTACTTTCTGCACATATCCGCTTTTTAGGCACCCTCTTTAGCATTCTATTTGTATAACATTTGAATTTCTCATGTAACTTCATTTCTTCATCGCACGCGCGCGCGAGTGCGAACGTAATAAAGTTATTTTGTCCCTGGTTTTGAAACATGCGTTTTTCTCGCGGGCGTCAGGCGCTGTGCAGTGCCGAACGCGAGAAAACTATATGGGCTCTTTGGATTCGTGCAAACGGAAATGTCTATAGCCGCTCGGATTGCCGCGATTCAATAATCATTCCCACCAAGTTCTTCGTTCTTATTCATGGACGAGAATTCGCGATTTATGGGAAATCTGCATGAAACCAATTCCTGGGATAGGCTCCCATGGCGGTAATGGTGATTCGGACGATTTATGGTACATTTGGCTGCGACACCTGCGTAGAATACACGATGAAGTCACGGTATATTGGTGCAAGCGCTTTTCGATACCGTCGAAGATATGCCGTATGTTATAACACAATTGGTCGGCTGTGCACGGGAGACTATTTATGCTCTTTCACGCATTCACGACGCGAAGCATCGGATGAGTTTTGATTATTCTCGTGGCAAAAAGTAGAGATTGAAAAAAAGCTGCACCAAATTAGCCACTGCGCAGTTGCTTTTTAAGCCATCCTGCTTTTTACCGTCATCATTTACCGAGTCGTCTTCCTTTTTTTTCTCCTACATTCCGTCGCATTTGCCTTTCTTACGCAGATGAGCTTATTGACATCAAGTTAACAAGCTAAAAAGTAAACATGTTAAGAATAAACGAATTACGCACGGTGCACAGGATAAAAGCTTATAATTTTTTCACCGCCCAGGAGATTTTATTAAAATGCAATTTTTCCCTCGAGTTTCCCATACCTGTTTGAATTTAAAACAATCGCCGTTGGGCAGATGAGATCGATGCGTCAATTGCCCACGAGTTGAGAAACATTTGAAATCCTTGTAGAAAAAGTGACTCATCTTCGAAGTTCAACAGTTATAAAATTCAAGCGTGTTGAAATGTACTTTGAGATCGAAATTTTTCTAGAAACATACAACTTCCGGGTGGTGGATGAGATAAGATTCTTGCGTGTATGTAGCATTAAATGATAATAGCAACTATAGCAGCAAGTTTATTCGCGTATAACTTTGATCACGGAAGCATAGGCTATATTTGCAGAATGTATCATGAAAATTGACGTATATATCTGAGTAATAATAACCAGAAAAGATATTAACTAGCATTAGTTTCAATTGAGAACGAAAGCAACGGATATCGAGTATTACTTGAAACCGATGCGTTTGTCAACAATTTGATCCGTTTCCAATTCAAGCGAGCCAGCAAGATTAATCGAGTGGCTATTCAAATAAATTTCAACATTTCGAACCGGGAATTTTCGCGTAACGAAGACACTTGTTCGCATTGTATCGGATTTACAAATTTCCGCGAGCTCCAGTTACGCTGCGCCCCCACTCTCCATCGTAACAAACGATTTCCACCAAACTAATTGAATCGCTTTTCATCGTAAATACGATCGACGTACATATTTGGCGTTCGTTGTTTTTCATCCTGTGTGTGTGTGTGTATTCGGAACACTCAAGATTATTTGCACAGCGATCGGTTTGCAACGAGTGTTTGGGATGGGCTTGAAAATTTTCCACGTTCGGATTGAAATCCACTCGAATTGTCCAACCACGGGTGGGATAGGTCCGGGGGGGGGGGCGCAGGAGGGTAGTCGGAATAAAACGCACCTGGTAGAGGGCAGCCAGGTGGTTACTGGTGGCGACGAGGAACGGCTGATTGACGCCCGGATGGTCGAGGTCGTGCGTTACGGCCGCTATGAGCGAAGCCATTATTTCCAGGTAGCTCAGATGGCGCCTTATCTGCAAATAAACGGGTGAGTATAGAGGATTCGCGTGTGCCCGACGTCGCCGCGAATCGGCCTCGGCTTTAAGAGCAAAGCCCGCCAAGATTTATGTGTGTGTGTATGTCTCTCTGTGTATATACTGACTTGTTCCTCCTGCAGAAAGCAGTGCATCGCCTGCGTGACGTCCGCGGCGTGTATACTGTTATGGTAAGGATTTGTACTGTGATAGCCCTCCTCGATCAGTGCTGCAATGCCAAAGAGAAACGTCCGTTTTTCAGTCGCGCCAAAGCGTCGAAAGTTTCGAGCAAGAACTATATGGAACGCCGTCGATCCGACGACCGTCCATTTGTTCTCTCCTTTTCATGCGTGTCTTAATCAAACTTTTCAGACCGAGCCAAACGAGAATTTCCCCATGGCTCTTTTGTTCGAGTTTACTCCGACCCAACTTTCAATCACGATTCGCCTTTTCAAATTGTCACAATGAAATAATGAAAAATAAAAGAAAAAACTATTCGGCTTTGCCAGAACTTTGCTGCGGTTAAATTTCGCCTACAGATTCTATTTTTTGCCATTAGGTTGGGAAGGGAAATTCCCGACGTCAATATCATTCATCGGATTACAATCATCTGTTGAGCAACAGTTCTCGAGTCTGCTGTTAAACTTCAATTAAATTGACTTCAAACTGATTGGCTATTGAGAGCAGCTAATACGATTTTCAAGGGGAGAGAGAGAGAGAGAGAGAGTTAGACAGCAGAAGAGACTTACTAAATAGCTTCCAGACCCTCACGACGTCCAGATTGAAGTGTTCAAGAAGCCCGTACCAATGAAAGAGGTGGACGCACAAGACCGGCAGCGAACGGCCTGGAACGCACACACAAAACGACTCTCTTCGTTATTTGTTCTCAAAATTGCTTCCCTGCACATCGCTTAATTACTGGGTGTGCTCAAAGGCAGGAACGTCAAGTCCTGATAAAATACTCCCGTCAATCTTGATTCAGTCGTGTCTCATTTATTCAAACCAAACGACCAATTGTTTCGTTTGAAGCGAGTCCTCGACTAAGACAAACATCTTCAGTAAATTAAGTTTAGTAGGGAAGAAAAATCTTGAGACTCGGTATTTTTTTGAAAATTAAATTCAATTGGAAACTTGATTTCAATTAAAAATCGAAAGGACTCACCTCCAGTTGCTGTCTCCAACGTGAAAGCGTTGAACTTCCAATTGGCCACCTTTTGCAGAACGCACTGAATATAACGAAAGCGAAGCATTAATCAATGGACTTTCTAGACTAATCACTCCTATTGCTCCGGGACCAATCTGGTTCATTGGATAAATTCTTCGATTTTCAAATGTCTCTTTTCTAACGGAATCCGACGATCGTCATTTGAATATATACATGTATATTCACTTTGGTAAAATTTCCGTAAAATGGAAAATTGTTTCAGGAAACTTTTTTACGTTAATTTTCAATCAGTATAATAGCAATCTAAAACTAAAGACCATGTCATACTTGGGTCTCCAACTCGACAGAAACTTTTAGAGGTACTTTTTTCTTATTTCTCAAACAGTTTTGCAGACGTTTATCCTAACTTGTCAAATCTGCTCGAGGAATCAACCGATCATCCCCGACCTTATGCACATACGTAAAACATATAGAAATAGAAGTTTTTCTAAAAAGAAAGAAAAAAAAATTCGAACTGAAGTATCAAACAATGAAGATCATTCGTTCAGTCTAACGTTGAAACAAGGCGCAAAACGTTACTCGTCATCATCATTATCATCATCATTACAAAAACAAACTGAATAGCTCCGAAGAACAATGTGCACAAAATAATAGAGTACAAAGGCGGGACATATCCGATGTTACGAGTTTCAAAAGGAGTAACCCTATCAATTAATCACGTCTCACCGGGCGACGAATTTCAAGGTAGCGTGTACGTATATACGCGCGATATAAACTCTTGATCGGAGAATAATTTGCCCAAGACTGTGGAAGAGACATGCGGCGGCGCGACGATCGATCGATGAATCTCTCTGGCTCTCACTCACCTGCACTTGGCCATGGGAGACGTCGTCGAGGAGTCCGGGCTCCTGGTCGAGGGAGCGCGTGACCAGTCGCTTGCGCCTCCTCTTGTGCATAGTGAGGAAGCGGCCGGTGTGCTTCGGCCGGTACTGGCTCACGTCGAACCGCTCCAGCAGCTTGAGCTCGGACTTGCTCAGCCTCCTCCTGCTGCTGGCGTGCAGCTCGCTCATGCTCTCGGCGGCGCTGCTCAGGCTCGTCGTGCTGCCCTTGCCGCCGCCGCCGCCGTTCGCCTCCTCTGCGAAACACAAATACCGGACCGACTTTTCGTTATTCAGCCCGGCTAAATCGCCTCGTTAGCTCGAGTGTCGTGTGTGCTCGATCGCGATAGCTCGCCTATATATAGGCCATTTGATCGAAATCGGCAACTATACATGAACAGTGAAAAAAACACTGTGTATAAGTGAAAAATCACTGGGTGGAGGTGGAATTTTCCATGTAATACAAGTGCGAGGAGGTGAGAAAATGAAAAGATTGTTATATAAAGACGCGAACCGGCTTGAAATTTCATTGGGTCTGATTTGTCGGTTTGAAATTGTTACATGTAGGGACGATGAAAAATGTTCAATACCTGACGTTATTCTACCGGGAATTTCTTAACTGTTTACAATTATTTTACTCTGTGGGACACGCAAGGATCGAACGACAACGTTAGCTTTTCGATATCCCGAAATTTTCGTGTTCGTTTGAATGAAAAAATACTTGAAGCGAAAACAAAAATTACTGGTATTTTTTCTCTCCATACAATGCTACATGATTCAAATGGTTACTTGGGGCCTTAATGGCCCATAAGCGGGCCATTGAAATAGACGCCGGCTGGCCGATTCATATTTAAATTTTTCAAGAACTCAAACGGCCACGTCGAGAGTTGGCGGCTTTGAAAGAGTTGTTGCAATTGAGAGCGCGTCTCGGAAGCTAGAGACCACTTCCCACTCTGAATGCTTCATACGTGGTAAATATTTCACGCGCAGATCCTATCGACAATGCGCTTTCAGAGCCGCCGCAGCGACGAATAATGCCAGCTCCAGTTGGTTATGTGTAGATACATATATATAGGGAAAAATGCTCTCTCGCCCGCGCGTAACTGAGTAGTATCGGATTTAACGCGGCACAATGACTATTATAATGTTTGCTCGGTTTACTTTTGTAAAGAATTTAGCCTGTTCTCGACGGAGCCGGGGTCGCCGAGAGGCGAAGACTTACTCGTTATTTGAAAATTTCCAAGGAAATTCGCCAGAGCCAAAGTTGAGAGAGTCGCGGACGTTCAATGAGCGGGAAAACTTTTTTGTTGAAAAATCAGATTACCAGATGAATGCGCGTGCTACGTTGCTTGGGGGGAGGAGGGGTGGGGGCGAACTTTTTCTAATATCGTTACTCATTCTGTACTTATACAGAGTTGCCTCGTAAGACCCAATATTAATCATTAGCTTCATTACTGACTATAATGTTAACGCTCGCTCGTGGTTTTATTTTCTTGAAAAAATAATTAAGAGGATCTCCTTGATAATAAAGGACCTTGTACTTTCTTGTATCGAGGAAATCCGTAACGTAAAGAAAAGTTTCATTGAAATTGTGACTCTTTGACCCGTTTCAAAATTGTCATCTTATTAATTCAATTTCATACAGGCTTATTCTCATCGAGTAATTAAACTATATACGAGTCGCAAATTGGACTGTTGTAACCACGATGACGAGATGAACGTCAACGACGAAATAGTGCATAAACGCATCTGAACGCGAGTAGACGTTTTTCGGCACAGGCATATCATGTATGACTCAAAAACAGCTATCCAAGGGCAAATGGAACTTTTTGCAACGAGAGGGAGAAAACAGGGTTTATCCGTTTGGACACCGGGCCTAAAACGCTCGTTCTACCCGCTATATATAGGGATAAAAATAAATAAAGCTTACCAGAGATTCGCTGTATGAGTGCATTCTGTTCAGCGCTGTGATCCATCATTATTCCGGATGGCCGCTTCTGCAACAGAAAGAGAATTTGATTGAGGACGTGGCGCACGACCGCAGCCCTAAGATTCAATGTCGGGATTTTCTTTCCCTCTCGATTAGATTCCACGTTGGTCCAAACGAATCAAGCAAGAATTACGACTGTAACGAGTGACCCTAACAAGGAGACTCCGGACTGTCGCGAGTCTCCGCAGTGGATTAATTTAGATTCGTCCGCGACGGCCGCGCTGCGTCGTTATAAAAAAAAACAAAATTTCCCTCTCGAGCGTTCCTCGAGTCTTTTAATCGGATTGTTTTTTTGCGCGCGAGAGAGAGAGAAGAAAAAAGCATCACACGCGAGAAGCGAAGCTCGAGGAAGTTTTGAAAACAACCGACGATTTGTCGGGTGGTGCAGTTCTCAAGCCGCGAACGGGACAAATGGCGGATTAAAATTTAATTGATCGCGATTGGGATCAATGAATTTCCTCATTCTAAAGCCGCGGGCTTGTTTATTAATCCGCGCGATCGTTCTGTCGGCGGCTGTCTTTCGCGGATGAACAAATTCCTCCCGGGGCCGCTCCGAGGCCCGATAAATCAGCATAATCGGAAGTTAGCACATTGTTTTGGCATTGATTCAAAAAGGCACTAATAGACAATCGGGACGGCGCACAAAGGCGAGCCCGCGAGCCGCACATACACGCCGCACGCACCGAGGCTAATCTGTTTTGAAGTGTATTAATGCAGGCCTCGAACTTCATGTAGGCTAAGGAGGCGGTTCCTCTCTCTCTTCGATCGACACGAGAGCCAGAGAGCGGAGGTTCGTCGGATCGAACGATTCGGGTCGCGCGCGCGCGCGTAATTCGACACCCCGCCCCTATATACCCCCTCGAGCCCCGGCGCCAAATCCCGCGGAACGTCGCGTCGAGAGCGGGGCGGGGGGGGGGGCAGAGGCAGGCCAGCCGAGTCGTCGGAAGTGGCGCGAATGAAAGACGTGCGCCGCGTCGAGCCCGGTTAAGCCCGGCTATTTTCCACTTGGCCCAAAGACGTGTGCCTATGAATTATTAAACATGAAAGGAGTGATTTGACCGGAGAGGAGGGGGAACTTGACGGCCGATTTGGAGCGCGCAACAGACGCGCTCGAGAGCCGTCACGTGTACACACACACACATGTGTACGTCGCGCGCGCGTGTGTGTGTATATAACGTCGGCGGGGGAGGTAAAAGTAACTCGATTCGTTGGCGATCGATTTCCCCCCCCTTCGAGCCGCCTGTCTGTCGCTCGAGTAACACGATCAAATGGATTCATTTTTTTACGCCGCGGTGCGATCCTGCCGCGGCGGCGGCGCTCGTTGTCCGCTCTCGTATATAGCGCGGCAATTGGGCGTAATCGTCTTCGGGCTTCCCTCAATTGACGTCGTCCTGCCGCTACGGACAGCCTTTCTCTCTCTTTCTCCCCGCTTCAATGATGCGTGTACATGTACGTGTGACGAGACTCGCCAGCGTACGCATCGCGGCGCAGCTTTTCAATGGAGCCCTCGCGAGTGCTCCTATATCCGATGGAGAGGCTCCTCTGTATACGCGCAAGCATCGCAATCGTGCTCTCCTTCCTGCGTGTAGGAAAAAAATCGAGCGTCGCGGCGAGCAACAGTCGCGCGACGACCCGGCCCGGGGCGATCTTATAACTTTGCGTTTCTCGCAAACGAGCGTGCCGCCCCTCGTGCTCTCGCCGGGCGAAACAAACGCGCCAGCGCGAGGCTATAACATCTCGTTTGGATTCGCGCCCCGATCAATATCCGAGACGTATAGGGAAACTGTGTTTTACGGAGCATACACACAGCCCCGAGAATTCGGGGGCGCGAATCTCGGCAAAGCGAGTGTGGATGGAAAGAGGGCCGCGAATTTCATTGCCGCTGGATATTGTGCGACGAGGGCCGGAAATTCGCCGTTTCCAGCGAGGCTAAGATGATTTCGCTCTCGCGCGCCCCCGAGAGCCTTTGTCCCGGGGCGCCTTTGGCACCCTCGACTACCGACTCGGAGTGCGAAATCATCGCCCGACCTGTACGCTCTTGTACGCTCGGCAATTTTTTTGAAAAATACACGAGATTGCTGGTTCTCTCTCGTGTGTGTAGAGCAGCGAGAGTCAGGTGGCACCGCCCACGTTCGAGCCTGGATGCACGGCAAGAAATATGGAAAATTTTGAAAAATATCCCCAAGACTTATTGGAAAATGTACGCGAGACTTGCGGGAAGAAAAGGATTTCACCTCGTATTTCTTCGGGAGGGCAAAGGGCGCGAAAATAACGAATTACCGTCCACTTGGCATGCGTACAAATGGGCCGCGATCTCTTCTACACGTTTCGTAAGAATACTCAATCGACGAAGCGCCGTTTGATACCGAGTCGAATTTTACGAGAAAAAAAAATAAACATGTTTAAAAAAATGAAATCCAACACTAGTCATCATCTGTGTTTGATGTTTACACAGAGTATGTTCTCCGACTGAGCTGCTTTGGACGGGCTCGTTTTGGAGCGTGCGAGTCGAGCGCGTTCTCGCTTTTTTTCATGTTTGTATATTAGGTATATATCCCCGATCTACGTAGCGCTAATGTTTTCTATTGTGTATACGGTTGGGCGGAATTTTCATTGAATCGTTACGTGTATCAATATTATGAGTGTGCGTTATTTTTTCTCTCGCGTCAAGTAACTGAACTGAGTTTTACGTAACACGAGCAGTAAATAAATTGCACTTGAGATATTCTCCCGTTTGGTTCCCATCATCATTATTTTATAAGAACAGCTGCGCTGCTGTGTGCTTTAATTGTTTTTTCTTCGACAGGCTGCTGTTTACGAATCTACAATCGCAGTATCGTTAGGGTATTAATTTGATACTTATGCATAGAGAGCTCGGTAAAACGTGTGATTCATGCCTGTAATTTATGTAGTACGGAATCCATCGATCATGGCCCATGGTGACAAAACGTTTAGTCAACTTCTGCAAGATAAACACACGAATCCCGGCGTGAATTCTATAATGATCAAATAATTCTCTCTTTCTCTCTCTCCCAATGTCTCTATTCTTCTTTTCGTTATTCCTCAATTGTTTTTCATCCATATAATTTTCTTCGCTACTTTTACCTACGCAATGTACTTTGAAATTTTACGATTGCTCCTACTTTGCCAGTTACGTAATGATCAACACGCCGTTCATTAATTCTGTAGCCACAATGCACACGAATAAATAACAAATATGAGAATCTGAATGTGCGATCTCTCGGAGTAGGATGGTTCAAATCGAAGAAATCCGATGAGAAGGTGTAATTACTCGCGGTTGGGATTGAACGCACCGCTTGAGAGCTTTACCGCGAGGAAGAAACCGTGTAAAATCAGTAACAAAGGTGTGGTGTATCGCGGGGCAGAAGTAGCACTAGCCTCGCACACGTATACACACACACTACACACACGAGAAGAGCGAGGGAGGGGCGTGCGAAAAGCCGGATCGGGGGCTAATTGCACGTAGGGGCCGTTTGATCGATAATGAAAATATAACGCGCTCGAGAGAGGGAGCACAGCTGTGCGGGCGCGCTCGGGAGAAAGAGGAGCGAGGTGAGCCACCCCTGCGCAGAAGCGGGCCGGATCAATCGCGCCGATCTGGATCTGCATCTCTGGCGCTCCTCCGCGCGAGAGCGGCGTCTCCCCCTCGCTCTCCGTCGAGGCTCCAGCGTGGCGCGCGGCCGCTTTTTTTCGAGAGGGGCTTTTCCTCCAGCCGTTTGACACGCTCGAGCTCGAATCGAGAGCAGCGCGGCGTGCGCGGCGCGTGATATAACGCCCGCGGCGAGCACAAGAGGGTTGGCCGCGAGCAGCGCCAACGTGACGTCATGCACTTTCGGGTCATGCACTGGAATTCAGGTCGCAACACTCGCGCGCGCGCCGACTCTTCAGCGCTCGCTCGCTCGCTCGCGGCCGAGCGACGCCCCGCACCAAAACCGCTGCGCCCCGCGCGCGATATCCGAGGCTTCTCGTCGGCTAGGCCGGCGAACCCTCCGCGGCCCTCCTCATAGATATTATACAGCCGCGTGCACGCGGCCGCTTTAGATCCCACTTACAGGGCTGTCCCCGACACTCGCCGCCGCGAACCGACTTGGTCAGCTGATTGGAATGGAGCGTCCACTCGAGCCCGTGCCGTGCATCCGAAATTCATCCTAGCTCCGACTCATATGTATGTATGTACGTGTGGAGCAGCGACAAAATCGTTGCGCAACCCCGTTACCCTATTGTTTTGTATTCCTATCTGCATACTCTAGAGACACACAGCGCGTGGCTGCATTCGTGAACTATCGGGTGGTGGAGCGCAAGTTGGACGAGTGTGCAGCTATCATCTCTCGCGTGCTGTGTTCTCTCTCCTCGACACCCTACTTATCGGTGCGAATTCGATTCACGAAAGCGGAGCTGGTATTTCACCGAGACTCGATCGCGGCTGGACTTTTTTTCGTTTTCAATAGCATCGCAGTCGAGTTTTCGCGCCGCGTTTATTGTATTACGCTAGAGGTGCAACGGATTTGATCATGTCATCCCCGGCGGTACGTGGCGATCCATTCGACCAGGGAATTTTTGTGAAAATTCGAATGAACGGCGAATATATTTGCTGCGATATACACGTAGAAGGTAAATAACCCCCCAAAACATATCGAATTTCCGAGAACCGCTTCTAATTTCCCATTTACGAACCGAGTTGATTAATACGAAGTGTCGTACGTATGTATATGAGCATCGATCGGGTCTTCTGAGTGCGAAACCAAGGAGATCGACGTCGGGACCGCGCGGAGCGTATATACGTATATAGGATTTGCTGCGCGAGCGGTATGTCAAATTCGAGCTCTGTGTATGTATGTGAGTGTATGTGTGTGTGTGTGTCGGATCGAGGTAATTGTGCAATTCCACCGGTCGCTCTCCAGCCGCGAATCCGACCATTATTGAAGATGTAAATTCAGTGGTGAACGAGCGCGCGCACACACGTGCGCTCAGCCGGGCTCGATTCCACCCGAGCGAGACTCGGCCAATTTCCATCGAGTCGGGGGAAAAGCTCCTGCACGTGTATATACATACGCGGGCGCTCGCGCGTAGCCGACTGACGTAGTGTTCCAAGGATAATAGTATACGCTCTCGTGACTCTCGCGTGCGGCATGCGCGCGTATACGTACACGTTCGTTTATGCATATATATACTCGCGCGCGCGAATCATATGGAGCGAAGACGCGCGTAGCCGAAGGTCGAGCGGGACCTTCTGCGCATCGGCTGGACGCGTCGGCTGGACGCGTCGGCTGGACGCGTCGGCAGTAGCGTTGATGGCCCCCCGACCGCCGATAAATGCGGTTGGACGTATCGCTCCCCAGCGGGCCGTCGCCGAGTGGCGAGAGAATAGATAGACGAGAGAGAGAGAGAGAGGCTCTTTTCTAACCGGCGAATCAGCGCGTGTTTGATAATACCTGCACCCTACGACCTCCCAGGCTTCTCTCGTGAAATGTAAATCAGAGTAGGGAATCGATCATTCCAGTGTATTCTTGAGAGCGATTGAATGGCGGTAACGATTGCCACGTACCTGATAAATCGGAGGATGATACATTTTTTGGGAGCGAGCCATTGAGTTGATTGTCCATTTGGCGGGTGTATAATGTTAACTTGCGGAAATAAAAAGGCAGGCGAGTGTATTTTAATAATATGTATTAAGTGATCGCCGAATGAATACACCCGCTCTTTAAGTGTCAGCTGTAGATCGTGTCGTCCTACGGGCGAGCTGCCTCTGCGCGCGGGTCGGATTCGGGAGCTAACAATAGGCTCTTTCGCGAGCTCGCAACCTGTATTTCTCCTTTTTTCCTTTTAATTATTCCATTTCCGGCGCCAACGTCCACTCGCGGTGCGAATCGATTCCTGCAGCACTTCGGCGGTCCAGTTTTCGGTCCTCTTACTCACTATGCTTAATCGAATCACGAAATTACCCTTCAATTCGACGTTCGAGATCGAGTGCTAATGCGACGAGTTGACCACCACAAAAATAAAAAATACAACCGACCGATAGTTTTTTCATCGAGGAATTTTTCCCAACGTCTTTTTCGGGAGGCGATAAAACTCCGGTCCCTATACTGAAACAAGGTTAAATTTGCCGCGAAGACAAAACATACAGCGCGAGATCCTTACGCTGTACCTCCGGGAAATGCTTGCTCTCGGCCACGGGGGCGAATCGTCCCGAGCTTGACGTCCGTTGGTTCCACCGGGGGACAAACTATTTTCTCCGTTAATTTCGAGCCACTGTCGCGCGACGTTGCGATTAATTCTCATCAAGGACAACGAGACCGAGTCGGGGGAGTAGAAGGAGGAGGAGCTCGTGCCTGACACCTCCCGGCAGAGCCGACGTTTTCGTCATTTCGCCTGTGATGCACGGGTCAAGCGCGAGAGCTTGATCGAAAGGGAAAGTCACGCACGACGCGCTTCCTTACATATATATACACATTTCGACATTGATGCGTTCGCGTGTCTGTGCTTTGGGTGACGCGCTCGCGCGCTGCAGCTCTAACTCTCAAATTGATGCCTCGGGGACTCGCGCGGGCGCGCGCGAGTTAAGTGCCGTCGACAATTGACCGCGCTCGCTCTGCTGCTGTAACAGCGCTCGAGACCGTTATGCAAAGCTTCCGACGAGGACGTGCACCCGCGCATCATCTCGCATGCTCTTTTTCACCAATGCTACAGCGCGCCTCTTCATTTTATATAATACGCTGGATTTGAGCCGCGCCAGAGGTTTCTCCCTTTCTTCTTCTTCTTCTCCTACTCGTTTTTCCTTTTTTCCCCCTTTTTTTTCTTCTCGTACGCGGTGCCACCCCGACCGACCGCTTTTCCTCGCCCCTTTACCCCCATACTTCTTCATTTCCTCCTTGCCCTCCGGCTATTTTTGCTCTCGCAGACCGAGGGACGAAGGGGAAGCGGGGCGGGACAAATTTATGCCGAGCAATAACGCGTGGAAACGCCGGGATGCTCGGGAATTTAAGAGAATACCTGGGTGCGAGAGCGAGAGAGAGGCCGCGGCGAGCGGAATTCTTCATGATTGTTGGGCATTCTATAAGTTCCCGGGATTATTCGAGGAGTAAACAAATTATCCGTACGTGCGCGGACGATAGAGAAAGAGAGATACAGTCTTCTCATTCTTCCGCTGCACGCCGCCGCTCTGTCGAGGCTGCGTTATATACGCTGCTGGTATATTATTAGTATTCTCGTCGCGCTCGCGCGACCGACCGACCATCTCTTTTATACACGCTTCATCAATCTCTTTTGATAAAAATATATATATATATATGTTTGTGTGTGTGTGTGTATGCATGGTAATATTATCACCTCGCCTCGCCTCCGAATCGCGGATGATCATTCAGATTTCCACGATATAGCCGGGGAAAAGTTGGGAGAAACGCGTTTTTCGCCCTCCCCCTCTCTTCCACTCGTCAAGCTCGAGCAGCGTAATTTCGCGCACCCGCTCATCTGGCGAATCTTGTATGTATATATACGCCTTGTACGATTATGAGGCGAGGCAGCGTAGCTACTTATACCGGCTCAATAAGCTGAAATTGTTATGTGCACCGCGACCGCAATTGGAGTCGTCGAGCATTATAACCGCGAAGGATGATGTTCGTTCGTTTGAAAAGTAGTTAGGAAAACAATTTTATAATCGGCCGAAGCGAGCGCGGGGCCATCTCTCTTCGGCGAGTTGACGTTTTGCATACGCCGGGAGAGAATCCGGTGGAGGGGAGGGCGTGGCTCTCGGAGAAGAGGAAAAAAAAGGCGAAGAACAAAGAAAAATAAATAGCGAGAGCTGCAACCGAAAGCGGCTGAAAGTCTTGGGTTAGATAAGCTCGCACGCGTTACGACACGCGGCGAAATTTTCATTCCGAATATTCCAAAGACCATTGTTTGCCGCGCGAGAGAGTAAAAATCGAAAAAAGATAAGTGTGTGCGTTGCGTAAACAAGGTCTCCCGTGCTCGCGATCGCGACACCGGGTATATATTTATACATATTATATGTATACACGTATATATATGCCCGCGCGCGCGCACGCGTGCATTCATTAGAGACGCTCGAGACTCGCTTATATTCCGCGTGCTCGCTGTTGACAAGATGTTGTCTCGGTTTTTTTTTCTCCTTTTTTCTCTCTCTTCCCTCCATGCTAACGCCGGCGTGCGTTCGCTCGCACGAGTTACACACGTTGACCTATTACTCGATCCCGATATAAATTTTGCCGGCGGCGGTTTGAATGCGTAAACGCGGGCTGGAACCTCTATATACACATACGTACGGCGATTATTGGCCGAAAGAATCGCGGACGGCTGTGGCGAATAAGGAGTCGCGCTGCAGCCTCGCCATGCTCTCGATTAAGGCAAAAGCTATGACTCGCGCGACGAGTCGAGTTTCTCTGCAGCTCGATATACGCATGTACGCTCCTCACGAGAGCCGCGCGCTCGCCTCTCATGTGTGCAGTGTGTGTCTGTGTGTGTGTGTGTATATATATAAAACCCCACCACCGGCTGTTTCCGAGATTTTTATCGATTATTCGACTCACCTCCATTCATGCCTTACATCTCGATGAATCACCCGTAATATATCGTCCACTGTATACCGTGTCTATTTTTAACCGAGTTGCATATAGATATATATACACGTGCAAGCGACAAGAAGCCATGGATTCCGATTTGAAACCGCATCAACGCTGCCCCGGAGCGCGTAAGATATTCCGAAGCTGTATACTGGAATAAATGAGAGTCGTCAGGATGGTATTTATCGAGGGAAGATGTAAATTGCCCGAACTACGGCGTGGGTTTTCTTTCCAATATTTCTCGACGGGAGTTTTGACAGACGGGAATAGCCGCTGCGAACCAATCGAAAGTTCGGCGATACGCGCGAATACACACGAGAATATGGGCAAAGTTAGAATGCGCGTTTGTTTGCGCGTGTACATAGTGATGGACGCGATCGGCAGCGGCGAGGGCAAACGTGTAATACAAAATGCTCGGAATCGGAGAATCAGCGAGGAAACTCGGTAACGGCCGGTTACGCGAGCACATCAGGGAACATTTAGTTTTACGATCGTCATAAGTGGGCTAATCAAAGCGCCAGCTCGCCGCCGCCACCGCCCGTGAATGTGTGTGCATGCGCGCGCGATCGATAGAGCTATTGACGAGGTGAATGCACCGCGCGCCGAGTCCAATTTACATACAGATTCGAGCTGAATAGTTAACGAGGATTGCGCCCCGCGCACTCTTGAGCGATTGAATGCCGCACGCGGCAGTGGTATACGGGGGCCAAGAGAGATAAACGAAAAGAAGGAGGATGGCAGGGAGGCGGCAAGCGGGGGAGCTTTCCTGAAAAATAATCTAAAATAAGAGGCGCTCGATGGGCAGCGCCGGGCATTCAGGGGGTAAAGCGCGAAGCCAACGAGAAACCACAGAGAAAATCGACCCGACTCTTTCATGTGTGTGTGTGTGCACACAGCGTCCCACACGAGATCGCGCGCGCGGAGGCTGCACTGCTTCGTTATTTTTAATTGTCCCCAACTCGGTGCGAGCGCTTTCGCGCCAGTGTGTGCGGCGATAAAACGGGCTTCGCTTATACATGCCTCGCCGCTCCTCTGCTTACGCACGTATACGCAAATCGTGCGGTTTAGAGAGAGGCGCGGACGATGCACGCCAGTCTCGTGGAAACTTGCGGCCCGACACTTCTTCGATAAAATTCCAAGAGAGACTCCCGATGCAGAGGCGCTCCATCCACTCGCGGAATCTGCAGCTCCGCGGATCAACGTATTGCACATAGATAGATAGAAAGAGAAGACGGAAGAATGGAAGTTGACTGTTGAGACTGAAGGATGCGCAGCCGGACGCGACGAGTTAATCCTGTTGGGAAAATTTATTATATACATAACCCATTTTCGACACGGAGAAGTGATGGGAGGGGGGGTGCGACAGCGACGAGCGCAATTTTTTTTCCATCGACCGTGATTTCATTTGGCGAGAGTTGAGAAACGAAAAATCCCCGTTGACGTGGAGATCCGGTGGATATATAGCGTGCGGATCGACGAAGATCCCGCACTGAGAAAAATCTGGTTAGGGAAATTTACTAAGTCAACTTAGTACAGGAAAACCTAGTAGCCTTTACTAGATTTTCTGAGACTGAGTACTATATTTCTAGTAAAGTTTAAAATTTTGGATAGTAAAATTTACTAATATCGTTTACTAGGTAAATTCTAGTAAAATTTACTATTTTTTCAGGTTTTTATTATATTTCTAGTAAATTTTACTAAGTTGTATATGAATTTTCACTAGTTATTCATGTAACATTTTTACGGATGGACATATTTTTCGCTCCAAAATCTTATTAGCGTTTGTAGAGCAGCGAAATTATTTGACTTCGGATAAGCCTTGAATTACACTTGAAGATGGCGTTCGCAGAATTTCGAAATTCTTATATTATCTTAGTCAAATTTGCAAAAAAAAACCCTAAGTGGTGGCGCATTGGGTACAGTTACCTCAAATATAGTAAATTTTACTAGAAATATAGTAAATTTTACAATATATACTAGTAAAGAACCCTATTAAATTTAATAATGAATGCTAATTTTTCTAGTAATAATTACTAGTTTTTGCTTAGTAAAGGTTACTAATATAACTTAGTTGTCCCCGTATTCTACTAGAAAACCTAGTAAAAATCTAGTAACCATTACTATCTTTTTCTCTCAGTGCGGGAACCGCGGTAAAACGAGCGACAAATCGCAATTTCATATATTGATACGCGCTTTGAATCACTTCGAGTATACGAGTATAGTCGAGATCAACGGGGCGGATCATCTCCCCCCCCCCCCCCCCCGACAACATACGAATATACATGTGGGGGAGATCAGGGCGGCCGTGGCCATTCAGATACGCGCCGCCACTCTATATTTTCAATGGTACAATTCAAAAATTCAATTGGTTCAAAATGTCCCATTTGAAAAATGGTAACCTGAACAATATTTTAGTGAGAAAATACTAAACTAAAAAAAAGTTCAGTTGAAAAACTATTGAAAGAATTGATCTTTCATCGAGTTGTACGCGGGGTAAAAATGTATAGGATCAATCTAAAACTGACTCGAATGACAATTTAGTTCTTTATCTCCAAGTCACCGTTTTTTTTCCAAACTAGTGCTTTTTCAACGCGCTTCGCGCGCCTTTTATTTGGTGCCGCATCATATGCTTTATGAAATCTTAAATGTATATATATACATTTAGATATCTGGCGTATACAAGCGTGTCATTTTTATCCAGCTCCTGATGTCCTTTCAAAAAGTAGATCCAAAATCTCCAATTTAGCCTGGATGCAGATGAGCGAGCCTGCACGATGCACTTGATCCTTCTCCAACCATACCATAGGGACATCTCTGTAGTCTGTACTCTACCTATAGTCTCTATATTGACTCTATACACTACATGTCTCATGGTTTGGTCTTAGCCAATCAAATCATCGGAAGCGAGGCTTCACATCACTTTTTTAAGGAAGGAAAAGATTGTTATTAAATAAAGTTATGAGTGATATAAAACGATGTCGTTTTGGGGGCACGATGGCCGCACGCAGGGTCAAAGAAACTCCAATTAACCATACGAAACAATCTTGTTAAAAATTGAATTTTACCAAAAAAATACATTCTGTTTCTTCGTTTGTATAATAAAATTTTTCCACAATATGAGTTTTTCACGAACATCAATTTTTCTTATCAATGGCCTAGTAGTACCGTTCATAACAGCCTATTGCCCGTGGCTATCGTACTCCAGCCCATGGCCATCCTTACTAGACGGCCAGTACCACACATTATTGTAGCGGGCTGTTTTACAAATATATTCGTTGTAAAATCGCGTGGTAAAACTCGCTAATTCGGATTCTAGAAATCCAAATCTTTCTATCAAAGTTTTTTTTTCAATTCCCACAGCCAATAGTTCACATAGAATATGCAAACAAAGTTAGAAAGGCAGTACGCACCTACCAGTACGGAGCATATCCCGAAACAGCTTGAAGTTCATAATCCATACAGAGTAGAAATCCCGTTGCTCGAGTCGCAAGGAGCGAGCAAGCAATCGGCGAAAGCCTTCCGATCGACGATCCCCGATTACCATGGATAAAAACTCGGCCGCGCGCGCCGCGAGGCTAAGCTGTCTCGGGATGGGCGCACAACACAGTTCAAACGCGCTATTGCCGAGCGAGAGACGAGAGCCAAATTATGCTTTTGTTGGTGCGGTTATGCGCGTATTTTGTATGCGAGGCACGTTCGATAGATCCGACCAGCGATTGACCCGGTTTAAAGCCGGCCGAGACGTCATGACCGCGCGAGGCTGCCTCGAATTCTCTTATAGATATTGTCGCCCGCCCGCTCGCTCGCCACTTTTGTCCCCGGAGCTCCTTTTCATATACATACATACGCGGCCCGTCTTGTCTCGGTATAATTCGGACGGAAAGCGGGCGCGCGGACGTCCGGCCCTCGGAGCCGCACCGACCAAACGCCCCGGTTATTTACGATCCACAATGCGCGCGCGGGGCCAAGCGCTCCGGAATCGCGTCGGCAGCGTCTCCCCGGAGAGATAATTCGAGGTGGCAAGAAGAATAAGAAGAAGAACGGCGCTTGAGATTGACACCGGCTATATAGAAACGCTGGCGGCTGTCAAAAATTACGATCGCGCACTTGCCTCATCCGAAATACTTGGCAGACTGGCCGATTTGCTTGCTCCCCCCCCCCCCAACTCTTCCTTTCTTTTTTTCTTTGTATTCCGTCTTTAGTTCCGAGGGGAGATTCTCGTGAGCCCTGGCTCGGGTCGTCGGCGTCGTGACAAATCTCGAGCGCAAAAAGTTCGCAATCCCGCGATTCGATCAATTGGAAATGATCCAAACATTCGTTCGTCGCTTATCTCGCTTGGAGACGGTAATTTTCCAAAGTTCTGGACCGTGGAGAATATCCGAGTCATACATACATATACACACGCTTCGTTTTTTCATACATCGCAGTATCGCGCGGAGCTGAGTCGGTGTAATCCCAAATTCAATCGGATTTTTCTCCGTCGAATATACGCGCGTATTGACGGGTGAACAAATGCGTATCGGAAATCCCCGACGAGAAGACACGAGACACACACGACACGAGAGATGCGAGCGGCAAACAAGGATATATATATATTCTCGTATGGCTGTTGCTCGTCTTCCCCTCCCCTCAACCTCCGCGGCGCAGCTTATGATTCCACCCGACGTGCAGTTCCACTTCGTCTTTGTTATTCTTGAGCGATGATCAATTTAGCGGTGAGTTGACTGATGATATACGCGACAGTTGTTTATCCGCCGCTCGGCAGCGCGCGCGCGCTCAATCCGCCGCATCCGAGCGTTATTCGGAATGTTAATTAAGCCTGATGCGGCTCGAGAGAAGATCGCGCGCGTTAGCGAGCACAGCGTACGAATGTGTGTATACAGATATATATTTACGTAAAGTTAGATAGATAGATATAGATACAGCCTAGATCAAAGTGCGTCTCAGCCCGAGAGCTGCGGTACGGCTGCTCGTATTGTCATTGGTTGCGCGAGCGCGCCAGAGAGAGACAGGGAATCTGGCTCGTGCGCGCATGTGGCTGCTGCAGAGCTCTGCTCTGCATCCGATGCACCGCAACCGCGCATCTGCTCTCGGGCTGTGTTGTGTATACATAAGGAATGTTGATCCGAATGCGCGCACGCGTGAACGAGAGAGACTTAACCCGCTAACATTTTTAAGCTCGGCTTTTCTTGGTCGCTCGCGATTACTCGCGAGCGCCTGATATGATCAGCCGCCCGGCGGTTTTCCTTCGTCGTCAATCACTCTCGCGATTACATATATATGTATACATAGAGTTCAAAAGGCTCCGTCGAATACGTTTCGTCGGTTACGCAACTAATTGCGCTCATCGAAATATTTCAATTTGTTTATACTTTTTCAACTGCGACAATCGGATTGCACTACCAGGGTCGTTTGGCTTGCGGATTGTGCGCTCACGAGTTGCAGGTTGAGCGAGAGTCGCGTCTCGCGCGGACCTTAATTTTCCCAGACGCGAGTTTAGAATATATGCGAAGAATCGAATTGTGTTCGCCGGGGGAACTTTTGATGTATCGCTGCGGGTTTATCAAACCAACAGCGGCGGCGGCGGCGGCGGCGCGGGTTTAATAAACAACGGCCGGTGTGACATTTGTCAACAAGCTCGCGGCCACGTTTATCTCCGAGCGGCAGATTTTAATCACTTTTCCACGCATACGTAATTTGCAAAGCTCACGAGAACACGAGCTTAGAGCGTCGCGAGCGTTTTGAACTTGAATTCAGGGTTCACCGACCTGACTTCCGTTACCGCGGCTTCGTCGTCGTCATCGCTCGTACATAGCCTTTGTTCGTGTCCGCGTTTATTTTGCGACGTACATAGAAAAACTGCGAAAACTGCGATAACTGCGAGTTGGAGATTAATTTTTTAGTTTGTCTCCGTCGACAGCGAGAATTCGTTCGGTTACGCATCAATACTAATCCAGTCAATAGTTGCAGTTTTATTATTACCAAGAACTTATTGTTTAATATGCTCGTATCGTGGCGAATGTATTTTCTGAAAATTAATATTAACCGTCGGAGATGAGTGAAAAATGCAACGCGTTATTTTAAACGCTCCTGTCTCGAGCTACAGGTGGAAAATAGAAGAAAGAGAATATTTTAAAAAAATAATCAATGTTCTCATGCTCATAACTCTATTATACAATCATACTTGTAACGACTCAGTTCCGAACCTGTCAAAGATAAAAATATTCAACGCGGTACAGTTACTGTCACTAGTTGTGTTTCTCCAAGCGTAACAATTATACTTGTAACTTAATCACGACAATTTCGAAAATGACTGATTTTCCTGTTTTTCTAGAACATCGTGAAACTCTTGTCACGGTGATAACAACAACAATAATCACGACAATAATGACAAGAACATTAAGAATGATCCATTCGATGCTGGAGCCAGCTTATCGCGAGTCTTATTAGATTTAGGGCCGCGATTGGCTGTACATTTCTCGAGAGATCTAATCGGGATCGGGCTTCGTTCGGTTGCGGTCAAGCGCGGGCGATGTCGCCCTGCATTTGCTCGCGCCGGCATGAAAATATCCGCACCCGCGGACGGACGGGACATTCGAACTTTCCACGCTCGTGTTTTCCGTATACTTTATCTTTATATCCTCTACAGTAAAAATAAATCGCGTAACTACGGAGACTCGATGGTGCAGTAGATATGTGCAAGCGTAATATAGTGTTTCTTGCAAACACTACTTTGGCGAGCGAGTAGCTTCTATATTCGTTTGAGGTAAGCGCGGCTGTCGGATTCGAGATTAAGCTAATACGCTAACCAAGCGGAGCGAGCGCGCGCGCGAATACCGTGAAACACGCGACAGCGAGAAAAATTCAAGTTAAACACAACAGACTCGAGTAATAATTTTCACCGGATCTCCCGGGCGTGGCTGCACGATTAACCGAGACGCGTACACGAGTTTGAACATTTTTCTCGCGCGCGGCGTCGCTCGTTCCCGGTGACGGGGGAGAGTAGAGGAATATACGCGCGGGGAGTGTCTCGGTGCCAGAAATCCATTCGAGCCGAGGCGAATGTATTCGGTAGGGTCGAAAAACTTCTTATTCATGTTCGCGCTAGCCTGTCGTGGACGGGACGCCGAGCCTGACCGCGGGCAACGTCACGAATATATAGCCTGATCACGAGAGACCTCGCATAGGGGGTTGATCGAAATGCTGATCAGCTCCTGATTTTCCCCCTACTTCATTTTATACTCGGGTGGCGAAGCGTTCTCCCACCACGTCCCGAGGGTACACGGCCGAGGGTACCCCGCCGGAATACGTTCGTCGCTTCATTTTTGCTTTTCTATTTTTCATACCGACCCTTATTTCCACGCCGAATTCCGATTCTCAATGGCGGGACAAATCCCACTGTGCTGAAAAACACATCCTCCACCCCCTCACGCCGGCTCACTCGGCTCACGAGACGTATACGCTTCATTAAATTTAATCCCAAAGTCCGTTTGTACTCGTGTTTTACTCCGCCTTTGTAATCCTCTTCGGCAGCCGCTTAGACTTTACCATCGGACGCAAAAGGGGATACTTCTGTCATCATACCGTAAGCAGAGAAAAATCACTCGACCCAACAATTTTATTCTCAAGAATAATTTCACTCTTTAAAAGCGTGCAATTTTCACTTGGGTTCTCTTCAAATTGAATATAGTAGAGATTAGTAAAATTTTACTCACTATCATTTCCACTGATAAATAATACTCTTTTACTATTTCAAATCAAGAGAGTGCACACGAGTGAAGAACGACCGATGGTCAGTGCAACTGTACCTCTCACTCGTTCCCAGTTCAGACTGAATCGTCGCGCCGATCTAACAATGAATTAAAATGGGTCCCGGTGAGTTTAATCAGCACTGCAACGTCATTGAAAAACTAGTGGAAAAAGTGTGTCACCGAGTATAACCGGTATATCACTGGCTACAAGTGAAAATCAATGTTCGGCGTTCGTATAAGGTAGGTGTACCCAATATGCGCCAGGACCCAATATGCGCCACCCTTCGTATTTCATATACGCGCGTCTAGAGCATCGCCGCGGCACAGAATCTTGTCGTCAATGCTAAATAATGAGGAAAGAAAACATTTTCACCGATCGGGAACCCTTATATCAACTTGTTACAGCACGTTTGATCCATTTTTTCGCCAATTTTCATTCTCGATCTAATTTCGCTCAGGTAAGTGCAAATTTTTTTAATACCCTTAGACTGGGCCAAAAAAATCGATCGATATATCGTTCGATTCCTTGACATCCCATCTACATCATCCAATTTTTTTTTTTCATCTTACGCCCTTTTTATCAACCGTTTCAATAGCTCTCCGTTTATTTTTATCAAATGTACCCAATATGCGCCACCCCTATTTTCTTGTTCCAGCTGCTACAATCAACCCATTCATGGTAAATATCCGCCAAACAGGATCGAAAGAAAATTTAGTTCAAGATCTGGAGCAGGTCAAGAAAGATGAGATATCGCAGAGGATGGCTTCGACTATATATAAGATACCTCGTCGAACATTTTAACGATATGTCAAACAAAACATATCCGAAAAAAGGAAAATGAGTCGACCATATGCGTTAACGACAGTACTGAACGAAGAATTGTGTAGTCGAATTAAACGCTTAGCAGATATTGGCTATCCTATAACGAGGAAAATCTTGAGGTTATGCGTTTATAAGTACTGTCTAGGAAAAAACATCAAACAGAATTTTTCTACCATCATGACAATAGCTAGTCTCAAATAGGCTCGGACATTTTTTAAATTGAACTCTTCCATTTCAGTGAGAACATCTCAATTATATTTAAAATTACACTAAAAAGAATGTTCATCAATTTGAGAGATTAATATTGGAATTAGATGTTGCATAAGTTAATTTTGTTGATTCAAAAACAACGGTTTTTCGTGAATTTTAACTGAAAACTTAATTTGATTTAGGTTGTTAGAAGTTCATATAATCTATGTATGTACTATGGTTTAATCAAAGACAAAATGTATTTTTCAATAAAATTATATCAGAAATATACTTTTTTGTTTGTATTTTATTCATTTCAGACATGCTTCATGCTTCAAATTGGATGAAAGAAGTATTTTCAGGGTGGCGCCATATTGGGTACACTAAAAATTTTTTCCCGAAAAATTTTTTTTTTTTAAAACCGCGGTATCTTAGCGTAGAACTGTTTAAATTGAAAAAGACTCAGCTCATTTTGTAGATATTGAGTAGACCTTTCATTTGACACCAATTATGTTAGAAAATATTCATTTGACGCTGTGTAGTGACCTTTCTCGCTTAGGTGGCGCATATTGGGTACAGGTACCTTATATATACACATACATACAACGAAGATTTCGTATACAACGAACGTAAAACTTCGGAGAATAGATTCAATGAATATGGATGTTTTGCGAATCATATCTCTTCCGTATAAACGAGATTCTCTTTGAATTATTGATCAAGGGCCGCTGAGTGAAAAGGAGACTGGCATATTGTTCCAATAGCTCCGTTTATGAATGCCCCGCAAAAGTGGGCGAATCGGGGATGAGGTGGCATTTCAAATGGAATCTTGTTGCCAATCAAATCTCGCCTAATAAACCTTTGAAAACGAGAGGTGGGGGTCCGGAAAAAAGGAAGTCAGGCCGATATTGGAGAACGCAGTCGCAAATAAGGTGTAAACTCGTGCGGCCCTCTCCCGCGTGGAGCTTTATCATAGGGAGTGAAGGAAAAAAAAACCTGCGAAGCCCGCACAATGGAAACAAAGCTCCGCGCCGGAGGAAAATAATAAGCTTTCCAGCTCTCGCTAAATGAGAAATCGAGTCCAGCCGTGTGTGTGTATGTGCCCTTTTCAGCTCGAGCACATACGCCTGCTCATATATATACGCGCCCGCGGCGTATAAGTTATAAAATCGCGCGACCCACGAACGCCGCGGGGCGAATTCGTTGCTCGTGTCAACATTCTCGGAAGCGGCGGAGCGGCCAATCATCCTAATGCCAAACAGCTGAAGATCACAAGCGTATACATATGTATATGGAAGTGAACCCAGTGCATTCTTTAAAATAAATCGGAGCACGAGGAACGACTTTGCCAGTTACACGCTCGGCAAATCTATGTTATATGCGCGTATACGACTGAAAAAGGGTCCATGTCACAGGTCGCACAGTGTAGACGTCGAACTCGGCCATTGCGCGGGTGCATCAAGCTCGAGCCTCGAAACATTCTTGACAAGTGCGCGCGTGATCATACGCGATGATTTTGGTCGGTATACACATGGAGTTCGAACGTTGTTCGGTGCGTATCATAGCGCCCCTTAAAAGTTACCGAAACAGACCCCCCGTGGTGCTCTTATCTCCAGCATCGAGGAATGAACGAACGTTATACAGGCGAAAACTCACGCGGCATCTGCCGGGGTGTGTGGGGGTGAGGGTGACACACGAGGCTAGGGTCGCGAGTCGCATGTGCTCCATCGGCACGCGGCTGCATACGTCCGCGCGCAATAATAAGTCGGGGTGCGGGCCACGCGAGCGACCACGACGGCGGCGGCTTATACGACTCGCGTGCCGTCGCCCGTGTATTAATAAAGTGCAGCTCGCGCGAGTATTACGTCAGTCGGCTGCTTAGCCCATGCCCGCGCGGCGGCTCGACTATTTTCGAGGGCCACCAATCTATTTCCGAGCCAGCGACAACAACGCGCCCAAGCCAAACGACATCAGCTGCGGCGCGAATAAATAGACAAATAAACTCTCGCTCACGCACGGCTCCTGCCAGGGCCCGACAGCTGGCCGCGATCCTTTTCGAGGCTGCCCCGCACACCCCATTTAGCACAGTCTAATTGGCATCCGGGTTGGGTGTGATGCCGCGCGCGACCATTTAATTCTTCATCGGGCCGCTCGCGCACGGGTATACGCGCCCGCGCCTGTGCCTGTATATATACAAGCACCAGACGTGTGTTACGCGCGCGCGCGCCAGTGTATACACACTCGGTATAGCTACCGAATCGCTTATCGCGCGATTCTCGTGGGACGCGTTGGGTCGAGCAATACGACGGTCGAGTCGAGCCAAAAGGAAAAGAGAGAAAAACGCTCTTTCTCGAGGTGTGCATCGATATTCGTCGTAGGAGCTCTGGGGGCTTCTGCACGTGAGGAGATACGCGCGTCGACTCGACGGCGACGCGTGATATTTTTAACGGGGAGGAGGGGGGGGCTTCGGGGCAAGAGTTATCCGAGACTTCGAGGAAGAAAAAATCGTCACTCGAGGATCTATTAATAGGAGAGCGATTTATCGGGCGGGACTCGGGTGAGAAAAAAAGAAAAACACGAGAGCCGCGACGCCGGAGGATACGCGCGCGCGCGCGCACACACACACACATGCGAGCGCGCGGTGGAATTTCTGTATTTTAATTGTGTGCGTGCGCGCGAAATTTCAAGCGGACTCGTCTCTCGTGTAAACATGTTTTTCACAGACGTTGGAAATATTATCACGTCTGAATTTCGCGAGCGAACGCGCGCGCGCGCGCGAGCGGAGAAAAAAAAATTGTTTCGACTCGATAAACTTGCTCTCGGGAGAGCCACCGCGCTCGGAATAAACGACTTCCGAGTGTGGATTTTCCTCTCTGGCTCTGTCGTCCCGGGCCCAACGTGTATCTCGACGCGGCGCCGAGCCGCGTCGAGTTTATACAACACCGTCGACGCGGATTGCGAAAAAAGAAATGTCTTTTGCGAATGTCGTACACGCGTGACGTTAGGGGAAGGGGAAGGATCTTTTTTTTTTCTCTCACTCTGTACCTCTGGTCGAGCGAGCCGCGCAGTCCCACGCGATCGAGACGGCTATCTCAATTTTACACTCGCCCACTGAACGACGAGTCGGGAGATTTAATCTAACGCGAGTCGGAAACGGCATTGATAGACGTAATTCAAATGAATTGGACGTGTCTCGTACATACGCTCTCGCTCGGCCGAGTCTCGCGGACACGCGCGCGGGGGGTGGGGGGGGTCTCGTTGCCATTCAACGGTTGGCTAATTTTCAATTATCTAAAAACACATGCACATACATTCTGCTGCCGTACATGGCGAGCTAACCTCGGGACTGATAAGCATTCGAACGGTGAGAGAGAGAGAGAGAGAGAGAGAGAGAGGGAGAGAGAGAGAGTCGGAGCTCGCTCGTTTCCACCTCAAACAAAGCGTTTACAACGCAGAACGATTACGCGCCGCGTGGCCGCCAACATCGAGCCGAGTTATAATTTTCTTTCCCGACGACACTCCGGAGCCAGTCGGCGAGGCTCCAGGAGCCAAATCAAATGTTTCTAGCCGTCGATTCGGACGTGCGACGATGGGAGAGGCGGGGGACGCGAAAATCCAAGGTAAGTCGTGGCGGCTCACGTGGGCGCACGAGCCGTTTCGATTGTTTGCATCTGTGTCACATCCTCGACTCGAATCGCGCGAGAGCCGTTTGAAAATTGCTCCGAGTCGTGTGTATTTCGGAATAAGAGAACTGGACGACGGCCGAGGATTGAGCAAAGATCGTCTGGCTGACAGAAGGAAGCTGGAGCAGGAGGAGGAGGAGGAGGCGGAGGAGAGGGTTGGCGGGGTTGCGGCCGAATGCTGGGCGGGTTGTTTTGGCGCGGCTCCCAGCACCTCGCGCTGGGTCGGCGCTTGCGCTGGAGCATCGGAGGCGGCGGCGGTGGCGCGCTTGGGGGGATCAGGTGTCGGATCGATGCAGTATTCACGAGGTGTCTGGCGGCGGCGGCGGCGGAGGCGGGGGGGTTACCTGGTGGGGGGCGTGGGGCGCGGGCGACAGCTCCTGGTAGGTGGACGACTCCTGGGAGCCGCGGCGGCTGCCCGCGATGCACATGGCCCTACGGAACAGGGCCGCGACGACGGCGCAGAGGCCGCATTGCATGCTAGCATTGGTGGTGGCTGTGGTGGCTGTGGTGGTGGTGGAGGAGGAGGTGGTGGTGGCGGCGCTGCTGCTGGTGCGCTGGCTGCCGCTGCTGGTGGAGGTGGGGCTGCGGGCGGAGCCGCGGCGAGCCGGCGGCGGGGCCGGCCCGGGAGCCCCGGGCGACGCCAGCTTCAGCCCGCTGCCACCGGCGGGCCCATGCCGCCCCGAGCCTCGAGGCCTCGACTGCACCGGCCGCCCGCGCGCGAAACGCGACGACGACGACGCACTCGTAGCTCTGTGGCTCGCGATCCGCGCTCTGGCTCGCGATCCGCTCGAGCAGTCCGCTGCTCGAGAGCCGGCCGGCCGCTCAGCGCGCACTGACTGCACCGGAGCAGCAGCAGCGAGGCGAGCGCGCGCGCGCGCAACGCTGCACGCCACCGAGCGGCGCGCCGAGACAGCGAGCGCCCCCCCGCCGCGTGCAGCGCCAGCTCGCGCCGATCCTGCGTGTGCAGCACGCCCACCGATCGATATAAGCCGGCCGCGCTGCCTGGGCAGCCACCCCCAACCAGCCTCGCGCTCGCAACCCTCGGTCCGAGGCCCTCCAGCCAGCCAGCCAGCCGAAATCCCCCACCTCTCCCCTCCCCAACCCACCCGACATGTTCTCGCGCGCCGTGGCTAATTCGCTACAACTCGTATGGTCCATCAATTGATGCGACCGATCACCCCACCCTGGATATACACGCGCGCACGTACACATGATTATTCCTCACTTGTTACGCCCTTCCTCGAGCTCGCTGCACGCCTCCGATCACAACCAAATGCTGCACTATATCGAATGTGACAAAGATGTTGAACGGTAAATAAGAGTACTCGGGTGCACTCAATCAACTCTTTCCATCGTCTGACTCGAGCTATCCTTCGTGTCGCGCGACAACCGGTGTTATCCAACTAATCCTACTCGAAGGTACTAATTCGTTCGAGAAAATCCATACTGCTCGTACGAGCATCCAATCTGATGGAGACGTTTGTTTCGATTCGAGCGGGGCAAGATAATTTTCAGAAGAATAATCTATCGCACCGCGTGGTCTAGTGCGTCGCGCAATGAAACAACTCATTGCGTTGCGCGGGATTTACAACGTAGCCGAATATTCCTCTCGTTACGCAGGTTTCGCGCCTGTCAAGTGCACGATTTCGCTCGGAGAACTTGAGACACGGGCAGCCGGGGCAAGAACAACCGATGAATAATTTCCGCGAGGAGTGCAACAACTTTTTCATCAAGCTCGAGTCGCGCCAGCCCGGGATAAACATGCAGCAGCTTAACTTGTGTTTCTTAGCGGTTAGAGAACGCGCCTTATTAACTTCTCGAACTCTAACTGAAGCCACTTATATAGGTAATAGCGCGGTTGGTCGCTAAGTTTTCGCGCTACTTTCTTAATTAGCTCGCGCGCGCGCTATTTCATATTCATGTATGTAAGTGGATTTAAATTTTAATCGCGCATTGTTGCAACAAAACGAGCTCGCTCAGGAGAGCTGCACGCCCGACACCTCGGGTTCTCATAGGTGCTCTCGCGTGCGCGTGTTAAGCGTCAATTCACGAAACCTGCGGGCGGACCAGCATCAAGATTCACGGGGAGGGGGGGGAGAACAACGCGCTCGCAACCACCTTCCCCGTGTATACATCCCGCTCGATAAGGGAGAGAAAAAAGTAAGGTGGGCAAAGTACGTACACACACTCGCGGTAATCTTGGCGCTCCCAATAAAAGCAACGAGGCGGAAATTATAAAGCATCGAAGAGCTGACTCATCGCGCGAATGAAAAGCGCGGCGCGCGATGGTTGTTGGCGATGCGCGCCATACATCCGTCGGTTGGGGCCCTCGGGGCGACAATAAACGTTGCGGGGAGAAGAAACAAAAAAAGAAAGAAAAAGGAAAAAGCAGCTCGGGGAAAACGCCGAGTGCTCGAAGCCTGGCCCGTATATACATCGGAGAGAGGGACAAAGAGAGATGCAACGAATTCGCTCGCGAGCGCGAGTTAGTAGGTGGCCAATTAAAACTAGCCTAGATTAAATCTCGCACCGAGAGCTGCGGAGGGCGGATCGTCACGCCAATACACGCGGACGTCAGCAACAGCCCTCGGACGTATGTATATACGCCAGCTCTCGTCGCCACCCCTCTCTCCCTCCCTCCACGTCTCTCACTCTCTCGCTCTCGTGCTTTTTGTGTGCGTGTGAGAAAAGGCGAACGAGAGAGGGAGAGAGAGCGGAGCTCAGGTGCAGATTTCGCTTATCGCGAGTGAGCGAAGCCTCGTTACGAATGGGCTGGCCGCCGCGCGAGAGCTATTTAGAGCCGTGTGCCGCCGCCGCCACCTCCGGTGTGTGTATATGCACGACGCTCGACTAGTGGGAGGGGCGGGGCAGGGACAGGCAGCGTGGCGTCGGGGGGGGAGGGCGGGAATACATTTCACGGGGCTGCGCCGCTCAACTGCGTGTCTGCCCGTGACGCTCCATAAGATACGATCGATGCCTGGGAGGCGGGGAGGGGCAGGGGGAGGAGGGGGAGGACGGAGGAAGGGGTGGCGTACACGCGCGTGTGTGCAAGTCCGACTCAAGCAGCAGCAGCAGCAGAAGCGAACCACCTCACCTGGGGATCCCCGCGCGAGCGAGAGCTGTATGGATCCGCGAGATTGACGCGCTTTGTGCGCGCCGCCGCCCGAGCCCCTGATGGAAAATCGGGATTTTCGCATCAGTCTCGTTAGTTCTCTCGGTCGAAGGCTTATGGCCTTTGGCCTGCTCGCATGGCCCGCCATTCAGATTACCCGATTCGCCGGGGATAAAAAGAGATGGGGCCCGTGTATCCTCAGACCCGCTGGCTTACCCAACTCGGGATTTATCTACTTAAAATCGCGTTCGCCCCTTCCGCGGAAACGAGCGTCGAGATTTTCAATCTCACCTTGCTACGAGGATCGGCCCGGCACTTCTGTTCTCGACGCGAATCATTTTTGCAAAGCTTTTGTATAGCCTTTGATGTTATTGTTCTTTTTCGAATGTTAGCCAAGCAAAATATTTCGATGTGTCGCGTCGGGCTGTAATATTTTGCTAAACGATCGTTCGAACGTCGACCGGCTGATCATTTATTCAATAAAATCCAACGTTTCATCTGACTCCTGTTCAATCAAGTTGTTCCATTAATTATTGATCAAACGCGTTTAACCGTCAGCAACCGTACTACGAGTGTGGAAAAAGTTTTTTGCTTTAGAGAATACATCGCTGCGAACGAGCGGTGAGAGTCGCAAAAGTTTCGAATGCTGGCATCAATTTTTCATTTTCCTAGAATCCGAATATTCGGAAACAAATGTCAAACATTTTCGGGAATTCCGCCGAGATGTATCCGACAATCAAAGCTCCCCGGCGCGCGTTTCAGTTATTTTTCAAACATTCCTGAAAGCTGACACATCCTTATCGACCAAACGGTCGGGACCACGGGATGAATATTTTGACGTGGTAACAGGTGTCTTTGAATTTCGACATTCACGTCAAACTACAGCGTAGTTTCTGACACTCAATAATCAATGACGATGCGAGATACACAATGGTTTCTGCAAACTTCTTCTCCAAACTTGTTAGCGTGCGCGCCTGCACGTGGAAGCATTTTTGTATTGGGGAAAATTTCACGAAAATCTTCAAGAGGACACTTGAAACACCCGCCCAAGACTACGGCCATGGGACGCATCGATTTCCTCGAGTTTTCAAGTGCAGCCCGGATAATTAGAACCAACTCTCTCGAGTAGAATTTGGCCGGGAAATCTCGAGTATTGTATATACACCTGCATAAGCCTCGGTATGACGTTATCTCGTTTCCTAAAATCCGTATTTCGGCAAAAAGGATCAAAATTATACGATACAGACTTACATAATCGAAATCCACGTATACACAGAGCTTAAAAAGTAAAAATAATTCACACGTCGACTGCCTTGCGAACCAACTTAGGTATACGAATGTGCGTATAATGAATACGTAGATAACGATAAATCGTGACATCATACGAGCGGCGAATGCAAAATACTCAACGAAAAGCTATCTATAAGTACACACACATAAATGTATACCGAGAAAAAAATAAATAACGAGCATTTAAAGAACAAAAGAAATGGACGAGTGGGTTCCATGCCAAGTGAAAATTCAGACGAAATAAGTGATCGATAAGGCTGTCTGTAGCCGTGGGTGGTGGACTCGTATCTGCATCGTTTTTAGTGAGTAGTAGGCGGCTCCAGCTGAATTATCTCAAGATATTTTGCATTATCGAGAGGGCGGCAAGGAGAGAGAGAGAGAGAGAAAGAGAAAGAGAAAAAGAGTTTAGAGGTGCTGCCGTCTATCTATATGCGTGAAATATCTCAATTGGCTCGTAGCCGATGAGAAATCGCCGATTCGTTATGCACCTGCACACACTTGACCTTGTCCAATCGAAGAAAAGGGGCAGAGAGAGAGAGAGAGCCTCTGTCTTCTTCTCTCCCGCTTTCTTCGGTATACACTGGAAGATGCTTGTTCAGCTCTCTCGTAATATCGACCTCTCTTTTTTTGCGATTCTGCATTTTTTTAAGCTCGCACTCGCGCATGCATGATTCCTTCGGGCCGGTCCCTCTCTCTCTCTTTCTATTCCTCTCTGTGGCCGGCCAACCTTATTCCACGGGTGATTTAGTCACGGAGTATAAATCGCTTGTCGCTGAAATACCAGAGAAGATGATATACATCGGATAACGTTAAATCATTCGGTGTGCTCACGAGCCTTGTAAATCATTCTTCGCTTTTTAATTTTTTTTCCTTCCCCCCAACTCGACGACTGCTCTATTTCTATCCTGAGGAGGAGGCTGCCAACAGCTCGGCCGGTTTATCTCTCATGGAAAGTGAGATTTCTGTAGCAGGACGTTGATTGGTAGCTCGCGGAAAAATTACGAGATCGCCCCGCGACTCCTTGAGAATATTCGCGGGATGAAAAAGTCAATTCATTTCTGTATCAAAGATTGATGCGTCTGATCAAACACGGCCGCATTTCACTTCGGTACACGCGACACGTCAACATCGCGAGCGCGCGAGCACGTTGTAGTCGCGGCGAATGACTTTGTATATCAAGCGACGTCGACGCGTCTCTTCGAAGACTCCTTTCGTTATTCACACTTGTTCTAATTATGTCAGCTTAGTAAATAAGGCTACGCCTAATAAGCTGTAGCCCTCTCGTTTAATCTCGCGCGCCAAGACAGTGGTTGGAGCACTTGCCAAACTTCCCCGCGCACGCGCATGCCACAAGGTTCCCGTCAACACCGTTCAAAATAAATAATATCAAGCACTGACCTATTTCGTAATCCAATTAAAACGCTGCACTGCCGCATAGCCGAGCCATATGTGAAAACCACACCCAGTCTTCTTGACATTGAGCCTTTTCAAAGTAAGCTTTCTCTCTCTCTCTTTCTCTCTCTTTCTTATACTATATATACCATACATATATACGCTTTTAATCAACTATACTATCTATCTTTCAGTTGCGGAATAGTCCAAATTATGTAATCGAAAAATCTGGAAACATTGCACGCTCCTTCATGTTTTGACAATACAATAGTGGTTTCTTTCAATTCAGAAAAATTTAATTACAAGCGCAGTTGAATGAAGAGTATACACAAGGGGTATCGATTGGATCATAGTGCAATCGGAACTACGCGGTGCTTCACTCAAAATATTAAAAAAGTAACAAAAAAAAGAAAAAGTAACTGCGCCTACTTTTCGTGATAGAAAATCTCGGGGAAGCTTTTAATAACGAGAGTGCTTTTGAAAAACGACGAGGATCCTTGTCTCGCGGCTGTACGTGAAAAATCCAGTCTGATCTGCATCTCAAAGCGAGAGAGCAATTCGAAAGCCCAATAATCAGTTGGCCCATAACAATGGTATATAATGACAGAGCAAGCTCACTAACGACCGGCCTCTCGATCGACCAGTTGCACTGATCATTCGCTCGTGCGCGCGCTTTGAGCGGCTCATTCACAGGCGATACGTATATATAGAGATGGTTTTATTGCCCGGGCGCATAAGCGCGCAAACTTTACAAATTCACCGCGAGTGACGGCATCGGCGACACTGAGCAAGCATAATAAAATTGAGTAATATTTACTTGACGCTGCGCCGCGACGCCACCACCCCCTTGGGGGGGCCTGCAACGCCCATCAACCAAATTGCTTCGACGAGTATGAGATATCTCGCCGCTTCGTCGTCGTCGTCGTCGACGTCGGCGCGACGGTGGCGGTGGCGCTGTCGAATTTAATTGATCGCGAGCAAGACTGCATTACCCGATCGCGCTTCTGTCACCATCAAATTAGAAGCCGATGCATTAGCGAGCTCGGCGGCTCCCACTGTGTAAATTGTATTATTTTTCAAGTGGGTGTGAACACGACGGCTCTTTCGTGAACGAATCATTGTAGCGTGTGCTCGGAATGAGGAGGAGGGGAATCTCGAGTTTTTCTTTAGTTTTGCTTTCTCAAAGAGAAAGACTTGTGACGGGGCAAAAATCGAACTTTCGCATCGGTCTCTTGGACCTTCATTCTCGTCATTTTATACGGGTTGAAAAACATGGAATCCCAAAAATGTCTGTATGGACGTGCGTACGGGGTATGTAAAGCTACTTTTTTTTATACGATAATTCTCGGAGAAATCGTCCGATCATCCTGAAATTTTGCACACAGGTTAGTCGTGGAAAGATGTAGCCCGAGTTCGTTGTTCAGCAATATCCGTTGTTCATTTCCCCAGCAACCGTTGCTAAGTTGTTTTTTTGAAGTTCTCTACGATTCTTCGTTAATGCTCGTTGGGGCCCGAATACACTCGAGGATCGAGGAAATATTCTCCGTAGCAATCGTTATTGATATCCCTAGCAACCGTTACTTACATCCCAAGGAACCGTTGCTACGATAAAGAAAAAATCAGTTTGAAGTCTATTTATCGATGGCAAACGACACGGCAACTTCGTTTGTTTTTAGCAACCATTGTTTACGTCCCTAGCGACCGGTGCTAAGGGAATGAAATATCGAGTTGAAGTTTATTCGCAGTACTTTTGAGGTCACACGTCACGTTATCTTTGTATTTTCCATAACAATCGTTGTTGATGTCCCTAGCAAACATCACATAATTCTCATTTCTACATAGCAACCATTCTCCACACGAAGCCTCTATAAGAAAGCTTCTCCTTTTCACAGGTTCTGAGTTTCAAAAATGGGTGGCTCACTGGAACTTGTTATTTAATTGTGTGATTTGACTCTTGGCGTTCTGGTAGTTAACAAGTGAATAAAACCTTCTCGGTGCTTAATTAATCGATCAGTTGAGTGAAATATTTCTTGTTGATCATCAACTCAAATCATAGTATAGAAAGCTTTAAGCTCTTTTCAATTACCGATAGAGCCGCTCAAGGATACATCATTTTTTATTAATTAAATTCTCTATCAACATTGTGGGTTGACCCAACTCATTTAGATCTGATCAAACGAATATATATTATATTGTATCTTCGTAAAGTTCGCTAGTAGGCCAAAAGTGACATGGACTACTCTCCTATTTGTTTCGCTCGCACAAATTTGATTTTTGTCAACTTCCAGTTATGAATTCTTGATTTACGTACAATTCATGTTACTTCACTTTTATATCGTAACTCCACGTCCTTCATTATTTTTTGACTCCCATTTCCTGACTCTCATATTCTGACTATTTTACGATTCCTGTATAGCTCTGCCACTGTCTGATTCCGATTTGTTCACTCTCATTCCGCAAGTGTCATTTTCCAAGTTTTATTTCTCAACTTTCATCTTCTCACTTCTACTTTTCACTTCCGTTCTCACATTTATGTTTTTCGACTACCATTTCCTTATTCTTATTTCGCGATCTTCACTTTTCGTCGCCGATGTTTTATTTTTAATTTTTGAAATCTCACCACTCCACTCTTATGACCCGTCTCTGATTCTACTTTTGTCCTGCGACTCTCACTCCCCGGCGCTTATTTCCTGGCTTTCATTCTACAAGCCCCATTCTTCGACTTTCATTTTCCAACTGGCTGATTCCGTTTACCGATTAACGTCTTTTTGACTTCTGTTCATTGTTTTCCTATCCATGATTCTTCTTTTTCGGTTGAAATAGAATTTTTCAATTCTTACTTTTCGACTCTGATTCTCTCAATTCCATTTTTTAACATATATTTCATTCGTCTCACAGCACCTGACTCTTATCTACAGAGTCCAGTTGCCCTATTCCTACGTTTTGACTAGTGAACACCGGACGCTCGGTCAGCTCTCCGAGATTCTAGCAATCCTTTGGTAGGTGATTCGAGCTTATACGAGTAAATAAATGATAGATGCTCTTTTATCACTATAGCATACGACACTACTGTTTGGACTTTCTTTGAACTTTCAATGAATATGAAATTCACGATAATGTATTTGAGTTAAGATTGAAAATAGTGTTTCAAAGATTTGCACCGTCAAATCCTCTCATAGATTTATCGATTTATTTATATTATAATCTCCTATCTTTCAATTATATTTATACGAGATAACAAAAGATCTGATGTGAGATTGACAAATGGAGCGAGCAAAAGGGGTATTATAGATAACTTTGCAAGAACCCCTCGAATCTTTCTATAGAAAAACCGCTATCGCGACTGGCGTGTTTAATTTATTTGAAAAGATCAATATAAAAGGATTGATTATATGAAGGATGGATTTTGGGAAACAATTTTGATGAATTTCTTTGTGAATGATAGTATCAAGATAAACAGATTTTTCTCTAAATTAAGGGATTTTTTCCATTGAGAGATCGATTTCGTGGATTTTATTTTCCGAATGAGAGAATTTTATCTGTCGGCCGTGGCGCGACATCCAAGGTGTTAAATGCTAGAATCCATAACTTTTATGTCTGTGTATTTGAGATTAATTGATGAATTCATATTTTTTAGCGTCATATCTTCGAAATGGACATTGCACTAATGAATAATCATACTTTGTAGTCATGTAACTTTTTGAGTACGAGGAAGTTAAACATTGTTGCTAAATTTTCAAATATCAAGTGTCACGCGTAAATACGCTTGGGTACGAAAATAATGTTTTAAGAGCCATTAAGTCTTTGGCAGTTATTCGAAAAGCATGTATTGAACAGAATTGTTTTGGTAACGAAAGCTATTCATATTGAGTATAAATAAAAGAAATCGGAGGCAACCGCAATTTATTTCGTAAAAATAACATCAAGTCCATAACTATAAGCGTTGTAAAATATGTTTCTTATAACACACTCAATCTTTGACGATTGAAAATATTTTATCATGCCCCGTTTTTTCAAAATCAATTCCCAAGTTTCAGAAACTGCCAGAGGAACTGAAATGTGAAAGTACCAAGTGACAGATGTCTCGTTTGCAGATAAATTGAACTTGCTCTGAAATAGCTCGAGCTTTTTGGCTTTTAAAACGGCTTAAATAAATACATATACATTTCGCTTTACTTTTTACGGAAGCTATCCAAGACATTAAGCTGTATAGCTGACTTCAAAGGAAGGTAAAATATATGTGTTAAAAGAGTATTAGTATTTGGTTTGTAAAGAACATATATCCTGAAATCACAGACAACCGCAAGACGGAGAATCGCGATACTTTTGATCTCAACAATTTGGACGGAAATGGAAAAGATAATCTGTTCTTAATATATAAATATCGTATTTTTATGAAAAGAAACTTTCTCAAAACAAACTTGAAAATTGAAATTAGCGATACTAAATTATCACCAATGTAGAGAAACAATAAATCATGTCGATAATATTGATATGGTATTTGAAATGTTAATGTGATTCAATTAATTCGGATCTCTTTCTTGGGGAAGCCTGTTCTTGAGCAGTTGAATAAATTTTCAAACTTTTTAGCAAACATGAAATTCAATCGCTTCCAATTATCAAGTTATTTCCGAATCTCTTTCTATGAAATTGAACATTGAACATTGAATATTCAAATAACTAGCAGAAAATGTAACTTCTATTTTCGTAATTTTGAAAATTCTTTGAAACGATATGAAGTTGATTATATAGAAGAAAAATAATATGAGGCAAGAGTAGTTTTCTTGGAAAATCTATATAGCATTATTCGGTTATACAATAGAACCTCGTAAAATTCCTAAATTTCGATGAAATTCCGGAAAATTCAGTTCGAAGAAAAGTTATATTATAAGTAGATAACCGAAGAATAAATATATTCATTGAAATTTGTTTTAGCCAATAGTATCAGCCACCACTGTCGATAGATAAAACGTTTTTTATAGGTAAATATTTCCATTTCAAATTAATAATGACATATGCTAGACAAATTCTTGGCGAAAAGAAACTTTCTGATATCATAAATTTTTTGCCTCGAAGCTGTTTGATGAAACCAATATCTTGATATTTTTTTATTTGTTTTCGTGTATGTTCTAAAGGCGAAGGATAAGAACTTGTTCTATGCGTGGCGTTGAAGACTTTCTTTCAATCTTCTCTATTTTGGGTGTCTCCAGTATCACAAGGCGATGTCCGGTAAAAAATTAGGACGACTTTTCTCCGCGCAACCTTCTAGATAGACGTACAATTTTCTTTAAATAGGGCACAACCCTGCCGTATCGTCGATCAAGCAGAACTCTCCAGCCGCGAAGACCCACGACATCTAAGGGTGGCCGTATGTACTCTTGTATTATCGTGATTTTCCACGTTGATACAAGGGTAGGTCTCTTCCAAGCCAGGATAATTTACGTGTGTTTGAAAGCTACGTACGGATTCGAATGGTTAATGCGAGTTTTACAATCTTTCCAATCCTTCTATTGCTTGTTCACGAGAGACTGTAAACAGTTATAAGCCGAACATTATCCAAACAACGATATCGCTTCTGCTACTGATGATGAATTTTTACTACTATACTTGTACTACTTTGCTAACTACCATAATTTGTTTAAAAATAAAAAATTTATAATGCAGCCATGCATTTACCGCGGGTATTTTTATTCCGTTAGATCAAAAGTATAAAATTGAGTTTTCACTCGCGATCGACGAAATATAAGTGGAAATGAAAATCGGTGATTTTCTCTCTGCAAATGTTTGTATTTGGAATTTACTTTTTATGAATGAAACGCGAGAGTATAGAGCAAACGTCAGGAAATGGAATCGAAGCCACTCGACGCGATAACAATATTTTGCTTCTTATCTGTAGGATTTGTCCTACATCCTATATCTGATCACAGGAAATGACTCTTGCGATGCAAAAATCAAACGGGAATTTTTAGATTCGAAGCAATTAAACCGCTGGCTAATCAATCTTTCGCGCGCAAGTACGTACTCACAATGTGAGCTTCTGTACATACGCGCGAGTTTTGTAAAGTGACGAATGCGACCTAGTTCCACTGATACTTTCTAAACCAATCTACTTTTTTTTGGGCTAAAACTAACCAAACAGAAGAGCCGGACATTTTATCTCGGTTCCCACTACGCCGAGATACCGCACTGCACACACGCACGCACACGCACACGCACACTTACGCCCTTTAGTTTTTTTGTTTGATCAATAGAAAGAACCAACAAAAGTAGGATAGTAAACCGGTTCTATTGGATTTCCAGCTCCGTGTGTTTGTGCGCCGCGCAAGTAGATAAACGCCGAGTGTGGCAAGACCCAGCGGTTGAGAAAAACGTCGCTGTGGATTTTTCATATTTTCAATAATAAAGAGAAGAGAAAAGAAAGGCATTAACTTGTCCGAGACTTGGGTGTCGTTCAATCTTGGGACAGAGAGAGAGACGCATACACGCTTGATTCATCCTGTGCCACGAAGCGTTTGATGAATCAGCCCGTGTGTGTGTTCGCGTGTATCTGCTTACCGAGAGAGAGAGAGAAAGAGAGAGGGAGAGAGAGACAGATAACTCGCAGCTTTTCACACCTCTCGAGACGCAGTCCATGGACGAGAAGGGGGATACATCCATCGGGGGACTCGCGTGCGTGCGGCGTGTGCTCTCGTTTCAGAACTGCGCTGATCCGTAGTCGGAGGAGGGGACGGGGGAGGGGGAGAGAAGGAGCACGTAATCCTGCACGGCAGAGAGAAACCGGCGCGGCCCGAAACTCGATATACCGTGGAAAAACAAAGGGGCCGAAGTAGCAGAAGACGGAATAGGCGAGAGACACTTGTGCGCAGAGTATTATATATATAAGCGAGGGAAAGAGACGACTCACCAGGCTGACTTTGATGAAAGTGCGCATGATGCAGCCGGTGATGCTGACGGCGCCCCTGCGATGGTCGAGCACCTGGGAAGGCACGGCTATGTCGAGCGGCAGCTTCGGCAGGCCCATCGTCCCTGATGATGGTAATGCGGACTGCAGCTGCTGGCCAACGAGTCCTCGATGGCCGGCTCATCCAGCTGCACGCGAACGCCGCTACTACGATTGTTGATGGCACAAGTGCATCATCGGTGCAGGTTTACGCGCGCGGGTGTGCAGCGCGCGCCCGAGACTCTCCCCCCGCGGCCAACATAGACATGTACGACGCGGTATACAAGTATATAGACGCTGGAAAAACGGGGGCTTGGTCAATGTACGCGGTTATTATATACGATAACGCGTGCTCTCGCACACACACGCGCGCACTAGCACACGTCGATCGTTGGGCAGCCGTCGATATATCGCCCGCGCTTAGCTCTCTCTCGAGCTCGAGCTCGCCAACGCGCCAATAACCACATACACTCGCTCTCTCTCACTCTCTGTCTCTTTCAGTCTCTCTGTTTCCGTCTCTTATATATATGTGTGAATAATTATCGACGAGCCGCCACGGCCGCCGCCGCGCTGCAGCCCCTCTCGTTCCGCAGCGCACTGCACTGCACACCGCCGGCTGTAATATCCGCGGAACACACTCTGCGCGCGGGTTAATGACCCAGATCGCTGCAGTCGCACCGTTTTCCCGAACTTCTGATGCTGATGCTGCTGCTGCTGTTGCTGCTGCTGTTGCTCATGCTACTGCTGCTGCTGCTGCTGCTGCTGCTGCTGCTGCTGCTACGACTGACATAACCTCACCACGCCCGCGAGCCCCCACCCAACAGTTTACCTATGCACTGGCATTACATGGCTGCTGCTGCTGCTGCTGCTGCCGAGGCGGCTGGAGAATAACAGGCATCGCGTGCGACGGTCTCGCGCTTATGCGCCCGCGCGCCGTCTATACATATATATATATGCTTTCTTCTTCTCTCTCTTTCTGTAGGTATATAGTCGAGATCAGTGAGAGGAAAGCGCGTCAGCTGCGCCGTTTGTTTACACGCGCACCTATATCAGACTGCGCGCGATTGTGTTGTGCAGCTGGTGCCGGCGGCTGAAACGCATCTGATGCGCGCCGCCGCGACCAGGCATCCCTATTATACTCATGGATACACCGTATGCGTATACGTGTGTATACACCTTAGAACAGAAGCGTGATGCACCGAGAGAAACGGCGGGCGAGTTGCATAATAATTCGAGCGAAGAGAAGAGAGAAAAAGAAGCTCACCTTGACCCCCCCTCCCTCCCCCCAACCGCCCCCTCGCCCCGCGCACATTAAATGGAACGCGACGAGGTCTCGACTCGGCCCCGAAATTCGCATCGCGCTGACTCGTCATCATGAGTATACATATATACTTGTGTACAATGGAAAAGGGTCGGAGGTGTGCGAGAATGAAAGCGCACCCACACAGTGCTGCAGGGGAAAATCTATATATGCATGATATGTATATGAATACATTTTCGCGCTCTTCAATTCTGAGTGGAACGGTTCACAAGGTGATTTACATCAAAGGAGAATGAATGAAAACAACCAGATGCTGTATTTTTTTTCGTCTGTACAATCATAATTATGTGTATTTCACTTTTTACAGCTTGTACAAGGAAATTCGGTGTAACAGTAACTTCCCGATGGAAAAAAATGAAGTATGATTTTTTTTCCCCTTATACTACGTCATTTTCTTCTTTGATAAAAGCTTCGCAAGTATAAAACTTCCTGTACATTTTTTTTTTTCAATATGGCAGATCGTATAGGACTCAGTCTCCAAAAACTAGCATGCTCAATGACAATAGTGAATTGCATATTTATATATCTTTGCACCATTAATTGTCGAGAGATTGTTCAGTCCTCGTGTCAGGAAAATTAAACGATTTTCGTCACGTGTCATTTGCAAAATAGACTATTTTTTCATTAATTGCATAGCAAACTATGACATGACAATCATAGATTGTGTGCTCTTACACATTGTACTCCACAAGTGTTGTGTACATCTGTGGCATAATTATTAATTTGATAACTACCGATTTCCAGCGAGTGATTTACGTCTTTCTACTCATCAAACGTAACATGCTTATTTATCACAGGGTCGTAGCAGAATGCCATGCATAGATATTTCAATGTTTTTACAGTGTTCTCTATCTAATATTTTAAATTGATTTTTATAACTGGCATTTGATGTTTCCTATGATTCGCAGTTGGAACATGAGTATTTCAATCAAATGAATTTAAAAACACTAATTTTTAGTTGAATGACATATTGACAACTCTAAACTGTCAAAACATGCATACTATCACACATTTGTACACTACTCCACTGGCACAAAAAGCTGCCTCTTTTTTCCATAGTTCAATTGATTTGACATAGCTATTCCATGATTTGAAGGATGATTTAATTGATGAGCACTGGAATGAATTGCCAACAGGTGATATCTTGGAATGAATTGGCAAACCAGATACATGCCAATTTTCACAAATTAGCCTTCTCTTTCATTAGTGTCATTCCACACATATGCTTCATCTACCACTTGAGGCATCCTGGCATAATTTCAAAAGCTGTCATCTACTGTTAAATTTAGTGAGGAATTTCTACTATCAGGAGACTGCATAGCCAAATAACGCCTTCTCAAAATTTCTTGGAGATCATTGCATGGGCTATTTTCTCGTTTCCCTCGTAGTGGTCGACCATTAGGAGATCTGCGAATTTTGTTATAAATTATCAAATCAAAATGAGGCTTAATTACTGCTGGTCTTGAATTTATCATTTTTGAATTATGAGCTAGAAGTATGGTATAGTTATAGTTGGATGGTTCATTTTAATTGTCTATTAATTTAACAAATCGGTGCTTTTAATTTATAAGACCTGAACGATTATTACAGATAATAAATCTAATCAACCTTTGTTGATTAGATATTTCAATATACCAATCTTTGGATAAAAGTCAATAAAATATTATTTTCAATGAAGTTGAAGGTGAACAAGCCTTTTCAACGTACCTTGCTATTGGTTTCAATTTAATCCTTTCAATATCTCTCAACATATCTCCCATAGATTTCTGGGCATTGAAGGGAGGTTTTTTACGGTCTTCACCAATATGATCTTGCAAACTGGCTCTTCTTGCAATGTGTGGAGTTGTTGGTGGTGGCAGTGGAGGTGGCGGTGGAGGTGGTTGAGCTGACTCCTTTCCATTTCCATTTGATAAACATGGCTCTAGAATAACATGCATTTCATTTCATGCAATTCTTATTTGGGATAACCACTCCAAGGGAGTAATTTATAATTATATACTTTCATAAAAAGTAAAATCATTCACAATATTAAGAATACAAAATGAACACAAAAATATCGAGAACGGCTTGACCGTTCCGGCTAAAATTCTGGAACGATTTTCGTACGCGTAAGTACCTCTAATTTGTTTCCGTGAAATCACTTAGTCTTTTTATTTTGATTCTTTATTGTAATTAATGTCAAACAATAGGGTAAGATTGCCTTATGATGAAAACCTTATTCGCAATCATGCACACTAAGAGAGTGCACAACCTTTGGGAAACCAATAATGATAAAACTTTATGGAATGTTTCTTGACTAGTAATAGTTGATGTTTCAAGCCATACAATTTAACGTTTCATTTTCCCGAAGATATTCTGTCAAACATGCTGGATTTTAAGTATAAGCAGTATATCTGTATGCATAAGAAAGATACAGATATACTTTTCATGAATACAATCGAATTATCTAGAATATCTCAGAAAAATTAAAATGTGGCTGTATAGGTATAAGCTATTGAGGTACTCACAAACCATCTGATAAAGTTTCATTATGATCGGTCACCTCAAAGTTCTGCACTCTCCGAATTAGTGCTAATGTGTAAATAAGTATGGAAATTAAACAAGCGTGAGCAACGTGCTCTCATTTTATAGCGCAGAGCGCAGCAAAATGAACAGTTGGAGAAAAGTTTAAATTACTGCTATGTGTTTTGACAGTAAATATAAAATTTAGTAACTCACGAGAGGCACTGTATTTTCCAGGTTTAACTATTGTAGATATTTGTTCTCGTAAATCCTGTAATTCTTGTTCCAATGCAAGCAAGCGTACTTCTGAACCAAAACTGATGGGTTCAAGTAGATCAGGCTTACTTTGAGATAACCCATTGCTGAAAATTTAAAATTTGATCATGCTTTAAAATAGATGCTTCCTTGACATCAAGTAACGGAGCAATTAATGAGGCCTACTTTTAGAAGTACCACCTATGTAGTCTAAATAAGTGCTAATCTATGTACATAAAAACTTATAATTTACAACTTATATAATAGAACTTAGTGAAAGTCTAACGGACATAAGCATACATATGCAAATTAATTATATTATTTTTCATGTTATGCTTAAGTTTTTCTACATTTTTAAAAGTATACATTTTTTATATGCTAATTTGTAATAAAATTTCAATTGGCTCAACTTTGAAATTGTATGCCTCCTGTAATCACGGATGGATGCATTTCTTCAAAAAATTAAATTATAATTAATATTATTTTGATATTTTGATTCTCAAAATGAAAATTCAGTTACATAATTCAAAGTTATACCTTCCTACAGCTACTCCATTGGTGTTATGGAAATCTTCACTAGTTTCTTGATCAATCATTGAACTAGACATAGAATGCAAGGGAGTGACACTAACATAAACTTTAGGTGGAGGTTTTAAAGGCAGAAACGATCCAATTCGCCTGATTATACTTCTCCGTTTCCCAAAATATTTAATTGATTCCGCCATCACTGAAAAATACATATTAAAAACAATTAATACTCAAGATTTTAATCATATTTCTATACTGTATACCTGCAGTAAAAGATAGGAATGTAAGATGAATGTATTGAAGATAGGCCACTTGCATTAAAAGTAGGCTGCACAAACACATGTGATGTAATCTCAACAGTTGAATCTTGTCTGTTTACAAGCGCATTTTCTCACTTTTGAAATATATTTTGCCGTTAAAATATGTCAAAAAATTGACTAGAAATGAAAAATATTCGAGAAGTAATCAAAATAATCATCTAGACCGAGTATAAACGTGGGTCCACATATATACGTATATGTATATACAACATCGAGTTATACCAAGTTTATATGGACAGCATGCGACATGCAACGTGACACAGATAGCTCCGAAATCTTTACTATGTTAAAAATGCGTGTTTTGATAACCTAGATCAGCTGGTTTGAAAAATAATAACCATCACTTTCACTGACAAATTGATTTTTTTAATTAGTTTTTAACGCTTTTTTGGTTACAACTGCAGAGAATCTTGGGAGAACGTAGTAACATTCAGTAACATTAGTATTACCTATTGTGACGCATGCGCGATGCACCAATGCTTATGATGCAAGTAACAATGCAAAACTGATTCGTTGCACTATATATTTACTTATACAGATCTCCAACGCTGTGAGTTCGTGTAGATTGAACTTGGCTGTAATTATATATAGTTTTTAAGTCGAATGAGTCGAATCGCGCGGTAACTTCCAAATTCGAATGTTCATGAACTGGCAAATATGAATTGCCCACAAACAAATCGCTCCATACTTCTCAATGAGTAGTTTCGGAATCAGAATAATACATTTTTCACAGAACAAAGAAGACGAAATGGGGCATTCCGAAGCGTACGTGAAATGCGCATCTGTTGGAGACGAAAAATCTCGACCACGCAATCGAAAGTATCGAACGGAACAACGACTCCGTGAACGGATCAATGGGTTGCGTTAAAAGGCGTCTGCTATACTCGCTGTCGGCTAACTTCAGTGCGACCATTTCGGTCATATGATCAACTCCTGACTCCGAGCTAGGAAATCTTGGGTTCGACAGAGTGAGAAACTGGGCGAGTCCCTCGACAGACAAATTACGTCTGCCGACAACTAGACCGAGAAAAGAGTCATTTGGTTGCCAACACCGGCCCAGACAAACGCAAGAATGAAGGGTTGCATGTTCAACATCGACGGTGGCTACCTCGAGGGCCTCTGCCGTGGCTTCAAGTGCGGGATCCTCCAGCAGAGCGACTACCTCAATCTCGTTCAATGCGAAACGCTGGAAGGTAAGGTATCGCTTTGGAACAGATGATTGATGTTTTTCGGAACTTACTCTTCATCTATGAGCATTTCAACTTTCAGATCTCAAACTTCATCTTGCTGGGACGGACTACGGCAGCTTCTTGGCCAATGAGCCATCGCCTCTGTCAGTTAGTGTGATCGATGACAAGTTGAGGGAAAAACTGGTGATTGAGTTCCAACACATGCGCAATCACTGTGTCGAACCTCTTTCCGAGTTCTTGGATTTCATTACTTACAGTTACATGATTGATAATATCATTCTCCTTATCACTGGGACATTGCATCAACGTCCAATTTCAGAATTGATTCCTAAGTGCCACCCACTAGGTAGCTTTGAACAGATGGAAGCTATTCATGTTGCTGCGACTCCAGCTGAATTATACAATGCTGTACTGGTGGACACACCATTAGGTGAGAGTCTCAACTTTTAGCGAGTACTAAAAACTGTTCCTGAAGACTTTTATATGAATGATTAATTTTTCTTTCCAGCTCCTTTCTTTGTCGATTGCATTTCTGAGCAAGATTTGGATGAAATGAACATTGAGATTATTAGGAACACACTCTACAAAGCTTATTTGGAAGCTTTCTACAAGTTCTGCAAAGACATTGGTGGAACTACTGCTGATACTATGTGTGAAGTTCTTGCAGTAAGTTTGTTCAAAGATAATACTTGATCATTACTGTGTAAAAGTGAAATCAATTCTGTAGCACATGATAATCAATATTTTAAAAAAATATATAAAATTTATGAGAATGAATTTTCTCCATCCAAATTATAGTTTGAAGCTGATAGACGAGCCATCATTATTACAATCAACTCATTTGGTACAGAACTAGGAAAAGATGATAGGGCAAAATTGTACCCACGCTGTGGTCGTTTGAACCCTGATGGCTTGGCAGCTTTAGCTAGGGCTGATGACTATGAACAAGTCAAGGCTGTTGCTGAATATTATGCGGTGAACTATATTTTATTTCATTGCTATTTGTAAAATTGACTAATCAAAACTATCTTACTAATTTCATCAATTTATTTGATGTATAACAGGAATATGCTGCTCTTTTTGATGGAGCAGGAAACAATCCTGGAGATAAGACGTTAGAGGACAAATTCTTTGAGCGCGAGGTAAGTTTTTGATTAGGTGGAAAGAATATTTGTTCCAACTATTATTTACTGAAAAACGTTCTATTGCAATTGCAGGTACGCCTGAATGTAAATGCTTTCCTTCAACAATTTCACTTTGGAGTTTTCTACAGCTATTTGAAACTAAAGGAACAAGAATGCCGTAATATTGTTTGGATCTCAGAATGTGTTGCTCAAAAACATCGCGCAAAGATTGACAATTATATTCCAATTTTTTAAATGATTGTGTTTGTTGATTTTTTTTTAAACATTTGCATTGTATAAAAGTTAAACTTTTTAACTTGTCATAAGCAAACTTATATTAGAGGTCACACATTTCATTGACAACTGCCAGCAATGTCGCAACCATGAGGATCAATATTAGATCAAATTACTAAAAATTGTTATCATACATGTCATCATTCTTAAATTGCAAAAAAAAGAAAACATGTAAATATGTATCTTGCTATTACTCCCAGTATCAAGTTATTATGAAATCATGAGAAGTATTATTCATGTTTTAATTGTTAATTTAATATATATATATGTATAAATTTACAAAAATGTACTAATATTACAACCAAATGATTATCGCATTCCACATTATTATGATTATGATGAAATTTTGAATGTACATTTCTGTAGCTAAAAGATGTATAATGGTAAAAAATAGATATATATTATTGTGAATATTCAAGAAGCCTTTATTTTTTTATAAATATACCATTTCTTATAGAGTAAGTACAAAAATATTAACGTCATCTTTAAATGGTACATGCATCTAAGCAGAGCTAATATTTTTATATTTGTAAAGAAGTTACATATGTAATGAATTTGGTATTTTAAAAATTCACATTCAAATATTCGTAAGAAAGATTTTTAAAAAATGATTGAGTTGAACTCGAATTACAGGTATGTACATACATACCAATGAAATAAAATCATGAATTAATGTCCACTGATTTCTGGAAAAAGGGAATAAGACTTCGCAATTAATCAGTATAGATAAATTTGTGAGTAGTCTTTCATAGGAAAAATGTTCCTTGTCAACAAAAAATTTAAGATTTTGATTTTCAATCAATTTATATTCAATGATTCCATTCAATTAATTTGCTATACAGTCATGAAATAGGTGTGGGAGATTCCCTGATTAAAAACATTTCATTTCGAAAAATAGAATTTTAAATTTCAAGAAATAATGATGATAAATCTATACACATAAATAATCATCAACTAACAGAGTAACACAATTATCGATGCCACAAGTGAGCTTGTCTTGTTTCTCTTTAAATTATTACAAACTTGATTAATTACAAATCAAATGTTTTATTATATTTTTAATATTCTACATTTTCTATTGAAAATATAGAATATTGGTATATATAAGATCTCTATCAACATATGCTTAAAATTAAGTTGTGATAAACTTATTTATTTAATGAATCCCCATTCTTGCTTAACTCTCTTCCGACATCTTTTTGACTATTAGTCACGGGAGCTGCATTCCCAAGATGAACAGGTTGAATTGGTGCAGATTGATGTATTGAGTTTGGAACAGTTATGAAAGGTACATTGTTTTGGAGGGAAGGAATGTTATTCTTAGGGATCTGGTACGTTCCTAAACTTTTCAAGCCAATAATTTCTGGATTCTCTTTCCAGAAACGATCCCCAATAATATCTTCAGTCAAAGGCACTATACTAGGTTTTAAACGACCTATGTTATTAGGAACTAGTTTTCTTATGAGTGTAGTGCCTTTCCTAAATAGGGAAGGCTCATTATTGTAATTTATACCAAACTCTTGGAAAAGCAGTTCATTTTTGTGCGAGGCCAGTGTGCCACTGAGTCTTTCCTCAGCCTGAAATACGAAAAATAAATTTCATAAGCAACTGATAGAGCTATACAATTTGGATATAAATGATTTGGACATACTTGCTGAGGTGTAAGCTGCTTCCTCAACACCAGGTTCCAGAAGCACGTATTGTACAAATTATTAATGTGAACATCAGCTTGTCTCCAAGCCAGATAGTCCCTCAAGTTGGTGTCGGTGGGATAAAGGACAACTCTGCCATCGAAAGACGGTGGGTAGAGCAGTTCCTTGTTCTTGAAGAAGCGGGGCCAATGATATACGTAAGAGGAGGAGAACAGAGACGTGACGTTGGACATGAGCTTGGAAGCTAAGGAAAATCAAAACTATTCTCAGTGAAACAAATCCACAGTGAGAAGCTGGAGAACGCAGCGCACTCACCTCTACGCTTGAACAGCGTGGTGTCCTTGCGGAAGACGAACGAGTACTCGTCGCTCTGGCCGAAAGCGATGACGATCTCCCGGAAGTCCTCCATGACGCTGACGGCCGCCCGGTTCATCAACTCGAGGGCGGCAACATCGCTGGGCTTGTCGAACTGATGGGCATCGGAGAACTTGGAGAAGTTCCTGCCGTCGATCCTAACCACTATCCAGGTGTTGGGCAGGCAGTTGTCCTCGTGCTCGAACTCCCGCACGTAGTCGTACTTGCTCTTGGCCATGCTGGGGCTCGCGCTCAGCAATCTTCGCACTATCACCTCACCATACCGCCCGGTCAATAATCTGCCTAGCTGCCGGAGTCTCATCAACTCATTCACCGTCCAGTGCCGCGTGCGTTTCTTTCCGCACGGGTTCAGACTTTCGGAGCGTGCCGCTTGCGCCGAAAAAACCTGTTGACACTTTTTTGCCGCTTTTTGTTGCCGAGAAACTAGTGCGAGAAACAACACATGCGCGCCCTCCTGCACGTGCTCGCCAACAATCGCGCAGTGCGGCCAGCACAGTCCTAAATACGCGCGCTGGTCTTCTCTTCTGCTCCAGCAAATTAACACGCAATGCTACTTAATTTTCGTGTGAGTAATTGGAATTTTGTTTGGAAGATGTGAAGCGAGCTCGGCATTCAACACTGCTAATGATTTATTACAGAACTAGATGATACACTCGTAGATCAGAACTGTACTTGAAGATGGAGCTCCACAAACGTTTCATAAATATTGCAGAGAAAGAGCCTTCGCTATTTGAAATTGTTGGATGTACTACTTTCTTGAACAACTCTATTGACTCAGTCACATCAGAACTCATAGACCATGGTTTTGAGAGACTGAAAATCACAGACGCTACTGGAAAAGATTTGGTATTATTAAGATTGCTTCTGTGCCAACAATACAAATTGAATTATGAATGCCTACTCCAAACAAAGTCCACGTTACATTCTCGATTTGACCAGCTGATAGAGATTTTAACCATTGGTGAATTAGTGTCAGATAATGCAAGTCAGTCTATTCTGTTAGATGTTATTGTGCTGCAGCTAGTGCTCTTCGAGGATCAAAAAAATTACATCAGATTGTTTGAAGACTTTCGGAGCAAGAGTACTATTCAATTGGAAAGCAATAAGCTTTCAACAATATGGTATTTAAAATTGTTGTCATGTTTTCTAATGGCATGGGAAATATTATATTTTCTGAACAATAATAAGAAAGAGTCAGGGGTGATGAATAGAACTCATCTGGAATCTTGTAAAAAAGTTTTACTATCTTCAGTCATATATGATCTTACGACTTGGATCAAATGCAAAGAAAACAACGAATACTGTGTATTATACTCAGTATTGTCTAAAGTTGTCAATGTTGCAAAGAGTACTAAAATTCTGAGTCCATACATGAATGAGATCATAAATAATCATGAAACCTTAACATCTATTTGTATATTATGTGACTTTGCATTTCCAATTAAATCTTCAAGCATTGAAGTTGATTATAGTTTAATCTATCAAAGGAAACTCTGGGACAAAATTCAATACCAATTGATTTCGTCTCATTCGCAAGAACGCAAACAAGCCTTATATCTTTTCAAAAGACTGATCGAATTTATAATTATTAATAAGCAAGAAATAAATGAAGTTGCATCCTTGAGTCTTGTACCAAGTACAATAAATCCATTCATTTGCTTCAGAACCAATGAAGATCAATTGACTCTAGAACAATTAACAACAAATTTTATTCTTATCATAGAAGCTTTAGAAGAAAAACAAAAACACTTGGTTATTCCAACTTTACCTCTTGTAGATACTCTGATACAAGGTTTAAAAACACATCAATCTTGTGGAAATTGCTTTGATATCTGTTGGATTCATTGTACTTTTGCTAGGATTTTGGCACATGATAATAATGCAGTGGTCAAATGGGGATTATTGAAATCATTGAAACTGTCTGCAGATGCCTACAAATCAGATGATTTTATACAATTGATTATAAAATCTCTTAATAACACGTTTTTATATGAAAAATGTAATGATGAAAGAGAACCTGAAATTGTTCTTGCAATGACTGATTGGTTTAATAACTTCCAAAGTGAACATTTTCACTTGATAGAGAGATTTCTATATCATTTGCAAGAAGTGTCTTGGGGACCAATAGCCATTTATTATATACTGCAATCAATAGTTTCTACATCAGATGAATTAGATTGTGTAGTGAATTTTCAGCAAGAGCAGTTGGATATGATTCAAGTAATAATGGAGAGAAATATAAAACTACATCCTCCAATGTTGCGATCAATGTCACAAGTAATGCTCATGAAAATTTTGTCAAGATTTTGTAAGATACAAAATGTGTACATACTATCTAATTTATTATCTAGTTTTTCCGAAAATGATTTGGAACAGTATGGTAAATTCACATTAATGTCATGGCTAGTCAAACTCCCCTATGCTGCTGTAGTGCAATTTGTAAATCAAATCACTGAGACCCTCACATTCAACAATAATGATGTAAAACTACCAATGTCTTTGTTTTCACTCATAATTCGTTATTTATATGAAGGTAAAGCAATATGTCAAAATGAATCATGCACTGTGGCAAATAAGTTAAGAAGTCTTTTCTCAAATTTAGATAGAGTTGATGTTAGACCATATGTTAAAATCTCTTTTATTGTAAAAGTTATTGATCTACTTTATTGTTTATTTGATTCAGGGAAGCCCCCTGAATTTGTTTATTATTTTTTCATTCAGTACCAAGGAACAATGTTTGGATTTGTTTCAAGGCTATTTTATAGTGATGATTTCAAATATGAACATGTTGCAATTTGTACAAGAATATTACAGACTGTCAAGTATTATAACACGGGCAAACGAAATAATTTGTCGATAATTACCAGCAATAACTACAAAGAATTAGAATCAAAGTGTATTCAAGTAATTAGTAATCCTGATGAATACAGTCCTGTACAAATTCTTTTTGCTGTGCAGGCGTGGAGTTGTATTTTTGATTATTTAAAATATGATGATGTTTTCTTTTTCAATAAGATTAATCACCTTTTGAAAAATTATTCTGTAAAGCAAAGTAGTAAATTGAAAGGAAAATTTGGTTCAGATTATTACTTAGCATTGAGCAAATTAATTAGAGATCATGTTTCAACATTATCCACTGATGATTTAGAAAAAAGTGATCACTGGCTCCATATTCTGTCTTATATTCATGATGCAGCAGGAAACACAGTTCTAATTTATTTTGGAGATATTGTGCATTTGTATGCTTCTGTTGTAGTTAATGATAATAAAAAACTAGAAGATTTTGAATGTTTAATCAAGAGTTTTTGGAGTTGTAACTTTGCAAGCAAGAGAGAAAAAACATTCTGGTTGGTAGTTCAAAAATTGACTGAATGTATCAACAGTTCCACATTTTCAAATTGTTCTGGTCTTCAAGAAATCTCTCAAGAAGTGAGTTACTGAAATGTATATTATGCGTGCTTATCATACTTGAAACTTAATATACTATTAAAATTAGTTTACAGATCGAATGTTGGATGAGTCAGACTCATTACCAGGTCTCAAGTATATTCTGTTACACTGTAGTGAAATGAATTCAAATTTTCATCATTTCACTAGAGTAATTTTGAATGGACTGCTACATGGACAAGTAATGCGTCGCGATCAAAGGATTAGTATGCAAACATGTATGAAAGGAAGAGAAATTGTTGGAAATTATTTTTTGAAAAATGGAGAAATCGAAAATCTCGAAGCATATGATTTCATCAATAGGTATAGTTGACTTTTTAATCTCTGCTTTTTGATCGGACACGTTCGTCTGTTACCACTTATTCATAATGTTCGGAATGTTTCTGTTCATTTCTTACAGAAATTATTTTTAGCTCAACTTATGCATATGTAATATATTTCCAGGGTAGAAAATATAGATGTAACAATTCGAGCTACAGCTGTTTTACAGTTATGCAAAGCTCTAAATGCTGATAGTAGAAATGCATCATTATTTTTACCACTTTTACTAGAAAAATTATTAGTAGTACAAAATAAAAGATACTTTGCTGACTCGCAGTTACATAGGTTGAAGCATCGAATTATGCAAGTTTTACTAATATTACAACCTTACTTAGACAAGGTATACATACAATCAGAAAAATTCCTCAAAAAGGAAAATTAATGTAATGGGATTTCCATTATTGTCTATTCATTATTCACAGGAATCTACTCAAATTTTGTACCGCACGTTACGTGATTCAATGTTACGAGATAGTGATCAGCATAGTGTACGACTTATGAAAGAATGGATTCTCATACGGATTTTCTTCTTAAATGGAGATTTGATGCCTGACTTGTGGTTGTTATTTGATAAGGTAAAAACACTAAATTTTGACCCGTTTTTCGAAAAATTCAAAATTATAGAAATCTAGACAATATTTCCTTTCACAGATTATTAATGAACGGCCAGGAAGTGCGAGTTCTATAATAGGTATTGTCTGGCACATTGCGCAACAATTACCCAGAGAAAATCTCTCGAAATTTGTTGAGACAGCATTAACAAAATTAGGAGTTTGTTGTATGGGACAACAATTTGGCATGCGTTTATTTGGACAGGTATATTTTTATCGTAATGAATACAAAAAGAATTATTATTGATGAATTAAACATTCTTTAGGTATTTTATGCTAAAATTTACGAATTATTGGATGAAGAAAACGATTTAAGATTAAAATACACCAGTTTTTATGAAACAATAATCGAGAGTTTGCGTTGTGGTAACTTAAAAAAGAACCCTATTAAAGTTGATGAAGATTTCTTCTATGCAGTATTCAATCCAATGGAAGATTATGATTTCGAGGTGAGAAAATTGAATGTAAAAATAATAATTGAAATAATTGTTCTTGTAATACTAAGATATTTTGAAAAAAAAATAGACAATATATCATCAAATGCCAAGATTGTCAAATGTTAGTATTGAAGAGTGGATAACATTGAATCATTTTAAAGACATACTAAGCTTAAATAGGGTAAACAATTTGAGTTATGGAATGAACTTTGACAATCATTCTCAGTTACTAAATAAAGCAAATATTCCATACTCAATATTAAAATCTAGTAAGTATGATTGAATTGCGTTTATTCATAAACACTTGTCATTACTCGTGACTCTTGATACATTTATAAAATTCAATTGAAAGGTGAAAATTCCAAATCAGAAGAAGTTGATTGTGTTGAAGTAGCGACTGATCTTCAAAAAAAAATTGTACCCTGGAAAACCATGTTGCCTACTGAAGATTTTTCAGAACTCTTGGACTTTGCAGAGACAAGATGTGAAACCAAACATAAACAAGATATTATAATTGTAGCTTCACTTGTTGAGAAATCACAAAATTTAGGTGGAATAGCAAGAACATGTGAGATATTTGGTGTTAAAGAATTAGTTATTTCCAATTTGAAACAAATAGAAGACAAAGAATTTCAAGTGTTAAGTGTCTCAGCTGACAGGTGGATTACGATAACTGAGGTAATTTTAATTCTCACTGTAATGATTAAAATTATAATAACATTCTCATTTTAATCTGTTATCTAAAATTCTGGTTGAGTGAAATCTTAAATTTTAGGTGAAGCTATTCTCACTTACTAAATATTTATTAGAAATGAAAGAGTCTGGTTGGACTCTGGTTGGAGCTGAACAAACTGCTAATAGTGTCAGTCTCACTGACTTCAATTTTCCAAAACAAACTGCTTTAATTTTAGGGTAAGTTTTGTCTCTTCAAACAATGTTGAAAATCAAGATAGATATTTCAAATAATTATTTTTATAGGAATGAAAAGAATGGTATTCCACCGAGCATTATACCACTTCTAGATATTTGTGTGGAAATACCTCAGTTAGGTGTAATTCGTTCATTGAATGTTCACGTTACTAGTGCTATTTGTATATGGGAATATGTGAAACAAAATCAATCAACAACTTAGTAATAAATAAAGTATATAACTATGAAAGAATTATTTTTTTTCAATGTTTTTATGTATTTTCAGCTAATTTAAATTTAAATTATAATTTTACTTCATTTAATCATATTATAATTTGTTTGACTTGTATAAGTCTGCAAGTTTTGAAGAAATTCTATCATTTACAATTGTCTATAAAGAGTTTAAACGTCATAACCAACAATGTGTCGCTTGCCAATGCATTCACCCACGAAGAACCAGCAATAAACTTCAACTGCTACTAGAGTGTTCAGCCAAGCTTCTTTGACGGTAAGATTTTTATATGATCCATTTTTAGCACTGCTGATCAGCTTAGAAATTCCAGAACGAATAGCTGGAATATCCTTTGGACTTGGTGGAACCATTTCTACTAGAGCATATTTCTGGATGACTTTCAGCTGTGGCGTGGCTGCCTTGATTGAGCCTGAAAATGATAATATATTATTAGAGTCTAAATATATATACACTAATTAAAGATAACAGATTAATTTCTCTTTTATCCAGTTGATTTTCATTATCAAATAATAATTTTTATACAGCTATTTTTTTTACAAAATAATATTTTCTGTTAATGGCAAGTGACTTCCAAAATTTAGCTAATTTCACTTGACATACATAAGACACATAATTTGATCAACTATAAAAAGTAGAATATTAATCTTATGGATTATTCATATTCTATAAGAATCAAGCACTCGATGATTCTATTGATAAGAAATGTCACATAACCTCAAACTTATTCTTCAATAATTAGCAAGGTTAAGCTGCGAGAAAATTAAATAATGCAATTGATGTAAATTAAGATTTAATCATTTATAATATTAGAAACTATTTTGTAAGGCCCAATTCATGTTGAAACTAATTGACACAACGTTACATAAGAATATTTATCAACCACATACAGACGATCATGAAGCATAAAGAACGACTCGAAATGGACTAATATAATTTTAAGAACTGCTTATTAATATTCGATTACTTACTTTGAAGAAGACTAGTGAGGGAGCCGACAAGTTTAGCCATTTTATCTTCGGTTCTTCGAAGGGTTTTCTCCCGATAAAAGTAAGGCGAATAGTGGTTCGAATTCTATCGTTCCGGCAAGTGCTAAAATTTTGGTACGTTCCTTATTTCTGGTCCTAATTCCAATAAGCATTTATTATTACATACACTGTTAAATGCGTTTCAGTGTTTTACCAATAAAATATTCTTTGGTTTTACTTATCAAAGAAGTAAAGCAATCCGAAGCCATTCTCTCTTGCTAACTCAATATTGTTTATATGAAATTGTTTATATGAAAATACTCTCTAATTCGACATTACGTTTTCACTATATTTCCATTATTTCTGTATTACTTTTATTATTTTATGAAAGAACTGTAGAGTTAGTTTAATATATAAATAAATAAATAATTTTTCGAATAAAATAATATTTCATGAAATAATTGGATAAATCATAAAAGAAAAGAAAAAAATGTATTTGAAATATTAGGTTTAATATTTTCCATAGAATTTATATACATTTTACAGATTATGAGCATAAAGATTTATTAATTACCAAGTAGTAAACAAGTTTGCAACATCATTTCACTGTGTAAAAAGGAAATACATGTGTATTCATTTTCAAGATTCAATTAATCGATCTTTTTAGTCTCACAAAAAATAAAAATTACAAAATTTATATCATTTATTGTACAGCCATAATCAATCCCAAGATTTTACTCTCAATTCAGGTTCAAGAATGGACCAATTAGGAGAATGTTTTTCTGTTGAGAGCCAGTTAAAATCATCAACAGCATTCCAGTTATTGATTTTGGGGTCCAAGCCAGCTAGCTTGAAATGGTTCATCTGATCTTCATATGTCCAGTTGTAAGGAGCTACATATATGTTTGTACAGTCTTCTATAATTGCTCTGCTAGTAACGTGCAAGTATATTGTACAATTTGAGGAAGTATGCAATCTAAGCTGTTGACAGGCAAAAGCAAATTCACAATCACGACAATCATCAACAAATACAGATGTTGTGACTGGTCCAACAAGTACAGTACATTGTACAAGTCTAACCATATGAAGCGTATTTGGTGTTCCATATATTCGAACTGTACACTTGGTCAAATCAGTAAGCAAAACATCATTCTTATTCACATTTTCAGCATCCAGTACTATAGTTTCATCCACTTTTCCTAACAACATGCACGTATTATCACCATATTTGTTATAAATTTGTTTATTGTTCTGTTTCCCCATACCATTTGCTGAAATGCTTTCAGCAATCTGCAAGTCTTTCAAACCATCAGTCACATCACTTGGTTTATCTATCGACTTCTTGATAACTCGTCGATTTTTGAATCCAAACTTTTTCCTTGGAACAAGTTTGGCCTCCAACTGGGCTGCATCATTCTCCAGAATCTGAAGAGCCTCCTGAGCCTTCCTGATGTCATACATTTTGAGGAATATCTTTGATTCAAATAAATAATTTTTCAACATTGATATATCTTTGTTTGCTTTATCAAAAATTTCGGGTAGCGACGAAGCTGGGACAGACTCAGCACTGTCCAGCAAATCTCGAATGCTTTTACACGTGGTGTAGAATGCATCTTTGAAGAAGCTAGCTTGCTCTGTCTCAACGATGAGCTGTTGCTTCTCTTCTTTTCGCTTCTCAATGATATTCTTGCGCTCTCGATCTCGTTTATTTATGCGCTCTGACAAGCTCTCTTCACTTGGTGTGTTTGATTCCATTTTGTTTTTATATATCTGTAAAAGAAAAGGTATTCAGTCCATTGAATGCTTTCGAAAGAGTACTATCAGTAGTATTTATTCTTTGGTACTTACATTGCGCTTCTCTGAGAGAAATTGTTATCTCATGTGTTCAGTTACAAATCTTCTAACGATCATGTCTGTATCTACTAATTGAAGGTATTCTAGTCTACTATCATCGGTAAGGAAAGGGTATTGCAAAAACGCCATTACTCACGGCCGACTCTTGGTCAAATCCCAATATTTCCTGTCTTCAATGTCAAGCTTGAACGTCGGGTCCATAGTCCTTCCAAAATCATAATAACCCCTGAGGATGAATGGGATATTCTGGTTCATGAAGTATCTGAAATCTACAGAGCGCAACAATATAAAACCTGTTGGAGTAAATCTTGGAGCCACACACAATTGGTTGACGTCGTGGTTGTAGGGAGGCTGGGAGATGAAACAAAAAAATCAATGCGTTTTGCAGGGCATATACACATATACATGTGCACGCAAACGTACACCCACACACACACGCGCGCGTATATGTATATATAAATTTAATACGACGCAGGGCGCCGGAACGCGAAAAAATGACCGTGCGGAGAGCGAGACGTCGCGTATGGCGGGAGGGACGGAAATAAAAGACTGATATGGCAAATTCTCCCTGTATTCAGTTGGCTCCCCGCCGCCGCCCTCCAGGGCCAGCGAGCGCGACTCTCGCCCCCCAACCCGCCCCGCGAGAGAGACGAAGCCCAGCATGCAGCTGGCGTGCAATATCAGCTGCAGCTCTCCCCCGAGGAGCCACGCGCGCTGTACAGTGATGTGCAGGTGCACTCAGTGCAGTCCGAGTAGATATATTATTATACGCGCACGCTCATACGCTTATGGGCGGAGGGACGAGCTAACCTAGAAAAGGGGTGATGGGGGATGCATGGGTGATGTGTGCTCCGAGGGTGACTCACCGCGCGAATTGTTCAAGTGTCTCCATACGAGGTAGCTGCTGCCGAACAATCCGATCTCGACCAGAACGAGGACTTTCAAGGATCGAAATATGTAACTCCGCTCCTTGGGCTTCTTATACAGCATATCTGTCTGATCAGTGTGGGTCCGCGAGATCTCCTAATATGGAAATCATCAATACTTGTAAGACCCACGGCTCACAAGAGAACAAGACACACACTCGTTGCTCAAACTGAGATATATAAGTATATATACCTATGCCGCCTGCACTGCTGCTGCTGCTGCGCTGCGCTGCTCGTGCTCGATCCAGACTCTCTGATGACGAATTAAATATATATATATATATGGGCGATCCAGCCGAGCGCAGTCTGACCACCCGCGCGCAGCACTGCCAACTCGCCAATCGCCGCGCCGTACATCCAGACAAGCCGAAACTCCTCGCGAATCCAATATTACCAGCCCTGATGATTTCGGCTTTGTCTACTTGCGCGCGGTATACATATATGTATATACGAGTCTCGCCACAGCCGAGGGTATATCTACTGATTCCTCCACTGCTGCTATGCTGTGTCGCACCACCGGAGAGAAATAATCGGTTTCATATTTTATATCGCAACACGAGTACTCCTCCAAGGCTGCCATATAGATCAAACTCGCGTTTTGCGCTCGGATCGATGAACAATTAATGAGCAACACGCGTATTGCCGACGGTTCGAACAAATCGCGCAAGATCACAGTAGAAAAGGAATTTTTCATTCGCCAGGTGCCTGGGGGTTGATCATTTTTTTTTTCCAGTGCTCAGGGAACCATTTGATTAGAAATTTATTTCTGGTAGTTTTTGTCACGCGCGACCAATTGTAACGGCTTAGATTCAGTATTGTGCCTTTGGAGAACCGCTCAAAATTTAATTGACTACTCATGTAATTGCATCTATCAGCAATTAAGGAGACTGTGGATTGCCCATTGACTATGTTAATCAATTTGAGCATAAGAACAACTGTATTATACAGATGTTTATTATTTTTACACGTGTATCATACACATGTATATTCAAAATTTGTGAATGTGTAAATTTTGGAGTAGTGTGTTGTATAAATGTAAGTTTTATTGTGTGATAATTTGTGAAAGAATTGTTATCAACGATGTTGTTAGTAAATTTTGAAGCAAAATTATTAGTAAATTACTGAATATGTTTCGTCCAAGATCCACCTGATCGGACTGATTTTACACATTAATAAGATTACTTATCACACAAATATATTAATTGACTACTGTTTCTGACGCTCTTTTTTTCATTACTTGGAGCTTAGAAATTTTGCTTTTCATGCAATTAAACATGCAATTGATAAAACATAATGATTGTGGTCAATCGCACCAGTGTTCAAGTTGATTTCTATAACTATTCAAAATTATTATTGCGGAAGGATCATCACAGTATTATTGTGCAAGTTGTGTTGAATTTTCATCGTGTACAGTATTATTATAGCCCTGACTGATATCATAATAATAACCGTTTCAAAGTCTACCCACATTCATCTTATGTTGAAATGGATGCACGAGCCCAGTTATTCTCACCCATCTCTCCCCATCTCTCCCCCCTATTCTCCTTAAATTTAACTACCAAGCCAACTACTCTAGAATGGTGATAGAAGCAGCTTCAGGAATATAATTCATAACTGTAAGGATAGACTTGATCAATATATGTAGCGATTATTCTTATTCATAACTAATTAGAATGATGTGATTGAGAAGGAGATGTCTATACCCTCTAAGATTGAGATAGTAGAAATTACATAAATGATATGAAAATAGTGAATAATCAACTAAAAATTAGGGAAATTTTAATAAATTTTCAATTGAATATTTACTGTTTCCATCAGTAATTCTAATAATAATTGTTCGTTTTTTACTATTTTAGATTTAGAGTGTATACTCCTTACATAAGTGTGAATAAGGATATGAATATATATATTGGCATTGACTGTGCCACGGGCCATTAATCAGCAACAATGATATATTTGCATGATCTTCCGTGCAATAGCTCGTGATCTCATTATTTTGACCTACATGTTTCAGCGTTCACGCTTCGTTGAATCGCAGATGTCAGAAGCATTCACAGCGACCAATTTTTTGGGGAGAAAGTTAAATCGAAGGGAGTATTGTTGCACTCAGTAAATCGTAGAGTAAATCGCAGGAGTATCTTGTAGGACATATGGATTTTCCAGTTCTAAAAAGAGATAAAGAGCTACATGCATATTCGGAAATCCCGAGAAGGGTTACTGTAAAGCCTGCACAATATGGTTAATCGAGTCTCAATCATATGGTATTCGAATAGTAGTTCAAACAATAAGTAAATTTAGCTGATATAAAACACTAAGTGTTAATTCATAGAATCAAATAAGCTTTATCGTACCAACTCGAATTGAACTAGTGGAATTGAACAGCCCATATAGTGGAGATGGATCGTATGAGACTTGCGAGCACTAAAGATAAAGAATTGGTTGTATAGAAATTTTTTTAGTGAATAAAAGGACTTTTTCATTTTGGATTTCATATAAATACGCGCTTCTAGTGCAGCGCCGCGGCACGGAATACTGTTGGTAGTACAGAATAATGACGAAAGAAAACATGTTGACCCGTCGCGAACGTGTACACCAGGTTGTTAACAGTCATTTTCTGCATTTTTCACTTATCACGACTCGCTCCATCTAATTGCGCTCAGGCGTTGGAGAATTTGTATAATACACCTACACAAATCGGACGCGTCCAAAACCAAATCGGATGCGTCTTGGCTCATTTCAAATGTATTGAATGTAGACCTTTCATTTATCATCAACAGCGTTGGGAAATTTCCATTTATCGCGATTGAGGCACTGTCCGCGCTTACATGGCTCATCATTGGGTATACACTCAGTATTTGTTTCTCCGAAATGGATGATTTTATGAAACTGCCGCTTCTCAGCGTAGAAAAAAACCGAACATAACACAGGCTAGCTCATTTTGAAGATATTCAGGAGACCTTTTATTTTCCACCATCAGCGTGGGATAAAGACGCGAAAAAGAGCATTTTGAGTAAGATAGAAAATAGCTAGAGAAATAGTTACGTGACCAATCAAAAGATGAGATGTTTTTACTTAGATAAAGTAGTCACATGGGAAGAAATGATAATGACTACACTAATTTTTTGTAACTTACTTAACACAGTCAAATGAGAAAAGCACGAAAATCCAGACAGTGAAAAATAAAACTGTTGTAAATAAATCGTTTTAACTGAAAAATGACTGATGGAGCGACCGAAAATGTTGTTCCAATATTACCAACATAACTGGCTACTGGTACCCAGAAGCACCCCACAAATACGAAATATCAAAGAGGGGTGCACATTGATTTTAGGAGCACATTAGCTGCCTTTACCTTATATTAAGATAATAGTACATTCCAACACTAGAGTGAAAGACGAATTGTTGGGCACGTGGGAGGCTTGCCGCCCGAGCGAAGCCAGGCTAGTAATCGGATGAGCCTAGAATCATCTCTTGCCCTAGTATCGTACAGGATTTTTTATCACGAGTGCAGAAAACTAAGGTTTAATGATCAAATTTTCGATATAAGTGATAAACAAATATAAACTTTTTTTTCGACAGTTGGAAAACTTGAATGGACTTGAAAAACCGATTCGAGATATTGAATTATTCAAAACTGACAGATTCTTGGAGATCCGAGTATTGTAGATCGACAAAAGCTGATTATCCCATGCTTCATCTATCCAAACATACTGTTTTTATTATAATTATTCTTCATAAATAATCAAGCTCGTGGCTGCTGAAAATATTATTGACTGTATATATCGATTTTCGTTAAAATTCAGTCATTCTCCTACATAATAATCTTATGTTAGAGCAATTGTAGGGCCCGTTCAGTTGGACTACCGCGAGCACATCGTCGTTTCGGGCAACTCGAAACTTTCAAATCCGGGCACCCGTTCTCTCGTTCGAAGCGCCCGATCTTTGGAGATTTCTTCGACGAGTAGGTGGTGGATGCGCAGGATTCTGCTCTACCCCAACATCATGTTTCAGATGCTGCCGTTCTCCACTGGAATCGCTTTCCGCGGCGTGTAGAACACGCCTCAGTTTGCTATATATTCATTGGCATCGAAGCATTGCCACTATGGGTGCCAAAAGATATATGCAAGATCAGTTTATTTATTTATGACGAAATATTGAAATTTCAAGTGATTATCAAATGCAAAAAATGTTGAGTACCTCAACAAGCCATCATATATACAGTCATCCAGTCTAACGTTTCGATTTCCCGGAGATATTCTCAATTAGTTTCGAATTGAAGCATCGTATCTATACATATAAAAAGCTATAGATATAGATATACTGTACATGATGTAAATAAGATATTATTGATGAAATATCTTGGAGAAATCAAAACGTTAGAATGAATTGCTGTATATATGGCTCATTGAGGTATCCAAAAAGCATTTCGGAAAGTTTCATCATGATCCGTCACCCGAAGTTGACAACGTCTCCTAGTAAGTGAGATTATTTGTATAGACTGACTCTTCATTAGACTCTGTAAAATATTGCCTATAATTGAAATAAAAAAAATTTGTAAAAAAATATGATTCAAATCTAATTTGTCGGATATCATCAGAACTTTTTCTTCAATTGCTAAAAATTATCTAGTTATAATTAGAATAATTCATTTTACTCTTTTACATGATAGTATTGATGACGATTACTTTGACCCCGTTATCATTCAGTTATTGTTATTCACACGGTAAGTGTTCCGTGAAAGAATAAATCTTAATAATCGTCTAATTCGAAGTATCCCTAAATACATACCAAACCGTTCTATACTCATTTGTGCACGTAAACATATACAGGATGTACGGTATTCCAGTACTCAAATAAATAACCATATACCAATAATATCTGCAAAACAGTATTTTTCCATGAGATTCCATGCTAATCACCTAGAACAAAGAACGCTCGTAACTTTTCTCTGGGGTATACCCTCTATCTAGACCCACACAAATCTAACTGCTCAAAAAAATGTAAACTTGTGTGTCCAAATTTGGCTATATATCAAGTTTTATGGAAATCCGAACGATAATTATCAGTCTTGATAGTATTTCGAACGATTATTCTAAATTACAATACAGCCAAGAAAGGAAGTTCGTGAAATTGTTTGTAGTCTTTTCAAAGATAATTACAGGTTTTTGTGCATGTCCAATCAAATATTTCAGGTGAAGGTACATATAAAGCGTAACATTTTCTAGAGACATCGAAGAAAATCGTCAAATTGCATCAATTTGTTACTATGTAATTTCTACTTTATTTTTGTAACGCATGCGAAAATCGTCCGGATATCGATCGGCTCTAGTATGAAGAATATCTTTAAAATGTTGGATATTTAATTGCCTCAAATTTCTCTGGGCTCGCCGAAGGTATACTATATCCTCATTTATTGCATTGATCGAGTAAATGTAAGCTGGTTCAGACGTTATAACTTCGCGAATTATTCTCAAGGAAAAATGTCCAGCCAGCTGTCGGATGTATGCATTAACAAACATTTCTTCAATACAATTCATTACATGCTATATATTGAATGCACTCGTTCAAAAGACATAAGTTGAAAATAATTTTGAAATTAAAAGCGGTCATTTTTTTCCATTTTTTTACCGCATTTAAGCGAAATTTCACTGCAAGCAGGTAGATAATTTTTTGAGTAGATTGCAGTAAGATTTTCACCATGATACCAGTGGATATTCACTTGAGTTCCGTCAGATTCCGGAAGAGACTTTGCACGGCAAATTTACCCTAAGTCGAGTGAGAATGTATTTCAGGTACATTTTCGTGAATAGTTAAATAATTAGATCTCATGGAATTCACGCGAAAATCACTGTAACTCAGAAATTTGCTGTAACTCAAAAATCCACCCTCACCCGCACCTGCAGTGAAATTTTACTTTTAATATACAATAAATTTTAAATGTAAATATGAAAGAAAGAGAGAGAGAGAGAGAGAGAGAGAGAGCCCTCTGAATTTGAATTTTTTAAAAGTATTTGAAATATGATTCAGGCCCAGCAACAACTTGACCACTGCTCGAGTGTATTTCGATGGAATAAAATAATCATGATGACACTGGGTCTCTGGCCCTCGAGCCCCAGTAATTTCCTATTCAGCTTGAATTTTGGATATTTCTGCTACCAGATGGTCCTGGAATATCTGGATTTATTCCTCTTCATTGATAATCCAGAGCATTTACTCATGAACCTCACGGAGAACATGGCCTTCACTCAGATTTTTTTAAGGATGTTGATGTTACGTACCTATAGTCGTCAACTTGGTGATGTTATTGAACAGGCTAACAAAGATTTCAATGTCAATGATTACACAGATGAAGAACGGAAAGTATTCATTTCGTATTACGTGAAATCTAAAACATTTATGAAATTGTTGATCATAAATACAGCATTCACTGCAACTTCATATTATGTGAAACCACTTTTAGGCCAAATGAGTGAGGGTAAGTATTGGTGCATTTTTGAAATGAAAATTTTTTATCGCAGCGTGAAAGAGAACCATTCACTTTGAATTTCTTATTATACCCATCAAAGAATTGTCTACATTTTGACTATATTCTGCATCGCAATCAAGAATAATTTTCTTTCTATTTGCTTTCTCGAAGATAATTGCTACTGAATAGCGGTCAAATAGTTTGAGGTTCATCTGCCGATGGCGGGAGACATCTCTCATTGGCATTATAATTTCTACACGAAGCCTACACGAAGCCTCTTTGAGAAAACATACTGTTAATACTGTTAATGCAGTTAGCAGCGGTTTTTTTTAAATCAAACCGTCTGATTGAGTTTCTTTTTCTCTAAAATTATCCAACTTCATCATTAGCATAAATCTCACAGATTTCCATACGATAAATGTATATCGATTTTGTTGATTTCAAAAAATTCACGATACCCAAAACTTAAAATTCTTGAGAACAGTAATGGAGTACGCAAAATCGAATGACAAAAACTCGTCCATCGTCTTTATGCTACCATACCGCTTCTATACACTCTACGAGGTGAACAATGCGCAGACTTACTTTTGGACTTACGGCTCGCAATTGCCTTTCGTCTTCGTTAGCGGTTTTGGCCAAATTGCATCAGATTGCCTGATGGTCACGCTGGTGTACCACATCTCCGGGCAGATGGCTGTGCTCGCTATGCGCATCTCCAGAATCGACACCGATCCATCCAAATGTACCAAGGAAGTACGAAAAGTTGTCAGAGCTCACATCAAGCTGCTATGGTAGTGTAACGACATGACTCGGTTGCCTTAAATATTTCGCTTGACATTTCCAACGATGAGTGGCAAAGTTATTCTTCTATTATACATTTTCCTTGCACAGGATGGGCCAAGTTATTCAAGATGCTTTCAACGCAATCCTACTGGCTCAACTTATTTGTGCAACAGCATTGCAGTGTATACTCGGATATCAAATCTTGTTGGTGAGCTGGCGATACGTGTAATAATAACAATGTGAAGTAAATTAACCAAGTGCAACTGATTTTTAGAGCTTAGCCAATGGAGAAAAAGCGGAGCTGGTCTCATTTTTTGCCTTCATATTTTTGGTACTTCTCATTCTTTATGCCTTTTGTACAGTCGGCGAGAGCCTGATAACAGAGGTGAATAAATTTGTCATCATATTTCACAAGGAATATAAAAATTATTTTTTTATTATTTCGGTTGTACGTCACTGGAAAACATTCTAGAGCAACCGAGTGAGTGAAGCGTTTTACAATTGCAAATGGTACGAAATGTCGAAAGAAAACACAAGTATTATTATTTTGTGCTTAGCTCGAGCACAAAAACCAATGCAGTTGAAAGCTGGAAAATTCAATACGTTTTGTCTTGCTACACTTACTGTCGTGAGTATCTGAATATTCAACGTTTGTTATACTCATAGGCCGACGTTATGAACCTATTCAATTGTTTCAGAGCATCAAGACTTCCATGGGGTATCTGTCAGTATTAAGAGCTGTTATGTAGAATTGAATCTTGAGGTTTTTTTTTAATTAAGGTAGGCATATCCAATATGCGCCACCCTTTGGATTTCATGTATACGCACGCCTAGACGCCTCTTTTTAACAACCGTACCTATCTATAACCCATCCCGAACCTATAAGTGTTCGTTATTTTTGTCAAAAGTACCTAATATGCGCCAACCCCAAGTCATGGATTGATTGATTTTTCTATCGATTTTATGCGTCTAATGACCAAAAAAGAATAATTTTTGAAAATGCTATTATTCAGTTTAGAAAAGTCTGAGCCAAATGCGGCTTGGCACATTTTGAAGGTATTTAATAAACCTTTTTAGTCCTTACCATCTAATAGGTTTTCTACCTGAGAACTAAAAAAAGAGACTGGATGAAAAAAGAATTCTGTGGGTGGCGCATATTGGGTACACTTGGATTTTTTCCCCCAAAAATTATTTTTTTTAAAAAGATCTATATCTTAGCGTAGAAAAGTCTAAAATGAATACGTTTCGACTCATTTCGAAGGTATTGAGTGGACCTATACAACTTGCCGCCAGCCACATGGGAAAATTCAATTTTGACGCAGCGTAGTGATCTTTCTCGCTTACATGTACCTTATATTTGTACACGAAATATATTAGTAGTTAGCAAACATCGTTGAGATACTTGAAACAACGTTCACAGAAATATTTATTGATGCAATGAATAACTTATATTTTCCTCGAAACCTGACAATAATAATAACTAATGAATCCATTCCATAGGTCCCTTGTTCGATGATGTTGAACAGGAATCATCATTTCGTGGAGCTTGTGAAACTTGTAACTAAGACTTCCTGCTTCTGGGAAACCGATGTAACATCATATTCATCGAAGAGTCTGGTCACCCTACTGAAAAGTCATGTTTAATATAGAAATATCCACCAAGATTTTACGTATAGTCTATAGAGATTTGTATAAAGATTAGATTCTCTTGTTCTATTTTCAAAATAAATAAATATATATATATATATATATATATATATTCACAAAAACTTTTTATGTCTAATTAAGATATCACGATCCAGATGATACTTCGGAAAATGATAGTTGAGAGACAGAAGACTAATTTCAGTCACAGATTTTTTGATAGCGAACTGCAAGAAACTATAAGTACTCGAAATATAAAATAAAAATTTTCTATCGTATAGGTGGTTCTAAGCATAAATCTACATTAAAATCTATGTTGGCATATGAATCAATACAAATCCTTTCAGTGAGGCGGTAATTCATTATCTAATTAAAATTCAAGCACCATTAATCAGTAACTAATAATTTCATAGATAATCACGTTTTACTTTGATAAAATTGCTAAATACAGATATTCCTTGAGCGAAACTTACAGTTTGATGATCTGATCAACAAGACATGCTGATATTTTTTAATGGTATCAATAAATACACACACATAAATAGAGCAAGATATAATTAGTCCATCATGTAAACTATTCACCCTCAAACCGGAACTCGAAATTTACAACAAACGCATGAGTAAGTATTACATCGTAAGAGAGAGAAAGTACATAATAACACTTAATAACTGCAAATGGATGTGTCATCATTGATCAGAGAATTAAAAGAAATGAGGGCGAGTAGTACAAAGTTGTATCAAAGTTTTTTATATCTGTCGCTTCGACGTCAGCGGTGGGTAATTAATATATAAAATACACTACAGTAATGGGTATAATTTGAAGAGTATCGCGACTCTTCGGGTTCCAATATCAACAAAAGTTTTAATAAATTTCTACGACGCGTCTGACAAAACGCGAAATCTAAATAATAAATTCGTGATTTCTTTTTCGGACGACAAATGACTCGTTGGAAAAATCGAATGACGAGAGGCAATTAAAGTAATCACGAGCCGAAGAATAAGCGATCGGATAAATGATGCAGGCCAATGCATGGCATGTCCGAGCGCATAAGTACCAGCCCTCGGCATAATCTATCGAGGCGGCTGCAGCGCTCAAACTGCGGAATATGGCAATAAGAGCATTGGCGACGAGTTGGCTGATCGGGTGGAACAGGCGGCTGGTGGTGCTGGTTGGCTCGGACGTGCTTTTCGCCGGGTGGTGCGTCTATTTCGGCTCCCACTTGCTCCTCCTGTACTTGGCCCTCTACACGAGCATCGGCCATTCGTCCATGGTACTCGTCAAGTCGCTCACCGAGAGCCTCGCGTGCAGCCACATGGCGGTTCGGCTGTACTTGCTGCGCCGCCACGGCACCACCTTCCAGATGATCCTCGACGAGATGAGCCGCGAACAGACAGAACTCGAGTCCCAATCGCAGATTCGGGCGTTTATGCGCTACGAGTCGCGGGCCGCGCGGATCTGCAGGCTCCTCGTCGGCCTGTCCACCTTCACCTTCATCGTCTACTACATCAAACCGTTGCTCATGAGGCACAGCGCCCTGCGTCAGTTGCTATATATTATACTTTACTTTTTGCCAATCGCACTTACGCCAAAATCATGTATTCCCAATGGATTTTACGAATTTAACGGTGTAATTTCATTTTCATTTTCAACCAAAGTTGAATTCATTGTCTCGTCTAGTTCTTCGGCCATAGGCTAGATCTACCCGAGAAAACTTTGGAAATATCCGCGCAACATTGAGATTCTTTTAACTTTGTCAGCCTTGAATTTGTTTCCATCAAATGCAAAAACTGCGTATTTCAACGAATTCACTCTGGGATTGTTGACGCAACATCACAGAGAAGAAAATGACGTTTGATTTGCAGGTGCCGCCGACTCGGCGAACAGCAGTCTGGCCATTCCAGATTTTCCCATCGGCTTCTACAGGTTCCACGAGATCACGAGTGCGCAAAGTTACGTGATAACTTACGCTTCGCAGGCGCCGTTCCTACTGCTGTGCCTTGTCACCCAAGCGAGCGTCGACTGTCTGGTGGTGTCTCTCGCGTGCTACTTGTGCGGACACCTCTCCGCGTTGGCTCAGCGCGTGCACGAAACGGAGCTTTTTCGCGGCGAAAGCGACTGGAAGCTGGTCATCCGTATTCACCAACGACTCTTGTGGTATCGTATACTGACAATCCCTTGCCAATTATCCAATCGGCCGTAGCGATGAAAGGTGTAATGAAGAAAAAAATGATCAAATGCAACAAAGCAAACGGTTCTAGGTTCTACACGATGCGAGATATTTGGACCTGCATAATTTTTCGATCAATTCATCTTGTGACTGTCATACGGTTTAATGGTGGTCAAAATCGATCCGGTCCGTATTTAGCACACTTGAAGGCTCATTTTGATCATTTTCGAGGGCAAAAGACACCAAATTTTTCCAATTTTCTCTATAGCATGTTGAAAATATTGGAAACGAAACTTACATGAATTTTTCTTCCCCTTAGCAACGGTTGCTAGGGCGGTAAACAACGGTTGCTAAGGAGCTAATTGGGAAGATTTTGTGTCCTTTGCCGTCGAAAATGATGGAAATAGGTCATAAATTAATGATTTCCAACCTTCGTAACGGTTGGTAAGGAGGTAAACAACCGTTGCTATGGAGCAAATACAACAATTCAGTGTCCTTGGCCATCGAGTGTGACTTAAAACTGATTTTCCGGCTTGCCCCAATGAGCACTCATAAGGATTTGTGAGACAATAAAATTCAAGTTTTTCTTTCTGGTATATTTGAAACCATTCTGAAACAACTATTTCGCAAATGCTTCTTGCGTTAAAAAAGCTGCCGAATGCACCCTGCTCTGCAAAGAATTATGTTTACTTTTTTTCAGCGCTAAATTAACAAAGTTATGCAACGAATACTATTTGTTTCGATTTCCTCTGACTTTGGACCCTAGTAGGACACTGGTTTAGAAGCGTGCCATTTTTGGAAATCCTCGTTTATACCTCAACATTGCCGATGTTTTACAATATTTGAATAATCAATTTTGGTTAGAAAAAACTGGGGAACTTTTTTCTGCGATCTTTGAACAATACCTGGATATTTTTTGAATATTTTTAAAAATGCAGGCACGTTTGTGAAGGGTTTAGAGTTAATTTCACCCCAGTGTAACCGTTATGCGATTCTACTGAAGTGTGACTTACTATAGGTTTGATTAACCCTAGTCGGTTATACCATTAAGTTTCAATGGATTGATTTTTTTTCTGATTTCTGAAATAGCCTAGATCCGAGCGAGGTGCATATGCTATTTTTCGTCTCCTGTGGGAGAAAAGTGTCATTCTTTGCGAACGCCAGGGAGCAAAATTGACACTTTGCTCCCGCTGAGACGAAAAAACTTTTTTCTCTTATTTACAGGGTCGGTAAAGAGGTGGAAAAATCATTGAGTGGAATACTGTTTTGCCATTTGTTTGTTGCTAGCACATTGATTGGTATTGTGGTGCTTCAAATTCTAATTGTAAGTTGAGTAATTGCCTGATGTCAAAAAGGTACTTGACTTAAATTATTTTGTGTTGTCATTATCAGTACATGGCACCAGAAGAACGAGGTCATCTAATTAACAGCATAGCCTTCCTTTGCATCGTCCTTTTTCGTCTCTTTTCACACTGCTGGGTCGGAGAATATTTGATAGAAGAGGTACTTAGGGTACAACATTTTGTTGAGTTAATTCGCCTATTATTTCAACATAATATTGACATTTTCGTATAGGGTGACGTTGTCCGAGCGGCTTTTTACGGATGCGGATGGGAAAATATGTCACCCAAATGTCGAAAACTTGTCATATTGAATCTTTTAAGGAGCGAGCATCCAATACGTTTATCTGCTGGTGGATTTGGGACTTTTTCCAGAGAATTGTTGACAGAGGTAACATACTCAATCAGTTTAAAAGTTTCAAAAATGCAAAGCTTTTTATCTCAATTTATTTCGTAGGTCATAAAGACGGCTATGGCATACGTGTCATTCTTGCGAAATTTCATCTAAACCAGCTGATGTATTTTAATTAGTTTTTGGAATTTGAACAAACTATCAATATGAGTAGAAGAAAAATGTAATGAAATTGTAAGATGGGTTGTCACACGTCGTCACAGAATAAAATAGCACTTTGTAGTTTAATTATAAAAAGTATGTTTATTATTTGCAGGTGAAATGATTGTATTTAATACATGATATTTTCGCACTACATTGGACCTATAATACCAGGCGCTAATATACAAACACATATATACGAACATACATTTAAATACGTAGACGGAAGAAATCATCTCGATGTTTTGTATAAAAATTTAATTAGTATAAATTTTCTTTTTGTATGTAAATTACATGGACGGAATATTTTAGTTTTCAGCAAATCATGTAAATTATGGGAGTATTTCCTAAAATCCCTATAAAATATGACCGTGTACAATCCAGCTTTCTTCCGCATTTCAACGTCAACAATCATTTATAAAACTTACTAAAGATATTATTACATTTGAATTCACCATATAGAAAGTATGACCTAAAATTTGCCACAATTGTTTCCCGTTTTTTAAACCCATATACATCGTCTTTGCACACTTGAATCATTGTATATAATAATTTTTTTTAGTAGTTTCTTTTATAAATCTACTCATATTATGTGCATGAGCGAACTCGCGTGGTATGTGTATGTACAAGTACGTCTGCTGTTCCATTAATACAATATTACAATATTGAAATTTTTTCATATCGCTGACCTAAAATAGATTTACTTTGAAATGCTAATTTCACCCTTTTCACAAGACCGATTTTGGAATGGTAGTACAAAACGTCATTTATTTACAAAGTAATCTAAATGAACTATTGAGTAACATTTAAATGATAAATTTGAATCTAATTCCCTAAGTCTAGCATTACAGACTATTTATTTATCAAAATATTCATCAGACACCTGTTCGAATGAAGAAAACATTTTTAACTTTTTTTATTCAGATATCTAAATGCAAGTGCGGAATGCATATCATTTAAATACACAAAGAGTCACTCATTGGCAATATCCAAGTGTACAGGGAAAATTCAGAGTTATCGGTTTATAATCACAAAAATTCAAAATGTTTTCTTATAATGATACATACAAGATATTGCTTAATTTTCAAATTAAATATAATCATCAAAGAAAAGTCTTGTTAACAAAATATATATAGTAAAACCTGGAGGCAAGTTTTAAGCTACAGCGAGATTTTACAACGAGATTCAGTTTAAAATACAAGGTACGCATCAAATAGAATCAAGCAATAACTTGATTTATTAAACATTTCGAAACTCAATGATAATAAATTAACGATGCTATTTCGAACTTGAATAAAGAGTGATCCAGTGCTATCTATATTTTATGTTTTTGAAGAGCTTCAGATGAACTTGAACAATCTTCTACAAATATTCGTGTGACTAAAAAATTTCAAATAGTATTCCAGTCAAACCTGGTTTTTCATACATCACCTTATATGCTTGACATCTACATATCGATAAATATCTGTAAATTATTACATAGTGCCACGACAAACATTTGATCTTGTTCAACGGTAGGAATAACAATTTTTTTTATTCAGCGACGAATCACTCCAAGATAAGCTGTCTAATAAAATCAAGTAGATGCAAGATATAAAAGCACTAACACTTTATTGTGTATTTCACACCATTCCGAAGTAAAAAAATATTCATGTGATAAAAATAATAGTATTTCAAACCCTACACTCTAAACGCTATTTTTTCACAAAGCAATGAGCCAAAAAATTTCTATTTATTGCAAAATCTTAATGAATTACGTTCCCAGCAATATTGATAAACTACATAAAAAAATGTCTATCTCAAGAACTAGTACTTACAGAATTGTCATTGTGATAGAAAACCTGACATTCGATCGAACAAAAATATGGCGATGTATGAACAGATCACGATATGTTTGTCTGCATGTTTAATTGTTAGTGACGACTTGGCAAAAAAGTATGAAAGAAAATGGCACCCTGAGTAGAAGAAGCACGGTATGATGAGAATATGCTTAAACGGGGACAAAATCTGATTACTTGAAGTGCATAAAAATGTAGATAAAAAGTTAATCAGCGTTGCAAGATCGATATTTTTTACTTCTGAAACTTTCTCCTTGTATTTGTCATTATTTCGTAATTTTATTGTTTCATCATAACACAAGTCATTGCTGTCCATAAAAAATCTAACTAATTATATTGATATATGATTTGAATTCAGAATCAAGAAGAGAGTATTCTGAATTTGTGGATGCAAATTTATATAAATGACAAGTTGCAAAAATTTAATGTTCGTAGATTAATATGAAAGCACATCTTATCTATCCTCAATCTTGAAGTGCTTCTTTGGGACACTATAAATGTAAAACATAATATTGTATAACAATCGTCACTAAATCTACAGTATTATCGTTCTCCCTTTTATTTACATCTCAAACTTTGTTCTTATTCCTTGTTATTTACTCTTTACGAAGCATTACGCTCTCATTTATGCGATGAAATGAAAAAGTTTGCGACAATCAAATGAAAATAACGTGAAAAACTGAACAACTGAAATCATTGTTTAGTTGTTCAATCGCTCTATATTTTAATGACTTACTTTCTGAAATATTGATAGTAAGTCGTACTTGGCAAAAAGGCTATATTATAAGGCAGGATGGGCTATATCATGGATTGTTTTTTTCCTCACAAGAATTTATTATTAGCTTGCTTTTAAGAAATTCAATCAAAGCCATCGATTATTGACATTTGTATGATATTATCATAATCATAACTGTTATCCAAGGTTCAGGAAAGAGAACCAAACAATAGGCTTGGTTATCCTTAACGTAGAAATCAAAATCTGAACGTAAGCCTATCAATTGATTTCACGAAAGTACAAGAAATAATATTCTTCGATTCTCTGAAGAAAACACAATGAAGATATGTTTGATCGAAAGGCCACGTATACTCAAGATTCTAATTTATCATTCGATTTTGTAAATCAATGAGCTACGAATGCGAAGCTCTCGAGGGATTCCTCTTATCGTTCGCGACAACACTAGAATTATTAACTTGATAGGCGCTACCTTTCGACAAGAGAGTAGACGTTGAAGTCGATGCCGACGTGGCTGGATGCTTATGCGTGCTGTTAGTTGGCTTCCTGGGTGGTTTTGAGATCTGCGTCGTAGATAGTCCGCTTACCGGGTACTTGTGTCTGCTTGATCCGCCGTTGCTGCTACTGCGTAGAGTGGATTTCGAGGAGGACTCACTCGGGTGTTTAGGCATCACGAACGCTTTTGTTTGCTTGAGGAGATAGCGATCGTTGCACAGTGCCGAGATCAAGGGTAGATCCAAATTTCGACTTTTCTCCCGGAGAGTCTTGATGTCCAACATCCCGTCTTGTGATGTTTGCTGCTGCTGCTGCTGCTGCTGCTGCTGCTGCTGTTGGTCTTGCTGCGGTATATCGGCAGTGTCTAAACAGGTTTGTTGGCTCGGAGAGAGGGACTAAACAAACAATATATTCCGTTTATTTATTAAATTGCATATCATTTTACAAGTTATTTCTTTTATGAGTAATGACTTGTTGTTAGAGAAAATATTGCAATAAGTATATGAAATTGTTTCGATATTATTAATACACGAAACTAGAAAAATGGTCTGCATGGCACACTTTTCAACGAGTTCTGGATTTATGTAAACTCTTTAATCAGTTCAAGCTTGGATTGTATCTTTGAGAACTATCTTACCGGAACATCATATGGCGGTGGAGGTGGCGGAGGTGGCAGTCGTCTGTGCTTGGTCACGGTATTGCTGTTTCCAGTGCTGGGTGATAGCGAGAGCGACGACAAGGAAGCAGTAGTCGCATCGAAGCTCTTTAAAATGTTGTCATGACTTCTCGTTCTAGAGAAACCATGCTGCAGGGTATGCGGGTGGGGTCGGACAGCTGGAGGTGGTGGCGGAGGAGGCGACGAATACGTGTTTTCTTTCCTGTAACTCTGGCTACCACCTCCACTCGAGCAGGTGAGCCCGCTATACAGGGAGCTCGTACTTGCCGCATACTGACTACCCGACTGCCCGTACAATAAGTAATTGCCCCCGGCGGAACTGTTGGTGTCGCTCAGGCTGCTCGTGAGATTTTGATTCGAGGCATATTTATTGGAGAGCGAGGACAGCGAGGAGCCCGAAGCGTAGGGCAGATAAGGCGTGCTCCTGTATATGGGCGAAGATTTGCTGGCCGCTTGCAGAGGGTACGGAGGGGGTGGTGGATAAGCCGCCATGGCTGCCATGAGAGAACCCTGCTTTGCGTCTATATACTCTTGCCTGGAGAGTGCTGGATCTTTGAGCGGGAACATAACGTAGTCGACATCCGAGTAGAGCTGCTGCTTGTACTGTTCTATCTGCGTCCTGGCCACTTGGCTCGTGTACACAGTCGCCAACGAACCAGCCGGAGGTGCAGATGCTGCTCCGGGGTTGGCCACTGTGCTAGAAGCCGATGGTGGAGGTGGCGGAGGTTGCCTCTGTTGGACCTGGTGTTGAGCTTGATGGGGTGGTGTGAGGTAAGGTAACAACACCGGACCAGTTCTGGTTGCATGTACATCGAGATAGTTGTTGGGTCCCACCACTAGAGCCGCTACTGGCGCGTGTACTGGAGTTGGTTTCATCTTATCTCCCGGATATGTTGGTGGTTGAATCCTTGCCGGCGGCGGTGGTGGTGGCGGTGGCTCCCTAAATAATAAATCATCAATTACTCTCAAATAAATTTGAAGCAACTCTTAGAAACACGAAAGCGAAGAGTTCGAGGTGATCTAACGCGATAGAGTAAACACAAGCGTATTCACTGAATTCTTTATAGTGGATATTTAGTGCGAAGCATCAGTGAAATATTGGACACTGAGGGAAATTCAGAGAATATGATAAACTCAACAATACCTTGGAGTGACGGCGTCATTTCTGGGTGGCGTGGGCGGTGGTATCTCGAACCTCTCCCTGGGACAGACGTAGCCTGGTGGCGGTGGCGGAGGCTGAGGCGCGGCAAGATGGCCCGGGTAGGGGGGCGGCGGGGGCAGCATGATCTGCCGCTCGCTGTCGGTGCGCGGAGGAGGCGCCGGTGGCGGTGGCATCCGCACGTAATCGCAATCCGAGTCCATGGACGCGCCGATGCTCTTGCGAGGCGGATACCGACCAACTATGAGATCGGACAGTTCGTCGGCGGAGAGGAGCGGGCCCTGGCCGTTGGACGGGTCGCTGCCGTCGCCCCGGAAGCTGCCCGCGCTTAGAATGCTGTTGCTGCGCGAGCGGCTCCCGTCGTCCTCGTCGTCGGCGGTCGAGTCCTTGGTAGCCTCGCTCGCCGTCGACGCCCCGGCGACGAGCTTGTCCTCGCCCTGGCACACGCTGTAGATCGGCTCCTGCTCCGAGCCGTCCAGGCCGCTGTGGATCGTGTAGAAGCCGGAGGTGACCGACGCCTCGTCCGTCGTCGACTGCACCGACGAGTCGGTCGCCATTGGCTCGTCCAGCATCTCACTGCTGTGCAGCGTGTACACGCCGCTCGTCTCGCTGCCGATGTCGGTCGCTGAATCACGCGTTTATCATTTTAATAATCGACTTATAATAATCAAAATCATCTGAATGTTAACGAACTCTTTTTATCCAATCGACTCGTCGAGCCCTGATCGTTTTGCACAACGCTACAGGCAAAAATTCACAAAGTAAAGGAGAAAACGTACCGGCATACTTGGCGGGTTGTTTGCACCTGTCGTAGATGGGCTCAGTGGACAGGGCGGAATTCTGCGCGGTGTGCGAGTAGCCGAGCTCGAGACTCGAGCCCGCGGAAGTTCTCCTCCTGGTGGGCGGAGGGGCGGCGGCCGCGTTGACGACGACGGTACTGCAGGTGCTGCTGCACTGGGAGCCGAGGGCAAGGTTGGACGGAGCGTCCGAGTCGATGCTCGGCCTGAGTGGTGGCGGGACCGGCGAGCTGGCGGCCGCTTCGGGCAGCGACCCTGTCATTGGCTCCTCCACCGAGCCGGACGAGACGGGCCCCGCGTCCGGCTCGTCCTCGCTGTGCACTCGGTCGCTCACTATGCCCGACGTCGTGTTGGACGAGGTGCTCGAGATCAGCGAGATCCGCTGGTCCGCCCCCGAACCCCGCGCAGTCAGGCGCAGCTTGCAACGCGCCGGGTACATGTAGCAGTCCCGCAGCACTTTGCGCTCTGCAAATGATTATCAGGTATTTACAGCAACATTACAGCCTGTTCCCTTTTGGGTTCGCACATTCTACATCGAACGGATTTTACTTTTATTTTTATAACACCCGATAGCCCAAAGCAGGAAGAGACTATCGAGCATGAATTTCAATTTGAGTTTTCTTCTAACCAGGATACTACTTGGGACTTGAGTCACCGATCTCGCTGATGATTTAGGAGGCGCTATGGGGTTACCTGAATAAATATCATGTGCAGTCAATCGGCCTGACGTATCGATATCCCGGAGCTTATACATCAGCTTATACAAAGAATGGAATTATATATTTATATGTATGATGCAAGTGTGACTGGTTCATGTGAGAAAGCTCAATTGCGAGACGCAGTTGTAATGATTCGATTCTATTGTACCAGTGTAGGAGGGATATTATGTTCATCTTAACGAGTGCTGGATAAAACGAAGGAGTTGTGCAATATTTGATAAAATTCTTACCCTCTTCCTCGCGGCGCTTGGCCTCGGTGACGCGAGGCGCAATGGCCATGAAGAACTGGTGGGTGTCACGACAGAGCGCTAGCAAAAGCTTGCTCTTGTCGTCGCAACCACTGAACAGTGTGAGCTTGCCCGGCTGGTCGACCGCGCGAATCTCGAATTTCTTGCGCTGGAACAACAATAAATCTGGTCATTTAACGTGTTTCCAAATACAGATCTCACTCCTGGAGTGTACAAGAATGTGCATGTAGAGTAAATTATTTGCAAATACAAATTTCTCGTGGAGATACGAATTTCTCGAAACCCTGTTGACAATTATATCTTCGTTCGACCGATGAAAATTTCGTTGAATAACTGAAGAAAATATTTGTTTACATAATATTGAGCTTTATCAATTTTGTATCCCCCACAGATAATTAATACTCGGTTCGAAGAGACAATATTAGATTTCTGATTCTTACAAAAGATCATAAACATGAACTTGAATATTGAAGCTCAGCAACAAAGTTTGAGAATTACTATCATTGTGGTTCTGATACTGTCGAGGCTTGAATTTACACCAACAAAAATGTTCATTCAAATTGTGGTATTTCAATCTTTCAGGGTCAATAACCGAGGTAGTAGGGATTAAAATAACCCAAACTCCATGTTGAAATATCGAAACATTCAATTCTTTCACCAAGCAACCTGTTGAATTCCAATGATAATAAACTTTTGCATTGTAGGAAGTGGGACACTCACGTCGAAGCCGAGCTTGCCGATGTTGTTCCAGGTGAAGACCTGAGGCTGGTCGTCGTCGCCGTAAATGCGCACACCCTTAGCGCAGATGCCGAGCAGGACGCGACCGGGTCCCTGCTCGCTCTTGGTGCGTCGCAGTCGGTACAGGTGAGCGTTGAGCGGCGCCTCCAGGAGCACCGCCTCCCTGATGTACGACAGCTCGGCTTCCTCGCGGGACAGGCCCCGGTTGTCCCTGTGCTGAGCCGCCAGCACCGACAGCGCGTTCTCCTCCTGGCACATCTGTACGCACAACGATACACTCGTTATTATACCTCACAGTCCCTTTGTCTTTTTCTTTTGTCTCTCTCACTCCTCCCGAAACCCTACAGGAAACAACTCGGCCGCCCGAGGAATGTCTCGATTTTACAGCGGATTTTTCTGGGAACGCGTGATCCGTATCTCCCGAGCGAGAAAGCTCCGACTCTCCCGCGCGTGCGCGCGCAAGAGAGAGAATAAGACGAGAGGGAACATACCATTTCCATATTCTCGATTTTATCGGGCCGCGCGAGCCAGGTTGTTTTGTTCCCTTTGTGGCTTTTTAGAAGTGCGGAGAATTTAAATAACGGACGTGCGGTGTCGGTCGTGCTTTCTGCACAGCGGACCATCAACCAAGCGACCTGTAACGCGCGGCGGTAACGGAAAATTGGGTAGACAATCGAATCCTTGGCTCGATCGATTATAGATCTCATTGCTGGGATATTTTGTTAGTACGTTGTTTATGATGTGTAATCGTTGCGCAACCGGCTATCCGTGCGTACACTCGAACGAATGAAAAATGTTTAATCGCCGTGTATCAAGGGCGCACCATATCGAGAAAAAATAATCGACTGGCGCGGATTCTCAAGCAATGATTCACGCCCGAATCTGCGGAGATTAAACTCCTTCCCGCCGTCGCACGTTTCCATCGCAGCGTGATTCACTCGATTGCCGCTTAGATAATAAGCGCGTTTCCTCGCCGATTCGAAATGAGCCGAACGCCGGTACAACTCGGCTGGGGAAGAATCCGTTTGTCGATCGTCCCGTTACACGGCGAGTGCACGTAGGTGCCGAAAACACCGAATGAAAATCGAAAATAATTCCCGCGGCTACTGCGTCGGACGTATAATACTTTCACTCTCGGCTGGCAGCGGCGGCGGCGGGTACAGTTTTAGAATCGTCTGGTCAGATCTGATAGGTGACAGATGTTATCCGCGGCGAGCAGGGGGCCCGCGAACAAGTGTCATTCGGAGAAAGTGAGAGGTAAATAAAAGGCGGCGTGTCGCGCGGAGACTCACGTGAGCGGGCAGGTAATCGGAGGGCTTGCAGTAGGCCTGCTGCCGGCGGTGCCGCTCGTCGGTGTAGTCGCCGAGGTCGGCCTGCAGGGCGAGGCCCGCGAGGCTGAGCAGCGGCCCGTACAGGCTGGCCTGCTGCAGGGGGTGCCGGCCCTGCCAGCTCTCCACGCCCCCGCCATGCCGCACCACGTTGTCGCGCAGCTGCAGGTAGTAGTGGTGTCGGCTCGTCTCATCGCTGAACACACGCAATGCATAATACATCAGTTGGTATACACTTATATATACGTTACGTTGCGGGGGTTTCGATTGAAAAATCTTCTCTCACCTCAGCAGTAGAGGTGTGTCCACGTAGTAGCGTACACGAAAGTGAAGTACGAACGCTGGCCGTCCGCTGCTGTCCAAGCCCTGCAAGATAAAAAAAACAATGAAGGATAATGCATTTTTCAATTGAACAGTTCAGCACCCGTTTGTTCGCGTATTCTAATAAACATGACCTTATTGAAAAAAGCCAAGGTGCTTCACACGTACACACGAGCTCGGCACACGCGTGACATTGTATATATGTACATGGTGAAAAATTCAAATGATCTCAAGTATGTTAATACGCGTAACGGGTCATATCATGGCTGTCAACTTTTATTTTTTGCTCTAAATACTGGAATCGTACGCTCAAGATCCAACAGGTTCGAAAGTGAAGATTCAAAACTCTTTCGACGATGGTAAACTGAATTTTTGTCTACGAGAAAACATCCTCGCACGCGCGTGCAATCATTCTCGAGTGTTCGATGTTTCTCCGTGATTTATCATTGTGTGTGGTAGGTAGATTTTCCGAAGAATAAGGAACGATCGATTTCGAATTCGAGTACGGTGTATAAGCAAGTCGGACGAATCAATTCGTTCCTCATTCTTTCGTGATTCTTCTGCGATATATTTCCACGCGGAATTTTTACTACATTTTATTTATGGCTCTAAACACTTTGTCAAAGCTGGCTGAACCCTATACACGAGCGATAAAAAAGATCGGAGCATTGTGAAAGTACAAAAAGCAGCAATTTAAAGGACGTTATGCGTCCGGGGTCGAACCGCGGCAGAATGCGAGAGCGTAGAACAGTAGCATGATATTCCGCTTCGGCAAGACTATTCGTCACGCTTTGGAACGAATCAATGCGTATATCCGAGCCGAAAAGGTATATCATAAAAGAAGCCGTTCGTCGTGGAAAGAAAAAAAAATTCTAACCCGTGGGCAGAGGAGGTTTTAATGGGCAAGAGGCATATCTATTTTTTTTTTGTTTCATTCATTTTTCGATCGAAACAACGCGTAGGACGCAGGGAAAGGGAGAGAGAGAGAGAGAAAGAAAGAGAGGGAGAAAGAGATGTGATGGGCTCATTCCGAAAGAATTCCAAATTACTTTCCGGCGAGCGCGCATGTGATTCTTAGAACGAGCCTTTTATTTAACAAGCAAGCAGAGCTTTGTGACTAACGCGTCGTGAGGTTCCACTCGATTCGAGCGCGTTAAAGAATCCACGATTATTCATCGAGGATACGCAAGATTCGTTTGCGGCGCATGTGGCCGACTTTTTAATGAACGCTCCCAAAACACCTCCACAGCGTACGCACCGGCGAGAATTTTTTCTCCAAAGCTCGACCCGATCACGATTTCTAGATAAAACTGTATAACGTATGCACACATATCGGCAAAATGATAATGTACGAATCTAAAATTCGCACAGATGGTATAATCCCCGTCGTATACACACACCGTGAGACACGGCGAAGCGTGAGCGGGTGCAGTTTTTATATAACGGTCGAGATAGAGAGAGCTGGCGCGGTCGATCGGTATAGTAGATCGTGCGCGCGTGGGGGCCTAGAGTGAAAATGAGGTCCCCGATGATTTGCCACGGCAAATTAGGAGATTGTTCCCGGGTCCGGGCATATCCCGGGCGAGATCGTCGTGTTCTACGAAGCATAAATATTAATGAAGCCGAGGGAGGAGAGCTTTGGCGCGAACACAGCTGGGCCCTTTGGCTGCTGCTGCTGCTCCTTTTTGCCCCGGACGGGCCCATTCTCGCCAATCAAAACCGCACGGCCAACGAGTCGAGGGACGCGCGAACCACCCACGGCCACGAGGAAACCCGGCCGTCCGCGACTTATGGGAAATTGTCTCGTTTTGAATTTTACTCGCGTGTCGTCGACTCGGGAAACGTCCTGCCACTTCACCCGACGGGACAAGCTCCGTTTCCCCGATGGTCGACATTTAAGCGTTCCGTCAAAACTATATATTGGGTGCTCGTCCTCGGGGGGCCCGGTGCTTCTTCGCGGCCGCCGCGCGTTCTCCGTCCTAAATTTGACCGGAAACTATATATACTCGCGGCGGGGCCGCGATTCGCTCGTGCGCGCTCCTTTCGCGACTGGCGCGCATAGAAATTTGCTCCTGCGCTCACGACCACAATAAGTATATCCCATGAAAAATTCATCTCTCGAGGAAGACGGAGCGTCGGGCTCTCGGTTCCGCCGCAGATTCTACAGATCAGCCACGGCCGTCTATGCATTTATATGAATATACTCACGTAGGTGTGCGAACTTCTCCAGTTCTTCGGCGCGTATTTGTTCAGCTTAGATTCCGGGTCGACAAACAGGTACTCTCCGTCTGTAAAAAGAGGCAAACAACGCGAGGTTGGGTTAGGGCGAAAATACTCTCTCCGCAGCCTTTGCGCGCTCGAAAATGTATACAAGCGTGTATGTACATATGTGTGTGTGTGTGTGTGTGTGTATATATACATCGGCGGCGGGGGCTCCTCCAAATAGCATATCTCGCGGGTAGGATCTGGCAAAAAGGCCCAAGCACGACAGCCGCGAAGTGGCAGAAAATAATAAGTTTGGCGTGCGCTCGCTCGTGTGCCGCATCAACTATAGGATATATACATATTTTTTTTCTACATACACACACACACACACACACACACACACACACACACACACACACACACACACATTCATGGACGCAGCTGCATCAGGAGGCTGCAGGCGCGAGGCGTCCCGCGCGCGCGGCTCGTGAACAGGAAGAAAAAGAAGGGGCTCGCTCGCGCGCGCGCGAGGCCAGAGCAGAGGAGGGAGGGAGAAAAAAGCACCTGTGTTACCCGGGCGAATATAACTCGGCCATTATCGGGGAATGCTGCTGCTCCGGGGCCTTTTCTCTCTCTCTCTCTCTCTTACTCTGTTGGGCCTGGCTCTCGCGCACGGATATACGCATATACGCAGCGTCGCGGTTGCTTTATTTTCGGCGGTGCCAGCGAGCACAACATCGAATCACACGCGTATTACAATAATAATCAAGATGAGGGGCATGTATACGCGCGTAGCCGCCGTCGCCGCCGCGAGCAGAACCGATCCGCGTATATATATGTATATACGCGCAGCGAGAGAGAGCAGGACGGGGAAAAGGAGGTGGAAGAAAAAAAACAAAGGAGAGACGGCGGGGAGGGGGCGAGAGAGAGAAGAGCGCGAGGCATTCCGCAGCCGCGCGCAGCTGCGGCCCAGCTTTCCACGGGGGCCTTATATACAAATGAGCGAGCTACCGCGATACGCGCGCGCGCACGCCGAGACGGGGGCCTTCTCTCTCGCGCGCGCTCGTGGCCTGGTGGTGGGGACCGAGCGCGGGGGGAGGCGAGGTGCGCGCACCCGACAGCCAAGCCCACCGGGGGCCCCGCGCGCGCGCGCATTCCATCGGTCGGCACCATCGCTCCGGGCCCCGAACGTATATACGTACGTACGTGCGTGTGTATACGTCCGTCCGCGTGTGCGTGCCGCCTCCGGATTACGAAATCGCGGCCCGTGTCAATTGCGCGGCGAATCCACGGCGAGCGAGCGGGCGAGAGACTCGCGCAGGGCATAGCGCGCGCGGCTGCACGCTCTTTTTGCGCTTGTTCGGTCGGATTTTTTCGGCGCGAGCGCGTGCGCGCGCCCAACGGACGGCGAGAGAGTAAGAGAGAGGGGGGGGGGGACCAGAGGAATGCACGCCGGGCCCAGAGTGGGGGACCGCCAGACCCGTCCGACCGGCCGAGCGACCCAAGCCGCGGGATGCTGTGTGTGTGTGCGCGCGCGCGCGCGTGTTGTTGATTGGGGCCCGATGTTAGGTGCGCGCGCGCGCCCGCGACCAGCCAAGGGCCCCTGCAGCCGTAACCGACTGATACCGTTTTTAAAAATGCCCGCGCACGCGTGCAACGAGCTACCCGCCAGCTATGTATACATGCAAACGTATAGTACGTGTATACATGCAAAGCTACTTACACACGGCCCGATTGAGAGGTAGCTCTCGCTCTCTCTCTCTCTCTCTCTCTCTCACTCTCGACCCTACTTATACGTTTCCTATGAAGACGTTCGATTCGCTGCGCCAATTCGCCAACTCCTTTACATTGTTCTCGCTGTGCTTCTCCGCCGTACGTTTATCCGCGCGCACGCCGCACAATATCCACCCGTTCGAATCTCTTTTGTCGGATCTAGGATCCGCGAGTGATATGTCGTCCGACGATATATATACGTATACGATCTGTTATACCCATACGCGTCGCGAACGGTACTCCTGCTATGTGTATGCTGTATATATGGGATAGATCGCTCGTCGGTGGGGTAGCTATTTTCGCGATATACGTATGTTGTACATGTATACGTGTCGGAGATGCGGGCGAGACAGAAAAATACTCACCGGATAAGATTGCAAGCCCGAACAGTTCGCAATCTTGCATCCCCTGTTGACCGAGAAGCTGACATGTTTGCCCGTAGACCTCCTTTACCTTTGATTTTGCCTGTAAACATCAATTCAGCGGATTAATTTGTATGCCCATCGAGTCGTTGGGTGGACGATGCTCGGTATCGACAAAATCACTTGTACTATGTGAGGTGTACACGCATGAATCCACACGACCGATTGTGCTTTTCAAACATATGTATGAATACGTGTCGATCGAGTGAATTGGAATTGATTAGCCAACCAGAGTTTTTTAATGAAATCTTTCGAGTGGTTGCTTCAATCGATCTTTACGTGGAAGCCGACGTCCGATGGGACCAAATTCGTTCGACTGACAAGGTATAATATATCTGTATATACTTCAGCTTGCAGGCCGTATATAGAGGCAATTCAAGTTGTGGCGATTATAAACATTACTTTTACCAGCTTCAGCCTCGACGGAGGACGAAACTACATTTCAAAAGTCGAGCGAGGAATGCCACCAAAATGTTCCATTAGCCGCGAGAGGCCTTGCACGCGGAGAATGTTCCGTATGTGTCAGAGCTTATAAATGCGCCTCGAATCATTCGACCCTTCAAAAGACTGCAACTAATGCTGATGAATCAAATACCTCGGACACGAATGGAAGTGAGGAATTCCGATACATTTTATCTCCCAAACTCAGAGCTTCGAGTCTGTAAATGATATTTTGAAATTAAAACTTTATCGCGCCGAGATTGAGATATGATTTTACGTTTGATTGTGATTTGAAACTCCAGCAATTCAACTGTCACGTGTGACATGTGGATCGCCTGGAAAAGATGTTAAAGTTTATTCGGTTACATATTTTAATTTAGATTTGCTTATCCTGTACGAATTGAAAGAAAAATACAGTCGGATTCGAAAAATTTACAGTTTACTGACTTACAATGCAAATAGACGTCACAAGTTGATCGAATTTTTCGTCGTTTATACGTTGCATTGTAAACAATGTTTTACTAATAAACTAGATTCAATGGATACGAATTTAATATGAATACTAAATTTATATGATTGACAGTATTGTTCATAGGCATATTTAAATTCCAATATTTTGTAAGTACATCAAATTTGATAATCGGGTCATGAAAATACTATGAAGAAAATGAAAATTAATATTTTTCCCTCTGATTTTCAAATTAATCATCCATTAAAATTAATATACCACTGTGAAATGTACTTGCCGTATCATGTAAATTAAGTTTGATGTTTATGTATGCAACAGTGTACTCAAACCTAAAACACATAGTGTTGGACGCTTTGACGACAGTTGCACAAGACCTGATTCCAATTTCCGAATAGAATAAGAGGACTGAGGCGCAAGCATTTTTCATTGCTCAGCCGTCTAGTGACTTTCCCGAGTGTTTTCGTGGCAGATATATATATATAATTGAATAACTAGCGCGTCACACGAATCCACATACGCATACGTACGCGTTGCTCTTAAACGACAACCGTAAATTTGATTTTAAACAACTTGCTAGCTCGCCATAGCGTATGGATCGATTTTTTTTCCAAGTATACGCGAGAGAAAAATGAAGTCGTTAAATCGTAAATTGGCGAGAATAGAAAGCGAAGTGGCATTGTTTATTTGCGGACGTCGCCGGCTGAAACGTACGGATACACGTATCGCGTACGCGTAGCATTGTGTACTACGTATATATACGCGCAAGTATATACGTGACAATCATTGCACGTGAGCGTATGCGGTATAATAGCGCGCAACTAGCGTATGAATATTGCCGACGGTGAAAGCGTACCACATACCAAAGCCTAACTCTCAACTATTACATATATATACACACACACAGGCTCGTAGGTGTTTAGTGCATGTGTATGCCATATACGCAATGCTACAGATAAATTGGCGCTTTAACTGGCAACGCACGCATCAATGCACTTTTTCAACTCAATACTAATTTTTTTTTTTTTGGAAGATCGTCTTTTCGCGATTGATTTTACGAGTCTCTCGGATTTCAACTTCGTTCGCCCGTTCTCTCGGAGCAAAATAGAATTGGCCTGGTCGACACTCGTGGCTGATAAAGCTTTAACGTCCCACTAAGTTGTAAAATGAGAGAGATTTAGAGATGATAAATTTTATAATCAGCCCAGGAACTTTGATACTTTTTATTTTTCCGCAATATATACACACACACACACATTACTCCGGCACAATAATGAAAACGAGGATAATTCAAGTATTAATAGTGTTATGAAATCTTTTTCATCAATTCTCGAGTCAATAGTGGTATGTATATATACGATAAGCGATCAACGGGTGTTACTCTCACTGATTCAATTGAAACGCTCGCGCAATTAAGACACTCGTGAATGAATGATTCATTGCTGCGCACAGTTACGTCTAATAGAATCAAGTTCGATTTTGATGAATATCCTCGTTTTGAAGTTACAGAGTAAGATTTTCAATAACTACGCCCGCTCAACGTTGAGCAATAATCGTCAAGAATTAATTCTCTCATTCGATCGAATCGATCAATGACGCTTCACGAGCAATTTATTTTACAAACAGTTCAATTGTGTTCTTCACTATTCAACGATCCAATCTTCCCTCGGATCTTCCATGAGTTCGCTACTAATCGTATACGAATTATTACCTGCAACTATGGTTCTTACGTATACGGTCTCTGAAACAATGGATGCATGAAAATTCCGAGTGATCCAATCATCTTCCAAACGTTATATGCAAAATTCAAAAATTAAAGAAAAACGCAGAGAACACTAACGGTTGTATTTTGTGAAATGAACAATTTTCCATTCTCCTTCATCCACGCGTGCGTATATACGCGCGCCCTCCGACCTACTCTCTGTCCAATCTCGGCTCTCAAACACCTCCAATGGTAATTCATTTTTTTTGCTCTGTTTGAATTTCGCCTTGACCGGGACTCGACCTCGATCACTCGAGCACCGTAAATGGCAAGAAGAAAAGGGATTAACTTACGTCAACGATGAAGTACAGAGGGTCACCGGGTAGAGCGTGTACGGCGAGGTAGCGGCTGGCGGATACCAGGGGTTGAAGGCAGGACCGCGCAGCCGTGACACTGCTACCGCGCATGCTGCATTCTTCATTTCGTCGCTGATACGCCCAGCGTCCTCACTGAAACCATAAACCAACACAACAAGTAAGCTCGCGTTCTTTTTTGGATTTGAAAAAAAGGCATCGGTACCGATGCTCGGTAATTCAATTTTCGCGACGCACTACGCTCTCAAGTACGCTTTTCACTTTATGCGAAAAATATCGAACGCTTCTCCCTCGTCCAGGCCTCACTCGAGACGTTTTTCGTTCAGGCCGAACGTGACCTCGGCTGCATAATACGCGCTATAGCTTTTAAGCTGTGAAACTTGATTAATACAAAATGCAAAATTAATTGAGCATAGTAATGGGTGAAATTTCAGCTGAACTCATGGGATGTTTTGAATAAAAAGTTGACTTTAACTCATAAAGTGTATATCAAATTGCACCGTTCTGGTAATATTCTTTACTATGTATATAAATAATCGAGGGGAAGGAGTGTTATTGGAACAATCACACCCCTAAAACATCAGATCCGAATTTATTTAATTCTGTTTTTACGTAATTTTTTTCATTCCTCGATATAAACTGTATTTAGCATCGATGAATCTTCGATGGGTTTCACTTAGATGATCAAGTTATTAAAGTACCGAAAGAAATAAATTGTAAACTTCAAATGTTTCCTTGTCGAAAAACTATTATAGGTTTAATAATGTTGGTTGATAGATCTGATCATAATTTCAAGTTCCAAAAATCCAACAAGTCAACAGTCAAATCAGGTGAAAGAATATGAACAGGTGTACCCGTACCAATGCTATAGTATTCAAGGTTATTGTGTCAAGGTAAAAATAATTCTAGAATACAAGAAATCAATAATTCTAGAACATTTAATTCAATTCCTTCTATGAACATTTATATTGTTCCAATATAGATCTGTTCATAAATCAAACGTCATACTAAAACACTGCACCAAAAGATTATATTTGCAACGGTTTCCGTAAGATGCAATTTCCCTACTGATTTTGGTGTATTGGCATCGCATGTTTGGAATACTGCAAAAAATATAACCAGTTCAATACACGTGCAAAAGATGATTCTCCACTCGTTTCATTATCATACTCGTGCTAGAATAAACTTTCCCGCACGAGCATCAGAATGTACTATTTACATAGTTAAGCATGGACTAGGCTCTCTCAATATCATTTTTAGCTACAGCAACCAATTTATCTGCACGAGCTACAGCTAAAGCGCATCTATTTACATAATGTAAACCTTGATTCTATGATCCATCTATATACTCGAATCATTGATACAGCTTCTATAATGAAATCATATATGCGGAAAAAATGGAAAATAGGTTGAAAAATATTAATTAATTTGATCACGACATTAGTTTAAAGTCATGTAATCAATATCTTGCAGTTTATCCAATTGAATAACATCAATTACGAGTGTAAGACAGTTATCACTGTAAGTATACTTTTCAAGAGCATCAAAAAACCGATAATTGACAATTCCATGATGATCTAATCTACATTTCTTCGTGAACAAAGCAAAAATTCACAGACTCTAGAAAATTACTATCGTATCATTGTTTTTGTAAGTAGTTGAGAAACAAACAAGTGAGAACTTACGATTTTTCATATTAATATGAATAACAACATCAACTTTTTTTTCAAATAAAAGCCGACCATTTCTCAAACCTCTCGAATTAAAGGATCAAGTGATAGAAATAGAATATTAATCCATTTCATAATGTAAAATTTGGCTCAGATATTTATTGCATGTTGTATGGCACGAAAACAATCAGTATGAGAGTTATACATTTGTATTATTGAGGTAGGTACATCGAAGGTATAACTCGTGTTGCCTTGATTGCTCTCTAATGAGATAAACATCAACGGAAATACATGTAAGGTAGGTATATCCAGTATGCACCACCCTTTGTATTTCATATATACGCACGTCTAGAGCAGCGCCGCAGTACAGGATCTAGTCAACTATACGGAATAATGAGTAAAGAAAACATTTTGATCGGTCTCGAATGCTTACACCAACTTGTTACAGCTCAGTGATCTATTTTCATGTAGTGCGATTTTTTTGATACTCTTAGACTGGGCTAAAAAAATCGAGCGACATATCATTCGATTCCTTGGTATTCTATCTACATCAACCAATTATTTTTTCATCATAAGTTATTTTATCAACCGTTTCTAACTCAAGGTGGCGCATAATGGGTACACTCAGAATTTTTTTCGGAAAATATATTTTTTTTCAAATTCTATATCTTAAGAAAAGTCGAAATTGAATACGGCTTGACTCATTTTAAAGGTATTGAGTAGACCTTTTAATTGTCGTCAGCTGCTTTGGAAAATTCACATTTGACACGGCGAAATGATCTTTCTCGCTTATGTGGCGCTTATTAGGTACATGTAGCTGACTTGAGTATATTTACATATAAAAAAAAACATCTTCAAATTCTCAAAAACAGCGTTGTTTCGATATAACTTGGAAATGAATTTAGATCAATTTATTCTTGGCGACAGATGCATTCGATTAAAAAATGATAATTTCTTGATAAAAGTAAAATATTTGTTTACGATGATCTATAATCAATAATCTCAAAATACATATTTAAACCACGGGAATAGATTGTCCGAAAGAATGTTTTTCAATTACAAGTTATTACATTGGAGCCGAGAATCGACCATTTGATTTTTTCAAATTTAAATTTTGAAGCTTTCATGTGTGAATTCTCCGGCGATGGTCCATCAAGTTGACGAATCTTTAATTTTCATTTGGTTAAGGTCATTCAAAGCTTGTTCTGATAAGAATTGAATTGAAACCCATACTCCGTATTACGAAAATAGCCGGAGAAATTTTTTTGCCAATTCCAAAAAGTTTGGTTGGCCCTTTGATTTAGCCATGGCGAAAGTGTAATTGTCAATCGTTGTTTCGACTACGATTCGAAAGGGAGAAATTCAATTTTCTAAATGGTCGCAACTTGGATTTCGAATTCAGCCGCAAAACAAACTGCGTATCGGCCCGAAATCAGATGAAAATTCGAGATTCGTCAGCTTTTATCCGCCTGCGTATTTAAATAGGCAAGCAGGGGTGGACTCATCACGCGTACAGTGATTCAGCTCAATATCATCTGATTCAAAAAATGCAATTGCTCTATTTCCAATAGTATAAATAGAGTATATGGCCCCTCCGAGTTCGGTTAGTATCGCGTTCTAGTCCCGTGTCAAGGATACGACTAGCAAATCCCAATGACCGACTTTCCACCGGTTGCCTCGTTGGAAAAGCTTGACAAAACGAGACGCGCGAGCTCGCGACGGGTTGATTCCCCTGGCTTTGGGGGTCCGATCGGGTGTGCGGACGAAAGCGCGGGCCGGCCGTGCAGCTGCACATATACACACACACACACACACCACAAATGTATATATACCAGCAAGTATGTATACGTTGCCCACTCGGAGAGAGCCGGCTGCAGGCTGTGTCTCGCGAGAGGCGCGCGCGCGGTGCAATCGTTCCGTTGCGGTGGCGGCGCGCGCGCGCGAGCCCGAGCGAAGGACGCCCGCATTCCTGCGCGCAACCTGGGTATAATACTGGGAATCGCGCGCGCGCGAGCTCGATCCGACAGAGACGGAGAGCTTTACACCTCTTCCCTCGCTCTGTGTTTGTGTGTGTGTGTGTGTGTGTGTGTGTGTGTGTGTGTGTGTGTGTGTGTGTGTGTGTGTGTGTGTGTGTGTGTACGGCTCACGTCTATCAAGTCGATTTTTTTTCCTCTACCCGCCCGCGTTTTTACCCGCCCGCTCTCCCGCTCGAGCCCGCGTATATATAGGCCCGCTCACTGCACGTATATACGTATGTATATACATATACGCGTATAAACACGAGAGCCGCGCGCGGCCAATTTGGCAAGGGCCTTATCGGCCGAGCCACGCGGGGTGGTCGCGGCTGATGAGATTATAATGTGAATATAATAGCGAGCTACCGAGGTACGCGGAGCCCCTAATCCCGCGAGGCCTCCCTCCCTCCCTCCCGCGGACAAGCCAATCCTCCCCCCGCGCGCTCCCATCAACCTGCGTCCCTCTGCAATCCCGCGCTCTGATACATAAGGTGCGCGCAGTGCGCGGGCCCCGTTTAGCCACTGCACTGGCGCGTCTGAAGCCGGCTCGAAACACATCTACCGACCCGAGATTCTCATCGGACAGTGATTTTCGTTGCGATTCGTCCCCCAGGCGAGATTGAATATATATATTCGAGAGCTCGTCGCCGCGATTAGATTATCGATCGCGTCTGCGGGTGGGAGACATCCATGATCGTCCGAAATTGGATAAACTTTTCTTTTCCCGTCACTGTCGTGTCTACTTATACGAAATGATATATCTTTTACGCGGGGACAAAGTCGATGCGGTTATAGTTCTTCTCGGAAACGAGGGTAATCGCGAGTCGGGTGATCTTATTCGCCGTCATTAGGAAATCTATATAGCTCGGATCATTAAAGCGCTACAACGAGACGCATATGAGGAAATAACGCGATTGTGCTGCAGGTGAGAAATATATATTCGAGGAAAGATAAAACAGTTGGAAAAAACAGCGAGAAGGAGAAAAATAATTACTTGTATACGCCGCACTGTTTATACACTCGAGGAAGTCAATGATAAACACGAGATACCGCCTCGCGTTATGGGCCTTGAATACCGCCGAAACGATTGAAGGTAGTTTTTGACTGTGAGACGTGTTATCTGCGCGCAGTCGTTTATCCTTACGTTTTGATTGATCCCGGAAATTTTAATCGATCATAGCTGATTTTTATCTATTCGGGTTCTAGTTATCACTATCCGGCTGACTAGAGTTTTCCTCAAAGAGTTTCAGCAAGATCAAGGTGCAGTGGTCTTCTGGTGGTAATAACATGTTTCGATTGAACAACTTGATGCAAATTTCCCCGCGGAAAGAATTGAAAAATTTCTCTCGGTTATTTCATTGAGAGAAATAATTATCGTTCACATTTCATACGTAATATGTTACGCTTTCAAGATTTTCAACCATTGAAAAGCTTGAGGAAGAAAAATCACTAATGATGTTGTTTTCTCAAGTCGACTGGAAAATTTGTTTGCAAATGTCGAGATACGGAATTCCATACTAATGAGAGTTTCAAATCTATATCATCTGACTACATAAACTATCGAATTTAATTGAAACCTATTCAATTGCATATGTTCTGGAATTTTCAAATGTCGTGTGATTCATAGAGTTTTTCAACTTTATCTAAATGTTAGCTTGAAATGGTGTATGATCGGCCAGATTAGAACAACCTATAGCTATCTCATGATTAATTTTTACAATATAAATTCAGATCGAATGAAGTTATGCAGAAAGTTTGGAGAGTATATTTTCAAAATAATTTAAACCACTTGTTCAACTTTCCCACTTTCTTTTATCCTATCACGACAAAAATAGGTTTGACGTATAAAAATGACGAATTAAAAGTTTAATGTATCACATAAGTTTTCTCTTTAGTTAATAACAGTATACTTAGTAACTTTTGGGATATTTTGACGTCATAATTCACCACGATGGATATTGTGCGAAGATTATTACTACAATTTCCATTTGTGCGTGCCGTAAAAATACTAATTTTAATAGCGAAAATACACGAGAAAAGTTTGAGAAAGAAATTGAAGCATATCGACGAGAGTATCTTTTCAAGAATTCAAAATGACAATCTTTCAGAACGAGATAACGCGAATTAGTATTTACGAGTTACATGAAAGAAAAATCAAGCGTCGGCGTCGCTTCCTCAAAACAATGTTTTTACGAGAAGTCAAAGTATTACTCCCAAATACATCCCGTTAACAACAACAATATAATAATGTTCGAGCCGCTATTGCCGGAAACTCGCCTCCAGTGATTCTCGCAGCGAATGTATATAATGTCGCAATAGCATGATCGGCGGGTATATGCGCGAGTGAGCTTTCGCGATCTCGCGCACGTCCATCCAATTTCGAGAGCAGCTCGGCACAATCATCTCGACACTTGTTTTACGGCCGAGGAAGTTTTTATAAATCGATACAAGCCAGAGCTGGGGAAGCTACTTTAGCACATTGGGGGAAGGCTGGCTGGCCGAGGGTATATGTGTTTTAGTTGCTCTCGCGCGGCCGCGTCGATTTATATATATACATATACATATATGTCATTTGAAAAAGCCGGGAGTGCATTAAGGCATTATCGCCGACTTGGAAATGCACTAGGGGCTTTCTGCGCGCATCCGTTAATACGCCCGAGTGTGTATATGCATTCGTTGCTCCTTTCAACCGACTCGCCGGGGTATAAAAACAGCCCCCCCTCCCACCTTATATTCATATGCCTCTGGGACTTTGGCTATACGGAGCGCACGGGCGCTCTCGAGCTTTCGTGTGGGCGAGGCTGTTCAATCGCTGTCAATGTAGGAATGCGGATGGAAACTGCAGTTGGACTCGTTGGGAAATACCTGGCTCGCGCGCGCCACGCTGTGTATATATACACACATACGTATCGCGCGTGCTTTTCAGTTTCCGCGCGCCCGAGACAATTTACCCAGCGGCGTGTGTTTCCCGAAGTTGCGCGGCCCTCGCTCAAGTATTCTCGAGAGCGAGTCGAATTTTCGCTGCCCGGCACTGCTGGTCGATCGTAACGCTCGCTACGTTACGTGAAACGCGCGCGGCGAAACCCCTCCGTATATATAACGATCGCCACCGGTTTTCCTCGAGCTCTCGCTTGATGAATCCGGAGCGGTGCGACGCGAGCGCATTACTTATATTCGTTGCCGTGCGGCCGAAAAATCGGAGCAGCGTTTCGGAGCGACGATCTTCCCGTGTATATATACGCAATGGGTCTCGCGATCGGAAGTGGAGAACGGTGTTGTAGCTTCGGACGGGGGCCCCCGAAAAGAAAAGATCGGAGCAGCATTTCGGAGCAACGGATGTTACGGGCGGCTCGCGGGTAGCCGCAAAACATGTGTGCGTTGTATATACGTATATATACGAGAGCGATTGTGTGTGTGTGTATAAAAGCCCACAGGTATATATATCGGGAGCACGCGGTGGCCGCGCGCGAGAGGCTCGCGAGTCGCGGAGGCCGGAGAGAAGGCGCATGCGCGCACGGCTAAGGAATGCGGCACTGCGGCGCGGCGGCGGCGGCGGTGGTGGCGGCTGACTCTCACCCGAATGCTGCTGCTGCTGATGCTGCTGCTGATGGTGGTGGTGGTGGCGGTGGTGCGGGCGGGATGGTGCAGCTGCTGGGCAACGCGGACGAGCAACAGGTGCCCGCGCGAGCGGCTCTGGTACGCCGCGCCCATGCGGCCCCGCAACCACTCGTGCACCTCTGCTCGATGATATATATATATATATATATATATATATATTATATATATCTGTATACCCCGTGTATCGCGCGCACCGAATGGCGCGTAACGCCGAAACTCGTGTGCTCGGTTGCGCGCGGATATTTATATGTGTATATGGGTGTAGAGGTGTATACACCTGGAATGCGCGGGGGGACAGCTCCGCTCTTTTATGCGTGTGTGTGTGTGGGGTACAGCGGCCGCACTCACTGATGCACGCCGCGCGCGCACGCACTATCACCGTCGCACACTGCAGCAGCGCGCGCCCGGGCACTTGTCTTCGACGCGCACTCGCGCGGCCCGGCCAACAGCGACTGGCGCGCGCGCGAGGCCAAGCTGCCGCCGCGCTCTCCTCTCTCTCTCCCCGCGCGCGGCCGACCCATTCCCCCCCCCCCCTTCGCCCCTGTCCTCCTCATCCTCCTCCTCATCCCTCCTAATCTGCATTCCTTCGCGCGCCAAGCGCGCTTTCTCTCAGGCCGACTCTGCAACTCCGCGGCCTCGCGCGCACTACCTTCCTCCGACGCGCCGACAAGCTTTTTCACCTGTTAGTCGCCCGCCCCCCCTCCAAAATGTGCGCACACTTGGCATTGTGAATATACATATGGGACGTTCCACGTCAAGTGAGCATGGTCAAAATTTTGTTCGAGATTCTGCATTGACAAATTGATTGGTATCCATCCCCAGAATACTCAAAAATTTTTTCAGATTTTTAGGTGCATGTATGTGGAAGTTAGTCTGTGCACTCAAAACCTGAATTATTCAAAATTTAACTTTTTTCACAATTTTGAGAGCCCAAATAATCTTGTATATGTGGGAAAATGAAAAAAAGTTGAGAACAAAAATTATGCTGAATACTACAAAGATTATAAAAAAAAATTGTTTGACACCAGAATCCTCCATCCGGATAGGCTACTCTATTAATTAAACATGTTTCAACCAGTTTGGCTATGTTCGCCCACTTATTTTTGACCTTTCAAGTTATACGTACAAACCTTTGTTCGATAGCTTGAAAATGGTCTCATACATTTTTTGGAGAAATTCCAATATCTCCTGCAATTAATTGTTTAAATCTGCAATATCACAATCGCCTTCTTGTTAGTTTCAACATATCAGGTCCACGATGAAGCTCACAGTGAGGATATCATGCCTTCGGGTCATCAATCTCAGCCAAACTCTACAGATATGTTCCCTGACACTGGATCAAGCTACCGGTAGAGTTTGGAGTTCCAGCGCTGCCTTGTTATAGAACTTTTTATGACTTTAGACTGAGGCAGCTATATATAGATATACATATCTGCCTTGATTTGTCTAAAATCCACATAATATTCATAATTTCATCAAGAAAATAATGTATTTCACCTTGTTTGGTACTATGAATGAATATTATAACTTATGGTTTCACTTATATTGTGTGAACTGCAAGGCTAAGGTTGGAAAAGCTATTGACCGGTTGTCTCAAATTACATTCCTGGTTAATGTTTATAATTTCATGTGTAAATAACTTGCATGTGATTTGAGACCACCGGTCAATAGCTTTTCCAACCTTAGCCTTGCAGTTCACACAATATAAGTGAAACCATAAGTTATAATATTCATTCATAGTACCAAACAAGGTGAAATACATTATTTTCTTGATGAAATTATGAATATTATGTGGATTTTAGACAAATCAAGGCAGATATGTATATCTATATATAGCTGCCTCAGTCTAAAGTCATAAAAAGTTCTATAACAAGGCAGCGCTGGAACTCCAAACTCTACCGGTAGCTTGATCCAGTGTCAGGGAACATATCTGTAGAGTTTGGCTGAGATTGATGACCCGAAGGCATGATATCCTCACTGTGAGCTTCATCGTGGACCTGATATGTTGAAACTAACAAGAAGGCGATTGTGATATTGCAGATTTAAACAATTAATTGCAGGAGATATTGGAATTTCTCCAAAAAATGTATGAGACCATTTTCAAGCTATCGAACAAAGGTTTGTACGTATAACTTGAAAGGTCAAAAATAAGTGGGCGAACATAGCCAAACTGGTTGAAACATGTTTAATTAATAGAGTAGCCTATCCGGATGGAGGATTCTGGTGTCAAACAATTTTTTTTTATAATCTTTGTAGTATTCAGCATAATTTTTGTTCTCAACTTTTTTTCATTTTCCCACATATACAAGATTATTTGGGCTCTCAAAATTGTGAAAAAAGTTAAATTTTGAATAATTCAGGTTTTGAGTGCACAGACTAACTTCCACATACATGCACCTAAAAATCTGAAAAAATTTTTGAGTATTCTGGGGATGGATACCAATCAATTTGTCAATGCAGAATCTCGAACAAAATTTTGACCATGCTCACTTGACGTGGAACGTCCCATATGCATGGTCGCCCTCTCCGACTGTGTTATAGCTGAGCACTTATCGCTCCGTCGTTAATTCATCGACGTTCTCGCCGCCGCGACCACAGTAGTCGTCCTAGTGGATTTTTCAATCACAAGTGCCCGTCTCTTCGCTGCGCAATAACGATAACCAAATGCGCGTGTATTTATTCGCCTCTGCGCAGTGTATCTTCCTATTACAACTGTCGACGCGTAGCAAAATAACACGCTATTCGACCCGTTGTATATGTATACGACGGCTCCGTTGAAAAAGACTGTATATAGTTGATCCCCCGACTTTGGGCTCCCTGCAGGTCGCACAGGTGCTGAGATGCTCACGCTGGTCAATGGTTCCAGAAGCGTTTTCAAACTTGATACTCCGAAAACGTCTCGCGAAGACTGGTAGATATTTTTTTGCGATTAAGTACTACTTTCCCGGTAAAACTCAACCTCATCGGTTTCATTTTGACGACCTGATGAGATTGAAAGCCCGAGACTCGACGCTCGAATCGTAAAATTGTCTTTCTGTGCATCAATCGAAAATTGTTAGTTTTCGTATAAGCATAATCAAAAAACCGCCGAGTTGATCTCGCAGGCTGAAACCGCGCTTGAAACGCGTACTAATCTGCGCGGGAAACGTCAAATTATACGTGGTATATACTCGTTGCGGAAACCTCTGCGAAATCTGCGACTCTTTGCATGGATGCTCCGAAATGTGTGGTTATTGAGAACTTTCAATTGAATCGCTGGAAGGAGCGTTGAAATTAATGATCAATTGTTACGGGAAGGCAACGAGACAACGCACACGTGACGGTTGAGGGGATAATTATTCAAAAGTATATGGGTCATTCTCATGAAAACGGTATTTTTTGATGGCGAAAATGGAGAAGTCGAATTCATCAACTTTGAATTTTTTTTCTCCATTATTTGTGTTCTATGATACCAAAAAAAGCTAAAACCACTTGTGGCCCTTCGAAATCGTCATCATTCATTTTTTTTCAACCATTTTCTGTTTTTATGATTTTTTAGCTATTGCGGTAATGGCGCGTTTCATCGATATAATATGAAAAATACATTTTTTTCTCAATCTGACGAATTAATCAGATAGTGCGGAAAAAAGTGCGCAAGTTTGATTCATATACTTTTTTTGTCAGATGCCGTTTCAGCGGAGGTCTTTATGTTCAAAAGTAAGAAAAACGTGGTTACTGTACGTGTATACTGTAAATTGACTATAGTCAATAATACTGTCGATAATACATACTATCGTTCAACAGTAAAGGGACTAGAGTAATCTGTGAAGTGTATTGGTAAAGGTAGGAAGGCTCAGAGCTGCGAAAAGTGCAAGAGAGCCACTCACAATTCCGAGAAACTCGAGCGCGGGCCGGAGCGTCTGAATAATAGCGAGAATAGCGTTAGTCAATGACGCGCGTTAGTCAATGACGATTCGAACAAAATCATCGATTGCAGGCCCCAGAAGTAAATTTGGAAGGTGTCCGCGTGCATGTATTATAGATTCTATTAGTACTAACATATGCATACAGCAGAATTACTCAATTCCACATCTGACTAAGTCTGGCCCATAATATAACAGCGTTAGGCAATGACGGCATATGTTTGTAATCAGTTTTAAGCAAACTTCAAGAGCTGTGGATTCGATGGCAAGGTGCAAAGTGCCAAACTTATCATTACTATTCGATTGCTGGGATCATTGGTGAGAGAACTGATTGATTAACGCGATCTAAACAGTGCTTTAAACGTATTTTTCGAACGGTTTAAAAAAAAATCCTAAAAATAGGCAAAATTCGTTGACACAATATAAGTGGCTCAAATTCGCAAAAAAAATGCAAAAAATATAGATTTCAATAGGAAAACTTGAAAATGCACATCTCAATTGTGGGAAAACAATTTTTTTGTAATTTTTGAAGAGAGAATGATAGCCTCTACGTTAGTGGGAAGGTGAAAATTCGGGTATGCGACACGTTAGGCAATGACGATTTTGGCATGTTTTGGTCATCTTTAACACCCTAAATAACAACTTTTGTAACTTTTTATTGTATAACCTTTAAGGCCGTGGCTAATTCGAACTATCTGTAGCCGTTCGGGATGCCTAACAGTTCTTTTTCATGCTCAAAATGTCGAGGACATGGAAAATACCGTTTTCATGAGAATGACCCATATATTCATCGAGGTGAAATTGTAAAATCAAGTGAGTGTTGTATGTTTTATTCGGTATCTCATTCCAATCTTGTTCAACAAATTCACAGATTTATTACCGTAGTAATCTCTGTTTACACGGACTCGGTGATTTCACCACGCGAGCAATACCATGCCTCCAGGATTGCAACCTCCCTCCGCCGATGAAGTCGCAATTCTGGACGGAGCCTCAATAATGAAAGGTGGAAGAACAATCGAACAGTCCACTCGGTGCGAGTACCTCGGTAGAACTAACTATCCTAGCGTTAGTAGCGAGTCGAGAACCTTTATGACACTACCTGGGTCGGATCCTTTTCGGCCCCATACAAATTCGGTCGCATCGTCACGAACAGCTGATGATACGCATTGCTACATCTCTCTCTCGGATATACGGTGGACCGACTTGGTCTGCCCCCACCTGCAGAATCCTGCGATATCGAAGAGAAGTTTGAGCGCGAACCGGCTAGAAGGCGCTAGTGGCGTGCTTTTTGAACTATATAAACGCGTAACAGAGCGACTATACATATATGTATACATATATGAATACGTCTGATCTGCTTTTGTGCGTTTTGCTTGATTCTACGTACACACATACCCGAAGCCCGAAATTATTACGACTCATGGCGTTGTTGCATAATCTAATTATTTATTTATTTTCTAAAAGAGACGCACGCAATTGCGTTGTTATTGATATTTAGATACATTGTTAGTTGCATCACATATTTAGTATGGCACTGCTTTTGAATACTATTGAGAGAAATGAGATTTGATGGCGATCCATGTATAGGAGGAAGATTGCATCGACAACAGAACGAGATGTATATACGTGGTGAAAAAGAGTTATAGCACAGATCACATCTATACGTATGCTCTTCGAAAGATCTGTACATAAGATCTTAATGAGCAGGGTACATTACGCATGTCAAACTAATCACGCAACTTATATATATATATATGCAATTTGATATATTGTTGTTTATATGATTCAATGAAATATAGAACACTGAATAGTGATTAACATCGATCAAGGGGTACAAGTTTTTTCTGATCTATTTTTTTGTACACGCATCACACAAGTTGAATATTTTTCAAGAATTTTACCTCGGGACATCACACTGTCGACGAAGTAGGGGTCATGACGGCGACGATGTCTGCGAGAAATGACAATGGAGCGAAATTGTGGAATGAATGTATGGGATGGTAGACGTGATCAAAGGGGTGCACACAGGTTGTCCACATCAAAAATCAAGTTGCGGCTAAGGGGATATAACGATTCTATTTTTTTATTGAAGAATACCGGGCAGACAGGAGCCCAATAGAAGATGCGAATACATCAGAGGATTGATGAGACAAGTGTTGCAGAGTGCAGGAGAGAATATCACCATATCCTGACCAAATTTCAACGAGAAAAACTGACTTTTAACTCTGTATTCGATTTCTTCCGATGTTGCATAATTTGTGAGTTTTTCAACCTTTTCTTTTTATCATTTCTCGTAAACATCCTATTTTTCTACACAGTATACAACCCTGTTTCATTCTATTGTAACACGACGAAAAAATGTAATACATCTACTTACACCAAATAAAGAAGCCAACCTATCACGCCACAAACATAACTATAAATGTCGCCATAGTCATATTAATGTTCCGATTCCTTCAAGATGAGAATAAAGTATGATTACAAATGTATTTGTGTTTTCCTCGTATGGGCTGATGCGTGGGTGTGTACCGAGGCCTGCCAAGACTATAGTCTTATATATAAGCCTTGTTTTGTCCAAGTTGCGCATATATATAGCTGAAATCATTTTAATTGTATCATGAAGTTGTTCCTCTCCGTTGAGAGAACATATATATAAGAGCACGATTTACGAATCGAGTCAATTCGGTAAAGGGTGTTGTTGAATGGACATACGCGGAAACAAGGAATGCGAGAAGACGAAATTGTACCGCAGATTCCGAAGGAGTGGGAGAGAAGTTAGATTCCGCGTGTAACTTGCGAGTATCTCCGATGTCTCGGCTCCCATGCGTTGAAATGGGAATTCCGTTTCGCGTGTTTTTCACCGATTTCCGTGTTTATGTATATGGGTAACGCCCCAAAACTCCACCTCCAAACCCATGAGTATACACAGCTCGTGTAAAACGCACGCGTCACTTGCGTTCGCCACGTGCGTACACAAATATATCGCATACAATACACGTACGAAGCTTGATTTTCACACTTGTGTCGTTGTGAAAATAATACTTTCTAATACCAGTGCAAACCAAATGACTCGCATGAGTAGTGTGAGTTTGTCGCATTTTTTTCCGATATTTTCCATCCAGAGTATTGAAAAATGAAAGTCCAACAAAATAAGCTAGTTATAGGTGTTCCCAATAATGTCTACAGGTACATAAAAGCGAACTGCCACTGCATCGCGTTGAAGCCGTTTATTCGATTTGGACCTTTCCATGAAGAGAAGCAGCACTTCGGGAAATCGTCATTCATTTCCGGGGCAACAGACCTGAGTGTAACCACTACACCTAAATTGAATAGACGCTGCATTGGACTTGAAGCAAGTTTCCGACACTGTTTGAGGCAAATGGAAAGTCTGTATAAGATACATAAAAATAAACCAAGTTGCATTGGATTATTACTTATCTATGTTGAGAAATAGCATTTCAAAACATGCTCATCTCTTTCGGTCATTGGATCTGTGAAATCGAGATAGAAATCAATAATTCGGGGCGTTATTGGACGTTATTGGTCGTCATTGGGTTCACCCGACAAGCAAGAACCCAGACCTAGTGAAATAATTGATACGAAAGACATATGATGAAATAAAATAATTGAATTACGAAGGTGAAATGCCAAGGAATCCAACAGAATGTCGCTCGATTTTTCCGCCCCACAGTATGCGAGTATATCTTGAACGAATTCTTCTCCATCAGAGGTAAATCAGATGGAATGTCTCGGTTACCGAAACAAATCCAGAGAATGACTCCTAAAAGCTGGGGTATAAAATTGGCAACTGGTCAGAACGTTATTCGACGCTATTTTATATGCTACCAACAATATTCCATGACGCATCACTCCGTCGTAAACGTTCGGATACATGAGATCCAAGGGGTGGGCCATATTGGGCAAACCTGCTTTTATATACCGTACCTGAGCAAGATCAGGTGATTTTAAATCCGATCACAGCGGGGGGTTGAGGTGAGGGGGGGAGGGTAAAGTAAAGGATCGTAAAAGTTTGTACTTGTCAAAATGGCCGAGGATGCAAGAAGTGTAACCTTCCTATTCTTCCTTTCCAGCGGAAGAAAATGGCTATTCCTTGAAGACTCCAGGGAGCAAAAGTGACACTTTTCGTCGCTGTAAATTTAAAAATTTCAAATTTATATTAGTCAAATTTGCTCCTTAGGTGGTGGCACATTAGCTGCAGTTATCTTATATAGGTATCTTGCAAATATACTAGCTTTCATGAGATAAGTATGCGATAGTCGTATCCTTCATATCCATCACATTGGGATAAGTATAAGAGAAAATTTAATGCAAATTTTCACCAAAAAATATTGGAATTTCCGAAATAATGGAACTTATGAGTATTTGTGTTTTCATTGTCTCATAATCGTGCATCCTATTATATATTGATCGTGTCGTGTATATAGATAGGCAAAACAAGTAGATTCCTTTGTTCGCCTGATAAGTTGTCTGATTACGTGCTCATTTTTCACTTTCTCTCTCTCTCTCTCTCTCTCTCTCTCTCTCTCTCTCTCTCTCTCTCTCTCTCGTTTTCTGTCTCTTCGAATACAGAAATTGTTATGAAGATTCTATTTGTTTGTTTTTGTTGATCTTTTAAAAATAATCGACACGTGTTTTTATTGTTTCCCGATTTGACAAAAATCAAAGAAGATACAACGAGTTGAGATATTGTATAGACAATGATGCGTGTGAAATGTGAAGTCTCGTGAAGTTGTGACGTCCTCCGTTCATTTGTTTATACTCATATAGTGTCAGTATGGCAACGTCACAGCGGATTTTCAATAAATTTTCAAACCACTGTATCACCTGTAATTTTCGTTCAATCGAGGAGCAAAAAAGTATATAATATTTTTACAAGCTCAGCAAAAGCTACCAGGTGGAATTCATTTCATTCGGATAGTAGAGAATTTCATACAAATTCTCTACTATCCGAATGAAATGAAAAAGTATGTAGTGATCGCATTCATCGTCAAATCACATGCATCTATGTATCATCATATACAGAGGACGGAGTCCGAAATCTGTTTGCGTTATACCACTGAATGATGCGAGATATCGCGACACTCCGAGTATACTTTTCTTATAAAAACCAAACATTTTACATCGCTATATAGATAGCGGGCAAAGAAGATAATTTATTGTCATCGTGGCACAACACAAACATAGTAATTTTTTTTTGGCCCAAAAATTTTCGCAATAGCATCCTGGGAAGAAACATCAGGTGAGAAACGAGTCTCTAATATAGCACCGGCCGGTCGCAGTCCAACAAAGTAGAAACATTCGACAAAGGGCGCGGGTGCAATAATAATTGGAGGGCTGTCCCCTCACACAGCACAGCGTGAGAAACGAGAACGACAACGGCACGGATCAACGCTAGTGGAAAACGAACCGTTAGATTAGGGATCCCGGACAATTGGGAAGAATACGCTATTTTTTTTATCGTAGAAATCGAAAGAACGTGCAAAATTAATTAGGTCGTATTTTTTTGTTTTTCGATCAAATCAAAATTCGAGCTAGTATGAGGAGATGAAATTCGTGTCGTTAGTAACGATATGACGTCATTTGCATTTGAAGTATATCTATATCTACCGAAAACGCCGAAACTTTCAGCGGTCATATCTTTTAGAAAAATAACATTAAACAAAAATAAAAAAATACGACCTAATTATTTTCCGATTCTTTATACATTTCACATGGAAAAACTAGGTGTTGTGAAAAATTCGTCAACCCTATTGTCTTGTGTGTCGAGGAGTTGTTCCAGTTGCGGACGTATGTGTAAGCGCATATGTAAGTATATGCGCGCGCGGCAGCACTCGGCTCGCGTGTTGCGTGCGCGGTGCACAAAGGAAAAAGTGCAGCGCACACAGAGCTGCAGCGGACGGTCGAATAGAGCGCGCCGTCGTGTTGTTGCTGCGTGCGTTGGATGCGTCAGCGCAGGCGCACTCGGCGAGCCCGCAAGCGTACGTGTGTGTGTGTGCACTGCATGTATATAGGTGCACAACAGATATCGTACGTCGGAGCAGCTGTGTGCAAAGCAAGGCCCGTGTGCTGCTGGCCTTTGGAGCTGGCCAGCGAGTTAATAGGTGCGCAGGTATACGTACACACACATAGGCGCGCGCGCATCGCACACTCGATCCACACGTACTCACACCTGTGTACCCCCGTGTTGTGTATACACACATCGCAGCTAATACGTGGTACCCACAGTCATCGTCGTCGTGTAGCATCGTGTGGATCTCGAGCCGAGTGTGCAGTTCTATGTGCGGGGGCTGGCTGCAACAACAGCAGTAGTGTCGAGTGGTGTGCAGAATACACACGTACATACGTACGCATATACACACGTCGGGCCGAGCAGAGTACGAGCGCGCGCGCAAGTGTTTGTGCGGGTGTGCGACTGTGTGTGTGTGTGTGCGCGCTCGAGAGAGCTTTGGGCTATATACACTGCGAGGCAGCGACTACGTATAAGCAGTGCGCCGCGTCCAGCAGCAGCAGCAGCAGCAGCAGAGCGCGCGCGCGCCCGTGGATATATATCGCATAAGTATATATCGCGAAAGACAGTTGCTGAGCGCTGTGGCCGCGCGCGCAAGAGCAGCCATGAGCGTGACGTAAAGAGATCCGCAAAGCGAACAGTGTGTGTGTGTGGAGCGCGATCGAGGGACAGAGAGAGAGAGAGATAGCTGTGCAGTGCAGGAGCTGTACAAGCAAGTATATGTATGTGTAGCTTTGTGCGAGCGCGCGTGTGTGTATACACACATCGCTGCACGGAGAGCTGGTGAAGAAGAAAGGCTGCAGCACTGCATACGCAGAGCACGCGCAGAGGGCTCGAGAGGCTTGCAAGACTACGCGATACGTATATAGGTATATACATACACACGCGCACACACAGACACACATAGACAGCTTACACACAGAGTATAGGCACGTATACAGCCACGGAGGAGCAGCAGCAGGAGCGCGAGGTGGAGAGTGCCAGTGGTGTGCAGTGCGGAGCTGCTGCTGCTGCAGTTGTAGCCGCGCGCGCGCGAGCTGGCGCAGACAGTGGGTATAAGGGGCGCGCGCATCAGCTGTGCAGTGCTGGCCGCGACGACGACTCGTCATCCTTGGATTAGGAGCTCGGTGGTGGTGGTGGTGGGGCTGCTGCTGCTGCCGCTGCTGATGCCCCTCGGTGCTGCTGGCTGGCATCAGCGTCTCCTCGAGTCTCCCCGCTGAGCGCGGCCCCGCACCAGGATTCCCAGGGAGCGTAAGCGCCACCAGCCGCGCCTTGCAACGGGGGGCCGCTACCCACCAAGCCTGGCCTCGAGCGGCGAGTCCGACGACGGTGGGCTCGCTCCGCCACCGCGCAAAAGGTCCCGTAGTTCCCTCCCGACTACCCAGGCCGCGCAGGCGACGGACGAACCCCTGCCGCCCATCGACTCCTCCGACTTACAGACCACCAGCAAGCCGCCCGACCCCCACCTCCCCTCGCCGACCGACCAGCAACAGCTACCCTCCAAAGACATGGACAACTACTGGTGAGCAGCGGCCCGCTATCTCTTCTCTCTCTCTCTCTCTACTTTCTTTCTCTCTTCCTACCTATACCTACCCCACCTCCCCCCCCCCCTCGCCGATTAGCTCTCTCTCTCTCTATGCACGCACAACCAAGGCTCTATTCTTAGCTGCCTGGTGCACCACACCAACCAACATTATGTAATGATAATGGCTTCCCACCACCTAGCACCATGCCGCAAGGAGCCAACGGAGCTGCCCTCAGTCCGGCTGTCCAGCAGAATGGCAACGTCTCTGACTCTGGCGGGCCTCACACCAATGGCAATGTCGCCACCGATGCTGATGGCGACACTGCTGAGCTCAATGGCGAGGAGGCTGAGCCGGTGACCAAGAAGATCATGGACAAGACCAACCAGGACATTGTCAGACTCATTGGCCAGCACCTCAAGGCCGTGGGCCTAGAGTATGAAATCCTTTGTTCGCTTCGGCTGCTCGGCTGGCCTCCTTCTTACCCGCAGCTCGGGTTATTAATAGCTGCTCTTTCTCTGCCTCCAGTCGTACTGCAGACCTGCTCATGCAGGAATCTGGCTGTCGTTTGGACCATCCATCTGCGGCCAAATTCCGCCTGCATGTCATGGACGGTGATTGGACCAAAGCTGACCATGACCTCGATGAACTCAAGGGGTTTCTCAACAGTGCCAATCAGAGTCTCCTCGTAAGCTTTGTCTCGGGACAATACACCTCATATCCATTCATCAATTTACCCAGATCAATCACTGTTCTCTTAATTCCAGGAGATGAAGTTCTTGTTACTTGAACAAAAGTACTTGGAATATCTTGAAGATGGATTGGTATTGGAAGCCCTTCAAGTCTTGAGGAATGAACTCACCCCTCTGGGTCACAATACTGGTCGTGTCCATCAGCTGTCTGCCTTCATGATGTGCAGTGGAAAAGAGGAGCTACAGGTATGTTATTCCGATAATAGCCAATAAAACCAGATCCAACTGTTTGAATACTTTTGCATGAGTACTATTTTTTTTCAAAGGCCCGTGCTGGTTGGGAGGGCAAGGGCCAAGCTTCGAGAGCTACACTCATGGACAGACTGCAGAAGTATCTTCCGCCATCCATTATGCTGCCTCCAAGACGTCTTCATTCTTTACTCTGCCAAGCTGTAGAAATGCAGAATCAACAGTGTACATACCACATTACGCAGACACAGGTATTTAATAGAACATCTACCACTCGACTTGAAGTATACTTGTTTCAAAATTTTATTGAGGTATTGCATTTGTTTTATTGTTTAGACAAACCTTGAGAATGTTTCACTGTTGGTTGATCATACCTGTAGTAAAGAGCAATTTCCGTGTCACACCACCCAAATACTCAATGACCATTGTGATGAAGTGTGGTACTGCAAGTTCTCTCCAGATGGACTTAAACTTGCCACAGGCTCAAAAGATATGTCAGTTATAATTTGGGATGTGGATCCTGTGAGTAACTTTGACAATAAAAAAACTCACATAAATCGTAATTTTTTCCTTTCATTTATGACTTCATTATGTATATAGGAAACATTGCGAGTTACACATAGGAAAACATTGGAAGGGCATACATATGGTGTAGCATCAATTGCATGGAGTCCAGATAGTAGCCATCTGATAGCATGTGGGCCTGAAGATTGCCCAGAATTGTGGTTGTGGAGCGTTGATACACCAGATTGTGAATTACGTGTGAAGCTGTCCCAAAGCACAGAAGATTCTCTGACAGCATGCGCCTGGCATCGTGATTCAAATAAGTTTGTCACGGGAGGTTTGAGAGGACAATTTTATCAATGTGTAAGCATAAAGTTTTCCTTTTTCACTCATTGTTACGAGTAGTTGTGGCTGATCAAAATATTTTCAGGATATGGATGGAAATGTATTGGACTCATGGGAAGGTGTCAGAGTTAAAAGTCTTTTTTGTCGAAGTGATGGAAAAACGGTGTTGGCTGCGGATTCACATCATCGCATCCGTGGCTATAATTTTGACGAATTGAGTGAATTCACAATGTAATTATATATACCTCGATGGCAATTTTAATTTTCATCACTTGGGTCTCGATATAATCATAACTATTTTAATTATTTCAGATTACAAGAGGATCATCCAATCATGTCATTTAGTGTAAACAAAGGAGATCGTCAAGCTTTACTTAACGTTGCTCATCAAGGTGTCCACCTTTGGGATTTACAAGATAGATGTTTAATTAGACGTTTCCAGGGGGTCACTCAGGGGCATTTTACTATTCATAGCTGTTTCGGTGGTGTTAATCAAGATTTTATTGCATCAGGCAGTGAAGGTATGGAAAACAATTGCGCTTATAAATGTGATGCAAGTTTCAGAAGTTTTCATATACTTAATTTTTTCAGATAATAAGGTTTATGTATGGCATATAAAGAAAGAGTTACCTATAGCCACATTAACAGGACACAGTAGAACAGTTAATTGCGTGTCTTGGAATCCTGTTTACCATCAAATGATGGCTTCTGTATCTGATGATTGTACAGTGAGAATATGGGGCCCTAAATCTTCTTCTATAGAAGGTGTGTAAAGTCATTTGTTTATGTTTAGTAAATATTCACGAATAATACTTGATTTAACTTTACTATTGAATCATATTCGAGAATACTTAATGTACGTGATGTACACTTTAACTTGAATAGCAAAATTTAATGAGATCACAAAGAACGGTTTAACTGTAAAAGGTAACATTTTTTTCAGCATCAGAGAACAGCACTTCAAACGGCAGTGGATGGCATGAAATGGTATCGTAGCAAACGTGGTCCCAATCATGTTCCCAAAACCCCGTGGTGTTCAAAAGACTGTCGTGTTGACTATCACTCGAATTCTCCTGCCCTTTAATAATTTCAATATACCTCACTATTACTCCTAAAATTGTGTGATTTCACACATATGAGGAAGTAGCGTGATCAAGAGGTATGTTCACGAATTCAGTTGTCTAGTTAAAAGAAAGTACTGGAAATGATAGAGCAGTCAAGTGATATTTAAATATTGCGACTTCAATGTTCTCGCTCAAGTGAATCGTGATAATATATTATGTGTCTTAATTTACTTACTTTTTTCTTGGCAAAACAATTTCCACTTCATTTGTTTAAAATTTAGAATTCTCGTGGCTCGTAATTTTATAATCAATACTTCATTTTCCATACGTTGATACAGAAAATTCTTTTGCCAGAATATTGGACTGCTGATTATCCGTGATTATTGAGGGAGAGTTGAAGAATATGTTGACAAAATAAAAAAATCTTAGAATTAAGATATGTAATTATTCAAATGGTTTAATACCTTTTTTTAGATATTAATCAAATATATGAATTTCAAGTTTGTACGATAAACTGATTTAGTTTTAAGCTTTGAAGCTTGGCATCAAATTGTTTATTGTGCCAATACTAGATTTCAAGGACACCAAAATTCAAACAAGAGTAATGCATTGTCTCTTCAGAAAAGTAAATATATTTTTTGCATATTCTTATTAACAGTATTTTTTAGTAATTTTACAAGTGATACAATACTTTGATAAATTTGTTCCCATTTGTTGAGACCATTAAAAATAATATGATTAAACAGCGTTTCCACCGTGAAAAATAATTGATTGGGTCTAAAAAAACTGAAGAAAAAAGTAAAAATTATTAGTTTGATTAAAAAAAAGTTTGCAATACAAGCGTTTCATTTTATCATTGCAAACATGTGATGATATTTGGAAAAACGAATCGGTGGATGTGAATTGAGAATTTATGATGATACGTCGATCTTATCGTTTAATGATCTGGTATATTTTCATTGGAAAATATCTCTAAAAATTGAATGTCTTTATATTTGGCCAGAAAATAAAGAAAATTTGAAAACGAGAATTTTTAGGCTTTGCTCGTCTATAGAAGCTTAATGTTTCCAAAAATTTTTATCAAAAAGAATATTTTTTAAATTATGTAATGTTGTAAGTGATCTCAGTGTGGAAAAACTGTTCCATTACTTAGTGGGATAAATATTGTATGATAGATAACGTAGAAGGGATCATTCAATAAACATAGTCAACAAAATTTTAAAATTACGTAAATTGAAACATCATGATAATACAGTAAACCTAAGCTAGGTGGTGATTCATAGTTAAGTCATCAAAAAGATTGCAATTCAAGTAAGAAATGGTAAGAATTTTAGACTCAATTTATGTTTATAGAAATGATTTCATTTAGGGAAACTGTTTCAGAATTTGTTATTAACATAAATTCTGCATTTGTCCTGTTGATAGTTGCACCGAATTCAGAACCTTTATCACCATACTGGAAACAAACTTTGATTTTTTGATGTAGCATTTCATTGTATCATTGAAAATTTTACTTCTTCTGTTTGAAAATATTTCTCTACCTTATTTAAATCAATGATTGATAAATTATAGAAACAGAAAAGTACTTTTATAGATTGAATATAAATGTTGAAAAATGTAATAGATTGAAAAGAGAGCAAAAATCTAATTGAAATGAAAGTCTGATGAGTCTCAGTGCTATCAGTTTTATCTTCATACAGTTTTCTCTTTCCCAAGTCGAATTCACTTCACCTAATGACAAAAATTCAAGCGAAATGCTAATGAGGATTCGAAAAATATACTGGATGCGATAAAGTGGGAATCTTATACAATGAAAAAATCGTATATTTTATGTGCAATAATCATTGAGACAAATGCAATACTCGATTGCATATTTAGACATCTATAGAGGTACATCAATATAACTCGTTATTGTTTGACAAGATAATTTGAACCAGAGCGAGGAAAAATGTACAGAAAAATATTCATGGTGGAAAAATAACGAGAGAAACGCTTATCAAATACAAGTCGATTATACCATAGATGTTTGACTTTCAAGTAATATTATTGTTCAATCATAATGTTGTAATGATTGAAACAAGATGCAATAGTCATTGACTGCTGGATGTACTTTGAGTGCCTTAGCACTTGTCAGTTCCATTACTAATAACAGTTCTGAATCAAATTGACCACTTTTTCGCTCAAAAAAAAATGACCACTAATATCGCATTTCAATCGCTCTTGGTAGAATTTAATTTTTATGACATTCAATTCAATGCATATGAAGTGAAATAAAGTGAATCTTCATATTGATTATTTCTTAGAATAATGTATTGTATAATATAAATATACTGCAACATAGTTGACTTACACAAAGCAATACATCGATGAACACAAATTCATAACATTGGAATTATGGAAAATTTTGTATTGTCAAACTCAAACTCACTTGCATTATCACTGTGAGAAAATGATTTGTAAATCAATTGTCAAACCTTGTCTTTCAAATTGAAATTTGTAAAAAAAAGCTTCATGGTTAAAAACTAGTCGATTGCAATGTATGTTTTTAACAAAGCACAAGATCATACGTAGGTATAATTGTTGTATGTACAGCTATACAAGCCACTTGATTATTGAATAAAATAAAAAATATATATATTATATATGAAATGAAATAGTTAGCGAAAAATCGAACTAATAGAAATTATATTTTTATCACTGGTATGATTGATTGAAATAGTGCCATTCGAAATTCATGAACTTCCTGGAAGATATTAGAAATATTGCTTTTTTAAATCATAAAAACTCGATCCATCGCATTGATTTACACATATTCTTCATTTTCATCACCAGTGTCATATGTTAATAAAATTTTGGTCAACTCGAATTGTTCTATAGTATGTTTGATGTATATTCCATTAATCTTCATAAAAAAAAAAAAAACTAAAATTCAAGATTCATCAGTAAATTGATCATTCATTATTGATTTAAATTTTGGATGATTATATATAGGTTTTTAAAGTTTTGATTTTATCGTATATTAATTAATAAATAAAATAGCGTCCATTCAGACATATGAAGCTCATAGTATATACACGTTGTAACTAATAAATTTTAGTACCCCGCAATATTAGAAAATTGATTGTTATTATTATCGTGACTATTATTCGATTTGTATGAGAGGTGTCAGGTGAGCAGTGATGCTTCGATCTGTAATCACTTTTTTTCCTTTCAAAGGTTATTCTCGCCAAGGGATGTGCCTAAACTATTATACACTCGCGGTAAGTTGTATTGAAACCAACTAGTATCTGTACTTACACTTGATACTGGGTTCAGTACTTTACACTTCATTTGCAAAAGAATAGAGGATAACATTGGAAAGTGCATTATTTTGTCATATTACATATAGATTAGATGAGTTCACTTTAATAGAGACAGAAAAGATCGAGTCAAAAGTACATGTTTGTTTATATAAGAAAAAATGTACATCAAACTCTACCTTGTATTCGCAGTTATAAGAAACACTTCAATTGTTCAAATTCATACGTTGTTTCGTTCATATGTTTTTTCATTCTAAGTCATCTTAATTATTATGTTCGTGGAATTTTTTATAGTTTAATCCAACTTCATAATCAATGATGTACGTTTCAATGATAACATGAAGTGTAACACGATATATATTATTAAACTTGAATCATTATTGGTTTTTTAAGGATACTTATGAAAGATTTATGTAACGTTTGGCTCGCTCTACACGTATTTATTGTATATTGTTACAAGCAGTAAATATGAATTATCTAAATATTTTTTCTCCTTTTCTTTGTAAATATTCTCAGGTTGTTACATTTGTTTTTGTTGTACAACCGTTGAAAAAAATATAAAAACTGCCAACCTTCTTAATTATGTGCTGAATATTTTATGTGAAAATATCACATACGAATATTTTGGGATATAATACGTTCAGTAAAACATGTATCTTTAGAAGCTCTTTCTCGTTCTCTGGCCTTTCGAAATGAACGATATAGATAAAAAAGTTTCAAGGAAATATTGTATAGCATCAATTGTTCCAGTAAATAAGTAGGACAGTGTTCAAATTGCTTACAGTGATGGTGAGTGTACTCTATATGAAATTATAAGAAGTAGCAGAAAACATTATTATAGAATATAATAACAATACTATATTTATATACTTACACGTGATGAAAATTGAGTGCAACAATCGTATCTAAAAAAGTTTTTGTTGTAATGTTGAGAAAAGTAATAGTTTATTTGACCTCTGAAAATGAAAAGAAAATAAAACTTGTAAAGAAACATGATACAACTTGATATATACTGTATAACATATATCTCTTTCGGCCCAGATGATGATAGGCCTTACATATTTCGCTTTGTAAAATATTGCGACGTGTATGTACTAATAATCATATAGTACGCAAATTGTGCAGCGTTTTGTAAAACTTGAATTAACCGTCAATACTATATAGATAGTTGGCAAAAACCAACTTCAATGTATTTGTATTTGTACGATAGATGGAAACAAAAAATTATATAATATGTAAAACGCTTAAACGTATCTGCAGCGTATTTTTCACTCATGCGTTCATCTCCAATACAATGGCGGAAGAGTAAAATACTATTAAAACATCTCAAAAATGCTTCTGTAAGAAGTCAGAAAATCGAACAATATTGATTTATACTTTGAAGAATTAAAAGTAGAAGAACATTTGCAAAATATGCAAGCCTTGAATGACAAAAATATGTTGAGGAAAAGCTGATGCGAAAGTATTTTTTGGTTCATATACTACAGTTTTCAATAAATCACCTTGATTACTCATTGCCTCTTGGTTCTGGTATTCAAGAACATTTCTTTTTCTTCATAAATTCTATTGCGTCTTAGTTTTGTATTAAGAAATTTTCATGAAAATCTCAACATACTATTTATAATTTGATTAGGCATTTATGTTTTTCAAAACTCCGTTTGTAAAGTTTGACATTTTCTCACTGTTTTACATTCTCTAAGTACCCTATTTTTTCACGGAAATACATTCTCCTAATCAGTGCTAGAAAACTCATCTGAAAGTATACTTTATGTTACTTGATACGTAAAACGGCACTTTACGCAGTAGCGCGTTTCTTAAAAAGCTGTTTCACGACAAGAACCGGCTCATGTAGTATTCTAAGATACACAAATCCATTTGATCATATATGATTGTTTATTCAGTTTCTTCTTGAATTTTTGTTTAGGATAACATTTACTTGAACATATTATAAAAAACACTCATGTCTCAGATAGTTTAAGCATTCTCCATTGTTTAAATTATTTCTCCATTTGACTGTAAGTTTTTTTCTTGTCATGATGTGACATGAAGTGCTCTTCGTGACCTGGTCCCCTGTCAGGGTTGAGCAGCTGGGCCTAACTGTGTACTCGTAGGAGATCCCCGCACGAGTAGAGCTGGTCACCCAAGCTCACTGGATACTTGAAGTACTATTACATGTATAATATATTTCCTTCCAATTGTATTGCTTTCTTAATATATATAGTCTCATATCACACTGGTTAAGATCACACCTTAGATTAGAAAAGACACTTCTCATCAGATTCATTAAAGTGACAAAAAATGATTCCAATGATCTTGCAAGGAGCAAGAAAAAAATTCTTCTTATTACTAATATAGCAAGGAATGACTTTTTTCTCAAAAAATATATCACGGTTAAAATATATGCCGATCTAAACTGACTACTAAAAGTCTGCAGTTTCTTGTAATCTACTTCTATACATATACCTTATGATGATGTGTAGTTTGCTTCGCTAGCAGAAACTAAGTTGAATTCGGAGCTGTCAATCCCCGTTTTGAGGCAGTGATTTGTATAAAAAAATGGATCGCCAGCAATAAGAAATAAAATGTTTGAATAAATCAAGAAGTTAATAAATTTTGAGAAATAATAAAGTGAATAATTATGTCATATGAAATGATGCCTTTTCCAAAGAAATAGAGATTCAAGGAAACAGTTTCAGAGATAAACAGATAATTTTAACATGCGTATCAGTTCATTACATTGAAACTGGATAAATATCGTATTGAAAACTGACAGAACCGTTTATATTAATCGGTTTTGAGGATCATTGATCAATCAATTTAATCCACAGTATCATGCTCTGTACTGACTGACAGTTGAATAACAATGAAATTACCAAAGAACCGAAGGTAAGGCGTTGTCAATTGATTTGATAAGTTTGAGTAAACTGATTTACTTTCTATGAGTTTGTGTTCATTTACTTTCAAGTCTAAAACATTTTTTTAGCTATTTACCATGAGAAGGCTATCCTATTATTTTAGTTTCTTAGCTACTAGAACAGGAACTTCATAAATATACTATTATCCAGTTTATCTTGCTCTTGAAACATTGTAAACGGGAAATTTCACGAGCTCGAGTAATTCGACCCCGTTGAATATAATTGTTCACGTATAGCGATATTTGTTCCATTCTTGACTCGACTCTCAAGGAGAAACAAGGAGACAGTGAAAAACCGCTGTATTAAAGTGAAAACACACTGTAAGAAGGTGGGTGAATTATTCACCGGAATCGCAGTGAATTTTCATGAGTTTTAATGCCAAAAATTTACTGCGAAATTTATATAAAAATTTTTGCATTCGACTCATGAAACTCATTACTATTCACTCATTAAAGTTCAAATCCACTTCACTTCCAGTCAACAATTTATTCACCTTCTTACAGTGATTTATCACATTAATACAGCGGTTTTCCACTATAAGCTTTTGAGAGAGTGTCAGGCCTTCGGGTCTCGGATCTTGCTGAAACTTTGCGAGGTGGTTTTTGGGTAGCCAAATTATTTGTTTGGCTACCCGAAAACCATCTCCGAAACCTGAAGGTCTGAAACTCTCGTTGACAGTTTCAGATACAATAATGGCGTTTCAAACAGTGCTCAAACGATTAGGTTAATGCGTCAGGATTCCGTAACATTATATAGATTACATTAAAAAATTTTGAAAAACTTTTGAAAATCCAAATAATTCGATACATACTCTGCAAAACCGATTCTTTGATTCAAGAACGTATGCGCATGTTGCAACTATCCAATTTTACTTGATTTCTAGTTAAATCAAAAGTGTCCGTTTAATAGATGCATTTCTTTCTTTCTCTCCAATTCCACTCCATCTCATTCTAACTGCTTTCTTCATTGAAGTCTTCTATTAAGTCGCTGAACCAAACTCTAGTTGCCCCAGCTCCATAATAGCCCTCTGTCACTTTAGCCTTCACACGTGCTTCTTATGACACGTGCTTTAATTCGCCAAAAGATTTCCGAGCGTGAAATATAGCTCTATTGTGAGGCGAGCTCGGTGGGTTGGTATTTAAGATACCTTTAATCTCACATAAGGTGCCAACTTCAATTAATTATACAATCACTAATCTCGATATATGTCCAATAGAAAAACGTAATATATCTATATTTCATAATATATTATTCACCCGTGTAAAATCGTTCGTTTTACTCACTAGGAACAAAATAGTAAGTACCAATGCGCAATAGTTAACAGATGAAAGACGAGTTACTAGTCTTAAAATTGAAAATTCGATAAGAGTAGAATTCAAATTTTAGTTTGCCTACTCAACTTTTTCATGTGGTGCCCTCCATGGAATTACAGTGAAAATCATAATATCAATGGAAGCAGATAACGAGAATTCTATTGCTTGGACGCGGCATTTGATATAATCGCAAAACATGCTGAACTCAGCAAGAAACATAAGTGTAGCGTCTGCAGCTCAAACGTCTTATTCGTAGCGATAAGAGAGCAATATGTTTCATCTATATCGCTAAGAACACATGCATTTAAGATTGTACTAAATTCTATAGTTGGCGTTGTCTTTGAGCTTTCCAAAAGCAAAAACTGACGTGGTAAATCCCCTTGCCGAAAAGTCTTAATATCAATTATAAGGATCAAGCTTTTTTATTTTCAACAGGATTCTCAAAAATTGTTATTCTACGTGCAAATCGAAAAGGATGATAAAAAGAATGATTCGGAATATTTTAAATCGGCCGAATCAGTTGATATTTTGACCATAGTTGATAACGAACTATTTTCTATTTTCAATATGTTTCGAGAAACCTTTCAATTTAGATTCATCGTAAATAAACTAAATGGATTCACGGAGAAGAAATAAAAACGACTAATCCACACTAAAATTGTCTAACTAACGCACATACTGCAGAAAGTGGTATTTTCGAAAAATGGATATTAATATCGAAATTCCACGTATAATTATAGCAAGATTGTGCCCGAGTCCAACTTATCGGAACCTGCCTAATTCGATCCCGAGCCGAGGCGAGTTATTCGCCAAATTATAAGCCGTCGAATGAGTGTATCGGTGGAAAGCGAGCTGATTGACAAAATGCATATCGGAACGAGCGATCAACACGAAAGGAGGAGGCGTGAATGAGAATTTGGTGGAAAGGGAGCTGCATGCGCGCGAGTCCCCCCGCGCGGCCTTACGTAAGTTCTGAACGCGGCCCCTAATGCTGCGCTGTATACATATACTCGCAGGCTGCAACAGTGGGCGAACTGGCGGCCGAGGCCAGTTTGCAATAGTTCCCGGTGTGCCGCACTTCTCGCGGCGCATCAGAGGCCCGCTGCAGCCCATCGGCGCAGATAGTCCTGCAGCGCGCGCGCACCGCTATACCACCGTCTCTCGGTTCACCTGCACCGATTCTCGATCGGCTGTAGCGCAAGATTCGAAGCTATATATTGTGCAGCCCCGTGTCGCAGCTCGTGTCGTCGGATTAGTTGCCGCGGATCAACGCTTTGGTATACATAGTAGTGCAGTTTTGCCAGCGGGGCATCGCGAGTTCAAAGCAGAATGCTCGCTTCGCTGGAGGCCAGGTGGATTTGAGACGCGTACTCGTCGTGCGTATGCCCACGCGCCCTTAGCATGGACGAAGGCGAGAAGAAGAGAGGGAAAAATCCAAGACAAGGCGCCAGCCGATTGTCCGTCATAACTTTCGCGTAAGATTCACGAAGATCACGAGAGCGATTATCATCGCGTGTATTCCACCGCACTTTAATCGTTTCTTATACAAATCAAAGTCGACGTTTATTTATTATAACACTCATCGGATAAGTCGATTGTGAGATTTATCGTTGATTATTATAATGACGAAGCGTGGGCGATAAAATTTATACTTCGTTATGGCTACTTTCTACTGGCCGTGGCTCGACTCGACACAAAAACTTATGGAAACCTGTTTCAGATGTATCATTAGACCAATAGCTTGCGTGGGAACGGATTTTTGTTGCCCTCCATTATTTTCATTTTGAACTGAAACTCTGAATTCGGCCTACGCACGAGTGAATAACAGCGCAATCGTGATAATAGCACTGGATGCTCAATAATGAGGAATACTCGTAGCTATATATTCGAATTTATCTTTAGTGCTAAACTTAACTGTACATTTCCCGTTACAAAATAGTTCATTTTCCTCTTGTAGCTCATGAGCTTTGATAAATAGTTCTTAGAAATAATGTAGACCACAATACTATGTTTGTATGGTATCATTGTTCCTGAACGATACTGCAAGGAATACGAGTAATAATACATGGATAAAGTTTACTGAGAAATGTTTAATCTAAGAGAATATAGAGAGATATTAAACATTTCGATACCGAACATGAATTATCCTTGGAAAGAATATCTTTCATATTTGAATTGAACCGATCGGTTCATATGATTTTTCAATGTTATACCGAACATTTTCCTCTGAACAGTTTCTCTATTGACGAAATTTCTGTTTCTAAAGCTTATTCAATAATTCAAAATGGAAACTTGTTCGAAGATACAGAATCATTAATTTGGAAGCTATTTCGCAATCATATTTATATCACACAATATAATCCAGTCATGTTTTTTCATTCATTTTTAAATGTCTATCCACCTGTATCAAAAAGTTTCGAAGTAAATGTCCAAGAACAAGTTTTGCCCGCAGCTTAACTTTCAAAAAATCATGATGTAGATCTTGATTAAAATCACGCGACACCACTCTGACAAATACGTATCAAAGCTTGCTCGGTTAATCCTCCTACTTTACCGTATAGAGTCGAAAAAGATTTTTTTGAATCTTTGAAGACCTTCGTATTTTTAGATGGCTCTTCAACACGTTCCTCACTGGGTATCGAAGAGACCTGGATCTGAACGATTTGTATTACTCATTGAGCGAGCACTCGAGCCATAATCTTGGCGAGCGAATTTCAGCCGAGTGGAAGAGAGAGAAACAGAAATGTCAAAATTTAGAGAAGACATGTTCCCCAAGCTTAATGAAAGTTCTGGCAAGATGTTTCGGCAAGGACATCATGTTGGCTGGCTTCGTACAAGCTGCGTTGGAGTTTTTTATAAGGTACCCCACGAGTTTTCGCAAAGAATGAAACTGCATGCTCGTTATTTCATCTCATTTGATTTTCGAGAGATCGACGCGTCGTCTCATCTAAATTCACTCGCGTGGCAAATAAAACTGAGAAAAAATAATGCGACAGATCGTCGCGGCGCATGCAGTTAAATTCTGGCTTATTGCAATTGATAAACGTAATGACGATATAGGAGATACTCAAGAGAACCATATCCAACAGATTATCTAGGCCGTACATCTTATTGCAATTGTTGCACTACTCAAGTGACAGATCAGATATGGCCAAGATTGAAGCGTACTGCTGGGCAGCGGCTCTTGTCGCCGGGGTTTTTATCGACTGTTTCATATGTCATCTTTGTGTCCAAAACCTCATGCACATTGGAATGAAAATACGAGTCGCGTGCTGCTCTCTACTGTATAGAAAAATACTGAGTGTGCCAATCACTTTTACCGAGAATGAAACCAGCGTTGGACAGGTTAATTAATAATCGTATGATTTTTACTAGTCAAATAAAATTTAGAAGCTCTGATCTTTAACATAGTTCTTCTTTAACATAGTTCAGTAACGATTCTTGTATGATTTTATTATGTTCATGAATAATTTATCCACGCTCATGCCAACTTTTCATACTTGCATCTTTATTTTTTTTCAGGTATTGAATCTCTTGAGTAACGACGTGAGCCGATTAGATCATGCAGTATTTTACGTGCATTACATTTGGATGGCTCCTCTACAAGCTTTTCTGGTCTTTTATTTCTTATACAGGGAAGTAAATCTAGCAGCTAGTAGCGGGATTTTATTACAATTGCTTTTCATACCAATACTGGGTAAGTACACATCATTGAATATTACACAGAGGAAAGTAAATGGTAGCACATTAATTTATCTTATGCTTGCCACACTTTCAATATGACATATATTAGCCACGAATAATGAGTATTTCATACTAGTCGACATTGATAGTTTCAATCACTAATATCCTGCACTATTTTTTTCTCTGTGTATTTTTTGCTTGAAATAAAACCGAACAGCGTCACGATGTAATTAGAAATTGCCATGACGCGAGAATTTAGGACTTTTTGGAAGATTAACAAATCGCCTGACTAGCAAATACACGGTCAGGACCGACGAGCGACTCAGGTTGACCAATGAAATCATCAGGGGCATAAGAGCAATCAAGATGTACGCTTGGGAAAAGCCATTCTCGATGCTCGTTGATCAGGCGCGAAAGTAAGCTTTATTACGCTTATTAGAGCAACCTCCGTTATAATGACGGTTCAATTGCACTAATCCGGTCATTTTCTGCTTGTAAAAAATAAAAATTCATCAACATAAAAATCAACAACATGAATGTGACACAGATGAGTGCACTTGAACTTGGTAAGAGAATGAAGGAATATCGGGTAGTTCATTAATGATTACCGTCTTATAGGAAAGAAATGCGCATCATTAAACAACATTCCATAGTGACCGACATGAGCTTGGCATCGGAGTTTTACATTCCAAGGCTATGCATTTTCATAACTGTATTATCCTACGTTATGCTGGGTAACAACGTCAACGCGGAAAAGGTATACGTTATCACTGCGCTATACGATGTTCTGAGAATGAGCATGTATACATTGTTCCCCATGTGTAAGTAGCATCCTATCGTCGAGTGGACGAAATGCATTGTATCAGCAGTTGTCGCCGCAAATTCTGAGCAATGAATGTTTTCAGGCTTGCACGACGTTGCAGAAGCTCTGGTATCAGTGAAACGTCTCCAGAAGTTCATGATGATCGAGGAAGTGCTTTGCTTGTCGCCCGATTTGAATCACGCCACAAAGACCAACACCGAAAGCTCCAACGAGCCCGCGATCGCGCTGAAAAATCTAACTGCTCAGTGGACTCCGACGAGTAAGATCCTGGAAGGCATCAACCTTGCGATTCGTGAGAAAACATTGACCGCGGTGGTGGGTCAGGTCGGATCGGGTAAAACAAGTCTCCTGCACGCTATCCTCGAAGAGCTACCCTACACCACCGGGGAATCGAGAGTAAACGGCTCGATATCGTACGCTGCCCAGGAGCCATGGATCTTCACGGCGAGCGTGAAGCAGAACATAGTATTCGGCAGACCTCTGCATTTGTCGCGCTACGAAAGAGTCATCGACGTTTGCCAGTTGAGGCAAGACCTCGACATGTTTCCGCACGGCGACGCTACGATGATCGGTGAGAAGGGAATAAACTTGAGTGGCGGACAATGCGCTCGTTTGAATCTAGCGCGAGCAATTTATCGCGACACTGACATTTATCTGTTGGATGATCCGCTTTCGGCGGTCGACGCCGTCGTCGGGCGAAAAATCTTCGAGGATTGCATCAAAACGTATCTCAAGGACAAGACTGTGATATTAGTTACGCATCAATTTCAGTATTTGGAGCAAGTAGACAGAGTCGTGGTCCTGAACAATGGCTCCGTCGAGGCAGACGGGACTCTGAAGGAGTTGCAGAATTCCGGAGTCAACTTGGTACAAGTCATGAAGATCGCGAACGACTTTGATGAGGCGAAGGTGGCGCGGACGATCCGACGCAAGTCCATATCCGACGATGATCTTCCACTCGGCCCGGGCGAGAAAGACGAAAATGTGACGGAGAAAAAAGCCGGAGGAAACATCTCCGCAAAGACTTACACGTCCTATTTTTTAGCTAGTAAAAACATGCCTCTGGTCGTCCTTGTGACATTTGCTAGTTTACTGCATCAGCTGGCAGCCAGCGGAGGAGATTATTTCCTCGCGTTTTGGGTCAACGCCGAAGAGAACGTAACAATGACGAACAACAAAATCTGTACGCAACACGTGTGCACTAACCGAGACTCGTACATATACTTTTACGGAGGAATCACCATTGCTACTATAGTCTTTTGTCTATTGCAGTCCTGGACATTTTTCGAAATGAGCATGAGGATAGCGAACAACTTGCATGCAAAAATGTTCACCAGTGTCATCTCTACCACCATCGATTTTTTCAGCTCCAATCCTCTGGGTCGCATATTGAACAGGTAATAACATCCATTCCGCGATATTTCATGATTAAGTTTAACAGTATCAAATTCACAACTACTATTCTCGAACCAGATTCTCTAAAGACATGAGTATTGTTGACACGGAAGTGTCACGGGCTATGATTGATGTCATTCAGAATGCCATACATATAGCCGCTGCCTTTGGTGTAGTCATCAGTGTGAATCCTTGGCTCGTGATTCCCGCCGCATTCGTGGGCTTTTCCTTCTATTTTGCTTCATTATTCTTCATCAAAACTACTCGCAGCATCAAACGTTTGGAGGCTATAAGTTTGTCATCGTCAAATCTTCTTTCCAATGTATCATTTCCGACAACACTATTTTTTAGATCTATTCAAATTCATTTTCAGCAAGGTCGCCCGTCTTCAGTCACGTCACCGACAGTCTCCAAGGTTTGACCACAATAAGGGCACTCAGAGCGAAGGAAATTCTGATCGACGAGTTTGACGACCATCAAGATTTACATTCATCGGCGTGCTTCATATTTTTCTCCGGCTCTCGAGGACTTGGGATGTATTTAGATTTGTTTTGTTCCTTCTTTCTAACTTGTGTCTTGGTCACTTTGATGTCGTTAGATAAGACCACATTAGTTGGAGACATTGGCTTAGCGATAACTCAATGCATGCTCCTCATTAATACTCTGCAATGGGGTGTGAGGCAATTTGCCGAGCTTGAAAATCAAATGACTTCAGTCGAGCGCGTTATGGAATATTCCACGTTGTCGTCCGAAGCCTACTTTCCAAATATGTGGGATGAGAATCGAAAGGAGGCTATTTCAAATGTGTCAGAAAGTAGTCCTTTGATTATCAGCACGCAAACACATCCAGCTTGGCCGAATGAAGGACAAATTGAATTCAAGAATGTATCGGTAAAATATGACAAGCAAGGTTCAACAATTTTGAAAGACTTGAATTTCATCATCCATCCACGAGAAAAAATAGGTATAGTTGGTCGAACCGGTGCAGGGAAGTCTTCCCTCATTAATGCTCTCTTTAGATTAGCCTTCATCGAAGGTGATATATTCATCGATGAAGTACCAATTAGTTCACTTGGTCTACGCGAGCTTCGTTCAAAGGTATAAACATACATCTACGAGAGAAATAATTATGAATTAATTAATTAATCACGTGATATATGTTCAAAGATCAGCATAATACCACAAGAGCCGATCTTATTTACGGGCAGTCTGCGTAAAAATCTAGATCCATTCGGTGAGCACTCAAATGATGATTTGATTCAAGCTCTAAAGTATGTTGGCATGAATCGTCACTTAGACCAAAAGGTGGCCGAAGGTGGCTCAAACTTTAGTGTTGGTCAGAGGCAACTTTTATGCCTCGCACGTGCCATTGTGCGTAAGAATAAAATTTTAGTTCTGGACGAGGCAACCGCTAATGTTGACCCTTGTACAGACGATCTCATTCAGAAGACTGTAAAGAAAAAATTTGAAGATTGCACAATATTAACGATTGCTCATAGACTGCATACGGTTATCGACAGTGACCGGATCATTGTTATGGATTCGGGTTTCGTATCGGTAAGTTCATTTTATGAATGTGAAATTGAAGAGTATAGACATTGAATCATAATCCGGAATTAGTACTTGCTCATGGAAGTGTTGTTTATTAGGAATTTGACCACCCGTATCTGTTGTTGACTGAGAAAAAAGGACTTCTATATGAAATTGTCCAACAATCAGGCACAGGAGTGTCTCAACATCTTTTGGGGATAGCAAAAGACGTGAGTATTTAACGTAACCATTAAATACCATGCTACCGTGAATAACTCATGTTGATGTGAACCTTTTCTTTTAGAGCTTCGAGAAAAAAAGTCAGGAAGATAAAAAAGATATAGAAATTTCTTAAGAGAGATGTCATCTAGAAGTCTACGACTTTAAGCACAATTTTTTTGTTATGTCTATTCCTTATTACAATAAAAGCATTAATTTTCAATAAAAACAATCAAATTGTTATCTAAAACTATGGACTAGAGGAAACATTGTCTATATTCTTCATTTGCAAAATTATCTCAAATACAAATTTTTCGAATATTCAAGAGTAAATTGGTGAAAGAAATAGTGAGTTTTGGCTTCAATAACAAATATTAGAAACAATCATTCAAATAAATGTTTATTTTGGAAAAATAATCCAACAAAATGTCTAAATTCTCTAAAATAATCATCTTATACGTATTCCACCCTATATAAAAAATATAGGAACGCAAATAAGTAGTTATAAAATAGTTCTACAGTAAATCTTACATTCATGAAGGTATTTATCTCAATTTACAAAATACCCTCTGAGAATTTCTTCCATCAGAAAAGATTTTCCGTTTTTGGAAGAATACCGAAAAGTAAATTTTTAAATTTTCTGTTTTTCTTCCTTTTGAATCGCTATCATTCGACTTTCGAATTTCCATAAATTTATTAAAACGTCTGAAATTCACCTTTATATGAATATCTCAATGCCCAGTCATTTCATATTGACACTTCAACATTCATTTTGATTTGGTGTCCTGCAGATGAGATTAGAAAATTAAGAATAACCTGACAGTAGTGTCTATTTATGATCCTTTTTTGAATCATTATAAAATAACGCTAAAGTTGAATTTTTTTGAAAATAGTACATCTAGATAGTAGTGCAAAATAGGTGATACGTGCTTGAAGTTTGTTTTCCAAGCAGAGCGAGCTGGACCCAAGTGACGATCCAAGATCAGAAACATACGAGTCGAGAAACATCTTTCACTCATGTATCGAACATTATTTTTTCAAAAAAAAAAAATTTTTTCAAAAAAAAAAAATTAATAACAGCACGTCATTAAGTAAATGTAACTTCAAACAAGCGCACTGATTACATCTAGAATCCATTAATCGGCAATAGTTCTTTTTATAATTATTATTAAATTTTATTCTAAAAATATTTTGATCGTTTCAAACTAACAATACGTTGATTTTCTATAATCTCCCATGCAGAGCCGCAGTTATTTATTATTTAGATGGAGATAATAAATATTTGTGATGTATCCAAGCACTTCAATTTCTCAGACCATAAGTAAGCTCAACATTGGAGTTACTTTCGCCATAATTCTACAATTGAGAAGAGTCAGTATTTTATTTTCGAAGCGTAAAATACATCCATCCAATATGGCTAACTTTTTCCACGTAAGTTTGTAAGTAAAATCAGTTTGTGTTGTATAATTTTTTTGTAAAAATAGTTAAAATTGTATTTTTGTTTGTCCACAATTTTAGTCAAAATATTAAGACTTTTTCAAAGGAACGTATCATTTACATTCTTGAAAGAATACACTCCTGTGGATATCACAAATTTTGAATACAATTAATAAATACCTTAACAATATTCCTATTCCAATTACAATAAAGCTGTTTGATAATGTTAAAATTATCTTTCAAACATTGTAATATGGAGAATTGATTGTATATTATAATAATGAAGTAAAATCGTTCGTCCATAAAAATTAGTAAGCGTAAATACTGTACTGCCTCATTTGAAATCGAGCACATTTCCAATGCATGAATTTTTTATAACATTATTGACGAATTTCGTCTAATTGAAAATATATGTATGATCGTGTTTCTCGTATCCAGAGAATTGCGTAGACTTATATTCTTCATGAAAACAATGGAGCTGTACCCATATGTGACCCAATATTATATAAAACTACATGTTTTTATAAAGATATCATTCGCAATTAAAACAAGCGAATTGTCAAAATTATCACTGTAGCGGAAATATTTATATAAAAAATTGTAGCCTCGTATTTCAACATATACATATTTGGATGAATACTTTCATAACGTAGTTTATATTTATGAATTTATTTCGTTGAGTGATACCTTCTCATCTGTCAACAAAAGATATTGAGATGAAAAGAACTAAAATTATAACAGACCTTCTTACTTCTGCCAATTTGATAACAAATTTGAAAGTTGATTGTGTATTCAGTCAAAAGTACCTTATGTGATAAATATTTGCATTTAAGCGCTCAACATGAATCATTCTCGATACTACAAAAATAAATCTATGTCATGTCTAATTGGAACGAAACGTCTTTTCTCGGCACTTTTAACGTCCCCAGTAAGTATATACACATAAAATCATTATAGAGTATTGGTGCAATTATATCCGTTTAGTGTGAAAAGAAGGGAACGATAAGAATAAACATATTCTTGATTTTTCCATGGACAATGACGATAAATATAACTATTATGGTCCATCAAATTCATAGCAACACTAAAGAAAAATGTGCACCCAGCACAAGTTACAAATTCAGGAGTTACATACTTTGATTTCATCAATTTTCAAAAATGTTTTAGTACGATTAAACTTTTTATGAAACCAAATAGTACAAGAAAATGAACTATGAATTCAATTCGCATGAATGTTAGATAATTCATATGGATGTGCACAGAGAAAAATGCAAAAAATACGCATTTAGTCTTCGGATGCCAAAAATGACACTTAATTGGAGCTTCCGTCACTTTTCAACGCTGTTAGGAATACATTAATTGGTTCAACTCAATTCCATTTTTACTAATAAAGTTTTTTGACAAATTCTCTACTTTTATAGACTTAAGTTATAGCATATTCATGTTAAGAAATCGCATTGTACATTACATAGGTAGTGGAAATTTAACCAATCTGCACTACGATCTAATTCATCTCTTCATATTTGAGCTAATTGGAAATCAATGCGAAGAAATTAAATTCAGCTCTAAAATTTCTCCGGAACTTAATTAGAAATCTTTTTCATTACGATGCAGATCAGATTAAATAACCATTTGATTCAGTTCTAGATGATGATGCACATATATATACGGTATAAACATTCGAAAAACGATATGCACACAATAAAATTTGTACCTCACAATCGCAGAATCACTAACGAATGGTATATAAAAAAAATGTATATAAACTAAACAAAGTATAGGATCTCCAACTCAATGTAGAGGTAGGTTCTGCTTTCAATAATTTTTCTGTTTATGTCCGTGAGATTCATGAATCATCTTTTCATGAATCTTGAATAATATAAGGTGTTATTCTCTTCCAAATAAATGGCAGTAAGGACATTTAAAGTATTGAAGATAAAATTAATCAATTCTGTTATAATCACATGGTGATTTTAGACTCCTCATTTATCGAGCTTGATAATGTAGGCCTCTCCAGGTGGTATCGTCAATTCTTTAAAATATATGATCTGGTTCAATTTTTGTTCAAGTCCAACTATGATATAGCCTCCGTAATAAAGCGACGACAAATCTTTAGTTTGAGTATGCATGCCAAGATTCGCTACGTAAACGTAAGTATTCCGGCGAGGATACCACCTCTCAATCACGATCATTTCATCAGTGGTGTATCTATAAAAAAATGTGTTCCAAATGTATGAATAAGTAAGTTCAATTCCTTATAAGTTCACTAAAAATAATAAAATGCAGAGTACATGAACTCATAAAGAGTAAAATAATGCATGAATTTGTAAAATACTTTTTCGTCACAGCGGGAGAAAAGTGTCATTTTTCCTCCTTGGCTTCCCTCAAAGAATAGCCCTTTTCCTCCACTGGAGACGAAGAATAGTATGTGCACTTCTCTCATCTATACGCTATTTTGATACACGCAAACTTATAAGCGTTTTGCGTGTCGAAATCGCCTAACCTCGCTCAGGTACGCATAATGTACCATCGTGACAAACAATAAACAACAATGGATACTCGAAGATATTGCGAGAATAATTGTGTAAGCAACTCACCGGACATCTCCATTTGCTAATGCTTCCTTATTTTTAATGACAGCCTTCACATGGATTGGTATTGTTTCAGAACGCAGCTCCCACATCTTGGGTACCAATCCAATCAAATTCGTGGCTACTGGTCTAGCAGATTCTTCGATCCAAGGTGCTACATCCTTAGAGAAAGACTTGTCATCGACTTCTAGGCTGTCCCAACGCATGGGCACCAATTGACTCTGGGATGCAAGATCCTGATGAGTGGCGGCATTGAGCATTCCAATCTACAAGAGTGATCCAAAAAATATTGGTCTTAATAACTGTTTAAAGATTAAAAAAAATAGATTGGATGATCAGTATTGTTATTTTACCTCGTCCCCGTAGAAAATGCTAGATGTTCCTGGTAGCATCATTCCCATCATCGCAATGGCTACACTAGCATTGCTAACTTTCAAAGATGAAGCTAGTCGTGGGGTATCAACACTTCCGCTAGACCAGTGGACCCATGGGTAACCAGCTTTTTGGAATAGCAAACCCTTAAGTATTCCCGAAACCTGCGCCCTAATATGTCTAGTTCCATTGACTACATCCAAAGTCACGTCGACCAGATTGATCCTATTTAAAATTGCATTTTTAGCAATTTCCGAAGCATTTTCTAAAGCTTTTTCATTGCATATCAGGATCTTTTGAGGCCCAATTATTGACTTCCAGTCCCTCAGGGAAAAGACAAAGTTCGGATCGTGCGTGTAATATTCCAACCCTTTCAAATAAAAGCCATCGACTCCCAGGCTGTTCCAAAATCTGATTGCTTCGGTAACGACATCTTCATTGATCGGATCTTGAGTGATTCGACTCGTTGAACCTGTGCCTTTCATTCTGATATCCGCTTGGGCAGGAGCCGATAGAAGTGTCTCCATTGTTTCACTTTGTGGTGGCAATGAACTCATGATTTCTTCACGCTTATGACGCTCGGTGGAATTTACTCTTCCAGATCTCTCCAAGGTCTTCACAAACGGATGAATTGGGAGGTCTAAGATGATCATCATGTTTCTATTGTGAATTTCTGCTACCAAGTCGTTGAAATCGCGGAGGGTACCGAGATTTGGGTCTATGTCAATCAAGCTCTGAATATCTTTATAGCGATGAGGATATTGTTGCGACTTGAATATAGAATTCAGCCGGACACCTTTGACTCCGAGGTTTTCTAGATAGTCGAGTCGATATTTGATACCTCTCAAGTCACCAATTCCATCATTTTTATAGGAGTCTTGGAACGAGGCAGGGAATATTTCATAAAAAAGGCTACCTTGCCACCATTCCATTGAGGGATCACATCTGTGGTAAAACAAATTTTCAGTTACGATTGAGAATGAAATCTTTTAAAATTCGAAAATTACCTTTTAGGCATCGTTGCGATGAGTCCAACAGCTAGTGCTATGCAACCAGCAAATATTGATACGAACGACCAAAAAAACGTTTTTCGTATTACTGACCAATTCCAACTCATGAAACTGTAATTTTTTGGGGGTTTCGGTACAACCAATTGTATGCCAGTGATTGATGGCTTACCTCCATTTTCTTGGTTATAAAACTAAAAATATTATAATTCATTCAATATTCATGTTACTTTCATGTATACGCATTGATTTCAAAGACTGTCTGGTGTAACAATTGTGCTTTCACAAATCCAAAAAATAAATATCAGAAAAACTGATTTTAATTTACTTCAATTTTTATTTCTTCACTCCAATAGTTTGCGTAACTTCGATGATTTTCTTTGAATAATATCTTTGCATATGAGGAAAGATATTTTTTAAAGAAAATAAATCATATTTTGATGATGATGTAAAAAAAATAGTCTTCAAGCTGAGCGAATCTAAGTAAAGCAATAACTATATTGACTAATATTCGTCAGGCTTATTAGGCACAAAGTTATTTTTGAAGTGCAGGGAATGTTTTTTTTTTGTAATTTCATATGATCTGTAAGGCGTGTATGATCAATTCTCATAAATTTTGAGATTATATGCTATTCAATTGAAAAGTGAGTTAGACAAATTCGGGAATAAGCTTTTTGACCATGAAACCGCAAATATAATTACCAAAATGAAAAGCGATAAATGACGGAACAAAAAATGTTGAGTTGGAAGATTTTTTGTCTAGAGAAAATTTGATATATACATTTTGTGCGTCAGTATACAAAAATGTTAGACATGAGGAATGAATTAGTTGATTCAGCAGAATGAGCCTATTGTGTGAAATATATACTGAAAATCCTCTCACCAAAGCCTGTGCATCCGGAGCTAAATGATTGTATGCAGTATTTAATTGAGTGAGTAGCTGAGTACAAACTGGTTCATTTGTGTCACTGCTGCTACCACTGGTGCTGCTTGTTTCCATCATAGGATCTCGCGAACTAGGTTCTAATTAAAAATACGGAATATTAATGAAGTAATTATAAAAATCCATTTAAATATCAACATAAATCAAAATATTGTCTTTTGGTTTTAAAATTATCCAACAAAATTAGTCATAATCCATAAGAAATAATAGACAATTTTTATCAAAAACATTTTTGGTAACCACTTCTGCGTATAGTGACGATGAATTCGCCTCTCGCGGTCTCCTATTTATTCCGACAAATGGCAGAGCACTTAAAATTCCCTAAATTGAACCGTAAGCGTCACAATTGACTCAAACGAGCTATCAATTAAACGTTGAATCTCTTACTAGTTTGAATTAATTGTTTGAGTCACAAGAGCTTTGAATTACACACTGGTGTCTCAATCTCAATTGATTTTAGATTCAATTAATATTGATTTTGTCATGATTCGAACTATTTTCACAGCATATTTTAAATAAAAAAAAAACGTAAGTTTAATTCTAAATCTCATGAAAAGATGAAGTATGAAGATTTCAGAGTATGCTAGTGAATATTACATCTTTAATTCTCATATGACTGATAAAATTATAAAATGGAATTTGAGCTCGGTTGTGATAAGCTCATGAAAGCTTTGGTTACACGAGGTGTCATAACATCCCTTCAAATTCAATTCAACTCTGTCTATGAATGCAGAAATTATCTTATAAATTCAGCGCACTTTCGAATTGGGACAGCTAAAAAATTTACACTACAAATCAATAATCATCGAAAGGGTAGTATCATTAATGATCGACATTTTTTAAACATGTATAAACTATGAAATTTCGCTAACTACTCTTCAAACTAACGAACGATCACAAAACTGGCCGATTGACGTAAGCAAAAACGAGTGGAAGTCAATTTGCAACGTTGCCAAGAAAAAAAAAGACGAAGTAGTCAATAGACATCCACTTACCATCGTTCATGGATTTTAGCGAGCTGTTGACGATGTTCAAAAAAGCAAGGCCATCTTCACAGTTGATATTGTTCAAAGTTTGATCCAGTTCGGGGGGACTGTCGTTGCGAGCTTTGTAAATCGGCAAGTCGCTGAGAGAATTTGGCGCTTCATCAGGTGGCGGACTCGGGGTCAGAAGGGGACAGTCCGATGTTTCCTCGTCCTTTGTTATGCATTGTACAAATTGTGTTTAGAATTTATGCAATTTCGAAATGAGTCGTTGCCGATGATGATTCAACCATGTTAGGTCGGGAACGTTGTCGGAAAATCATATTGTTAGACTGACTCATTTGTGATTTATGATCTTTGGAAGAATTTTCCGAAAGATGAAAATAAAAATTCTGACACGACGTAGAATCTTTCGTAACCGCTGTATCACCGTCGAAAAAAATCAACAATGCATGTCATTCAAAATAATTGTCAGTTCCAGTCGAATTAGAAAAAAATCACTGCCAGTGATATTACATTCGATTCTCGTATAAATACAATAGAAAAGAAGACATTCAATTTAGAATACGTCTGTTGCTTTATAATTTATCGTGAACAGTTCCTCCTATCTCGAATAGACTGCTTCTACGTCTATGAATGACAATCTCGAATGTGCATATAGGTATATGATTATAATGTGTATAAATTGAGACACATGCGGGGATTGAATATCAGCCAAATAGAAGTTGACGCGCGGTAAAAAATGAAAGATCGATGACACTTTATGAAATAATGCAAGTGAAATGTATACGTATATACGGACCTGTTGATCTCGCTGAGCTAGAGGTTGTGAACCTGTAGACGATGAAATTTCGTTCGGCAGGACCGCCGACAAACGTCGGCTCGGCTTTTGGATATTCATTTCGGCTCCTCAGGCGTCGCCAACTTTAGCCTCACTCGCGCGATTTCACTTGTTTTTCGGTACGGCTAATCCTGTGGACATAACGTGGTGACGTAAAATACGACGTACGCGCTGAACTGGAATTTATTCAAGGAGATTTACGCGTTCGATCGGGTGCGGGGCCGAGCGAATCGCGCGGTGCGCGTTATCGTTTCCCGAATTCCACATGGAACGAGTCGGGTCGCTTGGCCTCTCTCCAATTCAAACTCGCGGAGAATCTTTCGAGTTTTTATATTTTCCCCGTAGTATTTATACTGAGCCGTCGTTTGTCCAGCTCGCGTGAGAGTACAAATAGTTCACTCGGCCGAGATGAGTTAAATCTTTGCCACACGTGGCGCAAAGCTACCTATTCACTCTGTACAGTTGTACGAAATCGTCGCGGAACGCGACGAACGAAGGAAGCCCTTCAGTTGTGCGCGACGACGACGAGCCCGAGCGAAATATCAAATGATCGATCTAGCGAACGACTGGCACGGTATGAGATCGAGGTGTCCGCAAGGAGCCAGCGGCGGCGGCGGCGGCGCCAATAGTCGTTGTCGATTGCGTCAGAAGCCGGTACAACACTACGTTATAGTCCAGAGAGCGAACGCGCGGTGGAGGTGGAGGAGGAGGAGGAGGACGAAGGGGGGAACGTGACTCGCGCACTCGAATATACCCGCGGCGGGGTTTCGCTGGCGACTGCGGCACTTGGCACCGAGTTTTCGGAGCGCCGCGCGAGCAGAGGCTGCTGTGGGCGATCGGGGGCACGTGACAGCGCGAGGCACGTGAGGACGCGCACTTACGTGCTGCTGCAGCAGTCGGCTCGCGACTCGGAGGCCCATGTGCGGGGCGGCAGCCGCCCTCTGGCTCGGCAGAGACCCGCTGCGGGTGTATATTTAGCGGCGCGCTCTGCTCGCCTTCTCGGGCCGGACTGGCCGCCCGCCCGCAAGCGCGCGCGCAAGCTCGAGCTTTTTCCCAGTTGTGTATAACGCAGTTAGCCGCGTATATATATCGAGGCCGATCCCGCAGCCCCTCGATCAATGTATGTATCGCGGCGCGCCGAGTGGCAGCGACGCGCGCGCCACTGTACAGGGAGCGGCCTGGCCGACGCTCGTTTTACCCATCGCCCCATCTGACAGCTTACAGGGGCAGCTTGTACGCGGCGCTGCGCAGCGAGCGCAAGCTCCAAATAGCTCGGCCGAGCTTTCGACACTTCTATTTGTGTGATTTCGTTCGAGCGACGCGGGGCTCGGATAAATTTATCGACATTTCCGGCTGCTCGATATATTTTTTTTTTTTTGCCATCGACACATCGAACCATGCGAATGGATCGACAAATATATATGACAACGTCTGCTCTGCTGAGTAATATTTTTCCAATTCTTTCTTGTTTTTTTTTTCCTATTGGGAAATAATCGGATTTCCGTTGTTGGCGAGCTGGGGAAAGATTTTTTCGTCGCAGCTCACAGTCGTCGGGAAACAATCTGTCAAATTTTGTTAAACAAGTTTAATCGTGGCCGCGTTCCGACAACAGTTGGAAGGAAAATTTCCACCACGGCGATTTCTTACTCGTAATCGGAAGTTTCCAATATGGTGCTTCTTGCATTATCAAAGCAATAACTCACCAGGCTTTATATGTTATTTGAAAGGAGGTGAAGGGAAAAGGTATCGATAATTGCGAATTCGATAATTGCGAACGAATGGAGAAAAACACCGTTTATTAATCACGAGAGCTAGTAGCTCCGGTTCGACGTAAGAAGACTTTTTTTTATGCTTTATCGGCATCGAAGAGATGCAATGAATATACACGGCTTAAATTTTCATTCGAATACGTATGTATGTATGCAATAGGCGATCGCCTCCCCGGAGAATCGAAAATCCAAATGAAAAGGTCAAACGAGCAGAAGTGATTTGAGCATCACGAGCATCAACAATCAAATTGCTCCTCGTAACAAAATCGCGTATGAATATAAAAAGACTGTTATGTAATTATCGCAATCGAGTTTTGTAACATGCACGAGCGATCGTTCACTCGAAACGCGTATATACGTCAGCTTATCGAAATTTTGAGTAAGAGAGAGAGAGAGAGTGGGAGAAAAAAGAAGCACGAGCGACTCATTCATTCGGATCTGTATAAGCACATACATTTACGCAGAGTCACTCTCTCGTCGAATTTTCGCGTACTTCGGGGCGTTATTATCGGGCGGCTCGGCGGTATCGGTCGCGGTCACCGGAAAAACTCTCCTCCGCTTTCCACGGATGCGTCGGCAGAATAAACAGCTCGCGGCGGCGCTTATCTCGCTGCAGCTTTTGACCCGGGGGCCCATCCCCACCCCCGGGGGCTGACGCGCGACGCGGTGGGCCACACGGGTATACTGCGTGCGCGTCGTTGGCCGCGTGTGAAAATCCCACCGACGATATTCTGTATATACGTATATACGAGTGTTTGCATGTTGTGTCGGGCGGTCTCGCTATCGGTTTGCGCGCGCCGCCGCCGCCGCCGCCGATGCAGATAATGACGGATGATCTTTGCTCCGCGGCGGCTCCTTCGCGCCGCGCACACGGCCCGTGCAACTCGAGCTTTCGCTCTATGCGCTCGCGAGGCCGCCGCTTCCCTCCCATTGTTCCCGAGCGCGCGGGTGAAGGCTCCGAGGAGCCCGTCGCAGCTGCAACCCGAGCTTCCGCAACGCGCGACACGGCAAACTACCCGATATACCCGTGCGATTCGTGAGGAAATGTAGCTGAGGCTATCCAACGGTAATTACTCTAATCTCCTCTAATAACAATTCCGCAGTACGCTTTCGAACTGCGCATTCGACGTAGTTTATACGTTTCACCCGTGGAAATTGCGATTAGCCTTTCGAGATGAAAAATCGGGTTGGAAGTTTGGCATCGGCCAGTGTGTCGATTTTTACCGTTGGTCCAAACTCAATCTTGAGCCGACGTAGAGCCGAATCGGAGTAATCTGTAAATTGAATTCGACGCGTGAAAATTTTCACACTCGTGGGCATTCGTATAGCCAGTGGTTAGGCGCGTCGAGCGAGCGGAGCTTTGAATTCATTCGAATCGCGGCTGGCGACAGGAGATATATTTGACGAAAACTTCCAACTTTTGACCGAAGCTCGTCACATCCGGCAAGGAGGACCGAACAAGCGATCTGTTGCCCCCGAGTCGGCGAGTCGTTGAGGATCCGTTCGCGCTCGGCGTTATCAAGGGATCGTAACTATCGTGGCTGGCAATTTACATGGATTCCGAGCTGCGGATCAGCGGCGCAGTTGAGCGACGACGACGACGACGACGGCAGCAGCTGCAGCCGAACAGCAGCAGCAACAGCAGCAACAGCAACAGCGGGTCCGCGACACAGCAGCAGCAGCAGCTTCCGACGGCTCTCGGCGACCGATGGCTCTCGACTTCTTCGCTGGCTGCCTCGGAGGTGAGTGACGGCCCCCGTCTATTCGCTACCAAAAACTAACCCAGCTTATCTCCACTATCTGCCCTCGTGATCATCTTGTGGGGCAGCCACGCCATTGTCTCTCTCTCTCTCTTTCTCTTTATTTTTCTCTTTCTCTCGCTCAAGGTCAAACGACCCGCAAACTCTCCATTTCTCTAATGTCGTCTCTTCTGGTTTTTTTTTTACTTTTCCGCTGCATCGGCAGGCTGCGCAGGTGTTGTGGTTGGACATCCTTTTGATACCGTCAAGGTTCACATTCAGACGCAAGACCACCGGAACCCAAAGTACCGGGGCACATGGCACTGCTTCCGTACCATCATTGCCCGCGAGTCGGTGAGTTTCTTCCATAAATATCTTATACACCAAGATTATTCGAGATAGTTTACGTAAGTTTTTTATTTGATATCTTCGCACTAATCTCCGACATGTACCGCACAGTTTTTTTTCACGACATTCCACGTTTTCGCGTTCGATCGTTTATTTTGTATCCCATCCGCGTACAGATAATTTTGTGAAAATCACCGAGGCTCCCGAACAAACAACAATGCATCGGTTCGTCGTCGTATTCTCCGCAGTGTATACACGATAATCCATTGTTCGGTCGCGCGGGGCTTGGCCACGTGCATACGTAGTCGGAGCTTCGAACGAGATAACACTCGAGAATATACGCACATCCATAACACAAGGAGGGGTTGGCGGGTAAACTTTCGGGGAGAGTAACGGAAGTGAACGTTGTGTCGACAGGTGTCGGGGCTATACCGGGGGATGTCGTCGCCGATGGCGGGGGTCGCGCTGGTCAACGCCATAGTGTTCGGCGTGTACGGCTGCACGGAGCGGCTGCTGCGCGAGCGGGGCTGGGACGGCTCGCAGCTGAGCGGTCACTTCCTGGCGGGCGTCTCGGCGGGCATCGCCCAGGCGCCGGTGTGCAGCCCGATCGAGCTGGCGAAGACGCGGCTGCAGGTCGGGGGGCCGGGGCCCGCAGCCGGGCCCCTCGGCTGCCTCCGCCAGATCCACCGGGCCCAGGGGGTGCGCGGCCTGTTCCGCGGCCTCGGGCCGACCCTGCTGCGCGAGGCCCCCGGCTACGGGGTGTACTTCGCGACGTACGAGGCCCTGACGCGCACGGCCGAGCGGCCCGTCTCCACGGGGCACATGCTGCTCGCCGGAGGCCTGGCCGGCTGCGCCTCCTGGGTCGCCTCCTACCCGGTCGACGTGCTCAAGTCCCGGCTGCAGGCGGACACGGCCGCGAGGTACACGGGGGCCCTCGACTGCCTGCGCCAGTCGCTGCGCGCCGAGGGGGTCGGCTGCCTGTTCCGGGGCCTCGGCTCCGCGGTGCTGCGCGCCTTCCCCACCAACGCCGCGACCTTCGCCGTCGTCACGTGGACCATGAGGCTGCTGGGCCGGCCCGCCCCGGCGCCCGCCACCTCCTGGGCCGCCCTCGACCGCTACTTCGACGAGGCCCAGCACTTTGAGTGGGCCGTCGAGATGCACTGTCACTGAGACACCCCCCCACCCCCATATACCTATACTTTTGTATATTTTTGTACATTGTTCCGCATGTAAGATGTGTAGCCGTAGCTTTTAGCCTTAAATGCGATCAGAAGGAGAGAAGAAAAAATTATACATATATATATTCTCATACACATCCGTGTCGACACTTATTCCGATTATTGTACATTATACATGTATGCAATTGTTCATCCCGCAACTCCTTTTTTTCATGCGTGTGTATACACACGTGTGTATCATCAATATACGCTCGCGCGATCGATTAGTCGAAATTCGAATGTCAGCGGGCTCGCGCAATATGGCAGTCCTGGACTGAGCGGCGGACATGTAAGATCCCAGTAGCTGCCAGAGGCGGCGCCAATTCGTGTTTTTTTACAGAAAATTCCCGGCCCCGTTTTTCACCCTCGTCAAAATCCGGCCTGTCCAACTCCCGCGCAACCCGAACGATGACCGACCACCTAAATTAACCGTTGAACAACCAAGCTAAATCCCCGCGCCAACAACAACATCCACGCGTACGGCCACGAGGTTAGACACGCACCAGCGTTTGTTTACATTTTCATGCCCGCACTATTATATACACATATACATATATTTATTTTTTTTTTATACCGTTTTTATACCGTTGAATCCGATTATATACCCCGTAGGGCATGTATCGGATTGCGGATGGATCGGATGCACACCCCACTAACCGATCACGCCTCCTCCCGTCCCACAGAACAACCCAAAACCCAACAAATCAACAATGAGCGTCGTCTCTTGAAATCGAAAGTTAGTCCAAGGTCTCATCCTCCCACCCACCCCACCGCCGCCTTCGCTGTACATATATATCCAAGCCTACGCGATTATGGAGCTGGACGAGAACAACAACAGCAGCAGCGTCGTGAGCTGCTCGAGCAGCAACGAGGACATGCTGATGATGGACGGGGAGCTCGACAACAAGTGCTTCAACGGGCCCGACCAGAAGCACCAGTCCATGTGCGAGGGCTCGAGCAACCGGTGCATGAGCACACAGGCGATGCAGTCGCTCTACGACCTCAGGCAGAACAACCTCCTCTGCGACGCTGTGCTCAGGCTCGAGGACGGCGGCGTCTTCCCCATACACCGGGCCATACTCTCCGCGTGCAGCACCTACTTCAGGTCCGCGAGCACCACATACTTATTACATACCCTCGCCTCTCGCCTGCTTTTCCACCTTTTTTTCTTATTCTTCTTTGTATCACTGATCGATGGAGCAAGTGCAGGTCGGAGCATACGAGACAAGTCATGGGAAGGATGTTTGATATTAATCGAGTAAATTTACTAGTTGCATTGTACGATTTTCGCGCTTCGATGATTGGAGGAGCAAATATTATCTTAGTCAGACCTCGTATACGATTCGATATTCCGTAAGATGCATTCTACAAACCTGACTGAGATCTACATACGCAGTTACTCGGTTTTATTTATTCGTAACACTGATATTTTTAAATCCAAGAGTTTCTGCTTATACAAATAGATTTACGGTATGGGACATAGATGCAGTGACGATTCACATATCTAATCGTTACTCCGAATGGATGTATATATATGTAGCCAGATTCGAGGAAGCCGAAGATCGGATTGTCTTCCCATTAGTAAATTAAATATTAAAATTAGTAAAAATATTCATTCAAGGAACAAAAACTATTCGCAAAAATTTGAATCGAATATGAAGTTATATTATTTCAACAAGTAGTCGATAAATCTATTGAGATTGAAAAAACAACCGTCGCGAGGCTGAGTAACTTATGATGAAAACTCGAAATTGTAGAACACTGTTTACTACAACGCTGCACTCAAAAGAAAAGACGGATTTTCTTTTGCCAAACGTCACGTCGAAGATACTGAAACTCCTGCTGGAATACGCGTATCTACGAACTCTGGACGTGAGACGGGATAATGCCTGTGAGCTGCTAATAACCGCAGACTACTTGAGCATTTTTGGGGTTGTCGAACTCTGCTGTAATTATCTACTGCAAAACTTGGCGCCGGAGAACTGCATTGGCATAATGATCTTCGCCAGGGAACACTTTTGCACCTCTTTGGAAAAAGAAGCGTTCCAGTATATTCTTCGGAATTTTGTTGAGGTTCGTAAAACTTTGAGTCGTTGTGTCGATAATTACCCATAGTCATACACTAGGGATCTTTCTTGTCGGCAGTAAATTCCTATCTTATCTCGATCAGTTTTACGAGTGAATGTATTTGTATCGTATAAAAATTTCTGACTCACTCAAAGACTCATTTTGGCCCCATTGACGAAGATATGTAATGAACATTTGCCGAGAGTTTCGAAATTCAAATTCAAAATCGCCATGAAACTCAGAAATAAAGAATGAATACGAAATAAAGATTAGATTGCTTTATAATCTACCATTGGTACGAGGAATAAGTAAGTTTTATGTATTGTAGGCGTATATAGTTTGTTCGAATTGAGATATTTGAACAAACAAATGAGTAAAGATGTGCAAAAAGAATTAATGACATACTGAGTACAGATATTGTTTCAAATACTCTGTAAATATGAAAAAAAAAAAAATTCCGGTACCGGGAATCGAACCCGAGCCTTCTGGGTGAAAGCCAGATATCCTAGCCACTAGACCATACCGGATCTTGTGAGTATTGGTTGTTATTGAACTTTTTGAGTTGAAGCAAAATTTTTATAAATACTCCTCGAATATTTTTTAAATTTATGATTTAACACATACGTTTAACATTAATTCATTTTTCTAATCTACTTCAATGCGACCTGCGATTTCATAAGAAATAGAAAGGTCACGATAACTTGATATAAAAATAAAGCAAGTACGGAAGAGATATGTTACCCTAATTTAATCATAATTTTTTATGTAAATATTGATAACATATTAACCAGCATATAAAAGTAATAATTATATTTATTACTTGTGTCATAATACCGAGTCAGAATTTGAGATAACACTTTTTCAAGTATATTATCATCAAACCAAAGATATTTATCCAATTTTTTCAACTGAAGTGGAAGTGATCGAAGTGATAAAAAATCGCTCTTAGGCTGGAATAAAATTTTTTTTCTTCATCCATAAGGGGGTACTCCCAGACATGTCAATATGCACTTGTCCCCCCTCATTTTTTTTTATTATTTGTTCCTATTATGAATATTTCCCGTAAATACTTTTATGGATACTGATTGAATGGGAATTCCTTATCTGGGAAAAATCCCTATCTGTTTTCTAATCTCTCTACAAAAATATACTCTACTTCGAGATTATATTGAATTCGTCATCTAAACTAATTCCTTCTTCTGTATACGGCCAAAAATGGCTGTTTAAAATTCATTAACACAAAGTGTATAGACAAAAAAAGTTATCTAACATTTAACCCAAAATTGTTGGCGACTCAATTACGAGAAACTAATCGAAGACATTTTTTTTGAAATTTTTTTGACAATGAAAGATAAAAACTATAGTAGCACTAGTAATTATCCAGATCAAAAGCAGCTAACATGTACACATATTAGAATAATAGTATGAAATAACTAGAAACTAATATTAATAAGGAAATTTCGTGGAGAGGATAATCAAGAAAATATTTGGTCCATTTTTTGTTATGACCCTTAGCTGTTTCACTGGGAGTCATATGTGACCCCAAAAGTCCAAATCTGTGAATCGAATTCAGTTGCAGTAGAATTTCACCCCTAAAAGGTGCCAGCAAAAGGTTAATGAAAAAGGAGGTAGGTATATACGTATAAGTTGCTTTCAATTTGGTTCATTACTAGTGCTACTGCGATTCCTATATATGAATCATTTCAATTTAGCGTATACTACAGCCTTAAGAGGGGTCCTTTCAAGGGTCTGAAACATCGTAATTTTAAACTAGCTGGAATACCAGCATGGTTCAGATCCGATTAACAGTATCTATATCGATGCAGTACGCATCACCGGCTAAAAAATATATATGGGACGTTCCACGTCAAGTGAGCATGGTCAAAATTTTGTTCGCAATTCTGCATTGACAAATTGATTGGTATCCATCCCCAGAATACTCAAAAATTTTTTCAGATTTTTAGGTGCATGTATGTGGAAGTTAGTCTATGCACTCAAAACCTGAATTATCCAAAATTTTACTTTTTTCTCAATTTTGAGAGCCCAAATAATCTTGTATATGTGTGAAAGTGAAAAAAAGTTGAGAACAAAAATTATGCTGAATACTACAGAGATTATAAAAAAAAATTGTTTGACACCAGAATCCTCCATCCGGATAGGCTACTCTATTAATTAAACATGTTTCAACCAGTTTGGCTATGTTCGCCCACTTATTTTTGACCTTTCAAGTTATACGTACAGACCTCTGTTCGATAGCTTGAAAATGGTCTCATACATTTTTTGGAGAAATTCCAATATTTCTTGCAATTAATTGTTCAAATCTGCAATATCACAATCCCCTTCTTGTTAGTTTCAACATATCAGGTCCACGATGAAGCTCACAGTGAGGATATCATGCCTTCGGGTCATCAATCTCAGCCAAACTCTACAGATATGTTCCCTGACACTGGATCAAGCTACCGGTAGAGTTTGGAGTTCCAGCGCTGCCTTGTTATAGAACTTTTTATGACTTTAGACTGAGGCAGCTATATATAGATATGGGACGTTCCACGTCAAGTGAGCATGGTCAAAATTTTGTTCGAGATTCTGCATTGACAAATTGATTGGTATCCATCCCCAGAATACTCAAAAATTTTTTCAGATTTTTAGGTGCATGTATGTGGAAGTTAGTCTGTGCACTCAAAACCTGAATTATTCAAAATTTAACTTTTTTCTCAATTTTGAGAGCCCAAATAATCTTGTATATGTGGGAAAATGAAAAAAAGTTGAGAACAAAAATTATGCTGAATACTACAAAGATTATAAAAAAAATTGTTTGACACCAGAATCCTCCATCCGGATAGGCTACTCTATTAATTAAACATGTTTCAACCAGTTTGGCTATGTTCGCCCACTTATTTTTGACCTTTCAAGTTATACGTACAAACCTTTGTTCGATAGCTTGAAAATGGTCTCATACATTTTTTTGGAGAAATTCCAATATCTCCTGCAATTAATTGTTTAAATCTGCAATATCACAATCGCCTTCTTGTTAGTTTCAACATATCAGGTCCACGATGAAGCTCACAGTGAGGATATCATGCCTTCGGGTCATCAATCTCAGCCAAACTCTACAGATATGTTCCCTGACACTGGATCAAGCTACCGGTAGAGTTTGGAGTTCCAGCGCTGCCTTGTTATAGAACTTTTTTATGACTTTAGACTGAGGCAGCTATATATAGATATACATATCTGCCTTGATTTGTCTAAAATCCACATAATATTCATAATTTCATCAAGAAAATAATGTATTTCACCTTGTTTGGTACTATGAATAAATATTAACTCATGTAATTGACTTATATTGTGTGAACTGCAAGGCTAAGGTTGGAAAAGCTATTGACCGGTTGTCTCAAATTACATTCCTGGTTAATGTTTATAATTTCATGTGTAAATAACTTGCATGTGATTTGAGACCACCCGTCAAGAGCTGTTCACACAATATAAGTGAAACCATAAGTTATAATACTCATTCATAGTACCAAACAAGGTGAAATACATTATTTTCTTGATGAAATTATGAATATTATGTGGATTTTAGACAAATCAAGGCAGATATGTATATCTATATATAGCTGCCTCAGTCTAAAGTCATAAAAAGCTCTATAACAAGGCAGCGCTGGAACTCCAAACTCTACCGGTAGCTTGATCCAGTGTCAGGGAACATATCTGTAGAGTTTGGCTGAGATTGATGACCGGAAGGCATGATATCCTCACTGTGAGCTTCATCGTGGACCTGATATGTTGAAACTAACAAGAAGGCGATTGTGATATTGCAGATTTGAACAATTAATTGCAGGAGATATTGGAATTTCTCCAAAAATGTATGAGACCATTTTCAAGCTATCGAACAAAGGTTTGTACGTATAACTTGAAAGGTCAAAAATAAGTGGGCGAACATAGCCAAACTGGTTGAAACATGTTTAATTAATAGAGTAGCCTATCCGGATGGAGGATTCTGGTGTCCAAACAATTTTTTTTTATAATCTTTGTAGTATTCAGCATAATTTTTGTTCTCAACTTTTTTTCATTTTCCCACATATACAAGATTATTTGGGCTCTCAAAATTGAGAAAAAAGTTAATTTTTGAATAATTCAGGTTTTGAGTGCACAGACTAACTTCCACATACATGCACCTAAAAATCTGAAAAAATTTTGAGTATTCTGGGGATGGATACCAATCAATTTGTCAATGCAGAATCTCGAACAAAATTTTGACCATGCTCACTTGACGTGGAACGTCCCATATACATATCTGCCTTGGTTAGTCTAAAATTCACATAATTTTCATAATTTCATCAAGAAAATGATGTATTTCACCTTGTTTGGTACTATGAATAAATATTAACTCATGTAATTGACTTATATTGTGTGAACTGCAAGGCTAAGGTTGGAAAGCTATTGACCGGTTGTCTCAAATCCATTCCTGGTTAATGTTATATAATTTCATGTGTAATAATTGCATGTGATTTGAGACCACCCGTCAACAGCTTGTTCACACAATATAAGTGAACCATAAGTTTAATATTCATTCATAGTACCAAACAGGTGAAATACATCATTTTCTTGATGAAATTATAAAAATTATGTGAATTTTAGACAATTCAGGCAGATATGTATATCTATATATATGCTGCCTCAGTCTAAAGTAATAAAAAGCTCTATAACAAGGCAGCGCTGGAACTCCAAACTCTACCGGTAGCTGATCCAGTGTCAGGGAACAATATCTGTAGAGTTTGGCTGAGATTGATGACCCGAAGGCATGATATCCTCACTGTGAGCTGCATCGTGGACCTGATATGTTGAAATTAACAAGAAGGGGATGCTGATATTGCAGATTTAAACAATTAATTGCAGGAGATATTGGAATTTCTCCAAAAAATGTATGAGACCATTTTCAAGCTATCGAACAGAGGTCTGTACGTATAACTTGAAAGGTCAAAAATAAGTGGGCGAACATAGCCAAACTGGTTGAAACATGTTTAATTAATAGAGTAGCCTATCCGGATGGAGGATTCTGGTCTCAAACAATTTTTTTTTATAATCTTTGTAGTATTCAGCATAATTTTTTTTCTTAACTTTTTTTCATTTTCACACATATACAAGATTATTTGGGCTCTCAAAATTGAGAAAAAAGTAAAATTTTGGATAATTCAGGTTTTGAGTGCATAGACTAACTTCCACATACATGCACCTAAAAATCTGAAAAAATTTTTGAGTATTCTGGGGATGGATACCAATCAATTTGTCAATGCAGAATTGCGAACAAAATTTTGACCATGCTCACTTGACGTGGAACGTCCCATATATACATGTGAAAAATAACGAACTTGCACAGGTAGCCGAGCGAAACGACGACATCCGCACACTGCCGCTGAACGAGCTGACGAGCCTCATAGGCAAGGACGAGCTGAACGTGAAGAACGAGGAGACGGTGTGGGAGCTGGTGCTGCGCTGGATAAACCACGAGCCGGATACGCGCAAGCACCACATCGTCGAGTTCATGCGCAACATCAGGCTGGGCCTGCTGGACACGCAGTTCTTCCTGGAGAAGGTGAAGGAGCATCCGTACGTGGTGGGCAACGAGGCCTGCCGGCCCATCATCATCGAGACCCTCAAGTTCCTCTACGACCTCGAGATGACGACGCATAAGGACGGCGAGCTGCCCACCCCGGACATTGCCAGGCCCCGCGTGCCCCACGAGATCCTCTTCGCCATCGGCGGCTGGAGCGGCGAGTCCGCCACCAACGCCATCGAGACCTACGACACCAGGGCCGACCGATGGGTCAAGGTTCGCCGAGGTTCATTCACCCTGTATCTCACTTGCTACATACACGCGTGCAGTTTCGCGGCATCCATACCTTAAGCCCCATCTTAGGCGTACACCTACCCGTGATTTGCGAATAAAAACGAATCGCTCGAATGAAATCGGGGTTAACCGACGAGACTCCGGGTCGTTGAAGTGTACTTGAGGTGGGGTCGGAATCGCCCCCACCTCAACTTCACTTCGAACAATAATATCCTTATACGTGTTGCACAGCCGACAGAGTCGCGAAAAACACAAGCGAAAATGGTTGGCACACGTTGCGCACACCAAACTGACCGAAATGAATCGAAGGTTGCAGAAGTCGATCCGCACGGGGGAAGGGCTTACCACGGGACGGTTGTCGTAGGCTACAACATCTTCGTGATCGGGGGCTTCGACGGGCACAACTGCTTCAATAGCTGCAGGCGCTTTAACGCCGTGAAGAAGACGTGGCGCGAAGTGGCACCGATGAACTCGAGAAGGTTGGTACACGCGTTCTGTATGATCGACTTGGACTGGGGCTGTCGAGCACACCAAGCTAATTGCCGCATGACCAACGGGTGCATAGAGCGTACGTGAGCGTGGCCGTGCTAGACGCGATAGTGTACGCGATGGGCGGCTACGACGGCTATCACCGGCAGAACACCGCCGAGCGATACGACCCACGGCGCAACCAATGGTCCCTCATCGCCCCCATGAATTTCCAGCGTTCCGACGCTAGCGCGACTACACTGAATGGTGAGCAGCTCCTATACATTTAATATTCGAGTCGAACCATTTCGATGCGACAGTAGAAGACCGGCAACACTTGTTGATCCTCAATTACGAATCCACATAATCAGCTGGCTGTACCAATCTACTCTGTCCATATATAGGTAAGATCTACATAATCGGAGGCTTCAATGGCCAGGAGAGCATCAGCTCGGCCGAGGTGTACGACCCGCACACCAACCAGTGGACGATGATCGCACCCATGAGGTCTCGCAGGAGTGGTGTCTGCTGCATTGCCTATCACAATTTCGTCTACGCGATAGGTACTTCCCTCTTGCCCCCCCCCCCCTTCCTCCCTTCCTATCTTCCTTCGACCAAAGAGCTATAACGTCGTTCCAACGCTCGAAGGCGGATTCAACGGGATATCGAGGATGTGCTGCGGCGAGAAGTACAACCCGGCGACCAACACGTGGACGCGAATCCCCAACATGTGCAACCCGCGCAGCAACTTCGGCATCGAGATAATCGACGATATGATTTTCACCATTGGCGGCTACAACGGTGTCAACACGACCTACCACGTCGAATGCTACGACGAGAAGAGCAACGAGTGGTATATTATAGCTATATATTTTACACAGCCGAAGGCACTAGCAAGTCTGGTGAATGAGAGAGATACACTTGCCAGAGTCAAAGTTTAGTTGTTACGTGTTGGGAGGGTTATTCAAAAAACAAAATATATCTCCGAGAGATTTCGAATCCGTCCGAGTGGAGAAAGGCAAAGCTGTGTCAGACAGAAGTAGAGTGAGTGTGGGCGAGTTTACGCAAAGTGTGGCGGAGGATTGATGAATTCACGAAAATGTGTTGAATGTGTTTCCAAAATTTTTCACCTCTACGAACTGATTTCTGCCTCTTGTTTGACGAGGTTCCTTTAGATTTCGAACCAGGTATTCGAGAGTTCCTTTTTCTCCGAGAAAGATTTCTTTTTCATTCTTCATCGGATCTTATTGTCTCGGATCTCACAAACTTTATCCCATATATTTATCTAAAGATTTACCACAGGATCTCGCAAGATATTTATTGGTTGCAGAGGAGAATGTCATTCATTTCATTTTTTCCCGAAACAGTTCTGTTTTATTGGAAATGTATGTATAGACACGCGAATCAAGCGACGTATTTTTCGCGAGCTTGGGCTTCCGGGGAGGCGTACTGGGTATATACTGACCTCGTATCCTAGAAGCATAGACTCCAATGTCAATGCGAAATATCGCGGGTAAAAAGGAATGACGAACGAGCGAACGGGACTCGTCGAGTTTCGTCACGATTTCTAATCGTGAAATAAGAGCTGGGCTTTGCTGTATGTGTACGTCGCGCGAGCAAGTGAAACGAGCCAAGGTGATAAACGATGTACGCAATCGCAGGTACGAGGCGAACGACATGAACGTGTACCGCTCGGGTCTGTCGGCTTGCGTGATAACAGTGCTGCCCAACGTGTACGACTACATCCACAAGCACCGGGAGCGTCTGATGGAGCTGAAGCGCCAGAAGCAGCTGCAGGTCCTCGATACTCAGCGCAACCAGCAGCCGGCCCAGCAACAGCAGCAGCCACAGCAGCAGCAGCAGCAGCAGTTGAATCAGAGCAGCCGCAACAATCCCTTCCAGCTGGTGCTCACGTCCAACCCGCAGCAGCTACAGTACCAGCGCCGCCAGCCCAGGCAGTAGCCCCTGTATACCGACCGCAGCTCCGACGGGGTCTCGGAAAGATTTTCAAATTTACCCCTTCGCGAAAACTCTCGACAACCGATTTTCATATACCCTCCGGCCGGTCGCCTCTCCTTCCGACGCCCCGTTCGCGCACCTACTCGCCCAGCCCCACATACACTTGTTTTCTCGACAAATTCATTAGCGCAGCTTCTCATTTCGAAAGGTCGACGGGAAATTCGGCAACTTTTCTTTTGTATTCTCCTTCTCTCAACCGCGTTGAGCCACGAGTCGTGTTCTCGGACGTATCTTGTCGCTCGGATCTCCTGTAAGATAGGCCGACCGGCATTGAATCGGGGACTCAACACGAGCGCTCAACTCTTGAATCCATCTGCTCAACGATTCTCCCCGTTCACGCGACTGAGAAATTCGAAATTTGATTTGCTCTTCTTCATTCGGCATCTTTCCTTCTTCTCCTCGGCCTGAGAATCCTATTGGCTGTATACTTTGATAATCTTACTATCCCGTATGCGATTTATCACCATGCGAAATATGTTTTTTCGCGACAATAGTAAAATAGTAAATAAATTAGAAAGTCATCATTGTAAATAGCCGATTTTTCACGTATATCCACCAAGTCTGTCCACCAATAAATCTGTCAAAATTGAGTACACGTTACAACAAGCCTGCGGAATTTGTTGCATTTCACGTTGCCGATCCGCATATTCGTTCACCCTCTCGCGAATCTCACGGCGCATCGAAGAAGAAGCGCGAGGAATGAATCTCGCGTAATGATGAGAACTCGTTATCACGAGGCCATGTACGGCTTTGCGTGTGTCACATCGGGTGGAGGTATTTAATAATCAAAAGTGGGTCGAGAGGAAGCAGTGGCGCGCGGCGTTGCACCGAGCGGCGACAGATCTACATATTTATATAAGAGTACATAAACATGATAATAGCACCATATAAACATATGATACAATTGTCACACTGTACGTACGCGCGCGCGCAATGAGTTATTGCACATATGGTCATAACTTTCTACCCTCGGTTAATTTTCGCGAATAGTAGTGCCGAGATGTTTGCATAAATCATACAGACGGGATCGCGTATGCGTATATATTGAGGAATCTTCAAATCATTCGGGAAAATCAAGCTGTACTTAATTGAACGCAAAAAGCACGTACGTATATATAACAGAGAAATGGTTAGCGCAGCAGAGCCGCGCGTGTCGCGACCGGCGGCACAGTAGTTGCAATCGTTGTACAGGTGTACATAAGTACATAACATATGTGTGTTTGGCTCGAGGCGGCGACCAAAAGTGCAATAAACAAATGTAAACAAGGCGGCGCGTTACATAAACTGGCGGCATTCTTGTGGTGCAGCGGTGTGTATGCGCGACGACGCGCGAGCCACATACTTAAGTATATCATCATCACCATATCTCTCCGCGCGAGCAGCAGTCGCGAGCGAGTGCGCGCAGTGCAGCTGGCGCAGGCCGCGGGGCGAAAGCACTAGACATTACATACATAAGGTGCAGTATATACATATATCGGTGCATACATCGGGTGCGTCAGTCCCTGGTGCGGTAGTGGTGGTGGTGGCGCGTCCTTGAGCGGTGCGGGTGCGGAGCGGCGCGCGATGGGCCGCCCGGCTCCGGAGTGAACAGTCCCAGAGCAGCCCTGGCCCGAAGGATGGCAAGGCCCCTCGGCCCCGAAGCCTACCTGCCCTGCGAGCACTGTCCAGCTAACCTCACTTTCAAGCACATCAACGATTTCATAAGGTGCAGCTGCACAGAGAGCGGCTCCCGCTGACGTGTCTCTCGAGGGCACCACGGGGGTATACGCGATTCTCGTGCAGTGTGCTCACACGATGTTGCGTATGATTGCAGTCACCTGCGTGCCCAGCACTGCAGCCAGGAGGGTGGCTCCTTCGTCTGTCGATATGGTTACAACGGGGTCTGCTCTAGCCTGCCGCTGGAAGGTGTCTCCGACAAGGATTACATAGCCCATGCGGTCAAGCACGCCACCATGCAGCAGCAGCAGCTCAAGAAGAGCAATGGCCAGCCTGCGGGGGCCTCTTCCTCCTCCTCCTCCAGCTCCTCCTCCTGGTCAGTCTACTCCGCCTCTCAGAACCTACCCGCTGTGCTCAATGACCCCAACAAAGGCAAGCAGACCAACTTTCTCACCAAGACCTGGGGCGACTCTTTTGTCGAGAAGGTCGACATACCCAAGTGCCCCTACTTGCCCGAAATCACAATGCAACACCTTGAGTCTTACCTCAGGAAGATTGCTAAGGTGAGTGCCAGCTGTTGCTCGCATCCTACTCTCTGCTCGTGGATATTCCACCTTGGATATTCTTCTTTCTTTTGCAGAGATACCGCAAACACACACGCTTGAATTCTAGTACAAACCTTCCTCCACTCACACCACATGAACTGTTACAGAATTTTCCTAATCTTAGAAAAGTCAAAACGTTTAGCACTCCCAATGGGCCAGTAGGTAATGTATTGGGTTTATTTGTGTTTCAAAACTTTTCATCCAATTTGTTCATTATGTACATTGACATTTCAATGTTCACAGATTCTCAATTTGATTTGAGTACAATACCAAAAATTTTCCTCATTCCAAATCTGGATCTCTCCAGGAGGGAAAACTTTGATGAAGTGTTTGCCTTCTCAAAGAATGGACTTCTTGGTGAAGGGAAGCAAATAGTTATGAATGTCAAACAAATGCAGGAGAAGGTATGACTTGCACTTTATTATATATGACTTGTGTGTTGGTTTTTTTAATGAGAATTCTGTTTTTTAGCTCACTCATTACCTAGATATTGTGGAAGTCAGAATAGCAGAACAAGTGGCGTCAAAATCTCAAGCTTTTTTTCATGCAATGACATCTCATGATGTATTAATGGAGCAATTAACACAAACTATTACTGTTTTAAAAGCTCTCAGGAAAAACATTCATGAAATTGACAGGAATCTTGTTCGAAATTCATTAGAAGTCTTAAGGTAAGAACTTTATCTACTTTGTGAATTGAATCAGAGATTGTACATAGTTGCATTACAGGTTAGAGCGTGTTCGGTCCAATCATCTAATAGTGGAAGATAAATTAAAACTGATATCAACAGTTCATCAAAGTCAACCCATGATTCAGTCACTCTTATCAACACCAGATTACGTTGCTGCCTTAGACGTTATTTCTACGACACAAGAAATATTAGCTCAGGAACTGAATGGGATCCATAGTTTTAGGTAACTAAATTAATGATGAAAATTTACTAAATCTCATTGCTCTTGATAATAACATCATTATTACTTCTAGACATCTAGGTTCACAATTATCAGAGATGGAAAAACTCATTAATAAAATGTTACACACTGAGTTTGAGAGATATGCTACAGCAGATTTAAATAGGCCACTGGGGATAGACAATACTGTTTTAGATGGGGTGAGAATCCAAATACAATGCCAATAATCTTGATTTGCCATTCAAAATATTGATATCTCGTGTTAAATTTACAGGACAAACTTGTGTCCATCATATCTGGTCTCTTGCGTCAAAAACACTTCCAATTTATTGATTCATACAAAGAAGAAGCAATGACAACTGTAAGAGCTGTGACAAAACAACGTGTTATTGAAGCTTTGGCTGATAGTGATTGTTGCAGTGATCAACAGGCAGCTGCTCTTGAGGTTGGAGGTCTTTCTCTCACTGAGCGATTGAAACTTTTGGATAATACAACACGGTCCTTGACTTCTTTGTTATATCGAATAAAGGTTAGTAAAATCATTTTATGAAATGACAATAGTTGATATTTTTAATTGAAAATGTTTTAATATCGTAATGAATTCTTAAAAAATGCTTTCCATAATTAGTGTTCTCACTCATAATCAAAATTTCATAGAATATTTGCTTTAATCCTCTTTTTCACAGGCTGTTCATAATGTTATGCGAGACACGGCTGACTTGGCTGCGGGGAAGTCGTCCCCTGAGCGATCAAATGATTCTATGATGGATCGACTTTTATCAGATGGAGATCACGTACGCGTAACTACAAAATTAGCTGATATGTTGACTTCTGTATGTGATTATTGCCACGAAAGATTGGGAAATCTTGTTTCTGCAAGCCCAAGCGAAAATGAAAAGGATAAGAGCACAAGTGATGGATCTTCAAATAAAACCGTCGACAAAGAATCGACTAACTGGAACGATAGGTCGTGGTTGAGTGAAAGGGCAACTACAACCCAAGTTTGTAAATTGGCAAATATAGTTGAAAACTTTACTGACACTTGTGAAAAGTTGTGTGGAAAGCAATGTATTGCTCTACGTTCCGCTTTTAAGGTATGTTTTCAACTGCAATCTCATTTTATAAATTATGGATTGAACCTAAATATTAACTCTTGTTTGAATACATTTTAGGGACAGGCAAGTAAATTTGTACAGAAATTCCACAATGAACGGAAAATTAAATTAAGTCACATACTGGATTCAGAAAAGTGGAAGCAGGCTGATGTTCCGCCAGAACTTCAAGCAATTGTTACTTACATTCACAAAAATGAATGTTTTCCTTATGAATTGAACAAGTCTGATATTACTAATAGTGATAAAGTTGCCAATATTGTATATATCGGTGAAGAAAAATACGCCGTTGTAGGAACTGTTCTTATTCTAATCCAAATTATTCACGAATATTGCAGGTAAGAATATAATATTCACAAAATAATATCTTGAAATTCACTGATTGTAAATCAACAGATTATGAATAAATAAAAAATACATTTCCTCAATAGGACTGCTAGTGAATTGTCAGCCTTGTCGGGTATGATAGGTCGTCAGTTAGCCGAAATTTTACGACTCTATAATTCTCGATGTTGTCAACTTGTTCTTGGTGCTGGCGCCATGCAAGTAGCAGGACTTAAGACAATTACTAGTACAATACTTGTTCTAGCTGGCCGAAGTTTGAAACTGATTCTCTGGTCAATGCCTTTTGTCAAAGCACATTTTCAAGGTATCTCGGAATTTTTTTATAACTTTGTTGTATCTGTAAGAATGATTCATGAAAAATCACACTCGAAGTTGATTCTTAAGACTTTTATCAATTCTTCAATTTCTATTTGATTTTCTATAGCTTTGGCTGAACAGAGTTCTAATCACAGTGTGATGGGTATATCAAGTATTAGTGGAGGCGTGGCTTTACTTGACACTGTTGAAAGAGACATTCGTTCTCATATTCGAGAAATCGAAGGAAAAATATTGACAATTGTAGATAATCTTTTAGGAGGTCAGATTAATAACTGGGCTGCTAAGCCACCAGTGCCATCGCAATCGTTTAGAAATATTTCCAGGTGCGTAAAGTATAATGTAACATGTATATATATTTTTAATCGAATTCCATAAATTCTTGCCCCGGTTAATTTTTGCATACTGAGCATCGAGTTTGGACATATACATTTCATATTAAACTGTACGTTGTCGCAAATTTTCAAGGAAAATATTTAAATCGCCCTTAGGCACTTGGTGAAACTTCATGAGGCCGTTTCTGGCATTCTTCCAAACGATGAGGTGCAAGCGCTTTATAATACAGTGAATGCGTCTTTCAAAGAAAAATTGAGGGAGCAACTGGTGAAAATGAACATTGTTAATAACGGTGGTCCACAACATGGTGTCGTCACATCTGAACTCACTTTCTACCTCGAAACGCTTCGAAACCTCAAAGTTCTGCCGATAGAGGAGTTGAGCAACGATTGCTTGGACGATGTTTGGTCTAGATGATAACATGCAGAGCGTGTTGTGTACTGTATTTTCGATGCAATCAAATACCACAGAGACAGATGACCATGGACATTTTTCGTGCTTGTTAATGTGCGGTGGTATCACGATAACGGAATTGTACATAAATGTTGTGAGTTCCAAAGTGCTGGAATATTAGTAATTTGAATCATTACGTATGCCTAAAAAGTGATAATTATATTGTTACACAAATAAAAATAAATGCCTGTGTGCTAGAGGTCGTTACGAACTTAACGGATCTCTTGCCTCATAAATAAAATCAGACTGAATCGAGTAGCATTAAAAAAATGAGATGAATCAATTGATATTTGGACCAAAAGATAATGAGTAACTTTTTAAATGCTTCTTACCATTGCTTGAGGTACTTGATATTCAATAAAACTATCATTTGTTTATTCGGCAATCGGAAAAAAATTGCAAAGGTCTAATTCACTGCCAATAGGCGATAATATTCTAAAACTTCTTTCTGCTAAACTTCGTTACATTTTCTGAATGTGATGTTCTTGGTTAATGGTCGGTGAAAATCAGAGGGTCCTGATGTGCAATTGTATATTTGAAACACTATTATGATTATTGACTACATGAAGAATTGTATGATTTTATAAACTCAGTTTGACCTACACTTATCGAGCATTCCGTTTGTACTTTCTATCATTTTGTCATTCTAGTTTGCGATTCATATAACATGATGGATTTTCAATTCAGATTATATAAAAGTGATATTAGAGCAAGAATAGATGCGAATTCGCTCAAAATAAAATAGTCTAGTTTTGAAATAGATGAACACAATAAATATAATAGAAAAAAGTAAAAATATACTAAAAAAATAATGAACAAATGAAAAACTAATCGGGAGCGCGTCAGTGCCCCCGACGACATCCAGATCACATGAGTGTTCTATAAAAGGTTCAATTCCTTCTACAATTTTGATGAAGATTCTTTTCCAAGACTGAACATCGTTTTACTACTGTCATATTGATTGCATGCAGAAAAAGGTAGAAAGAAAGTTAGGCAAATTACTATAAACTCTGAAATGCCTCTTATATTATGCCAGAAATTGTATTCTGTGTAAATGATTATATTATATTTATCGGATATCGGATATCGGGTATGCGAATGGAAATTCTTTATCTATGTATAAAATGAAATTTTGATTCGAATTCTATTATTTTCAATAAAAAAATCTAGTCAAATTCTCTGTACTTTACAAAACCCATGCATCATAATAATTATTTTTTGTTGTTTTTTCTGTTTTTACCATAAAGATTAGTTTTGTTTTCGTTAACTATAATTTAATTTGTACATATATGACATGAAATTAAAAGAAATTGACTATATATACGTTAAAATTGTTTTTCACTTCATTCATCGAGAGCGCCTTGTATGACGGAGTAAAACGTTTCCATAACAACGCATATGAAAACAGAACGTGGTGCTCAGGTTGCCCGCCAGTCAACATGGAGCATATACTTTATTGTTGATTTTGTACTCAACGCAGTGTTTTCTTTCAAACATGATTAGTAAAATAGTGTAAGTGTTTTAATATAAAAGAACAACAATGTTCTTCATCTAATTTATTAATTAACTGTCTAACCAAAGTTAATCATTCGTACTTTCGAATTTTTCATATTATTCTGTTCCTTAAATATAAGATAGTTGTTTATTACGTTTACTAATAATTGAATGTTATCGAAATTTATATTTAAATTCTTTCATTAGCGCTAGTTAGATTTATACATCTTTTGAGAGAATAAGGAAGCAGATTCACATTATTTTAGTAGTTATTCAAAGTAAAAAAAATCAAGCATAGGGAGGATCTTAGTGAATGTGTATATACTAATTCAATTATAATTTCAACGAAGTAATCAAGAAGCTAGAGAAGTAGCTCTCAAGATAGCTATCGAAGATGAAACTCGGAGGAAAACTGACCCTAATGAGAGCCACGAGAAATCGATTATTGTTCTCGGGAGTAAACAAGTGGTGAGCTTTTTAACTGATTTGGAGAAGTTTCAAATGAACCAAATGACCTTTGATTTTCGTTTAAACTAGTTCTTTAAATCTGTAATTCAATAAATTGATTGCCAGTTGATTACCAGTTAGCTATACTCTCATCTCCAGAGTTTAAAATTTAATTTCGACCACAAACAAGTAATTATAAAAATAAAACGTGTTTTCTTTATTATTGGATCAAATAGTTCATAGTGGTCAGAATAAAATCGAGCTCTCCGAAATATAAATAAAACGTATAGGCGTGTGGCATTTTTTGTGCAGGGAAAAACAACGATGATTTATCGCTTCTTAGAAAAAGAAGATGTGCCAAAAGCGACTGTTGCAATGGACTACTCTTACGGGAGGAAAGCAGGGAAAAGTTTGGTAAGCAAAAATACTCTGTAAAAAACCAGTATAAAATTCATTGCCAGTTAAGATGAGATCAAGAAAGTCGAAGAATTACTTTTGTTTATTTGGGAAATCCAAATTGATTGAAATAGGTGAAAGACTTGGTGCACGTGTGGGAGGTAGGGCACTTGGACGTAAGCTTGATATCGAACGCGATGACAGGTTCAGCTCTCAGCCACTCACCCCACCACACGACCGTCCTGATAATGCTCGACTTGAGCAAGCCCGATGCCTTATGGAACTCCCTCGAGGATTGTCTTGATGCCCTGAGGTAATTCTCCACTGTTCAACCTATCGATACCTATCTATACTTTTCAATTTGAACCAACATAGTCGGACTAACATTCGAATCGAAGATTCGTTATGCGATTGAATCATTTACAATTTCCAATTTCTTTCAATTTTTATCAATTTCTTTCAATTTTGAATTTTCCTCGTGCCACAATTATTCGACGATATTCGAAGTGTTAGTTTGTCGAGCTCGCTTTTTGAAAATATCGGCAATTCATTCGCAATATTTCCGTGCTCGATCGTTAATTGGGAATTTCTTCGAAACGACGTAACGTACGTTACGTTGCGGAATGACAAAATTCCCACCGAGTCATCGTAAATCGAAAAATGCACGTGCAGAGAGAAAAATCAAAAAAGCTTAATTTCATTCAGCGGGGATTTTCCTATATCAAGTCGAGGACCTCGATATAACGAAATTCAAAGTATCATGAGAAAATATTTATGTTACACAAGTTTTTGACATGTTGAACGTAATTAATCTCGAAAATGAAATGATCAATGCAATACGAGTGTATAACGAACGATATAACGTCATTCAAAATACTATGGAAAATGTTCATGTTATGAAGTTTTTGTTTTATTGAGCTTTATTGATTCAAACGAAACAAACGATGCGTTCCGAATGCATAATTAATAGATCTTCATTAAAAAAAATCTATATAAATATAAATTCTATTATAAATATAAATTCTTCGATCTTCAATGTAACTAAGGCAACTGCAGCCAATGTGCCACCCCTAAGGGTTTTTCGCAAATTTGACCGAAATAAAACTAGGATTTTCTAATTTTTCGGCGGCATCTCAAAAACTAGCTCAATAATTATCAAAAACCAGGGCTATAATCATCTCAGGATGATCGTATTGAGATTGAAATAAACTCAAAATCATGTTTATTGAAAACTTTTGACATCTAACCAAAACCACATATCCAAATCATAACAACATATCTGTAAGAACTTGATGTTTAATTCTTAATTATTTACCCATTTTATTCAGTCTTTCGATTCATAATCATTATACGTGCCATATTAGCAACTCACGTGATCTTTCAATTTTACGTGAAAAAGAGTATTTTGAGTATTTAGAGAATGAATCGGAAAATGACAAGTTTTTACATGAAATAGATAGGTGACCGGTGAATAAATGAAAATGACTCCACTTGATTATTATAATTGAGTTAGCAGAGTGAAATAAGGGAATAAGCTGAAAATAGCCGGTACTAAAAGTTCAAACTGGGGCTAAATGATCGAGGAAGCGGGGGTAAATTTTGTTTTAACGCTGCCAACATAACGACCAAGTGGAGAGAGAGAGAGAGCACCGGAAACCCGAAATCTGAGAAACGTGCCAGATTGGCTGCAGTCACCTTATAACAACAGGTGTCATGATAATTCTCTTCTCCTCCGTTCTCTTTCTCCTTCCTCCGGAGGCTCTACAACCAATCTATTTTCATTTGCGGCTCGCGAGTAGCAACGAAAGTTTAACGACTCGTCGAGATTGAACCACGGCGAACTCGTCGATTAAGCTCTCGGGCAGTTAACTTTGTCGAAAGCACACGCTCGGACGCATCGTATACACGGCTCGGCTAACTGGCAGGGGGGATCGAGCTTACAGAAGCGCGACGGAGGCGAGCTACTCCGCGGAGCAATTGCTCGAGCTGAGAGCGGCGAAGGTGGAAGGGCTGAGGGAAAAGGCGAGCGGCTGGGCCGAGGACGTACCGCCGATGCGGCTGTGCATCGTCGGGGGCAGGTACGACGAGTTCAGGTCTATGGACGGCGACGACAGGCAGTTCGTCGGTCAGGCGCTGAGGGCCGCGGCACACGTGCTTGGCGCCTCGCTGCACTACCACTCGGCCAAGGACTCGCAAATGCTTCGCAGGACCAAGGAGCTCCTCTCCCATTACTCATTCAAGGGACACTACACGTAACGTATCGGCTCCCCGAGCCCGATTTATCATGCCGCCAACCCCCCGACCCGTAGCCACACTCCTATACACGCATATTAAAGTACTCTTTATGCTCGCTCTATAGCGTCTTCATCACTCCGGTCGATTTTGTTTTTGGCGTATATGCGCGGACATTTATCGAACCGCTTGTTTGGCTGCGTCTTTTGCGAGTGGTTGACTATAGGCGTTTGTGCGGAATGGGCGCGTTATTGAGTTTATAGAGCTATTTTCAAAATTCTCCGGGAAATATATTCATCAAATTCACAAAGAAACTCCCGCGACAGTTATTACTCCACGTGGATGAGGTTTTTCTATACGATAATTTATGTATCGGTGAAATCATCGTGTCATCGCGGTTGACGTATTGGCGAGTATTGTTTTGTATCCAACATTGGAAAAGTAGTATTTCACGTATATGTGTATGAGCATTTAGTGCTCGATTCACCTGGCAGGACTCGGTCAATAGCTCGAATAATCATTTCTAACGTGTGCGTTTTCTATACACGACGTATCCTGCGAATTCCCGGTATTCTGACATGGCTAACTACACCCGAATTATTCGCAACGTAGAGTAATAGACTCTGTTAACTCGATTCGCCATTCGCTCAACTACCTCTCTGAAGTCCTACTGAATAACGGCATTGTTTTTATTATCGGCGCACGTTATATATATACAAATATAAATGACGCCATCAAAACCATGGGTATACGGGCTGGGGGATTTCGGCGTTTACCACACGGTCGCAATAGCGCCGGATGAAAAGGTGATTTACGCTCACGAGTGTGTGTTTGTGGGTGGGCCAGGAAGGGAAGCGTGACGGATTATGAGAAGCCGCTGTCGATAGCGGCGGGCAGCGACTCGCTGGAGGCGATCGAGCTCGGCTCCGCCGTGGGATCCGCCCCGACCTTGGACGCGATCAAGCAGATATACGTGAGGCGGTTCCCGCAGGGGCCAAGGCCCCGCGAGCCTCGCGACTCGGGCGACGTCGCTCTCGATCCCGCCTACCGCGAGCCCATCATCGACCGGCTCACCCTCCAGCGCGAACAGGTACGAGACTGGATCCACCTATATCGGCCATCTCGCTCTCATCCCTGTATTATCACAACATTCGCTCGCACGAGCGCGGCTCTAGTTTCTAATCCGAGTTTACAGCCTGAAAAATGATGTGTGTGTATATACACGCGCGGTGCGGTTACTCGAGTGGATTCGCGGCTCTGGCTTGCCCGCGCGCTGAAATGTCACGCGAATATATAACGGTACGGCGTATTTCGATACGCAACGACTCGAATCGCGTGCCACGCAAGTATACTGGATCGAACTGTACGGTGCAATTTTCAAAATGGTAGATTTACATTTTTTTCCTTCGAGAACGGTAGTCGTACGTATGTAGTTCTGCGAAATGTTATACTATCGTTCGATTTTCATGGTTGAGAACCGGGAAACACGATATATTCCGTTAATTATTCGCAATGCACGTTGAGGAGTGATTTCGAACAGACGGGAAACTGGCTATATTATCGTGCGATTTGTCAATTCTGTCGAGGATAGAAATGAAACAATGAAATCGCGAGTCAAATCAAGCCCGCATTAGTTTTCTTCCCGACATATTTACTTTCCATCAAAGTCCTCGCACGTGTCATTGCACAACGAGCCATTGCAAATGGGTTCAGCTCGCGCGCGTTGCATGAAAAATCCAACTTTCACCGGTAAAAATGGAGAAAACGAATCGACGCGTGTATACATATATATACACGAAAAATAACAAAGTCGGCGGGTCGTAAGGATGTCCTCTCGCCGGTGCCAAGTCGAGCGAGGCGAAATTTCGAAGAGCACACACACGTATATATGTACACGGGATGGCCGATTGAGTTTGTTCATGAAGGATCTCGCAACGATGAGTGTGTGAATTTTTCAGGAAATCAGCGTTCTACTGAGGGACATGCTGGAGGCGGCCGCTACCAACATTCCCATTTTAGAGCGATCGATATAGGAAATGGTGGAGAACAAAGTCCGGAATGGAATTTTATTTGATAAATACCTGGGGGGGTTATGAGGAACAAAATTGTGAAGGTGGCCACTTCGTATATATCTGGCGTCTTGAGTTATAATGGTTTAAGTGAAAATTTTGACATTTTTTTCATATATTGTTCAATAACTCTGCAAGGGAATAAAAAATGTTAATACAGTGTATTGGGAAAGTTGTAGGTGATAAAATTATCTACAGGATGAGCTAAGATGCGTCAAAATTTGACTTACCCAAAAGTTGTAAAATAGCGTTAAAGTCAGAATATTGATTTTTCGAAATCTTTCGATAATTCCTCGAAAAATGAAGATAGGTTCATGAAATTTGTGTTTCTTGAAGCTCCAACTCATGATACAATAATGTGCATAATTTGAGAGATATCGATCAATTAGGTTCTCCGTAATCCATTTGTTAGTTAAAATTCTCATTTTTTTTAAATGTCTCTAACTTTTGAAAGCATCGAAGAAAATGTTCATTCAAACACTCATACGCTTAAGAATGATCACTGCTTTGATAAGAAATAAAAAAAAAGTGGTTTTGTCTGATAAAAACTCTTGCAAATTGAGATGAAAAATTTTGCATTATAAACAAATGGAATAACTTTTGTATTTCACGTTGTTTAACGATCGTGTTTTTTTCATTGAATTGCTGCAATTTTTTAACAAATTTTGAAAAAAAAAAAATTTCTGTAAAACCACTAGAAGCTGAGTTACATTTTTTTTTTCATAAAATCACTGTGCTGTGGTTAATTGATATTTAGACATTTTTCTGCACTTGTTACTAAGATGAAAGTTTGTACTATACTATACAAATACTCTCTTTTCCATTTGAGAGGCTTTAAGGCAAGAAAATTCAGTCAGAACTTCACGTTTTTCGGCTTACGTCGATATTCGAGTGGTGGGGATGCCCAGATGAGGCGCGTCAGAATCCCGTCGCGCTGACTTCAAATTTCGAGCGCTAGCAAAAGTAATGATTTCTCCGCTTCTAAGCACCGTAGCTCAACGTTTTTTTTTTTAAGTTGGGGTATCTCAAGGAGAAAATAACAATGGCGTTATCATAAAAGGCAAAAACTATACCGTGCAATAATTAAAAGTTTATTGTTATTAACCCATTGAGTCCCATGGCTAACACAGCTTTGACTATGCCAAAATAACTATGCCATTGATTGCATTAGCTAAAAATAAGATATACGGTTTTTTTTATTCGTCGATTCGATTATTTATTGCAAAGTTATTTAAACAAATTACCAAAAAGTTGCAAATTTCAAAAAACTGGATATGTCAATTGATTTTACGGGAGAAATGGTGACAAAAATGTATGTATCATATTTCTGTCCGACTCGTTTATTTTGCAATAAAACTATATGAACAATAAGGATCGATCGAATATCGTTTGTCCCACGGTCACGCTATTACAAACAGGTTCAAACTAAATATGCCATTAATTACATCAGCTAAAAATAATGTAAACGTGTTTTTTCGTTTGTCGATTCGATTATTTATTGCAAAGTTATTTAAACAAATTACCAAAAAGTTGCAAATTTCAAGCATAACATAAGCTAAAAATAATGTGAACGTGTTTTTTGTTCGTTTAAATAACTTTGCAATAAATAATTGAATCGACAAACGAAAAAACACGTTTACATTATTGTTCATTGATCCTTATTGTTCATATAGTTTTATTGCAAAATAAACGAGTCGGACAGAAATATGATACATACATTTTTGTCACCATTTTTCCCGTAAAATCAATTGACATATCCAGTTTTTTTGAAATTTGCAACTTTTTGGTAATTTGTTTAAATAACTTTGCAATAAATAATCGAATTGACAAACGAAAAAACACGTTTACATTATTTTTAGCTGATGTAATTAATGGCATATTTAGTTTGAACCTGTTTGTAATAGCGTGACCGTGGGACAAACGATATTCGATCGATCCTTATTGTTCATATAGTTTTATTGCAAAATAAACGAGTCGGACAGAAATATGATACATACATTTTTGTCACCATTTCTCCCGTAAAATCAATTGACATATCCAGTTTTTTGAAATTTGCAACTTTTTTGGTAATTTGTTTAAATAACTTTGGCAATAAATAATCGAATCGACGAATAAAAAAAACCGTATATCTTATTTTTAGCTAATGCAATCAATGGCATAGTTATTTTGGCATAGTCAAAGCTGTGTTAGCCATGGGACTCAATGGGTTAATAACAATAAACTTTTAATTATTGCACGGTATAGTTTTTGCCTTTTATGATAACGCCATTGTTATTTTCTCCTTGAGATACCCCAACTTAAAAAAAAAAACGTTGAGCTACGGTGCTTAGAAGCGGAGAAATCATTACTTTTGCTAGCGCTCGAAATTTGAAGTCAGCGCGACGGGATTCTGACGCGCCTCATCTGGGCATCCCCACCACTCGAATATCGACGTAAGCCGAAAAACGTGAAGTTCTGACTGAATTTTCTTGCCTTAAAGCCTCTCAAATGGAAAAGAGAGTATTTGTATAGTATAGTACAAACTTTCATCTTAGTAACAAGTGCAGAAAAATGTCTAAATATCAATTAACCACAGCACAGTGATTTTATGAAAAAAAAAAATGTAACTCAGCTTCTAGTGGTTTTACAGAAATTTTTTTTTTTTCAAAATTTGTTAAAAAATTGCAGCAATTCAATGAAAAAAACACGATCGTTAAACAACGTGAAATACAAAAGTTATTCCATTTGTTTATAATGCAAAATTTTTCATCTCAATTTGCAAGAGTTTTTATCAGACAAAACCACTTTTTTTTTATTTCTTATCAAAGCAGTGATCATTCTTAAGCGTATGAGTGTTTGAATGAACATTTTCTTCGATGCTTTCAAAAGTTAGAGACATTTAAAAAAAATGAGAATTTTAACTAACAAATGGATTACGGAGAACCTAATTGATCGATATCTCTCAAATTATGCACATTATTGTATCATGAGTTGGAGCTTCAAGAAACACAAATTTCATGAACCTATCTTCATTTTTCGAGGAGGAATTATCGAAAGATTTCGAAAAATCAATATTCTGACTTTAACGCTATTTTACAACTTTTGGGTAAGTCAAATTTTGACGCATCTTAGCTCATCCTGTAGATAATTTTATCACCTACAACTTTCCCAATACACTGTATTAACATTTTTTATTCCCTTGCAGAGTTATTGAACAATATATGAAAAAAATGTCAAAAATTTTCACTTAAACCATTATAACTCAAGACGCCAGATATATACGAAGTGGCCACCTTCACAATTTTGTTCCTCATAACCCCCCCGAGGTATTTATCAAATAAAATTCCATTCCGGACTTTGTTCCCGGATTCGTCTTTTTTTGGATAGATCTACCGCTCTAATTCCCGAGCCGTACTAGCCGCGTCACAGCCTTCCATAGCTGGAGAGTCTCGGAGGGAGAGAGGGAGGGAGGGAGCCGCCACTCCGAGCCGAGTAAACACTTCTCCATTGTGCTTTTCCAGTGTCAATAAAATCGATGGGCGAACCTTGCTTCCTTGGATACGCGCGCCAGCCTCATTTCTGCGACGCAGCCGCAACTCGGACAAACCAATTTCCCGATCCAGACTGCCAGTAATGCGCGCCTCGCGCTCGCATCGATCCCTCCCGCGATTTACTCTTCCTCGCTCAAACTGATTCAATTTTTTCATTCGATCGCATTGACTTGTTAACACCTGTCGAGCTCGAGCCGTGGGATCAACTGCACTTGTAAATGTATGTACATATACGTATGCGAATACAATTCCAGGACGAGCGTAATAAAACTATCGCTTACGAGTACAAACCCAAAAATTGGCTTTTAATAATCCAGATCCGTTCCCGAATCAACTATCGACATCCGGGTGTCCATACTCGCTTCTGACACATTGATTTTGACGATCCAAGAGACACTGAGAATGTCAACTCCAGCATCACAGAGGAATCAGGTCAGTGGATCACGCCTAGGAGGCTGTAGCGCGGGCGAGCGAGGAGTGCGGGCAAAAGCGTCGCCGAAGAGTCGAAGCGCGGAGGATCGGGACGCACCGGCCCTCCCACCGCTCGGGAGGCGTCGTGCAGGCGGTGGCGGGGGCCAGGTATACATCAGCGCCTAGTCCGCGGAGGCGAAACCGAGCTCTGCTCGTGCGCGCAACGCATGCGCCCCCGCCGCGGTCGGTGTGTCTCGCGGCCCCGCGCGCGCGAGGACTCAGTCGCGAGTGGCGGGCGGCCCAGCTCGCGCGAGCCCACACCGCACCACCTCGAGCTACGCACGCGTATAGATATACATACGGCCCAGCAGCGGCGGCTCGTATCGATCGAGCGCGCAGTAGTAACAGACGACGCCCGGCGGCCCAGCCTCCAGCCCTCGACATGCGGTCACGTTCGCGGCTCTTCCCACCCAAGGTAATAGCTCTCTCTCTCTCGATCTAGTTGCAGACACCTTAACCCACCAGCTCTAGACCGACACACTCGGCTGGCCCGCCACGCTCCGACTCCGTCCAACGGTACGGCCCCCGCGTCGAGAGAGAGAGACGACCAGCTCGTGCACGCGTATAGAAAGTCCCAGCTCTCGGGTGCGATGTGTCGAAAGCACTCGTATATGATTCGCCGCGACGGATTATATTTGCGCGTATATGCGCCGCCGACGCCGACGCGTCATACGCGCACGTGAACCTACGTAGGCTATGCATGTATATAGAGCGCGGAGCCCGGCATAAACAAACTGCAACCATCGCGCGGGATTAATCCAACCGCAACCGCGTCTCTTCCACGTTAGGATCTTTATCCCCGACCGACGAGTCGCAGCTCCGTATACGCGCGAGTGTCTCTCGTTCCTCCCGACGTGTCTAACGCCCGCGTCTGCCTCTCGAAGTGCGCGAAAAAAGCTAATTCACGATCTATTGTATATTTACACACGCGCGGGCGAGCGCGCAGCTTCGACCGACGTCACGCTCCCTGGCTCCGCTCACGTTTCTCCCGTTGGAATGTCTTTATTTTCATTATTTCATCCTCTGATGTGTGAGTGTGTGTGTGTGTGTGTGTATGTGTGTGTGTGTGTGTGTGTGTATGTGTGTGTGTGCACAGTGGACACGTTGAAAAGGCTTGCGGTCGGTTATTAAGGTGGGATACACATATGTATGTTTTCTCGACTCTTTTAACGACCACCGCACAATTGCCCGAGTAAAAGTTGCGGGCGATCCGGAGATGGGGAAAAAAAGTCAACGACGAGACTCATCTCTCTTTCTGGTTTATTATGCATTCGGGAGCTGTTCGTTAGAGGTCCTCCGTGAAATTTTCCCCGCCGGCGTCTCGAGCGCTTCCATGTGCCCGCTCGGAACCCGGGCCAGGGGCCTGCGTTTATACATATTCAACGGGTGTGTGCACGTATATATATAACTCACCGCAGTTTTGTCAAAATTCAAATTCACGTGTATACCTCACGTACGCGTGTATCCGGTATTTGGCGAGCGTTCCGGAGTCGGGTATAAAAATAGAGAGATATAGTCTCGGGGGGAGAACACGTGATCGGCGGCGGAAAGCCGATCTTGCGACTTCCTCCGGTTCCACATGCGAGATGTTTGATTGGCTTCCTCGCTCGGCGCTTATCAGCGAATGCATTGGACCGTCCGCGCGCACGCGTGTATGTGTACAGTAATCAAGACGCTCGCGGATCTGCTCTGCTGCCCCTCTGCTGCTCTTCCCCTGCGGATTAAATTCCACTGCACGGGCCGACTAACGAGTCACACGCTTTAATTACTTTTTGGAAGGCTGACGAATCAATCCCGGGACGAGCGACGAGCTTTATCCCCTCTGATTGGCATGGCTCGATTGCGCAACACTCCGCGCTGATTTCGATTGGCTTCGTTCGGCCGGAGATTTTTTACTTCTATGTACGTGTGTTTTTTGCCGGTTTTGTTAGTCGAATATATCAATCGGCGCGTTTGATTTTTAGTCGCGTACCTCCGACGCGTTCGATCTTTTTTTTCTCGATGTTTTTCTTTCGATCCGAACGAACTTTGAGGATCGAAGGAACAACGATTTTCCTCGGTGTTGTGTCTTGGGCAGCGGGCGAGCCGCGGTTGAGTAATTGGCGCGAATCAGGTTATCGCGCCAGCTCGTCTGACCCTGTTGGCATGAGCGTCCAAGAAAATCAAGGTCCGTACCTACAATGTACACCTCGAGATGTAGAGGAAAAAAAAAGAATTGGAAAGGGAAAAAAACGGCGAGTTTCGCTATGCTTGGTATATTTCTTCCGGGCGACGTTCTGGGCAAGATCTTTCGGAGGATCGTCTTGTGACTTGTCCTCGCTTTTTTGGTGGTCGTCAAGGTTTTTCGCACATTCACACACACGCGCGCGCATGCCCCAGCAGAAACACCAGCGGCTTCATTGCGCTGTTACTATTGCTTGCTTTCACGCTATTTTTACGGATATCAAGCAAAAACCTTGACTATGTTTTGCCCGCTCAAGTCTTTTCTCCTCTGCTTGTCTTGTGCAACAAGAGAAAATTGTATTTTATTCCTAGCCACGACTTACCAGTTACATTTTCACATAATGAACCATTGTCCATTCGACAAAAATCTCCAATCACAAACTACTCGAATAGTTTCATATGTATATATACACATCTCATTAAATTCCCTTTCGAATTTGATATTTCAACTCTAACCAATAACATAAGTTGCGGTGATTGGAAACTCTATATCAATTGCTGCCTCGTGAATTCATCAACGGCCATGACAAAATGGCACGCGTAACAGTGGAATGGCTCTGCGAAGTGTGAAACGCGTCCCTTTAAATTTAAAAGCCCCGCAGTGCCGTGTTGTGTTCATTTGGTACGCGCCGATATAACCGCAAAGCGAATGGGGGTTGGCTGACGGCGCGGGGCGACGCTGCCGCGGTCGTCGACATTCAATTGTCTGCCCGTCAATTCGCTGCAAATGAGTTTGCAAATGTTGGCCGCTAGGGTTCGTCCGCTAATTTATTTAATTGTTTTTCCATTTCCCATGATCGAAATTCGCGGGTCGCGGGAATAAAGGGAGGCGACGGCGGCACGTACGGCATAACTTACTTGGCGTGGAGGAAACCGTGATCAACAAGGCGGCTCCTCCTGGGGGAGACCCAGTCATTGCACTAAAGGCTCGGGTTAAACCTTGCGAATACTCTTTTCATGGGTATATCGAGCGCATAATTTTTGATAGCCGGGATCAGCGTTCGCGCGGTCCCGAATCAATCCAATCGAAAAACAATTTTCAAGCTCGATTTTTTAAACAACTTCATTACTTCGATGCTGCATCGATACATATACTCGCACGTCTACTTTCGCCTTAGTCATTCGTTTGAAGCTGTCGTACGGATGAAGAAACGAGAGTTTGGAAAAGGAACAAGAAGCTCAACAACTTTATCATCATTTTATAACCTACTAGCAATTCACTGCGCGCGCGAGCGCGCGCATTGAGTTTATTGGTTGGCTGAACACGTGGATGATAAATACTTTTTGTTCATCAACAATATTCCAAGAAAACACTTGGAATATTGTTGATTTGAAATGCTTTTGTAACCTTAGCACATCGAAATATTGACAGCATAGTAAACATTAAGGATAACCCCTGCAAAAAAGGAAAAAAATTTAAACTCCCAACTCACTTCACTCACTCGTGTTTCCATTCACTCCGGCTCCCGACCAATCCAAATTGAGCCCGTTAGGAATCGACCAATCCGAAAAAGTTCCTCAAGATGGCCACCGCCATCGGAACTTCCTTCAATTTATGAATTGATACGTATATCCTTTCAGCGTTTTCGAGATCGATTTTCTAAAGGATTTTCAACTAATTCGCACAAATATATCGAAGCGAAACGATAACAACTTCTCTAACGTATTCATAATATTACTTGGTATATTTCTGATTAATTATGGAAATATGTTTTTAATTATTCACTTTTTGTTGAAAAAAAATCTTGTAGCTCCGGTCCTCTACCAACAGTTGTGTTGTTCTTAATGAATTATTCATGGATGGAGATGCATAAAGAAAGAGTTTCAGCAACTTTACTCCAGAATGTTGAAAAAAATATGATGATGTATACCAAAATACGACCCGCGCCGTCGTCTACATCTCTGCGCCATCTTCAACTATTATGATTCCATCTCACTCTTTTCTTGAATCTGAAAATAACGAACGAAATTTGTATTCAGGTCGAATATTTCAAAAACAAGCCATTCACACTCGGTTATAATTTTTCTTTTCACCATCAAGATCACCCCTTTTCCAAGTTATTCCAAGTTATTCGTGCTATCGAATAACATTGAAATAAATGATCTAACGAATTATCGCTTGTGAAATGTCTCTTCGCATGCTGAAAGAAATTCTCACTCGATATAGAACCCAAGTATTGATCCGCAAGTAAAGCGAGAGCTGTACCATACATATACGGATGCTGCGTTAATACCAACGACGTGAATGTATAGTTTGTGTTAGAAGGCCAAGCCGATTTTCGTCTTTATAGTATTCTTCGACTGACCCGCGTCCCTCGCGCATGTTATATATTTCAACATATGCTTTATTCAATTTTAGTTTAAGCACCACTCCAAAATCAGTTTGCTACTGAAACTCGACTTGGTAAACATTTTCAATATAATTCCAACTGTAACTGCATCAGTCCACCCAATTTAAATTTGATATTTGTTTGATTTATTTTAAGCTTTTATATTTCGGTAATTAAGACAGGAGAGCATAATGGAAAATGTTTAAAATTATTATTTCAACAACCGTTCAAGACAAGGGTTATACATTTTTTTAAATAAATACTAAAACTATGGATTTTTAAAACACCAACTATCTTGTTGCACGTCCAAAGCATTAGTTAATTTTGATGCTTAACAAATAATTTGTATTTAATATATTATGTTGTCAATCTGCTTGGAAACAGGTATCTGTCATGCGTACGAGAAAAATGAAACTTTAAAATAAAATATCAATAAAGATACTAACATGGAATTCAAAATTCACGTAAACATTCAAAGAACAAATTTCCTTGTAACTCATGCGAAACGTGATGAATTGCGGAATGTGGATTATTGTCAGGAATATGTTGGACATGATATCTATGTAAAATGATAAAAACTTATTTCAGTAATGAAAAAAAGAACCATTTGTCCCTTTGAAGAGCTGATAACGTTCGGAAGTTAAAGTTTACTCTGGAAGCTCTCATATTTTATTTTATCGAATGACGAAAGTTACACTTTTTTATTAGTTTCGCCTATACCATCAACCCAATTCGTGTTTCCAAAGACTCAAGCCGGGTCTCAACTGAAGGGATACCTATAGACTTTTTCAATGTGACCTTCAAGTTTTGACTTTTTTGACATTTCTAGAAGTAGGCCATATTCCGAGGGAATTTCTATGCAGTCAAGCACGAATTTTGTTTATCATGCATAGAAACTTCCTGGTAATATCAAGTTTTCGTGAGGTGTCATATCCTTTCACACCTCGGGCTATTTGTATAGAGCAGTGCAAATATTCTCATGTTCAAAATTTAATACAGAAATGAAGAAATTGAGATATAGGTGCCCCCAATAAGACCCTGTACCTAATAAGACCCACCCTTTTTATAGCTAATATATACGTGCCTAGAATAATGTCGAAAGAAAACGTTTCTACCGTCTCCGAATGTTTAAACCAAGTTTTTAAAATCTTTACAATCGTTAGGATGGATAAGAATTTTTTTTCAATAGACTAGGCTACAAAATTCTAGCTACATACCATTTGATTCCATAGAATTTCTCCTCCATAATCTAATTTTTATACATCGAACGTCCTTTTTGTCAATTATTTCGAAAGGTCTTCCTTATTTTGTCGAATTAACTCAATAACAACCCCGCACGCACCCTCTAAAATTATTGTATTTCTTTCGAACTCATATTTTTTGAAAATGCTATTTCTCACTGTAGAAAAGTCCAAATAAATTCCGCTAAAATTTCAGCGGCATTCAACGTTAATGAATTTCGCATACAATATTTCCTTTCGTCACTTCATTATAATGATCCTGACAAATCATTTCAAAATAAAATAGTTTTCAGGGGAACCAGATTACATAGCAATTGATGTGAAATATTAAAAATTAACAGCAAAATCTGATGTATAATATAGTTTTCATATAAAGACCGTAGATTGTTAGCTGTAGCTCGACACTCTACACCCATACATTTCTCGCTGGTCGAATAAATTTCGTTTGTGATAACAATGGCTGTTCCAGCAGTTCAGTAAAGATCGCCGGAGCCTCGTTACCATTTATTTGTTCAAGCGTTAAAGGGCGCCTGTTTGACAGGTAATTATCGGCGAGCATGAAACTATATCGATATACGAATTTCACGTTATTTTTTCGCATGACGAAGTTTGGAAGGGATCGCGGGGAAATCGAATGATTCCATGGCGCACGCGCTCGCCATCATGGTTGGCCGAACAAATTAAATTCCTCGCCTTTATTCGTGTTATTGGCCCTTCGATTTCACCTCTCCTCTTGCTCTCGGTGCTTCTCCTCCTCCCGTGTCTGGCTTTGTCCCTGGTGCCGGCAATTTAATGGAATCATACCCATACGCGCGCAGACGGCTAATGCGATCACGCTAATTACTTGCGTTTCAACTCTTCGTTTATCCTTTTTTTCATACGCGCCGAGTAAAACCTTTCATTTAACGCGATGCTGGCCCGTGAATTCATTATCTCATTTTGATCGTTTTGAATTTTCTTGTACGCTAAACATGTATGACGATGTAAAGTAACGTTTTATAGATTCGTTATTTTATACATCCTCCATTAACGACGCCCCGATTCAATTTGTAATTTCGTTCAGAAGATTGTTTCATTTTCCAATGTATATATATACACATTTTCATTAATTAGGGAGAAAACTCTTTGAAATGAATCTCCGAATGAAAAAATCTCAATTCTAAACTTGAAAATCTCACAGCCCTTATTTTTTAATGAATCTCGGAAATATTCATGTTTAGCTCCAACTGGCTAATATGGTATATAAGTCGTAAAATGCAATGCATTAATGCCAAACTTTCCGAAACTTCTTTACCCGCAACTCTTCTTACATCTCAGTTCATAACTACGCATAACTATAGTTATGCTAAAGTAACAACACCAATATTTTCTGAAGTAACCAGCAAACATCTTTTGAACCGCGCAATAATTTTCTTCCGCAGTAAAATTTTCTTACCCTCGAGTCAATCCGATTGGCGAGTTTTACAACTTCCTTCTCGAGTATAATGCACTTACACGCGAAGTTATTGAAGAAGGAGGAATGAGAGGTTTCTTACAACAGTTGGGAAGAGCAACTTCATATACTCGAAGAATAAACCAAAGGAAATAATGATGGGAGTTGAATAAAACAAACCTGTTTTTAATTAACTTGTTATTTCGGAATTGTTGATAATTACGTTAAAAAGAAAATATTAATTTTGCCACTGTTAAAAACGTTGGATTACGCGCTATCGTGACAATTTCCATCAACAGTGACAATTTTAGAGTTTCAAAACTGACTATGATATTAGATTAGCTGCACAGGTTTGAATTAATTCATTTGGTTCTGGCGGTGAATATACAATATCTGTCTACGTGATTTCTCTCTATGACGTATGTAAAGAGAAAATAGCCCAGAGTCGTGAGCTAATTATTTTTCTCTCGTACGATTCCCACATTCGTTCATTTTTATCTCTATACCCGGGTGGATTGAACAAATTATGATATGTAGATTCTTTAAGGTCACAGCATGTATGTGTGATACGCAAAATAATAACTGCAATTCCAAGCGTGACGTAGCTCTCTAGACCGCCTGTACGCTTCGTGCGGGCCATTGTGATCGATTTTCCGACAAGTTGCCGAGTAGGAATCGTATTGTTTCGACTTTCATTGTTGGGTAGAGATGAATCCTGACGATGCGATGCAGACGTCCATTATCATTTAGAAAAAAAAATAACAAAAAGTGTTTGTTAAATAAGTAAATGAATATAGAAGTATAGTAATATGATAGTATAGGTGGAACGTTACTTTTCATGAATCTCGCTGACGACAATTATTGTTTTTTAAAAGATCAACTGAATATAAAATTGAGTATAACTAGCGCGTGCTTCCATACTTTATCCTCAATGAAATCCATATTGCACGTTCATTCGAAATAATGATCCTCCCATGGTTATTAAAACGACATTGAGATAATAATGACTGGTCTGCTCTCTTTCTCTCTTTTTCAAATGAGGATTCATTACTTCCAATACCTTCGATGGCAAAGCATCGATTTATAATACTTCATTCGCAGCCAAAAATAGAATAAGAGAAACCCCAAAAAGGTTGATGCTTTTTCTAATATTGGCAGACACAAAAAAACGTCGCACAGGAGGGGGAAGTAAAAGAACAGGCATTAAAAACGGAGTAATGAGCGAGGCAAACACCCACGAGACGAAACAAGGAGCGAAACAACTCGAAGGATGTGTATATAAGTATACTTGAAGGAAACTCGCGAGCAGAACGGGGGAGAGAAAGCGACGGAGAATGAACAACGAGGATGGAAAGTACGAAGCAAGGCAGAGAGAAAGAGAGAGCGAGAGAGGGAGGGTCTGAAGTTTGAAGTCGGAATCTCTCGGGCTAAATGAGGCCGTGTGATTTTCATATCGATCGATAAATAGTGCACGTTTGTTTCGATGCGGGTATATATATACATATTATATATATATACACACCAACTCGAGCGCCCCGAGATGTGCATCTACGTTTTGCAATTTTTCCCTCGCCCGAACTTATATACGAGCATAATATGAAGAGAGCCGCGAATAAAGAGAAAAATAGAAGCGCCGCACAGAGGAGAACAGAGGCGTGGCATACTCTTATTCTCTTTATACAAGTGTAATGGCTGGAGCCTCAGAAGAGCGCATGCATATACCGCTGCTGGAATGGGAAAGATTGCGCTAATGCCGCGCGCGGCATCCTCGTGTGCCATTTTTTATACCCTCTTTCCCTTTGTAGTCACCTGCCTATTCTCACGCTTTTACACAATGCCCATGATTCCACCGTCGAGTCAGCTAAGCAAACTCCACCGTACTCCGAGAGTGTGAATGAAAAAAAAAAATAATTTAACCCACTTTATAATACGCCCACCGAGAGATCTTAATTCATGGTGATAACCAGTCAATGGGGGAGGAATTGAATCGTCGCGTGCCCGTGAAGCTGTACGATCCAAACTTCGGAAAGTAGAAAAGCGTTCGGTCTCGTTTTACCGCTGCGCGAGAGAATTACAATTCACTTGGACTTCAAACGAACTCGAGGATCGCGAAACTATTTAACGAAGTTACGCAATGATCGACGAACTGTAGGGGGGTGCATTATGGTGCGTTATGCATCGCTCGCGCGCGGGAATATCGGCTGCTCGTGACTGGCCTTCACGGTATAGAGACGAAAATATTACTCGAATGCTCGCTCTCTCGGTTATGTACACGCGCCACGGGTGTCGTTTGTGAATGCCGTCGATAAGTACCCCGCGCGCTGCTATTCCCGGACGCATCGACGCTATATACATCTTTTGTGGAGGATGAAAATGCCTCCAAGGCAAAACCACCTCTCGTCCGTTCTATTTCGACCGCACGCGAGGAACAATCATTTTCCATATCGCTTTTTTCGCTAGAGAAGAATCCCTTGTGTTTGACTACGTTTTCCAGGATATATATGCCATACGCGTGAATTGCTTCAGATAGTCCGGATGAAAAAGACCCACAAAAAGACCTGAATAAATAATAACGACGCGGAATCCATCGTCGTTCGCCTGTACCGCTCCGTGCGCTAAACTGCAAACGAAGCCGAGTTATTCCAGTTAAAAACGTCACCTGCAATTTCGACCCGCAAAAGCGTACTCAGTGGAACGTATAGGGAATTCCAGTAGAACGAATATATACACGTACGTAGGCTCGTAGATAAGGGGAAAAAGCAAAAGAGGAAATATGATAAAACTCGTGAGCGCGAGATAGTATAAGCAAATTTGTGGCCGACTGCTCCATTTCCCAGGTAAAAACGGCCAACTCGCCTGTAGCTACGTATTATAATGGAGCGCTGGCGTTTTTTCCGGCCGTTGCACGTGTATACGTGTATACCAGTCGATGATGAACAAACAAAACTGCTGCACGCGAAAGTTGCAGCGCTCGCGGCTCTCCTGTGACGCCGCGGCGCACGTAACCTTTTGTGCGCGGCTGCCCGATGTGCGGTATTTCGCAGGCGCGCTCTGCCCCTCCCCCCACTTCGCCCCAAGTTAACCGCAGATGCCGCTTTCGGTTTCGTATATGTATAATATACTTGATGAACGAGCGCTTCGAGCGTTTTGATCTCGAGCAAATTAGCTTTTTTGCCGCTCCGACGAACGAGAATATAACAAACTGGCTCGATTTCTACGGGGTCGTGTATGCTTTCCCGGGGACTTTCATGCGCGACGCCGCGGTTAGCTAGTTTAATTAATTTAACTAATTAACGGCTGCGAGCGTATAGCTGTCTGCTGTCGTAGATATAGATTCACGAGCAAACTGATTGAGCGCGCGACTCGTGTACGCTGAACCGTGCGTAGATTGCAGCCGATACGCGATAATATGTGGAAAACTCGACGACATTATACATTACTACGATGTAGGTTGATGATTAAAATATTGTAATTTTATACGTGCACTCGTTCGTTTGCCAAAGTGTTTGGTCGATTATTGCAAATTCAAGTTGATAACCGATTTTCTCGAGGGGAAAAAGCCTCTTCCACCGGGAAACGACAATTAATTTGGCTACAATGTCAGTTCTGTGAGCCAAATGATACTTGCCGCCAGTTCGAGGGTCCACCTTATCTTCGGTATCAAGCACGCTTGAACGTTTCATTAATTTGCGCTTCAACGCCAGACAAAGTACTAACGCGCAGCTGACAATAAGGTTGTTGGGGATAGATGGATAAAGTTAAATAATGCTTGTTTCAAGGCTGAAGTTTACTGTTTCTGTTTAAACTTTAGAAATATAAAATTGATAATACTGCTTGGCAGTTGTCCAGAATTTTTCATCGAAACGGAATAGCTAAACGAAGGAAATTGCTTTTCAAAAATATAATCCAGTACTTCAGTTGATTGCGTTGCTTAAGTGCTCTTGCAGCTTTGATGGACAAAATGAAGTGTAAGCCAAACAATTAGATTTCGTATTTTCCGGATCTATTCTTGCTTTTATCAAAAAACCTTGGGATAGTGTTCAAGAAGATCACCCGAAACATGCAGCTATTCGATAGGAATAAATAAGTATCCTGGCGAAATTTTGAAATTAAACGTAACACTTTTTCAACGTCTCTTTGACTTTGATTCGTTACCCTGGTCAGTTATTAATCCATGACTATTTATAATTCAAATCCAATTCGTCAATTGGATACCCTTAAATCTTATATGAATTGTCCTTCTTTGGAAGAGGACCGTCTGATTCGTACTGTTCATGCTCTAAAATTAGTGACTCATCAAACTTTGAATAATTTACTTGAGAAATTTGTAAATAATTTAGCAGCTTTGATATCTCTCTGTAATTCATAGAGAATACATTTGTATTGGGTATGAATGTTCGTTTGATCAATTCATCGACCTGCAGTGTTCGGTGTTGATTTATTGATGAGTTATTGCAAAAAAGATTCTTTAGAAATATAATGAAGTATGATCAGAACAAAAAGTAATGTAAGTGATTAAGATTGTAGACATGTTTCTTCGTAATAAGTAAACGAAAAACTAATACAAATGCCGCGTAGTTCAATGTGCAAAAGTAGTTATACTAGAGAATACTATAAAAAGAACGTGTTTTACGCTCGCAGTAATTAGGATCAAGGACATCTTTTGATCAACTGATTAAGTTTGTTCTAGTTGAAAACCTGTGAGATATATGAGAAAAAATATTTAAAATTCATTTTGAATATTTTGGAATTTTAAGACTCGGACGTTAAATTTAAGTATGCTAATATTGAAGACTAATATTTGTAGAACGTTCAAAACAGCGTATTCTCGTGATCTTCAAAAACTCCATTTCGGGCTAAATTTGCATGCTATACTTATTAATATAAATTACCGATGGTCGAATTCCTGCATATATTGCGAACACCTCGTGGACTCAAATGCTTACTGTATTCATTGGATAAGTCATATTCACTGAGTATAGACTAGTTTTAATAGAATAGTCTCTTCTGTCAAAGTATTGACAGCTTCTCATGCAGCGAATGCATTGTACGGAATAATTTGATAAGCCACACGATGCCTCACCAGAAACTCCGGGCGGTTGCTCATCAGCATGCGAAGGTACGAGCGAGTGTCTTGGCTCTTCTTGGCTTTCTCTCAACTGCAAAATAGTCTTGATAGGGCTCTAAAGCTGTATTTTCCTTTATCTTTTCGTTTACCTTTGCAATTTGTTTTGTGCTTACGCTCGCTCGTACGTGCGAGGACTGTTCATCAAAATTGAACAAGATGTACTAATGTTATGGTCAATAACAGTATCTTATGCAACTAGTGCGTTAAATGCGATTTTACGCACCAGTGTGACAAGCTGGCACGAGTCGTCGGCGGAGCCGGCGAACGAGGGCTAGATGGTCACACGAGTGCGTGGAATCGTATTTCACGAGTTGCATACAATATTTTATGGCATAGTGATCAAACGCGAATTTTACGCATCGATTAGAGTGCGTAAAATCCGATTTTACGCACTAGTGCTATAATAATTGAGCAAAAGCACGGTGCGTGAAATCGCATTTAAGGCACGAAAATCGATGCGTAAAATGAGCGTTTATGATCACGTATACCATAAAAATGATTTAGAAAGCGTCTCGAAGAATGTGGTCCTTTCCATCTTATGAAATGGAATTGGGAGAATTCATTCAGTATCCTAGTGAAATTTATCCTCACAAATCGTCATCACCTTCTGGTGTGATATTTTGAAAGTCTCAGCTTCCCGCAACTCTAATGACAATAATTTAATGAGCCCAAAGCGGTTGAATCGATCGAGGACGGAATCCGCCCAACTAGATCATCGGCTGTTCACGAGAATATAGAAACCCACAAATACATTTTTGGAGCACTCTATTTTGTGGCATGGGTAATTTGAATAACATCATTGAGATGCTTCGAGCTCTTCGAGAAACGAAAATAAAATTACATTACCAAGAAAAATCAAAAATAGATCGATGAATTGTTTGTTCTGAAAAGTTGTTTCAATAATTACTTTCATAATCGAAATACGTTTATACCCGACGAAAAATTTCAAAATCAGCAAAAGGCAAAAATTAAACTTTTGTACTAATTTAGAGAATATACCGATGTGCGTTCGAGCTAATATTGGACATATTTAAACGAACAAATATCAAATATTGATAAAGAACTTGGTGAGCAAGAATTTTTTTCCAGTCAGCTTTGGTTCCTGAAATTTCGTAGAATGAAAAACAGATTATTAACATGGCATCAGATTCGTTTTACGAAAGATAATTTCTCAAATTACCAAGGAGCCATTTTCGTTAAAACTAGAACCTCGAAAAAGTTCAAAAAAATATTCGATTCCAATTACAATTGGATGAAAAGAACTTGAGTATGAAGTGAGAAGGAACCTCGAAATGACGATAGTTCACGCGAACGAATTTTGAATAGAATTGAAACGAGCACTCGTTGCACGGGCAATAAATCGATTAGCAGTGAAAGAACACGGAGGATTATATAAGTACATTAAGTTCGGGTTCGCTCATTACTCTACAAGCAGTATCAAAATAAGTGCGGCGTTCGTCGTGGCGAGTAACGGGTCAGCATACGTATATATACATATATATGTGTATATAAGCGCACTCACATATTCATAGTCGGGAGCAGAGGACAGCCGCAGAGCAGAGTTCACCCCTACAGCGGCGTTCCCATAGAAGCAGCAATGGGGTGTCGTGGGAACCGTCTCGCCCGATATAAAGCACCATACTCGCTACTTTTTCTTTTTTATTCCACATATCGCGGGGCGCCAGCTCGTGCACCGAGCCGTATTCAAGTATTCCTTTGTCACAAATCAAAGCCGATCCTTTTTTTTTTATCCGGCTCGAGGAGCGAGCCCACCAGACAAGACGTTAACACTTCGGCAAAGTGCAATAGCGATGGCCATTCCGCCGTGTTCATATACATGCCCGTACGCTTCGCTCCTCGACGATTAAGCAGCGTGAGATTGATTGCACCGCGACGACTCGTCTCCTGCATGTTTTACGATTTTTCATGTGACTCGTAACAATTTTAGAAACGAGACTTCCACTTTCTATATATCTGAAAATTTTTACGTATTTAAGATGATTAATTGGGGCGTAATGGGAATATGATTGGCTCTATCGTTCTAAGCCCACGCGTTATCTACTCCGTTGGTATCTGGTATGGGGTACGATCGATGATACGTATAACAATGTGCGCACACAAGGCACAAATCGTTATTATCCTCACGTTTGCGGGGACAGTTGACGTCATGAGAATGAAAAATTTGCAAAACGATAATTACGAAAAGAAATACGGAAATTATATTTGAAATGAAGAATTTTCATTTCACCGCGTTCAACAGTTACGCCAGTATCGAATGGAATACGAAATGGAATCCAAATACATTCCTGTTATTTTCCGGTTAGATTTCAAAGGAGATAAATTTCCTTCAGTGTTATTTTAAGGGGAATTTATTATAACCATTGATATAGAGATAATTTTGTATTTTTTCTCGTAAACTATCTTTTCATTGGATTCAGATTCTTTCAAATCCGATAATTTTATATACATCGTCCGTCGTCCCGCACGAATAAAATACTGTTTTCTCACTCACTGAGAATACTTGAGAATTGAAAGAGACTTTGGTGAAATTGTACAAATAACTCGACAAACCTACAATTGGACGATGGGTTAATTGGATTTTGATGGCCCTAGGATGCAGACGCGAGGCGAGACATCAATGCGGGCACCGTCAGTGCTCGGCGTTCTGAATTTCCACCTGAGTCCAAGTTACCTTGCAGGCATGAAGTAAAAAGAAACGGTTGAACATTATTTGCACACTTATGTATAGGTGCGAAAATTCGCATTGAAAACTTTTTATAATTTTGCAAATCAAATGATTTTTTAAATATGATTTCTCATGGAATAAATTATTTTTTGAAGGGAACTCGATTGGGAATTACCGATATTTTTCGCATCTCGGTACCTCAGACCCACGAAAATCTACCCAATCTCTTCTATAAGCTTCTTATCGACCTGCATACTCAATTTGTGCCTCTATTCGGGCCAAATCGGTATTGAACAATCGCGTTTTGAGATCGTTGGGCGTATCGTCACTCCCGAGTAATTGGGTATATCATTTGACTGTTTCAGATCTGAAGTGCGCGCAGGATTATTCACCCGTACGACGCTTCCGATACTTTGGTGAGTGCAGAATTCGCAAAATTAAACTTTGCCGGTAAGTGACGCGAAGTGGAATAACCATCATCGTGTGCACGCAGTTGGAATTATTAATTACGAGCAGCGAGAAGTGGATCGTTCAAACACGTCAATTATGGATTATCATCCGTTTGCTCTTGGTTAACGTTCGCTCGCTGGGATCGAAACTCGAATATATTTCGAATTCGCGGCGCTGCTCATTAGCCATTCATGATTTCGAGACGTTGCCGCTCGTGCGCGCATGCATAAGTGCGTCGCGATTGAAATCGACCCGTGTTGTTCTGTCGATCGGGAATCGATCAAAGTGCGGGCATAACGCAGCCGCTCCCCGAGAGAACAAACTTTTGAGCGCTATATCTCGGAGAGAGTAGGTATATACAAGAGTGAAAACGTAATTACGCAGCGCGCGAGAGAGAGAGAGAGGGACTGGTCACTGGGATTATTTTTAGACAGCTCGAGCGCGTTTCTCGTTTTAATTAAAATGCATATATCACGTCCGGCTCGCTGCGGTTTTATCCTTTCCGTTGTAGGCACATATGGAAAACAAGCTATACGGGAAGATGAAAAAAAAAGAAGGAGTAGGAAACGGCGTTGCATTCGAATGAGCAATCGAGGCAAGACGCGCGTGATTTCAATCGTGATTCGGCCGAGGCTCGGCCGAATCAAAACACGGGCGAGCTCGTGTGTGTTGTGTGTGCCACCCCCGTCGTCGCTCAACGGCCGCGGCGCATCTGTCGGTGCGTGTGTGTATATATACATATATCCACGCGCGCACACGATCGAATCGAGGTGCGCATCGAGCCCGCGGATAACGCGCGGCTCTGTTTTGGAGCAGAGACGTATACGCAGCATCGCGTCCTTGTCCGCAGCGTCTCTCTGTTCTCGCTTCCTTTCTCGCCCCGCGCCGTTGTCCGGGAGCCGCCGCCAGACTATACGCTAGTATACGTGTGTATAGGTGTACCTATAGGTATACACACGCAACGCACAGTGTGTCGGTCGCGTCTCAGCAGATGTACACCGCGCGAGCGCGCGGGTATTGGGCAGCTGCGCTCAGCCCCTCCACACACACACACGCATATACATGCCATTCCTCCACGCACACGCACAACGAAAGCGCAGCCGGTTCTCTCTCTCTCTCCGCGATTCCACGCGCCGCAACGCTCTCGTGTACCTATACATGTATATATATAGGTATATCTGGCGTGTGTATCCTGCGCGAGCTGCAGCACTTCCCGCAACGAAATTTTATATATATATACGGAGAAGGCTCGTTTTTTTTTCTCAAAATGCTCCCTGTACCTGCAACACGCGAGACCGCCGCTCGCTCTCGACTCTCTCGCTATATATATATATATATATGAACCAGAGGGGTCGATGACATCTGACTTTTTGAATAACGGTCGGCCGCGATGCGCGTCTGCATATTATATACCTATATATACTTTGACCGTCACCAGCAATTTGATTAGTTTGCAACTAATCGCGAACGGCGGCTCCCGCACGTCACGCGATGACACGTTGATTTTTCTCGCCCTCCTCACAAGCCAGAAGGATGCTGCGCTCTGCCCGCGAAGCCTGGATTATTCGTGATTACATTTGATTGACATTACAGTATGTACTGTAAGTTTTAGTCAAATGAGCGCATTGTGTATTACAGTGAGAAGTCACTGTAAGTTACAATAAAAATCGGTAATTCGATAATTCACTTTAGTCACAGTCAAAATTGGCTATGGTTGCCGTGACATTTCACTGTTACTGCGGTGAAAATATTGGAAACTGAATGTTACAGTAAACAATAATCGACAATTAGTACAGTGAGGAATGTTTCGATGAAGCTCACAGCGAGATTTGCACCGTAAGGAATCGAGAGAGCGGCACGTAACATATGGGCGAGGAAGAGATCGGTTGCAAGGATATGGGGGTCGCGCGAACGCTGCGGGACTGCGGGGCAAAGTTGCGTATTGTAAAGAGACGGCTGATCGGATGCGAGTAAGCGCGCACTTGCGCGCTGCGGAGGATCGGCGGAGGGGGAGCGGCGCGGGGAGAGTAAAAGTAGGTAGGTCCGGGGCTCCGAGGTGGAGGCCGGACGGCCCTGGCGGCGCGCGGCTCGTTGTTCGCGGCGGCGGCGGCGGCTCGCGCGCGGCCGTTTGCCGCGGGGCCTCAGTCGGATCGCAGCAGCCGCGGCTGCACCAAGCCAGAGCGCGCTCGAGTCCGTCCGCGACCCTCGGGCCTCATGTCCCCCCGTCCTCCGGTCCCCGCCGCGTGATATGCCTGCCTGCCGCCCCGCGACCCACCGCTCCTCGACGCCGCGGTGCCCCGGTGACTCGTGAAACACCGTATCCGCGCGTATATACCTGAGTTCCCACCCGCGCAACGGCTGGCCATCGAGAAGACCGGTAGGTGGCGCCCGATTGGCTCTCTCGACGCTGATCAGCCGCTCACACACACACGCACACCTGGAATCATCCGACGAAGAGGACGAGAGAACGAGTATAGCAGGGAGGACCGAGGACGACGCGAGTGCAGTGTGTGTGCGTGCGGGGGCTCCGGTGCCTGCATCAGGGCGAGCTGGTTCCGTGTAGAGACGCGTCTCTTCGGACGGACAGTTGGAGCGAGTGCACGGCCGAGCGTAACGGCCCTAACGGAAAAACGTGGGAACGAGCGTGCGGCCCTTGGGACGCGCACGCGCGGCCAACAGCCGGCGCCACTTTTCGAACGTCGCCTCTCTGGCGAGCCGCCGCCGCCGCCGCCACCGCCGTGTAGCCCACCCCCCCCGAGGATGGGGCACCAAGTGCAGTGTGTACCAAGTGCAGTGTAGGCCGCTAAGGAGTTGACTCGGCCGTGTAGCAGCGCACAAGTGCAGCCCACAAGGGAAAATGGGGAACCACGCGTCCGCCCACCAGCCGCTCGAGCGAGCCACCCACCAAAGGCACAGCTTTCGATTCTCGGTAATCACTCCGCTCACCTCCTACTCCTCCTCCTCCCATTTACATGCTCGTGCCATCGCGTGACACGGACTTTCGCCTCGTTTCTCGCCTCCACCTATACACCCTGTGTATTCGTTATATATGTATATACGTATATCCACACGCGTCGCGTCATTTCAATTTCAAATCCAGCGCGTCTACGTATGTGCGCGCAATCCGCGGTATTTCACCCGTTTATTGCCATCGTGGCGTTGGAAAATCCATCGCGTCGAGTATAACGCGCGTCCAACGGGCTTCCCGCGCGAAACAGCCGCGAGTATGGAGACAATTATACTTTTGACTTGCCGATCTGTCAAATCCCACGAGCAGAAGTTCGTTATACATGTATATGTATATACCGTTACGCACGCGCAACATTTCAAAGCCTCTGGTAAACATCGGAGCGCTGCAGCCCCCCCCCCCCCGCCCGACCCGGCCCCCCCTTGAAAAGTGTCGGGCGCGCGGGGCCGTTGGCCAGGTATACCTAGCGCACAATGCACAACCCTCCTGTATATATACGTATATATGTATATATAAATGCACTCGACGAAAAATTCCCGCACTTGTCCGGGGCGCCCCCCTGACGCGCTCGTCGTCGATCGTTTTGTGTGCATGTGCATGTGTGTGTGTGTGTGTGCATGTGTGAAATATATACGTACGAGTACACGCAAACGCCGTACGTATAGCCGTGTGTGTGAATGCCCGCCAATCGATTTCAACGATCCGACACACCGACGATGCAAGGGCCGCGCCATTGTGTAACCCGATTATACCCTTGGGCGGGCGGGCGTTTAAGGGCAGAGGAATCGATTCTAATACACGACTCGCGCGAGCATTTATGTATATCGCGCTGCGAATTCGCGAGGCTCCGAGTCGTATTAGAATGTCGTCACGGAGATTTGGGCGCGATGTTTCTCGTTCCGCGGAGATAAACTCTTCCGCGTTTACTCGCACGCGCAAATATATAGTGCGATTAGTTATAACTCGTCGTTGAAACTGCAATCTTTCTCTCTGACGTTCGCCAGCTGTTTGGAAATGCTATTTACTCACTGTCATCCGTGTGTACACGCAAGACGATTCGATTACAACTTCAGCCTCTTGTGCGTAAATATCTGGAAAATGCGCGTTTTCTCGTTTCTATATATATTATCCATGTTTGGATATATATGAAACGAGCGAGGAGTTCAATTTTTCTCACGCGCAAAGTCGCCCGGTGTTACCTGCGCTCGCGCGAACTCGGAATGAAGCGGAGCATTGTGCAAACGCGATCGTCCTTCGCGGATAATTATTTAGCTATACACGCGCGCGCGGACACAGAGGACGCAGCTCTCAAACAACTGCACCGCTGTTCGAGTCGTCGATTGCGAAACGATGCGCACACACTTACTGTCGAGTACGTATATACCGCGGCTTCTTCTCGCGCTTTCCGATTAAATCTGCTCCGTCGTAATCATTCGCGAATTTCCTCGAACTTTTCTGATACAACCAATGTAGAAACGTTCGTCGCAGCGCATCTTATACTTTGGGGAAATAGAAGCGAGTTCGGCGGGCGGTTCGCTTGCGCGAGAAAAGAGCTGCTGCAGCTGTTTGAGTATTCTTCACCAAGTTCTGGGAAAGAGAAAAGTGTGTGTGCGCGCGCGCCTCTGGGCTATATCCTAATCCCGCGGCCGCGCGCGCGCCTCATGCCCCGCAGGGTTCACACAGCTGTCGGAAGCTCGTTTCCTCCGATATCTTTTTGTGCTGCTCCTCTTCGTATCGAGCCTTTCTTCCATCCTATTTTCTGTTTATATTGGGAAATTCGACCCCGATCGCCGTGTGTATACGAGATGCTTCACATGTTTGACATTCGGTTATGTAGAGCCGATTGGTTATTACATTTGCCTTGTTGGTCCGTTCATAAACAAAAAAATGTTTTAGACTTGCTTGCGAATGTGCTATCCGGGAGAACCTAATATCGGTAATGATAGACGAATACGGGTTTTCCATGACGCTTATCTATTCTAAATACGCGTTGATAGTGATACCATTCCTAGTATCACACGTTTTTATGATACACACTATAGTGAGAAATTGAAATTTCTATGCTATCGTGTATAATCCCAAATTCAATATAAGTCTTTCGTCTCCGGTCTACCTGGTATGAAACTCTTCAATTTCAAGATTTTTTCGGTAGATGTAATGTTTTGATCAAGACATGAGAATAATTTGTAAACATTTTTTTCTCGAAGATGAAAAATTAACCATTTAAAATCCGAATTTAACTGTATCGCGATTGTGTTCACGAATGCGATTATTGCAAACTGTTATCGTCAATGTCGACAGAGTGAAATAAACAGCACTGTACACGAGCGAAATGCCGGTATAGCTCTCACAAAAGCCAGGAAATTCTTTGAGAAGAGAAAAATAAATAAATAATCCAATTCCAAGTATACAGAGCAGCAGACCGAGCGTAGCGCCGGCTCAGCTATATGTACGCGCGCAGCATCGCGCGTGTCAGGCGCAATCAGAGTCCGCGCGTATACAAAATTCTGCAGTGTTCTCGACGTATAGCTGTCATTTCGTGCACGTGCGCGCTCTTCCCCCCGACAGGAGCCGCACGGAGCCACTTGCGCATTTCTCCGGGCTGAGATCACATATTATGCGCGCCGAACGCAAAAATCCACATCGCGTGCCGCGATTATATTTCTGTTCCGAGGCGAAGGACGCTGCGTATTTTGGATTTATCGTCCGCCGGAAGTAATTATTCCATAGATGTTTACCCGAGTTTTTACCGTCCCGTTCCCCGGGGGGATGAGGATCATTAAACGCTCGTTATGCTAAGCTGCCCGTTAATCATCAAAACTGCAGGATTATTAAATTTGTTGCTCTCCATGGTGCTACTGATATAATGGCTTGAACTTTGGATGTAGAGCATGGTTATTCGAAAGTATACATGAAAACTGCGAGTTGTTTTGTTGCTCGTTGGAAGTATATCATTCGTCGGTCTCTCACAATGACGCGGCCGCGCAGAGAAAAATAATATCTCGTGAGAAGCATAACATTCAGTTCTCGATAAGCTCGAGCTGAATTTATGCGGTAAACTTTTGTGCAACTACGAGTTAATACACAGCCCCGTTTTCCCATGGATCCTCCATTATGCGAGTCGAGCCGAGGCTTTTATCGTGGCCGATTATCGAAAATTTCGCGCATTAATTTGCAAGAAAAATGAGTCTTCTTCCTGCGGACGATACGCACACACTTGGGCTCGTGTGATTCTTCCAGCCTTGTGTGAACGAGCTCGCCGGCGCGCTGTCATAATCCTCCTTGGAACGACTCTAAACCATGACTAATGGTGAGACTATACATATACAAATTCGAAACGTTCCGAATGCAACGAAACGCAAATCGTATTTCGAAATATCACTCGTAAACATCAAGACGGCTGTATAGTCGAGTCCAATTAGCTTCTGCGAAAGTCCACTCTACGAATCGGCGATTCACTGTATATACACACTGATGGAGTCGCGCACACACACAGTTCGATGGCAAATAGCTTGGCTCGCTCCAACATCCGCCTCGCGCTCCGAGAAACGCTTTTGAGAAATTAAAAAGAGACAATGACGGAGTGTGTCCGCGGCGTTCGATGCGCGCGAGGCTCACGTAATCAGCCGAGCCCGATGGGCGAAAATGACGTATTCAAAGCGGCTCCTGTTTCGCTAATCAGCCAATGTGCGCACGGCGCGGCGTATGTATACGGGTGAGCGAGCCGGAAGTATTCCGTACGTTGTGCCGCGCCGCTGCAGCGTAGCTCGCCCCCGCAACAACTGCCCATTGAGAATCCAACCAATTTGTAAATGGAAAAATGAAAAATCGACTTTGTATAGGGTACGCTTTTATGTGAAAGGTGAACGAAACAATTCGCTTGCCATATTAAAAGAAGGGATCTCCTCTATTAATCTGGAATCAATCGTTGTGAATGATAAAAATGTGGGCGGCTTTGATGACAAAGTGTGTATATCCAACAGCAATTTCATTATTTTGGGAATTGTCACCTCAACTTGAGTAGTCAATTTGAAAGTATTGACTTTTGGTTAAGTTGATACTTTTCATGTTGTTTAGAAACAAATGATAATGCGATTCCGTTTCGACCAGCCTAAATTATAAAAAGCGTGTCCAAAATTTTTGCATCACCATTTTTAAACGTGTAAGGGATGTGAAATTTTAACTCACTATACCGGGATAAATGTCGAAATCTTTCCGCTGCTGGAAAGAAAATAAACATCAAGTATAATTTTTTTAATAATGCATAAGAAAATGAAGCATCATGTTAATGAATAACGCTTGTGCAACAAGCGCATGCCGATTGATTTTCAAAATAATTGCAGAATCAGCTGCTCGGCGATTTCGACAGAGAGTATATGTGTTTAATAAAATGTATATCTTAACGCGCAAAGCTATATATACACACACACGACGTCTCATTGAAATATAAATGTTGAAGTTTTTTAAAGACAGATAGCGATTATGCCATCAGTTTCAAAATGGATTTATCGTAATCAACATCGGTATGAATTCGTAGAAACTCGTCACTGCAAAAATAACATCAAAATTTATCGTAATTTCAACTCGTAAATAATGTGATCACATCAGTGACATTCATCAGCTGCGATCTATTTTCAAAGTTTGACTCGACAATTCGTCATATATCGAATCTAGAAGTATTTTGACCAATTGGAAGCCGCGTTATTTCGCTTCTATTTTTTCAAAAAAGGAGTACTAATGCCAATTTTTACTAACGAGGAATTCATGGGTTATGAATGTCAATCAATATTTGTTCAACTTTAATCTGAAATGTATACCATAACTCAGAACACTGCTCATTAACCGTTAAAAGAAAAAGATATTTACCGATGATTATATTAACGACTAGCTTTTAGAGTGGTTTGTTTTGGTTTAAATACCTACAGCCTCGGTCTATATTGATGAAATCTGCGCGCGACAGTATATCTTATCTGTGTATCATACAAATCGCTCGAATCTTGAAGAAAATTGCCTTGTCAAATAACCTTAACGAATCATCCTCATCGGTTCGGGTAGGGATTAATTTTTCATATTTTTCCCTCTCAAGCACTTGATTATTTTTCATTCTTAATCAACCGGATGGACTATCTTGCGACTGGGGATTAAATTTTCCCGTATTCTCCGTGGACGCTTATGAGCGTTCGAGCTTAGATGATAAGACTGGTAATGAAGGTATCTAGAATGAAAACAAAACAGTTGTTTTGAATCTCTCGCATAGCTTTACATCGAGTATTAAGTTGCCGCTGTACTAGTAAAACGAGCCAAACGGGTATTTTTTCCCTCTCCAGGACTAAACTCGTGGGTCATCTACCCTGTTTTCTCTCGGGAAGCTGTTTCGCCATGCAGAAACTTGATCTCGTCTCGAGCAGCAGCAATAGTAGCTGTAGTGGTAGCCGCGATTGTTATAAGGCCATCTTTTGTCCGGTTGCTTGGATCGCCAAGTAAGCCCAGGAATTTCCCAGCCCAATCGGTGAATTCTAACGAGACGCGAGGAGAAAAAAAAAGAAAAACTGTCTGCAAGCCGTCGCGCGCGCATCAAAAACTCTACTATACGTTCGAGCGAACTTTCACTCGCTATATAGAGAGATTGGAATTCAAGTTGTTCCGCCGAATGTGTTATACTCACATATAGGAGCGACGAGATGCGTGGCTTGAAAATCAGCTTTACCGCAAGCATATAGGCAACGTCGAAAACGTGAGTGTCGTACGGGCCGTAATTCATGCGCATGCACAGCCGATCCAAGCTGCTGTCGCAGTGCGGTGAGGGGCCATGGGTGCTATAAGCATCGCCGCGGCTTAGTATACCTATATATATACCTCGTGCCCGAGCGCGCTAAGCATCGAGAGGGAAAGAGCAAGAATATATCGCGCGCGGAGTGGCAGCTATGCTACACATGATGTAGGCTGCTCGCACCAACTCGCCTCGCGAGTATATAGCGAGGGGATCGAACTCAAGGCTAACCGGCATACCTCGGCATCGAGATACACGCCGGTTTTATACGTGGCCGAGAGAATGAGAGAGCGAAATTCGCTCCTTGTGGTATACACCTCTCGACCACCAGCGTCCGGCTATATAGGCTTCGATTCTTTCCAGAGACGGACACACGCGCACGGCGTAGCTTTGCCCGGGCATTTTTTTTTTTTTTTGATGGCGAGGGCAAAGAAAAATCATCTGATTCGACGAGCGGGCCCGATTAATTTGGCCCGAATTGCCGTCGGCTGCAAGGAAGGGGGGGAATTACTCGGTTCGATGCCTGCGTCGATGGTATGTATATATGCGTAAAAGCTACCCAGGTCGCTTTCGCTCATGGTAGCTTTTCGATAGCAGTAGCATTTTCATTGTAATGAGATCGTTACCCAATTGAATTGCCCTTCGATATACCCACTCGAGAGACGTTGGCGTTGAAGGAGCGACGCCTTGAATGGAAAAGCGCTCTCGAGCGAGGGTTTCGGAAAAAAAACACAATCAGCTCTCGATCGCATATCGCATTGTGCGGTTCTGCATTAGTCTGCGCTGGTATAAGACATTTGGGTATTGTCGAGTAACACAAAGCCACTCTTGAACCTAGAAAGTCGCCTCATTGAATATTGCAACCTTATACACTTGGCAAATGACTGTGGATCCAAATACATCGGAGCAAATGCATTTACCTGTATAGTAAAAGTCTGTCAGGGTTGTTCGAGTTAGTGCACCTCGATAACACGTTAATCTATCCCGCGTTCAACTGATCTAGAATGTTTCGTCATCTATACAATCGTCGAGAGGAACGCAAGACATTCCTATCAACATTCCTTCAATGCAACTATGGATGAGTCGAGTCTATCGGACTTGACCCGTTGGCCATTGACCGTGTAAAATCGGCAAATAACCTATACATTTTAGACCACACTAAGACTCCAAAAACCTCCACACGTAACTTGCAATCAGCGAAGATGTCGTTACGAGCAGAATGTTTTATTCGAAAAAAATAAATAATCAACAGATAACAATTCCAAATGAAATGTCAATACGAAGTAATACGCGCTTCACGAATTCACATTCTCGTCGTCAGTCAGCTGACCGAGAGTCTGAAGTTTGTGGTGTGGCTTTTCAAACAAACCGCGTCACGCGTGGATTATTGCGCGAGATCGATCGAAATCAATAACGCTTCACGAGCATCTTCGCGTAATTAAAAACGCCAGACTCGAACCGACTATATATAATCTTGTCCGGCGTATACATGGGAGTGTATACACACACGCGCGCGCAGCAGCGTCGTGTCTCCGATCTATGAGCAGTGATAACGAGTAATCTTGCAGGGCGGCATCCTCGCTAAAATTCACGCTCCGAATGAGCAGAGGGGGCGGATTAGCCGCTTAGCACTTGTAGCTGCACTGGCACGCCGGCTATAAAGGAGCCCAGGGTCGCAAGTGCAGCACGCCGCGAATTATACACTCTCCCGAGAGCGTGAGCGGCTCGCGAGAGCACTTTCATATCCGACTGCAGCAGAGTGTATATACTTGTGCAAGCGCGTTATGCGGGCTCGAGCTGCAAACCCAAGTGTGCGTGTATGTATGTATACAGACACTTGTGCGCGCGACGCAGGAAAAGCGGATCCTCGCGAGCGGCACGAGATATATAAGTACATGTGTGTATCCACTCGATGCGGGGAAAATCGCGAAGGCGAGCCGTTGCGAGTTCGCGCGCTGCACCTGCTCTCCGCGGGCGCGAGCGTCGTGAGTGAAAGGATTACAGTCTCTCTCTCTCGCTCTGTCTCTCCGGGTATACGCAAGCGAGTGTATAATGGCTCCGCGACACAGCCAGGGACGAAGGATACGACTCGAGAGCCCCAGCCGATCGTTCGCTGCGTGTATTTCAACTGCACGCAGGGGGTGGAATTTTGCGCGTGGCAAAAGCAGTTTCGTTACCGGCTAAATTGTATATGCGACGGTTCCCACGGGATCACCGGCAACAGACGCACGAGCGTTGCAGCCGAGCGACAATTCATCCGTGTATGGGTATACGTATCGACGCTACTTCGATATGTTATAAATGCGCGTTGGGTCGTAAGAAAATTGCTGTCACGCATTTTTCTCGGGAGAAATTTTATGCTGAACATTGATATGTACAGCCGACAGATTTCGATTCGCCGCGGTGATTTCAAAATCATATGTATAATATTGTGTTCGCCGGTGAATTCGGGTTTCGTTTTGCAAATTATCAATGCGGAAAATAACCAAGTCGTTTGTGTGTTGTGTAGATGATTGGATGCTAATTTGGAGCTCAACTCGGCGGTTGCGCCCACGAATTTCGACGACGCGAAACGGGTGAATCACCAGGTCTTAGTCATTGAAAATTAATATATCTGGTGTATAGTCTCGCTCGAATGAGCAGTTGCAGAGAGAAAGAAATCATAAACAAAATCGAGTGATTAAACAATTTCGTGCCAGTGTCATCTTTTCCGTTGAACTCGCATTTCTTTTTCAATATACCCGTTGCTTACTGTCCAAACACGATGTACTATTTGCTTTCGCGTCGAAACGCTATGGTACGTGTCTCGCGTGACTCACTCGGTTGGAATATCGTCGAAAATAGTGTATGTGTGTGTGTGTGTGTGTGCCAAACACTCAGGTATTTCGTGGAACGCACCCCTGTGCGGAGAAAACTTGAACACCGCCATGTACGGTGTACGAGCGTTGATTCGATGGAAAAATAATTTCAGAAAGAAAAAAAAATCGACACGCGTGGAAACTCGTCAGTTACGAAACGTCAGTTGACACTCGTAAATTGTTCGATTCCGGTGTGTGGCTCGAATGAAAGGGAGGTAAACGATTGCGTGTGTCACGTTGCACGCGTTGAAGCGACTATAAATCGTCTCGCGCGCCGTATATCAAACTCACCGGGGCGCACGAGTGTCCGAGCGAAACAATATTCCAATCGGATCGCGCGCGGGCCGCATCTCCTCCGTATGGAAGAAGCTTAAAAACTTCAAACACTCCGAGATACTCGCAATACTCGGTGGCAGAAGGGCGAGGAGGTGAAAAATCGCTCGGATTCCAGGAGGCTTAGTCGGCGCTGGCACACATGTGTGTGCCTTCGCCTGCGGGGCGACAAAGCGATAAAAGAAAGCGCAAAGTGCAGGAGAACGTCGAGCTGGAATCGCCGCGCGCGGCAGCTCTTCGTCATTCTCAGCGGCCGGACACACGGCCGATCATTAGCAGCGCTATATCCTGCTCTCGCTGACTCATCCGCGTGTGCTCTCATCGATATTTTAATCGCCAACGGCTCGCGCTTTGTGTCTTTTGCTCGTTTCGCGTGTATTTTGCCAATACGACTGTGAGGTATCTCTGTTGCGATGGAGGAATAATTCGCCCGACCCGTTGGGAGGATATCCTTGGCGACACGAAAGATCCGACACTTTTGCAGTTTACCATATTCAGTTTGCGGCGACAAGTTGAATGTTGGAGAAAAGGAAAACTCCACCGATATCACCAGGAAAAACGTATAATTTGAGGCTCGGAACTATAGCGTCGGTATAGCATCGAGTACTAAAACATACATCGCATATGAAGCAAACTATCGATTCTCAATGATTCTTTCATCCAATTTGGGGTCGAAATTTCGTTTCATTCAATATCGTGGATTACGAAAAACATATGACGGGGAAGAAAGCACCGAGAACCGAATGGCCACTCGGATCCTCTTTCAATCCCACGCATGTATATATATGCACACATGTATAAGATCAAAAAGAGTCGGAGGCACGTTGGTCGTGGCACGAACAGGACGAGCCTCGGGCACCACCCCGGCAATTACGCGTGAAAAGCTTGTAATCGCGTTGAGCTTGGGTGTATACAAGCGCGGCGCGGAGAGTACGTGACAAAGGACGTGAAGAATCGCGCGCGGCTTGACGAGCAGCTCGAGTAAAACCCGAGCCGGGAGGATTTGGGGCTCGCGCGCGCATTTAACCATACTCTATTGTACGTATGTGTGTGTGCGTGTGCATAACGCAGGCGCATATATAGATATTCGCGCGGGCGCGGGTTAGTTACAGCATCGTGTATCCAACGCATATATATACGCATGTATTAGAGGCGGTGATCGAGTATACTTTTAATGGCATCGCGCGCGCGCGTGATTTCATAAACCGCATCAGCAGCAGATCCGAGCACGCGCGCGCGAATTGAGTAATTCGGTTATAGAGCTGCTCTCCCGCGCGCGCACTTGTAACAATGCTGCGCGCTCCGTAATCCGATTGGCTCGAGGGCGCTTACTTTCGCACGTTTAACCCATTAGCGAGCCGACGTTCTTCCCAAGCCTATATATGTGTATATGTACGTGGGCGCCGCGTGTGTCTTTATCACGAGCGAGCCACGCGAGAGAGAGTGAGAAAGAGAGATCCTGTTATATTGCACAGAAACCATGTGCCGCTAACAGCGCCGTATGCTCCGACGAGCTCCAGGTGCCATCGCCGATTTTTTGCTTACCGTGTGTATACATACGCGAGAGCTAGAAGCGCACGCTGAGTACGCGCGCACTTATATATACTCCTCGCCTGCGCGCGCGCGGGAAATCCATGGGGAGCCCGCGAGAGGCAGACTCGCAAGTTTCAGCAGGAGAGAATTGCATTAGGAATTGCGGGATACGCGCGAGAGAGATTGATTTATAGACGCTCGGATATCGGATTATCAATATTTTCCCCCCTGTGACTTTTATTGCTCTCGTTCGTCGAGCAACGCTTTGACCGTTTGTTTATTCCGTGGACGATTATTGCCGAGGTACGGCTCGTTCAAGAAGAATCCACGTGAAATGTATTTGCTGTGATAATTCTTCATCGGGACGTGTACCCTTTGCTGACTGCGATAATTTCTTTGGATAAGAATGTGTTTCTATGGAGATTTTATTTTTACCGCGGACTCCGTAAATTACTGTTATAATTTCGAGCCACAAACGAGAATTCCCACTTTTCGGTGCTCGAACAAGCCAATTTATTGGGCCCTGTTTGCACCAACCGAGTCCCGGGTATTAGTGAGGGAAACATGAATATACATTTTTTAGTGCCGCAGCTGTCGCATTTGCATTTTCGACTTTGAATTGGAATAAGACAACGTTTATAGTAGTAGTAAGTCGTGAAATCTAGTATTACGTTCTGCAGTAAATGGCTTGCATCAACATCATTCCCACGAAAAAATATAATGTTAATTTTTCTTTTTATATACAAATCAAAGTTTTGACCATCTGACAGTATTTTTGATCCATATAACTGATCAACGTTTCCAGACAGTTGCAATTTCTAGTTGATTCTTGATAATCAAACCAACTTGCTCAAGTGCCGCACTACACTCTTAATCGAGACAAAGTTGAAAGATTTTCAAGATAAGTTCTCCCCTCCCCCTAGTGTATGTGTAGAATGATATGGTGTGATTGTTTGTGAACATGTGTGCATGATAGATCAATTTGTATCGATTAATAATTTGGAATAATGTTAGTATACAGAAAAATACTGTGAACGCTTCGTACTCTCGTATTGGAACAGCGAAGATTCAATAAATTCACAGTTAGATAAATAAGTTGATGCACGCGGTAATACAACGGAGATAAATTTTAATTCATATAACTGATTCTATCAGCCTTTCCAGAGTAATGCATTTCTAGTTGATTCTTCTAATCAAAGTAGCATGCACAAGTGTCTTCTACACTTGTTATCAAGACCACGTTAAGATTTTCAAAAAATATTTTACCTAGAATCAGTTATATGAATGATAATCATACCGGAGGATAGAATCAACAACTTTTGGATATTACATTCATATTAATGCTTGATGACAGTATCCATTTGGTACAAATTACTTAAATTGATTATGTCATCCGAATTATTATGAGTTTAATGTTCATTAGACATATACATAAATTTTAATTGCTTCGTCCTCGATTCGGTCGGCACTACCGCGTATACACTACCTGTTCTCGTGCAAACTCGTGTTTCTTGCAAAATATATATGCACCGCGCGCTCTCTGCCCCCTATACTCGGTTATTGTGTAGTCAGCGCGACACCTTCAAATTTTTTTTCCAAGCCAAATCGTTTCTAATTGCGCGTGGATGAAGAAGAAGAAGAAAAAAAAGACGTCGGGAGTTGGTGGGAGTTTACGTAAGCTCTCGCATGTTCAGCGCTCATAATTGTAAATACATTGCGTTTACTCTGTCGGCGTGTGTAGTTGACAATAGCGGATAAAAATCGTGTAGGAGAGAGAGAGAGAGAGTGGGAGAGGTAGAGAAAAAAAAATGAGAACGGGGCATTGTATGTGTGTGTGTGTGTGTGTTTGGACTCGGGGCAAACTCAACTAGCCGGAACGTCCCTTGGTGATTACAATAGAACTGGCGCTCTCGCAATTATAATCGACTTCTTATGTGGACGCTATAAGCACACATGCGTGTATACGTGTGTGTCTTGCACTTCGCTTTGAGTTTTTCCCGAAACTCTTCGAGATGCTTGTATGTTTTTCATGACACGAGCGCGTGACGCAACTGAAGCAAAGGTGGCATAATCACTCTGGCCTGAATATTTCTGTTCGAAGCTTGTTTGAGTAAAAAAAAATTAATCCAACACTCGCAACGGTATATACGTATACATCAAAAAATGTTTCTGCCACCACGGTATATAATTTCATCTTTCTCCGAATCGCGAACGGTATACGTTTTCGAGTCATTGTTCGGTACGAAAAGTCGCCGAGTCACGAAAAAAACCTCACTGCATCGGAACCGACTGGTTATTTTTTCCCATTCCAATTTGAATCTCAACGACGACGACGACGGCGGAACTTCAACACCGGTCCTCGAGATTGCGTAATCGTTTTTATTCTCTCTTTAACGAAGTAACAAATCCCACAACGATTATCAAAGTGGCATACTTGATGTGTAGAATCCGAGAAAGAATACCACGTTTGCGGGGCAATTGAGCGTATATATAAGTCGCGGCTTGTCGCTGGCCGATAAGCGTATACACAATGTGAAATCAGCGCAGGGTATATATGTATATAGAGAGAAAGATAAGCTAGATAGCGATCGGTCGGACTTGCACATATATATACGTACAAGGGGTCGCGTCTCCTGCGCCATCGACCTTTCACACACACACACACACACGAGCGTCCGTATCTGAAAAGGCCCACGGGGTCTTGGGCTCCCTCCGCAAGGAAATAATAACGGAGCTGGGGTAGACGCGCGCGCGCGCCTGTATGTAGGGGAGCGCTGGGGCGCAGGAACGAGCGCGAGTCTTTGGGAACCGGCCCAAAGATTCGATCACATAGCAAACAGACATACGCGAGAGCCTCCCCAAGTGCAGTGTGTGTATATATATATATACGAGTCGACGATATAGGATGCTGCTCCCTCCGGTCGGCTCACCTTTTTTTCTTCTCTTCCACCGGTGCGCGCCCCTCCTTTCCCCGGCGTTCCTTGTGTTTTTGACTTTTGTCCCGGCGACTCTCATCGCGGTTTTCTCACCCTGCGATCGACCTGCGCCACCACCGATCGCATATCGATATTCATTGGCTGCGCCACGACGCTAATGCGACTTTTGAATTTTATGGCTGTTTCTCGCGGATCGACCGAACTTTGCTCATCCACCCTGGGAATTTTATTTATGACTCGTCGTATATCGAGCCGCACCGAACGTCTCGCTCTTTCCTGAGTGTAACGACACGAGTATATTAGCACCAGCATAACCGAGTGGTGTTTTTCGCGGGAGACGTCACTTGATATTCCATACGGATTCGTCGCTGTCTGTACTTTTCCGCCAGCGCGTTTTCACGCTGTGCTTGAATTTTCCGGTAAACTATAGAGCTGGGAAAGGTTTGCGGCGGGACAGAGGACTGTGTCAAACCAAGAGTACATACGTCACTTTTTCACGCAACTTTGGGGTCGAGTCGCTCTTTGTCTCTCCTTCCTCTTCTCGTCTTTCACCCCTGTCCGGACGAGGAGCTCGAGCTCGACTCCATTTCCTCGACTTCTTCAGAGAGCCGATAATTAATGACCCTCGGGATTGCCGCTCGCGCGCGTTTACGAAAAGGACGGGGCCCGCAGATGCCGAGCCCCCTCTGACGAGTTTCCATTTTTTTCCTCTTCGCTCGGATATTAAGGTCGATTTAGATGCGCGACATTGGCCACTTTGGCAGTTTACGGATTATCGGTTATTCCCAAGATGTAGTTTGAAGTCTCCATGCGAACAGTCCATTCGACGCCGAGATTATTGGAGAAAGTTTCTTCACGGATGTTATTTAGAGGAATGATCGGATCACGCACGCTTCAACCTATCGACTTTTCCACGTATAGGATCGATTTTTCACCCGACTTCAAGATTACCCGGTTGAGCGTACAATTCGATCATATAATACTTGTTGAATTTCTCCCTCGTTTTATACCTGTTTCAAAATTCGTCGAGGAAATTGCTTGTTTCTCACCCTCTTTCCCCTCGGCCGATCGCCCCGGTCTAAATAGAATTACCAATCCCATCGCGAGGGACGATTGCGCATCAATCACTTAGCAGAGGTGGCAATTCACTTAGCCCGCCAATCTCGGGTGTGTAACGTCCAGACTAAACTGGTTTCGGGCTGCAGTCAAATCGTCAGCTGTTTTGCAAATCCTCTCGAGTTGCTCAAAGTCGCGTGGAGAAAAGCGCGCGAAAGGACCGCTTCGGCGCGTCGAGTAAACAATAAGCTCATATATATCGTATGTGCGATCATGGATGAGAGCGAAGGTAGACGGGGGAACCTCGGGAGGAATTATATCCCGAGCCAGGATATGAAAGATGAAGCGTGCGATCTTGAGAGACGACAATGCGGCTGTGTGTGTGCGGAGGAGAGCGAATCCGATATGACGAAGCTGCGCGGCGCGAGTGCAGGAGCGGATCGATGCGCGCCCCCGGATAAACAGGCCTCTGCGTGCACCTAACCTCTCTGACGTACGCTGGCGCGACTCTGCAGCATATATATATATAGTCGCGCGCGCGCACAACATACATGTATATAGCGCGTATACATATATATACAGAGGCACACAGGTAGTTCGGTGTGACAAAGATGCGCTGACCAGTGGGTTTCGGTTGTGTTGCAGAAACGAGAACGATCGCCGGGCAAGAGGATGGATCGGCTGCGCAGGAGCTTCCGGGACAGCTTCCGCAGGCGAAAAGAGCCGCACTCCCCCGAGTCCAGCAAGCCTCACCAGTGGCAGGCGGACGAGAGCGGCGTCAGATCCGGCACCTGCAACTTTCAAGTCAAGGTGAGCTCTCGATTATACCTTCACTCATTCGTACCTTTTGCTCACTGCCAATGCTACTCTCACCTCCTGACACCCTGAACGGAACGGATGACTTTTTGTTGAAGCCAAATGAATTAGTGCTCTGACTCGTTGCATTGTGTGTGGCCATTTCAATGAGCAACAATTTGGATCCCCTAGCATTCACTTACTGGCTTGATAATTCTGAGTAGCGCTCTTTCAGAGTCAAATGTCTGCTGATAAAGTTTAGTTTGTTTCTCGAGTCGAGCCAACTTTGCCCACCACAGTGACAAACAACTGCCAAAGTTAATTTTAAATGTTCTTTCCAGTACTTAGGATGTGTTGAAGTGTACGAGTCCAGGGGTATGCAAGTTTGCGAGGAAGCTTTGAAGGTTCTCAGGGTGAGTAACTTATTTTGTATTCTCCTTCGACTGCTTTGCACTGAAGAATATTATGAATCTTATATACATTTTTTGAAAGATTCGTAAATAATACTTGAATGTATGTAAATCCAGTTTCAATGAAATTATAAAAACTTGTGCAGATGTTTCAAGAATAACTCTCTTGTTTCGCAATGATGAATAGTCAATTGCAGCAGTGTTTCACAATTTCATTTTTCTCTTTCAGAGTTCAAGAAAGAGACCAGTTCGAGCGATTCTCCATGTTTCTGGGGATGGTCTCCGTGTCGTTGAAGATGAAACAAAAGGGCTGATTGTTGATCAGACCATCGAAAAAGTGTCTTTCTGTGCTCCTGACAGGAACCACGACAAAGGCTTCAGCTATATCTGCAGAGATGGTACTACAAGGCGATGGATGTGCCATGGATTTTTGGCTACAAAAGAAACTGTGAGTACTTTTTCGTATTCATTTATCAGTTCTTTCCATAAGACATAATCAAAAAGATGCACGCATAATATGCAATGCTCATTGTTCTTGATGATTCTTGATGATTTTAATAAATTAGATAGAATATTACAATATTGAAGAAAATAACTACATATAGATGAGAAGATTCAATATCTCCTCGGCATTGAAATTTATTTCTATGCAAAGCTGGAATTAGTATAAATGAAAGCATATCACTGACAAGAAATGTTCATTTTATTACAGGGAGAAAGACTGAGTCATGCTGTTGGTTGTGCTTTTGCTGCATGTCTAGAAAGAAAGCAGCGAAGAGATAAAGAATGTGGAGTCACTATGACATTTGATCAAAAAACTTCAACTTTCACGAGGAGTGGCAGTTTTCGGCAACCTAGTCTTACAGAACGACTGCATGATAGCAGTAGAGAACGTGCTATTGGTTAGTCTAAAACATTGAAATGTTATCAATACATCTTTCTAAAGATTGATTGATCTAGCATAAATATGTCTTTATTAAAATTCATGTTCATATTCAGTGTCAATTCCAATATCCTTACTGTTGTAATTTTGTTATTTTCAAAGTTTAAAAATTTCAAATATCAAAAGAATCAATTCGTCAAAGTTGAAGAAAAGAATTAATGTACTAATTATGATTTTTTATTCTAGACGTTCCTCCTTCCCGGCAAGTGTACAATCCATTCGCGATCGAGAGGCCACATGCGACGGCATCGATGCTCGAGAGGCAGGGTTCGTTCCGAGGTTTCAACCAGCTGAACCAGGCCTCACCGTTCAAGCGCCAACTCAGTTTGCGCGTCAATGATCTCCCCAGTAATCTTGAGCGTGCTCGCAGCCATAGCCTCGAGCCGACAGATCTGTCACGTATGCCCTTCACAATTCAGCAGCAGATACCCATCAGGCCACCTGGTGAGCCTTAACATTTTCTATAATGTGATTAAAGATGGATTCAAAATCTTCAAGATGCCTTTATAAAACAACATAAAATAATTTATATTATTTTTCTATTTTTTTTTTGGCAACAGAGTACGAAGGATATGACGAAGGTCTATATTTTTAATCTGTATGACATTATAACATTACATTTGTTATACAATCGTCATTACATGATTATACTGTTCATTTCATTGTTCTGATTAAATATTCTATGTAGTTTTTGTAGACTGCAATGTCGATACGATATGATTTTTTATTCTAATTTTATTCAGAACAAGAGCAAAACACATAATACACATATATTCGTACAAAAATGAATACATGACATACTTGAATTGTCAAATCCATAAATCTCATTATTGTGTTGTAGTATTTATTAGAGTACAGAAGAAATAGTACATTTTTCAACATTTGGCTAAACAGATTCAGAATAGACTCCAGTTGCATGAGTTGAATAACATATTTTCAGTGGAATAAGAGTTTTCAATTGTACGCTTAATTAAAACAATGATACTTGAGCAAAAGTATGAACGTCTACTTCTTGTGGTGATTTTCTATGATTCCTGTCTTAAAAAGTTTAACCACTCAGTTGACGATTTACTTTTTTAGTAATCATTTCGATCTTATGTATTGGGAGTACGGTAGATAGAGCATTTAATTACAATTGGAAATTATTATAGGAAAAACACAATGTTTTATCAATGCTGTACTAAATTATTGCCAAAACGATATAATCCTACATACTATGCTTGAATGTTGTTCTAAAAAACGCATGTGTTTTCATCAAGTAGCTTATGAAAATACGTTAATTTTAGTACACATGATACAAATTTAAAGTGAATTATAAATGATCCAAAATTTTTTTTCCAACAGTGAGTCCCATACCAGAAATTTCCCCGAGTGGCCAGGATAATTTTATGCTAGCAAATATGGCGAAGCAGATCTCACGCGATATCCACGCTCTCACACTCAACACGAAAACTGATGACTTTAATCCTATTATTGGTACGAGTACTTTCGTTAGAGAATCGTTCGGTACGAACACGACCAGTTTTGGTGGAGGTAAATTTCTTATTATATTCTAAGACCTTTCTGAAGTTACTCTTTTTTATTGCCCGACTATTGCACTGTTTTCATTTTCATGTTCAGTTCGAAACTGGACTGTAATCATTATAATTAAATTATAAATCGGCAAAGCAAAGCATGAAAATTTAGTCAAATGCAAATGTTTTCATCATAATTAATTTCATTTTCATCAATCGTTCAAACGGCAATATTCAATTATCTATTATTTCTCGCACCCCCATTCACCTTCATGATTTTTTGTTTTTTTACCAAAGGCGAAAAGTCATCATCGAAGCAAACAATAAGACGTTCACTCAAATTTGCAGTGACCAACAGTAGTTCGATGGACGAGCTGCAGATGCACAACGGCCACAGTCTGATGGACATGGTGAGCTCGTCTAACAACAACGCGACCGAGTTAGGCAACAACATGAACAACAACAGCAACACCAGCAACAACAATAACATCCTGATGAGCTCGAACGACGAGAGCGGGGTTCTAAGCGGGGCAGGCAGCGATGGCCTCAGCTGGCAGGAGAGCTCGTCTAGTATGGTCTCGTCGACGACCAACCACCGGATCACCCCGATCCTCGACAGCCAGTGCTCGCTGAGCCCGGTGCTGCCGGCGCGCGCGACCCCCGCGCCCCCCATCGCCTCGGTGTTCGAGACGCCGGCCGCGAGCCCGGCTTTCAGCCACGCGTCCACCTCCTCGCTGAGCAGCGGCGCCGTCATCGTCAACAGGTCGCCCGTGCCGCTACCGCCCTCCAGCCTCGCCGACTCACCTCACAGCAGCCTCGTCGCGGCCTCGCCACCTCCGGCGGTGAGCCACGCCCCCGTAACCGTCACCGAAAACGTCGTCACCACATCCACCACCTCCGCCATTCCCGTCGCATCGGTAAATTCACAAGAACCTCGCGATTATGAGCGAATCAACTCGGACGTTCACACAATATGAATTCGTACTCGAATACATGTACTGGACAGAATATTCTTTATAAGAATTTGAACTGTGATAAACAGCATGTTTTGTTCAGAACAGAAGTCGTTGCTCCGCTGCAGAATAATCGAATCATTCATTCCATTTTTTTCGTCAAATGTGTGAACATTCGCCGAATTGTTGTTAAACCGTCAATATCTAATATACTCATTAGTATTTACCCCGATTGTTTTGTGTTGCTTTGTAGGTTCAACCTCTTCCGAGCACAACGAATCTACCTAAACCCGAACAGTGGTTAGGCAGTGTTACAACGCAGGCAACGGCCTCTCACGTGCCTACGCCCGTTGTAGCTCCACGCAGGGCACCACCTCTTCATTCACGGGCTCTCAGTCTCGGCTCAGCGGCCATGAGTACGAGCTCCTCGAGACCCGGACCTTCCGACCCCTTCGACGCCGAGTGGGCGGAAATCGCGGCGCGCAGGCAGGCTTCCACCACTAACCCCTTCATCGTACCCAACACCACGCAAGCTTTTCAGGTAAGCTCTCCTCAGACGCAAACTGTTACTAGGGGCTCTGTACTTTGTTCTTGAAGACGTTACAATAGAAAAAAATTTTGCCACTCCAAATGTAGATAGAAGAGTTAATAGTATTTACTTCTTTTTCAGGTGCAATTGTAGCGTGAGGAGTTTATAAAGAGCATCACCGACTACTACAAACACAACACGTAGTTTAAAGAGCTTCGAACTCCAAAGACCTCTTTAGTCATCAATATAGATGACCTGCAATAAACAGAGGCTTCAATTTACTTCATGAAGTCGAGGTGCTCTTGAAGTAAAACGCATTTGCCCACACACCATCTGAAGCTTCGTTGGTTCGAACGGATAGGAGATTCTTAAGTAGCAGCTTAAGGAACGTCACGAAAAGAAACAAACAAACTTCAAAATGCTCAAAAAACAAAGTTACTATCGCGAAGTCAGTTTTGTTTTTTAACAAATTCAACTTGGAGGTTCTCGAGTGTATATTGTGTGCAAGATAAAGAGTATACAAACTTGTAACATTTGTAAAAAGTTTAATTACCGGAGGTGTAAAGATGTATTGGCATGATTTCTATGTAATTTATACGTATATAGTATTATGATTCTTGTAAATTTTTGAAAAGGTGACTAAAGAAAAATGAGAGCGTGCCATTCAAATCGAATTTTGTACATATTGTTTGAATCTATTGAAAAATTTCACTTTGACGAGTCCCAACATAGAATTTGCACGAATGAAACTGACGTCGCTAAAACTCGTTAACACGAGAACTTGAATAAGATTTATTGCCACAAAAATAGCGAAGAAATAATATTTCTATGCTGCAATAACATTTTAAAATAGTTAAAGTAGGCTCGACAGCCGAGCGATTATCGTCGTTCTTTGCATGATGCGCAAAATTCACACGCACCGATGAACTTTTACTGCACCAAGTCTAAATAACGTTGAATATATAGCAAAAGTGAACAAAGTAAATTGGAAAGGAAAATTTATAATTAAAATAAAATGGAGTGTTAGTAATAACCTTAAAATCGATAGGTGATGCGTATATATAACAAACAAAAATATTGTTGAATATCGGACAAGATCTGTGATATGCTGAATGGGTCAGTACTTAAAATTCGCGGGGTCTCGACACTTGTACAAAAACACAGAGAGCAGTAGTTGTCTTGGTGATTCATTGATGTGCCCCAGAATTAATTAGGCTATTTGAAACCAAGACGGAGTACAAAGATTGTTTTTATTTCAACTGAACCAACAAGAATTCAAGATACCTTTCCACACTAATAGATAGAAAATTGTTAAATTTTCACGTTCAACATTTTTAATATTGAACACGATTAGTGAGAAACAATTTTTAACTAATATACTATGCCTTCATATTAGAATGAGAAAAAAAATGAAAGTGAAGTTTTACTCGAAGAAATTCAAGAGTTTAATCGTTGCTTAATCAGCGAAAGCTCCGCACGATATCATTATCATAGCGAGTAGATGTTGACTTAGAAAGAGATGAGTATGATGTCCTATCACACTATTGTTGTCTATTATTAAATCTAATCCTCTTGAGATGCATATATTTAATATCATTTACGGTAATGACTGCAAATATCAAAATTAATGTGTCGTGTAAATCTTGCAAGTAGTTGGATGGATTTGAGAGGCGAGATTCTTGGTGACTTGAGCACAATATACTGTCGATTTGGAAAAGAACGTTGCTACTACAGGAATGGGAAGAATTTATGAATGATGATATTACGAGAGTATTATTCGCGCATTTGAAACTCAATTAGATAATTTTATTAGAAATCATCTGAGTACCAATTAGTTTTGCTTGGTTGTTTTTCTTTCCAAAGTGTTCATACTGCCATAAAATGATTTCATTCACAAATGTATTTATTATCTTATTAATTGGTGTTATTACTTGTTGGATCACATACAATCTAAATCCATCACAATCAGTTTATGACATTTTCAAATAAATATCATTGATTCCACAGATCATGGATTGATCAATTTGGTATTATGTATGTTCAAAGCACGAATATAAATCGCTTGGATATGCAACATTGCTAAAATTCCGTAATTAGATAACTGTGCAATGCATATTTTCATTATATACAAGACAAAGCTCATTAATAAAAGAAATAAAATTGATCTAATATGGATGGTTCGATATCATTCAATACTTGATCGTAAACGTATGATCTTTATTTACTATAGCTTACAGTTTTGAAATTATATGACTGCAAGCACCTTGTTCATTTTTACACGAGAAATATTTTTACTTAAGAATTAATGCATTATCTCGTCATTAAACGAAAAAGTAGCCGGGAATAATTACCGATGCAAACGAAAAATTTTACTTTTATATGAAATGTAATTACGTGAAGCGATCGTTGTGAGTTGATGGTTCAAGTCGAGCGACGATTGTCAAACCACAAGTATATATGATTAAAAGAATAAGTATTCGAAACAAAGACGTTCGTTGAACACGACGGAATTTGGCTAGGCTGAGGGCTCAACAATTGACACACGCCTTTCATCCGTCCCGAAAAATTGAAAAATGCTAAGCTAGAGCAACGTCGCCAAGCACAAGAAACAAAAAAACAAAAAACAAAAAAAGTACTTATGACGGTACTTTTATATATAAACATGATACACATATATATATGAATCGTTGATATTCGATGTACTTAATTAATTGTTTTATTTTCTTATTTCGTTAACAGAAAGTGTTTTATTTTGTACCAAGGTCAGGTAAAGACAGCCTCCGAAGCTTGTGTACTTATACATATATATACTTAATAAGCTATCTCTAAATGATCTTGCTACAGAAAAAACTTGCTCTTGTTTTACAAGAGATAAAACATGAGCAGTATATATGAACTGTAAATAAAGTTGTGAAATGATTGCGTTGGAGCAGCGTAGCAATTATTACATTATATTATATTATTACATAAGTTTTATTACAGCTAACATAACTAGCATATCGATAATTGAAAAAATGAAATATTTTCTCGTGTTTATTTGACAACTGAGTAAGCTAGGCAATTCGGTTAAACGACGACTTGCATTTGAAATGAAAGCAAAACTAGAAAAATTAAGGAAAGTTGGGTCGAAATGAAAGGTCACGATACGCGTTGATAGAACTAATAATACTAGCTGATTTTACAATTGCTTTTATTGAAGGTTTTTTTCTGTGTCATATCTCATAGATATGCCTAACATATTCCATTTACAAGATATGCATATATACATAAAAATCTATTTTTAATTGGAGTGATATTTTTTGTGAAAACCATTCCACTACTCCTTCATTCAAGCACCATGAATTTAATAAGCAACTTATTAAAGTATATTCAAAAGAAAGAACCTCTTAACTAAAAGCAAGCGCGTGCCAAAATTTCAAATGTGTGAACACACACAAACAACGACATACATACTCACCTGTAGCTTCGGCCCAGTAAACGATAAAATATTGCTTAGCGAGCGCAGCAGCTATCCTGCCGTTAAAAATGTTTCCGAGTTGCGTATTCATCTTTGTAAATATTTGCAGTTCAAATGTCGTTTCATGCAGTTTTCTCGAATATTGCGGAACGATTATTTGAGCGTCTGTATATTTCATGATATTTTTGTTCTTTTTTTTTCGCAATGTATCAGTCTTTGTAAGGATACATTAATTATATATCTGTTGCGATTACAAAGAATGGTTTGATTTTTACCTGTCCCTCATATCGTACATTTCCAATTCCTTCAAAATTTCAAAAACCAACCTATTAGATAGAAATCACTCTTTCAATGATGTATCAATTTTCATCGTCGATGTTTTTTTTTTTTAAAAATGTGAAAAAATACTTGCTCGCGAGTAATAATAGTTAATCTTTTTGTTTTACGAAAAATAAATATGTTCAAGTTATCCAGCCATTCATTGCCTTATAAATGACATGAAATTAAAAAATATTCAACTGCGTATTTAAAGCAGTTGAAGATCTATTGTATGTTTGCAGAATCACTAATTCCCCTCAAGCGAGATGACTTGATAATGAATTGATTGATAGCTTCAAATGCCGCTTTATATGATACTCTGTATTATACGAAAAGGATAAGAGTGGGAGAGTGAGAGATCCATCTTTGAAATGTGGTTTCGAGCACTCTTCAGTACTCCAATTAAATGGTAATAGGAAATAAGCAATAAGATAGTAGGAATCAAAATAATTCAAACTTTATATCAGTTATTCTTTATTATTGTTTTATTCATTTATTATTTGTTTTTCGTGAATGAAAATAACGTGATGAGGCCAGCGAATTCAGCCGGCGAAACGTCGCTTAGTATTGGCCCTCGAGGGATTGTATTACCATAATTTATCCATCTTTGAAGATTTTTCTATGCTCGTCAAGTGCTTCTCCATTCGAGTTTTTTCCCAATAGAACGAAAGAAACTACGAAAAAGTCGAGAGATCATTAAAACGTTTTTTTTTCTTTCAGAAGCTCACAGTCAAAAGTAACGCAAACTGGTGAAGTGCAGGCGGTATATATACATCGGGTCTCGCATTAACAGGGGAAGGAAGTGGCCCCCGCACATGAGTTATCCGTCTTGTTCTTCCATGTCCAGTGCCTATTAAGCCGAGAAGAAGAGCGGCAGTAAAGGGACAGCAGCGAGGAAGAGAATGCGAATTCGGGAGCTGATAATAGGTCTGGCGGGGAGTTATTTTAAAGTAGAGCGGAGTTTGCGGAGCTACTTCGCCTGCGGGCGGCGGCGGCGGCGCGGTCGACAGGAAGCCAGCAGCGGAAGGAGGAAACAAGCCGGCTCTGCTTTAAATTGTCTCTGTTTCCGATTAACCGAACTGCGCGCCGCGCAGCCCAGGAGCTGCGGAAGTTGGACGAGCCTGTCCTCGTCGTTACTCCGGAGGGGGGCTCCTTTTTACATTCAAACGAGACCTGGGAGAAAAATACTTGGCGCATGCGGCCCCTTAAGCCCTCGGACAACTCTAATTCGCTCGGAATGTTTAATTCCGAACGCGTCAAAGAGTTGAGAGGCCGTCGTTCTACCGGCCGTGGCGGCGGCTTCCGCGGGCATCAGCGCGACTTTATACCGAAGTTTTAATAAATTGTTCCTTCCCTCCCCTCCACCCCCGTACCCCTCTTGCACAGCAACCGGTAATTGCTAATCTGTTGACGATGTTTCATAAGCAACAGGCCACCGGCTTTGACAGTTGAATGCGCCGCTCGTTATAGCCGAGAGTCGAGTGACGAGTTGAAACAAATTTAAACTCGCAGGGACAAGTGGGCTGTAACAACCGGAGGGAAACATTGACCTTTCGTAATGAAGCGTTTATTTCACATTTAGTAAAAAAGATTGTAAGTGTACTCGGTTATGTTGGTAAATATTTTTCGGCTGTGTTTCGAAGGGTTCATCAGTACTCAAGCTGAAATTTAGCTTCGGAAAAATAAACTGCCGGCTGCAAGGGGCTTCTCACTCGAGTACCGTCCCAGAGGGGAGTATAATACTCTTTATTATTGACAATATTAACCAAGAGCTATATAATCTCCTTTTTAAGATGCTCTATCAAAACACAATAAGTTTATGCTGACGAAATAAAAACGTCGAATACCATCAACTTACCACACGAAGTACTAAAAAACGATGGGAGTACTGGATAGACAAACCCCCTGGCTAGCGGACGAATGGGCGAGTTGGTTTGATGAAAAATTGTCAGTTCATAAGATTTGAATGTCTCCAAGAACTGAGCATTAATTTTGCGAGTATTCCCGTTGTTTTGTTTTCAATTTCTGACAAACATGTTAATTAAACGCGTCTCATTCCCATCATTTCTATAATCGAACTTCATTTTTTCGGATGATTCCTTGCATAACCATATACGTATAAACAGCGAAGAAGGCATTATAAAAGTGACGCGTGACAAATTTTCCGCAGTGATTCGAGGAAGAAATGTCGGCGATAAATAAAACGAAATGCTTGTATAAGCTGGGGCAAAAATTCAATTGTCTCCTCGCGAGCGTCGGCGCAGCTCGCTCTTTTATATACACACATATATATACTCGGGGCAAAAGACGGGCGGAATTGCCGGGGACGATATAAGTAAAGTCGGCGGCGGTGCTCCGACAACATATACAAGGCAGTGAAGTGCCGGGGCCGAGACGTGCGCGCGCGGGGGTCGGGGGTGTCGGATCGAAGTTGTCCCCTCCCCTACGGACGGGAGGGGGGCGAGGGGCAAACTCCCACGTGGATCAGGCACGTCGCTGGCCGAAAGTGTAACTCGTTGTCGAACGTCCGTTACTGTCTATGCCGATCGACAGCTTGTCGGGGGCTGTGCTCCTCGAGAGCCTTTTATCCGCGACTGGACACACGCACGCGCGCGCGCGGGTCAAAATTGCGTTACACCTGCGCGCCGCCCTCCAGCGACTGTATATATGCAGCGCGAGCCCAAACATATATATACACACGCGCGCGTTGATCCAGCGAGAATTTCGCGAAAATTCCTTCTCCAAAAGTCGGGATGGATTTTTGCTGGTTTGGAATTTCATCAGAAAAGGGCAAATTCAGTCGAGTCGTCGAATATTTTTTTCTTTCTTTTTGATGTATATCTATTCGATTTTGTTGATTGATATCACGTTTCGAGCAAAGGATTGACATTCTGCGATCGCGGCGATTTCTCCCCGATGAGATTTCGGAAATACTTGCTCCGGCGCGGGGCGAGCTGCTGCCCTCGGGGCTATATCATTCATATTTCTTTTTGCCTCGGCCCCGACGAAATTCGGGAATTTTCAAAATCGAAGAAAGCCACGCGCGTGCGACCTCGATTCTTTTCTCGGATTATGCTCGGTTCTCGCGAAGAAAAAAAACTGCCCATAAGGTTGGAATCAATTGGAAATCATTAAATAAAATATTTTATGGCATAGTGATCAAACGCGAATTTTACGCATCGATTAGAGTGCGTAAAATCCGATTTTACGCACTAGTGCCATAATAATTAGGCAAAAACACTGGTGCGTAAAATCGCATTTAAGGCACGAAAATCGATGCGTAAAATGAGCGTTTATGATCACGTATACCATAAAATATTAAATAATATAGATTTTCACGTAGAATCTTATAAAAGAAAAATAAGATGTTCGAATTGGCGAACGTTGGCGTTGTTAGAAGTTGGAGGGTGTGAGACATTAAAATTAGCCATGGGTTGGGGGTCTACTGATAAGAGTTTTGCAATCATTCTCGATTCGTGACAAGCTTCTGAGTTTTCTCAAAGTATTCACTCTCTCGGCGCTTCTTAGGATTGCTATTTATATTTACAGTTTTGTTTTTCGAAAATACGAACGATCATAATCTAACGACTGTTTAATAAATATTCAAAGGGCAACATGTCGCCAGACGGAAACGCAGTGAGCTGAACCCTATACACGCGGGGCTATAGTGAAAATGCGTCGTCTGAGCACAGCTCCGATCTGCGCGCTTGTTATATTCATAGACCCGGAGAACAAAGAGCCCCGAGAGCGGTGCTGTAATAAAGAGAAACGTCGGCCGCTTATCACGTGTATTTGGGCAAGCTGCGAGTGACTGGCCACGTGGCTTCCACGCAACAGCCCCGTTGCGCAACACTCCTCTCTATATGTATGTGCCGTTCAGTATAGTATATACAACGAGCAGCCAAGCTGTCGAGGGTTGATCGGAGCAGTGGCTCATTAACCCCCACAGCCCGAGAATACTTTGACTGCAGTCAAGCACCGGGCTTCTGTTGTGTCGCGGGGGCTCTGGCGTATTTTTGCGCTATACTACGCTCCGGTGTGAGTGTCGCGCGCGACTGCAGACGTATATATACGCGCATTATCGATATTACACGAGGGGGAGAGCAGCAGCCGGTGAAAGGGCCGCGGCACATACGTAAGTAAGGGCACGTCCGGGCCGCTGCTCGCGCGAATTGAAATGCCTACACATCTACTCGGCCGCGAGTCCTCGAGTCGCATCACACTGATTATCCCGAGTTGGCTCGGAGGCCCGTGCGCCCCAAACTCGTGAGCTCGTTTTTCCGCCGGCCATGGCTGTACGAAAGTACCTTTCCTCGCCAACGCGACAAGGTTTCCATCCCTAGCCTTGGATATATAGTTTTGATTCTAATCGCACATTTAACGGACCGACGAGTCCAAGGATTAAAACACAAGTGGAGTTTATTCTGTCGCAGCTATTGTCCCTAAGATGCGGCCTTTCGTACTAACTTATACGTTTGGTTTTCGTGGCTTTTTCGTCGCATCACACTTTATTCGATTTATTAGCTTTCAAATGTCTCGCGAATTTCTCAACAAGATTACAGGGACTCATTTTCTTCCTTACACTCCGAACTTTAAAAGATCTTGCGTATACAAGCGTTTGCTTCGAATCCCAGACGTATAATACCGGCATGAAACACAGGAAACACAATTTTTTTACGGCAACATCCACTGAAAACGTCATGACGAAGTTCCTTCCAGTACATAAAGAAACTACAAAACACCGGATTAACGTGATGTATAGATTGGCAGCTGTCATTTATCGCGGGGGGGATAAGCACCGGATCCGCGCGAGCGAGCGAGGACCTGTTGCGAGTTGGAGCAGCGCACCGCCATCTCCCCGGGTTATATTATGCGCTATATAGTCCGGGTTCGCTCGCTCGGTCGGGCGCTCCGAGCAGCTCATCTGCACCGCACTGTGAGGTCACTCCTCGGTTTCCCAACGACCTGCTCGAGCCTATATACGGCCGTGTATATATACCTACACGTATATATATACATATATAGGTACCGAGAGGCGCAACGAGAAACAATTGCGCCTACGTTCGTACGCGCGGTAAGCATTAATTAATTACGGGGGCAGCATCGCGAGGTGGCTTGATATCCATTGTGCATATGCCTCCACGCGAGTTGCGGTATAACACAGACATTTTGAATAGGTTCGTTTCGATATTTATCAAATATATATATACAGGTGCGAGAACGGATGGATATGGCTGCGGCACTTGCTGCGAGCTACATTTGGCTCGCGACATAGTCGAAACCGTGGGTCGAGGGTAAAATACGTAACCCGATCGGGAGAATGATGCTCGGGTTGTCTTGTCAGAGTTGGGAGTGGCGCCCGTCACGCGGCGCATAGACACGTTCTAAGAGTATATAACGGAACGAGACGCGCAATCCCGAAATCTATTTGATTGGCCGTACTGGCGCGCGGACAATGAGAAAACGTGAGCACTTGGAACATTTTCCGCGCAGCTCTTAGATTTTAGCCTTTGGAGAAAATTCGTGGGAGAAGGAAGAAGAAGAGAGAGAGAGAGAGTAGGGGAGTCGGGGGTAACGGGCGCGAAAAATAATTGAATCCCGAGGCATCTCGTGGGAAAACTAAGAGCCGGAGGCGCAGGCGGGCCCGAGGACACATTCGCTGCGGAAAATAGGGGGCTTCTGGTGCGCCCCGGCATCACCTGATAATTGGGTCGTATGCTTCGCCGAGACGACGGCTGCACCACACACACACACACACACACACACACACACACACAGACCGAGGGCTGAGGACTCTCGCCTTAGAACACTTAATGCAATTCCAGGGGGACCTTTCCGTCTGATGCTCGAGCTGCTCCCCCCCCCCCCTCCTCCATATTCCTTCCTGACTCGGCGCGTCGTTTGCCTTCTCTTTCGCTCTCGGCCTTTCATGTCGCGCACCTGCACATACCCCAGCAGCAGCATTCCCCCGCAAATGTACACCCGTGTTATATTACGCGCCGTGCCTCACTGTATGTGTGTATGTGTATATACGTCTCACTGCAGTGTGTGCACACCGTGGCATTGAACAAAATTCATCAAATGGATTTACCGCGGCCTACAGAGGAGTACGTATATATATCGCGAGCGCCACCATGTACTAACTCGTCGCGCAAAAGCCCCGGTGTTTTTCATACCCCCGCTATATACGAATAGAAATTTTCGTTCGAAGGGTGTTTTCTCCGCGGTGGGAACGTTCGGGTGTCGAGGAGAGTTGAGCAAATTCAGTCAAGATTAACGCGCGTAGTACGGCAGGATAATAAAGACGGTGGCTGTGCGCGACCTCTCGGTAAGAGCTGCCAGAGTCACTTTGTTCCGGTAGATTGGGCTGAAAAATTTAGCAACAGGTCCCCTCTCTCCCCCCATCCACCGGTGCTCTCCCCCTTACTCGCGCGCGCGCGCGTCTGCAGTCCAAATTGGCCAAATGAAAAAAAGTAAGTTACGGCGCGCAATCAAAAAGTTGATCCATGTCCGCTACATCGGGTTTAATGGAAAATAAGGAGTAGAGAGAGATTGATTGATTGATTGATTGATTAGTATTTATTTCGCCTTGGGGTAATACCCCGTCTGGCGTAAGGTAATAGTACAATATGAAGTACATTAATGGTGAGTTTGAGATTTACATTATGATGTACATTATGGTATACATACTAAATTATGAACTAAATTACAATGAGTTTTATCAATACAATTTACAGCTATTGCTCGCTCACTCGCGTGTGAGCTGCCTTTGCTACTCGGTTTCCAGCAGTACAAATATGCGAAGTTTTGGTGGTGATATTCCGATGCTACGTACGGTGAAATTTACGGCTGCCACTATAATTGCGAGAAGTTGAGTGATCGAATGACATGGAGACTTGTCAGTTCGCGTTTTCAATGGTGACATTAATACGAAGGCCCTCGTTTACTACTCGCGTTTGCCAATCACGCTTGTCGCGCTCGAGTAAGGCGTTCCAAATAAAGTTTTTGAATGAGGAGATTGCGTCTATACGGAAGTCGGTAATTCCTAGGGAATTCAGCAGCGCTGAGGCGGATATTTGGAACGACCGTTCCCAAGCTTCCGTACGAGGTGGAGGATATACCAGGGCACTTGGTGGGTTCCTCGCAGATCTGCGCAAGAACACATCCGTATTCAGGATCTGGAACTTGGACGCTATATGTTCCGGGGTACGTGAAGCGATTATCTTGTATGCGAGAGCTAGAGTGAAGTATTCCCGTCTCCTGGACGCGGACAGCCAGCCCAGCTCCAGCCGGTAGGGAGTGACGTGCGCGTTGTAGGCGATGTTCCCAAAAATGAAGCGCGCGCATGCGTTTTGTGCAGTCTGTAGTATGAGATTCAGGGATTTGTCGAGTTTTAGATAAACTGCACACGCGTAGTCAAAGTGTGGGAACACTAGGCTAAGAACAAGTTCGCGTCGGAGTTGCCTGGTCAGCGAGTGCCGAAAGAAACGCAGGGAGAAAAGGCCAGCGTAGATTTTGGATGCGACTGATTTAGTATGGGATTTCCAGTCTAGGGTTGGAGTAATCATGACCCCCAGGTTTTTCACTTCGGTGACATATTCCAACTCTACGCCATCCACGGAGATCCTAGGGATAGTCGTAAGGTCGATCAGGGGAACATATTTATCACTGCCTAAGATAATAGCGTATGATTTTGCCGCGTTCAGCTCCAACCCGTTCCGACGAGCCCAGTCGGCCACCGCTTGAGCATCACGAGTGACTCTTTCGATGCCTGTGAGTAAATCTAAGAGGAGACAGTGGTAGTAAATCTGCGAGTCGTCAGCGTAGAGAACACATCTGCAGTATAGCAAAAATCTCGGGAGGTCGTCTATATAGATCGCAAAAAGTAGGGGGCCGAGTATGCTTCCCTGGGGGACTCCGGATGCCGCGCGCAACCACTCGGAGATGCTTCCTCCGCTGTCCACCACCGCCTGGAGTCGATCCGCAAGATAACTGCAAAACCAGCGAAGCACCCTATCTGAGACGTTGAGCTTACGGAGTTTACTGATGAGCTTAGCGTGTGGGATCGAATCGAATGCTTTCGAAAAGTCGAAGAGCACAAGAATGGTGACTTTGTACTCATCGATTGCTCTGCGAGTGTCGTCCAATACTCGAATCAGGGCTGTCTGTGTACTGTGGCCGGGCTTGTATGCGGCCTGTGCGTCATTCAACAAGGAATTCGATTTTAGGTAGCTGGTTAATTGAGCATGGACTACTCGCTCGAGAACTTTCGACAGTTCCGGGAGCAATGCGATGGGCCTCGTGTCGGACGGTGTGGTGGGGCTTTTGCACTTCGAGATCGGCGCTATCAATGCTCTCTTCCACATTTCCGGGAAAACCGACTCACCGAGAGAGTAGTTGCACAAGTCCGTGAGCGCGGGGAGGAAATGGGGGAGAGCTAGTTTCAGCATCTTCACGGAGATTCCATCCACTCCCGTGCCCTTGGAGGCAGCGCGAAGAACTATTTTGTGAATATCTTCGACCGTAACCGGACAAAAATCAAACGCGGTATCCACGTCGATGGGGATTGCCAGCGCGTTGCAGATCTCAGTTTCCGAAAGTGCGCCCGCTCGATTTACTATGGCAGCGAAATGATGATTCAACTCGCTCGCAGTGAAATACTGAAAAGGTGAGTTCGAATCGGTTGGGGCTACATTCAGTTTTTTGAGCTCGCGCCACTTTGCACTAATGCCATGGGCGTTCGCCAGGGATGTCCGAATATGTCGATTTTTGGCTGAGTCGATCGCGTTACTTGTCATGGCTCGGAGTCGCGAGTGAGCAATTTTATCTTTATTTAAGCCAGATTGGCAAGCACGGCGATAAGCTCTGTCTCGCGCTTTTCTCAATTTTTTGATATTCCCGTCGACCCAAGGCTTGTGATTCGACGATATCGTGATGGTTTTCAGAGGAGCGACCTGGTCGAATGCAGCCAAAATCGCGCCAGTGAGTTTGCTGGCTATATCCTCCGCTCGTTTTCCGCGCGTAATATCACAAATAGTCAAAAAATCGGTGAAATTCGTGAGGGGAGGAATTTCGATAAGGCCGGGGGCGTTGACTTGCTGAGAGAGAGACAACGAGAGAGCATCGCGATCAACCACATTCAGGCTTCGAGTACGTATGGATTTCGATGTGCGGGGGGGCTTGTTGACGGCCAATGTGAGTTCTATAAAATCATGTCCGGCTATGAAAGGAGAGTCCGACTTACAGAAGTCAATAACTCTGTTCGCATTATTTACTATAAATAAATCCAAGCACGTGTGGGAAGGAGGATCTCTCCAAAGTGTGTGGTGGGTGGGTACCGTTGACACCAAGTGCCAGTTCAGTGAACAAATTATGCCTTGCATGTACTTGGAGTCGGGATTGACTGTGGACATATCACAGTTGAGGTCACCCATTAGAACGAAGTTTTCGTAGTGTGGTACATAACCCGATAGTATGTCGAATAGTTGGGTCGGATACACGCCGTGTGGACGTCGATAAATAACACAGCAAAGAATTTTAATTGAATTTTTTATTAGTTCCGCGATAATATATTCAGGCTTATTTTCAAATTCGCCTTCGGATTGAGCAATAATGTTTACATTGAAAAAATCTTTAACGTACAACCCCACTCCCCCGCCCTCCTTGCCAATCCGATCCACCCTAAAAAAGGTGTAGCCTTGCAAGGCGAGGTGCGAATCCGGCATGCCGGGCGATAAAAGAGAGAGAGAGAGAGAGAGAGAGAGAGAGAGAGAGAGAGAGAGAGAGAGAGAGAGAGAGAGGAAGAAGAAAGAAGGTGTGGGTATGTATATATGTATACCGGGCAAACGTCGCGGGAATGCCGGCAAAATGTATGGGGAAGCGGGGGGAGGTGGGTGTACAGAAGCTCGCGGAAGAAAGTCGGATGTAATCAAGAGAAAGAGAGCGAGAGAAGGAGCGAGTGCGGGGAGGGAGAAAGGGCGAAGCAATTGCAGGGAGAAAAGAATTCCAAGTAGCAGTTACAATACTATGTACAATTCTTCTCGAATTCAGCTGCTCCGCGCGGCAATACTCGATGAAAAATTCTATGCATATCTGAGCGTATAACGGCGCGCGGCCCGCCACGGTGCACTGCTCTCTCGCTCCCTTTTACCTATATAGCGCGTGCAGCGCGCTCGCGCGCCAACGTTTCTGGATATTAATGCGTTATTTTCGTTGAACCCCTCCGCGAGCTTTGTTTTCTCCTGTGCCCCGCGCGCCCTCTCTCTCTCCCGAACGACGGCAAAATCGCGCAGGAATTCGGCAAAACGCGAGGTGATTTTTCCCCTTTCTACTGCAGCCACCATACATTTGTGATGTGTATAATCAAGTGGAAACGCGCCGCGCGTGCGTCATCCTCGAGCGAGTTCCAACTCGGCCGAGTGCACGTGGTGAAAATATGTTTTGGGCTGAATCGACATTTTCGCCCTGTACGTGTAATTGTCTCGAACAACTAGAGCCGTTTTGGGATTGTGCACAGACGACAAAGCTATTATGCAGCTTTGCTAAATGTACAAACTCCGTATCAATTTGTGAAGTCTCAACTTGACTACTGATTGTGCTGGAATAACTCGCTCACACGATTCTATTCGCTCTTAGTTGAATATTACATCTTTAACAAATTCCACATTCATGGGGCCAGGTAATATGGAATCCCATATGAATCACTTTACCGTAGAAAAAAATCCCTCTGCTTCTCAATCAGCGGAGGAACGTTGGAATAACACACTCGAGCAAGTTGCGTTTTCTCCATTTCAAGCAGGCTGTTTCCGCTCAACGCGCGAGTAAGCTAATCCAACATTCGAAACAATATATTAGCGCAGCCTATTATTTTTCCCAGTGTGTATACTCATTGCTGACAAAAAGCTCGCCCGCCCTTGAGGTAGTATAACGCTCGGGCGTAACTGGCATTGACTCGCGGGGATTAATCCGCCACGGGAGAGGCTGAATTTTTGCCAGTGTACGGAAGGACGTACGCGTTAGGCTTGATGGATGGATTCGGGCGAGGGGGAGCTTGCATTCGCCCGCCGCAGCCAGCCTCTGTCTCTACACGCTCCTATACTCGCGAGATATGTCCCGAGCGCGTTGTGGAATTTAATCAAGTATACGCAGCGCGAGAGACGCGGCCTCGAGCTCGCGATGCTCCTCCGTATATTAGCTGCAATCTCAATTACGCATAAAACGCGAATTTAATGCTCCGCTCGCGCGCGGCATATTGCGCGACGTCTGTTGGCTGGGCCAATACGCGCGCCACCACCACGCACTCGGTATAATATAGCTCGCGCGCGCCGCGCGCTTCGATTATTTTGCGTACATAGCTCCTGATGGTCAAAAACAGACGCGCGGCTCGCTAATCAAGTAAGTAGCTTGTGTGTACGTGTGTACGTGTGTGTGTGTGTGTATCTTGCCGTGGAGCCGCGCGCGCTCGTGTGTGTATACGCCCGTATGAGAATTACGTATAGACTATGGTCTCCGGGTCTAATTCAGTTACGCAGTTCAAAGCCTTTTAATTAGGTTACGCGTGACGCGCCAGTGTATGTGCGATGCAATAATTCCGATGTTTGGAACAACATTATTTTACCCCTGTAGGGCTATGAAATTCCGAGAATATGTGTGTATATATGTATACGTGTATACTTGTCAACGGCCGCAATTATGTGTCGAACTCACAACATAACTTTTACAGTTCGATCGGAAAATTCATCGATACTGCATAAATGGAAATGTTAACATAGGTTAACGTTTCGGGACTATAGGTTGGAAAAATGCTATTTCATTTCTATATGATCTAAATAAGAATATAAAAACGGTTGTAAATTATCATGATCTCTCGCAAAATTTTCACCCCATTATAAATAACCTTCCTCTTATGTAAAAAAATAATCCTACTTCTTGGGTTATTCTGTTCCGAGTGACATTCATCAAACAATAACCAGAAAACAACCTGCTATTTATGTGTGCAATTTGCCTGAAACTTTTAGCGGTGGTTTATGGTTGTCCAAGCAGATAATATATTTATATTCATCCACCCTAAAGTTTTTTTTATCTATTTTGTTATCTGTATACATACAATATATATAAACAGATGTACAAATCGGTTAATACAAATGAAAACGTTAGCCCATGGGCGAAAATAAATATCCCATATTCGGGTATCAATAAACTACCCGATGGAGTTTCAGTGGACTGAATACCTAAACGAGACTGGTATAGTATCTCAGTGAGCTATACGAGGGTCGGGTAATATATTCAGATCGCCACGCGATTGATCGAGCCTTTGGTTGCGCGTTTTTGCGAGTCCAGAGAACTCGCGATGCACCAGAGACACCGTCTCACCCGTATTGACATAGTAGGGTAAGCGCGTGCATATAGACCGGGCGACAATAAGAAGAAGCAATCGGGTTGTGCGCAGAGACAGCAAGCGGAAACGTCCAGGCGGAATTGGAGCATCTTGGCGAGACGGACAGACAGACAGACAGACAGAGGGGTGTATGCATATACCTATAATCAGGTGGCTCAGCAGATCGGAAGAGCTGGCGCGCGCGATTAATAATGCGTAGCCTTAGCAAGAGCAAGAGGCGATAGAGACACGCGGCCGCGCGCTCCTTCATTAACCGACGCTCGCGCGTTAACCCCCTTCGATTTGATATAGGTGCAACGGGAGGCTGGAGGGGGGCCGCTGCGCCAGTTTTGCCGCGTTCTCTGTCTCGTTAAGATGACGCAGCGCAACACAGCCGCGCCGAAGCCCGGCTTCCGCTGCAGTGTGTACACGCCGTGGCTGACAATGCTGATGCGGAGCCCACGAACGTAGCCATTACGCTGCTGGCCGCACACACACGGCCTCCCCCGTTCCCCCGTTAGCCCATACACCGCCCAATACGCTCGGCAATGTTTGCTGAGTCGAATTGACCGCAAAGCCACCCCCCTTGTCCCCCGCGAGCCACAGTATACAGCGCGCCCCGGCTTCACTTTCATGATATTTCGCCTATTGGATTCCAGCGGGCGAGCTTTGCAGTCCCGGCGTGCGACCGCGCGTCTCCGGCTCATATACGTGCAATTCGACATCCGTCTTCCCCGGGATTCCATGGAAATATGGGGGGAGGTTGTCGTACTCTGACGTAATCGCGTCGCCGTGTATACTCGGCCAACCCCGACTTTTCCCCGAGCTTGCGTTCCTTGGATTTCCAACGGACGATATATATCGGCGGAGCTCGCTGCTAAAACAAAGCGGATATTCGAAGAAAGGGGGAAGTTTGGGTATAGGAGGCTCTTGAACACAGTCGACTGGTGCGGAGGCGACTCGAAAAATGTTGATCGCGTTAGCCGTGGCGCAATTAAGACGTCGGGGGCGAGCGGGTGATGGAGTAATCGAGCGGCGCTCAGTTGTTGGGGGCTGCACCCCGAGCGTCCAATCGACTGGCCGCGCGCGCCGCTGATCGAGCCCCGGAATTGCGGATACGTTTGCCGATAGCATAATGACGGGCTCTCGCGTCGCTTGCTCTCATTGAGGCGCGCGCCCGTGTACGTGTGTGTGCAAGCGCTGTACACAGCTGAATTATTCTCGGTGGACTGCGGTTGCGGCAGCGGCGGCTGCGGTTCCGCTCAGGAATCGCATTTCTTCAATGCCAACTCGGTCCTGCTTCGAAATCGATATAATATGCGCGCCACGGAGAAGTGCTGACGACCGCCCGGTTCTCTCGACCCGAGCGTGTTGCGCGTTATGTATACTGATTAGCTTGATCTTGGGCGTTGCGAAGATTCTATATTTTCATTCTATGAAATAATCATCGATACTCTGAATCTTTCAAGCCGTTGACGCGCAGCTTTGTTTCGATCCAATGGCCAATGGAATCGCGACTGATCGAGCAAAGATGTTTGCAGCTAACGAGGGATACGTATAGGTGCGTCACACGCGCGGTACGCTGGAGGAGGGGCGACGGTGTCGTCTGGGCTACGGTTGCGCGCCAGCTGGGCCGTATACTCGTTCGTCTTCAGGTAGTTTACAACAGACCGGGGGAGAGAAAGTTCTCGCTCGCTCCAGCCAGAACTGCAGTGAGATAGTTTCGGGGGAGAAGGCGGGGGAGCCGACGAGTTACGCCGACACGTCGCCCGGCATTCTCAATACTCAACCAGCCCCGGGGGGCACCAAACACTTGCCCCTTCCCTCGTTTCTCAATTCCGCCGTGTAAATGAGGAATCACACGTCGATTCGAACGTTCACAAAAACTGCAGTCGCGAAAATTCCTTTCAGCTCCCCTTCGAGTCGTATATAGCTGGTAAATCGACGAGGGGCCTTTCTCTTATTCGTTTTCGCTCGATTTCGGGTCGACCACTTCTATTCTGACAAGTAGTGGTAAACACACTTGGACAATTCGAATTTCGACCGAGCAAAACACGATGTAGTTAAATCTCACGATTTTTCGCAATCATTGGGACAAGGTGAATTGCACCCAATGTGGCACTTTTCACTTATTTCGTATTTCCGGTGCTCTCTCAGCAACAGTGACGCTGGGGTTGTGTTGGGAGTATTTAATTCTTATCTTACTCAGAATGCTCTTTTTCGCATGCATTAAGAGTCAAAACAATGTGACTCATAAGAATCTTTAAACCTCGAAGATACCTCAAATATTCACAATTGCCATGAATAATCACTAGATATAGATGAAAATATTAATGAAATTCGATTTTGCGCACTTGTCAGACCATGGAAATAAGGTAACTGTAACGATCATGCCACCCGTGGGGGGTTTTTTGCCAATTTAGAATTTCACGATTCGGCAAACGGCATCTTGAATGCTAGTTCAAAACCTATCAGAAAACATCGTTGCAACCACTATTTTCCCATTCTATTCAACTTAAAAAGTCAATAGACCAAAGTAACTCAAAAAGGTCACACTGGGTACACGTGTATCCAATGTGGCATTTTTTCATAATTATAGGGGAGAGAGGGGCAGGTTGTCAGAGTAGATGAGTTGGCAAACTATGAATATCTTCTTATAATTCTTACGATGGGCAAAAATGACGCTAATTGCAATTAGTTTTCATTGACATGATACATATTTGTCCTGAGTACCGTACCGTCCGGCGTTGCTCATAGAGGAAAGAGGTAAAGTCAGAATATTTAAGTTTCAAATTTTTGGCACATTTTCAATCAGTTGAAATACAGGAAAATGATAATTATAGCGATGGTTTCTGATCGTAGTCTTGAACTAACCCTCAAAATGCCGTTCGCAGAGTCATGAAATTCCAATTCCATCATAGTCAAATTTGCGAAAAATCCTCGGGTGGTGGTACGTTGGTTATATATAGTTGTATCTTATTTTGAGAATATTTTGAGGATCGATGAGGAGAACTTCTCGAGCAACTGCTTACACGCGGATGGCGAGGGGAACTCAATACGAATTCCCTTTACTTCTCCCTGTTCCAAGACAAATTCTCGCGTGACTCAATATCAAGTCCATCCTGGGAAGTCGGAATTCACTCGCATACTTGAGCATCTGATCGGAGTGGATGTTTTTTGTTCGTCCCTCCCTTGTCCCAAGTCGAATTTCATCGAATAGTCAAAATCGATCGGGATTCTCGCTTGTATCGAGCCGATCCCCACTCGAGGCGCTATGTATAAATATTTCAGGGGGCTTTGCTCGGCTATATCGCGGATCGAACGATACCGTGGCGATATAAACCGGCTGTATGTACATTGGTCGGAAATCTCGACGAAATGCCGCGCGGATAAGAAGCTATCCACTCTGCGCGGAGTTGACCGCAGCTCGGTCGGCGCATTTGCGCGCTCGAAACACAGAGAGAGAGAGAGAGAGAGAGAATGAGTGGTTGTGGGGTTGGCTTTGAATCACACCGGTTGCGCGCATTCGAAAAACAAGTCAGCCGTTTAAAGCAAGCGAGCCGGGCTAGAGCGATCGCGATATATGCATTCCCCACGCCGACGAGACCCTACAAGTACTCGAGGCCGGGAGAGCTTGCGACGCGTAGCCGAGCTTTCGCCCGGCCGATCGATCCCGCCCCCATCGCTTCTGCCGCGCGCCCACACACAAAGCCCCTTTTTTCCTTATCCTTTTGCTCTCGCGATAGCTGCCACGGCGAAATTAAAAGCTGACGAGCCCCCGCGCCGCGCACGTGCATGCGCGCGAAACTTTCAGCGATAATGATTGTTTTCTCTTCTCGTGCAAGCGGCCAAGCGCCACGTGCGCCCTTTTGTATACGTACGTCGCCCCCGCGACGTATGGATTATTTAGCATCAAACCGGACGGCTGGAAAGTTTTCCCAGCGACGTCACCCCCCCCCCCCTACAGTGTACATGTGTTTATGTGTGAATTTCAAGCATTCGTGCGAAATGTTTCGAGCTCGCGTACGTATGTATATATACGGGCCGCGCCAAGTCTCATCAGCTCTGCTTTGATCGGGAAACTTTGTCCCTGCGTTTTTCATCAAAGAATCTGCCCGGCCGTTTGGGCCGCGCAAACATTTAACGCTTGTACGTATATACACACGACGAATAACAAAGCCGCGAGACCGAGCGTATTTTTTCTTTTTCCAAACTATGTATACGCGCGGCGATTACGTCGTCGGGGAATTTCGTAGTCGCTCGTGTCGACGGGCCGTTGTGTATAGCAGCGGGCGTCTCGGAAAAATCGTTCTCTCAAAGCTCGCACGTGTGGGAAACAAATTGTACCGATCGACAATGCATAATACAGCGACGGTTGAGTTCGTGGGCTCTTTGAAAGAAAAAATTCAAATGGTCCGGCTCGTTCGTTGGGGATACTTGTGCTCGTGGGCGCATCACTGCAGACCAATCAAAACGCTGCTCTCTTGAATCCTTACTGTAGTGTATAACAGTGTAAAATCGGTGTAAGGAGGTGGATAAATTATTGACTGGAACTGCAGTGAATTTTCACTTTAGTTTATGGAACGTTGCACTCATCAAAGTTTGCATTTGGACGTAGCGATCTGTAAAATATATAGTAAAGTGGAAATCGCAAACAAATTTTTGATTGAAAGAATCTCAAAATTCTCTCAGAAGTTGTGGAAATTTTTTTTGGAGGAAGCTTAAAAACTTCGAATTAAAAATTTTATCCATTTATGACACTCCAGCAAATACTTTCTGGTTGTAAAGTGAATTAGCACTCCACTTCCAGGGGATTTCATGTAAAAATATTTGCTATCAAAACTTATAGAACCAAAGCGGAAATTCACTCTAGTTACATAATGAAAACTTCTCTGCAATTCCAGTTTATAATCCATCCATTTTCTTACAGTGATTTTTCACTTTCATAAAGCGGTTTCTAAATATAGTGGAAGACGATCTGGTGGTGGAATGTTCAAAACCAACGGTAAGTAAGTGAAATATTTCTCTTTCCCAAAGTGAATTACACTCGCACCTTCACATTGTATACATGTATCGATTGTATTACGGATGAGCGCGTACTCGAGCGCGAATCGACCGAATGGATGAATTCTTCCACAATCTTCGATGTACGAGAGAAAAAAAGATAAATCCGTCTGGTGTGGTGCTCGCTGGAGATTCAGAAATGGCGTTCAAATCGTATCTGCGCCGTAACACTCGCGGCCGTCTCACCGGGATAAAACGCAGCAAAAAAGTATTTTCATTCGGACGTGTAGCCGGACACGGGATAGGGCGCCCGGTGTGCGATCCTGACCTGCGAGCTTTTAAAATTTATGACACGGAATGGAGCTCGGCATGTGCCGCACCGTCGGTACATACACAGACGCGGCAGTCGGGGATTTTTTCTCTGATCAAACGCGCGATACGGGCGAGACTGATTTCCCATGTGTCTCCCGACGGATCGCGTACATAACTTGCGGCCGCGCGCCAACTCGAGATCGTGCCAAACTGATGGATCGATCGGCCGCGAATCATCGACTCGGCGCCACCGTCCCGTCCTCGCTTGATCTCGTTTAGATTCGCGCGATAAATTACCACCCGACGAGCCCCGCGGCTAATTATCCATTCTGACGCTTTGTCACGGCTACACCCCCCCCCGTGGATGAATTATGACGATTTTATGCGCGCCGGCCGCGCGTGAATAATTTAAACGCGCGTCTCATCGAACCCGGCTAAATGTACATGATTTTTTTTTTCCCCTTTCGGCCCGCCTTTATTGCCTTGTATTACATATTTCATTGAAATTCCTGCCGAACGGACTGGCGCACGATAATAAAGCGCCTAGAGGCTTTAATTATACCGTTGCGGAAAACGCGCCCGACGCGAAACGTGCGTCCACATAGCGTATATATAAGCACCGGGCAAACTTTGCAAAAACATATTTGTAATCGCTTTAAACCAGCTGCGCTAGTTCGGTTAATCCCCCCGCGTCGAATTTGGCAAATGCGCGCGTGCACCGTGCGTTCGTAAATTTTATTAAAAATTACATATATATAGACATGTATATACATACGTACACGCGCGGTATTAACTTTGGATGTATATCGAGCAGCGGCAAATGTAATCGCTGCTCTCCCGGTCCAATCGGACTCCAAATGGACTCCGAATGAAATGGCGAAAATAATACCCGGGAGAGGAATGAAATTGTATGTTATTTCGTATATATGTATGTGTAGTAATATTAAATTGCTGGTTTTGACGAGCAAAAGATGATAATGATTCCCTCGTTCATGATTAATTTTCCACTTTTCGAAACATGTCTAATTTACCAATCGATATACTAGCCTTTCATTTCGATATATTTCCCGGGTAGTATACAATATTATTGATCAGCGGTGGTCCGACAACAGAGTTGCCAAGTGTGACACAGGCTCTAACATTAATTGAAACAAAAAAAACCTACATACAGATATTATTTTTTTCGGCGTTAAAGTGAGAAAGAGTATAAATCGAACAAAGACAGAGGCGCCTGGCCGTTATGGAGAAGATAAAGACGCGCGTGCGCTCAGCCGTAATCTGTCGCGTCGTGGCTGGGGCACGGAGAATCAACATTGGCGACCTGTAGGTGCTGATATCCCTTGTGAATAGGCGTCAGCTCACCCGACGCCGACCACGACTTTAACCGGATACAAACAGTCCGCCCATGAATATTGATAATATTCTACCGAAAATTCGATCGGTCGCGCGCATTTATCGCAGATTAGATTCGGTTAAAGAGACACTTTGGAATGACACCCTGATGGCGAATCGGAGCACTGCAGTCGCAATACCACCGAAAGCGAGGCTTCTCAGGATGCTTAAATATTATCTCAGCAAAGTATAGTTACTTGCGGTAGTAGAGGTGTTTGCGTTTCAGCTTTTGAAATTATTCCACATGAATACAATTGAAATCTTTTCGTATAAGTTCAAACGTGATGTTCTCGTATAATTACATTAGCCGGTAATATCCTTAAATCTTCTGGATTATTTATTCATATTCATTTATTCATTTATTTTCATTTTGCCGGCTCACGAACATTTCCATTTCCAATTTAATTTTCCCGTTAATTTGTTCGTGTAGATGTGACTTCAAACACAAAGTGTGACCCATATTCGACGTGCATGCATTGCAGGTGTCCCTACAGTTTTAGCTTTAGGACCTGACTGCACCTTCTACCAGTCTCAATTAATTACAATCAATATGCACTTGAAAAATATGAAAAGAGTCGATCGACATCGTCACCGTGACTCCCATAACGATATTGATAATCTTTTCGAATCTATAAACGGAGAAACGAACGAGGTAAACATATGTGTAAAAACTCATACGAGCTCGCACCCCATATACCGAAGAGTCGGAAAAGGCTGCTGATCGCGCGAAGCTGGGTCGCAATTGATAGGGAGCTGATGCCCAGGTCAGAGGGTCAGGGGGCAAATGTACTTGGCGGCATACGTTGGACCGAGCCGGATGTTTAATCTTCCGGGCAATTTTCCGCTACGCTCGTCTCGTTATACGCGCAAAGAGAAAAAGAACTTAACGAGCGCGCGGCGCATACCTATGTATGTATGTATATGCGCGGCGTGACCTTTATTTTTCCTGCCGCGCCGTTCCCGGGGACATTTGGCTGAGTAGGTTTGTAAGCAGCCAGTCGGTCGTTGGTTCGGGCAAAAAGCTCGGGCAAAATGAAACGTAAATATTGGACGAGCAGGAGTTGTCGACGCGACTTAAGACTCGGGCGGAGCTGCGCCCCGGCTGCTGCTTATTAATAAAGATGAGGCGAGCCTCGCGCGCTGCATCTTGTCGATTCAACTCGAACAACACTCCCGGCGACGCTGATTCACGCCAGCACGTTCGACCCTCCAACTCGGCGTACGCGCCCCGACAACTCGACCATGTCTTATGATTCCCGAGCCCACTAGATCTCTTTTGCGCAGTTATTTCACTCGAGCCCTCTATCGGTGTTACGCGCTCGATTCGTGGCGTGAATCAAATTTTTATTCAGGGCCAATGAGTAATTCGATCATTTGCCGCGTTCGACAAAGTAAATTGCTTCGACGAGCCAGCGAGGAAATCACCAGGATCGATACACGTACAGTTTCGATCGAGAACAAAAGTTTTTCGACACAACGTTCGTCGTGGTACTGAACGGGGTCCGACGACTCCTCGTCGAACGATACGCGAAACACATTATACGGTGCGAGCGATGTCCGGGGTATGAAAGAAGTTTGCGGAATTTTCAAGAGTAATATGTAATATTCAATCCCAATACGTCTCTGAAATTTGCGATGGTTCGTGAATGTTTAGACAATACGCTCTGTACCCGTGGAGCAAAGTTTACATTGACGTATATACTTTTCAACAGGAATGTAGCGTGCGAGGAGGGAGGAAAGGCTGCAGTAATTGAAGAAACGGGAAAACCAAATTTTCTTTGTGGAAAAAAGTGCAACCGGAGAAGACAAAGCGATTCTCTTTTATTTCTCCAGCGGCACGACCAGAGGATATTCTTCAAATCAGTGGCCGCGCTCGCGGCAAAGCTAAAATTATCATAATGCAAATACATATCGAAGATGCTGTCCTCGCGAGCGGGTCATCACCTTGGCAAATCGACGAATCATCCCCGAGGACATCACACACGGGACATAATCGGGCCGGAGCTCTCGCGCGGGGAAATAAGAAAAGCATAAACGGGCTGGTGCACGCGCGCGTGCGGAGGTGGAATAGGGAATTTTCGCTTTTGTCGCGTTGGCTCGTAAAGACAGTGGGATCGCGAGCTGGTGCACGCGCGCCGCATATATACAGGCGGCAGCTTCGATTCGGGCGTCACGACAATAAAGCCTCTCCGCAGCTCGGGCTCGCGCGCGTTTACATTTAAATCGCTGCATTAGCGAGTGCAATTTAATTCTAATTTACAACTCCGCAATCCCGGACAAATTGCAATGGATCTCTCGCTGCGAGCGAATGGAGCCTGCAGCTGCAGCGCCGCGCCGCGCGTCGACCTATCGGCCCCCCGTCCGATCAGTATATCGCTGAAAAACTCAGTCAGCGCTCAGCAGTTTTGCCTTTTTTTACGCCCGCCCTCTCTCTCTCTCTCTCTCTCTTGTTCGGTACGTATCTCGTGGCAGCTCCCCCGCCACCCCTATTCCCGCACTCCGGCTGCCAATGTTGAGGATCGTGTCGATACTCGTAAATCCACGGACCCATATACGACTCCGCGAACTTTCAACAATGCGTATCTCTTTCCCTTCTCTGTACGTACCCCCGTGTTTTTCGGGCTGCAGCCTTATACGTCAACAAAATACCAGCTGGAAAGGCTCGGTCGGAATAAGTTCGGCCGAGCTTTTTACGGATGCGCGGCCCTTCCGTTTATTGCCCACATACACCGCGAGCTGTATCATTAAATCGCGGGCTCAAATTCCAATATGGCCTTTCAATATTTCCCCGCGGCGTATATAAACGCGCGATTGGGTCAACAATCTGCGCTCCAAATTTCCCCATTCATAAGCCCGCGAAAAAGACACATCAGCCACTCGTTGCGCTGTATGCGCTGGTCGGGCCGGGCCGGGCCGCTCGGCAGAAGAATAACTCGACGTGGTTATAGTCGCGAGCCGGGGCGACCGATAAGAATAATACAGTCGTCCGTAGCTGCGGCGGCTAACTCGTGTTATTATGCACACGTGAGCGCGGCCGGGCCGTGACGAAAGCTCTTCAAATATTTGCTCGAGTTCGGCGAAGCTGCACTCGAGACGTCTCCGAGAGACCGGCGCGAGTGCGCGTAAGGAGCTGACTGCGGTCTCGTGGCCGACTCAGCCGAGAGAGACCCTCTCGTACGACAAGTCGCGAGCTCACACACACTTATATATTTCGAGATCCTCGAGTCATCCGTGCCGGCTCGCCTGTATTGCCCGCGGATTCTTCAATATCTGTCGGGTGACACGTGAAAATCGCTGCGAACGAAATTTTAAAACTTGCCTCCGTTCGCTGCTCCGTACCACCTATACCCCGCACCAACGGCCACATCCCTCGGCTTCCTTCGATTGGGCGTATATATAGCCATAAGCTGCACTGTTAATTTTTAAGAGTGAAAAATGATGGACCCGAATATCGGCTCCCGATCGACGGATACCCAGACGCAATGCGAATGGACGCTTAACTCGATACGGTCAACCCGCGCCTTTAAAATCTCTAGACAGTTTGTACGGGGACATTGAAAAGTCGACGAGCTCGGGGCGAAGTGAGTCGTAAGTCGGGCGCGGGCAGGAACAGATGCCCCCCGTACGTCGCGTCGCGATAGAGTGTGCAGTATAGGCTCTTTGGGGGGGGGGTGGTATCGATCTGGCGAGAGCCGCGCGGGGAGAGTCGAATTGACGGGCGAAAAAGGAGTCGCGGACGGGCGCATCGCGACTTGTGTAAGCCGCTTACGATGCGCCCGAGACCGGCTCCTGCATGCACTTAATCACATCGGCCCCGATGGAGTTGCGCGCCACTTGTAAGAGGATTTTCTGCGCCGCGGTCACTTGGCCGCGCGCGCGGCCGCCGATTCGATCTGACCGACCGATCCACCCGCGCACTCCGCAGAGCTGCTTTTTCCATGCGGATCTGCCCGTCGCGACGTCCACCCTTCATCCCCTCATCAGTCATTCTCTCGACTTTCGAGCTTTTACACCTAATGCACCTCGAGCTTGCAGCGATCATTTCCTATGGCCGCGGCTCGGGAATCCGTGTACTTTTTCACGTTTCCACGGACGTGTCGTCGGAAATAAGACGCTGCGCGATGGGTTATGAATTTTACGAATCCAACGATTCATGCTGCTTTTCTCGAACCGTACATTTTACTTTACTTTGTAAGTAGGTTCGTTTGGAGCAGAAAATCACGAATCACTATTTTTCTCCGAATGCCATTTCTATTTAGGATAATAGAGATACAGAGGCAGGTATTTTTAAAATCCTTCGTATATTAAATATTTTATATCGTTCACAAAAAAAGGCAAAGATTCTCTGTAAATACAATCATACGATTTTACACTGAGAAAAATCACCCTTGTAAAATCTACCATGCCACATAGTATAATGGAAAATAGTAGTTTCAACATATTTTATAGTCGGAATTACTAAATTCATTGTAAAATTGATATTCTATCATAGTAAAATTAACTATACGTCTCGACTATATGGATATAGTTATTCGTACTATAAAACTTATAATTTTAATGGAATTGACAAATTTTTTTGTAAATTCGGCCATGTTTCTAATAAGTTCTATTATAATTTCTCAAATTTTCCAACTATTCAAAATTTTCCGTATATCGTTGATTATATGGAAAGGTTCCGAAAGTTAAGAATAATCTTATTTTATTTTCCACTTGATCGATCCCAAATATCCTTCCTTAAAAAAATAATACGCAATGCTGTGGGTAATTATTCAACATTGAATGGTGTATGGATTGTTCTCAGACACTAGCGATTTATAGTATTGTGCAGTAAAAACATAGTAATCTTTTTTCGCCTAAATCTACTATAAGTGATAGTTGGTCCATACTGTTACTATATTTATAGTTGATTTATAGTAGGGATCACTATAAATTTCTCTCGGTGTACCGCATGAAAACGTTGATGTTTCATGGTTATCCCTTTACCCCGAATCATCATTTTCGACCGACGAAAAGACGTATCGCACAGTTTCGGAAGCGAAAGAAATGGTTATCCGACATTGGATTCACGAGGTAAAACTACAGCCAAACTGGACATCCGTGACGGAACCGCACACTGCAACGAACGTATCGTCGCGGGCGAAGGAGAGAGAGATAGAGAGAGAAAATTTTCGCGCCCTTCGACGCGGAGGAGAGAACGGTTATGGGAATCCGCTTATCTTTTTGCACGCTTCGCTTGGCCCGACTTTGGCTGCTCGCCCCGTCGTCGGCGGCCCGCGGGGGGAAAACTGCGCTCCAACCTGCAGACGTCAAAGGGGGACGTCGAGGCCGAGAGAAGAAAAAAAGGCTGCTGCTCCGCGGGCGTCCTCCGCACAATGGGACAAATAAGGGGGAGGGGAGGGGAAGGCGAGGGACGGAGCATCCCTGACGCGTCGAGCCTCGCTCACCTCCAGTGGCGCGCGCGCGCCAGGCGATAGCAAACTTACTCCGTCTCGCGTCGCGGCCAAGTTTAGCCAGCACCGCCGCGACGCAGCTCGTCTCTGGGATATTCATGCGAATTTCGCCAGATCATTTTTTTTACGGCACCGATCGTCTAGCGTATATGTATGTATGCCTCGCCCTCCTCGGACGAAAGTTTTATCGATGGACGTCGAGTCCCGAGGCGATCAACTCTCAATTTCTCGAGGTTAGGGGATACCGTGTGTAGGGGGATGCAAATGCGATCAAGCTCCGGAGAAGCTGTTTGAACGGCTGATAAAATGCCACCTGGACAATGAATTGTTCCGGGGTGAATTTGAAGTGCCGCGTCTCGCGAGATGAACCGACAGTATGTATATCTGATCAAAATATATAGCGGGGAGGCGGTCGAGCGAGTGTTGAACGAGTTTTTGCAACTAGTTGAGTAAACTAGTTTTGCAAAATTGATAATAATCAAGTGTAGGAGCGAGTGTCCCGGCACTCGCTCGCCTCGCGGCGGCGGCGGCGGCGGCAACTCTCAAGGAGAGTCGAACTCTTGACGAGGCAGACAAGGGAAAGTGTCGCGGCGTCAGGGCATCGACCCCCCAACCCCCAACCCCCGTCCCGAGAACACAGCTTAAGCTCGCGGGCTGCTGTGACGCGAGGGATTGTATTTCAATTTTCACGTACTATCCACCAAATCGAATTCCCCCTTCGTTCTCCGCCTCTTCTCTTCCTCTCAATCCCAATCTCTCTTTCTCTCCGGCGGCGGCACAGTCTATATATAAATATTCGCCCCGAGTGAAAATTGTGCGGCTGCCAAACAGACTGAGCTACTTGGGGCCTCGACACGTAAGCATGTGGCAACCGCGCCGGGACGATCCCGTCGGCCGGTGACCACGCGCGCATATCCATAAGGATCTTATGGACGGGTTCGAGGGTATGTCGTTGGCGCGGTTCCGCTCGCGCAGCGAATAATCAACGCTGGCGAAACTGCTGGTACGTGTCAGGGCGAGCGCGCCATTCGCTGTCCCGAGATTCCTTCGCCCCCGACTCGAAACTACATTATTATATATCTGCAGATGCAGTTCGCGACAATGTCGTTATATGGTCAAAACTTGTGCCAAGACGGCCGAAGCCGATCGCGCCAACACCGCTACGACAAGCCTGTATTGTACTATCGGTGTAAACAGTGAGTTAGTTTTCTAAAAGTTTCTAGACCAATGTGGCTGAAACGTGTGCTTAGGAAACAACGAGATTCCAACATCCAAGTATACATACACCGAGTGGGAAATACCACGATCGAGCAACGCCGTTCGGAGGATCAGCAGAAATTACGATAATCCATGAATAATAGAAGTTGCACGAGGTACGTACATCTTCGAGACGGTGTTTCCGCGAGATGAAAAATTAAAAAATCATTTTGCGCCAGTTGTAAGCGCCTGTAGACGCCGGATCGATAATCCCCCATCGAGACACGTCTTATTGTGTGCATTTCAACCGGGGGAAACACGAGAACTACTATGATCCGAGGGAATCCGAGCAGGGAATCGTATACACGCGGGCTGAAAAGTCGGGAGTGGCGGGCATTGATTGGATTGTCATCCGGCGACTGGGATTTTTTCGCGCGATTACTGCGCCGAAACGCTTGGCCGACATTCCACGCAGCAGTTTTGCACGTGGGGGCGAAAGAGAAAAAAGGCTCGCGACCGTTTTTCGCGTCGAGGTGGCCGCGCCGATAAGGGCCAGAAAAGCTGCTCCCGTATGCAGCGAATAAGCGGAGCCCGCATTATACGAGCTGGTGGGCCGACGAGAGCCGCTCATACCCTGTCACCGTCGGATCAATGAAAACTTATGGCCCGAGCCCCTAGCTTATCGAGGCTTACCCCAAGTGTCAGCCCGAATTAAAATTCCTCCTCTTATATCTATACACGTGTGCTGCTGCTGCTGCTCGCGATCCCGTACCTCGCCCTCTCTGATCGATTTAAATTTTCGCCCTTTCGCCGCTGCCACTCGCTCTGGTGTACCTGATGGCTATGCAGCGCCAATTCCCCGAGAAATATCGCGAGCATTTCCAAATCGAATTTGCCCACGTGGAACACGCCCGAGGACTCTCTTATACACATATATATATATACATACGTGATATTGTTTTCGCATTCGACAAAATTGAGCCGCGTTTCGGGGATGTATAAATCAGAATCGCTATGCCGAAATTGTCTTTCCGCACAATCGACTCGCTGATACACTTGACCCCGATAATCGCAAATCGAATTCGGCCATTCGATCCGGATAGTAATTTGTTTTGGAGGAAGAAGGGATCAGGGGGTCGCATCTATTTCCCCGAGCCGTGGCGCGCGCTCGAGAGAGAACTCGCCGCAAATCCTCATCACCGAGGCGATCGAAACACTGCAAGTATGTAAATCGTCCAGGAGAAAATCGAGCGCACCGAGTGAATTTTCGCCCGGAGGTATATACGTCGACGAATCCGTTCCAATCAGTACGAAACACACACCATGGGGGTAGAAAAAAAGGTGGCCGGCCGATAAAGGCCGCGGAGATTCATCAAGTCGCGGCGTGAATGGGATCGAAACGAGCGGGACAAGTGCACCGAGCGCTATATATATATATACACGGAGAGGGTAAACAATGCGCCCAGAGCTATATACGGCATTATCCTGGCCGCTTAGGCGCGTCTGAAAAGCTCGTAATTGCGACAAAGTGACGAGGCGATCCTGCCACTTAGCTCGCGGCTGCTGCGACTGGCGCTAACGAGCCGGCGTATTTCGCGATTATTCGGGACCCCCTCATCCGCCCACCTATATCGCTCGCTGGCTCTCCCGGGCTCCAGCCGCGAGTTTTCCCTCATTAACTCCCCCGCGAAACTAATTAACCGCGACGCGCGCGCCGTTTTACGGGGATATTCGACTTGATTCATTACTCTTGGTGCGCGCGCGCACGAGCCCATTGACGTTTTTCATCGCTCGACGTGACGTCGCATTGTTCGCTTGCTCTTCGATGGCGCACATTCATTCGAACGTGAATGAGCGTGCTCGGCTGGTAGTCGGGATGAAACGGATCAAGTGCATCCGTTCAATGCCGCGCGCTCCACGGCCTCCGAGCTTCATTTTTTAATCCCTTCTTCGCGTTACAAACCGTTAACTGCAAAAAATCTGAAACGATTACAAATATATCAAGTACTTCGGGCATGTATACATGTATACCCTCGTGAAATTGAGAAAGAGCGGCTGATTCCATTTGGAAATACCCAAGATAAATGAAAATAAAATTTTACTCGATTTTTCCAATGAGTGAGCGGAAACGGACGCAATTAAAACCCCCTAGAATATTGACCAAGATCGGGTATCTATCTGATCCTCTAGACGAATCTCCAGCGAAGCACAGTGAACTCGGGGAATTATAACGATTGAGTTATCAGTCAAGTATAGTTATTCTTGTACAGCTATCGGGGAAGTTTGTATTCCCCGTGAATGTCAGAATAAAAATCATTTATAATGAAGTTATTTGGAAAGTTACTTCATATCGATTCAAATTTGGGTAAATCGAAGCTACCATATGCGCATTAAAATGAAAACATCCGAGTTTTTCGTTGATTCGGTTTTAGTTGCGGAGGGTCTCCCTCGCTGAGAGCCACCCTCTTCGAGTCGGCGACAACGAATTTGCAAGTTATTCCGAAAGTGCAGCCCGGAAAGGCCGATGTGTGTGCTCGGGACGAGTTTGCACGCGGGAACCATTCGAATTTGAATGTCGCGTAGTCGCGTGCCTCCTCTCGTTGGCCAACCGAGTGAGTATACACGTACTGCCGCGGAAAAATTTTCCCGACTCACGCAACCACCCCTCGGCTTTCCGTGCACCAGCCATTCATGAATTATCCACTTTTAACGAGTTCACCGGTGCTCGTTGCTGGAGCATCTTTGAGTTTTGCAGTCTGAAAGGTAGAGATGGATTACACTCTTTTCCCCCACCCAACGTTTTTCCACTTCTTTTTTCCCCCGAACCACAAGCAGGAATCTTTTGGGTTACGTGGAATACCGACCAATTTTACGTCTCTTTGGATGTATGCTTGCGTTTTGCGTGTATATATGCTTGAAATTTTGTGAAGCGTGCAGTCCGGGACACATATGTCGTTTGAACTTTTTCAAGGAAAAATCTCATAAAAATTGTTCAGGAGCTGCACGTTGCATACTTCAATTCTAATTAAATTCATCTGAAGTGGTTTTGGGTTTTGTTATACAGCTGGGTTCTTCCACAGTTCTCTTAAACAAATCTGGTACCTCGTGAAAATGTATTGTACCTATTATACGATATCAATCTATCGATTTTCAAATTACACAATAATAAGTGTTCACTCGTACGAATAACGTAACGATGCAACGTTAATACGAACAAAGACATCTATTTACCAAAATATGTATCGTTTACAGATACATTCCAACATTTTTCTTGCAGGCCACATATATATACACACATGACGAGTCAATATGTTCCTGTTCTGCGCTACAAGTCTTGTAAAATAAATACAGTAATATCGGGGCAAAATTTAGCCGGGCGCTGGCAACATTCAAATGTATGAATCACGAGCAGAGGTCGTCGGTTGAGCGGACGGCTCTCCCGAGGGTAGATTGTGTAAACAGCAGGCGCAATTTCCCGGCTCGCTTCCACCGGGAGGTATCCGCAGCGCGACGGCCAAAATAAAGTTTGCTCGAAGAAACGCGCGATGCTTGTACACATTCGCAGTAATGAAAGGATCAATCGCGTTCACTTTGATAAGCGTATCGTTTTCTGCCCCACGTGTCGTCGTCGAGCTGTTGTCTTGAGTAATTGGAAGGGAAAAGTCTAGGCAAAAATAAAACCATTGGCAAATAAAGGGGGAGACAGTCTGCAAGCGGCTCGGCACAAAACTCAACATATTCTGTGTTTGATACAACTGTTCGCTCGAGAGACGTTCGGTAACTTCATCAGGATCAATTTTCATTTAGCACGAATAGAGAACTTTGTTAGAGTTTTGTTAAAGAGTATAGAAGTACTCGAAATCGATGTTGGAAATCAACTGATGTACAATAATCTCTATTGCACTGACTAGGAGACGTTGTCAACTTCGGGCCATGATTTTGAATTTTTTGAATTTGAAATAAATTTTATTGATAATGTGATATGACGATTGTATAGCATATGAGAGTATATGAGATTCACGCGTATTTAGTAAACATATGTTGGTACGTGTCGAGTAGACCACGAACCATCGGTATATATAAATAAGGGGCACGATTGGACTGGGTCTCTTTTCACCGTGATCTTTCTCGCAAGTGCTTCCTAGTGTCGAAGTGTCACCACGCAAACTCCCAATCCTACGGATGAACGAGGATAGTCCGAAGACGTTCATAATCAAATTGAGGAAAGGAATATCATACGTCATCCAAACCTTCCTATAAGTGAGATACGGAAGGAACGTTAGTTCTTGGAGCGGAGTTGTGGGCATTTCGGCGTGAGGAAGAGTCGACCACATGCTGGGATTTCGGTGGAAAGCAGCCCCTAAGTCAAGAGATCGTAGAAGCTCAGTTGAGTATTAAGTATAAAAATATATAATTGAATCAATGAGAATAAAATATTAGTAAAATCATGAGTCGAATGTAATTTAGTAAATTTAAGTAATATGCGTGATTATATATAATAATTAGTATTTAGTACATAGTATAATTCTATAATAAATGACAGTAATTAAAATACTCCAATCGCAAAACCGATACGTACGTTTGTGGACATTGTATTGAGGAACCCTCAAAAAAATTTTCAGCCTAAACCACTGGAAATAAGTCTCAATTATTCACCTCCTCCTGCATCACGTTTCCACCTTCATTCTGCAACGCATAAAAACATCCATTTGATTCAGACTGAACATTCAGCATATATGCGATGTATAGTGGAAGGATGTGTGCGTGCGTGCGCGCGCGCGCGCGCGTGTGTGTGTGTGTGTGTGTGTGTGTGTGTGTGTTTTTGTGCGCATACATACACACACACATACACATCCTCCCACGTATACATCGCACGTGTGCTAAATACTTCGTGTGAATCAAATGGATGTTTTTATGACGTTGCAAGAATGAAGGTGGATACGTGATGCAGGAGGAGGTGAATAATAGAGACTTTTTTTCAGTGGTTTGGGCTGAAAATTTCTTTGAGGGTTCCTCAATACAATGACCACAAACGTACGTATCGGTTTTGCGATTGGACTTCTAGGAGCCGAGAAAAAAAATCCCAAGTACGTTCTAAAAAATTGAAAAAAATTTTTTACAGTGAAAAAAATTTTTTTCCGGTGTGGTCGATACGTCATTGAAACCGCCGTAAAAAAATGAATCAGAATATAAATTTACAGCCTAGTACGATTTTTTTTTAACCATGTTAAAATTTAGGTAGGCTACCCCCTTAATATTTTATGTAAATAAGAACGTGTATAATATTACAACAAAGAACTCGAGGTCCTGTTAGCCACAGCATGAGGTGGTACATTGCGTACAAGGTTAAACAAGTACAAATTTAACAATATATAAATGGTACGCACGAACATAGTAAAACAATTGATAAATATAAAACAAGTTCTCAAACATTAAATAAAATATTACGCAAAACAAAATGGTAGAAAGAAAAATGTGGACGCATGGTCATGATGAAACTTTCCAAAATGTTTCGTGGGTACCTCGATAAGCCATATATAAATACAGCTAATTAAACTAATGTTTCTAGCAGGTTAGGTCAATAATATCAGATTTATTTCATGTACATCAGTATTTCTATATTTACGACTCATTTTAAATATGGATTGTGTATACGGCTCACTTAGGTAGCTAAAAAGCATTTCAGAGAGTTTCATCATGATTGGTCCCCCATCAAGTTGCTAAATTCTTCTAGTGAGAAAACTCCGGAAATAACCGATTCAATATATTTTTATTAATGAACTTGTGAGATTTGAACTGTAAGATAAACTTTTATAATTCCGAAATAAATAATTGTTCGTCAATAGGTCAAAATTTTATAAGGTTTGGTTGAATCTCGGAGCGTAACAAATGCTCAAGTAAAGCACGTAGAAAAAATAGATATGCTGGGGGATAAAAAGATTCTTTCGTAATGTTCACTGAGAAAAATTTATTGTCAAACCTACTATTAATCAACAATAAATTTAGTGCTATTGGCTTATAATAATATTCATGCAGCATGAATGTTAATGACAGCCAAGTGTCATTGAATCCCGGCAGGAGCTGTCTTATTTAGTGTTGTCCTTTAGTCTACGATTGGCCGTACACTTTGATGGTGTAGTTGAGACCTCGGGAATACAATCTCTGAAACAAGAGACAAAATCAGTTGATTCCCCGATGCGTGTATTCACAGGTGTGCGAAATATCTTATCGCGCATGTGGCAAAACTGGTGAATAGAGTTCGATTGAATACTCGTATATTTGCACTAGAATCGTAAATCGTTTTTTCTGCCTCACGACCTACCAATAGTTACTAGGAATATCAACAATAATTGCATTGGAAAATACAAAAAACACTGTGTACTGCTTTGAGAAAGCAAAAAAATAATTTCACGGATAATATTCATCGGTGAAATATGTCGATGAGAATAATGGAGAGTCGAATTATACCTCTACTAATACGGAAAGTCTTTGTGTTGGCCAAATACGTCGATAGTGTAGTTGAGACTATGGAAAAACGGTGTCTTGAACAAAAGGTGAACTGCATTGTGACCAGGGCCACCATGGGTGATGATCACGTCGACGCCGTCAGGATTGCTCTGATCCCGGTTCACCGCCAACACTTCGGTGATCAAATAGTCTATGTAGAGTGTGCACACGTATTCCAAATTGGAAATCCAGTTGATCAAGTTCGGATTCTTATTTGTTTCATGGTGACAAAAGATCATGTCGTGGTTTGTCCGGTGGCCCGATAGAAGATAGCCATTAGCGTGGACCACCGCAACTGCCACGAGGGCCAACGCGACCAGCAACTTCGGCGACGTCATCGTAGCAGATTGAATTACTTTGAGGATTTACCGTTCGCCAAAGCAAGCTTTTATAGATATGTTAACACATCTTATCTATACACTTGGCCCAGATGTAATTTTTGCTTTCTCAAAGAGAAAGCTTTGTAATGGGGCAAAAATCGACCCACCGAATCAGACCTCGGGACCTCGATTTTCGTGATCTACGGGTCGAAAAACATGGAAATCCAAAAATGTCTGTATGTATGTGTGTGTGTGTGTGTGTGTGTGTGTGTGTGTGTGTGTGTGTGTGTGTGTGTGTGTGTGTGTGTGTGTGTGCGTCCCGTTTTTTTTTTCGTCCACGATAACTCTCGAAGGAATGGTCCGATCGTCTTGAAATTTTGCACACAGGTTAATCGCGGCAAAATCTCGGGCGAGTTCAATTTTCAGCAAAATCCGTTGGTTATTTCCCTAGCAACCATTCCTAACGTGTTTTCTCACAAATCCTTATGAGTGCTCATTGGGACAAGCCGGAATAGTACATTACGTGACTAGTGCGCAAAGTAGGTGAATCCAGCACGAGTGGAGATTGGCGCCCGAGCGCAGCGAGGGTGACAACACGAGTTCTGGATTCACTTACGTGCGCACGAGTTGCGTATACTATTTTTCGTATCGAAGTGCGAAAAGTTTGACTATGTAATGGATGATTGACACGCGTACATAGTGCCCATGCTCTCGTTGCTCGAGTTCAACGAAGGTACGATAAGCGGAGTACGAGTAGGCGAAGGGAAAGAGCGGGTCCAGGGGCGCAGCCCCCCCACTTGAAACAACAAAAATATCAACATCAAAAAGAAAATAAATATGATACTACAAAAAAAATGAACACAATTGGGCAATACATTTTACATCAGGGCAAAATGATAGTATTACTGAAACATTGCAATTTGTTAATTTTCCTTTCTCGCAAGTGAAATAGAACATCATTGTGTATATATACCGGCCATGTGAACCTCACGTTTTCAAGCATCACTCTGAAGAGTTCAGCTCTACTGTATTGTAACTGCTTAATCTTGTCCTTTCGACTCCCAGAGGTTTGAATTTTGAACTTGACCGAGTCGAATTGGACAGAAATTTTTGTGGGGATTTTGTTTTAGAAATTAAATGAGAGGAATATCATAATGCATACATATATATGTATATAGAAATGCATTGGTCTCTCTGCTACGCAGAATCCCCAAGAATCTAAAGTTATACGTGGCTGCGTAATACGATGACCGTAAATTTTATATCTTTCTCGCAGTGCATTCGTATATTTTTAATTTCTCGCACTGCTTTCTCGCACTGGTGCGGGAAAAAGCTTTCTCGCATCTTTTTCTCGCACTGGTGCTGGAAAGTTTTTTCTCGCACTGCTTTCTAGCACGGTGAAAAAAAAAGGTACTTTGCGCACCCTAGTCCGTGAAAGAAAGACAAACTTTGCGCACTAAGATACGAAAAATCAGTTTTAAGTCACATAGTCCTGGAGCTAGCCCCCTTCCCGTTGGCCAGAGGAGGTCCCCGGTAGATAGATAGTGAATCTTATGTATTTTTCTCCGTAGAATCCGAATTTGTTGGTTTGAAGTCTGTAAAACTGGTACAATTTGTTTAAACCGCGATTGTTTGAACAAATAAGAAAATAACACTTCTTTGGTTCGGAAAAATTTTTTTCTCAAAATTTAGCTCATTTTAAGAAGAAAAGTTCCTATGCACTATCCATGAATAATGCTTGTATCTAAAGTTGTAAATTATCACAAGTTGAAAAATACCACTTTTCGGTGGTCTTTGTTGCTCTGCCATGGCAACAACAATAGAATATTTATGAATCTGAAGGTGTTTTCTAATGCAGTTTTTAACGTAGAATCCAAATATAAACTTGGTTTCTTCAAATACAGCGAGAAAAACCGAATAATTGCTGATTCACCTTGCCATGTTTTAGCTCATTATACGCTTGACTCCCGGTACTGGACTAATGCACTGAATATCTTACCCATGGGCTAATTATGAATAAACGAATGTTTTCTTATGTACTTTTTCCCGTAGAATCCGAATTTGTCGATTTGCAGTCTGTAAAAGCTATACAAATCGTTTAAAACACGATTGTTTAAACAAATTAGAAAATAACACTTTTTTGGTTCGGAAAAAAATTTTTTCTTTAAATTTAGCTCATTTTAAGAAGAAAAGTTCCTATGCACTATCCATGAATAATGTTTATATCGAAAGTTATTAATTATTTTATGTTTTAGAAAAAACATCTCGGCAATTTTTGTTGCTTTACAGCTGTCGTGTAAAAAACAAAAAAAAATTTTGGCTATTAGTTTCGGGATGATTTACTTTTGCCTGAAAAGCCAAAGATTTTGATACCATCGACTGATGAATTTGTCCCTGGATGTACTTGCCGCGTATGTGTACGAGCTATATGCTGTTGTGTACGTACCCAAATATCATGCTGCTCATTTTGTGCATGTAACAAAAAGAATTCGTGTCAAAATAAGTTTGCCCCGCAGATTTGAATATTCTTTCTTAATGTTAAAATAAATGGAGTTAAAATTAACAGTACTTCTGTTCATGAATTGTCCAAAACGATTCAGACAAAACATTCAACCTGTATATACTGGTATTCTCTATCTATGCCAGCTCTAGCAAATAAAAAACGCCGAGAGAAGTGGTATTTTTTAATTTGAATTAATTTATAACTTTTTATGTAAGCATTCTTCAACAATAGTGCATGTGTACTTTCTTCTCTCTATGAACTGAATTTTGAAAAAAAAAAAAATTCTGAACAAAACCTAGTTAGTTTATTATTTGTTTAAACAATTGCATTCTAGACCAATTGTACCACTTTCAAAGACTTCTAAGTAACAAATTCGGATTCTACGGGATAAAATACATGAGAAAACATTACGTTTATTCATAATTAGCCCATGGGTATGATATTCAGTGCACTAGTCCAGTAGCGGGAGTCAAGCGATAATGAGCTAAAACATGGCAAGATGAATCATTGATTATTCGGCTTTCCTCGCTGTTTTTGGAAAAACCAAGTTTATATTTAGATTGTACATTAAAAACTTCATTAGAAAACACCTTCAGATTCATGAATATTTTATTGTTGTTGCCATGGCAGAGCAACAAAGACTACCGAAAAGTGGTCTTTTTCAACTTGAGATAATTTATAACTTTAGATACAAGCATTATTCATGGATGGTGCATGGGAATTTTTCTTCTTAAAATGAGCTAAATTTTAAGAAAAAAATTTTTCCCGAACCTAAAAAGTGTTATTTTGCTATTTGTTTAAACAATCGTGTTTTAAACAAATTGTATGGCTTTTACAGACTTCAAACCGACAAATTCGGATTCTACGGGAAAAAGTACATAAGAAAACATTCGTTTATTCATAATTAGCCTATGGGTAAGATATTCAGTGTATTAGTCCAGTACCGGGAGTCAAGCGTATAATGAGCTAAAACATGGAAGGTGAATCATTTGATTATTCGGTTTTTCTCGCTGTTTTTGGGGAAAACAAAATTTATATTCGGATTCTACGTTAAAAACTGCATTAGAAAACACCTCCAGATTCTTAAATATTCTATTGTTGTTGCCATGGCAGAGCAACAAAGACCACCGAAAAATGGTATTTTTCAACTTGTGATAATTTATAACTTTAGATACAAGCATTATTCATGGATAGTGCATAGGAACTTTTCTTCTTAGAATGAGCTAAATTTTAAGAAAAAAATTTTTCCCGAACCTAAAAAGTGTTATTTTGCTATTTGTTTAAACAATCGTGTTTTAAACAAGTTGTATGGCTTTTACAGACTTCAAACCGACAAATTCGGATTCTACGGAAAAAAATACATAAGATTCACTATCTATCTACCGGGGACCTCCTCTGGCCAACGGGAAGGGGGCTAGCTCCAGGACTAACACTCGATGGCCAAGGACACTGAATTGTTCTATTTGCTCCATAGCAACGGTTGTTTACCTCCTTACCAACCGTTACGAAGGTTGGAAATCATTAATTTATGACCTATTTCCATCATTTTCGACGGCAAAGGACACAAAATCTTCCCAATTAGCTCCTTAGCAACCGTTGTTCACCGCCCTAGCAACCGTTGCTAAGGGGAAGAAAAATTTATGTAAGTTTCGATTTCAATATTTTCAACATGCTATAGAGAAAATTGGAAAAATTTGGTGTCTTTTGCCGTCGAAAATGATCAAAATAGATTTTGAATTGATCATTTCCAACCTCAGCCGTCGAAAATGATCAAAATGAGTCTTTATGACAGTCACAAGATGAATTGATCGAAAAATTAAGCAGGTCTAAATGTCTCGCATCGTGTAGAACCTAGAACCGTTTGCTTTGTTGCATTTGATCAAATCATAAGAGAGCCCAGGTAGACATCAACCCTCGCGACAAAGTTTGGTCAATTGAAAAAGAACGACACTTTACACAGTCACAAAATACGAATTGAATTGATTAAATAATTTTTTTGTAATCTTTGAAAAATAAATGATAGTATCTACGCTAGTGGAATACAGGTTTGAGACGCGTTTGTGGGTGATGTTGAAGCCTCTTTTAGAAAGCATACTGCTAAGGCACTTGGCAGCGGTTTTTTGTTCTCTATCTTTCAAATTTAAATTCATCCTGCTTCTAGTTTATCTTTGTCAATCAGGCAATCGGTTGCTATTTTACATTTTATTGAAGAATAATTTTTTTCACATTCTCGTCAATTTAGTACGATGCGAATTCGATGAAAATAAAAAATTATATCTTCTTTACCCTAACCCATTTTTTCTTCAGATAATGGACTTTCTCCAAATTGTACGTCTCCTATTCCTCTCTCGCCGGCACTCTCTATCTATATATACGCATATATCTTAATCACGTCACGTGGTTAGGCCTAAGCCAATCAAATCACGAGTTAGCCGGCTTCACTTTACAGAGGCCATCACTTTTCATATGAGGATTGTGAAATATGCTCCCTAAATACGTGTATATATTATGAGCCTAATGTGATATCTATGTTTCTATATTATTATGATCAATTCAGTTGCCAAATCGTATTCTCACTTACACATGCAAATGATTCTCGAGATTAATTCTTTTGGCAGAGTCAATTGGCGTCATTTGCAATTTTTCCTCGCAGATTGCTTAGATCTCTTCAAGAGCGCACGACTGCAAGACATCAGGCTGTTGGAACGAGCAGCTTAGCAGCTCGCTAAAGTTGTCACGAGTATGCGCCGAGGTTCAAGTCAATTGAGGGTTGAGGCGATTTTAATAAAACGCCACGCTGAGCAGCTCCGCCACCTGCTACTGACACTTCATCGCTCGGCAAAGTGTACAAGGGGCCAGCGCGCGCGCCAGCGTGTATAATTTGAGTTTGACCATTCTCTTGCGCGCGCGCGAGCAGTAAGGTAAATGGGCGCGCTCAAGAGACCCGGAGAGCTGTACGCACGCGCGCATTATTAACGGCGACATTATACCACTCGCGAAATTGCCTATTACCATCGGCTACAATAGCCAGTCGACCGCAGTTCAATTAAACAATAGTTTTGCCTTCGCCTTGAACTGAAGTTTCATTAACCTCACACACAACTCCCGTGTGCTACCGCAGCTATATACATATATATGTAAACAGAAGCAGTTTACTATATGTATAGGATATTAAGTGATGAATTTCTCAAGGAACGTTCCTATAACGTATCTTCAACTTTTTCTCTTGCACAACCACAACTTTTGCGCTTTTTGTCTCAAATTGTTGATGCACACAACGTGAGCACGGGTAGTTTTTGCCTTTTCTAGCTTCTTGGCGAATATTCTCACATGAATCTCTAGCGGCGTATGAGGGGAGGGAAAAAGTCGCGAAAAATGCTTTCTAGGCGTCTGCATCCAGTCTAGGTCAAGTGGCTATTCGCCAAAAAATGAAATGAAATAAAGCGAAAATACGAGCGACGTGATGAGAATAATCTCATGAATTGTAATATCATTTATTTATCAGGCAACTGAGCAGACCGATAGATGACCTTCACTCGACATGTGATTTTTCCCAATAACTAGATTCAGGTGATTGCACGGAAAAGTCCGATTACTACTTTTCCTCGCCACATTCGATCGGCAGCCGCAGAAAAAAAATGAATGAAATGACGGAAGTATCATTATTGGTGAAAATCCAACGTGGGATTTGGTTTTGGCTGGTGGAAATTCCATCGAAGAGTAAATCGGCTCTTTGATCAACAATATTAGTCGATGGGAGAAACACGGCCGTATATAGCTGTAGGAGACTGCGATCGACTGCGACTCGGTAGTGCGGCGGTGGCGGCGGCGGCGGCGGCGGCGGCGATTCTCACCTCTGTAGCCCCGAATAATTGGAGCACAGAGAAGCGAGAAGCGGGAGCGGGCGCGAGTCAACGGATGTGACATCAGCAGGTGCAATTTCCCGCGCAAATAGCAGAAACCACTAAAGCCAAAATTGTGCGGAATTACGGGCACCTTGCAGACTTACTTAGCACATAATATCCGTGGACTTGTAATTTTGCTTCTCGCCTCCCCCCCTCTCTCTCTCTCTCTCTCTCTCTCTCTGCCGCCCAGACCGAGGATTTGAATTCCAATTGCAATCGCGAGCCAAGGAAATGAAAGAACGTATACTTGGTGCGGGCGCGAGACGTACTCTCACGGCCACGATTGCGAGCTGCGACTGCACTCCGCAAAAATTTCTCTCAGCTGCCACTGCGAAATTTTACCGGAAATTCACTTGGCACGCCGAGCGACCCTGTGGGCTTTCTTACGGTTCTCGCTGATTGGACTTTCAGTCCCGTTTGATATTTTTGACTTCGAGTCTCTTCTCCCAAAGAACAAATCGCCCAGTGGAAAACTCCATCTGGGATTCCGCGAGGATATAATCGATTCGGATCGATGTGACGCAGTAATTACGTAAAAGGCCAACAAGTGGAAGTTTCCCGCGATTACGACGTACACGCACTTTTGTCCATCCGCATCGACAAAAATTGTACTGAGAGTAATTATGTCTTCTTAGATCTCGAGGATCTTCGATGTCAGCTACATGGCCCGAAATTTTCGTTGCCCCCGATAAACAATACGTACACACACGTACTATTTTTTCCTCGATCGATTTAAAGAACAATGAGAGGTTCAAAAACTTCACGTCGAAGTTTGTGAATCAACATTCGACGTAATCCAAGTTTCACTTGAGTATATCCACGAAACTCGTTTTCTAAATTTTCAGGACACGAATCCACATGGAGTACCAGCGAGTTCGTCATAGCATTGAATTTGCCGGACGAGAGAAGAAGTTCGAGCTCGAGTCAGCTGGAGCATCATGAATCGCCAAGCGCATCATCTTCCGAGCAATTTCAAGATCTGGTGGCGCATATCACGCGCGGCGCGCTACTTATTCACACTCGAGCGAGAGACTTTTTGCAGTTTCGCGGAGGGCCGCTTCGGGAGTACATTCGCGAGAGCGCGAGGCTGGTGCTGTGCTGCTGCAGGGTCCGTGAAACATTGACTTCGATTGATGGCGTAATCCGATATTATAAATGGCGCTGGGCTGATGCTTCCGAAGAAAAGAAGAGCCATTTATCAAGGCGCGCTGCGCTGCTCGCGGCGCACGCAGCTTGTCCTCCTTTATGGGGCTTAATCCCTCTCCTTATATTGCCGATTTATTCGTCAGCCTCGCGCCTCCCCCCACCAGCCCGCCGCTCGTTTGATTAATCGACGGTGAAATGCGAACTTGCTTTTATATTGGCAACGGCATCGCGCACACGCGCAATGAGAAGCGTCACCCCCCACACTCTAACGCCCTCTTGTCTGTTTTTACTTCTCTTTTTGCCTGTTGCTTCGCTGTGTTCGAGAGCTCGAGCTCTGATGGATCGATGGGTTGACTTCAAATGTGGGACAACATTCATAACCGGATCGATTGTACGCGCAAGAGAAACATGAAACTTCTTGTTGCACTCGGAGCGCGCGGGAATTGAATCGCGCGTAAATAGCTTTATCGCATTGATTGACAAAGGGCACGAGACACGTCGTGACGCAATTTTTGCATTTTTGAAAATGTTCACCGACACCTATCGCCACTGTCAATCATTTCTCTCAGTTGCAACGTGGAAGCGATTCGAAACAATTTGACGTTCAGCAACGAGTCAAATCGTGAGTCGTCACTGAAAATGTAAATGTCGAGCTAACGTTTGACTTGTCAAGCGAGGTTCGCTATAGTAAATTAAAAATTTGAAACATTCGAAAAGTCCAAATATCCCATCGTAGCCGAATCGCCTTGAATTGCAGACGAGCTATCTCGACGAAATAGAGTATTCGATGAAATTATCAGCGTTGAATTCATTGTTGGAAGCTGAAAAAGCGCCCGACCAGCGAGGCAATCCAGCGCACGTCATCGTGGCGCATACTCGAGCTAATTGCAGCTGTTATCCTACAACCCTCATTATTACTCGGGGCAAATCCAATTTCAAGGTAGATTTGCCCGAAAGCCATGATACCGAGAGAGGGAGGGAAATTTTGGGAATCCATCAAGGCGGATGCTCGAGAGCGGGGGCGGCGCGGCGGCGGCCCTGCATTTGCCGCGATTTACTCGCTACTTAGCTCGTGCGCGCGGCTCGAGCGGCTGAGCGCGACGCATCGCAGAGCTAAAAGCGTTTTGCAGCTGGAGCTCGACTATATAGTCGAACGGACGCTGAGCGGAATTCAATTGCACACTCGATTATGCATGGGCCGCGTCGCGTGCTATACCCCCTAATACATCTGTCTCGGCTCAGCGGCCCGGCTTCCTTTTCGGATTACGCATTACCCGCGCACGGCGCTACATCTCCATTTCGAGGCCCCATGCGGATAACAGAGCCTCCGCCCGGCCGACATCTTTAATGACGCCCGACCATTACCCAACGGCCGGGGGAATCGCGCGATCATAATATTAAGCCCATTCAGCGTCCATTGTGCCGCGGATAATGCTTCATTTGGCCCCCTTTTCAACCTGAGATACTTCAGCCAAACAGCCGACTGTCGATCGAATCACGTGCGCCAGACTGATCCACTCGACACCCTCTCCTCCTCCCACACACGTGCGGCTAGATTCGTCTACATATTTACTCATTTTTATTCTGATTTTTCTAAAGGCAGTTCTTTATAGATTACATTCAATCGAAAATTAGACTATAGGATTCAAATAATGTAAATGATAAAAATGTTCCGATGTTTTTAATACAATAATCCTGCTCTCTCGACGATAGAAAATTCAAAACCAGACAGTACCAATATTGTCGGAGGTTATAACGATAACAGCGATGATAATTTGAACAGTCCCTGTGGTATATCGGTTATTTATTGCGAAGTCTCTATTTACAAACGAATTTCAAAGTATATATGATCCAAATATAACGAGTTTTATTCGCGTTAATAATACTATGAACGGGCGAGAAATACATATTTTTTGATTCTCACAATGCAGCAAAGGATGCGAATTGAAAAAAAAACGCGGGAAAAATAGATAGCCTCTTCGTGGCGGTGGCAGTAGGCAGCGGGTAGACACTGCACGGAATAGAGCGTGGGGCAATATATTTTATTACGTGCTCGACGGTAAATTTATCGTAATACAAACGAGTCCGTTCGTTGTCCGATTCCAACCTCGTATAATGCTACCGGCATAGAGATGGCAAATTGCCAATCGCAGAAGTATGATTTGTTGTGGAGTTCAATGATAAACGGATTATTAGTCGAGGCTGACAACAAGCACTTTGAAATTTTATTTTTGCGAATCATTCTTTATTGGACCCAGTGAGTCATCTATCAAACAGCTATTAATCTCATTCTGGCGAAACTCATGTACCAGCAGAGATTTTAAAATATTCAGAGAATGTGATATCATCATGGTTGCGGTAAATACGAGTTGGACCACTACAAACAGTTTTTTATGTTACTAAATGCTTATACAACGCTATTTCACGTACTAGTGCGTTTTTGAAAGACCGTTTGTACGAGCGCTCATAACATAGAATATTGTACTCATCTGGTGCGTGAAATTTTTGCGTGAAATTTTGATCACTCATGTGAACGTGTAACACTCGTCGACGGCTTTACCAGTCACTCGTTGACACGCGTCTTAAAATGTCCTGCACTAGTTGCATAATATTAATATACTATTTCGTAAACAATATGGAACAATTTTTACACAGCACTACCGCAATCTATTTCTTTCGGGAAAATAAAACGTTTAAAGTTCTTAGGGAACTTAGACGGCTTACTCATGAAAATTTTATTTTTCTCTCGATGTTCTTTCTGGTAAGATTGGTCATTTTATGTGTTACGTATGAAGAAATAAACAAAACTGCACCATTCAATGGAATCGTCAAAAAATCAATTACAGTAGGGGAGAGAGGGGCAGGTTGTCAGTGTAGGTAAGTTGGCAAACTATGAATATCTCCTCATTCATCCGATGAGCAAAAATGACGCTAAATGCAATTTGTGTACATTACCACTATACATATTTGTCCTGAGTACCAGATGTTATGCATAGTACACGTACTCGTGACAGCGAGTACTTTCATATATTAAACTTTAATGTGATTCCAATTTTCCTCTGAAAAACGATACTTCGTAAAAACTCTGCCTATCTGCCCCTTCTCACCTACTTGCAGTAATTCCACTTTTATGCAAAGCTGCAGGGAAACTTTGATTATCTTAAGTATTTACAGATGACGACGTAGAGCTAGTGATTTTATTCTCGTAAGATCGCGACTAATCCGGAGCTTGCAAGGATTCTGAGGAGTATCCAGTTGAACGTAAATCTCGATAAAAATTTTAATTGAATTTTCATAAATGGCAGCAGAGTCTGAAGTAATAATAGATATGGCAATTAAACAGAGTTTCGCCAGGGATGAGTGGCTCACAGTGCCAGATAAGATAATTTATTGGATGGGTTAATTTATTCCGGATTAAGGAAGCTCAGCCGCGGAGAGGAGAGAAGCAAGCAGCCGGAAGTGAGTGCATCCTCAGTTTTGTACCGAGGCAACTGTGCTCTCGGATTATCACGAACTCTGACATCCATCAAACCCTACCAACTACATTTATTTATAAAACATATAATAATCTTAACTTTAAAAAAAAACTAATCCGATATTAAGCTGACAAGAACTCTACATGAAAACTTGCACGGACATATATTTAAACTCACTATCTATAGCGCATGGTCCAGCACTCCAAGTTCAAATCAAAACTCAATTTACAACCAAAGTTCTCCTATTCGCAACTTTTACAAATCAAGTTAAAACTTTGTAAAAAAAACTGGAACCCAAACATTTTTCAATAAATAAACCATGATATTCTTTCTGATTATTCAATTTTTGTTGAATTTTCTACACCTATTTTATCATAAGCTTTGTCATACTTTCAATAGCTCGAACGAGATGGCTCAGTTTCCACAGGGCTGCCCTTAAACATTGATCGAAAGTCTTCAATATCTGTAGTGCCCCCTTTATACAATATGAGAAGTTCCACCGAGAATCCACGATTACAGAGCATTACTGTAATTTTTCCTGGGCATAACCTCAATTTTCAATGGACTTTCCTCTCCGTATACCCAAATACCCCAAAAACAACCGAAACCGACTAGATAAGTTCCTACTTTTATTTGGCATTTCGATAGTCGAGTTCATCAAGAAAGTGGCGCTCCAGCAAATTTCAGAAGGTCCGCGCGCGAGCCGTGCCGTGGAGGAGACGTGGAAGGAGACAGGCAGACGAGTGTGTCGCTGCATGGCGCTGGGGCTCGACTCAGTGCTTGATATAGCCGCCGCCAGTTATTATACCATCGGTGCGATAAGAAAAGTGCGCGAGCGTGAGTGTCGTCACCTGTTGCTGGCAATTAACCGAGCCACCACCGCCTCCGCCGCCGCCGTCGGCTCGAATCTCGTTACGTACCCCCGCCGCAGCTTATTCGGAGACCCACAGGTGAAGGAGCCTCACTGGTTGCTGCGACTATACAGTGTGCGCCTCGGGCAGCTTCGAAGGGTCGGTGAGTTTGCCCCGAATTAATTCAGCGGAAAAATTAGCGTTTACTTGAGACTATTGTCTAGAGCGTGACTAAGGCCCGTAAGAACTGCTCGTAAAGCTTATACGGCCGAACACCGAAACAACCGAGTTAATTTGCAGGGAATCCAAACCATCGAGTCGAACATTGAAATTTAACACGACTCATTGCCTTGGCTATAGCACCCGCGCGAATTAAACCAAACTACCTCGCCAGATTGATACGGCCTCCTTTTTCCACCGGCGGAGCAGCTCATCGTCTCTTGCATACATTGATGAAGCGATTTGCACTGCCTATAATAGTTGGCAATCCACCGCTGTTTGCAAAGTTTTTGCTCCCCAGCCTTGAACTTTGCAGAATCGAAGTCGTAAGCCTTCGACGGGCTATTCAACGGTAGAGCTATAGCTGCAGGGTATATATATGTGTACGGCTGTATAGTATGGCCCGACCAACGTGGAAATGTGGCTAGATGTAAACGTCAGACTTTACTCTGAACCGCAAAACAATTTTTACTTTCCAACCGTAGATTACTGTAATCTAGAAAGTAATGTACTTAATATTTCAAATTCGTAGGGTCTGTAAATTCTTAACACGCGAAGCAGCTATACGAGAGCTGTGTGTGCTTTGTGTGTGCCGAGGAACAAACGATTTATACAATTTGAAAGATTAATGGAGCTCTAGGTAGATTAACTTGAGCATATACGTTCAATTTTTCATAGTTACAATTACGATTTTTTCCTCGTTCATTAATATTTTATTTTTTCATTCCGTTAAAGAGTAATTCTCTTTAATGGACTTTGCAACGCCCTTTCAAACGCATCTCATGAATATTAACTGCTCATATACTATTCACCAAAGTTTCTAATTTACTATTCCCACTAAGAATTCTATAGTCGTATATACTTATGGAACTAAAACTCATGAGGTGATGTTCTTCCCTTTCGCAAGATACTGTCTTTGTATTATAAATCCTTCATTAATATGCCTGCTAAGCTGTGGGATTTTTTTTTCAATTCTCTTTGTTTAAAATGTGAAAAGACTCTTAGTAACTGCAATATCATATTGCTAATGGAGAAACCCGACAATGCGGAATAAATCACGAGAATCTTGATGGAATAACGTAAAGGTATATGATTATTTATGAATGAGAGTTTGAACAACGCTTCTAAACAATGTTCGAACCAGATGAAAACACTTGTTGCATTTTGTCTGGACACCACAGATCGTTAAAACATAGTCTGCTTTAGCTAAACACGGCAGAGTTGGGTAATTTAAATACCCGCGCAATAACGATTTTCGTTGAAATTAATTTCCCATAAACTAGTACTTGAACAACAAACATAATTATCCATCGCAGGCTTGCTCGTAGGAATGGCATCACGACGCGAAACGTCGGCCGCTCGAAGAATAATTTGTCGCGAGTAGGAATGCGCGAGGGAAAAAGAGCCGCGTCTATCGGCAATCAGCAGCGCGGACGATTTCGCGACTCTGGTTGGCGCGCTCGGAAGTTTACGCTCGCGTCTAGTCGTCGTCGTCGTCGTCGTCGTCGTCGTCGTCGTCGTCGTCGTCGTCGTCATGGCCGATCCGATAACGCCGACTCGGCCAGAGAGTGTAGCCTTACTGTGGCGATGCATTTTTCGCAGCGCCAGCGCTGCCAATTATGTATCTCTCACGACTGGGCTGAAGAGCGGCGAAGGAAATGCGATTTCCCATCGACGAGTCAAATGAACTTGTCGTGTACTCGCGCGCGCGCGGCCCTATATACCCGGCCGAGCCGGCTGTAAATATTCCTGTCTCCGCACGGCCTCTTTCCTCGCCCGCTCCATTTGCATCTCTCTTAATTTCCTGTCTGTCATCCCTCTGTACTTTTCGCTGCGTTTCACTTTTGCCCCGCTCTGTCCTCCCCTCCCTGCCCCCCCCCCCGTTGCCCCGACGGACAAACCGACTCGACTGGCGCTGCTCCTATTCTCTTTCCATGGCTGTAGAATTTTAAATTGACTTGTTCGCTGTTTTCAAGTCGATTTGCAGTCTGTGAATTCTCTTTGGAAAATTCTGTTCCAATCATTCCCCCCCCCCACCCCACCCCACCTTCTAATTGGATTGGATCGTTGAGCGAGTATAATGTCTTGGGTCAGGTGGAACAGGATGTTATTCATGGAATTCACTCCGCGCGCGGTATATACTCTTGAATTCTTTCGGATCATCAAATTTTATGAATTCGCTGCAACACGAGCTCGTCGCGCTTCATTATTCACCGAGTCGTGCGATTTCGGAGACATGACTTTTTTTTCTTTCGTGATTTGCTCGTTCAGCTCTAGAGAATCTGTGCTTTGGTGAAATCAATAAACATAGAAACGGTGCGCCCAACCGACAGACGTTCATAATGCGCGGTAGAAAATTGACTCATTTTTTATTCACAAGAATCCATATACCAGCACGGATCGATTCTATGGCATGGCTTAGTTTAGCAAGTAATTATTCTCATCGTGTGTGCGAGTAACGACGTTTCTGCGTTCACCCTGTACCACTGAGCTATACTCATTTGTGAGTGGGTTTACATTAGCACATAATGGTAATATTAATATTTTATTGAAAAAATACATTTTATGCAGCTATTGAATATTCAAAGATATATACGCGCTGCATACTGGATGAATAGTACATGTACAACGTGACCACTGGAATTATCAAGATGACCATCGATTTTATTTCTTTATCATTAGCATGAACATTGCAGATGTTATTTTAAAATATATTATTGATGTCTCGAGTCAGTATCGAGAAGCTATTGTCACGCTACGGTGACATTTCAAAACACTAAAGTAACAGACTCGTGGCGGGCATACAGATTGAGTGGTACAATGAAAGAACAATATATATACGGAGAAATTGACGATTCGAGCTCGATATATAATTCATCCATGGAGAATTGAAAGAGGCGCGCGCGCGCGAATTTGCATGTATTTTAGTTGCAGTGCAAGCGCGGCCCGGTGTCTGGGAAAGTAACGTTCCGATGGGAATAATCCAGGCAGTAGTTCAGTTCATCGGAGGGAGAAATTCGCGCGGAACCGTGTAAATTATATTGAATTATTCGCGCAGCACCGGGGGATAATAGGAGTTTTCTTTGTGCGTCGGGTGCTTAGACTCGCTGAATATGTACGCGAAGTGCGTGGGAACACGTATAGAGGACGGGCGGGTAGGGGGTGGGGCACGCGCTATGCTACTCGTAAATCGGATTAGCGAAGAATGAAGTGATAACTAATTCAAGTAGTAAGCGACGGCGAACTCGCATAACGCGCACTCGAAACTCAACCAGCCGTTTCGATCGGCGTTCGAGCGAAAAACACGAGCACAGGAGAAGTTACACGACCAACTTGCGCGCGTCAAGGCTTTTCAACAGATTGCGCTCGACACGGGACCAACAACAAATCACCCCAAGATTCGCTGCACGTCGATTATTATTCAACGGCTCGGTTGGGCCTCTGTATATATACGCAGAATTGCCACGTGGAAATATTTCATCGTGTCGACAGAGTCCGAGAGGGTCGTCGCGCGAGCCAAATCAACGGCTGCATCTGAAATATTCACGCGGCATTGGATTCCACTTGGCAGGATGAGCGAGACAGGAGCTGGCCAGGAAAAAACAAAGGAAGAAAGGAGATAGGGAAAAAAGCGAGGTTCGGCAGGACTTTGCTGTTTCAATTAGGAAGGCGCGAGGCGCGCGCAACAAATTCACCGCTGCCGACTCACAATGAAAGAGATGCCGGGTATATATAAGGGGGCCAAGGGCCGCGCGCGGCTTGGAAGGGTTCGCTCACCCCGGCGCGGTGCATGCATTATTCGGGCTCGCGAGGATCTGGATTGCGCGACGGGCGTAATTAATTTTTAAGCCTGCAGCCGTCCGGGAGGAAAGGCGAAAGCTCGCAGCTCGAGTAAAAAAGAGGAGATAGAGAGGGAGAGAGAGTCGGTCCGTCTCTATCTCTCTTTCGCGCTCGCCCTCCGAAAGGCCAGCTCCGGGTGAATTCGAAAGAGGCTACTTAAGCGCTTTAATACACGTCACTTTTCGTATAATATGTATGACACCGACTTCGTATCTCGCTCTCGGTTCTCGCCCGTCGGGCCAAAGGCGAAGTTGCGCAGCAGCTCTGTAGCCAGCTGCCTCCTCCTGTGATCTCGCGAAACGTCGGATTGTGAAATAGTAATGCGAGTTTAAATGATTCGCCGAGTATTCCATGTATATCAAACTCATGGAGATTCAATTTCAAAAGTTATTCGTTACGGCAAACAAACTTCCTCCCACCCCCGCCCGGCTCGCCCGCTTTTCACTGATTTTTTTTGTTACACCCGCGGAGATATCGCGTATGTATGTACGCGGAAGTTAGTTTTCTTCCGCAATGAATACGTTATATCATGCGCGCTCGCGCGGTCAAAATCCCGCGTGCGCGCGCGCGTTCAAACTTTTGACACCGCGCGCAAGCACCGCATTCTCAGCTCGTTCCCTTTGGACAATTTAAATATTTCCCAGCCTCGCAATCCACCCTCTGTTCAATTCGTAAATCTCAAAGTTCAAAGCCCGCCCCCCGTCCACCCTTTATCAAGTGCATAAATTGAATATTCGTTCTTTCGCGGGCGGGCGGCGGGCGAAACAAAAAAAAGGGCCAGGGTCTGTATATAACTTTTCATTTTGCGCGCGGGCGAACGAGCGGGGAATTGGAATCTCCTGGAAATACGAGAAAACTCGAAACTCGAGTGTAGCATTTTGCAAAACAAACAAGCCGAAGGTGCGCGCGGAGGAAAGGCCGGACGTGTGATGTGTTGCCACGTCGGGCTCGAGCGGCAGATAAAATATTGTTGCCGCTCGATGCTAATTCAAAAAGTGCAAGCCGAGTACAGTTTGGCACACGTGCACGTACGTAGACGCGCGACTTGGATCGATCGGAGGGGGCCGCGCGCAACGTCGAGTTCTCCGGGGCGAGCAAACCATATAATACGAGTAAATATCCAGCCGCCCGGGCTGTGCCCTCTAAGGCATCCAGCACCCAACTCTCTCTCTCTCTCTCTCTCTCTCTCTCTCTCTCTCTCTCTCTCTCTCTCTCTCTCTCTCTCTCTCTCTCTCTCTCTCTCTCTCTCTCTCTCTCTCTCTCTCTCTCTCTCTCTCTCTCTCTCTCTCTCTCTCTCTCTCTCTCTCTCTCTCTCTCTCTCTCTCTCTCTCTCTCTCTCTCTCTCTCTCTCTGGGAAAACAAATTGCCAAGATAATTATTTACTCAGAAATCTTAGTCGGGTACGAGTAGCTTTCGCTGCTCGATACTTGGGGTGAGCGCAATTCGAGTAAATCTTATCGTGTTGCCATAGCGGAGTGTATCATGATATTAATTTCAAAATTGTCAGTTTCAATCTGCATCTTTGACTGTGAAACGAGATATGGAGTGGCTCTGTCTAGATACATCTCTGCCGACTAATTTTCTTGATAAAAAACGCGTCGCCGTCGTCGGCTATCCGCATCTGCGAGTCTTCGTGTCTTGGAGACTCTGGCAAACGAATCGGATCGACCATGGAGATTATTTGCGGATAGAGACAAAGCTGCGGGTGAGAATTAGAAAAGCCTCGGCGAGGATAATACGTATTGCAGCAGCCCGAGCGACGTCTTGATTTTCAGTGGGAGACATGGCCGCGTTCCCTGGGGCAGTCACGTCTTGCGCGAGATTCAATTTGCCACCAGTCCCTCCGTCTCGTTCCTCTTTTCTTTCTCCTCGTGGAGATTCCTCAACGACTGGACCACGAAACTTCACCTGTCTTATTTCATTTTCACTTCGAGAGATTGATCTGGGGTCACGCGCGCGACACATCATGTACAGAACACACCGAGTGACTTTTCTTATCGAAACGCTTCGCTCGGATTTCTAGAGAATATTTCCTAGAGGCGAAAAGTTATTGGTCGAATGCTTGAGAAACTCAAAGAGAGCCGAGTTGCAATATGCGCATATTGATCGAGATCATTTACGACATGTAGATTCCACACTTTGTACCAATTACGCGAACGTTTTTTTCCGGTGTACTCGAGTACATTGAAATCAGCAAATGTACATCCATTGCTCCGCGGAATGAAGTTTAATTAACTCGAATCCCTTTGCACTCCGGCGAAAAACAATGAAAAAGAAGAAAAAAAAAAGGAGCAGGCTCCTCGGGGGAGAAAAAAACCAGCAGTTTTTCAGCCGGCGGTCCATTATCTGCAGCACCGTCTAATTGCGCAACCTTTTCTCATTGCTCGATAGCTTCTCGTTATATTAGTGCGGATCGATAGTTGTGTAAGCGGTTTGTGCAGCAGCGCAGCTGCTGTCCCCCGGCCCGGCCGATACACCGCTGCGCCCTGTACGCAGTGGAAAAAGGAGCTTACGGTCAGACGGCCGATGGGTATAGCACGCGCGGTGGAGGCCGAGGCCGCCGGCCGTTTGTTCACAGTCCGTTTCTTTTCGTTCCTACCTTCAAAAAGTTGCAGCCCAAGTGATTACGTTGAAAGCACTTTGCACGTATTCTCGCCGTTACGTACCATAAAATACGTGTGATAAAATACGTCTATAGGTGCAAACCGAAGAATCGTATATATATAGTAGGAAGTAACGGCTCGTCGTTTTTACTAATAACTATTTAGTCTTTATTTATTACTATCGAACGAATCGAATGGTTTTATGAAAAATAATAATGCAAGTAACGCATATGAAACGTTGAGTGAATCAAAACTGCACTGAATTGTAATCGTCCCTGGGAGCTGCGAATTCAAGAAGATAAAATATTTTTTTTTCTACAATACACCAAGCATACGTCTGTGAGATACGTTCTCATAAATGAATAAACAACGCGATTTTTCGATTCTGGGCCTATTGACAAAGATGAAGTGACACAGAGGCGCGGCAGTACGCAACGCACGTCGAACGTGACTCGAGCCACTGAAATCTGTGCAGATTTTAGAAAAATATCCCGGACTGTCTCGAGAGCAGCCGAGTAGTCGAGCTGACAAAAGAGTGCAGGAAACCGCGGCGGATTCCGGGGCAGGCTTAATCATATTACAGGCACGCGCATGATATAACCAAGTTGCTCGTGCGCTCCAAACGGTTTAGTCGGTGGCGACGCGCTGCGGAGGCGTAGATGCGCAACAATGCAGCAAAGAGTTGTCTCGACTTTCGCCACGGCTTTGTACGTGTGTGCAGTGAGTGTGTGTGAGGGTATATATATGTATAAACGAGGGAGGCTTCGCCCCATTATTATACCGGCGGAATCTCGTGACGCGAGTTGGGCTTCGTGCTTCACGGCTCAACTTGATATCCGTCTATTATGCGTCTTTCATTATCCGTCAAGCCAGCTGATACCTGCAATGAGCCGCGGCTAAGGATAATGAGCTGAAAAATCGGGGGCTTATCGATTACAATGGGAGCTATTACCGCAGCCTGGTGCGAGCGTCTTCTCCGCGTTTAGTTAGACTCCGTGTACTGAACCGAACCAAATAACTTGACTAACGGATAACTTACTTGAGAGATTGTGTAACGAATTTGCTCCACGGTTTATTCAGTCGATTTAGATCATTATAATCCTGTCTAATCTCCCTTGACAAATTTTTTCTTTCAATAAGACTATGAGAGTAAGATGATAGGATAAATCAAATCATGGTTGTCGCCATTCGCCATTCAAATCAAACCATTTCGCGCACTAGTGCATTTGTCAAAAGTCCTTTTATCGGGCCCTCATAACATAAAATATCATATCCAACATTACACGCACTAGTTACATAATATAAAATTTTCAGACTATAATAAGTGATGGATTAGATGCTTATGAGCCAATATTTTCTCTAGACTTGTAACAACTGATCACGATTCTGACCACATTAACCCTTGCGAAAATGTTCTTCGTCAACAAAAATGGAAATATGATGGAATAATCTCTTTTTTTGTAACCGCACGATTCGCACAGGTTGTATTCCTCACTACCCACATTGATCGGCGAGAAACGAATGAAAAAGGTAGAAAGCAAGTTGAGAGCTTCGGATGATGCAAGAGGGTCCCGCGGTTGTCTTCTTCCATACATGCAGGCTCATATGCGAGTCGACGCACTTCGGTGCGCGCGTTAACGACTATGAGGGGATCGAGCTGACTCTAACTCGGTGCAACGTTTAATAGTCGAAGCAATGCCACTTTTATGGGCCATAAACGTTTTCGGTTTTCAATTTTACATCGCCGCGGCTCTAGTACCCTGGGTCTCCCACCCCCCCTACCCCCACCCCACTTCGACATTGTCCATTCGCTCGCGCCCATTACCGTTAGTGCTAAACGATACGCCCTTGTGACCCACCGATACATTTATTCGAGAGCTTTTGTGCCGGTGATTGCACGCTGCGTTTTGATGGCTCGCAACCACAATATTGCCTCACTCGTTTTACGTATGAAAATACTTGCAAGTGACTCGAACGAAATTCTTGAAACTGCTCTCAAAGTAGCTCGCGATCACCTGAATATCGGATCCCAGAATTGAATGCACTTATTCGTTTTGGAGTGGACGAATTTTCAAGCTTCCTCTGCCGTGAGCCATTCAGAGCTTATTTTGATTGGAATACGATTGAAATAGTTATCTCTATTATGGAATCATCAATCACTGTTGTAGGTATTATTAGAAAAGTAAAAAAAAACAATTTTTCAAATTGTGATGTAGAACATCGACTTTTCAAATAATCATGCAAACAATCGTTTGTAATATTTTTATAACAAATACGATGGTTCCAAATCAATATAAAAACAAGACTGAGTGAATGATTCTGATCAGATAAGTATTGTATTTTGTTCCACGAGTTCATTCACAGTAGCTCGAAAAAGAATTTATTTCACATTGGGATTGGATGAGTATTTCTACGAAAAGCGTAGGAATATATTTGCTGCGCGACAAGTCACAATGTAAACCGGTAGAAATAGCGCCTGTAAAAAATGCAATTTGAAAAATGCAATAAAATTCTTCAAACACGCGAGCAAAAATCATCTCATAATGAGTATACGGTTCCGTGCACGGCTATATTTACACGTATCCAAGTTAAAAAGCAATATCAAGCACGAAGATAGTGTCCAGTGGCATTAGTTTCAGTTGATATTCAAGATAGGAGAAGGTATTCGTGACGTGTCTCGGTATGTATAATGCAGGAAAGCGTCGTTTTTCCGCGATGCGACCCGTCGACCGTATACGTAAACGTGTCGCTTGCATGTGCATTTTGAGCGAGCCGCAAATTCGTTACGGCACGTTATGTATGCCCGTACGTGTGTGTACGTATCCGCGCTCTTTCACGCAAATCTAGGTCGTTTCATTTCCATATAACGTGGGGGAATAGTCTCGAGGAATCGAACTTTTGCGCGCCAGGATTATACCCAGCGCCGCATCAATATTGCAGACTCGATCGAAATTTCGATTACCGACTCATGAAGGATCGATGAGTATCAAAAGAGTTTCTGCCCGGATTCCCAACACCCCCTCCTCTCTCTTTCCTGATTTGATTCTTTCATATTTTATCACCGGGTTCTGTCATTCTCATCCAACTACAATCCTCCCTCGTGCGCATTCTGCGCTAACTTTCACCCGTGCATTATTGGGATGAATTTGAATCGTAAGATTACTTCTGATCTATTTTATACTTGCTTCTTCAAAATAACATATTTTATCGATATGCGCACTATAAAATTCTACCATTCGCAGATATTATTCGTGAACTAGAGGAGAAAATAAAAATGCAACGGAATGAAACTTTGCTTACACTCCATTGCAATCCAATAAAAACTAACAAGCAAATCCTTACGTTCCAAGTAGCTACGTGTATTCTAACAATGGAAATTTTCAGATGCACATATTACTTTTGAAAGGGTTATATCTTTCTAATACACTACACGTATTTCGTGTATGTAACTTTGCATTCATATGCTGAAGAGAATGTAGGTAAAACATTTCATCCAAGTTCGTAGATAACTTTTTCCAAATCGATAAGTTAGATATGTACGTTAAAACTCGTGCTAAATACTTGTGGAATTGGTCAATCCAGGAACGGCGCGGGCCTGTTAATGGCTCACCTCCGAACAGTAAGTGCCGTCAGTTAGCTCTGAATTTATCATTTAATTTTGGCGTGTCCAAGGCCGAACTTAAATAAATTTCCGGGTCTTTCTCGTTAAAAGTTGGAAGAATGTGTTATCTTGAAGAGGGCAGAGGGGATAGAGACACGCTCGCTTCTCCTCGGCCGATATTAAAGTCGAGTGTACGACGAACTTGAATGATATTACAATAAGTCCATGAAGATTCCAAGTCGAGCGTCGGAGAGAGAGAGAAAAAAAATGGTGAAGGGTAGGAGGCGGAGGGACAGGAGCAATTTAACGTTTCTTTCCTACCTGCCGGCCGGCCCGGGGACCATCTACATATACATACGTACTTTGTCAAACTATTGTGCGAAGTTTCAAAATAAATCAGGGCCAAATTGCCGTCGTCCGGTGAACGGCGAAGAGCGAGAGAGAGGCCGAACTTTCGACTTCTTTCACGCCATTGCGCGTACTTTCGCTCGTCGGCTGCAGCGCGGCGTTCGCGAGCCGTTGCTATCGTAACGTCCGTCGCGACGCGCTACGTATATACTTACGCATAGCCAACTTCTTCGCTGCGAATATAATCCTTCTCCCGTACGATATACGTATAAGTTGGCGTGCGAGCAAGCTTAATTAGGCGGCGAAGCTTCGGCAGTCGTCGCGTTCGCCGGCAAATAATTTGCGAAAGCCCCTTGGGAATCGCGCACACGCGCACGGCCAAATGTGAAACTTAATCCCGGCCGCGCGACTACGGCTACAATCTGCATTTGAATTAGTTGTACATACGCGGGCGCGCGCGCGCGAGTGAGCTCGCGGTGATTTCGCATATTTCACTTGGAGTCCCGATAAATTACGAGTGCCGCGCGCAATACGCTCCGCACACCCATAACTTATCAATTCCAATCCATATTCAGGGTCGCGAGGGCGCGGGGCGTCTTTATGATGCATGAATAATCCCTCGCGGGCCACATCTCCTACATAGAGGGCCGTGGAAATATGTATAAGGCTTGGCTGGCATGTTTGGCCGCGGCCGCCTCGGCTTGCCAGCAACTCCTCCACTTGCTCTCAATTTTCGCCTCGTCTTCATTTTTCTCCCACAGCCGAGCGACGGCGGCGGCGGCGGGCGCACATCTTGCTTGGCTCGTCGAGTTACAGACAGAGAGAGAGTCCGATCTCCAGTTCGCGCCGTTGTATAACCTTATATATATTCCTCTTTGGGGGCGCCCCCGGTCAAAGCGCGTCGCATCTCGTCTTACTTTTAGCTCGTCGGCTTTGAGCTTAATGAGATTTTTTTCTTCGTCGGAGCAACACCTTTCAAGGGACCTCCCACGACGTTTTTAACAAAAGCCAAAGCTATAAGGATAAGACTCGAGCAGGAGGAGAAGGAGGAGAAGGAGCAGCAGAAGACCCGGTGTCGAAACGGGGCCGGGAGCCTTGTTAAAGTCCTCCAACAGCGAGCTCGAATTTTCAAACGGGCTGCAGGCCCTTTAATAAAATCGACTAATAATGCAGTGGCAGCTGCTCTAGCCTCCTCTCTCTTATGGAGCCAGACCTTCCCCCCCCCCCCGCATTTGTGCTCCTTCCCTCTGTCTATAATTCAAATGGTCAGGAAAATGAGCTGGAATACATAATCGCCTTAACGTGTAATAAGTTTTTCATTTTTTTTTGCTCCAACGTCTGTTACGCGATCCTCAGCCGAGAGAAAATCACTCCGACAATGCGATTTATCGCGGAATTCTCTCACTAATTGACATCGACACTGATGAGAAATATTCATTTCAATTAATGAGCCGTTTTCGCTCTGCAATCTTCGTCGGGAAAAAATACTCATCAGTTCCAGTAGGTTCATTACTGGGACAATTGTGCAACGATGCCATTTTATATCTAAGAACGAATTGATATCGCTGTATTAGCGACCGTAAGAAGCTAGTCAACCAATTGAAATAATACTCGAAAAACTTTCCGTTATTCCTGATCCTGGTTCTCTCCCCCCATTACTTTACTTTCACACCATTACTCTTGTTCTTCAATTACTGTTTTTCGAATCTCATTTTCCAATTCCGATTCATTTACTTTGATTCTCCGAAGCTCTCTCCCAAACGTTCATTCCGTGCAAAAAACGAACGTTTGAAAAAAATTATGACTATCATCTTTTAACTTTTCACCTCTTCTTTCTGATTTATGTATATCATCTCCCACATCTTCATCCGCCACTGCGCTGCTTGTCAATCCTTTTATTTTTATTTCCATACGCTCGAGTTCTTTTTATAATTTGTAACTCGCGATTCAATTCATGAGCTTTACCTAACGTATTCTGCGACTTTACTTCTCTGGGTTTTATTCCCCGATGTTTATTTTAGGAATACGACATCCATTTTTCAAGTCCTTTTTTCAAACCTCTATTTTTCGATTCGTGTTTTCCAACTGTGCTTACGAATACATGGCTATTAAATCCTATTTTCTGATTTACTTATTTTGATCCTTATTTTTCAACTGAAATTTTCTTCATTTCTTTTTATATTGGATTTCTACTCTTATGTTCAAGTTTTGATTTATGATGTAAGTGTGATCAATTATGTAACTATTCTAAATTTACTTTTTTTTATGGCTTGGCTTGACAAGGATTGCAGATCGGGCATTGCTCGCCCATTCACCTAATACTTGTCTCTTGCTTTCTGAGTCTAACTTTTCACTTTAGTACTTTACTCACATTTCACGACTTCTTTTTCTTGAAAAGACATTTTTCGGAATAGATAGAAGCATACATGATTTCGCAGAAACGTTGGAATCATACTATATACATTGGACATCAATCTATATACATTTTTTATGATACATTTTTTCAATGGTTTTCTTGTCAACTCTTTGATTTTGGTCAACTTTCCATTTTCCACCTTTGTTTCTCGAAATCCTCTTTACTTTGTTTCCATGCTATAAGTTCTATTCTTCAATTGCTGTTTTTTGACTCATTTTTTCAGTCTCTTGTTAATTAGTTTCAACTTTATTCTATACTTTTTCGAAAAGATTGAAATACCACAACTTATTCTAAACTATTTGTCATTTTCTAACTTTCATTCCTCGTTTTTCATTATTTCACCCCTACTTTATCTTCACTAGCAATTTGTGCATTGTAACTAAAATATTTGACACCAATTCTCGACTTTTCACTTCCATCGTAAATTTTTTATTTCACTCTTTTCAACTTCTTTTACTCCTATGCTTGAACTCTTTGACATTCGATCGACACTCCCAACTCTCATTTGGACTTTTGTACTGCAGTTTTCACTTCCTGACCCTCGTGTTCGGAATCAACAATTTTCACTGCTGTTTTTCGGTCTCGAACAACGTGTGAATACTGTATTATCGAAACATTTCTAATGCGAAAATGCACTCAAGCTTCGAATAACTTTGCTTGAAAAGTATACTTTTCGCTAGCTTTAGCTATAGCATGAGACCTAATAATAGAAGATTGATGAGCATAAGGCAATACAGTAATCTTTTTGCGGGCACCTCAGTGATCCGTCTGGAAAGCCACCAGCTCTATGTTGGATTGATTTCGGAGGAGCGATTGCGATTGGGAGGATGAATATTTCAATGCAGAGAGCCACGAGGCAATGGCCACAAGGAAGACCGAGTACACAGTTTGGAGGAAGACGTCAAGACGCTCATCACAGCCAGATTAATTCACGCACGGAGCGACGCATCGCGGGGCTGGAACGCGATGATGATTAATTCAAAGGAGGCCGGCATAGGGATATACATGTACATAGAGCAGTGCGGCTTTGATTCGCTTGCAGGAATTGCCCGCGTCTTTCACAGACGGTCGGACGGAGAGTCGACGAGTGTACAGGGCGAGTACACGTGTATGTATATTTACAGTTCGCGCCGTAAAGAGGAGGAGTTGAGTTGGGAGTAGTCCGCGCGGTGGTAGTGGCGCATCCTGTTTCTGCTAAGGACGCATAAATGTCCGCGCGTAAGCCGTGTCCAGTAATATAGTGGCTCGAGCCTCGGCCGTGGCCCCAGGGGCTGCTCTGCTCTCGGCTTACACGCCCGTTCTACTTGTGCTGCAGCAACGGGGGGATGAAACCCACGGCCCAAGGCTTCATTGTGCAACTTATCAAATCGCTCGAGCTCCCAAGCCCAGCAGCGCCCGGCCCGAGTCTTCTTATTTGCTCCGATAAATTCAGCCGGCCAGGCGCGCGAGCACGAATATTCCTAATTGGAAACTTGATCGATTCGAAATAATTAACGCGCCGCTTGGGGGAGGCTTCGCTCGTCGAGCCGTTTTTAGCTGTTCCAGCGGGAAACAACGCTTGCCTGTCTGTATGTAAACATACAGATAGACACGTATCTACAACGTACATACATATATACTATGTCTACTCGAGTTTGCTGCAGACATCACTGTATTATGCGAACGCTAAAGTAATTGTGTTGCAGGGTTAATTGACTTTGAAAGGCTGGTTTTTGATCATTATTTTCTCTGATACTGATGAAAGAAATTTAAATTGGAATCAAATTTCGAGGCTATGTTGAGTATGTTACGAAGCACTAGAAAATAATTTATTATTTTGATTTAAATTAAAAAATAACGACGTAACAGCCAGAAACTCGAAGGAGGTATTTCAGAAGGTAAACGGTGTGCTGGGTAGCAATTTCCAGATAGCACCTAGAACGAATAGAATTTTTTTTTCTTATTTCTTATGAGTTTGACGATTGCGATAGCTTGGACTTATTGTATATTGTTTTTTTTACAAATTTGGCTTAACATCTAAAACTTGTTTTTATGAAAAAATTGGTTTCAAATATTGTAAATGTTTATAATAAAAATGTGGTTGTTTATTTTCGCAAAAAACCAAGATATCACGATAGTTTACGGAGCTGCGTTTGTAATTGTAAATCAATCGAATGAAAATCTACCGAGTTATGCTGCACATCAGTTTGGAAAATGCAGTTTCTAGATAATTGCGCTATAATTTAATTCTAACGTTTGAGCCAATTATAATTGGCAATAATAATCCACTTATAAGTGGATCCTCGGAAAATAGGCTGTAAACATTTTCAAAAATATTTCTCACTCACAAGGGTGAATATGAAATATCACGTTAAGATATACTACACATGTTTTAAGCCGATAAAAAAAATGTTCAAAGTCAAGTAACCACTCAATTTGTAGTTAGAACATTGTCAATCTTTTTTTGATTTTGTTGAAAGTGAAATCGTAGGGTAGAAAAATGAAACTCAGAACAAGTCTTGACAATCGAACAATATGGAGAAACGTAGTTATTGTAGTAGTCAGTAAAGATCGACTACACGCTTGCAGAAGTTGAGCTATCAATCACAGAGTGTGCTGTGAATGCAAGGTGACAATGTTTCAAGCCCGTCGGCGAATCGGACGAACGTCGGAGGAGCGAAGGAGGGATTAAAAGTGGCGAACAACTCTTGGGGTAAAATTGCGAAAGTCAAAACTTGGGTGGGAAATGGGATTTGGGCTTGCCGGGAGAGTCGGAGAGTCGGAGAGAGAGAGCGAAGTATAGCCGGTCGTGCATTTCACGCCGCGAGCACACAGCTGCGGACTCACGCACACGGTGCGGCTACGTACGGCTAGCCGACGCCGAAACTTGATAACGAAGCAGCGCTTTTCACTCGCAGCCCCGGAGAGTTTGAGCCGTCGGGGAAACGAGTGTTAGGGCCTCGCGGCAGCCACGCCAGCGGCCTGCAATTGAGTTTGGCCGCGATTCCGATTCGCCGAGCTACACACGTTGTTCTACATACATACATATATATATATATATATATATATATGTGTATATACACATGCACGTACCGGCCAATCCGAAGCGCCGATCTTATTCGCGCCGCTAATGCAAAATCATCGGGCGCGCGTGTGCGTTACACCGCCTCCCCTCGTCCCCCATACACACACACACACGGCCGTGCGCACTCGGGGGCGCGATAATAATGGCCACTTTGCTGCGATTGCCTCACTCCGGACGCGCGCATTGTCCGGCCCAGCCCCCGTTCCCTCTCGCCGCTCTCCCACTCTCTCCCTTTCGAGCTATATACGCCGAGCGCGCGAATATTGCTCGGATAACGCATTGCAGTTTGCGCATTAAAATTTAAATCAGCTCTTCGCCGCCACGCTGTTGTTCGCTTGATTTAATTTCCCACCCCCGACCGACCGATTGGTAAATTCATTTTCATAAGGTTAATGAGACGCGAGCGACGAGTTTAACGCGTGCGCGCGTTATATTCACATATACATGTATCTATATCCCATTCAAATTCGCTCCGGCGAAACGTGCCTTGGTTGTATATCAATCAAAACCCGGGATTGGATGTACCGAACGCAACATCCCGTCGATAAATTCGTTGATAAAAATATATATAACGATAAAAGTTTGGATGGAAAAATCGGCAAACGATGGGAGAGCAATGCATCCCCGCAGATCGCAAAAAATATTACAACTGCCCGCGCGCGTGTCCATTGATACACACGGCAGTGCGGGGCAGCTCGCGCGCGTTTATCTCAATCGCCCGAGAGTAGATAAGCTTCGTCCGCGCCAAGACGGATACACGCGTTATTCTATTACTTCAAATGCGCCACAAATCGCGCGCTGCGCGCGCCCGGCCATTGCTTCTGTCGAAAGTGAAAAGACACACTGGTGTACGGGCGTGTGCACTGGCGTAGAAAAACGGCGGCTCGAGAGGGGGTGGGTGGCAAGGAGGAGGCCGTGGTGTGTGCGCCCGCGCGCGCAAGACGTTCTCAAAGGTGGCTTTAAGTGCCTATAAATAAGCTTTGGGATTTACGAAGGATTTACCGCGGGGACTTTTGCACTTTAGATACGGGAGGGGACAAGTGAGAGAGAGAGAGAGAGAAAGCTATCGCGATGCATGGCCACCGCCGGGGCTAGCCCACCCTATACCATACCTCTCTGCCGCCTATTGGTCGCAAACTTTTTCCCACGGCAAACTTACGGCCGGCCGATTTCCATCGTCTCTCCGCTCCCCCGACGGCCACCATACTTATTTATTTGCTGATTTATTTATTCGCGTGCTTTTTCCGCCTGTCCGACGGCTGACCAAATCCTCGGTACACTTTTGCGCTCGCGCGCAAACTCCCGGTCTTGCGCGCGACCTCCCAGTGCCGCGGGCATAACTTATTAAACCGAACCCCCGCCCCAGCTCCTCCCGTTCAACGCAACTTTCCTAAGATTTTCGCAAAACTTCCCTCCGTCGACCACGTCGAGACGAAATACTGTCCTCGGCATTATATCGCAGAGCAGTTGCCGTTCACGAATTTTTCGAGTCGATACGCGTACAGTTGGAAATAAAGAACGAACGAATTCGATAAGATAATGAGAGAGTAGCACGATAGAGTTTCCCGAGCGAGCAGAGGTGTGTATGTGTGTGTGTGTATATAGGAGGAATAAAAGGAAGCGGAGGCCGAATCATGTGTGAAAAAGGGGGCGCGACGCGAGTGAAATACTAGTTTGAGAATTAATGTGTCAGGTTAACGAATCGCAGAGAGGGTCTTTGTTTTTCGCTATAGCCGCGACTGCGCGGGCGCGCGAGCAGTAATGCCAGAGTGCCTGGGGGAGGCAGAGTAGAAGCTGGGAAAGCGAGGCTGGGAATGGGGGGAGGGGGGAGAGGGAGAGAGCAGAAGTGCACACGCGAGTGTTGGGGTAATATCTAAATGGAAACGTTATAACAGTTGACAACGTATGGCTATTTACGAGAGTCGCGTGCACAACGGTTTGGCCATCAGCGACCAAGCCGGCTCGCTGCCCTGACCATTGCTGCGGTTATTATCTCCCCCAGCTTACCTACCGTCCCCTCGCTCTATGACCTACAATTTATACGCATGAAATTTCGATCTGCCTCTACACCGCCCGGCTCTCCGCTCGATATTTTCCCTTCCTCCCTCTTCCTCCCTTTCTCTCTCTCTCTCTCTCTCCTTTGTTATTGCAGATAAAGTTCCGAATCAATTTGCACCGCCTCTGCTCTTGTTAATCGGCAAATTATCGTCGTAATAGCATCCACACTGTGCTAGTGCGCGTCGAGTTGATATATATAAACACACACTCTAGTGAGTGGGAGGCCGAGGAACTGGCAGCCCACAGCAATGTGTGCTATACCTCGTGAGTTTTACATACGCGGCCGATATATTTATGTGAATAAGGCTGGACTGGCCGTGGCTCGCGTGTTTCGCCCCTCCACCGCTGAATGTGCGGCCTCGCATGCCAGGTCCCTCGGCCGGCTAAACGCGTGGCGAAGAAACAAACTCGTCGACTCGCGGCACGTATTATAACTAAGCAGCCACCGCACTGCTAATAACTCCAACACGGAGAGATTTTTCCAGCCGCCGGATGAAACAGTCGCCCGGGTCGAATATACGTATATACGCGCGCGTCCCGGCTAGCGTTTATGAATGATTCATTCGGGCCGACCACACTCGGGCATAACTACTTGGAGCCGGGCGGGCGATCGTGTATATTTCAATAGCCCGTATGAATCACACTGGCACGAAGACGCTGAATGCGAGAAGCCGAGTGTAAATCAGGTTAGCGGCGGAATCGCAGGGAAGCGCAGGGGCGATAAGGCGCAATAGACACACAGTGCGTGTATGCATGATATTAGCCGCGCGGCACACACACGGGTGGTGCGTATGTTGCAGCTGCGCCCCGCATGGACTCGCCATTATATGCCCAAACTAAAGCCGGCCATTCAACCGCATCGCGTACGGCTCATCAGTATGCAACCGAGTCTCCCGACGCGTATATATACAGCCCGAGAATCGCATTCGCCAAAGGCATCTGCACCGAGACGCCCACGCGGCGGCGGCGGCGGCCTTCGCTGCCCGAGACTCGGATCGATCCGCCCCCGGATACGTAGCTATTTTCAACGAGTCATTCCGATCGCCGGCTGATTGACGAGCGGCTGACATCCCCAACTGCACGTCCTACAGGATAGTCCGGTGTCGCCGAGACAGAGAACTAAGTGTCCGATCGCGCCCCCGACCGTACATTCAAATTCAAATCGCGATGACTCGAGAGGAGAAACGAAACACTCTTTCGCTCGCCCCCTCGAGGTTTAGTATTTAATACGTCACGGCTGCTTCCGAATTTGGTGCCTTCGTACAGTCGTTCATTTTTGCGATCAACGGCATTTTGATTTGTAGCAAACAAAAAAGATCAATAGAGAGCCGATCATTTGAAACTGAAAATGATCCGACTTCGCAGATATATAAATCAATTTACGTACGGTCGTTCAAAAATAAAATAACCGTTGGGGCATATCTGGCTGTCTTCATCAATCTTCGCGGAATAAGTTCTACGCGTAATTGTTTGTCGATTTGACAAAAATTGCGGCTTTGACGCGTACCTGGAACCCAGTGGAATCCTGAGCGAAACAAGGAAAAAACAACGGGTCGATTATTTTTCGAAACTTCCGCGGAAATAGAATTCTCAATTTAGCCGTAGCACCGAGAAGCGAAACGGGCGAGCAAAGACACAGTAGCGACGGGGAAGGATGAGGAGTTGCCGGGTGGATGTTATTCCCGTCGTTGCGCATCGTGTTCGCGCTTCCTGCCAAGCCAGTGTAAGCCGACGAGCCGTTTCGCCGGGACAATTCGGAATAAAATTCGCGCATTCGACTGTGAACAGCTCGCAATAAGGCCGCCCCCATCCCACCCCCAGGGCACCCGTAATTCGTCTAAGCTTGCGCGTTTTACTGCCGCGGATAATCCCGGCTCCTCGGATAAAACAGCGCGAGTTGACCCATTCGCGATTAATTCAACCCGGCCCTGCGCCCGCTTACATCCGACCGACTCGCGTTGGACATGTGGCCTTGTCCCACGGGCTATACGAATTAAAGTACGGATTGCAATTCAAAGCTCGCGTGGCATTAGTCCTGGAAGTGCCCCCACGATCACCGGGAATGTTCCGCCCATCATTTTCGTGTGACTAATGGAAATCATGATACTATTGATTTCGGGGAGAAGTAATATTTTCAAATAGCTCGATCCAGCGTCATATTAGGAATTGTTTTACGGAACTCGCGTACGAGTCATGAATTTCCAATCAATAATCCAATTCAATCTCCGACCCAAATATACATTTATTCTCAACATTCCGATATAAATCTCGTTTATTCGGCGATAGCACACACCGTTTCTCCACAAATGTTCAAATGCTCCAATAAACTGACAATTTTGGTCTCTAGAGTCTCGCGTAAAAATTCAACTACATTCAGTCCATTAACGCCGACGTATTCCATTAACCCCTAGACCACTAGTTCACGAAGAGCTCCGTTAGTATTGTTTCACTTCGCAACCATTTCGGATCTCGTATTACCGTTTTCGCTCGCGTATATGTGCTTCGCGCATTTTGAATTTGACAAAAGGATTCTTCCTTGAAATATGATACGTGTATCGAAAGCACAATTCACAATGGTAAGTTAATTCAAATCAACGAATGTGGAATCTAATGAACAGAATATCAATGTTTATGATTATATAGTTTATTTCCGATTTTTGCAGAATCCTAAATTGAGAACGATGTAGATAGAGATTTTTGGTAAATAATCAAGGAAGTATGAAATGAGAAAGTATTTTTACGTAAAAGTATTTTTTCGGGCCACGGTCGATGAACTTCATTACGTTATTAAATGTGAACATGAACTTTTATAAAAATGTTAATAAAATATACTTGTTTATTATCTAAAAACTTTCCGATGCGGATAAAGTCCTACTTTCAAATATTGGCTTTTTGTCAAAATATTTGATGTCGTCGTCGGCTTCTAAAATTGTCTTTATGTATGTATGTAATCGGTTCAATCAGATTTGCTGTGGGTCTGAATGTTCACTTCAAGAACCAGTGAAATATTGGTTATTGAATTGCATATGGAAAATGTATAACATATCTACACTGAGCACTGCAATCATTTATATATAGCAAAATAGTGCCCAAGTTTTTTTTACTAAGCATTAGTAAAAAATCGATATTTGGCTGGTACTTACGTTGAATAGTCACTGCAATTAACCATAGAAATATCGAGCACTGTAAATTTCATAATCATAAGAAATTCAGAGATTAATCATGAAACTTTTTTACTCAAATTAAATTCAACGCCTTCAAATAGATTTGACAAATGCTATTCGAGTGGAAACCTACTAGACTTTACTCTCTCTCTTTCTTTCTCTCTCTCTCTCTCTCTCTCTCTCTCTCTCTCTCTCTCTCTCTTATCTCACCGTAAGGTAAAAAAATAGTGTATGAAAATGAAAAGTCATTGTATGAAGGTGGAAGCGAGTGACTGATTGGAACTGCAGTATATATTTTTCATAACAATTTTTACATTGAATTCGCACATTTTGCACGAAGCCAATATTCCCCGATTATACGTATACAAAGTGAATTTTCACTGGCAAATTTGATTGAGGTTTCAATTATGAGTAGGAAAACATGGCAAGCGGATTCCTCGCTGAAGTCTAGCTGGTCATGCTAAATTTCCCGGTATCGTACACTCGCTCGATCTGAATTGTAAAACGAGCGTGTGCGGCTCGCAGTGCGACAAACAGCAACGAGGAAACGCACAGCGCGAATGAATGATTCAAACGAGGAGACGGAAAGCCGCCGAAATAATCTCGTATCAGACCGCGAGCTGTATGTAGCAGTTTCGTTTCTCCCTTTTGCCAGTCCTCGCCGGCCAAAACAAGGAGCCCGGGTTGGAGTACGCTCCCGGCGTGGCGCGCCGAGAGAGAGAGAGAAAGAGGCTCGAGCCGTCCATAAAATGCAGCCGGCCGCGGGGGCCAGAGGATCCACAGCTGGGCTCGCGTTATGAGCTCTTCGTTAAATCATTGCTCGGCCAGAGATACGCAGCTCCACTGATTTTACTGCCGTAATCCCAATGAATCTCGTCGTGTAAAAGTTTAATCCCACCGCACTGCATACGCACACCCGCTGCGCATATATACCCCCCTTATACGGCCGATAGTATATTTACTTCATATACTATATATACGTGCCTGCGTAGGTACTACGTAAGTCTATATATACACCCTCGTCCCCGCGTGAGCCCACGTCCAACCCTGATGCATTGCCACACGTCTACCTCCATTACTCCCCCGAAGAGACGCATTCTCCACTCTTTTTATCGATCGCGTTCCGAATAGTTCAACGTTTCATCGATGGATAATCAGGAGCATTGCGTTTCGATCGTTCAAGCTCAAGAGAAATATAACAGAACAAAGAATCCAGAAGTATTAGCGCGTCCCAGATCCACGAAAATTGTTGTATATTTTCGTGATAATGAAAGTCACGAGGAGAGATGCCTGCCTCCTTTTTGGGTATCGCGAAGATTATACTCGACGAGTTCCAGTGAGATTCGTGTCCCAGAGACGGGAGGTTTTCATTTGTGAATGAAAACCGTCGTTTCATTTCACGTTGACAATGAGCTTTACGGTTCTTGATGATTGAACTTTGGGATCAATCAAACGAAACCAAACTGAATGGGTCAGTCCAATTAATAACAGTAAAGATTTCTAAGTTACAAAAAGTTCAATGGGTATTTTTGACGAAAAAAAATTCTCTGCCCTAGTTTTTTTTACGAGAGATGGATATTATACTACGGTATATATACAAGTTGAACGATCAACTGAATTAGACGGAGGAAAATATATATCAAGTAATGCGTGAATCATTTTTGAACTCTACTCTTAATATAGCAGCTCGCTCTTTGTCTGATGACAAGAGAAGAAATAAGGATTGAGATTGCAAAAGAAGGAGTAGAGCTACCGAGAGCTCGGCTACATTTTCAATGAAGGATGTATCAACGGAATGCACATAGAATTAGTTTCTGGAGAGGAATCAGATTTCCCAGCGGCAAACGAATCCTGTGTGTTACAGTCGCTGCCTGTCTGCCTGCCTTCGCGCAAAGCCGCGCGCGCAACTTGTGTTGGCACAACAACGCAAATATATACAAATGAGAATGAAGAAACGGTGAAATTGCGAGAAAAAATATTGAACGGCGAAAGGAAAATCGAGGAGGAGAAGGAGGACGGACCAGTGCAAATATAAAACTGGATCGCGGAGAGACGGGGCACGGGGGGATAGGGAAATGAATACAAGGCGCCGAGAGGTAGAGAGAAGACACGAGAGCGCGCGCGCGGCCCTGCTCTAGAAATGAAGGAAGCATGTACTCGGCGAACAGTGGCAATATCCGGTTTTTCCGCATGGCGGAATTAAATATTTGCCACTGCGCTACAAAATAGGTGCGCTCGCTAAAGTTTCCTCCGCTCGCGTTCTGATTCGTGTGTACAGGAGAATCCACGCCGATTTCGTGGTGGAAAGCGAGCTCGGAAACATTTCGCGGAGGCAACAAAAGTGTTGCAAGCTCGATCGCTCAAAATTAATGTAACGGGACACGCTTTCGTGGAAATTCAAATGACTGCGCGAGAGGATAAATGCGAGTTGAGTCTGGGTCACGCGTAGAAATTAGATTGACGTTCACAAAGACCCAGTTTCAATTTGAAAATATTTGTAAAACTGCAATGCACGAAGAACTAAGCGCATTCGAAGTGGATCTCCACCTTCACGCAACCAAACGCTTTGATTTATCGAAGAAAATGTTCCCTCGCCTCGTCCGTTCTGAAACGTGAACTGCAATCGCAGCTTATTTTCCCCAGAAAGAATATGGGAAAAAATAATTCATTCGAGTTTTTCCTTTCCAGGACGTCCCATCGAGACACCAGGGCACTTGATCATCCCGCATTGTATTCGGAGGGTCGAGGAAATATTGTTGGCGCGCGCGCGTCCCGACGTGTGCAGCGATTCAACAAAGGGCCAGTCGCTGCTGCCGTTGTCCCAAGTGAAATAAACCGAGTGCACCGACAAAATTAGAATTTTAATTAAAACATCGAACCGCGAAATAGTTGGTCTCCTCCCCTAGCTCTTTTTATTTTTTTCCCCGGTGCCGGCCCTGTTCCGCATTGCTGAATTCCCCTCGAGGGACGAATGCGCCTCCCAATCGAGGAATCCGGTAAACGGTCAAACCACGCGCTTCTGACGATTTACCACTTTTATTGCGCGAGCGAGCGAGCTCGTTCATTTTCGCGGCAACGATGCCGCCTCGCCGCCGAGCGAATCTCACCTGAGCCCGGGCAAATTCGCTTCGTTCGCCGATGAAAATTTTCGAATCGCCAATGAGTCGGCAACGAAATTTATCTCCGAAAACCCGTTTTTGGATTATCCGCGGGTTGTTACACGACGACGACGACGACGACGACGACAAAGTGCACGTGGCTGTCGCGCGAGTTATTTGATAATTTTGCTCGGCGAGCTGAAAATTACTCCGTGATACTGCGGAGCCGAGCAAAGGACGGGCTATTCGAAAAATGCAAGGGATTTTTCGCGTAGCTCGTCTCCATCGTGTATAGGCAGCGGGGGAGGAGGAAGTATGTCGGTCGGCGGGGGCGCGGAGATACACTGAACTAGGGGGAGGTGGATAAAAGAGGCGGGAAATTCAAGACTGCGTAGAGCGCGGCATCCGGCGGGCGCGCGAGCGAAAGAGAAGGTGCAACAGGTCGGGGAAGGTAGCGGGCGAGCGGGTGGGCAAGAAGGAGAGAGATAGAGAGAGAGAGAGAGAGAGAGTCTCTGGCCGGCCCTCATTTTTTTCTTCTTCATCCAGCGGGGCATCCTCGAGCGGGCTCGGACGCGTTGCAGCTCGTTAAACTATTACTCAAGCCAGCCACCGCCAGCCAGCCGGCCCTAAATTCATATGCATAGGAAGGAAACTATGGTTAAGTGCTCGTGAAAGCATTTCGCTTTTCCGCGAGTTTAAATTCCATTATTATACGCGGCCGAGTTGGAATGTCACCGGTGCGCCAGCGTAATACGTATATATACATACGTACGTGCGCGCGGGTATATAACCCGTTTTCTCTCGCTGATTTTTCCTCTCTCGCTCGGCGCCCATTATTTTGATTTCCACCCGGCCACGGGGAAACGGATCCGAGTGATGTGGAAAAGTGACTCCGCGGCGAATATATATACGCGAAATTATTCATGCGACCAAGCCCCCGTTGAACCACCCGACCACCGGATCATTTCACGAAAGAACGCTTCGGATGTATTAATGCAATCAACTGTACTCGCTGTACGCGGGCGGCCTCCCCCGGCTGAAAAATTCAATTGGCATGAACGTCATACTCGCAGTTTTCTAACTTCGCGCGTGTAGTCGGGCCACGGCGCGGCCGTATCACAGAATACGCCCTGTACTTCACTTACATTTTTCATTTTTCAAATCACGCTCCCGCGAGCGATTTTATTCATGCAAGCGGTACGGGGCGAATGTTGGACGGAATTATCGCAGGAGAAGCGTTCGTTTCAAACTTGGAATAAGAAGAGGAAAAAAAAAGACATTCGATAACACGATCCGAATAGTTTCGATCCTCGGGGAAAAAGCTAAATGTACCGCATCGTCGGTGCACTGGAAAAAGGGTTTATTATACCTTCTCGGAAATTCGGAGAGTTAATTTGAATTATTCTCACTCGAGCATCCTTGCGCTAATTCTTGCTCTCGGTTCAAAAAAAACTACCGCAACCAAATGATTTGCAGTCGCGGAAATCTTTATGTGTCTAGTGTGTATTTTCTCGTCGCGAAAACTATCTCGCATGAAATCTCCTTTTTTTTCTCTAAAGAAAAAAGAAGAAACGTTCATCCATCGTTCCATTGAAGATGATTCAACATAACTGCTTCGGAGCGAATATCAACCAGAATTTCCGCTAACGACCAGTGGATTCTACTTGAGAGTTACAGTGCGCACATAGATATTTTTTTCCCCGAGTGTGTTCGACCGGACGATAGCAGCTCTCGAGTCGGCGGCCTGGGGGCTAAAAGCTAAAAGTCCATCAAGCGAGCGGATTCACGAGTAGACTCTGGGCGATGCACTCGTATACACATGGCCGTGTATGTGTACGTGCGAGGGGTCGCGGCGGTAGTGGGGTAGAGTGGAAGGGCGTATAGATATAATAGGCAAGGGGAGCTGGAAAGAAGCCGAGGTCCGGTGGTGGTGGTGGCGGCGGGCCGCGGGTATACGCTCCGTGGACCGCAACTAAAACCCCGGCTCTGCCGCAGTCACGACAGGAGTTGACTCGAGCGGCGGCTCGAGCGGTAATGGGATTCCTCTGTTTCCCGCGCGGCAACAATGATACGCCACGTCGCGGCGTATGAATCACGAATATATACGTCGCGGCGCGGATCAGTTGGCCGCGCGCATATATATCTGCTCCGGTGCCTCGGCTCCATCTATAGCTATAGCCCGGCCAGCCCCCGGAGTGAGATCTGCTTTGTTGCCTTTCTCGCGCTCGCTTTTCACCCGATTCAATTAAAACACGCCCACCGGCTCCCGGGACGAGCTGCCGTTTATAGTTTGGTTAACCAACCAACGGCTCGATTTGTTTTGCTTTTTTCCGTGGTTTTTTTTTCTTGGTCCATCCTAGGATCTCCGGCCGATCGAGGTCTACTATAGTGTACGGGTGGACTCGATGCAGTTTTGCCCCTCGTTAATTACTGCACGCTCGATTAACGTTGGGATTTATTAGCCAGGCCGCGGTTTGTCGTCAACGTCCGTTTCAGACGTTCACGTTCACGTCGACGTTCACGCCGGCTCGCAATGAACGTACTACATTAATATTGTTCAGTGTCCTTGCTCCAGCGCAAACTGGACCCTGTATTCGAACGTAACGTCTCGATGAAGCCCGTGAAGTGTCATTCGAAGTGCGCGAAGATACGTACCAGAGAATCTTGATAATATCACGAGCCACCCAAAGAATTGCCAGCTTCCCAAATTGACCGGATCAAAGTTGGAGTGTTGGGGTAAACTTTGCCACAACTCCGGCAAAGTTTACCCGAGACTGTAATGTTTTGGGGTTTGTTGGCCCGCGAGAGAATCACACGGGAACTCTTTCGTAATTTTTTCGACAACTTCTCGCCGTATTCGTTCTGCGTATACGCAACTCTACGCAAACTTGACCACTCGGTTGAGCTAAATGACGCCACGACGAGACTCGAGGAGTCGAGAGGCTGAAAATGGCCGAAAATGGCCAGCCAATCCAACTGGATCGGTAGGATCGGATATTGCGGGGTAAGAGAAGCGAATCGCTGGATCGAAGATACGGGCGACGAGGACTGCGGCTGCAGGGCGAGCGAGCGCACTGTAAACACGCGGCAACTCATGCCTGAGATAATAATGCCGGTATATATCCGTGCGCGCAGCGACTCGGTGGAGGGCTGACCCAATATTGACCGGCGCAAGGAGCCCAGGCTATATTCTTTGCGTAGCTCCTCTCGAATCGCGCGACTCGCTCGACAAACGCCTTGTCCTCTCTGTTTCTCGCTCTCTCTTGCTGCCTCCGAGCCGATTTTCTTGCGCCGCTCAAACAACCGGCCGGCATTGCTCGCGGCCGTGGCGTTGCGGGGCCCCGAGCTAAACGTCGCGCCTCTGTGTCTTTGCTTTTGCCGAGATGTCGAGAGAAGAAGAGAGACAGACGCGGCACGGCAACGCTATATCGATATTGGACACTTTCGGCGGCGAGAATGTCGAGGCGCGCGGGCTCGATTTAGAAAGGACAGGAGGTGCTGGGAACGGGGTGTCGGGAATTTTTCATTCAAAGTCGCTCCCGCGAACTATTTCCAATTTTGGTTCGGCCACAGCGGGACAAATAACCCAACGAAATCGCGTGTGATTCGTCCCAACGAGACTCGAGCCTGAGATCTATACGTATTGGCAAAATCGAGTGGATGTACACACGGGAGAAGGGAAAAAACGACGATGCAAACTTGGGAAAAAGGGTCGAGCGAGGCTTTCAAGACACGAACGGAGCGGACGTACAGCACCGTGGAGTATTGACGTTGACGAGGTTAGAAAGCGTCCCCTCGAGAATCGCGTTCTTAATTCATTTGCCTTCCCGGCCGACACGAGCTTCACGTCCATCAACAGCGATTCCACTGTACAGTAGAGCCGAGCTCAAAGCGTCGACGGCTATGTACTGTATGGTGGTTTGAAGGCGTCCGAGCCAGAGAGTGAGCTTCACGGTGATGTATCGACAATAGATCGAGTGCGATATGTGATCGAGGAGAATATGTATATATATATATATATATATATATAAACGTGCGACGTATAATGCCGATCTTAATGTGATTGGGAAGAATGAGGCAAGTGGGAGTATCGCGAGGGGAGCTCCGTTGGAAATAATAATCGTGTCTCGAGTACTCTCCGAGTATGGATCGAAGATTATAACGACGCGAACGTGTATTCGAGATATTCGCTTCGACCGCTCGTTAACAAGTTAGGCTACTGCACAATTTTAGAAAAATCTATTTTTTATTACTTCGATCGATGCTCGAACTATGCAAAACTAAAAAAAAAACATAGATTTTTCCGGAAAACATTTATTTTTGTCTTTCTGTTCAAGCACTTTAATTCACTTTAATGGAGTCGTGCCGTTGTAAAACGATTGGAACTTTAAATACGATCATCTCCAAACTACATTCTTCAAATCGGCTGACTGTGAATCGGTCAGAATGGGTCAGCCCATGAAAAGGCAAATTCCGGATGAAACGAGTGCCGGCGGGGGCGCATTGGGCGGATGAGCGTTTGGACTTTATGCACTTGATCTCGCGACTCGATAGCCCCGATGATTCGTTAGCCGGTTCGGCGGGGGGGTGGGGGTGGGGGAGAAGCGCGGCACAGGCCGGGAAAGGGATAATTCGATTTGGGATCGGGCCGCTGCCGAATCGAAGCGGCACTAAATCGCCGGAGTCAACTATCCGCGCTGCCGATATTTTGCCAGCTTACCGTTGCAATACACGGCCGCGGCCCGGCGGCCGGCCTATACGCGCATGAATATGTATGTGTACGCGCGGCCACAATCGTTAGCAACAAATACTCTCCCGAGCGCGCTCGGACGAAAAATATTTACTCGGTTTATCGAGTGATAACTGACGCGTCCAGCGGGGGCCGGCGCCGCCGCTTGATCAAGTGCGCATATAGCCGCGCGCGTTAACTATCGCACCCGAAGCATTATTAGCCGGGCATACATACTTGATGCGCGCGCGCATTTATTTGCGGCCGCGCCTCTGCAGCCGGCCGTGTTTATTTGCTTGGGCCTGTTTTGAGTGGATTATTTTTTCTCGCCCCTCCTCCCACCGAGAGAGATAGAGCTCGATGGCACTCGATACACCCCGTGCGCCTCCAGTACATATTTGATCAGCTCATCCGCGCGCGCTGCAGTTCCGCGTTTGGCGCGAGCGGCCGCGACCTTTCAATTATGCAACCTTCTCACTTATTCAATGTCGCTTTTTTTACAGATGTGTCCTCGTTATTGCGCAATCGGATCGTGAAACAAATATAGATACATATTTTAATATCGAAAAAGTCCAGCGAATAAACGTATACACGTGGGAGTGTGTCGATTCAGCTGATCTATATCGGATGTAATGTAATTATTCAAGTTCAGCAGCCAGCGTTTCCCTGCCGGTTTTTCGCAAATTTCCCTGCGATAAAACTAGATTTTCATAATTTTGTGAACGGCGTATCAAAGGGTAGTTAAGTTATTATGAATCTTCTCTATATTACTATCATTTTAATTCATTGAAAAAGTAAATTGACCAAATTCACTCAAATCGGGGATTGTAGAATTGTGAATCGACAATGTGCCTTTCTTACAATTCAACACTCTCAAAGACGTGTCCCGGTTTTGCTTACTGTCATTAATTCATATATTTTCATTGTCTAACATGTGTGCGAAACTGATTTACATTAAATTTTTCATCTATACATAACGTTCATTCATGGATTATTGTATAGTCACATGTAAAGAAAAACCGCTGCCAAGTGCCTCAGCAGTATGCTTTCTCAAAGTATTGCAATTGAACCTCAACTTGCATTAATCACCACTCTTTGAGAAAGCAAAATGAACCTCTAACTCATTTCCTCCACTCCATAGTAACGATTATTATGGTAAATATCCGAGCTTCGGTGTTCTTACTTCTTAGTCGTCAACATTTCCGAAAATGGACCTCTAACTGACTTTTCCCATTCCATAGTAACGATTAATAAGGACGTAAACAACGGTTGCTATGGTAAATGTCGGAGCTTCGATGTTCTTACTTCTTAGTCATCAACATTTCCGAAAATGGACCTCCGACAGACTTTTCCCACTCCATAGTAACGGTTGCTAAGGACGTAAACAATGGTTGCTATGGTAAATGTCGGAGCTTCGATGTTCTTACTTCTTAGTCATCAACAGTTCCGAAAATGAAACTCCAACTGACTTTTCCCACTCCATAGTAACGGTTACTAAGGACGTAAACAACGGTTGCCATGGTAAATGTCTGAGCTTCGATGTTCTTACTTCTTAGTCATCAACAGTTCCAAAAATGAAACTCCAACTGACTTTTCACACTCCATAGTAACGGTTGCTAAGGACGTAAACAGCGGTTGATAAGGTAAATGTCTGAGCTTCGATGTTCTTACTTCTTAGTCATCAACAGTTCCGAAAATAAAACTCCAACTGGTTTTTTTCCATTCCCTAGTTACATTTGCAAGGGATATAAACAACGGTTGCTAAAGACATCAACAATGGTTTCTACGGGAAATCTCTCTTTGTCTCTTTGATTCTTATAGAATCCCATAAATATACGAACCCAAATGATCATTAACATGAATTATATGGGAACTTATTAAAAACACGATAGCAACGGTTGCCATGGAAATAAACAACGGATGCTGCTAAACACGTTTACATCTTTCGGAGACCGACCTGTGTGCAAAATTTCAGGACGATCGGACTATTCCTTCCAAAGTCATCGTACGACAAAAAAAAGTCAGTCTGAAGCTGAATTTTGTATCTCCATAGCAACGGTTGCTAAGAGAATAAACAATGGTTGTTCCAAAATGAATGTCTTATCGATTCTCATCGATCATCAAAAAAAAATTGGAGACCCATCGTGCATTGATGATGATTTTTGGAGCTTTTATCAAAAAAACACGTTAGCAACGGTTGCTAGAGAAATAAACAACGAAATTGGCTGAAAATTGAACTCGACCGAGATTTTGCGGCGACTAACCTGTGTGCAAAATTTCAGGACGATCGGACAGTTCCTTCGAGAGTTATCGTACGACAAAAAAAAGTGCACGTACGTACGTACGTACGTACGTACGTACGTACGTACATACGTACATACATACAGACATTTTCGGATTTCCATGTTTTTCGACCCGTAGATTACGAAAATCGAGGTCCCGAGGTCCGATTCGGTGGGTCGATTTTTACCCCGTTACAAAGCTTTCTCTTTGAGAAAGCAATAAGAGTGATTACACTCATTGATGCTAATCTAGTTAGCAAAGTTAAATAAGAAAAGTTAAACTATTGCGAAATAGTAGTTTTATGGGCAAAATGACCGGTGGGGCAACCGAAAAAAATTTTTTTTTAATACTGTCAGCGTAACCCGAGCGTCACTGGGACCCATAAACAAGCATCCGGAATACGAAATATCATTGCCTTCATCAGGGACACATTAGCTTTAATCACCTTAGATACTCACGCTACTGCGAAACAATTGTTGATTGTTTGCTCACTCGTATACCGCTGGATGAAAGTAAAAAATTTGAAAGAAAAGACTGGCAAGGAATGGATCGGTTAGACTTCCTTTGTGCACCGGTCTTTGGAATTATTGATGTTCGACAAAGGGAGATACAGCTATGCGAAGACGATCAATAGCCGGGAAAGGACATACAACTCCTTTGTGTCCCGCCACATCTCCATCCCCGCACCGACTTGCCTTGTTTCGCGGCGGAATGTCGCAGTGGAATTTTTTCATTGCTTATACAAAATTCAGACAATTTAATAAATCGGACGGGGTGTATATAGGATGCGCGCAAGATCGAGCGTCAAAAAAGGCGCCATTCAAAAATGGCGAGTTTGCAGAAGAGCGGACAAAAAGCCGAGAGGAGGGCGCGATATAGAAAGAGAGGACGTGGCAGGACGAAAAGAGCCAAGGCGGGATAAGGGACGCGTGGCATTTGGCCGTCAGTCACCGGGGAATACCCCAAAGAGACTCAATCCCGGACGGGGCGTCGAAGGCGAAAGAATGGACGGGCCGCGCGCGGTGGCGGGGATCAAGCGCTTTCTTCTCGCAGCCCAACCGCGACCGAGGAATTTCAATAAGCACTCTTGTTTCCATTATGCTTGCGCGCCGGAGGAACGCGCCCGTGTGCCAATGGCAAACTCGCGAATTGCGCCAATGAACGCCATCCGTCTTCGCGACCCCGCGCGCAATCCTAACGACTCGCCGCTGCCCGGCTGACGTATTCGTATATATGTATCCTTGATTCGCCCCGTTCATGCGCGTCGTTGTCGGTGCGAGAGCGACCGCGTAGCATCTCGGCACGTGCGCGTCTTGCCAATCTAACCGTGCCCAATTTGCCTCTGCAAGGATTTATCGAGATCGAGAAGCTAACGTTGAGTTAGACAAATAAATAATATCAAAGTTGGCCGTAATTGATTTTTTTTAATATCCGTAATACCTTTGTGTTATACGGATATATAATACAGCGAAAACAATAATTTTATCGTTTATTTATAATTATATGTTAAAATAAAACTTGTATTATGAAAGTAGCTTAAGGGGGGATATACAGTTCGAACAAGAAAAAAAAACTCATTTTTGAAAATCGTTTTTCAAGGGTAGTTTTTAATCAAATCTATCGAAAATTTTTGACAGTTATAAGTTGATCCATGTAGTATACAAAAATATTTTTTTTTAAATTTTTTCTAACAAAATGGTGGCCGTTAGATAGCGTTGAAAAAGTACCTCTATTTTGCTTGTGCCGGCTCTCCTGATCGCAATTTTGATCGGAAATAGAAAAATCAAAAAAATTTACGTTAATTACATTCACAGTTAGTAGATGAATTATCGAAAAAAAATTAAAAAAAAAATTTGCACTTTTGGCGTATCTTTTACGAAAAACTCAATTTTTTTCAATTTTTTTCCCGCCATTTTCTCACATTTTCCCATATTTAATGATAAAATATTACAATAATTTTTAATTCATCTGATAGGTAATACTATAATAAAGAAATCCTATAAGTTTCAGCTCAATCGGATAATTAGTTTTCGAGTTATCACCGGCATAAACTCCAAAAATGCAGTTTTGAGAAAAACGCGTTGAAAGTTTTAATTTACCGTTAAATCGTACTTACACTTCAATCAGCAATCCCTTGGAACAAACACTTGGAGTTCGAATTTCGAAGAAAGGGTTTCAGGAGCATATTCTACGGGAAATTTACTAACTTTATATGAAAAAAAAAAATCGAATTTTTTTTCATTCGAACTGTATATCCCCCCTTAAACTGAACAAGAGTTTTCTAGTATCAATGGTGGAGCTGTTAAAAGCTCGAGAAATATATAATATCTAAGCATACAAGGGCGATTAAATTGGGCTTAAAAGAAACTTGAAATAATGTGTCTATACATAATTATTAAAAATTTTCTATTTAGCTTCTAACTCCACCGACCACAACGTCGTCTCCCGTGGTCACATTTGCTTTTGATTATTAGTGAATCTGTGCGGTCGTTTAGTATTTGTAAATTCATAGACTCGACAGAGTGGCGAGGGACATCGATTTTGTAGTTCGACTCGTTGTTTCCGAATATAGCCAGTGGGTTATTGTTTCGAGAGATTTCAGTCTAGTTATTGATGGAACTAAATAGTAGTGTAGTGAGCTGAAACACCAGAAGCACAATGACCTAATCAACTTATAATGAACACGGATGATGCTGTTAAACTAGACCACACGCGCTGCACTTACGCATGCATCACCGGCATCGTACTCGCGTAATGAGAGACCAACATTTCCATTTGATATCAATTGTGGTTGACGCGTTTCGCTCGGTACGTATATATATACACTGTTCAATTCCAACCTACTGCGCCCCGTCGGTTTTTGGTTCCATTGGAACAAGAACAAAGTTGAGGGAATGAAAAAATGTGCGTTTTTAAACGCACATTGTTTCATTCCACATTGTTTCATACGTATAACATCCCATTGTACAGGGACGAATTTTATCCCGACAATTATTTCAGTGTTACATCCGAGTGTCGATGAGTATACACAATGGCGGAATGAATGTACATGGGATACACGAGCTACGGTAACATGAAAAACACCAGCCATCAGCGAGCGTTCGACGAGCGAGGAATACTTATTGAAAATTAAATTTGACAAACGAGCCGCAGGCCCCCCGTCGTCGCGCGAAATTAAATTTCAGTGCGGGGGCCGGGCTCGGGGGCCGCGGGATTAATTAATCCGAGCGGGCCAAATCGAATGGAGGCGCAGATTAGCGCGAGGAGGTGGTTAAACGGGCCGCAAAGACGTGGACGCGCGGTGTGCGTTATAGTCAGAGAGGGGGGGGGGCGGCTAACGCGTGTCGTCCTTTTTGTGTGTGGGCGCGTGCACGGAGCGACAAATCAATCGAGGCGTAACAACTGTCACGCCCCTCACGCTCCGTAACGTAGAAAATGCATTATAATGCATTGCGAGACGTGAGCGCGATTTCAATCGAACGACGCTGCCGCTATACCGGCTCCTGTACTCACGTGCGAATTTATGGCGGGCTTGGGATTGCGCCGCTACGAGACCCTCTTTCTCAATTGCCTGCCCTTTTTCCCTACACTGCTGCTGTGCCGCATACGCGATACCTTTTTTTAGATTTTTTTTTTCAAACCTAAAACGGCCCGGTTGGCCCGCGGCATTTTCCATTGCCTAAATAGTATACGGGTGCACCGCGCCAAATTATTGTCGAGGTATTTTCCAGGATGGGAAAAATTTTATTTTTCATAGAAAAAGGAAAAAATTAATAACATGCCCGATGCGATCGACGACGTAATTACTCGCATTTTCGACCTCAATTCGACGAAAAGGTCTCAAAAATCACTCGTCACTTATGTAAGTTAATTCATGTTGACCAAAAATTATGCCGTATAACCTTCTATACTGGCATAGAATGCGTCATCAGGGAACTATTGGTAATTTTATGACTAGAATGGTAAATTAAAATCATAAAGAGTTGCAAGCTCCTCTGGAATGATCTTTCAATTTAGTAATACCGTCACGATGTAATTTTATAGGGTTAGAATATAACTTACTGTATTTCAAGTGTTCCAGATTTTGTTTTTCGAATTTCCAAATAAATTAATGGAGCACTCCATTAATGGAGTTTTGCTATTATGACATCCAATGAGCTCGAGAGAATACTCATGGGCGATTCTCTAACGATTCTATAGATTCGATTTTAGGGGATCAAGACGTTTTTGGAAAATAAGAACTCATCTTTGAGTTTGGGCCGACTGGCAAAATCGTCTAGTTCCTTCCTCTTACGAAGCGCTATGCTCATCGAACAAGTTCTAATTCCCGGGCTCTGATCGATGGCAGGTAGGTGATCCTGAGTACGGACGAGCGACTGCAGCTCGATACCCTGTCGCGTTGTCAGGCGGTCGGAGAATAATCCGAATTTCGAATGTTCCAAAAGACACTGTCAGATTCGGCCTGAAAAAAGCTTCGCATGATCAAATTGTTCCATTTTTCCTAAATTCTGGTGGGAAATCATGAGAGGAAGTCAACACGGAACAACTGTTCACTCATTGACATGACTATATACATGAATCGATCGAGAATTTAACATAAGTAAAACCCCTTCCCTTAAATCCCCACCCGCTAACGCAACGCTAAGGAAAAAGTTTACAAACCTCGTCAAAGTTCACAGAAGCTACCCACTGACGGGAACGACCTCTTATCCGTCTTACCGTCTGACCGGAGTCAGACTGCACCAAGTAAGCTGAACCCATTGCCACCAGACAGGCATCCGCAAGAGGACTAGGTCCGTAAACCAAACCCACCCGTGACAACGAATACAGAATGGCATTGCACCTTTCGACGCGAGCTTGAAAGAATACTCATGGGCGATTCTCTAACGATTCTATAGATTTGATATTGGGGGATCAAGTCAAGACTGATGGAAAATAAGAACTTAACTTTGAGTTTGGGATGACTGGCGAAATCGTGTAGTCCCTGCCCCTCACAATGCGCTCTGCTCATCAAACAAGTGCTGATTCTCGGGCTCTGACTGGAAAAAGTTTAATGATCCGGATTACAGACGAGTCACTGTAGCTCGACGTCCTGTGGCGGTGACGGACGTTTGCAGAACTACGCGAGTCTCGAATACAGTTCCACTCTCGAATTGAAAGTTGGCTTTGCAATTTTAGAAGAGTCGATTGAATGATCATTCTGTTTGAAACGATTCAAGCACTATCCATAGAGTAAGCAATCGTATTCCCACTGGATTGCAAAGCAGTTTCGGAAACACATATCTCTGTTCCGTATCCATGTAGATTCCCCAACTACAGTTACGTTGTTCGTGGATCATCATCGCGTTTTAACATTTTCAAGTGGTTTGAGAAATAGGTTTGTTTATCTAATCGAGTTCGCTTCCTACTCATATATTGTATCTCATTCTATCAATGCCGGTTGAAAATTGTCTAATCCCAGACACTGCATTTCTATTTGACTCTTCATGATGCACAAGAGACTGACATGAGAAAGGATTATTCAAGTCCAGATCAAATCACCAGTCATAAAGATTGACTGGTGATGGCGGTCGGGGTGAATCGCAACGAAAAATTTCACGAACGAATGAGGGCTCGATCAGACTGACACGTCTGTCTCGCGCGGCGGTCAAGCCAAGAATGCCGCGGCGCTCGGTGTCAGTCCCGCCAAGTGGCCCTCTGGCAGAGGGCGCGCATTCAACGTAAAGTGCTATACCAACGGAGCGCACACATGCGTGTGCGTTTGTGTGTGTGTGTGTGTGTGTGTGTGTGTGTGTGTGTGTGTCCGTGTGTGTGTGTGTGTGTGTGTGTGTGTGTGTGTGTGCGATCTTCGGCACCGCCCGATCAAACCTTTTGAATAAAGAAAAAATTAAAATTTTACTCTCCTGTTCAATATATCAACTCAAAACTTGACGGGATGCACGAAATGACCTGAAATTTAAGTGTGAGTCATTTATAAATGATGAATACAGAACTCGATTCAACAATTTAACGAAGGAACTTCGAGGACATATTTAAATGATGGTTAGTTGAGTGATGTTATTTTCTTATTTTAGTCGCTTGCATAAGAAAATGTTTCAAAAAAAGAACGATTTTTAATCGTTATACACTTGAAATATAGTAAAATATGAATGCTAGTGAACAACAGTTCTCGGGTTGCTCAGGGATAATCTGTGCTCGCCAGGTTTCCAAATCGGATCATGTGAAACTAGTTGGGAAGACAGCTACTAGGCAAGTTTATCTTTTGTGCATCATAGCCTGTTGAAAATGTATTAGTGCGCGGATGAGAGCCGAACTTACTAGAAACTTGTTTAGCCATCCTCAGCATTACGTTGCTCAGTCTCTTCAAGCGCATGCAAACTTTTGCATGTGTTTGCGATTTTCCTTTTGTGTGTGCGTGTGTGTATGTGTGCTTTTTTCCCCAAGTTCCATTGACTCTTGCGAAGTTTATCGAAGTACACGCACGAAAATATTGATACAAAACTTTCATTCAATTCTATACGATTCACGATATATGACTATAAAGTGAATACCAGCTTGATTCTAACGATTAATATCATTTGAAAACATCAATAAAAATCCGTGCCGAAGAAATGTACATGTTAATATGTATATATATATATATCGAGTCATAGCGTCTAGAGCTATATAGGAGAGGGAAAATTCCAAGAGTTCTCGAGTCACAGGACAGAGGGGCTCGTTAATCTTGATGCTCAGCAGTGAGTTAAATTCAAGCGGGAAAGCAAGTGAGTTGCGAGTTGGGCACGAGCACGTCGTGCCAGTTGCTTCGGCTGTTCGGGGGGAGGCCTTTTACAGCGAGCGGCGGCACAGTTTTCATTCCATCGCGCGTGTTTGTTTTCGACATGAGAAACGAGCGCCTATGTATGCGCGTATTCTGCACAGCCCCCCGCCCCTCACTTGCACCTGCTCAAATATGTAGATTTCTTGTGCAGCACAGCTGATGTCTGACGCACTGGACGTTCCTCTTCGCCTTTTTGATGTACTATTATACGTACCATGTGGAAAACTGATGATCGTCGTTTGCCTGTTACTAATGGCCCTCAAGGTTTCGGATTTGGTCGTTTTGTTTATATACTTCCTCGGCTCAACTTCAGAAGCTCCATATCAATTGTCCTGGAACGAGAATGTTGTTATGGAATGTGACGGAGACAAGTAATTTGTAATTATTTTGACCATTGAACTTTGAAGGCCCGGTCAAGCGAGGTGGGATGGTTTTTGATTGATTATCCCGAAAACGAGACCTTTCATTGTAATGGTTTTGGAAGTACACTTTGAAGTGAATGACTATATAGGAAGAGGGATACATAATCATTAGGATTTGTAAGGATATTGGCCGATAGGGGTCGCCAATGTAAACATAACTATATATATTAGATATACGCACGGTTACGTATATTTTTCTTGCAGACATACGCACGCGAGCGTATAAGATATGCGTAAGTGTATATATATATATATATATATAGTCCGCCATTCAGTTGTTGACAGTGGCGACACCTACCGGCCAAAAAGTCGGTACACCCTAATTCAGGACAGCCTGAGCATACACTCGTCACAGGGATATGTTTCGTATTCATGATTTATAATCAAGTAGCAGACCCCTTCACAGAGGGACATAGACGTGTCATGGAAGTTATTCTTTTCTCCGTATAGTCGGCAGCACCGACAAGCAGAGACAGACACGCGGAGAGACTGACGTTGCCCCATGATCTTTGTAACACGATGAAAGAACTATTTTTCAAAATGATATGCTATTTTATTAAAACTCTTCACGAAACATCTGCGATATAACCCGACATGCACTAGCTTATGTCTCCGTCGGAAATACTTGTGGGAAACTCGAATCGGGTAGAAGTTCATCCGAGAGCTAAAAATAATCCCTCGCGGATCAACGTCGAGGCAACGTATCGATAATTAATCCCGAAATGGCCGACATCATCTGCCGATCCATTGGCCATCCGTCGGGAGGAGTAAGACGCAGGTCTGGAGGAAAAAGCTGTATCGTGGAGTACATATTCGTACACGGATCGCGCAAGGAGCTTAATAACGGATGTATGATGGAGGAGAGGCGCGGCGGTGTATCGCATTATAAAAGCGAGTCGATTGACAGCCGGGACGGAAGAGCGCGCGTATATAAATAATGGAGCATGAAATGTTCTTATCTGTCAATGTAGCAGTTATGATGGATGAGCGCGCGTCTCTTTGTCTATACTCCCCGTTACATCCGGCGCGGCGCAGCAGCCAAGACGTATTGCTCCTTCCGCAAACAAGTAACTCGGCTCGCGGAGTTTTGTGTCTGGCGCGCCATCCCCTCAGCCCCTCGCTTTTACGACGATGCAAATCTCGGCTCGGGCAAATCCCACCCCATATCTCACCCCCGCGTACATATATGCAAACAGATAATCGAATGTAATAACGGGGAAAGTTGCCCTCGGACAATAGGCTCGGGGAGTCGGGTTTGAAGGAGGCGGCACGAGGGTCCGCGCGGACTTCTTTTCATCGGATCACCGGCGGCCGCACGGATATACATGCGGGCGAGGTGGTTGTCGCGCAGTAATTGCAGACCCGGCGTGCCCGAATCCATCACTCGACTATGGAAGGGCTTTCGAGCGGCGGGGCTCTGTGTACGCTCCGGCAGCGCCAACTGGCGCGACGACGTTGTCTATCAATCAGCTCGCTGGCGCGTGTATAGACGAGAGAGCCGCGGGAAAAAGGGGCAAAGAATCCAACTGCGAGCTCGAGCAGAAGCCTTACGCGTGGCGCAAACACGCGCGATTCGTCGAGTCAATCTGTCCCGTCGTCGCGAGGCGAGACGTCAGCGCAGCCGGCGATACAGACAGCCGCAAGCCATTAAAATGACTGAGCGCAGAGACGAAGAATTACATCGTGCGCGGATTACGGGTAATCCGTACGTGGGAGAGAGGCCGCGACAAGCGTGCCGTGCGTGCGTAGGTGCGCGGCAAAGCGCGACCGAGGCAGCTCATGCCGCTGTGTAGCAGCGACGACGAAATTGCGCTGCGGTCGCGGAGTGCTGCAACACGCGTCCTGCAGCCCGGTATACGAGCGTTCGCTGCGGTGTATGGCGCCCCCGGCCAGCTCCGAGTAAAACTTCGACCCCAACCCCCCCGTCCTCCAGCCACCCCCTTGTTACGCGTGATCCTATAGCCGGGCTGGTCGGTTTTACGCGGTTGTATGAGACGACGACCAATTCTTCCCGTGGTCCACCGCTGCAAATCTCCTCGCTGTCCGTTTTACACTTAACAAGTTCATCGTGAACGTTACGGCTCGTCCCGAGGGGCGACTCACTGCAGTACTCCCAAGTTCACTTTTTGGTATTCCCTGGTATTCCCAGGTACTCCGTAGTAATAATAGTACTCCCTTTGAAATTACATACATACACACGTCTAGAGCAGCTCCGCGGCACAGAATCTTGTCGGCAATACAGAATAATGAGGAAAAAAAATATTTTGACCGATCGCCAACGCTCACACTGACTTGTTACAGTTTGTTTTCTCCATTTTTTCACCAATTCCGATTCTTAAGCTAATTTTGCTCAAGTGAGTGTGAATTTTTTTAATATCCTTAGACTAGGCCAATAAAGTCGCGCGACATACCATCCGATTCCTCGGTATTCCATCTATATCATCCAATTTTTTTTTCGTCATACGTCCTGTTTATCAACCGTTCCGATGGGTTTTCGTTATTTTTCTCAAATCTACCCAATATGCGCCACCCCCGAAGGCATGAACTATTGATTCTTCTCTCGATTTTATGCGGTTTAGCTCATTATGAAGGTATTTAGTCGTCTTTTTTAGTTGTCCCCACTTCATAAGATTGCTACCACAGAACTACAAAAAGAGACCGGATGAAAAAAGTATTCTCTGGGTGTCATATATGTATATATATATATATATTCGAACTCCATGGTACTCCCCAGTATTCTTTAGTATTCTTTGACGGAAAATTTTAGTGAGTCGCCCCTCGGCTCGTCCTGGATTAAATGGTACTGTAACTGGTAGAAAATGGTACTGTAATGGTACTGCAGGAAGCCCAATATTTTTGTACAAATTTAATGATAAATTTAAAATGTAAGGAGACAACGCCTTTTTAGAGGTTAGAGTATTTTTTTTAGATGAGCTTTGGAAAATGCACTATTGTGAGCACTCGTATAAATTATTGTATCCGACTGATTCGTTGAAATTTAATCACTTGTATGAACGCGCACGTTCGTCGCCAGCTCTGACGCGACCAATCGTCGATTCGTCTTTAATTTTTTACGCATACTGGATGCATAATATTTGAGCTGAAAAAAGTTGGCGAAGAAAATCGAGCCTAGTTCAATTGATTTTTCATCCACGTACACGAGACCTAATGAGTAACATCGCTTCTGGACCTCCATCGGCCTATTCTCTCAGACGCGTAATAATCGAATCACTGCAACCCGTATATAGTATTCAATCGGGCTATACACATACGTTTTTCGAGAACAAAAGCTCTCTGTGCGCATATGAAGGTTGCATTGGTTAATAGATTCATTTAGAAACAGTCGGCCGGGTTCTAATCGGCCGAGTGGTGTATTCGATGAATAACATGGAAATACGATGCCGAGCGAATGACGGACGGGCCACACTGCTTTTCCATTGGCCGGAGAATTTTGGCGTGTCGCGGCGGCCGCGGCTGCATTTTTCATTGGACAGCCGTCCGTCGCTCGGTCTGTACTGCACTGCACCGAGAGACGGCTCTCGGCGGTGGGCCCATCGATTTTCTCGCAATGTCTAAATTACCCGTCGAATCCTGAAAACAACCGACCGACAAAGCACGAGCCATTTCTCCCCTCTCCCGCAGCCGCGAGTGATTCCCACGCCGTCGGCGTCGGGTCCGCGAGAGCCGACGGCACATTCGAATACATCCAATTCGTGTAGCAGCTATTATGGCCCCGAATTATCGCGACTGCGGCTATTCGATGCGCGATCGAGATAATGCGGGATTAATGAATAAATGAGTAATTGCACATATGTATTTCGGAATTATAAGCTACGCGGCCGTATGCGCTCGGTGCGGGATACTCGCGCACGCGAGTTACTTTGTGTATATTTTATAAATCCGAAGCCGCCGTGTATAGTTAGAACGGGGTAGTAGATATGCCCCGGCACTTTGAAAGTCGGATATTCTAGGTACAAAGTGTTCGCTGTTGATCAATAACCAAAGGAAAGTTCAACGACTGCGCGCACAGCTGCTGCGCGAGCCGTCTATTTTTAAAGCTCGCTAAACGTTATTCTACCCCGAGAGCTCATTTTGGAACGCGAATCGAGAGGATCTGTCGATACGCTTAACGAGAATAATAGCGATTTTGCTTTGAAGAGCGCGAGCAAAATGCAATCGCGCAGCGAAAAAAAGGACGAGCTGGCTCGCGCGCGCGCACAAGCCGATGCAAATTAGAATTCTCTCTCTCCTCCTCTTTCTCTCTCTCTCTCAGGAGGCTTTCAACGAGGTTTGATAGTCAGGTTGACGCGCGCGCGACGCGCCGGAAAGAATGGCCGCCCGATAGAGCGGGGAAATTGACTTTCGATATAGATAGCTGGCGCGAGGGAACGAGCGAGAGCGGCAGAGAAGGCTTTGGAGCAAGCAACGCACGCCGGTCTATATGTATATACACAGTGTGTACGCACGAGCAGGCCACACAGCCCTGCACTAGATTGCCTTCGATTCGCGCTGGCGCGGTGTAATGAGTGAGACGAGGTCACGCACTGCGAGCGGCGATTGTTTTTTTTTCTCTCTCTATCTCCTCCCTCCAGCCCCGATTCAACACACGGAAGCCAACCGGTGAAAATTAAAGAAATACTAGACCGTTTCCAACTCCCACTCTATACTCTCACTGTTTTTCCGCACCAAACTCGATACTCCCTCGCGGTCGTTGATTTACCTTGGTCGCTCGGTTGTTTGTTACATACTCTATAGCTTTATCAAGCCCGGGCAAGATTGACGTTGCCTGATTTTTGCCATGATATCTCTCTCTTTTTATAGAATCCCTCGAGGTAGCCACGAATCGCCGGATCAAAAACTTTTCGGTACATTGTTTCTTTTATTACAGCGTTCGCCGAGAGAGAAGTTTAGTGAAACTCGGTCTCGTGTTTGCAGTAAACGACTTGCATAACGCTGCTCGACGTTCAGACGTTCCATATGTTGAAAAAACGCGATACTTCGGAGCTCAATATCTCAAAATGTGGGTTGGAACCGTACATATATATATATATATATATATATATATATATATATATATATATATATATATATATATATATATAGCTGGTAGTTTTCAACCACCCTACGAAAAATACACGAGTATCTAAAGTTCCCGACATTTTTAACAAAGTTTATTCGTCCGAAGAACAAATGACCCGAAGAGAGGAGGTATACTCTCCGACGGGAAATTGAAGAAACGACGGGTACGAGAGAACTCGTCAGTTGAATTGAACTCTACTCAGTCTGAAACTAAGAATTTTCGAAAATTTCGTCAGTGAAAAGTAGCCTAGTTTCGTGTCTTTGAAGGCGGGATCAAACGCGAGTGTTGCGGCTGCGTGCGAGTGTGTTTGTGTGTGTGTCTACGTGTAAATATTGCTGAATACGCGATCACAAGCCCGCAGGCACAGGGGCGTGTAATCAAGACGTTATGGCGAAGCCATATATACACACTGTCGCGCGGCCGTATGTGCGTATATCCATTTGCCGAAGCTGAGGACTGTTGAGGCCGCGCGCTCGAGATGTCGAACGTTAAAAATTGCGGTCGTTCGATCCGCTGCTCGATCAATTACATCGCGTATATAATTGATGGAGGCTACTGTTGGCCACTCGATCGCAGTCCTCCCATCCCTTCGGCTTCAGCTCACGAGCCAGCGACGCGTCCGGCAAGTTTTTAATCAGCTCGACGGCGGCCCGTTTGTCGAAAAACATGAGCGCGTGTACGTGCGGTACGTATACAGGTATATAGGTGCGCAGGGGGAGGCCGGACTCGCGAGTAAGCGGCTTGTTCCGCCTGCAGCCGTTCCTCAAAGTTGCCTCGTAAAGACACCACGTGACTGCCGGGAGGATGTCGGTGGCTGCTGGGGGTCGGGGGGCGGCAGAGCTAACAGGGTTTGCGCGCCGGGGCGAGGGTGAGGCGCAGCTCCTCGAGAGCACACTCCGCGCGCGGCGTACACATGTATGTATACATATATATATATATATATATATATATATACGCGAGCCGACTGCGCGGCTGTTTGCGTGTGCGTGTTTGTACCCGGGCCGGGGCGCACTTTGATATCTGCGTTTGCCCTGCGCATCACGCGACGCCATGTGTATACCCCGTGCCTACGCCTAGGCGGAGGCTTGCTTTTTGTTTTTCGACTGTTCCCGCCAGGCTCAGCCGGCTCGAGCTCGCGACGCCTGTCGCTGCCTGCGCACCCGGCAAACTTTATCAACATTATCATCTGATGCCTTTCGGAGCTGCGGAGTGATGAGTCGGAGGATAGAACGAGGAAAACGAGACAAATCGACGCACGTCCCCGTGTCGTGTCGTTTGTCCTCGCGGTGCGCGAGGTCGGTCCAAGCGAACCGAAAACTGATAAAACTCGCATTGGCCGATATGGTTTGGATTGCCCTGTGCGCGACTAGAATAGTGTTAAATTTAAAATCTGTAGATATATCAAAATAGAATTAGTTATAGATGTGATTGCAAGTATCGGAGTATTGAGAAGATTGTAACTGCTAATTGATATGGGAGAATAGAGTCAGATTATATAGAATATTCTAACTCATTATTGTTATTTTGATGTTGCACGTGAGTAAGATTACTCATCAAAAATATAAAAAATTATACATGTCTCGACGTATCGTAATTTGTAGCGCATTACTCTTTTATGTTCAGCACACTCGTACAAATTTAAGGCAAGATTATTTCAATTCGCGAGATCACAAGAAAAAAACAATAATATAATTTAAAAAAGTGAAGTTGTAGAAAATTGTCAATTCTTGTCCGAGGCTTCGCAAATGAGAAATGAAGCGTAGAGGGTAGAATTATGGTGAATCAAACCGTTTAAAGTCGGTGAAATTCAAGATCCTCATTGATTTTTTGTGCGACGTCGATTATAATATCATCAGGTCTAACTTCAAGCAGAATACAATGTGCGAATTTTCGCTCGGATAAACGGAGCCTCTTTAGGCGGCCCGAAATCCCATCCATGAGCCAAAGGACCTCCTTAATCGTCTGTGAGGGTATTGAAAAAGAGATCAGCGCACGGGCGCGTCTATACAGATATATACACATGTATGTATATCTATCGACAGCTCGAGATGTTGTGCAGGTGTGCCGCGCCGAGTTTCTGTCGTGGGCCAAAGCGAGAGAATTTCGGATTGGACCAAGCCCGCGGGGCGACGAACCAATCGGATGGGGCTGGATCCCCAAACAGATTCTAGAGAGAGAGAGAGAGAGAGAGAGAGAGAGAGGGCGGGAGGGAGGAGCCAGGTATATATACGAACTTAGAGTCAATCTTGGCTTATGCAAACGCGTTTTGCTTTCGGCGGCTCGCCCGACCCGCTACATTCCCATTAGCGAGCTGTTGCGCGCACGCCGACTCCAATTAGCCTCGATATTCGCTGATGGCTTCTAAATGAGGAAAATGCGTGTGACGCCGCGCCGCGCAATGTATACTCGCCATCGGATACTTCTTCCGACTGCCGACGTTGTAATCAAGCGAACCATGTATATACATACACGGAATTTTTCAAAATCCCTCTCGCACTGTGTCGCCAGTTTCACCTCAGTTCCCGCGTACTCTTTAAATTACTCACAGTAAAAATCCCCCTGTGAACTTTAGTGAAACGTATTCCACTGTAGTTACAGTGACTTTTTACTATAACTACAGTGAATTTTAAACTATGAATATTGAATTATCGATTTCATTGTAAGTTACAGTGATTTCTGACTGTAATAAAGTAAGCGACATTTCACTGAAACTTTCAGTGAATACCCACTGTATTACAATGAGATTTCATTGTAAGGAATTTAGTGAGTAACCGACATAAACACGGAATTAAGTATAATAGAATTGATCACTCGACAACGAGACGAATAAAAAAAGCTCCTCTCTCGGACGTCCAGGTTATTTCATTCAGAATGATTAGTGGCACTTTGAATCGTAGGGGTATGAATCGAGGGCCGAAACCAATCAAGCAAATAAAGTAATTTGGTGGCGGCAGCTGCAGAACCGTCCATTATCGCGTGACGAATATTCCCCGATAACTCGAGTCGAGCGAGCGCGGGGGAATTCGACGAGCACACGCAAGATCGGCGAAAGGCGCGCGAGAGAGCAACCGATACACGCGGGCGCAGTCGAACGAATACGACACGGGCGCGGGCGCAAGTTGGATTGGGCCAAACTCGATACATCGCTCTCTCGCTCGCGCGCGATAAAGCCTCGTTATATCGAGCGAGCTCGCGTTGGCGGGGGCTCACGTAATGAGAGACTTTTATGCTCGCGGACGCTCCTAACGAGGCGGAGAGCTCGGGAACGCATGCAGGACCAGGGTAGCTCTGCCCGCTGCTCCCTTTTGCGAGCTTGCGCGAGCGTCGCAGCTCGAATTACTCGCGGCTCATGGTATAGGGCCCAGCCGCGACACCAAGCTGCATCTTTGTCTTCTCCTTCCGATATATCCTTCCCTTTACCCTTTACGAGATGCGAGGATGCCACAACTCGCGGAGCATCTATACATCGCAAAGATTAGGAGCACAACTTTTCTTGTTTCTCTATTTAGCTCTGGAAGCCTCACACAGCGGTTTATTTTGGCAAACAAAAGTTATACAAAAATAACCATGATCTGACTGTGATGTGTGGTGTTGCAATTAATATGTCAATATTAGTAGAAGCTGCAGTTGCATACCAGACTTGGATTATCTGTGAACTCACATCGTGCTACATTTGTACAACTTGCAATGACACCTAAGACGTGGTTGATATATCTTCAGATTCGACCTTCTTACGAGTCCCTTTCATCAATTCAAATATTTTCAGCAACTGAGGCGTGGAAATGACATGACCAATCGAAAAATGAGATATTTTTACGTAAGGGTAGTCACATGTGAAAAAATAAGAATGATTACGGAAAATAAAACATTCATAATAAAACAATAGCGCCACTGGTGCATTGCTTTCCGAGCCACATTGGCTGAGCTCACCTCATATCACGTTAACTCATTGTGAAATCAAAATTTGGTAGCTTTCGATATAACTGGAAGTGAAATGACAGTTGAGGCGAAAGTTGTATAACCATAGACAATCAAGAAATGACGCGATGGAACATTGTCAGTTGAGAGCTCATCAACTTGATGAAATTCAGACGCAGTCGGTAATGAGAAAATGTCGTTGTATACCCTCTCGTCACCGGGAGCCCGAGGGAAAACAAAGCGAAGGGGATGTGCACCAGAGGAAGAAACTCAAAGCGCCGAGACCTTTTGCGTGTCTCTCGCTTCGTTTTTTTTTCTTCATTGGTCCTCATAAAAGACAGCGAAAGTGGAAAATTAGAGGCTGTTTGCTCGGGGCTCGAATTGACGGGGGACACGGCGAATCACTCTCTGACCTTCCCGGCTTTAACGATCACGCGGCAGTAAAAGCACAGTAAAAAAGGAGCAACGAGCCCCTCTCGCACAACGGCTCCAAAGAGCTTTTGCTGCTGCTGCTGCTGCTGCTGCAGTATCACGTCTCACGCCCCGACCTATGAAAATATAATAGCCCTCTCTAATCTCCTCCGAACCCAATATGCTCTCGCACTAATAGCGACGAATGACCGCTTTCTCATTTGCCGCGGGGCTTCACTCGCGTTTGTCATATACGCGACGTTTCCTGCCTCTCTCGAGCAGTTCTTTCACGCGACAATAAATTTATTACTCGGAAAGTACAGTCGTATCTGTTGCATAATAAAAACGCTCAAACGAGTAATGCCTGTAACGACGGGGGAAGTAAAGATGCTTTTATTGAAAAAAAAAATCCAAGACGTTTATGCAGTCTTGTATCATCGACAAAGCTTTGTGAAGCGTTGACATCAGTCATTCAAGTGCGGGCGAATTTTATAACGTCGATCCATCGGCAGAAGCCTTTTGAATGTTTCATGCACCCCATCTTCCGACTGACACGCATTCGATGCTGCGTCGGCGGATCGGCAGATTCTGAAATTCACTCCCCTTCGTCTCTATTTCGGGACGATCCTTTGACTCAGGAGTACTGACGTATCATCTCCCTATTCCATCCAACTCCGAGTTGCCCAGTAATTCTGATTTCTCTTGACGCTTTCCTCCATTGAAATAATGCAGATCACATTTTTTTTGTCATTCGTTTTGCGGGTGGGACATTACTTGAAAAAAAATCACTCGATCTCACAAGGAAAAATTGGTTGAGGAGCGTAATTTTTTTTCTTGTGAAAATTCATACAGCGAAGCCTTTAGCTCGCTCTTGAAATTACGTTCACCTCCAAACAAAAATAACAGCTCTATCCAAAAAGTGTATCTAGAAGTATTGGAATATGTTTGCGATCGAATTATGTATCCCACGGAACTTGGGATTCCAGGCCGTAGAATATCAAAGAGCTCGTTGCCATGGATTCGACAACAAGTCATACTTAGTTCGACATTAACGACCAAGCCATGTGACAAAATCAATACAAGTGAAAGTAAATTAAATATTGTGTGTTTATCCGTTAACGTATTAGTCCTGTTTTTTCGTCCCACGTGGTTAAATTTTTGTCAAGCCCATCAACGCTCCGCATTTTCGGCACCGGTCACACGAACTCGTCAAAATCCTGCATCAAGGTTAGGTCACCCCCAATATTTACCGTTTCAAAGTACAAAAGCCAGCTGCTAACGTTCGGTCCGCTCTTCGTGAATTCGCTATTTTCGTTTCGCGTAATCCTAATTGGCCGTCAGCTAGATTCTCTGTTTATTCCAACAACACCGGGCGCCACTGTTTCATTGCCTATCGCGAGTACGAGCGACGGGGGTTTATTATTTCAAACGAGTTTAAATGCCAAAAACGTCCGGCGCGAAATCATCACGGCTCTAAAAAGCAACGAGTGTTTTATCGCGTAGAGTAGGGATTAGTACGCGGCAATTCGGTTGGTATATAATCATTGAAACGCGTCGATGACACAACCTGTAATATACGTATACGCGGGAAAATGCAGCGCGAGCTTGTCGCGCAGAGTATGGGTGAAACTAGATTCGTATGGTTATATTGGGGAAACGCGTAGCTCTGATCAATTGAATTATTCATGTCAAGCGCGTTGGGGAACTATTAGCATCGCATTACATACTTTGACAGAGCAAGTCGTTTAATTTGACAGTTGACATCCGGGACAGTTAACTCGTACATGGATACCTCCTCTGAAATGCAGCCGTCTATTCCGGGCTCTCGTGACTCGTTACAAAATTATACCGGGGGAATAATTCATCGTCATCACGTCACTCACCAATGTGCTCAGTCGAATTCGTATTTTTACGCGTGGATCACCTGGTCGGGCTGGTATCGGGCAAATTCGTCGCGTCTGAGAGAACTTTTCCACCGATATATCACCGGTGTAAATGTCCGCGTGTGAAAATTCAATAGCCCCGCGTCCGTATTTCGCCCCATTTCACGGACGGAGTTCGGCTCGGCGCTAATGAGGAGCTTGTACAATCAAGTGCGAAGTGCGCGGGGAGCCGCGCTATATCGGCAGACTAAGGGATCAACTTCGTTCAATCGCGACTGGGGAAATAATCAATGGAAGATTAAACTAACCGGAGTAATTTGCCGAAACTAATTTCGCTCTGACACCTCGGACTCGTCCAAAAAGCTTACCCCATCTCTCGGCCGACGTTTTCCCTCCCTCTTTCTCTCTCTGGCTTTTTCCCTTTTTTGTTGTATTATCGCCGGCAAGCAGATTGTGATTCTAATTAAATTTCCACATTATCGCCCCGGCTATTGCGCGCGCGCGAGAGAGAAAGAGAGAAAGAGAGAAGAAGCGCTTGTCTCTTTCCTCTTCATTTTCTCTCGTTCGTCGAGTTTTAATCCAACAAAGTAATATCTTAGGCTGTATTAGGAAGGTCTTAAGCTGGGCCGGCGGCATTCCCCCTTTTGCTCGCTGCCAGTAAGCCGTCTGCTCGGGCCGTTGCCGCCGCCGCCACCGCCGCGGGCTAATCAATGATTCAACCTACCAATTACGAGAGCTTCTTGAAAAATCCTTTCTTCCTCTTGGCCATCTTATTCTCGGGCTGCTCGTGCTCTCGATATCTGTCCCGCTTGAAATATTCACCGGCTTTATACCTAGCGAGCGAGTCGTCTAACAAACCGAACGGAAATAAAGTATTCATACTGCGGAGGAGGGGGGCCAGATCGATAATCCGATCTCCGGCTCGCGCTATTGCAAAATTGAATTCTTTGTTTACGAGATCAAGTGGCGGACGCTCCTTCGTTTCCCCTGCGTATTAACAATTTGACATCGGGCTAATGGAATCGCGAGTCGCGCGCTCCACATCCGCGTAGTTGCTGTCGCGGGAACGTCAAAGCTGCGCTCCTTTGCTCAACAAAAATTATGGCCCCCTTTCTCTCCGGGCCTTTTCCGACGAATCTGCCCAAGTCCGGAGTCTCGCGTAATGCCTAAAACGAGATAAAAGCAGGAATAAATATATGCGCGCCTTGTGCGTCCCTTTTCATTCAAAGACGTTCCACCGAACACGAGTGGCTCGCTCGGACCAGCGGCCGGCTCCTCGGCCCCGGATCATTTTATTAAATCTCCTCGCATAATCTCGCGACTTGCGAGTATCTGCCCGTAGCTTTATTCAATTTGCCCACCACCACCGCCAGCCGACCTGGAAGATACGTCTTTGTATCCGTCCATCAGCATAATAATCCACGATGCAAATTGCAAATCCGACTAATGTTCCGAGTCCTCGGGTAGTAGGGGCCCGCTTCAATCGAGACGGAACAAAAACTCGTCGAATCGCCGCGATTACAATCGTTTGTTCGACGTTTCCCAACTTTGGATAAATTTCAATGGGAAAAATGTATACACGCGAAATACAATACGAATCGATGAAATTTCATCGACGCACGGAGGGAGAATTTGAAAGCGATTTTTCAATCCCTACCGCGGATAAAAATGCGCATCGCGATTGTATACAGCCGAATGGCGAATCTGTGTGTGTACGGCCGGCTAAATGCGCGCGAGCTACAAATTTTCATGCGCAGGGTAATTTTTAGCGGCGAGGCAGAATTTAAACAATGGCCGCGTAACTTTGGCGCTCGGGAATTTATCGAAAATTCATGGAAATCTTTCGGGGGGGGGGGATTAACGTCACGAGCAACGGCACGCGTGCGCGGTTAGGCGCGGGCGGGCGAAAAAATTCGCAGCTGAATCATAGAGCGGCGGTGCGGAGGAGGAGAGGCTGGAAAATTGTGAAAGCTCAAACTGCAAATAATACCTCTTTCTCTCTCTATCTCTCTCTCTTTTTTTTTTGTTTCACGCAGTTTCAGGACAGCCCGGCACTTGGCTTGCATCGCGCGCAAAAAACGTAACAAAGAAGAGAGGCAGCAAAAGAAAGGGGGCAGCAAAAAGCGGAGAGGCGAAAGAATAAAAAAAGAGCGACGCGAGGGATACACAAAGCTTTTAACGCTCTCTCTCTCTCCGGGGCTGCGAAATTTTCCTCGAGGTACGTATTACGCTCTCGGCCTGTCTGTTTACATTTCGGCCTGTCCTGCAAAGAGGAAAGGCCGCCGCCGCCGCCGCGCGCGATCGCGCGAAATCGAAAATCGATAAAGCGGCGAGCGCGTGACAGGCCGGATCGTCGCTTCATTAAGTTCCGACACGGTCTCTCGCGCGTGTATAGCTCGCTCGGTCGCGCGCGCGCGCGGACACGGCCCCCGCGGCGAGAGCACAGCACAGAAAATCCCATTTGGCTCTTTTACATCCGACGCCCCTCTCGCCACGCTCTCTCCCACCTACCCTGTCTCCCGAGCTGAGCTGAGCTGCTGCTGCTCGAGCTGGCCGCGCTTTGTACACAAACGCCCGGGAAAAATTAGCCGAAACATCCGATAATTACGTTGCTGAGATCGAGCAGCCCCTCCCCCCCCCCACCCTCTCTTCGACGTTGGCGTGGGTGTGTGGAATCCAACGCTCGAGCGGATCTTTTACAAATTTATACCGGACACTGGCCGGATATCGCAAAGCTCTACCCGGATTATCCAACATTTGTTCGGCGTTATTTTTTGTTTGCCCCGTTGAATAACTGCGACCGAGTCATTCATTTTTTCCCGATACCTCCGTGATTGGCCCATTGCAATAAACCAACACGATTGGGGGTGAAAATTTCGAAAACACAATCGGCAATTGTCTTGGATGTCCTGTTTTGCAAGACAAACAGAGTAATTCCGGAACGCTCGACGACGACGACGACGACGTTCCGACACATTTTAAGAAATGTAATTTGGATCGTAAGCCGCTCCGGCCCCCCTGCACCCCCCTGGAACCAATTCGCGCGCTTCTCGAGTCACGCGTATTGCGCGTGTATATACGGTAAACGCGGGATTGGCGCGCGGTTACACGTGCGTGTCGGCCCGCCTCCCCGCCTCTGGATACATATACACACAGAGAGCCAAGCGAGAAGCGGCGCGGGAAGGATTGGCAAAACGGGGGATTCGGCGTTAGAACTTTGCTGATCAAAATGCAAATGTTATATATTTGGGGCTGGTCGGGGGAAAAATGGGCAAAGTCGCGCTTTGGGGTATGTATACGCGCGCGGGCGCGCGTCGGGACTGAGGGAAAAGGCGCGCGGGCGAAATTCGAATGCCGATCGGAATAAAAGTCGGCAGCGCCCGCCGCTGGATTTACATATTTCGCGGGAGGCCCCCGACGAGAGAGAGGCGCGCGTTCAGGGTATTTTCCTCGCAGCCAGAGGGAATAGCTAAAATGAATACAGTGCGCCGCTGCCGCCGCCGCCGCCGCCGACGTCGGTCCACTGCATAAAGGAGTGCGGCTTGTTGTACATTAATCTTCGCGCAGCAAATACGCCCTTTGCCTCGTCTAGCCGCAATATCAAGCGTAAGCAGCGGCTCCGGTCGCACGGAAAAAATGCTAATTTCGTTGCGCGCACCAGCCTCTCCCTTCCCTCCTGTCTATATACATGTATACGCGCTCGCGCCGAGTTTTAATAACGCTTGAACGGCTCGCCCCCTCCCCCCTCCACACGCACGCTTGATGCTCGCAATACGAGCGGGCGCGAAGATGGATTTTTTTTCCCGCATACAAGTACTGATCGACCCTTATTTGCTGTACTTTCGAGCCGTCGGCTAAAAATCGGGACTGGGAGACGCTTCTCTCACCCTCTCGGCCGATCGTCGTCCCAAATACGATTGACAAAGCCACTGCCGGTGTGCGCGCATTGTACTTGCGCCCGTTCGCGCAAACTTCGATCCTCGGGGAGGAGGGGCGAAAAAAAAAGCCGCGAGGATCAATCATCTTCCGCTTGCCTCGCTCCCGTGTGTATGCGACTTATCGACCGCTGCCGGCATCCACGCGCGAACCGACGGCTATTTTTATATCGACGTCGGCTTGTCTGATTTTCGTGTTGGTGGAAAAAGAGGAGGAGAAAAAAACGGGGCAAAATCCCGCCGAGCCGATGTACACACGCGGCGCGGAAGTGAAGCTGTCCGCGGGTTCGTGTATATATACGCGGACGTCGTTAAAGTTCCGCGGGTCTTTGCGATCGGAAAAACAAAGGTATCCTATAATCTGCAGCGTATACAACTGTGTCGGAAATGCCTCTGCAATTGAAACAACTTATGTTGTTCGTTCTCGTTGAATCGAAAAAAATATAAAAAAAAAACTTCTATTCGGTAGTAAAAATCGCGCAACTGATAAAAACAGTAAAATGTTACCGATATTCCTTCGGTAAATATCCACTATCTCTATCAGTTGTACAATCAAATAGTACTTTTTCATTATTTTAGATCAACAATGTTGAGTCTCAATTAAAAAATGTCGATCTGTTTGATTGATTCATCATTCTATCGATAATGTTACAAGTCACGGACAGCTGCAGTGAAAAACAACGAGCAGTATTTGAAGAGGAAATTTTTCCATTCCATTTGGGTGCAACGAACGACTCGATTGACGCGAGGATTGACGCGTGTAGCAGCTGAATATTTTTTTTTCGGAAACACACACAAAAGGCCTAGAGAGCGGGAAAACGCGCGGGTTCGATCGCGCGACCATTTCGCCATTGTCGAACACGGATAAAGAGAGTTTTTGCAGTGCCACGTCCCATTCGTTCTTATGTCCCGACGCGCTCGCGATCAATTTCAAACGCAACGTTAATTTTAATTATCGTCATTAAATCGCTAATTCCGCTTGCGCCGATACCTATTCGTACTAAAACTTTATCGTCGAATTTGTCGCCGATACTGGATGCCCCCGAGTAATTACTGCACTCGCGACCGAGTTAATTCCGCGGCGTTGCAATATAACGCTGTTTCTATTATACCGCCATAACGGCAGAAAAGTACCGAGTGCTCCGGTGGCTTCCAAAAATGCCCCACGAGTTGAAAAACTCGAAATGATTATCGGATATATGGTTTGAGGGCCTCGTGTCACTCTGCCACTGGGGGCAAATCGATCCTCCGACGCACGCGAACGTCTTGATTACAATTGGGAATGTCTGAAAAGCAATTAGTTGTTGGGAGGCTGAAAACATTCCCGAAGTAGCGCGCCGGGGTATCGAGAAACTTGCACTGCTCTCGGCAGGAGGAGAAGAAGAAGAAGAGGAGCGTTTGTTAAATCTCAGTGACAAACTAAAGCAGATTCGCTGCAGAGGGAGGCAAGCAAGCTGAAAACAAGTAAAGTTGAAGTCGAGTTGGCAAGTGGAGTGACGGAGAGGGGGCTTGCGCAGCCCATAAATTGCGCTCGCGCGCGCGGCCGCGACTCACTTAAGCATCCGGGGAGAGCCGGCGCGCAAACAACGCTCCACCCCCTCCGGACTCGCTGCGCCTGCGATCCTCGTCGCGCGCGGCATTACTTCGACTGCTTTTTGTCATTAGCCGGTCGTGTCTTCCTGACGCCCGACAAATAATCCGCCGCGGACGAGAACAACACAGCCGAGCCGTATATATGCTCGGCGCGGGCTTATTAATCACTATATAAGGGCAAATAACACCTGCACCGCTGCTGCGGGTCCCAGAGAGAATCGAGCTTCGGTCGAGAGATTTGCCAATCGGCGTTTCACGAGGCTCGCGAACTGACGCGTGACTCGTTGGCACGAGCCGAGTATAAAAGACTCGTTCAACTCAATCGAGAGTGGCTTAGCGCGGGGAAAACGAACCGGATTCGGTCTTTGTGTGTACCGAGCAGATTCCAACTCGAATGGAAACTTGCACGACCAACGCGAATCCCAGATGGGCTCGAGATGACTATGATCGTCTACTGGAGGCTAGGATGAATATTCCAAACCTTGGAACGTGTAGATTCTCACGTTTTCATCAATTTCACATGAGCAGCGTTACTGGTCTATCGATTATTCCTGTTTACACAAAATTCCAAGCTAGTAATTAGGATCCGTGTCATATTACAGATTAAGGTGCTTCGGTATAAATGTGTCAGCGAGCAACACAACCCCACTTTTTATACTAGGCTTGTTACAGCTGATATCCGACACTGCAGCGATTTTAATAATGCAACTATTCGATACTAACCCTTCACTATTAACCGTAATTCTATCTGATTAAGTACTCTCACCAAGTCTAATCTAATCGTCTTGTCAATCTGTTTTGTTTCATTGTTTTGTTTAATCCCATTTGATTAACTAGTGTCAGCATATCGGCTGAGACTATATAGGTTTACTGTGCACTCTGAACCTAAAATTGTGCAATTTGTACTATTGAATAGTAGATTTCTTTAACTATTTTATATTTAGTGTGCGAAGAATCGTAAAAATTGAGTAGCTACTGATGAATGTCGATGAGCGCCACCTTCGGAAATTCGCTGATGATCTGTGGATACACAATTACCGTGAAAACTGAAATTTTTCAGCCGATATGCAGCCCGGTTATCAACTCGAAAGTTCTCTCAATGTATAATATCATGTGAACAATAGGAGAATCGATTGTGCTCCCGTAGAGGAAACTGCGATATCCTAACTCGACGGGCCAAAAACATAATGTCGATTCACTCTGGAAAACAAATTGAACAGTCGCATCAGATTTCTACGTACAGTTCTTTTAAACATTCAAAAACGATTCGCAAATGTATATTCCGAGGTTGACATCGGATTCGAGAGCTCCTCAAGCAATAGCATGCAACGTTCACAAACTTTGTTCCTCCTCGAGCCGCGGCGACTCTTTGAGGACAAAGCAGTACGTGGTCGTCAGCATGGACTCGAGGTGTCTCGTGTTATCCTTTCCACATGCGCCGCAGAGTTCATTTTCTCTTATCGAGGGCCATCTTTTCGACTGCTTAATGTCATCGAGATAACTCGGATTGTCCAGTACACGAAGCAAACGAGGGATCAAGTTGCCGCTATCTTCCAAAAGCACCAATATGACGTTATTCAAGTTTCAAAACATTTTTAACAGAGCCACTCGACGCGAAAGCGTTTCACGGGTATCTTCAATCGCGCCTAGGAAACATATGCGGGGGAAAAAACTATTTCCCGTTTGTATTTATACATATACGTGTAAAAACCACTCGTCCACTCGTTCGATCTGATTCGTTGTCAATGGATCGAAAGTGTCGATCCCCGACGGGTCAAACGAGCTCTCGATTCACAGGCAAAACTAACACTCGATAAGCTGACAGGTCGGTCGAGCAGATAAATATCGAGGACGACATGGAAAGGTGGGACGCCTCCCCACGCGCACCGCGAGTCACGTTTGAAAGCTGCGCGTTGAATGATCCGCGGGCAGTTGGCTAATATAATGATGAATTATTCGGCTGGCTCTAAGCTTCATTATTGAGAGTAGCAAATATGCAGCAAATTTATGCAAACGGCGTCACTTGCCCGTTGTTCCGCTGTCCGCGTGTGTGTGTATCGTACGCGCGTAGGTATGTTTGACATTTCGCGCGCGTGACGTTCGATGGAATTTCGTTGGGGGATAATTCTATTCGAGTGTACAGTTTGGCGCGAGCCATTTTGAAATAGTCCACGCGAGCATCCATTCGAAATAGACGACTGATTCAAAGACAACATTTCTCGAGCGAAGTGACGCTATGCCGAATCCGGTTGGGTGCGTGTGTGCAGTGCATATCGAAGGACGAGGCGGTTGTAAGCGGCTGACGGTAATTACAAAAGCTGTAAAATTAGCTCAGTCAGATTTAAGCGATTCAGCTAACGAGCCCGAGCCCGAGGATCGACTAATTTAGAGGCCTTAATTCAAGGGTACGTATGGAGAACAACGCCGCCGCGGCCACTGTTCCCATGGATCGCGACAATGTAGGCATAACACAGCCCGAGAACAAACGGCCGTGTATGTATATTTGGAATGTAATGCTATTATCTTGGCGTATTATACGAGCAGTGCCCGGCTGCACGTCCTTGAAATATCCACCGGTCGGCCGCGCGCACATGAGCCCCTTTCACGACTCGGCCACCATGGTGTGCACATATACGGCTCGACATGACTCCGGTGTACGCGGGGGCACGCACCAAAAATCGCTCTGGTGTGAATTAACGCTGGGATAGAGAAGAATGCAGCCTTCCTCGCCTCTCGGCTCGCTCGCACAAAGGGCACAATGGGATTTCGTTCGCTGTGATAACCCGTTCTTTTTGACGAGGGTCCAGCCCGCACGCGATGAATTAGTTAATACTCATCCTCGCGGAAACTTTTTCACCGAATTACGTTTCGAGAAAACTTGGCTTTTCAAATTTTTCGTATCTCGACTTTTTCGGACAGCACAGAAGATCCAACCGCTATAGAATCCGAATGAAATGCGATGAAACTCGAGTTTCGTGGAGTATATTTCGTAACCCGCGGGAGAAAGCAAATGCCAGGACGTAAAGTTGGTCGTTTTGCGATCGAATATTAAATTTTCTGACCATGCTAGAAAATTAACGATCAAAAATCAATTCTTCGATCCAGCCAATAATTATACGTTGCTCTCGAACAATGCCGCAGGAAACAATAAGTTTGAAAGTGTCAAATCTCGTTGCGCCGATTAGGAAGTATGTATAATTCATAGGGCCGTTTGGCGGTTGCGGTGCTCATTTGCGCGTAGCACTCAGCGCGATATCCGCATTCTGCAGTTCCCCGGGGACGCGGACAAGTGTTGTAGGAAAACACGTGCTCGAGAGCGCCGATGTTCGCTCGGCTGTTGGCTTGCTTGCGCAGTCCACGCCGGCACACACATATATACACGCGTGTGTACAAGCAGCGCCGAGCGCTACTACATTGTTATAACTTCCTACTCGGCTGAGTAAATAGTCGGCTAATAACCGGCCGGCGAAAATTCAACTTCTGTAAGCTTGTTGAATTAGTTTAATGCGACTTCCAAACGCCACAATTAGATATACGCCCCGATGACATGTTCATTATTTACCTCGGACTCTCCACTCGATTCCAATTTCGGCAAATCATCGCGAAAACTCGAATACTACGATTAATCATCCAAACTACGTATCTGCAACTACTATATATCCGAAACAAATGTGAATGCGCGACTGCGTCTACGGTTCACCCCCCGCTTACAAACCTACGCTGAGAGAAATTTAATGGCTATAATGATTGGGGTCCGCGCCACCTTGAAAATTAAGGCACCCTACGTAGCTACCCTAGGCAGTAGCTCCTTAATTTTTACGGTTCTGCTCGCGGTAAACGCATACAACTTGCCACCAGCTGATTCGCACTACATCAGATGATATTCGACAGCTCGAGAAATGATTCACCTTTTTTTTCAAAATTGAGGTTATTAGGTATTGGTCTTTCACTATATATGCTCTCTAAATTGCTTACAGTGTAAATTACACTGCAAACTTTAGTCAAACATTTTCCACTGCACTAACAGTGGATTGTTGACTGTAACTAAAGTGAATTTTCAATTGCAAATATTAAATTACCAATTTTCACTGCTTACAATGACTATTCAATAAAGCACGATACTTCTGCCGCGAACAGTGAACATTGATGTGACGCTTATATCGCTACAGATTGAACGGTAATTCGATCGATTTGATTATACTCTCAATAAATCAAATCCAATAGACTCGAAAAGTTGGCTTACGTGGCTCGGATAAACGTTTACCGCGAGGACTGCCATTTTTCCAGGTGATATGCGGATGCTAGTAATTATTACATTGAACAACATCCGAACGTTCTTCTACCGCTAATGACAAGTCTCTCGAGTGTGTTGCATAGTAAGAAGCTCGATTGCACCATCTTGGATCAGTCGAATGAACTGTGGATTACACGGGGCGGTAGGGGTGAGTTTGCGGGCCACAGGGCAGGGAGGGATTGCAGCTCGACCGAGCATATTTCTGTCGAGCCATGAATAATCAGCAGGTCCCTCCCGGCCGGACAGGCATATCGGGCGGCTGAGTTACGGGGGGACGCGCTATAAATAATTCCCGCGGCTCCGCGAGCTGCATCTTCATAACGCGCGCGCGCGACTGTATAGCTGTCGAACGGGTCGAATGCCAAAGGGGGGCTCGAGAGTCGCAAGTTGCTCTCCGCCGCGGCATCTCCCCCGGGGCTCATCGTTCGCGCCTCTTCGCGCCTCCGCGGCGCGTATGCACTCGCAGTCGAAGGGCGGCCCCGTGTTTTATTGAACAGCGATGCATTCCGGCCGCTGACGAGGGACGCCCGCGCCCTCGTCAAAAATACATAGTCCTCCGGCGCGCGTTTACCCGCCGACGGCCCTTTAAACTTGCACCCGCTTGATATGTATAATGACCGGGGCGTCGCTGCGCGTTGGCCCGAGGGGCCGAGAGCTTTTTCGTGTTTGCCCGGGCGAGATAAAAAAATTTGCCCCCACCCCCTGATTGAATATAATCTATTCGGCCGGCGTTGCGTCGCCGCTAGATTAAACCCGCCCCGTTGATTTACCGATGTCCCCCCGACCGACGGGCGCGACAATAATCGGGGCCAGCTGCAGCTCGCGCGGAACGCGTGGATTTTTCGCTCTGGCGATCCGGTGCGCTGTTACAGGACAGTCGGGCGCGCACGCTCCATTGGTTTGTATTAGACGGCCGTTCGCCAGCGCCGCGACGTTTTTTTTCCCTCCCCAACCCGCCGCGGAGCAGGGCTTGTTGGGCCGGCCCGCGGATCGATTGGGCCGAGCGCGCGATAAACCCAATCTCTTTCTCCCTCTGCTGGGGGGCTGCCCGTGATAAATTAGCCGGGGCGGCTTCATAAACATTTCACAGCTGGTGCCGACACGAGCCCGGCCGAGGTGAGATCCGTTCCGCGGTGCGATACTTTGCCAGTTTATGCCCGCCGACCCTCAGCCCGCGAGTTATTGTACACGTGTGTGTATATATATGTGAGGGGGTTCCGCGCCGTCAGGCTCTCGGACGACTGCTGCTGGAATTCCGACGTCGATGCCGACTCTACGGATTCACGAGGATGAAAAAGTCGTGAGGGCCGCGGGAGATGTCTGGGAGCCGAGGCGTTCCGTTGAAAAATGCATCCTAGCGCCGCGGCTCAAAGGCTACACCCCCGTTTTACGGTTATGGACGGGCCGTAACTCCGCGAAAACGGGATAATTTGAATTTTCAACCCTTTCCTCGCTCATTCTTCGATTCCAACTTACGGACTGTATTCCGTTTTTTTTTTATCTACCTGTTTTCTTTTGTTAATCCTTGGAGAGTTACCGGAATACGCGCGAGCTTGCAGTCTACGCCTGTTTCTCCATTTAAAAATAATCCATTCCAGCCTGACATCTTTACAAAAGCCATTTTCCATCTCCGTTTCTGGACTCCTTCCAGTAGTTGTATAACTGGATTCGGTCGATCGGAGTTTTCAATTTTTCATAATGCACGCTTAACATTTCGTGGATATGATATTTTTGATGATTTTCTGAATCATCCAACGAAAATTTGGACTCTTTCCAGTAGGTACGGCAAAAGTGAATCGAGCTTTTGATTTTTGAAAACGAAGCTATGCTAAATTTAATTGTTCAACGGATAAGGTCTCCAACCAAATAGATAAATGAGAATGAAAATATAAATTTCGACGAGAAGAATAAATCACACGTGTCGTAACGATAACCGAAAATAGATGTCATATACGAGTTGATTGTTCTGCGCTCGACCTTCGCGACGAAGGTCAAAATCAGTCGGAGGCTAAACAGTGTCGATTACATCCTCGGCAACTTTGAATTAACTCAATGTCAATGGATTGAACGAGCCTGTAATCTGCACGAGTGACGGGAGCAATCGTTGCAACCCCCCCTCAACAGCGGGCAAACTCAAAATAATCTTGTTTGCTTGCGCGGCGGCGCGTGTGTGCGCGGCTCCTTTCAACAAGTCTCTCAGTGTCTCGCTCTCTTGGCGTAAATCAGCCGGCTGATCCCCAACCGCGTCATCATTAACAGACCTTACAAATGCCCGCGAGGATGACTCGACGGCCGCTCGGCTCTTGCAGCATCCCGCGGGACGCCTATACGTACTAATCTGCCATTACTGCACACTCGAGCTCGCGAACGCCACCTCCACGGCTTTCCGTCTTTTTATGGCCAGCCATAAATTAAAGAGAAGGAGGAGCAAAGAAAAAAACACAAAGCCTCACGCTGAAACTTGCGCGGCAATCGTTGTAATTGGCCTCGAGTTCCCTTATACCCTTACAACCGATGCTCGACAGCCGTGTCGGATTAATTCCACCGGGCGAGGGCAGGGGGGGGGGCAGGGGGTTGGATAGAGGAAACGCGCGAATTAGGGAGGAAAGTTGGGCAGTTTGCGCGCGGCCGTCGAGCGAGATGCGCGCGCCCCGGGTAGGGGGTGAATTTTTCACGAGCCGCGCGCACAGGTGTCCTCCGGCCCCGCGAGACGTCGGATTTACGCGGCGGGGGCCGAAACGAGCATCGCTCTTTAATTTCGCAATCATTCCCGCCGGGCATCTTTCATCCCGGGCGTTTTCTATGAGCTCGGAGGCCGCCGCCCCGGGAGGTCTTCATTAAATTCACTTGCAGCAGCCTCTCCGCTGCGGAATCAATCTTCGCGCACTCGCGCGAGGAAAAAAGACTCCTCGAACGCGACTTTGAAACCGCCGGAGCTATTTAGCTCTAAGATATTGCCGGCTCAACGGCCGATGCTTTGCGCCCGTTTTTCCTCTCGACTCTGCCTGATTCTCAACGCACACCCGAATTTATTCGTACAATTTTTTTCCCACCCCCCCGTACCCTCGAAATCTTCCGATTAAACGATCGAATCGAGCCGGCTGCAAAAACAAGCCGAGAGAGCGAACAGGAGAAGTCAATTAAGGAGCTGTTCGATACGTATCGGTCGAGGGTCCAAGTACAGTGTTACCCCTGTCGGTTGATCAGCCCCGGGAGATGCGTTCGCGTGTGCATCCGCGGCGGTGGCGGCGACTGCAGCTCAAAATTCGACGGAGAAGCCGGACGCGGGCGAAAACAACGGGGAAGCCGATCGAGGGGGGCAGACCATATAACTCGAGAGCGATGTATTCGGCCCGGGCTTCCTCACCGTCGTCCGCGGGACGAAATAATCCACAAGGATTGTAATCTGCGCGAGCGCGATATTAAATTTAGTTAGCAGCGGCGGCGGCGGCAACTATAGAGAAGCAGCAGCAGCAGCAGGTACATACGCGCCGGCTTCCGCGTAGTCCGAGCGTTAACTTAAATGCCGCGGTTAAGCCCTCTAATTAATTACCCTGTGTTCCTCTCTCTCTCTCTCTCTCTCTCTCTCTCTCTCTCTCTCGCCTCCCCGCGCATTCTCTTCCTCCCGGCTGCTATCGTTAAACAGACAAAGTCGCCGCGACCAAGCCAACTTCCGCTTTTAAAGCATTACTCATGCCCCCCGCCGGATAATGCTTCATGATACACTCGCGCCCCTTGCTTACCTCATCGAATTTAACCCCCGCCCGCCCGCCCGCCCGATAAAGCCTCGTTCCCCAAACTCGCGGCCCGCCAAACTTCCCGTTTAATTTTGATGAATTTGCCCGCGCATGATTAGCGCGCTTGCGTTTCCGCCCGTTATCGATACATACATATACACACACCCGCTGGATTTTACAATGCTCCCCCTCTGCCTCTGACTCGAATGCTTTGAGCTCCGGGAGAAAAGAATTCTGTACCCGCTGTAACATATATGAATTCGACTGCAGCTTATCGTGCATGATTTTTAAACGCAAATGAGTGTATCTCCAACTCCATCGAGTATTTTCGGGAAAACCCCACGTTTTGCACACCAGCGTGTTTTCATTTCGGTGGCTCGTGCAACAAAATCTCTGGACGGAAAAAAGACTTGTCCGCCACAATCAGCCCCGACGAATGAAAGCACATTTCGTGGAAAATCCGAATTGTTGAGAAATTGATAACGTGGAGTGGGTTGGGAATTTGGAGATTGGTATACGGGTTTTTCCGATTCAAAATTATTCCAAGGTGAAAACAACGTATTTTCTTTTGTTTCCCTCAATTTTTTCCAAAAATCTCATATCGAGGTGGACATTTCATAACCCGTCCCGGCTCAAACTCGTGCTCATTTCAAAATATATGAGAGTTTGCAATTCGCTCTTTCGAATAAAATCAAAGTAAATATTTATGCTTCTGGCCAAAGTTATTTTCATTTGAAGTCGTGAACTTAAACATACATAACTAATGTGAGCCGTAGGGAGCTCACATATTTTCTGTCAAAATTGAACGAGCCTCAATGCTTCGAAAAAAAATCTAAGGAAAAAAACGTTAAAACGTTTGAATCCATTACCGGTGAAATAAACGCAGCAATCCGAACACATTGTCAAGCTATATCTGTTACAATACACTCACAAAAGTTTCTTGTTATTCCCAGAGGAATTGGGCCTCTGTCTGAATTTCTGCTACTTCCAAACAGAATCTCCTTGGGAGAAGACTCTTCTTCTCGAATCGACAATACATTATGATTGAAAGTAGTGGAATTCTGTATGAGGCATGATTCCTCTAGGAACAACAAGATACTTTTGTGAGTGTATATTTTGACCCTGCTAACCAGACTACTCCCTCCTTCTTTGGGAGATATGTGATTGTATTTTTGTTCACGGGTACACTCGGCTTCTTTTCGTACACGAGCCGTCGATTTATCAAATTTACGTTGGCCGTGAATCAAGACGAAATTTGGCTTGGCACGCTGTAGAACACCTTGCGGGATGTATGAAAACGCGGAGATCGGGTCGCGTGGGCGTTCGCCACATGTATAATTGAATGGGCAGCGGGCCGGTTGGCCGGGTCGTGTGTACAGCATGCGCATACACGCGGGCCGGCATCAAAATTTCAGCTGGTCGTATATATCGATGCTCAGGGCCGCGGCCGGCAAATGCGCGAGCGTTGTTCAAAGTGCTCTATGCAAAATGAATCGTTTTACAAAATTAATCGCGTTTCATAGCCCGCTTCATGCATCGAGTTATACTTAGCGAGGCCGCGCGTATCGCACGACAGAATAAAACTCGCGGTGAGGATTAATCCGCAAATGCCTCGGCCGCGATTCGATATGTCGTTCGACGAGCGGGTAGAGAGAGACAGGGGGGGGGGAGAAGGGAAAAAAACACCGCACCTCCTCTCTTCTCTCGGCGGAGAGTTTTCAATTGTACACATGGCCGATTGAGAGTCATTTGATTTTTGCCTCATCTCGCGCGCTGCGAGCGAGAGCTACGCCAATTAACAAACTTAATTACTCCGGATCAACGGGATTCAGTTATTTTCAATTTGAAACAGTACAGTAATCATCGCGTGTGCAGCTCGTTCGCCTTTGTACGCGTGCGGTAATTTTCTGCGCGGACAATTGATGCTGCATTCGCTGCTTCTATTTCTGCGCTGCCTTTCCTTTTTTACCCCTCTCTCTCTCCCTCTTCCTCTCCACTATCCGCTCACAACGGCCAATGTTGTTTCTTTTCAAATTAGCTGAATGGATAGGTACTTGATACCTGCAGTACTCATTCACTTTTATATCGAGGGTTTTTTCCTTTCCACCCATCATTTTGATCTTTCGATTTCATTTCCCCAAGTACTCATTACGAGTGGATGAAAAATTCTATCTCTCAAAGTTTGTTTTTACTCCGACAAAACGATGTAGCGACGAAATTATATTAGAATGAAGCTCGATTGTATTTCAGACCTAATCGACTCTTGCAAACAACAGTAGAACTTCAATATACAATGAACGCCCGTTTGTATTTTGAATTTCGTGACGTAGCTTTGAGAGGGAAAAGTAACAATTATTCATAAGAAGTATATACAACATTTGACTCCTCCACGTCGCGTAACTCGGGACGGTTGGTGTATATATATACATGAAGTTTTTATCGAGATGCCAAAACACGAGGGAAAATTAAATTGCGGGTCGGCCGAGGCTGTGGGGCATCGGACTTTCGTCGTAATTTCGCGAAACAAGCTGAACTTGTCATTGGGCGGGCGAGCCAAAAACAAGGGCGGGCGGGCGGAGCCCTGAGTGATAAGCGAGCGGCCGAGAAGTCGAATGACGCCTAGCCGAGCGGCTTGTTCAGCGAAAGTTTCATGCAAGTGCCAATGCTGTAACTATCGCGATAAAATTCGCGCCCTACGAGACTCTCGGACGCTTTAATCTCGGCGGCAAATCCAATTAAACTACTTGGCTCTCTTTGCTTTTGTCTACGGCGCGAAATCCCCCTAGTTTGCAAAGTTGGCCGCTCGCGCGAGACGCGTGTGTGCGCGAGGGAGTATCGGGACTAGTAGGGTGCGCGGGAAAAAATACGGAAACAAACGAGCGCCCGCGAAATATCGTTTGCGAAATAAACCCGATAAATTTTCGCGCACTCGTAAACATGGGCTGCTTGTTAGAAAACCAGACGGATGCATATATGTATATACGTCCCTCACAGCCAGTGCGGTGCAGTGTATCTATATGATACATGGCGAATGACTCGAGTGATTATACGCGTATATACAACATCTGCAGATAGGTTTCATAAATTTTGATGCATAATGAGTTTTCCAACTCGACCGTTTATTCCTCCGCACTTCTGAGCTCGGCATATAGTCGGAAATTTATTATATTCCTAGGAAACCGTCTTCAATTCTTGTACTTATAAACATCTAGACAATCCGGCAGACAACACATTGTCTCAAGAGAATCGTCGTGTTGGTTAGATTCTTTTGCGTCGAGAGTAATTTCTCTTGGGTCAACAGAAAATTCATTTTGCCTCAAAAAGTGGGTTATTCAATGCAAAAAAAGTAGTAGATGTTGCATCCTCAGCATCAGTATGGCTCGTTTAGCCAGCTCGTTTCGACCTAGGGTTCATTGGCAGCAGGCGAAATGTACTCATATAAGGGGTGACACACTGGAACAAGCGATAAACCAGGCCTGTCTCGTTATTGAGCAGAGTAACCGGACGAGCGTCATGTCCTTTCCACCGAGAAGAAAACTATATTGTGCAGCAAGGGAAATTCTTTATGCAGAAATGCAACTCAGTGGCTTCTCACTCCCGTACTCCCCTGCAATTTTACAAAATTTCACAAATTTCACAAAATTATAATTTTTTACAAAATCTTGAGCGAAATTTCATCGATTCATGACAACCAATAAATTACATTCCCAAGTGGTTTCACTCTACAGGCCAACATTTTTTATGTAAAAGAGAATATCATATCATCAGTTTTGTTAACTGAAGGTGGCTTCAACGAGTTGTTATAAAATGATAGAATGAATTGAAACTTTCACAGAGTGTTACTAGCACAACGAACTTTCATTTGCACCAAACAAAATCATGGGTCACCATCTTCGTCCCCATATGAGAGCCATATGAGTCCCCATAAGAAAACATTTTTTTACATAAGCTCTTATGGCGAGAATCGATTAATCCCTTCTCAACTGAATATAAAACTGTGGAAATTTGAAAAAATTCTAACCTTAAAAAATGCCTTCCAAGTTTGCACCTTCTCTAATTGGCTCCCGAGTTCACACCATCTCCGACTGGCTTCTGAGTTCGCACCTTTCTCTTCGGAGGCGCCGAATTGATCAATGTTATAAAAAAAATATTAAAAACCTCTTTAGATGGCATAATTTGGAGATACACGAGGCAATGGAATAGAAATACATGAGATAATTTAAAACGAATGAGCAGAAGTTCGGTTTCCATTTCTGGCCCAAGTTCACTTATACTTCTGAACTGAATTTGGAAGAAGCAAGAAACTTGCCATTCTTGAGTTTCCCAGCAGCTCTTGGTTAGCTGGCAAACGCGTATCATACATACAGACGTGAAAAACTGATAATACACTTTTTATATACCACTGCTCACGCATTAGCTATACGTCAGCTTCGAGGGCCCTTTTGCCACCTGTTCCCTGCCTTGCTTCCTTGTCTTTTTCGCCAATTTTCGCACAGTACAAGCTGGCAAAAAGTCATTTCTATGCGGGCGCATCGTGGATTTACCGAGCGAACCGACTCAATCATCTCAAGATCCAAAGTTCTTTCGGATTCGCGCAGGGCTTTGACGTCGCGACAACGCGAAACTCATTAATTCTAGACCGACACCAATAATCCACGTGAAGATGAAAGAGTTTTCACACGCTCCTTTTTTTTCTGTTTCTTTTTGTTTTTTGTTTTTTTTCAAAAAGCCTGCGTTCGCACCCCGGAGCTTTTCTGGGCTGTGCGCTTTCGTCCTTTGGCTCGCTCGCGCAATCTAAGCATAATGCGATTCATCAGCTGAACCTTTTCAAAGCCGGGCACTAGTTTTTTTTTCTGCTTGCACTTTTGAAAGAATCCATCTAGAGGAACGTAAAGCACTCATTTTTGCTTATCTAAGAGACATTCATGGAAGCATGCAAAAACATTTCAACGTCCCACACAGCGACGTGTATACTCATTAACTCTACTTTGAAATAATATTTTGTATGGCATTCAACTAAAGAAAAGAGTCATTGGAACGATCAGATTTTTACATAAGCTGCGTTTCATTTTTATACGCTTTTATTCCGAACTTTCACTGGATTTACTCTCCACGTGTCGGGAAGGGTCGAACTTTGCAATCATATTCTAATCTAGTTTTCGATAACTAGATTAAATTTTGCATATATCTCACCTCTTTGTTATAAAAAAATTATTCCAGAATAGAGTGTTACTTTATTTGTAAGTGGGAACTTGTTGCTATATTGATTCGCCCGCGTGACAATTCTCGCTAAAATTATCTTTGGTGAATTCGTTATTTTTTTGACTCGAGCAAAAAAGATCGAATTTCGAAGAACATCTTCATGTTGTGCTTTTGAGAATCATTAATATATTTAATCACTCGGGTAATATATTTGGTCGCTCCTGGACGTTTCTTTGCAACAGCGTGTACCAATAAAACTCATACTTCAATGGTAATGTGAATTCGTAATAAAATAACTTTTATTGTTCCAATTGATCTTTTCAAACTGAAATCTATCAAACAAATTGAATGAAATTTTGAAATCCCGCGTCATCAATTTATCATTCGAGGCAAACATATTTTTCATCGATTTGTAACAAAAAATTGACCATTAACCTTTAGTTTTCGACACTCGTGATGATTACCACCCCCACTTCGCTCGGGCGGCAAATCTCACCCATGCCTACTATTTCAGCGATAAAATTATTTCATGAAAGTGATGTATTTTCGAAGGATACAATCGAATGGAAGCTAAAGTGAATCGAACAATCTCACTTGTCAATACTAAATGCAGTAGTTCATTAAGTCTTCGTTTCAAACTCATCCGAACTGCAAAGGCTACGACGCTTCTGATTCACCAGGGTAAAAATAAAAACGTTCCCACGCGCGTCACAGAATTAACGAAAACGCAGAAGGGAATGAAAATACGGGAGGCTGCGTAATAACTCGCAATAAAAATAAATCTTGATAAGCAGAGATAAATCCGCGAAACGCGTTAAACCCGCGGCCGAAGAGTCGGATCCAGGGGGGAAGACGGCGCGCACGCGTTGTTTAATACTTTTGCCGCGCCACAGAAGCGAGAATGAAAATTCAGCAGGCACAGAAAAATCAGTCTTTTTACTTTGCGAGTGAAAAGCTCGGCGCCGGCGGCGGCGGAATGAAAAATACGCGGCCGGGCGACTGCGTGCAACGGGGAGGGGTTTGAGCTCGGTGCATTACACGGGACGCGTTCGGCATCGGGAAAAGCCAGCCTTATCATTCACTAAGACGCGAACGTGTCCGAGGGGGTGGCACGACTGCCGGCGCTGTGTACCTACCCTGAGAGAGAAACAGAGAAACAGAGAGTGAGAGAGAGAGAGAGAGTAGGTGATAAAGTGCGCGATGCATGACGAGCATGAAAATGAAGAAGAGAGCCCCGAGTCGTGTGTGCGCAGCTATAATACACACCCATCCCGTTCACAGATGTGTGTGCGCGACCGCAGCCTAATGACAATGTCCCATAATTTCCAAGCGCGCGTCGACACGGAAAAATCTCGACGAATTGTATTGTTTTATTATTTTATATTCCGCTCGTTGCTCTCGTATCTGTTTGTATGTACCCAGTAGCTGTTTTGCTCGGCAAAAATCAATGGGAAAGGCTATATCTTTGAGTGCCGATCCAGTGAAATATGGAAAGAAAAAAATTTCCAAGTCTTTTATTTATTTCGTGTTTTTAGAGTAATGTAAGCAGCTTAATGGGCCGAAACGGAATGTCACCGGAAGGGTCAACATATGGAGTTGAGAATTGATTTCTCTCCATATTCCACTGGATTGGCTCTCAAAGATGCGTCTCATGGTTTTTGAACAATGGAGGGTGTTCCAAACAATATACCTTGTTTCACGGTGCTCCGATAACAAACAGCTGCATGACTCGATCCTTTTGCCACTTGCACGCATATAGGTTATATAACAGTGAGCTCGTCAACTTCGACGAGACTATTTTTCAACCAATTAGATCCCTTACTTTTTCTGCCACCGGATATATTTATGTTTTTCACAAAGACAAATTGAAGAACCGGCGGGGCTTCCAAGGCAATGGCGTAACATTTCCATCCTATCGTACTTATTTTTCAATTTTCCGCTTTTCGATTGTATTCATTCCATTTGAACATTACATTGCAACGTGTCGATTTCGTATGACTGCAGCGGAGACTATTATTCCGGCCGCGATCGAGAGTTTGTTATAACAGTTCATGCGTCCAACGGCCTTTCGATGTATATATATACATCTACGCATGTCCGGGTATGTTTACACGAGGCCGCGCATATACAGCCACCAATAAATATCGAGCAGCAATCATCGAAATTCGAGTTCAAATAAAACAGGAGTAATTGCGCGACTGGCGATCCTTCGACCAGCTGTACGGCAGCACACACGCGATGCCGCTCGTTATATACCTCTTTCCCCGGATATAGAATTTCACTGGACGCGCCGGCCCAGCCCCGACAAACTTTGATGTTTGTAGCGTTTTGATCATCAGGCTTAGGTCGACTGGCGCCGCTGCTGCAGCTAGTTCTGATGCACTGGCGGATTCCATTCAGCTCGCCAGCCCGACCAGAGGATGTAATGCACGCCGGCGGAGAGACACAGCGACAAAAAGTTAAGCCTCTGCAGAGGGGCTTATATGGGCGAGTTTGCATCGCCTGGCTCGTGACGTGTGGATCGAACATTTCCCCCCCCCCTACTCCGCGTTGACATTAAATATGCTTGTAATTGAAGTCGAATGGAGAGTTTATTTTTCGCATTGAAATATCCCAACCCCACGCCTGAGTCGAAGGAATATTCGTATGAATAAAATATTGCGTGCGGGGAAAAATGAGAAAAATTCGGGGCGATATATATGGTTTACGACGGAAAATAAAATTGTTGGAATAATCGTTTTTAGATATTTCCAATTGAATTCGGAAATCGGACGTTGGTGTTCCCTGAGAAGTAACATTAAAATAATATCATGATTGATGAATAAAATTTCAAGCACGGACATATTTTTCGACCCACGTACTTCGCGGAAACAGATTCACATCGCATACAGCATTGATAACAAATGTGCTCTTACTTAATACTGGGCTGGGGAAAGTCAACCAAATTACCCAACGAGATGATCAAGATTATTTTGCCGCGGGAACGTCGAAAGTGTTGATGAACGTTGATCAGACTGGCACATCGGCAGCCGTGTAAGCTCCCAATTAGCCAAAGAGACTGGGCTCTGGGTGCATTAGCCGGGGCAAAGTGGGATCAGCTGGTGGAGCTGGAATCAACGCAGCTGCAGCGGCAGCCAATCCCTCGGGATGTCGGGGCCGGTAATGCAATTGGCGGGTGCGCGCGCGCGAGTCGTTGACCAGCGAGCCGGTGGTCAGCTGCTTATGCAATATTTAACGCGTGATTCTTAGCGGGTGTCCCCTTTGCAGCGGTCGCGTTAATTCGGCGGATGCGCGCCAGCGAAAATCGAGGAGCCCCGGAGCCTCGAAAACTGCCAGTCAAGCGGAATGTGTGTGTATCAGCTGTCTCTGCTGCGTATGCGTTACGCCTCGTCGTTCGAATGTCTCGTTGCCGACGATCGATCGGCGGGAATATATAGGACATTGCGAGAATGGACCAGAGGAGGAACTATACGCATACGGGGCGAGCCTGGTCGAATTTTGATATTTTGCATTGTGCGCGCGAGGGGCGACCCCTCTGGAGAAGAATGGCCCGCTCGCGCGCACGATATTGGCTCTCGGGTATGGCCCATGGAGCGGAGCAACGGAGATTTCTCAAGCTCGGCCCGAACGGTTCGGTAATAGATAGTCCACACTTTGTCCTCGGGGAAATAGTCCTGTGGCATATACTATCTAAATACACAAAGCCACTCCACCACAAGGGTTACTCTGTGTGGATGCGGGTCCGAGGCGGAGCCAGAGACATAGAGAGGGAGAGAGACGGAACAAACTTGGAGTGGGAGCAGCGACGGTTTAAGGTGAGCTCAGGGCGAACTAGCGCGAAACATCGATGAGCTGCAACGGGACACGTACGATACAGCGTGTAAAGCTTGCTATTACCACCCACTACTTCTCCCCACCCGCCACTAGACTTTACAGCCTGACCGAGTTGTTTGACGGTTCAAGCAAGTTTGACCCGAGCCCCGCGTATACATATACACTGAGAAAAAAAGTCAGTTGAAACAACGGTCATTCGCCAATAAATACGAGCAATCATATTTTTCCTTTAATTCAATGGACGTGGCAGTTAACTTGACGATCATAAAGTGTTGATACAACCATTGAACGTATATTCAAGCTGAGAGGAAAAATGTTGACAAACCGTCCTAGTTTCCCGTCACTTGCGAGAAAGACGGGAAACCCTGGCGGCTAATAGGAGAACTGACTCGGAGACATTGTTCAACTTCGGGTGACCGATCGAAAGAAAATTACGCCCATTTATTCTTTTTTTTTAATTATCAAGTCAAATGTTAATTCAGACATATATTTTGTTGAATCAATTATATGGTTACGTCAGATATTACATTAACTTTGATATATTTGATAAGTTAACACAAATACTTATTGTTCCAACGAATACGTCGATCGTTCCAACGAATACGTTGATCGTTCCAACGAATACGTTGTCATTTTAACCAAAAAAATCAATTGTTACAATTGATTCTCACCTATTCAATCAATGTAACTCGCTTCAGTCAATTCAACATACATAAATACTTTGAATTAACTAAATACTCATTAGTCCAACTGATACTTTTTTGTTTCAATATCATTTTCTGTTAAATCAATGGCACCGCGGCAGTTGCTCGTATTCATTGGCAGTGGTAGTTGTTTTGACTGACTTTTTTTCTCAGTGTACCGCATATATATGTATACTTGTACAGCTGTCGTTTGAGAGCCACTCGCGGCGAAAGTTGTATGTGCATTCGTCAATGCGAAACAACGCGTCGAAGTTACAATGTCCGCTGGGGCTGCGTGCCGCCGCCGCCTCGCGGTATATGAATAATAAATACTTAAACGCTGCGATTACACTGTATAACACAAACGTTCGGCGCGCGTGCATTAGTCCGGTGCCGCGAGTGCCAGACGTATATATGGCAAAGTGCGTAACCCCGGGTTACATCGGCATCTATATATGGCGCAGTCGCGAGTACGCAAAGGGGGAGGCTCGAGCTTCGATCCTCGCGTATATATATATAATACGTCCCTCGGTACAATTACACAAATGCAAGTGGCCCCGCGTGTAGTAGTACGTATGACGAGCGTCTTATGCCGACCGCGTTTCGTATACAATAGTAGCGAGGGACAAAGTGGATCACCCGGTGGCCTCTCAACGCGCCAGATTATATACGCGTGTTCGCTTGGGGGGAACAACGCGTTTCCATATACGCACCAACTCGGGCAGCTTGGCAGCGGAATCCCCAGAATATATATATATATGCGCACAGCTGAGCATCCTCGAGCTTTTCCTGCGCCTGGCTATATGTGAATGATACCTCCGCGGTGCCGAACCATGTCTCTGTGCGTTGGTGGAGTGCGCGTTTGCTCGTTGTCCCAATTACTCGTGTTGCGACCCTCGAACGCGGGAAAAACACTGTTGTGCGATGGGGCTGGTATTATATCAACAAATTAGGGCATAGTGCCTATTGTTTTTTGCACTGTTCAATTCACTTTCAAAACAACCCTGTCTTCGTGATCAAAGAGCCATAGTTTCATGGCATGTGTGAATTAACGATAGAATCTGTTCAAATATACGCTTTTCACGTATATCTGAATTTGTGAGATCCAAAAGATGCTTGAGGCATAGTTATTTGATCAGTCGAGTATAGTTTAATGCCACGCAATTGAGCGTCTAGCGTAAGTTATACTTAAGAATCATTCGTAAACCAACTCAATGTGGCCTCTGCTGTGCTATTTGAATATTACTTTCGATTCTGACCATATTTTTCAAATTCACACTTGACGATGGAGATGGCGTATGCTGAGTCGGGGAAAAGTCGATTATTCTATTTGTAAATTCAAATTTATTCCGTTACGGTAGAAAATTGGTTCCAATTCGTTGTTTCGTAGAAGAACTATTTGATGGTGGAAATATATTCATAAAATTCCATGCTCATAGACTCTTACCCAACATTTCCCTATGATATCGAGTATGTGTTTGAACAGAACCGTATACCTTTTGATGTAAGAAGCAGACATCGTGATTAAATGAATCAAGATACATCTAAATCAATATTTAGATTGAAGAATCTCAATTGATCTTGCATGAATTCCCTAATGGCTATATCAAAGTAATCTGTGCATCGAATCAAAGGGGAGGTCTGGAAGAGGCGAAGACCCAACCGTCTGCCCGTGAACCAGTGACATATATTTTGTTTGCATCGCTAATGCTGAAAAAACAACTCTGACAAAGACTACAAAGTTTATTCTGCGGAAGCTTTGAAGTGGATCGTTCTATCGATACTGACTTCATGAAATCCAAACAAATGAAAAAGTTCAAACTCTGCGAAAATACGCTAGTCTTTTCAGTGCGCGAAGGGAAATGGAAAGGGCAGATAATTAAACGTTATGTTACGACAATTAGTAATATTTTCCATTTACAGTTTTTTCGCCGCATTGTCGTCTAACCTAATGCAGAAATTATAGATTCTGTACGCAGACACTACGAGTATTCGCCCCAGCCAATTTGATATTGGCCACTTCTGCCAGAAATAATTTGAACAATGATTGATCTATTTTAAATACTGCTTCACATCGTGAGTGAGAAACCTCCATCATCATTGACGACTTGATTCATATCACACTATCCAGTTACAATTTTCTAATTGCAACGAAACACTGCAGGCGGTGTATGATATCAGCTCGCGAGGAGATCCACCGCCCGACCTACCAGCCAGGATCATAGAGTTCCGAGTTGTTACGATGGAATGTTTCTCGAGTTTCGAACTAGGGGGAAAAATTGATGAAGCTATCTCCGTAATAGTACTCCATAGAATCATCAATGTTCTTTAGAATTTCGTAGCCTTCTAACGGGCCCTGCTTATTCGTTAATGGAATTGGAAGCCTACGGAAAACACAATATTTTGAAAGAAAAATTACCAAATGACTATTACTGACTATTTATAGGCAATCTCAGTTAGTATAGCTATGATAAATTTCTTTGATTCACTTGGGAACCCAAATGTAATTGAATACCATTCCATGAAGATATTTTTCAAGTTTGTATCCAGCTGCTAAAATAAACAAGAAAGAAGTTACCATAATTTTTTATCTTTGGAATCGATAGCAGATGCTAAAATGATTAGGTAATATTTTTTCAATTTTTTATTTACTTAAAATTTAAGGGTATATAGATTGATGATAATTGATTGAAAAAATTGACGTCGCTTCCAGGGAATTTCGATTACCCACCCTAGGGATAGGGGTTGGAGGAGGATGGGTATTACACTCCATACTCGTATCCTGGAAATTTTTCATCTCCTGGAGGTGGGGGAGGGGGGGGGGGGTTCAGAAGGATGAAAAGAGAAAACAGGAAATACAAATTTCCCAATTGATTTAATCGCTCTAATCATTGTTCCTTTCTGATTTTTGGGAAATTAAAGTTCCCCCCGCAAGAAAGGCACAGTTGTGCAACTGTAATCAACAACTATTCAGTTGAAGTTTCCCGAAACGTCGCGATCTCTCTTTCAAAACGTTCACTTTATGCAACTTGACTGCTGATGAACGACTTCGAAGTCAACGTCGAGCATAATTCTTGTCAAATGGAGAAACAAAAAAACAAAGAGGGGACGTGATATATAGGGTGGTGGCGCGTGCGTGCACGGCTGGATCGATGCCACACGCGTATATATATGTATATAAGTTGCAAGCCAAATCTAAACGGTGAATGCTTAATAAAGTCGGGAGCTTGTCGAGTAAGAGGATTATAATGTGCGTGTGGTGAGTTGGTGACCCGGCAGAGTGAGACCAAAGCGGGCTTTACCGGCTTCAATGCCCCAGCCCCATACGCATTTGATTGTGTATGCCGCGCGAGCCCGGCCGAGGTGAGCGTTACAAGGGACGACGGTAATTCGCAGTAAGCTCGCGACCACATGTTTCGCCAATGTAAAGTGCGCGACGAGAGTACCCAAAGACACAGGGACACGCCCGACCGAAATGCCCCGGACAGACACTGAATCAGCTAAATTATGTGTCGCGCCGGCTTTTACTCTCGGCCTCCGAAACGTCACGTATATACCTTCGACTAATTCACATTTTGCACGAATACCAACTAGTGATTTTTCCCTTTCCCCCAAACAAACTTGTTCGCGTTAGTTTTGATACATAAACTCGAGAGGGCTCGGATTACGTGACGAATCATCATTCACTCGGATTATTATCAATCATAATTTATAGGGTATGGATTTTATGTGTTATCATGTTTGGCTAATACTCGTTGCATCAACGACGATGAAAAGCAGTATTGATTGATTCTCTACACGTGAACTAGTTGAATTCCATTTTTTAATACGATTAATTTGAAATTCTCTTCGTATCTACAAACTACGCATACAAATATGCACTCTTTAAGTTTAAAATAGTAGAAATGAATAACTGATGGGAATTAGTAAAATTTTGACTATTATTCATCATTTATGCAATTATTACAAATAAGTGGAAGAATTTTATATTTCTAAATTTAGATGACAATAATTTAGTATGAACTTTGTTCAACAATAGAAAATTGGGCACAACCTCTGGATCATCAATTACGAAGAAATTTCTTGAGATGATTCTTGTTCACCCTTTGAAGAATGATTTCGAAGCCATACAATTTTCAAATGCATCTACAGTATAAATAAACAGGAGCTCATAAATGTAGGTGAATGTAAATGAATGAAATCATCAACGCGAACCAAAAAAAAAACACAGAATTCCACAATAACTATAGTATCCCAAAAATTGTGCGCGATGCTGTTACCAGAATATTTATCCGAGACAGACGATTTTATTATTACAAGGAGGTATATATATGGTATCGCGACCCCATAGATAATGATTCACGAATATCCCCTGTACACTCGAGCTATATACGGGCAGCCGCAAATCTCACAGAGTTTCATGTGGTCGATCCAAAGGGCTGATCCACTCTACTCGTCAGCGCGGAAGCTCTTCGACGATGATTATCGAGATGTTTTCTCATTATTTTTAAAAGCTGATGACATACAGTGCGGGGAGGGGGCTGCCGACAAACAGGCTGTGGCCCTGCATGCGGGAAGCGGCATTATTGACGGAACAAAGAGGGCCATCGATTGCCCGAGCAGCTCGGCCTCACTTCAATCTTCTCGCCCGAGCGTCGTACGTCTTGCCAGCGCGTGCGAGAGCCGATTTCTTTTTTTCTTTTTCCGCAACGACTGTCCTCGCACCCCACCATATATATATACGGGAGGAAGCTTTCCGCGTCGACGGGCAGCGTTTGCTCTCAGCCTGATCAGCCGGCTCTCGTATATACGTACACGTATCAATGAGTACATTGAATCACGAGACGACGGCTCGGGGGAGAATTAAGGAAGGAATTAAGATTCGCCGGGTGGCGCGGAAACTCGCCTGGGGTAAAAATTCTCGGTGTGAATCAGGCCGGTTGTCACGTGCCTTTCAACTCGGCTCTCGCGAACACGCGAGCCAGCTCCAGTCCGCCCGCGCGGGCGGCTGATAATCTCGAGATTTCACCGCGCGGAATACAAATGAATCTATCGCGCGGCGCCCACTCGCTTACGTCCCCTTTTCGCCACTCTCGGGGGACTTTATTCGATTGCTCGCTCGCGGCCCTCCTGTCACGAGTTTATAACCCGCCAGCGGAAAATTAAGTCACCCCCGAGGAGCCAAAAGAGATCGATACAATGTGTATATACCTTCTCTCTCTCTCTCTCTTACTATTCTCGTCTTAACCTTTCGACCACTTTTTTTTTTCTTCCACCCGAGCCATGTCGCGCGCGCGATCCGCATTTCTTCTTCTCCCGACTATCGTTTGGACGCAACTACATGACAGAAACACAACTGTGCAGTGGCGTACTCTCCAGCTGGTTAGCGCACGCGGCGAACGCGTGAAAAGTTTAAGGGGACCGCGCGTGTGTATCGCATGAGCAATTTCGCACATTAAATACCTCGTCAGATGAAGGCTGGCGGAACCCTCGCGCGAGTCCCGACAAGCTGTCCTAATGAGAGATGCTCGTTTCGGGATCTCGAGGGGTGCGACGGCAGCGGCGGCGGCGCTGATCAGACAAAAGGCATTTGGCTCGATTCTTCCAGAGCCGGGCCGGCGGTATCCGGAGCTCGTGTTCATTTACTCATGGCTGATCTCCCTGCAGAGGCGCGACTGCCGACGAGCAGCAGGATCGGTTTAGCCTGCGAGGAACAGAGGCATTGTAGAGGCTCAAAGGATTTCTTCGGCCGGCCCCTTCGACGCGCAAAGACGGAGGGAGACGCGAGCTTGTCTCCCTCCTTTATTAAATTTCTAATAACGGAAATAATTGTTATCGAGATGCAGTGCCTCGCGCGTCTCGCCGGGCCACGACGAGCCGAGTGTGGCAAATAGCTCAAGCAGAGAGAGGCGAGGAATCCGCTTTCCGGCGCATAGGCCGAGACACCAGCTCGCCTCTCGTCTCGCGCCCCTGAAATAACTCGCCAGATTATTGGGGCAGGCTGCGCGACGACAGCCACCGCTCAAATTTAATATTGCCCCCCTCCTTCCTACCGCTCGGATCGCGCTTAGTCTTTTCTCGCCAAATCCAAGTGCCGAGAGGGGGACGACCTCGAAAAATAAAAAATCACCGAGTGATTTCCAGTTTCCCTGCTCAAAGTGCGACTCGAACGATTTCCGGCCACGCCATCTCTACGCGGATATGCTCCGTGAAAGATATACTCTTGGCGTAGTCGCGTCCGCGAGATCCTACGATAACTGATCTCGATCTACCGTTTGGTGAGTGGCGATGAACAGGCAGAATTAATGAGGAACGGAAGAGGTCGGGGCCATTTTAAGCCCGCGTATAATTTTAGCGCCCAAGATTTTCCATCGCGGATGGAATCTCCCTGATCCGAAGATTTGCTCGTTTATTTTTTTGGCAAGCATTCAAGACGGGCGCCGCGCGATTCGCTCGATTGAGCTCTCTTTGATTCTCAAATATTTGACATCGACAGGCTCACGCGTTGGACGTGGTTGATACACACTCGTTCCACCCCAGTGACCATTGACTGCCGTTCAAACCACATATCCAAAATGTCCAAGATACTCATTTTTCAATACTCCGCGGTACTAAAGTCAATGGCATTCAACGTTTTCATCTCATATAAGCACGAACTTATCAAGTTTTGATGAAACCTTCTAGTTTAACCCGAGAAGTAGCTTTTGGCTAGTGTTGGTGAAACTAAACTTATCAATCCTCAAATGCGCAATAGGTTTGACGAATTTTTCACAACACCTAGTTTTTTCATGTAAAATGCATAAAGAATCGAAAAATAATTAGGTCTTATTTTTTTATTTTTATTTAATGTTATTTTTCTAAAAGATATGACCGCTGAAAGATTCGGCGTTTTCGGTAGATATAGATATACTTCAAATGCAAATGACGTCATATCGTTACTAACGACACGAATTTCATCTCCTCATATTAGCTCGAATTTTGATTTGATCGAAAAACAAAAAAATACGACCTAATTAATTTTGCAAGTTCTTTCGATTTCTACGATAAAAAAAATAGCGTATTCTTCCCAATACCCCATGTGGTACTATCTCTAGCAGTACCGGAGTGACAAATCCCTCGCACCAGGTGGTCCCGATACAAAATCTAGAAACAATTCAATTTATTCAAGGTATTTCACGGGTGTCCGTCGAAGAGTCAATTCGAATCTCGTTCACGAATGGACGGCCCACTGCGAAGTCGAAAGATCGAAGGGCGTAATTTTGGACTATCAAGTCGAGAGCAAAGTTCGATCCGAATACAAAGTTGGGTCTATCGGGTGCGGGGGTGGGGGCGAGGAGCGCCGCAAGGGTTACTGCAGGCATGTGCAGCGAGATACAGACGGGCCCGAGATCAGGGCAAACACAGGTTGCGGCGTGCCATTAACGACTCCGAGAGGGAATCCGTGTTGGCTCATTCTAATCAAGCTACGTTGCAGCTTTCGCGGCGGAGAGGAGGCAGCTGCTCGCGCCGGCAGGACCCAATCAATCGGCCGACGCTTCTGAGCCCCATTACTTAATGGCCCGTTCTCCGCTTTGTACGTTGGATGGCACTTTTGGCGAAAACCGAGTGGCAGCGACGATATGCCCAAAGCGACCTGACCGCGAAAATATTTCCTCTAATTTTCCTGAAACGCCTGTCGGCCGTTAAAACACCCGTCGGAAAAACCGTTTCTTTTATTTGTCAAAACGCTCGCCGTTCGCACGGTGTGTGTGTGTGTGTGTGTATGTGTGTGTGTGTATGTGTGTGTGTGATTTTTTTCTCTCAGCGCCTCTTTCGATCGTGAATAGCAAGCGTAAATATTATTGTGCCATATTGGCTGTCAAGGGAGAAAAGACTTTCAGAACAGGCGCACAACTCCTGTTTATGAATAAAATTTCCGTGTATCAATTAACAGTGAGAAATAATATTCTGTGTATTTTATGAATGATCGACATGTCGAAGAACGGCTAATTAAGTCTTGAGCAAAGACACCAAACTCTGACGAGAAAATACAACGCAATTAAAAAGTGCATTTACTCCTGGCGAGAAAAGCAACGTCGAGGAGACTTGATTCAAAACGCGGGTCAGGCAGAAAAAAAGGAGGACGATCCAATTAAAAAGTACATCGATGGCGTCCGTCGATATTTCTCGCGCGTGCAACGTCACAATTCCAGGCCGAGCCCATCGTCGGAACAAAGCTCGACAATCGCTGTATAGAGCATCGGACCCTTTAGCAGAAAAATCGACGCATGGGGGGGGGGGGGGAATTTCGTCTCGCTCGCCAACTACTGTCGTCGGTGCGAAGTGCGAAGCTGTAACGCGCCGCACGAGTCGATATATATCGGCGGACGAGAACAGAGGAAAACGGGTATATAGTGGGGTGTCGGAGGTGAAAGTAAAAGCGACAGAGCCGGTCTGCGGGTTCGTTAATTTAAAAGCTCATGGTTGGCCTCGTGGCGGCGACGGCGGCGTGACTGAAAAGCACAAGCTCGGCCTCCTCCTCGACTTCTCCGAATTCGATCCGCGCGGATTTCAACGCGGCATATAGAGCCCCCCCCCCCCCCCCGCGGCAAATAGCAACGGGCCGGCGGCTCTCCCTTTGATTAAACGTAAATTGGGCGGCCAACGCGATTACTGCTTTTCTCGCTCTTCAATCCCTCGCAACCAACCCCCCCACCTTTCAATCGTCTCGGAATTTCAGTACTTGCTCCCGGTATAAGTATCGTCGTGCGCGCTCGAGGTGGCGCCGCGCCGCGAATCCCCGCGCACTTTATACATTAGGTATCGGTATACGAGAGAAGCGGTGAAGGGGCCGCGATAAAACGGGGGGGGGGGTTTAAATAGCAGCCCGCGCATCATCGAGTCTCTGATAGGTATGCCAACTGCAATCTCGCTATCTCTCTCCGGATTATATTGTCACTGTTAGTTCATGCCAAACTGTGTTTTCTTACAATTGTCTTGAAATGTTAGCCACTCATTCATATCAATTTTTACACCAGCTCTCAAAATTTGAGCGAGCTCAGCCGTGCCAATCATGAAATATTGAATGTCAAATTTTCACTTTTTAACACGTGAAGTCCTATACCGAGTCTCTCAGGGGATGCTCAAAAAGACGTTTCCATCGATATCTCGAAAATGCTTCTTTAAATGTTGACAAAAAAACAGTATGTTATAGAGGACATAGTAACGAAAACTTCCCTCGCTTAGTGTAGCATGTTAAACCGTACCGTTTCTGAGTTATTTTAATGCAAAGTTGATGATTTCACGTCGCGAACGCGTGAGCGCAGCGAGAGCAAGTGAGACAGAGCATGGGCGAGCTGGCATGGCATGAACTACCTTAAAGCGTCGAAACACTTTTCGCTCGCCGTCTCTCGCGTTCGCTGCGTCGATGATTCCGAGAAAGCCCGTAAAAGTTGCATCGCGGGGCTTTGTAGATTTGTATGTGTGCGTAATTGTGCTACGCGTTTCCGCCGCTCCCGCCGAGCGAGACGCCACTTGCGGACGATCAACATCAACCGCCTCGCAATCGAGACCATACATATACATATAGTCGAGTCACACACACGAACAAGCGCGACTGTTTACCTCCGGCGGCGCGACGTCGTCCCGAGAAAATATTATACCATCAACAAATAAGCCAGCCGGTTGAGCGCGCGCAGTTGGGCTTGCGGAACCGAGCCGCGAAGAGTCACGGATACCAAGTGTTGTTCGTCGCAGCGCGCCCGACAAGTGCTGCTACTAGTTGGTTTTTTATAGTTGGAGAAATTTTCATTGGCTATCCCACCCAGGTGCCGACTGTTGCTAAGCGACCTCCAGTGTCATTTCAGGACTGACCGCGTCACAGTACATTTTAGTGCGCATACTTGAATATAGTGCCAGTGCTCGCCTCCACGTCTTGTCAATGCCGGCCGAGTGCAGCGTTTGGTCGCGCCATGCAAAAGTGTGCTTGTCAACTCGCGAGAAACGCTCGCCCGCGAGGCAGAAGAGAACCATGTCCGTCCAGGCCATACACAGATCCAGCCACAGCGTCACGAAGCTGCGCCCGGCGCACGGCAAGTGTGGCCTCGTCAACCAGGTACACACACGCGACGGCCTCTCCAGCCAATAGACATATACAGGGGGAGTAACGAGCGTTCTTCCCCTCAGTACAACTTTGCAGCTCGCCCGTACAGATATATACACATTCGAAAATAAATCGAGAACGACGTGGCGTCGCGCGCGAGACAACTACGGCGCTCTGCTGAAGCGAGTTCGAGAGAAATTCGACTTGCCTCGCGCGCCCGCGCTTTCCGCGAACCCAATGGCCGCGCTCGATTCTACCGGGAAACGTGAGCGTTTTAGGGTCAATCGAATCAAGCCCAACACTGCGTCGTCTCTCATTGTTTTCTTCGTTTTCGTTCGAACGCGACGGGATAGAAAAATTTATCGAATTCGTATCGCGCGCAGTTTTGGGGCACGGTTTCTTTCTTTTTCTTTGTCCTTGGTTACTTATTTACCTTCTCACGGCCGTGTTATCGAGAATACCCGTATCCGTCGCGCGCGTAATCCACGGCGATTTGGAACTGAGAGCACGAGTGAATTTGCGTGGGGAGCGTTTTCATTTTTTTACCATTCGCACATTCTTCTCTTTCACCCTCGTACACGCAAACTGAAACCAAATTTTTCGCTCGCCACGACAGATTCGAAAAGTTCGTCCTAGTCCGCAGCGCTACAACTCTCTCTATCCAGACAATACAGGTGAAAGAAAAGCAGGATGGGTCAAAATTTCTACCGGTTGTTTGTGGTATTTCGCTGCGGAGAGCCGCCGCTGGACGAGGAAAAAGTTGCGTCTAACGAAAGCGTCGTACTTACAAGTGCAATAAAAAATAAATCAGATAAGAGAGGCAGGGTAGAAGTGGAGCCGGAGTCTAGGGAAAATTGATAAATTCCCGGCGTGACGTCGAGGGCCAACGTGCAGCCAAGTGCAGTGGATGCAGTTGCGAGAGCGCGGCGCAAAAGAGAGAGACGGAGCTAAAGTGAAGGAGAAGACGGCGCGGCGGCGGCTTATATACCCGGGGGAAACGATACAGCCCTCGGCCCGGCCGAGCTTTGTTATTGCCGGGAAATTGGAAAGTTTTCACCGTTATCGACGCGCCAACCGCCAGCAGCTTTTCTCTCTTTCTCTCTCTCCGCCTGCAGCCCCCGCTTCCCCAGCTGCCCGTGCATCTCGCGCGAAATATCATTTCACGGCCGTGATATTCCTCCGAGAGCCGGCGATATTTACGGGCGCTATCGAGACCGAGTAATTCGCGTTTTTTTTCCCTCTTCTTTGCCCCCCGGCTGACCCTCGCGCGCGCGCGCACCTGCCGCATTGATTTGGTACATCGGCTGAGGCGCCGTTTATCATCGACATCGCCGAGCGACAAGCCGCCGACGAGAGGCCGGTCCCACCGGAAATTAAATACTGCCCCCCCAAGGCACGCGATACGCGCTACACCCGACTGTGTATATCCCCCCCTGCCCCCATCTCTCTCTACACGTATACTCTTTCCGCGTCGATTCGCTTTTATCGAGATTTTTTGTCGCGGCCCGATCTCATTTTCAATTAGCAACTGTGTCGCCGCCGCGACAGGAGCGCCTAGAGCTGCTTGGCTCTGTGATTGAATCGTTCACGCGATTTCGATCGCTCTTGTACACACCTCGGTAACATTGTTCGACGTCGCTTGTATATACCGATGGATTTCCAAGTTTATTGCTATTCCAGCAGTTTCCGTGTGCTCTCTCGCTTCGGATTCGTCGCGCCGAGCGCTTCATATAAAATTTCCCGATTGTTGAATCACCGACGACGAGTATTGAATAAACAGCGATCTCGGAAGTTGAGCCGCGTCCGTTTGGCTCGATCCGAATGATCCCCTCTTTCTACTCGGCGATACCTGTAGAGGAGGGATGAATAAAATAATCAAAAGGCTCTTGCGCGTTGAATCGGATTATCGTACAACACGAGCTCGCGCGCAGTCGCATTGAATGCAGATAAATTTGAATTCGACACCAGATTGAGAAAGTTTCCTGGTATTTTACTCCGAGGGCTTTTATTAATTCCGCGAGATTTCTCGCGCGCGCTCGAGGGGGAAAAAGGCGAGGAAAGAACGCCGATAAATCGCAAAGCCACGCGCGCGCGAGTTCGTCCCTTCGGCGAGAGACTGTATATATATATATATATACACACGCAGTTGCGGCGGTGGCTGCGCAGGAACGAAACGCGGAAAAGACGGTCTCGCGCAATCCGCATGTTTCTTCTCGGCGTCGCGCGCGCCGAGATCGTATAATCGGATCAGCGCGAGAGGGAAAAAATGTATACGGAGGTGTGGAGGGCCCGGGGAAAAGTAAGCAAGCGGCGTATAGTGTGTGTGTGTATGTCACGGGCGAAAGTGAAGAGAGTCGGAAAAATTGCGGAGATTGCCCCGAGATCTGCGCCGGCGGCCGGGCCGTCTTAAATTAATTCACTCGGACAGCGCGCCCCGGCTACAACGAGAGCTGCTTTATACGGCGGGGGGCGGCAATCCCGCCGCACACCAACATGTCGTCCGACGGCCAGACGTTGAGCAGACAAAACTGCGCTGCCGGCTTATCATAGCTTCTTTTCACTTATATACGCTCTTGCCCAACTTGCTCGGGACACCCCCCCTTGGATTTGTGGCTCCGACGATTGATGGACGCGCGGTGCGCTGGAAATACTAATTGCCGAACGATATGGCGCGAGTGGAAAAATTCGACGTATTTCGCAATATTCCATATTGATCTTTGAAAAATTGCGAGTTTTTATTGAAATCGATGAAATATGTTGTGCCGCAATATTTTGAAAATTCGTTTTGGAAAAAAAAACCGAATCGACCGAGAGGAATCCGAAAAATGATCGAGCCGCATTCTCAAACCGAGAGTCTCCGTGTATATGTAATTTGTACAATTTAGTCATGCATAAGATAACAAATCCCGTTTAATTGTTTCCCAAGTTGGCGCCCGAGCCCGAGGGCACACTCACTATTTGCCGCGTGTAATTAATTTACAACCATATCCTGCTTCACCCTCGCTCACGCACTCTATGTAATTGTGTCATATACTACAAAGACACACAAGCGACATTCCGGGCTTGTGACAGTAAAAAGAAAAATCATACACGAGAAGTAAAATTGGACTTGGACGAACGATGCATCCGCGTGATTTGCTGCGAAAAATCAAGTACGCTCCGTCTCTGTTTAATTTTAGTTATTGTGAAAGTTCATTCATAAAATCTTGTCATGTCTAATATTATATTTAATACTAGTGTAAGTTGACGTTTTGAGACCAAGTAAATTAACTTCCGAATTTTGGAATTAATTCTTTACCGTGAATGAGATTCAATTTTGTAACTGAACTTACATTTTTATTTTTCTCTCAAAATGAAGAAAAGTCTTTTCTTGTTTTTTTTTTTTTTCTGTAATACTTCAAACAAACGTTTCGAAATATTTTCAAGTTGACATAGCACCTTTTTCTCAACGATCATGATGAAACTTTTTAGCATAGTCTCTAGTAACAAGCCTAGTGTGTCAATTTTCCCAAGATATCCACGAGTCATCGAGATACACTCATACAATCAACAAATTGCAGATCTGAATATATTATACTACCCGTTGATAATTAAGGTGCATTGCCTAAAAATTAAGATATGAACATGTATCCGAGGGACATAACCCGAATTTTTACGGTTCCACTCGGTAAATGCATTAAGATAACCTTGAAGTTCTATCAGTGTAGTTGAATTGATAACTTCTTGAAAAATTGAACTTGATTATCGGATCTTTCAAGAAGTAAAACTGGGAATAAGAGACATTTGTATAAAGCATAGGCAAGTTCGATTTTTTGGAACTAAAACTTTGAAGTGCTATTGTGGTTGAAATATCTTGGGATTCGAATTGATTTTAATTGATAATCAAGTTTGTTGAAACACAAACAAAAACAAATTGGAATCGTAAGATTTATTAACTGTTGAAGAGATTACGTGATTATGGAAAAGAGATCTGCCAATAAGCCGTTCTGTGCGCAAGGTTCACGTGTACGAGTCTTGACAGACGATCGACTAAAACTCGATGAGAAGCACGCGCTTAAAAAACTTTACGCTCGTTTAAGAAAAATCAATTAGCTTGAGTTCTACTCGAGATAACCTATTTAAACTCGCCGGAAGAAGGAGAGGAGGCGCGTGGTCCAACTTTTAATTAATTTACTTTGCTCTCTGTTTAGCTTTGAGTCGAGTAAGCGATTCCCTTAACACAGCCGTGAACGTCTTTAATATTCTTATTTGTTCGATACACTCTTATCGCAAAAGACGTTACCATATCCCGCCTCACGAGACACTTTTATTCTTTCTAACGTCGACGTCAGGCCAGCCTCTCTTCGAAGTATGTATATATTACAATTGCAACAATTCAATAGTCACGAATACCCACTACTCCGTGGATTTTTTATTCACTTATAAAGGTAAGAGTTGGCCGTAAAAAATTTACACAATCACTTAGGTGTTAAGTTTGCCTGTAGGATTGAAGCTTGGAATTCAAGAAGTACGCGATCAGAAGTTTGAATTCTTGTTCCAACAGCTCCCAGACTTTTGTCTTTGATTCTCGTATAGACAGACTCTCCTGGAATATCTAATTGATTTATTCCTTGAAGTAATTAGTCGGATTCAATTAATTGGGTACGCTTTAAGAATGTTATTTTCAATTAGCGAAATACACTCTCCACGTTCGTTGACCTATTATTCAAGAGAGTCATCGAACAAAAATTTAAACTGAGCACAGCTTTTGAATACAGAGCTGAGTATTAATGCGGGAGATTTTGTTACGCAAATTCGAAAGATTTAATTTTTTTTTTAAAGTATAATGGATTGCACCCTTGAATCTGTACGCCTGAATTTCCAGTCGACAGACTATGAAATTTCAGACTGAGTATATTCAAAAAGCAATGGCAGACCTTTAAACTTATTCATCCTTATTACGGAGAGCCATCGATTCGTTGAAAGGGTTCATCTTCCTTATAACTACGTATTCATGGCTCTCGATGTCACGTGCCTTTTCAGTCGCACGCCGCGTGCAGAGACACGTGTGTATCAGTACATGTATGTATATCGTTGTGTGAATCGGCAGATGAATTGATGCTCGGTGAGAGAGAGAGAGAGAGAGAGAGAGAGAGAGAGAGAGAGAGAGAGAGAGAGAGAGAGAGAGAGAGAGAGAGATGTGTTGAGGGCCCACGAAGCTCTATTGTCAAAATATGTCATTGGTTTGTTACAAGAATTTCTCATTGAAAGTGTGAGAACAATTCCTTTTGCATTCGAATGGCTCGGAAGAACGGTGCCTCTCATATTGGTTTTTGGCATTCGCCTCATCCGAGCCTTCACTTCAATATCGGAGAGCCGTGATAAAAAATGCAAGAAATTCAAATAAGCTAGAGTCCCGATCGTGCGTCTTATCACTTTTTCCGAGGCAACTCGTTAGTATCGTCGATAACTTCTTAATTTCAATTTGCTTTGATGGTACAGCTAATATTTGAAATTGCCTCGAGTCTTATCAAGCTCGGGCACATTGCTCTTATTCATCGCTGTCGTCCCAAAGGGACTCATTATTCGCAACTAAGTTGACCGACGCGTCGGTTGAAATAAAAAAGGATGATTGATCGAATGAGTCATCCGCCCCTCCCCCCTCCTACTCACGGTAAGCTCCCAAGATTACTCCGGCAGATCTGGTCCTATTTGAGTCAACACAGTTTTCTCCCTCCGCTTTTTTGTTGCTGCCCTGGATCTACTTTTACTTTCATTGAATTATGTTCCCCAATCAATTTCCGATAAAGCTGTACGTATCTCCCTCACATATATATATATATCATAATTACACGCGGTTCTTAAGCTCTCTTATATCAATAAAGCTCCGAAGCTTATTTGCTAGTTATTGAAATTCAGACTTTAATTCCACCTGTCGTGAGTTTTTTTTGAAAGTCACTACCAATTATTCATTTTCATCCAATATTCATCAGGTCTATAAATATTTCAACTACCGATGAGCGAAGGTTGAATATGAATTTTCTCTGACTGTTTCAGATCCCTAAAACTATTTCAAAGTGTCTTTCTTGCAAAGCTATATACAACCAAACATACACACAGTGTTTTTTTCGCCCCGGGTTCGAATAAGTTCCCGCATTTTGATATTAAATATCACATATATTATTCAAATGCTTTTCAAATATTTGAAGAACTATTTACACACAGTTTTCAAATATTGTGGACAGTATGTTCGAGTTCAAATTGTCTTGGTCTTTTATAGAAATCGCTGAAGTATACGTACCACGAATTTTTCTCTTCTATACAATACGAATCCGGCCGACTTTTTCTGGACGAAGTTCAAAGCGACCTCGAAGCGGATCACCTCGCACCTCGTTATCCATTTGGAAACTCATAAAGAAATTCACGTATATATTTTTTATTTTCAATCAACAGCCGCGCGTGAATTACGTGGAAAAGCACAGATGAAGAATCGCTCGGCCAGGCATGAATAGCGAGTAGTCTCTCCTCCTCCCCCTCGTTTACAGTGTAAACTCTACACACAGACGACGTTGGAAAGCTGATATATGAAATCTGCTTCTGTTGGAGAAAGAGAGGGAGAGAAAGTGGAAGAGCCGAGCAGTTCCGCTTTTCTCCGAGTGCATACCGGGGCGAGAGAGTTAGCCGGTGCTCGAGTCCTTCAGAGGAGAGCAGTAAGGACAATGAAAATGAAAATACCAGCCCCGGCACAAATGGTATATCCTTAGTACAAAGGCGAACCTAATGAAAAGTGTCCGGCTGAGGCTGAGGCGAGCGCATCTCTCTTTGAGCAGCCCCGCGCGTGTCTCCCCTTCTTCGTTTTGTCGCTGCTCGCTCAAGTGAAGCGGCCGCGTGCGCGCGCGAGTTGCCCTTTGTTTTCGCGCGCGCACGCGTATTGCTGATAATTCGCGAGCGCACACGTCGAACCGGACTAATTACCACGCGTGCTTTGTTACACTCGCGCACTCTTGCGCGATCTCTCTCCCGCAGCCGCGTATAATTAGAGCCAGCCTGACCCGATATACACCCCCACGCGCGTGTGTGACCCTTCCACGGCGAATCAATTCGCGGACGGTGTAAAGCTCGATGGATCGCGGCGGCCTCGAGGAGGAAAAGCATCGTATACACACACTCGGTGTATCCCCTTTTTATGGAACAGGGAAATGCGAACTTGCTGGGCTGACGTGGAGTCATTTACGCGCGTAGCGCCACCGAGTGAGGGCGAGGGAAAAACAATTCATTAAATTTTAAAAACGTCACCTCCACCGGTGGTGCTTCACTGGCCATTGCCTCCGAAACGACAGTGCTCCCACACACCGCACGAGGTTCGGATGTCGCGCGCGCGTCGATCGCATCTGGCCGTGAAATCTGCTCGTTATCCGCTTGCTCGTTACATACACGTGTGTGTCTCTCTCTCGCTCGTCCGCCCCCCACCCACTGCTGCAGTTTCTCCAGGGCCGCTGCTCAGCCGCCCCTAATTATTTCGGGCTGTACTTAATGAGAGAAGCGCGTACTGTTACCTCGGCGCGCGCTGTTCGCGTTACGCAACCCCGCCACCGCAGCCCCTCTCTACCCCGTACATACATATATATAAGCGCAGTATCTCTTTGCGCCCACCACTTGCGCAATCAGTCCTTCTCTAACTTTGCCCCCGCCAGCTCGACTTTGCCCCATCTTAAACGCACCTACGCATCCTTTATTGTTTTAATCCCTAATTTATATCTTAAGCTGATTACGTCGCACCGCCAGACACTATATACTCGGCTATATCTGTGAATTTTGATGTCGCACGCACGAGCCATTGCACTGCGCCGTGTTTATTGCACCGAGTTGATTATTTCATCAACCAATTATCCGCTTCTCGCTTCTCGACGCGCAACTGTAACCATTTCAAAAAAATATCCTCCGTTCTCGAGGAATTTTTTGAATCATTGATTCTATTTGTTACATCAACCGAACTATACCTAGATACGTTCCGTGTAACGTCTGCAATCAAATTCACCATTAATTACAGGACTGGAGTAAAAACTCTACTTTTTTTTATAATAAGCTATCTACGTGCTGGGCTTGTTACTCAATGATCAAACTTGGATGTAAACGAATAACAAAGTTGAGACACTCGAGTGATGGATTATTCGGCGCTGAGTAAGCTAAGCGTAAGCCGGGCCATTAACACACTGCAAGCCAAAGGCTCATATACTCGAGCACATTCTCAAACGGCGCAGTATTATTAAGCACATCTTTAAGCCTACCTATACTCGTTAATAACTGATTGCACGTACGAAGCGGAAGGAGCGCGGCGGCGGCGGCGGCGCAGGGCAAACCGCGAAGGTACGACAAATCAAGGGCGAGAAACTCATTTGCTTAAAACATTGTTCGAGTCTGTGTAGTTTGGTAACAATGGGTCAGACCACCTGCTACTCCATTATAATAATGATTACGTCGCGCGCGCGTAAATTATTGACGCGAACGGAGCAGCTCTCCGCACACTGCCTTACACACACGCCAACACACTGCGCCGTGTACCCAACGGTCAAATTATTTCAGACGATCAGAGAGACTCGGGGGCGTCAAGCAATTTAACTTTGCAACTGCTGCTTAAACAGCCAAGTTAACATCAAGGCTATTGATCTCTCTCTCTCTCTCTCTCTCTCTCTCTCTCTCTCTCTCTCTCTCTCTCTCTCTCTCTCTCTCGTTAATAGCTGCGCTTCTTTTTCTCCATCGTCAAATGTATACCTTGACTACTCTGCCAACTGTGTGATACGTACATAGCGAGAGAGAGTGAGTGGAACATTATGTATATGGGTCATTCTCATGAAAACGGTATTTTCCATGTCCTCGACATTTTGAGCATGAAAAAGAACTGTTAGGCATCCCGAACGGCTACAGATAGTTCGAATTAGCCACGGCCTTAAAGGTTATACAATAAAAAGTTACAAAAGTTGTTATTTAGGGTGTTAAAGATGACCAAAACATGCCAAAATCGTCATTGCCTAACGTGTCGCATACCCGAATTTTCACCTTCCCACTAACGTAGAGGCTATCATTCTCTCTTCAAAAATTACAAAAAAATTGTTTTCCCACAATTGAGATGTGCATTTTCAAGTTTTCCTATTGAAATCTATATTTTTTGCATTTTTTTTACGAATTTGAGCCACTTATATTGTGTCAACGAATTTTGCCTATTTTTAGGATTTTTTTTTAAACCGTTCGAAAAATACGTTTAAAGCACTGTTTAGATCGCGTTAATCAATCAGTTCTCTCACCAATGATCCCAGCAATCGAATAGTAATGATAAGTTTGGCACTTTGCACCTTGCCATCGAATCCACAGCTCTTGAAGTTTGCTTAAAACTGATTACAAATATATGCCGTCATTGCCTAACGCTGTTTTATAATGGGCCAGACTTAGTCAGATGTGGAATTGAGTAATTCTGCTGTATGCATATGTTAGTACTAATAGAATCTATAATACATGCACGCGGACACCTTCCAAATTTACTTCTGGGGCCTGCAATCGATGATTTTGTTCGAATCGTCATTGACTAACGCGCGTCATAGGCTAACGCTATTCTCGCTATCATTCAGACGCTCTGGCCCGCGCTCGAATTACTTCGAAGTGAGTGGCTCTCTTGTACTTTTCGCAGCTCTGAGCCTTCCTACCTTTACCGACATACTTCACAGACTACTCGAGTCCCTTTACGTACGATAGTCTGTATTATTGACTATAGTGTTTACAGTATTCGAGGTTATGGCATTGCCTTGTGCAGTTCGCTCCAAAAATTTGCTTTTGTTTTTCTACCGCTCGGATTCATAATATCCGTTACAAAGCGATTTTACAGTGATCAGTTAAGATCAACTCAGAGGTCTGTCTCAGAGGTTATGTACATACATACGGTTCTTCGTAGATGGTACGTAGTTAATTAATTGCTATCATTCAAATTTACGGCCAAAAATTATTTACTTGTAAACCCGAATATATTTACAGAGATATGGCTCCAAGACCGAAGAAAAGTACACAAATATTCGATGGAAGTGAAGAACGTAAATTAGCAAAACGAAGAGAGAAATGGAGAAGGTGGAAAAGTCGATTGAAAGAAGATCCCAAAGCTTATGAATCATACGTCAATTCACGAAAGTTAAGTTATGAAAACTCTAAACGAGGAAAAAAATTGAGTGAAGAAAAGCGAAGAAAGAACGCAGAAGCTGCTAAACGATATAGATTGAGGAAAAAAGTTTCAATCACGTCCAATAATGATTGTACGATCATTGACAGTGAGAATCAAAATTCGAGTCAAAGAGTACGTGCAATCAGAAAAAAAAAGAAAAAGAGAGTCGCATGCTACTCAAGTAATCGCAATTTACAAAACCAGAATGGATTATTGAGAAGAAGAATAAATGCACTCAACAGACGGTTTCAGAGACTTCAGTGTCAAATGAAAAAACAAGACTTGGATAAAACATCACCCATGGCTGTTGTTGATCAATTTTTGAAAGGCAGAAGTGTGCCTGATGATGTAAGAAAACGCTTGGTAAGTTTTATTCAGTGTCAAAGTGGAATAATAAAGTGTCGATGTGAGTTGGGCCAAAGTTTAATGTTGTTTCAGTACCAAAGTGAAATAATTAATAAACAGTTAAAGACTAGTTTCCATGCAAGTGTCGATACGACTTATAAAAGAATTTTGAAGCAGTCATTGTATGGCAAAATTGTGAAAAAATATAAATTGTACAATGTCGTTAGAAAAATTCTACCAATAAACCAGGAATCTAATGCTGATAACAGAAAAAAATTGTCAAACACAATGGCAATCAGAATCAGGCAGTTCTACATCGACAATAGTAAAATAGATCCAGGCAAGAAAGCTTTCAAGAAATTTGACAAAGCAAAATATCAAATTCATTACATGAATTCTGCAATTGAAGACTTACATGCAAAGTTTTGTACACAAGAACCGATTAGAATTAGTTATTCTACATTTGCTAGATATCGTCCACCTTACTGTATAGCTCCTAAAGTAACTGGGAGAAATACATGCGCATGTTTCAAGCATGAGAATTTTGCTTTGTTAGTTACAGCTCTACATAAGAATAAAATAATTAACGAGAATACACTAGCTAAAGTAATCAAGAGTATGGTTTGTGAAAATCAAAAAGAAGAATGTTTGTCTAGGAGTTGTGAAAAATGCAGCAATAAAACTATTACACTCAATTTCACTCAGTTTCAAGCTGAACAAGATATATTTTATGAAAAGTGGATTACCAAGAAAGAAGATAAGATCAGTGAGAAAACAGGCAAACCAATCACAGTAAACATTACTAGTAAAGTACAGAATCACAAAGATATACAGTCTATGGAAACATATTTTAGAAACGAAGTCAATATACTACTAGATCATGAACATAAAATCATGCATCAATATAAATCAATTAAGGATATAAAGAAAAATTTGAATAATGAAGAGTGCTTCCTATTGATTGATTTTAGTGAAAACTATTGCTGCAAGTATTCGACAGAAGTTCAAGCTGTTCACTTTGGTGCTAGTCGAACCCAGCTAACACTCCACACAGGGGTGTTCTACACAAAAGATTTTCACCAAGGGTTTTCCACGTTATCAAACTCATTAAGACATGACTCTAGTGCTGTTATTGCGCATTTGAAAAAAATTCTATCTTATTATTTTGAAATATATCCAGGTTTAAAAACGCTGCACATAATGAGTGACAGTCCTGCCACTCAATATAGAAATAAATCAATGTTTTATTTTGTAAGTCAGTATGTCCCAACAGAATTTTGTCAGATCCAAAAAATAACGTACAATTTTTCTGAAACGGGACACGGAAAAGGACCAGCAGATGGCATAGGGGCCAGTATAAAAAGAACTTTGGATGATGCCGTGAAATACAATCAGGATATAACCAATTTGGACCAAGTCTTGTCTGTACTGAAAGAGAAAGAAAAATCTGTTTACATCTCATCAGTCTCCTTGGAAGAAATTAAATCAGTTGATAAGATCCTACCGCCAAAATTGAAAAATTTCAAAGGCACTATGCAAGTCCACCAGTATTATTGGAACAGAAATGATAGTATGAACGTGTACTACAATTCTCTGAGCTGCTTTGATTGTTTCTCATTAAGACAATGTGAACATTATCATTTAGGAGTTATGCACTATAACATTGAAAGCTCACAATCCAGGAAAGAGGTTATAACTTGCCAAACGAAAGATGGTGTTCCACAATCCAAATCAATATTGCAAAAAGTGAAAAAAAAGTAAGATATTATTAATACTTATCAGTAACCTAATTCATTTGTACCCGTGAAATCCATGAAAATAATGAATATTTGTAATTATATGTTTACAGACAGCAAGAAAAATCCAAACCTATAGCTTATGAAAATGATGAAAACGTCCATCAAGAGCAACAATCAAATGAAGATATTAAATATAGTCATGTTGATGTATCAATGAATAGAAAATCGAAGAGACTGATTAAATTACCTGATAAATATAAGTATTTTAATCTTGACTAGGATTATGAAAAGTGTGTTCAAGAAACTAAAAAGCTTTAAAAAATCATCATTGAGAATATAATTTATACGTTATACTTCACGTTATAATCAGAGTTAAGAGTTATGTTTAGTTATTTTGATGATTTTAGATTTCGAAAAAATAGTTTGTATATTTTAACTGTGAGTACGAACCTTGATCTTGGCTGATAACAAAATGTGTTCAAGAAATAGAATAATGTGCTCTTTACTTTGTATATATTTATGTTATTTCTCATAATAAAATTTTATTAATTTAAAAACAATATTTACAGAATAATTTTTGTCTCACTGCCCCTCACTTCCCACAATCTCTGGTGTTGCCGCTTAAACATCAATCACATACATTTTTTCGAATTTTGTTATTTTAAAACTGAAAAATCTAATTTTTGGTCAGTCTAATAGAATAATCAGATGAAGCGATAAAAAATAAGTCAGATTTATTCTTATCATTTTTTCTGTTAGTGTCATTTTAACGGAGTTATTATCGTTCGAAGATTGTTTTTTCGGTATAAAATCACGGAAAACCACGTTTTTCTTACTTTTGAACATAAAGACCTCCGCTGAAACGGCATCTGACAAAAAAAGTATATGAATAAAACTTATGCACTTTTTTCCGCACTATCTGATAAATTCGTCAGGTTGAGAAAAAAATGTATTTTGAATTTAATATGATATTATACCCATACAACGTGTCATTACCGCAATAGCTATAAAATCATAAAAACAGAAAATGGCTGAAAAAAAATGAATGATGGCGATTTTGAAGGGCCACAAGTGGTTTTAGCTTTTTTGGTATCATAGAACACAAATAATGGAGAAAAAAAATTCAAAGTTGATGAATTCGACTTCTCCATTTTCGCTATCAAAAAATACCGTTTTCATGAGAATGACCCATATACGTTTGCCCTCCCGTAACCCGCTACCCAAGATTTCATGTTTAATTTCTCAACTATGAGAGATATTAGAATATCGAATGAAGTTTCACGCCGCGAGATAATAATTCGCAAAGTTTCGGGAACATCGAGCGTAATAAGCCCGAAGCGTGTAAACGGCACGGCGTCGGCTGGAAAATTCGGGGAACGAATAAAAGGATCGCTCCCAAACTTACATTGACCTACCTAACAAAGTGTCAATTAAAAGTTTGGGGAAAAACTTTGAGACGAGAGAGAGAGCAGGTAACTCGGGGGGGGGGGGGAGTTCCACACGTTTGATTGGGAAATTTTACACACACACCGGCAAAAGAACACCGCGGGGCCGAGAGCTCGGAGTTGGGATACGACCGATAACGTCGCATTTTATTTAGCAGACACGAATGAATAATCGAGACCGGGCGCCAATAACGACGGAACGAATGAATGAAAAAAAAAACCCCGGGAGAATATACCATCTGTTTGTGCGGATCGGATGGCCTGCGTACACGGATGTATACACGCACAAGCCATTTGGAGAGCTCGTGTGCGGTTTGCCACGGGCGACGCGTCATGGGTTGAAAATTCAAAGCTCGCCGGCCGGGATAAAAATTCAGCGGTGCAAAGAGTCGAGAGCGTTCGGGGCCACTTGGGCAAAGTCCGTTTTCGTTAAACGTTCTTGCGCTCGCGGGGGGGGGGGGGGGCTCTCTCGGCCATTATCGATAACTAGGGTTGCGCGAGAAGCCGAGTTGCTCCGTCGACAGCCTCGTTTCCTAGGGCCCGAAGGGGTGGGGGAGCCGCGCCGCAGCAGCCTCAATAGTTCTATTACCATACATTTCGCGGTGAATTTGCTCGCGACGATTTCTCGCGCGCGCGCGCGCCTGCGAGAACGAGGGAAGAAGAGCTCGGCGGCGCGCTCGGCATTCCATCCGGCCCGAACTCGCTCTCTCGGGCGCGCGTTAGACTTTCTATAAGAATTCGCGTGGATTCGCCCGTGGAATTTCGATGCGGATATCGCGAACGCCCGCCCCCGTCCCTCCGCACAGCTTATGCGTCAGACTCGCGCGCGCCTCTTTATATTGATAAAAATATACGTGTATACACGCGAGCTCGCGCTTCGGCGCGCTCGGCGAATGCAAAAGTCGCGCGCACGTGTATTATATAGCCGCGCTCTTCACAAATGCGTATCCCTGCGCACACGGGGAGAACTTTACGTCAATGATTAGTGTGTAGCCCTGGGAATTACGGTTCTATCGGTAAACGCGTGTTCGAGTGACATGATCCGACTATTTCCAACGGAGCACGATTACTTTTAAGATTTCTACGGTGAATTTTTCGGTGACCACGTGACCTGCAGTGTTTTCATCTGATCGACATAGCTGTCAGCCGACCCAAAACATCCATACGCAAAATTGGATTCCAGTATCTTCATCATTAGACGAAGAGCAATTATGATATTACATAATATCTAGCGCTTGTGAAAAATATTACTTTCTTTTCTCGCTTTCAATCGGCCTAACCTGCAAATCAAACAGGGCAATTCTGTGAGGTAGCGTGGTCTCCATCAGATTTACACCGTTAAATCTTAGAAATTATTGTGCTACCGTTGCAAATAGTCGGATCATCTTACTCGAATACGTGACAGTTTACCAATCGAACCGTCATTTTTTATAGGCGTGAATACCCTAATTATTGACGTAAGGTTCTCTCGGTGAGTTATATACACGTATACCAATATAGAATGCAAACGTACATACGTGTGTATGTGTGGACGATATGTTCTGGCCGAGTGCCCGTCGTGTGTCTCGCTCGTCGTTTTGGGTCGACTCGCGCGCGCGCGCGCGATGATCTGGCCGAGCCGCGGGGCGCGCGATACCCATCCGATGCGCTGCAGTGTCGGATTTCCCGCTCGCGCGCCGACCTTAACCCGCTCGCGCGCCGGGGAGGATGGCTAGGTGGGGGTTGGTGAGGAGAGATCGCGAAGAAACTCGGGGGTGAGGTCGCAGGCGCGCGCGCCCATTCAATCGAGCCCCCATAACTCAGCCTCTCACCTGGGCTCAACCGACGGCCCCAAGATCAGCGAGAGATACACAGCTCGGCTGTCTCGGCGCTCGCAATCTATTGCTCCGCGCGGCAGCAGCAGCCGAGAGAGCCCTTATCGATTCTACGCGCCCCCCTCCGTATACAAATCCAGCTGCAGGTAGCATTAGTCACCCGCTGCCTCGACGTTCCGCCAAGTGTACGCGTGTGTGTGTGTGTGTGTGTGTGTGTGTGTGTGTGCCAGCGCGAGACTCCCCCCCGTTCTGCAGACGGCCCTAAATAATGCGCGCCCGAGAGCGAGAGAGAGACGCTCGGAGAGAGCTGGACGCGGGCGCATACTACATTCCGCCCCGTAAACTCGATGATTTTGCGCCGCTCTCCGAATTAGTCACGTGGCGTATCGGAAAATCGAATTCGCCCGGGCGTCACGCGGTTTATTCGGATCCGCTGATTATATATACAGCGCCGGGGGTCGTCAGGATCCAATGCGCTGGCCGTGCGAAAGTCCGAATCGAACACGGAGATGCGATCATGCGCGACGTGAGGTGTTTATTTTAGATGTATCGCGCGCGCGCAATCGCCTGTCGAGTGCATATTGCGTTTGGCTATTTCGAGTATATTGACGTATACTGCCCCCCGCGGCATAAATAGTGACTAATTGCTAGACGTCAGTCGCGAGATTCAACTCGGGGAGTCGAACAATCGGTTTTCTTATTCTCCTTTTACTCCACCCACACCTGAATACGAAAGTATACAAACGATGAAATGCACATCGTGAAATACTGTATTCGGTTGTTTACGTCGAGCTAGACTTTTTCTGTTGCTCATATTCGACGCGAATTATAGCCGGTACTGTGGATTAATCACCCGGGATTCTTGTCAAATTAACGAACAAAAAATACGAATATTGACAATGGACTTATAACAAGTCAGTCACGCGTGGGCCAATGTAAAACGTTATTCCACCAATCACGATGGCACCGGGGGATTTACAGGGATCTCTAGTGATTCTCTTAAAATTAACAAACAAAAAATGGTAAATTTGAACATTGACACAAAGACCGACTAGAATAATTGTATGTATGGGTAGAGCGGAAATGGGCTGAGAGCATTGAACTGATCAATAGTTAACCAAATCCTGCATGCGGAGATGTTTTTTCTCCAAAAGCGATAAAGAGAGAAATTATATTACAAAAATAATAATTTTTTTAGACGACAGATATTGCTATTATGACTATTCTTGTATCACGATACCATTGTATATATAGCTCAACGGGCCTCTTAATAGAGCCCTACAGCCTCAGTAACAAAGAAAAAATATAAACAAAAAATAGAAGAAATACACCGGCGCGGAGGGGCGACCGTCGCAGTTCATGTTATACACTGGCACGTTGTTCGTCACACCATACGCGTATATATATATATACGTATCTCACGAAGCGAGTCGCATCTCGCGCAAGCTCGCCGACAGTTACAAACGACGCGTAAGGACGGAGCCATGCAGTTCTCGGAGTGCACAGGGGGGGGGGGCGCGAGCGAGGGTGTCGATCGGGGAGGGAGCAGGCCAATTACGCGGCCCCCTTTTGTGTGGCTCGGCTCGCGCGCGAAACTCGAGCGACGAGATTACACTCGTATAAATAAACTCGCGCCGACGAGTCTTCTTGGCTGGTCACCCACACACGCTGTGTGTCGCGGCGCGGAGCGGGAGAGGAGAGGAACAGGTGTGAGCGCGTATTATTGTCCGCGGCTGCGGCCGTTGTACATATACTATATATAGATAAAAGCAAGACGGGGGAAATCGGGGTCGGTCGGACGAGGAGCCGATTTGTCCGCGCGCGCGCCGCCACAGATCGGCCGTCAAAATTCGTCTCTCTCGAACAACTCGCGCGTTATCTCGGCCACCCCGAGATCCGGGACACTCTCTCCTCTCTTCTATTTGCGAGCGCGGCTCTTTCGGCGCCGTATATATACAACCGCCCGCGCGTCGGAGCCGAACGCCAAAGACAGGGCAAGGCGGCAGAGTAGGTAGGCAGATCGCGGAATGCGCCGCGAGGGATCGATGGCTCTCCGGGGAAATTCGGAGCCCGCCCGCGACACACCCGCTCCTTTTTCCGGATAATGAATAATCGCACTTTTCAAAGGCCCGCGTGTACGGGGAGCTCGCTTATATCGCGCGGGCGCGCCACGGAATTGCCAAGCGCTCTCGCGCGCGCCGTCTCTCTCACCTGCTGCTTCTGCTGCTGCAAAGTCTGTTCCACGCTGATTCGGCTGCCGTGTTGTTTCCCCCCTTGCTATCGCTTCCGCCTTGCCAACTCCAATCTTCGTGTTGTTTATACTAAACCCCCCCCCACCTCCCGAACCCTTTTGCTTTTGGCTTTTTTCATTATCGGCCCCGTCCGCCTATCCATCATTCTTGGACGCGCAATTTTCATAACTTGCCTCCTGCCGTGTCTCTAGGCTCAGGAACCCCGACGTCCCCGACAAAGGAGACACTTGATTGAAAAGAGTGCCTTGTCTTGCCTATAGCCCCGCGACTCATCCGCACTGCTGTATTCATCTAAATCATTCAGCCGATGTGTGGGAATTATTGGAATTCCTACCCTGTCGGTCGTACACACTTTTCGAATTAATGTTTTTCATCGTTATGAATTCGGTTCATCTAAAAGATGATGGATTCTTTTTTAATCCGCAGTGGTCCGGGAAAATACTACAAGAATAGTAGACTACACTTTGTTGCATTCCTGTCTCATTCTCGTAATATTTGTTTTTTTTTTTTTTTTTTCATTAATCAGTCGAGAACTTTCGTAGTATAAGAATGATTCCACACTAACATACAGTTGCGTGTATTATTCATAGACCTCGAGAAAATCCGTGAAAAGTCATTTGTTTTCCAATTATGATCATTCCAACATCTATCCCCTTCACGCCCCCTCCGAGGGCAAAGTTTATCACTTGATTGGTTTTCCAAGATCGACACTTGTACAAGATAAAAATGTAACACTTTGGGATACTAATTTCTCGGGAAATTCGGGAACCCTAAACACCGTGAGTCAATAATCGGTCGTGACGTTGAAAGTGATGCTTCCTCGCTCGCGTAAGACAAAAATAGAAACTCGCAAAAATCCAATTACTTCCTCTCGCTAGAATAAAACTAAGCAAGCAATTCGAAGGTGGCCAATGTTTCTTGGTGCACTCAGCTGCATCCTGTAATTATGAAAAATTGCACACTTGGCTGTGTATGCTGCACTTGCGCTCACGGCGGCGTAGCGGGCTAAATTCAATCTCTAATAGCCGCCGTAAATACTTGCGCGTCGCGCATCAGTCAAGCGGTTGCTCGCGTCAGGTCAGTTTTGCTCGCGGAAACAATCTGCCCCGATGCAGCAGCCCTGGTGGGAATTGGCTGGCCTAGAGGAGAAAAAAGCCTCTGCCCTCGCAACTTTCGCTATTAAATACTAATTTGCCGGCTGCCCGAATCTCTCCGGGGTGTATTTATATATACACTTGCACACATTGCAATCGAACACGCTCTCTTTGTCTCTCTTGGTGGAGGCCAGAGCCCTGGGGAGCTCGTTGGTCTTAGATACGGCGGCGCGCCGGTAATTACCCGCGCATTGTTGCCACTTTTATACTAATAGATCGATCGCTATCCCCTCCCCTCCCGCCCCCCGGCTTCCTTCATTCATTCGATCATCTCGCGCGCGCGCGTCTTCTTTCATCCGCCGGCGCACTCCAGCTAACTTTTTAATTGCTTCGCTTAGCTGCTTCTACAATTACCAATCGCTGTCGCGTGCTCATATATCGCTGTAAATGCACTTGTCTACGCTCAGCCATGCACGCGATGTGACCCTCGCGAAAATTTCTCGACTGCGCATATACATTCCGCAGTCGAGTTGGCTGTGTGTGTATGTGTGTGTGGGTGGCAACTAAATTTCCCCATTCGTCCCAATCAAACGATGAATTGGTGATTTTAATAATTAGCTTATTGGTTATACTAGGTCCCAAAACTAGCAAGAGATGAGTATACGTGATTAGAATTTAATAAGTGTGCACAAGGAAAGCAGTAACAAACTTTCTCAGATTTACGTATGGAAAACATCAAGTAGTTATACTGTACTAATAATTCTTGTACCAACATCCGCTTTGCTTGTACGAAAACAAAATACATAACATAACTTGGTACAACGCTTAGTTCGATTATTATATATAAGTTTCGAATAAACTAATATACCTTGCACGATATTCTTGATAATACGTTCTAATTTACATGCATCGAGTTCTCGATCTTACGGATTAATAAAAAATGTTGATTATTGGCAAAGTGAATTAGGACTAAAGGAAATCACGGAATGGAAACGGCATCGCGACCTTGAGAGCATACCCCATAGCAAAGAATTTCTATTCCAAATAGATATTTGGAATTTGTGATATTGTCGACTTTCCCTAAGAAAGAAAAAACAGATTAAAATTACAATCTGTTTCCTTCTAAGAATAACACAGCGGCTCTCGTTCAAACAATAAGCGGCGTGTAATTTGTTTTCGTTCACAATGAAGTATTGGAAAACTCGTATTAATGTTCATGCTTATAAATTGAAAAGCTTCTCGGCCGGGCAGGTCGTACGTACTATACGTTGTTATTCATCAAACAAACTTTGTTCCACAGCGCAGTATATGTTCTAGCACAATCTAATTACGTAGCAGTGGTCGAGTCTAGACGTGTATAAGACAAATAACACTACAGAGTTTATAATACAAAAACTCTTCAGGCCCATGACCAACTTCCCACTGTTATATCGCCCACTCTATCCGATATTTTTGCGAGATCACTCGTCAGACGGCTAACCGAAGTTTGACACCCGAACCGCAAGACTCTATCTCGATAAAGCTGCAACTTTGCTGTGTTGTCAAAAGCTGCGAACGTCATTCGCGCGTACCTCAGCGTAGCCGTGACACGAGATGCATTTTGCATTATACAAACAAAAATAAGTACATACCGAAGATGATTTGAGCATTCGGATCTGCCTATGATAAATATCTATTAGACTTGAACCCCCTTTTTCTCAGAAATTGAAGTATTCACAAAGTTCTACGAGAAATGAGTGTGGCCGTCGCTCGTTGCCGCATGGCTACCTCCCGCAACACTACCCGACTTATTTTGCACGATAATAGAAAAATACAGCTACGCACCCCAAAAGTATGACCATTCAGACCTTGCCGTGGAACTCTATTACAAGAAACCACAGCACCAGAACGTCGATCTGGATATGACCTCCTCTTAACAAACGAACATGTTTCTCGCATACCGGGTGGATTTGTCAATTCGGCAGGGCAAGACGGTGAAAAACGACGAAAGGGTGAAGTGTCGGTGGCGAAGGAGGTGCATCATCGAGTTGCCGGCGCTGGTCTTTGAGCTGCCGAGATTCCCCGCGACACACGCGTGCGGCAGTGTCAAGAGCCGCCCGCGCGCGCACTTTCACTCGCGCATCCGCTAGATATCGGGGTCAGAGCTTTCTCGGATTCAAGCGTTTCTCGTCGGCGATTTTACGGTTGATTTGCCCACGGCAGCAGCCGGTCGAAACAACAAGCCCCAACGCGGCCTAATTGAGCGGACCAGCCACTCGTTTGATTTATGGAGCGTGGCTCGGGCGATTTTTGTTATCGCCCGTTCGCGAAACGAGAGAGAGAGGGAGAGAGAGAGTGAGTGAATGAGGTATATCGATCAAAGGCGAATGCAAAGCACGCCAGCTATTCCCTCTTATTGAATTCTTCCCGAGCCCTTTCGCTTTCGTATTCCCTGGCTCTGCCTGCTCTCTCGGTTCTACAAACGAGCATACACACAGAGACACACGTACAGCCACGTTCACACGGACGCTAGATACGATTTATATTGTCCAACCCTTGCGCTATCGGCTGCTCGCCCGCTCAAAGCGCGTATATGGGGATTGGTCACGGTATACGCGTCATGCGCTACGATCGATACCTTCATTACCAGCGCGGCGCACTTGTTCCCTTCTCTCTCTCTCTTTCTCTTCCTCTTGACCCCATCTTTCCGCTTTTTTTCACCCTCCTCCTGCTTTATTATCTGTTTTATGAAATTTCACGCCCGGCGGGCGCGGCGCTCTGTCCCTTTTTTGAGTTTAACAATGACTTAACGGCGGAGGCGGGCCGCAGCCGCCGCGTGCCACTAGAATTTAATTAGAGCTTTCTCTCTCTCTCTTTCTCTCTCTCCCTCTCTCTCTCCCTCTCTCTCGAGCAGTTTAAACTTAATGCTCACGCTATATACGCGCGCCACTGCTGCTCGGGCTGCGCACCTGTTTTTTTAACCATCAAACATTATTTCTTCGCTGCGGCCAGTTCATTTGGGGCTTTAATTAAAGCACCAACACTTTATGCTCTTATCGTTGAACATTGCGCGAGCGTTCGCTGTATACATATATACAAGTACTTTTAATAACGAGCCGTCTTTATTCTTACCTGCGATCGAAACGCCCTATCGATATCTGGAGAGGTTATTAATGGCCGAAGCGGCCTTTTCATTACACCAGGGTAGATGAAACCGAATCTATACAGCTTAACGGCTCAGCCCGACTGATAATTGCCGTCTCTTGTTTGTTCCAGACTTATCACAACTCCATCCTTGTATCGTACTACTCTGGAGAAAACGTCTTAAGGTAAGCCAAAACTAATGATGTACCGCATGATCGGCAGTCCCGAAAAAATATTCACCCAATCCACGAGCAGTTTCAACAACTCAAAGCGATACTTACTCCCACACGTATCTATGGCAGAACAAACGAATCGATAGTGCGCTTAATGCCAAAGCTAACCCCTGAGAGAATCGATGAGCTAAAGTTATATGCCAGTTGAAACATCCAAGCTCTTTGAGCATCACGCGTCCACTCGACGAGAGGCTGCGCTATAGCAAAAAGTAAGCTGTCGTGCTGTAGCGGTTATTAAAATGCGCTCTAGGCGCCCTGCAGTGGCTGGTGCGCGGGTATATCGGGTTCGTTTTAGCCTCTGTCGAGCGCTTGCCGGAGAAGACGTTATGAATATTAAGAGCAGCGCCAGTGACGGAGTAGCAAAAGCGCGCAAACGTGGCCGCCCGCCCCCACCGTCGCTCCGCGCGCTAAATTGATTCTCGCAAGACGACGACCAAGTCCCGAGGTGAGATATAGTCGGAGACGGGCTGCCCCACGCGACGAGACGCACGTGACACGGCTCAGTTTCGAGCGCGCAACAAAACGCACCGACGCGCATCACATGCAACTCGATTCTGTCCGGTGCTTTGCGCCGCGAGTAATTAATGCCCCGCGGCCGCTTAGACGCTGCCTCACTGAGCCCGGTCGAGGCTTCATGCTCGCGATATTGTCCGCCCCCCGACCCTCCCATCCCGTTTAAACGGCATAATCGCTTCGTTATATTATGTGCCTGCGTTCGTTGTTCTCGCGCTCGCCTGTACTGCTCGGCGTCATAGTTTTTGGCATCGCTCGCGATTCCACACCGTAGCGTTCGTTACGCGACAATGAAATAGCCCCAGTGAGAGCATCGGACGATTCTGCGCTCATTTCGAATAGTTGGCTGCTGGTATAACGAATCAAAGCGTTCGGGTGCAAAAGAGCAATTGTGGATTCGTGGAATGGTCATTAATATGGTTTCGGATTTTTCGCTCATTAAAAGCTAGTCGCAGCTGATGTGATAACTCATGACAGAGCTGTTTTGTTTGTGCGTTGCTTTTCGCGGTTGGAAAAGTGTCATTATATTGTCGCAAAACCAGTGCAAGTTATATTGGAGAGAAACGCTTCACGCTATTATTCACGTGGATTCGGAGAATTGAGACTTGTGATTCTGGCAGCTGCGTCGCTTTTCATATAATGATCAGAGAGCAATGAAAAATTTTCTATTTTCATAACGAACTTTCAGATCGCGACTGTGTTCTATATAAAATTGTACAATTGAGTGCGGTTCGAAAATAAATATCTCTTTGTTGGGAGCTTTGAGGATCAGCAATGGGTAAGTGAGGTCAAACAGCTTCATTCAATCAGTGGAAATATCTTAATTGAACAAAACCAATCAAAGAATATTTTCAGCTGGACAGTCAAAGGCTTTGCAGCAGTAGTAGTAGCAGCAGCTGCAGCAGCAGCAGCAGCAGCAGCAACTTGGAAAAAGAAGGTATTCTTTGAAGAAGTCAACGGAGCCCGACAATGCGATTTGCGCGAGATGAGTGGCTCTGGCGAAATTGCGTACAGTGCTCAACAGAGGCAAACTCAAAAGAGACAAAGAACTGTTCGAATGCAACATTCGATGACACAATGAAGACGAGAGCGAGGAAAAACAAAGGAACTGCAACTGGCTCGACGGAGCGTGGCTTCGATGACCGAGAAAACAGCTAGTAGTACTGTGCTCTCCTATGAACTCACTCGCGCGCTTCTTCCTTCCTATATCATTCGATGTGGAAATGAAAAACCCGATGAAAAGAACTGGCTAAATTAGAACAGACCGTCAAGAAGGCTCGACTAGACAAGTGGCTTTTGTTGCGTTCCTCGTTTTTCACACGTATCTATACGAGCTATGGTTAATTAGCACTCGAGCAAGCGGCGTTGGCCCGATGTACTACGTCGAGTGCGTGCGTTTCTATACATACCTCCGGAATTATTTGAGTTTATCCGGCGATGCCCCGTAATTTGTCTCTCACGAGAGCAAGACACTCGAAAGAGAACTTTTCTTCTTCTCCAGCGTCTCGTTCAGTGTAGAAAGGCAAGTGTTTCACATTTTCATTGCGAAGTCGCTCGAGAGCTCACTCGAAAGCTTACGTTTGACAACCACGAGACTTACATAAACTCTGAGGACTGATTCTTTTCTTCTCTGGGCAACCAGCTGGGGACTAGAGAAAGAGAGAGAGAGAGAGAGAGAGTAACGCTTTGTGAAGAATTTGCATGTTGGAGTCCCAGCGGGCTTCCGTTGGCGCTGCTATCTATCAAATATAACGAGGCCGAACCGGGCGAAATTCCAAACATCAATATTCCCTTTGTCGGGGCTTGTGTGCCGGAGAAAAATTAACATGGGAAAAGAGGAGGAGACGCAATTGATTTGGCCACGGGAATCACGGGAGACGCGCATTAGCATAAATCCGCGCGCGCGCGCAACCTACCTTCGTTTCGATTGTACGCGATCGTTAAACAAATTCGAGTGGCTCTCGCGACAAGTGCCAATTTACACAGGGAATCGCGGAGCTGCGCCCACTCACAAAAGGAAGCGAATATGCCAGCAGCTCGTCAGATCTTTGCCCCGCGAGCTTCGTGCAAAATCGGATTTAGTGAACCCGAGCCTCGGATCATTTTCGAATTACGCGCGGCAGATGCGCGGCGAGCTTATTCTTAACAAGCCCATCGATGCCTTTGACTCGATGCTCTGAGAAGCTCGGCTCATTTGAATTTAAGATATTCAATTACTCCCGTAATGGACGCATGATGCGGCGTAATGTATTATTGATCGCTCGAGAACACTAGCGCTGTGGCTCGATGGAGCCGTGCAATTTTCTTGCTTTTAGATCGATTCTGTCTACGCTTTTTTTCCTCTCGTATACTGTCGGGATAATTGTTTCTGAATTTGATATTTGTATGGTTCCCGTTCAGAGTTTCTTTTGCCTCCTCTAAGAAAAAGCGTTGTAATGGGGTAAAAATCCAACTTTTGAATAGGACCACTAGATCTTCAAACTCGTAATCTTCTAACTTGAAAGATTACAGTGAAAATCCCCTGTATTGAAGTACAAAATCACTGTATGAAGATAGATGTATTATTGAATGGATCTGAAGTAAATTTTTCATGTAATTAAAGTTCCATCAGTTTTGATACAAAAAAATTACTGTGAGTTTCATGTAAAAATTATTGCCCACAACTCATGGTACTAGCGTGAAAATTCATTCTCATTACATAAAAAATTTACTGCAGTTCTATTGAATAATTTATTCAACTTTATATAATTTATTCAATTTTTCACTGTAAGCTTTTATAAGAGTACGAGTCAAAAAATGTCAAAACCTAAAAGTGTCGGTGCGAATGTAACGCTATTTTTGTCACACCTTATTTTTCGAAGGAACCGTCAGATCTTCTTGAGATTTTATACTCGTCTGTTGTGTTGATATGTGAGCAGAGTTGAATTTTATACAACAGGCGTTGTTTACTTACCTTGAAACCGTTATTAAAGCAATTGCAAAATCAATGTAAAATTCATTTCCAGAATATTTGAAGGCCAAGAACACAATATCTTCATAAGTTTCCACAACAGCCACTGTTTACATTATTAACAACCATTGCTAAAAGTGGGGAGAGGTGAAAATAAGTATAATGTCTACTCTTAATAACTCTAACATCGAATGTTTGAAAAAAAAATGTCATATCAGGTAAATACCGCTATTTACACCTCTACATGGAGACAAAAACTTGTTAAAAATGAAAGTTAGACTACAAAAATTACCAGGCATACTGTAAACTAATACTTAAATACGTACGATTGGAATAAGACGAGAGGTAAGTCAAAATATTTATCAAATTTAAGTTTATTGTAGATGTTCAAGTTTCCTATTCATAGTTATTGAATAGTCTGCAGATTTTTCAACAGAATTTATGGAGCTAATTTTATTCTACCACGTGCTATATTTCCGTGCAAAAAAAGTAGTACGGCAAAATAGCTGAATTTTTACGAGGAGCCTTGTAAAAAATTGCAGAAATGGTTAGTGTTGAACTTATTAATTAATTTTTAATTTATCTACCAACCTTTAAGAAAAGTATGTATTCAATGTATGTAGATCCATTTTCAAAATCTATTTGTGAAATTTTATTGCTAACTCACTTTTCAGTGATTTTCTATTAGTTCGGAGGTAAATGACGGGAAAGTGACGTATTTATGAAGTAAAGAATCCGAATTCGAGTCACGTATCTAAAGCGGGCCAGTTGAAAATTGGTGAGCACTAGAAAAGCTAGCGCCGCCACCTCGCTAAATGTAAACTTTATGATGGCCGTGTTTTCCAAATTTCTCAAAATAGAATTGATTCTACTTTCATTTTCATTCATTTCCTTATGATGGAATTTGATTCTACAAAAATTAGCTGACTTTGTATCACCAGAAAAGCCTCAAAAAGCGAGCTCATTTTTTCATTGACAATTGATTATTTTACGCCAGAATCAATTTAAAATTCATCAGAAACCTTTCGAAGTGTGAACTGACGTACAATATGTCTAGACTACAATTGTTCGCGTCAAGTATTTAAATTCATCAGTTAGTTGATTCGGTTGACCCACTTTCGATCCCGAGATGTGTGGATTTGGGTCAAAAATACTTTTCTATAAGTTTTATTACATGTAACTTTGGAAAAAAGAGACTCTGCAAAATAACTCACAATTCAAATTGAACGTTTGCGTATCAGTAGATGTGAAATGTAATATTCAACTATTCTGAAGTAGACTACTTTTCAATAAAAATGTGGATTCAACCACATTACCTTGAATTTTAAGAAGCAACAATTTTTTTTGCAATTGAGACATTTGCAATTTGAACAGTTGTGAAGTAGGAATTTATGTAACTTGTCAATAGCACATTTAAATTCAATAACAAAAACTAGTGACTGATATGTCGAGCAACAAAGCCGAGAAACTATTGAGATTCATCAGATGTAGGGAATATGAGAATAACACATATAATTTGTGTACTTCGCTCAATATATTTCATTTGTCATTCGTGGCAGTTGAACTCATTCCAACAAAATGAAACACTTCTGAGGTGGTAAGTCAGTGGTAACATATACCCGAGTGCTACTCGTTCGCCACTTCAAATCTCTCGTAGACAGTGAAATATGCACATAAACTGTTGAATGTGAAAAAGAAGCAGTAGTCGGTATTGAAATAATCCCGCGAGGTATAGCTAATTATAGACGAGTTGTGCATGGCGCTACTCGCTTGAATATCTCGCGCATGTAACGCTACTGAGTTGGCTCGCCGCTTTCTTATCAGCAGCGAGCCGTTTTGTCCGATGCTATTTATCGGCGCTCGATTCTCTGATGTATCTGCGACCTCTGTACCAGCACACTTGCGCGCGCGTCTATCACGTACATGATGCTAATGTCGAATGATACAGTCACTCGAGCGTCACTCTTTTCTTTTCTTGCATTAATAATTAGCATCGAAGTGCATCGATAACACGTCGTTTCGTAACTCATCGCTTTTAATTTTCCCCGAGTGCAACACACTGTATGTATGTGTTTATATAAAAAATATCTTTGACTTCAGTAAAATTCCAGTGATGTTGCATAGGCAACGTTGCATGATGAATTTTATGCATTACGCAAAAATAAAATGGAAAGCTTATGAGCTTCGTTGTGTGAACAAGAAATTCTCTCAGCTCAAAGCGATGAACAAATATTCATCGCAGTAAAAAACTCAATTTTATAAAGTTCTCAGAATACAGTTCCAATTTCAAGCTGCTTTTTCGGATGGTTTGTACAAATCAGTAGTAACAGTCGGTTGCAAAGTTGATGAGAAATGGAAAATAGCTGCCCTCTCTCACAAAACTGTTTTATTACATATTACGCTTTTAAAATACTTCAGGTACAGCTGTGCGTATATCCGGCTTCCGGGTAATCGGATAATTGAAATTGTGAATCCAGGTATTTGGTAACGAGGTAAAAATTCAAAAACTTCAGCTCTTCCAACGGTTTTCGAAATGTTTCACCTCGGCGATTAATTTCGTTATCCGGCAAAAGTGACATTCAAGAGAACTATAGCTCTAATTATTGCGCGGCCTCGTGAAAAAGAAATCAGTGGGAAAGCCATTACAAGAGAACGCGCTTCGCTAGAAAAACGCAGTAAAAACTGTGAATAAACACTCGGCATTTAAAAAATGCAATAACCTCCTTTGCAAAACGGTACGATACGAGTGCACCTATATGCTCCCGCGCATAATATGGGACTGCGCGCAGCGCGATCAGTTAGACCTCTCGGAAGAGGGTCATTCCTCTGGTACATATCGACGAGTACGCTTGCTCTGGATCTCACCCCCCTCCCCACACACGTGTGAGATTCTACCCAGGCACGGTGTTCCCAAAGCGGCGAGCCGAGCTTTGCCCAGCCGGGCTGCTGGGGGTCCTGCTGCAGCGATCGAGCCCTCGGAGGCGCGGGCGAAAGAAGTGCTCGGGCGCGCGCGCGTGTCGGATCAAAACAGGTCCGTGTTGCGGGGGGCTGGTAGGGACGACGGTGGGGGGGGTGGTCGGAGGGGGTTGCTCGCGGGGGCTCGGCCGCGAAAGCGCAAGCACGGCTGGGGCTGGCGGTGGCGGCGGGGAGGGGGGCGGCCAGGCGCTGCGCGGCGCGTGCGACCAACTGCTCCGGCGCGCCGCAGTCCACGGCAAGCCGTCGTGTCGCGCGCGCGCGCGACTTGCAGCTCGCAGACCCCCCCGTTTCTCTCCCCCCCGGCCCCGGACAAAACGTACCCCGCGCGAGCTGTAATGCCGTCGTGCCGGTGTGATTCGGCCACGTGCAACGGCAAATTTTAGAGATCGAGGAGAAGCGACAACAGTGGTATCAGCGACGACGACGACGACGACGACAAGTAGTTCCCCCCCCCCGTGACTCTGTCCGTCTGTCTGTCCGTCGCGATTTAAGTGCAGTGTGCAGTGCCTAACCCTCCCCCCCTTACCCAACCAACGAGCAGCCGACGAGCAGCCGACGAGCAGCCGACGGACTATGCCCTCGCGGTACGTACCCACACGAGAGCAGCTGGCTCGAAAGCTCGTCGCGCGGGCTTGTTTATTTATTGCGCCCGCCGAGCTGCCAGGGTGTATTCTTGCCTCGCGACCTTCGCGCTCGCGCAACCTCGAGCACTTCTGCACTTCTGCATACACAAGCTCGTGGAATCGAACCGGCGGCAGGCGATACGCCGAGTCGGCCGAAAAGCTCGTAAATTAACGCGCGAGCTGGCGCGAGCGAAGTTTACAAGTCGTGCGCCGCTGCCGCCGTGGGGGAATTTATACGCCGGCGGGGCGACGGGACGACTCGTTGCCTTGCGGCCCGATTAACTTTTAACGAGCGAGCGATAAGCGATCAGTTGGCGCTGTACCTCGGCTGCAAGCTCCGTCGCGAGCTTTCGTTCGCAGCGCGCAGCTCGTCGTCGGCTCCCGGTTCGCCAAGCTGGCAAAACCGACTCGTCGGAATCGCGCGCCGAGACGAGTCTGAACGAAAAAATAAGCAGCCGATACGGAGCGGGGCTTGCGACTTACGACAGACGTGTAGACTAGCGCGCGCGAACGCGACGTTTATTGCTCGCTCGCTCGCTCGCTCGCCCGACCGAGAGAGAGAGAGAGAGATATGGAGCGAGACGTGTATTTGCATAGCCGCTGCTGCTGCTGCTCGCTCGGGAGCCTCGACAGCGAGAGCACGTGGTGTATACACACGCGCGCACACACACACACTCACGAGAGACACTCGATTGCGCTGGGTCCGCACGAATTGGCAAGCTATACCTTTTTTTCTTCGGCAGCAACAGATGGAAATTCGGTCCCACCAAACTTCGACGCCTACGCGATTCTCCCCGGAACGCCCGGCCGGTGTTGATCAACGAGAGTCCGGATATTGCGCGTATGGATGTGTGGGAGGGGAGGGAAACGCGTGCTCGCGCCGCGCGCAAAAGAAAGATACAGCCCCGAGTAATTGGACGTTGTTGTTTCGATAATTGAATTCGACTGGCTCTCTTTTTGCCGAGCTCAGCTGGAGCGCGCCGCGCTCTGTGCCCTTCCCATACCCCGTTCTTCCTGTGTATTCGATCGCGAATAATTAATTATTACGTTTTATTCAACCCTTCGGCCCCCGTTAGCCTCCCTCCGTAGATATAACAGCGTTATCGATACGCATCGCGATCAATCTCCGTGGTATACCCGGGTATTTTCCGGTGCCTCCCGGTCGGACTAACGAAGGAACCCCCGCAGTACCGCTCGTTCCGATTTTTCTCCGTGCATCAATACGAGTTCCAACGTGGACTTGGATCGAGAGATCCGATGTTATCTTGGCGAATCCGATTCTATAAACGAATTTGTGCTCGAATGATCGATCCCTTGGAAACGTCGGGAATTCAGGTGTGGGATACATTTGGGTGGGTGTGCTGGTACGTGTGTGTGTGTGTGTGTGTGTATACGTATACACGTACGCTCACGGGCGAAGTCGTGCCAAAAGCTCGCGGGGGACAGTGAATAAGCCGAGAAAGAGTAATTGCAGCGATGCACAAGTCGCATCCGCGTCTCGCTCGCGCGCTCCGCTCTGTTTCGGGGAAACACGAGCGAGGGGGGTGGGGAGTATATAGCGCGAGCGTCGGCGGTCGCGCGCTGCATCTTCCGCAGCTCGCCTGAGCAAATAGGCGCGCCGTATAATTATTATGTAAATACGGGGGCGCCGGAGTCGACAGGCTCGATGGGCCCCGTTCTTTTCACCACCGCGTTAAGGAGCGTGTGACCTACCTGCTAATATTCACCTCGTTTTTTCTTTACCCTCTTCCCTTTCCCCTCCCTCCTCCTCCTCCCCCCCCACTTCATTCACTTCGTTCCGCTCATTCAATTTATTCATAGCGCCGGGCTGCGACGCCAGTCCGTTGCATCGCGCTTTTTCACGCTCGCCATATACCATATAGCTCGTCGCTTTTATCGATACGAGCTAGGTTCTGCCGCGCGAATCATGAACGAAGTAGAGATGTGAGTAGATAAGATTAAATTACAGCCATGTAGCGTCTGTTTGTTTGTGCGTGTGGGAAACGAGCTGAATAATTATTCGCGAATTTAATTGATAGGCCGGATAATGGGTGTTCAGAATATCGTTTAATTGCGTCCGATTTGATTTCTAACTTCGCCGCATCAAGCCGACTAGTTCTTATTGCGATGAACAGCCCGCGAGAGAACGTTGCGCTCGGAGCCGCGGAGTTATACACACGGTGCGAATAATATATAACTCGGCTTAACTAGATAGCGCCCGTGTAAAAAAGAAGTCTGGCAGAAGTCTGGCAGAAGTCTGGCACTAGAAGTCTGGCAGAAGTCTTGCAATAGTCTGGCGTAGTCCACTATGCCAGACTTTTTTGTCCACGAAAGTTTGCCAGATATTATGCCAGACATTATGCCAGACTATTTAGTATATCAAAAAAGTCTTGCTCAACTCCAGAATTTATCCCAGACTTTTTGGTAAACTTTATGCCAGGATTTTTAATCCGTACTGAAAAAGTCTGACAAAACAGGAGCCCAGACTTTACGCCAGACTTTATTCTAGACTCAATAAGGATACGCTATACTTGATAGGAGCTTCGTGGAAGAGGCTATAGGTAGCTTGATGAGTTTGTGATATTCACCGATCCATCTAATCGGAAGCCTGTTCCATCGTTTGGTGAAGCAGAGGATCTGGAAATGAAAATGAAATACACAAAGTATCGCTTCAGAGGTTATACTATTGTTAATGTGGAAAGTTGAATAGTAATAATAATAATAATACAATAATTTCACTTATCTGAAGTACTGGCGTTTCTCCGAGAGTCACTGCGACGATCATATATTTATTGTTCTTGAGTGACGATGTCCTTACTGCACATTTTTCAATTAGAAAAATTAAGCGAGGCTCGTTGCTATTGATAATGTTAAATCAAATGAAGGTAACTGATGAGCTAGCTTCACATTGAATAGTTGGTCGCTTAGTACCAATAACAACGAGCCTTATTGAATTCTTTCAAGTGGAAAGAAGTCGCCATCCAGAAATATTCACGAATAGTGACTATATTATCGTCCCAGTAACACTCTGAGAAACGCCAATACGTCAGATAAGTGGAATTATTTTATTATTATAAAATTTTCCACATTAACAACAGTATAACCTATGAAGCGATACTTTGTGTATTTCATTTTCATTTCCAGATCCTCTGCTTCACCAACGATGGAACAGGCTTCCGATTGGATGGATCGGTGAATATCACAAACTCATCAAGCTACCTATAGCCTCTTCCACGAAGCTCCCATCAGGTATAGCGTATCCCTATTAAGTCTAGAATAAAGTCTGGCGTAAAGTCTGGGCTCCTGTTTTGTCAGACTTTTTCAGTACGGATTAAAAAGTCTGGCATAAAGTCTAGCAAAAAGTCTGGAGTTGAGCAAAACTTTTTCGATAGACTAAATAGTCTGGCATAATGTCTGGCATAATATCTGGCAAACTTTCGTGGACAAAAAAAAGTCTGGCATAGTGGACTACGCCAGACTATTGCAAGACTTCTGCCAGACTTCTAGTGCCAGACTTCTGCTAGACTTCTGCCAGACTTCTGCCAGACTTTTGCTTTCTCAAAGGGAAAGCTTTGTAATGGGGCAAAAATCGACCCACCGAATCAGACCTCGGGACATCGATTTTCGTGATCTACGGGTCGAAAAACATGGAAATCCAAAAGTGTCTGTATGTATGTATGTGTGTGTGTGTGTGTGTGTATGTGTGTGTGTATGTGCGTCCCGTTTTTTTTTCGTCCACGATAACTCTCGAAGGAATGGTCCGATCGTCCTGAAATTTTGCACACAGGTTAATCGCGGCAAAATCTCGGGCGAGTTCAATTTTCAGCAAAATCCGTTGTTTATTTCTCTAGCAACCGTTGCTAAGGTGTAAATTTTTTGTTTCTTTCGTCTAGGATAACTTTCGAAGGAATGTCCGATCTAGCTGAAATTTTGCACACCGGTTAGTTGTGACAAGATCTAGCCCGAGTTCAATTTTCAGCAAAATCCGTTGGTTATTTCCCTAGCAACCGTTCCTAACGTGTTTTCTCACAAATCCTTATGAGTGCTCATTGGGGCAAGCCGGAAAATCAGTTTTAAGTCACACTCGATGGCCAAGGACACTGAATTGTTGTATTTGCTCCATAACAACGGTTGTTTACTTCCTTAGCAACAGTTACGAAGGTTGGAAATCATTAATTTATGACCTGTTTCCATCATTTTCGACGGCAAAGGACACAAAATCTTCCCAATTAGCTCCTTAGCAACCGTTGTTTACCGCCCTAGCAACCGTTGCTAATGGGGAAAAAATTGATGTAAGTTTCGTTTCCAGTATTTTTAACGTACTATAGAGAAAATTGGGAAAATTCGGTGTCTTTTGCCGTCGAAAATGATCAAAATAGATTTTGAATTGATCATTTCCAACCTCAGCCGTCGAAAATGATCAAAAACGGACTTAAGGGCAGGGCGGATCGATTTTGACCGCTATTAAACCGTATGACAGTCACAAGATGAATTGATCGAAAAATTATGCAGGTCCAAATGTCTCGCATCGTGTAGAACCTAGAACCGTTTGCTTTGTTGCATTTGATCAAATAATAAGAGAGCCCGGGCAGACATCAACAATCGCAAGATACAATGTTTGGTCAATTGAAAAAGAACGACACTTTACACAGTCACAAAGATACGAATTGAATTGATTAAATAATTTTTTTGTAATTTTTGAAAAATAGATGATAGTATCTACGGTAGTGGAAACGTGAAAATACAGGTTTGGGAAGCGTTTGTCGGTTATATTGAAGCCTCTTTGAGAAAGCATACTGCTAAGGCACTTGGCAGCGGTTTTTTTTTTACACGGGCGCTATCGCTTTCGCACGTGAACTGCCTCGTCACACCACTGGGGACTGAATCGTGGCCGTAGATCGTGTAAAAAACGTGTAGTCGATAAAACTCCCGCGATACCAACGATATATACCAACAATGCACACTGATTCGAAATCTGAGCCTCTGTGTCAATGTGGCATAGAACATTGAACAGACGTATACATACGGGCGACCGATATAATGCATCCTCCCGAAATACCACACGGTCGAATATATCTACTCATTCACGGAATTACGATTCATCGAATGGCAAATGGAAAAACAGCCGTTGGACGTCATTGAGCTATTGAGCGCGCGCGAGCTCCTCTATGGATACACGAGCGAGCCGTGATGAAGCTGCGGCGAAAATCCACGGGAACAAAAAGCTGCATTGGGAGAGTCGCGTTTCCAGCGCGAAGCGCGCGCCGACGCACGTGAAAAAAAGAAGCAATTCGACGGCCGCGGTGGGCAGCTGTCCCCCGCCCTATATGCAATCGCACAAGCCCCCGTCGGGGGGAGGTGGCGCAAACTCGCCGTGAGGAAAAGCCACTTTAGCCCCGGTTTGGATTCGCGGAAAACGCGCGAATTGGCTAATTAGCTTTCTCGGCGCAGAACTCGGACTATCCAGCTTGCGGCGGCCGCCGTGTCTTTCAGCCGGATTCGTCGCCTGCGACGTCCGGCAAAACTACACCGGACTCCGGGCTAACTCGATTGGGACCTGCTCGGTCCGTGGCTCCGCTCGGCCGGCTACCCGCGGCCGTTTAATTCAATCGCGATTCTCCCCGCTTGATGGTAAAAATCGCGTTGGTCGTATGAACCAAGCCCCCCTACGCCGCGAGGAGAGCAATCAAGCGGCGCGTGTCGTATGTATATGTTCAGCCACTCCTCCCGTTGGCTTCTTTCAGACGACGTTTGAGAGCTAAGCGAGGCGTTAACGAGATAAAAATATAAGCGAGTTAATTTTTTACTCGGGCTCGTTGCGGCGTGACGCGAGCTTTTTACACGCTCTATTCGGTCTATCCCCTCCCACCTGGCGTACACAAACAACATACGCAACTGCAGCGTGTAATTACTGCACGTGCGTATAGACGCGTATGTATACGCGCTCGATGATTATGCGTGAGCAACATCTATAGGCGCGCCGCTGGTCTATATATACTCTTCCAGTGTGCGCGCACGTGCACAGCCATCATTATCGCTCTTTCTCCTCGATCGTATTCTCTCTCTTTTTCCCTCTCTCTCGCTCCATCCGAGAGAGGCCTCACCTGTTTTCCTCGCGGGGCATCAGTATATAGATATATACATTTTTTTCATCTTCGGAATGGGATCGCGTTATTTCTCATTCTTTCGAGAAAGAGAGAAAGACGCGCCGCAGAGCGCAACATCTTATTGGACTTATAGCACCACAATGGGGTCTCGCCGAGAGGAAAAAGCGCACCGTGTTGCGCCGCGTGCGCGTGCACCGCCGAGAATATCAAGAGCGTTAAAAACGAGTTAGAGACGCGATAAGAGAACGACCGACGGCAGCAACAGCAGCACCGGTGGAATTGAGAGAGAGGGAGAGCCGGGCGAAAACAAACTGCCCGATTTTAGTGGCAGTGGGGAATCAACGAAAAATTACAAAGCGTAAATTTTGGAAACGGGGAATTGGAATTTTCTCGCGGATTTCGTTGGCTTGGCCGGCTCGTGGACAGCTCCAACGAGGAAAATCATGGTGTGCTCAAGTCGACTCGCAATCGGCCGATAACCCGATTCCGCGATCGCGACGTCGGAGCTAGCGGCTTAGCCGGCATGAATCCGGACAATAGTGTAACAGCCCGGCTAAGCCCCGATCGATGGATCTCTCTGCTCGGGGAGTTTGTATTATGGACGAGCACGTTGGAGGTTGATAAGAGCCGGTGCTGTGACTTTCGTTGGAAATTGCGACGTCGACGCAAAGCATCGTGAAACGCTTCTTCTTTTCGATTAGACGCGACGAAACCCGAAGCCGCGAACGACCTTCTAACCGAGCGAAACTATCCACTTCGGCGTCATTCCGAGCGAGGCGTTTGTCGGAATCGACGTAATTCAATATCGCCCGCCGCCGAGTGAATTTTCGCAGCGAAAAACGCCGCGAACGACGTTATATACCCAAGGGCTGCTTCCTCTCGCAAGTTTATTCATTTCGCGCCGCGACTCGACTCCGCGTCAATCATTCGCTCGTCGGTCGACGTCGCTCTCGCTCGACGAGTGGGGAAAAAAAGGGAAGCGCCAGGGCAGAGTAGGAAGCTCCGAGCTGCGAACGCGCTAACGTTTCCGGATAATAATGCGCCGCGGAGGAGGGCACACTAGCAGCAGCGCCGGCGGCGGCGGCGGCAAAAAGACGGAGGAAGCGCGTCTCCGGCGGAACATAAAAATTTCATTAAGCAAACCGGCTTCCGAAGCTGGCTCCGGCTCGCGGGGCATTATTTTTATCGGGCCACCGGCGATAAACGAGCCGCTGAATTTTTGCCGACGTTGAGATGCAACGCGTCGTCGGGGAGTCACGTCGAATCGATAGTCGGTGTGTGTCGGTGAGAGGGGGGCAGACCCGTCAAATCGCACAAATGACGCGTGAAGAAACGGGCCCGCGACGCGTCGGACTAATTCCTAAATGCGTAACGAAGCCGACGGGCACTAGCCTCGTTACGACTAACAAGGGATAACGACACGCGCTCACGTGTCGCCCGGTGTGGGTATACCGTCGCCGCCGCCTCCGCTTATTTCACTCTGGAGTCCCGTTTATTTCGCTCCCCGGGTGCGAGAGCGAGCGAGGGGCTGCTGGAGAAACGCTGCGCGGACTGGCAGTTGTCTCGTTGCGCGTGTTTTTTCCCCCTTTCTCTCTCTCTCTCGGCTATTCCGTCGCGTCGGCGCTGGCTAACGATCCCCTCGAATATAATCACTCGCGCGCGCCCGCCGAGTCATCGATGTTTTACCCCCGGATTTATTGGATCGAACATGACGGGGCGGCTATGTAAATCGCGAGCGCAATTCACACGGGCGCGCAAACCGAGCGCGAGAGACGAGTCGACTTTTATTCAGCGGCGGCCGAATCGATATGAAACGGGGGCCCCGCTGTATTGCCGCTACACACGCCAAGACACAAGAGGGACAGAGGGACAGAGGGACAAAGCGAGCTGGAACGAAAGAAGCGGCGGCGACGACGACGGAGCCGTTGTAAATTCAGGGGCTCGCGGGGGCGACAGTTTTATCGGGCGCATGACTCGGTGTATATGGGTGTAATCGAGCAGTGGGCCGACGAGAGCCGTTTGGCCCGTGTGCGTGCGCCTGTGTTAACGCCGCGCGCGCGCCGCCCGCTGCAGCCCCATTCAGCCGCGCGATATTATCGCCCCGAGTGTTTCTCTTGGCCCGTCTTCCCTCCCACCCTCTCCCTCCCCGTCGAGTCTCCAACCGAGTTCTCGGACGCGTGAAAACAATCCCGTTGCGCCACGGTTTATTTTACCCAAGCGACCCTTGCAAAAACATCTCTCGGCTCTCGCAGTCGCCTTTTTTTTACCTTCGCTATGACCCCCTGCACCTACCTCCCGCGCGTCAATTGTTTATCTGTCCCGGGAGGCCGGACGATTTTCTTTAAATTACCCGACTCCGCCTCGCGCTTCGCAACTAATTCACAGCTGTTTCTGCGATTCTCGCGTACGTTCCTGCGGCGGACTTGTACAAGGGTAGTTTTAACCGGATAGGTACAATAAGCTTGTTTTCAGCGCACGAACGAGGCTGTTTAGGATAACTTTGTCGTATATTGATTAACTTTGTTCTCGTTTGGCATATCTTTGAAACTTCAACCACATTGGTCTATCGACGATCCCGTTTAATTTTCAAACAGTCGAAACTTTGTTCGTAGTCGAGGATAATTCGTCACTCGAAATCTTTAGTTACTCGAGCCGTTCTAAATCCGATTGGCTCGAGCACGGTATAATACTATAGTGTTTCTCGCGAGTGTCGCTCTCATGTGTGTTGCACTCGGATAAATCAGACGCCGAATGCTGAGGTGTTTTACGACACGCGACACTCCGTGTGCTCAGCACTAAATTGCGCATGCAACGCTCACGTGCGGTATCTTTCGTTGTTCTTTATTGCGCGCGAAGGCTAACAACCGTTCAAGTCAAATGTACCGAGCCAATCTCTGTACTACTTTTGTCCCGCCGAGTTAATTATTACCGAGAAATGTTGTATCGCGAATTAAATCCAGTCATACGAGCCTTGTACCTTCCTTTCAACTTTTTCCAACTCGTTTTCTTTTTCTTCTCTCATTCTAATCATGACAGGTTCATTAGGGCAGACTTTCTTTACCTCTCCCATACCAGAGATTAAATTACATAATCTCTTTTTGAGCTCTTTGGAGTGGATACGCGCTAGTTGATTAAATACGCGATTTGGTCGCTCATGATTAATTAAACTGATTTGATTGAATGTTCATTTTCCACTCACAATTACGAAATGTAATTCCTCCCATATTACCGACCCGAAATAGATGTATTGACGCTGAAGCTCGATTCGGAAATTCACCGCGAATGCATGGAACACTCGAACCTGTATGTTCGGACGAATTTTTGCCGGCGGAAGCAAAAATTTCTATGACCGCAATAATCAGTATACCCACGTCTTCCGTTTGAAATTCACCCTTAATCAGCAGTCGAGTGCCATTGTTCGAATCGCTCAATTACAACTTGCAAATAAAAAGTAGATCGAATAATCAGTGATTTCGCGAGACAGAGTAAAAGAAGAATGATAATATGGGATTCAAGGAGGGGTGGGTCTTTTCGCGCACTTGGCCGGGTTGGCGAGGGTGAGCTTGCGCGCACTCTCTTCTTAATCCGCTTAAGTCGCGCTTAATCTCTCGCGCAGCTGCATGAAATATTTACCGCTAGTACAAGCACATAGGTGACGCCGTATACTGGCACCGGAAGCCTCAACCGCCCGCGGAACGATACGAGCCGAACACATGTTCCCTGGCTCGTGTAATCCGCTGCTGCTGCTGCTGCTTTACTGCGCCGGAGTGCACTGCGAGCGCGCGGATGTAATGTCTGACAACGCACCGGGACAAATTTTCCCTCTCGTTCTCTCGTTGCGAGTTTCGCCCGCGCGGAAGGGAGGGTCGAGTTTTTTTTTTTGCCAAGCCCACCGCGCGCGATTTGCGCGATACTTTATTATTTTTTCGCCCTGTTCGAATTTCCAGGGGTTTCGTTTTATTCTGACGGATTTATGGCTCCCCGGGGACTTGTCGCGGAGAGTTACGCGAAATAATGACGGTATTCAAATGAGGCGAGGAGAGACACGGGAAATTACAAGTTGCAGATTCAAATCTTCAAGAAGATTAATCGAAAATTTCGCGTATCACGTTCATATAACACACACGGCAAAGCAAAGCTTCCGTTCTAAACGCAACAATCCGCGAGAGAATTATTCCCATAACTTGTCCAGTTCGAAAAGCCAAGTTTTTACTGTCGGGGAAAAAACAGACTAATAATATTACTTTCAGCTCGAGTTTTAAGTAGGATTAGTCGGGCAGGCGGAATTAAGCTATCGGCGAGAGTAAAAAGGGATGAAGAAGAAGTAGAAATCGATAGGTTGAATGTAACAGAAATAGAAAGGTAAGGGGAAGCGTTGCCGAGAAATCGGAGAGAAAAGGAGGAAGGGGATGGGACGGAGGGAAGAAGAAATGAGAATGGAAAATAAGAGAAAGAAAATTAAACGGAAGAAGAATGGAATGACGTAATAATTACCGAGCGGGATTCGTTAAAGTTTTCCAGTAGCTTTTGCGAGCGTTGTTTCTTACTGTGGAAATCAGACACTCTCTCTATTAATCGGAGCTACAATTACGCCACCTATGGCTTTTAATAGACCCGTAATTTCAGCCAACCCACGCAACTAAACTTTTCATTCTGTTTGAGAGTTTCATTGACCTTTTTCGCGGCTTTTCCGCCGACTTTGTTCACTGAAATTGTCTTTGCACAGATACGTCATCCGTATTGAGTTCAACTAATTGTTTCCAACTAATCATAATACATATCAATATTCAATAATTGATATGATCAAACATATCGTATTGGATTCAACGGCCGGATATTACTATCAATATTGAATTTATTACGTTGATTAGACGAAAATCATATCGCCTCATTTGAAATTCAATCAACAGACTCTATATAGCTGGTTAAATAATAAACTGAATCGAAACTAGGATATCCCAAACGCGAACGGATATAACGAGTGAACGTGATTTTTTGTTCCCCCCGCGCCGTAGCCATGACATATTGAAATATTCTATTCCCACGATGGAGAAGTTCACATTTACCCAAGTTTGAAATTTGTCGGATACGCTCGCTCTATCCCCAGCCATCGGGTCTGTTCAAAAAACTTTTCCTTTTCTCGACTTCTTCGAGATTCCGGGATCTATTTTTGAAGATTTCAACTACGGCGCGCGCGGGAGAGTGCGCGCACACCCACATCGGCGCTTTCAACAAGTTCGCGGCTCCGCGAACAGTGATTTGAGGTTCTCGAACCTCTCTTTCGCTCTGTTCCGCGCGCGATGGTGAATGTAATAAAGTCATCTCGAGATTTTACCTTGCACGAAATGTGTCGGGGGAAAATATGTCGGTAGAGGCGGCCTTCGACGCGCCCGAGAACCCGATAAAAATGATTAATGTTATTTCGAAAAAAAAACCACGAAATTAATAGCTCGTATCGGAATTGCTCCACTTTACCAATAGTGTTATCGATAGTTCGGAAAGTCATGTATGTCACGCCGATAAAGAATGAGTCAGTTCCGACCAACCCGACTTACTCACCAGCAATTTAATTGGTATTCAATCACGCTCGACCTGCGTACAGGGAATTTTCCGCAAAATTCACCTTCGGAATAATCGTTATTATTGTCATCGATCGACCGGCCAGACTAAAATTCGTCCCATTCCATTCGAAACTCGTCAAACCGCGCGAAACGACGAGCTAAGATTTGATGGTTCATCTTTACGACTGTACGACGAGGAATATACGAGCTAAAGAACTTCCCCTCGGCTATACAGTGTCATCGTAACAGTCCCCCTTTAATTTTCTCGAGCCACCAGACTCGCGGGAATAATCTCGGCGTGAGAACCTAAAGAGGGACAGTCGTTTTTTTCTCGCGCCAATGTAGATCGCGAGTACACAGCTCCGAGTGGAGCCGAAAGCTCGTCTGGGCTGTGTTGTGTCCTTTGAGGAACGTCGGCGCCGCGGCTAAACTGCTCCCTCTCTCCCCCCGGCATTGTATATTATTACGAAATCGCAGTTGTAAACTTGGCGCAGCGAGGTTTATTTAGCCGGGCTCGCGCGAGTATCTCTTTCTGCACGCGCGTCATTTCATTTCGTGCGTAGGGAATGGAACTGGGCGCCGGGGCTCGGCGCGTTGCCTCTTTGAATGCCGATCGGCCAACTCGTGTGCTCACTCGTCGGTTCCTCTGTTTACAGCGTTTGCCCGGCTCCGACAATTCGATTTGAATTTTCCCGTGAAAATCGAAGGAACGCGAGAGCGAACGGTCCGCCGGGGCTGCCAGACGGCCGTAAGTAGAGTGAGTATTGATTGGCGAGACGCGCGCGATAAAGCGAAAGGTAAACATTACGTTTCAACGAGGAAATTACAATTTTACTCGGCGGCGGAGCTTATGGTTATTATTGTAGTTGGAGCGAGCCGGTGTACGGGGGGAAATTAATTAATCACGGCGGTGTAAAAATTTCAAACGCAACACGGTTGCTTCCGCGTCTAACGTATATTGCGTTAAAGCAGTATGACTTTGATGAAAAATGTAGATGTTATGCAGAATCACTTGGAAGGCTCTTACGAAAAAATGAGAAAACTTGGCGTCACAGTTTCCTCGATAGCATCGTGCGAAAGTTCCGTGATATATATATGTCTCACGTTTTACGTGACTCTGTACTGCCGTGATTAAGAATTTACGCATGATTTTGCTTTCTCAAAAAGAGAAAGACAGAACAAAAATTGACCTCTCGAATCAGACGGGATCCTCGTCTTCGTATTCTACAGGTTGAAAAACATGGAATCCCACAAATGTCTGAGTGACGCACGTATGAGTGACGCTATTTTTGGACGCGATAACTCTTGGAAAAGGCGTCCGATATTCTTGAAATTTGTCTTTCTGTACGCGGGTTAATCATGGCTGGAGCTCAATTTTTAGTAGAATCAGTTGTTTATTATCCTAGTGACTACTATTAAAATGTTTCCTATCATCCCTCGTAAATGTTCGTTCGGCCTCAAATACACATCAAGATCAACGAGATATTTTCCGTAGCAAGCGTTGCTAAGAGAATGAATAATGGGTTGAAATTAATTTTCAGTTCTTTTGGGGATACCGAATTTTTGTATTTCTTACAGCAACTATTGTTGACACCTTTGGCAACCGTTGTTTATATCCCTATCAACCATTGCTTCGTACCTACGGCATATTAAGGTAACTGTACCCAATGTGCCCCCCCCTAAGGGTTTTTCGCGAATTTGACTATGATAGACTTCGAATTTTAAAATTCTGTGAACGGCATCTCAAAGCTTAGCTCAATACCTATTAGAAACCATCTTCATAATCATCATTCGACTACTTTAACCTATCGAAAATCGCAATTTAAAAAAAAACGCAAAAAGGCTAAATGCACAAAACGTGTACTCAATTTGGCACAATTTTTTAATCATTAGCTACAGCCTATATAGGCCTACAGGGACGATCCAATTGGCATTGAAATAAACTCTCAATTATGTTCCCAGTGATATTTATACAAAATTTTTAACATACAACTCAAAAATACGCGTCTAAATCTTCGTAATATGTCTATACAAATATTCAATGATTTCACTCAGTCTTATTTAAAAACGCGTAGAGGGGCACATTGGGTTCACTTTTTTTTGATGCGAAACACAGCAATTTGAGTAGGATAAAAAATAATTTTAGGAAAAGTGATGAGACCAATCGAAAGCTGAGATGTTTTTACACAAAAAAGAGTAATGACACTTTGAGAGATAAAAATTATTGACACCTGATTTTTGAGGTTGAGTGTGAAAAGTGAAATAAGAAAATGGTGAAAAAATCAGTTAGTGAAACTTCAAAGTGTTGTAGGAGAGTGGTTTTAAGGGCTAAATGGGCGGGGAAGGTACCGAAAATTTTCTTTTAATTCCCCCAACATAACCCAAGAGCGACTGATGCTCAGAGAGCACCGGAAATACGAAATCTGACGATTGTGCCAAATTGGGTACAGTGCCAAATTGGGTACAGTTACCTTAGTTTGAAGTCCGTCTGTTGATGGCGGGAGTCATCTCTCTTTGGCTTCAATTTTTTAACAGCGTTCTTTTCAAATGATGGTTCAAAACAAGACTGTATCGTTCGTCTAAATCAAGAACTTCCGAACATTCGTACGACTTTGAAATGTTTCAAATTGATTGATTGAACACTGGAACCAAACTCTCCGATCCGTAAGGAGCGGTTGGACGAATACTCTGTATCAAGACGAAATCTATTGGTAGCCAAGAACTGCGGAATGAGTTGGTTGTTTGAGGCCGAAGGAGCAGCGGGGAAATGTAAAAAAAAATATAATTTATAGATAGAGGGAAAAAATGGGTGGGAGCTGCTCGGCGGCGGCGGGCAACTGTTGCTACGGACTAACAAGGAGGATCGAAAAGGAGACACCGAGGAGCAGAGGGACGATTAAAGGGGAAGAGAGAAGCGCGAGAGAGAGAGAGAGAGAGAGCTAGACGCGCTATTACTTTTACGCCGTACGACGCTCGCGTAACGAAGGTTATTACTGCTCGAACGAGGAAGAAGCTCCGCGCCGCCACCGCCATTCGATCGATAAATACACACTGACGCGCAAACACACACACACACACACACACACACACGCGGGTAATATATAGGTACGCGCAGGAAAATAAGTACGCGCGGAGGCGGAGGAGGATGCGAGAAAGGGACAAGTCCGAAGTAGGCAGGTCGATTGGTCGATATGGCGCGCGAGTGTGCGCGGGCGTATCCGACTGCTTAACATTATCAGCGCGCACGGCCGCCGCTGCGGGGAGACGACGTGTGCCATTGTCACTCGGCGCACGCGCCTCTCCCCCGCCCCCCTCCCAATGGAAATAATCACGGATTATACGCGCCGCGGTGTCGTACGTTCATTAACGATGTGTGACCCCGCGGCAGATGGAAAAACGATCCCGACAGCGCCCGACGCACCGCTCGGCGAATATAAAACACCGGCGGCTGCTCTGCGGGGGCGGCTTCGTATTCCGCGCCAGCATATTCGGTTGCGCGCTGCAGACGAGCCACCCTATCGGGGCCGTAATTATTTTTTCCGCCCCCATTTCGCCCTCGCGCGCGTAATTCGGAATATTTCTTGCCCATTAGTCCCGCTCGCCGGTGCGTTTCTCATCAAAAATTTAACCGGCACGTAAAACGCTTTTGCAAAATTCTCACTTTCCCTCTGGCCGCCGCCGCCGTCGTCGCTCTCTCCGCTCGGGCTCGGGTGTTTCATTAAAATTCTCCCCTGGAACGAAGGGTCAAGCGTGTTTTCCTCGCGCCGACTCGTCCTGTAGTTGCCCGCGCGAGGCTTTTCCAAAATCGAATCCGCGCGCGAACGAGGAGAAAACACGCGCCGAGCGTACTCCTCGTGTATACCCTGTCTCGCGTATAGCCAACCAATCGTACGGCGGGCAAAAGAAGAAGAAAAAAAGAGCCGGAATCGCGCGTGATTCGGGGAGTTTTTGCCTCGGCGGCGCACAAAGGTCACGCGCGCGCAGCAGCAGCAGAGCGGAGAGGAATGTACACACGCGGGATCGAGTGGAGCGAAACGTATTCGACGAGACGTATCGCCGACTCGGCAGCCCCAGAGCTTGGAGGGGGGGGGGCCAAAGGAAAAAAAAATCCATCGCTCGATGCGGCGCGACGACGAAGATGAATTTCGGCGCCGACGTCGGCGGCGGCGGTGAAATTATCCGGTAAACGATGCGCGCGTTTTGCACTCGGGAATTTCAATGTTCCCGTCGCGGCGGGAGGAGGACGAGACTCGTGCCAATCTGCCGGCTGTGGATCTTCCTCTTTTTTCCCTCCTCCCGTCCTTTCCTCGCGACGCGCGGGCCCACGTATAGCTTTTCGATTTTACCTTTTTCAATCCGCGCGCGAGACGAACGCCGCGCCGCGGGTAATCCGCGTGTGGAATCGCGTTATTAAATACGATCGTAGGGAAGGGCACTTCATTGCGCGACGGCGAATAAAATCCTCTTACGCGGTAATAGCGAAGTTCCTTATCGTTAGCCGGTGCGGGGCGGAGGGCTCCGAAGCTCCCCGGCATATTGCGGAGGCGATGAAAGGATCTGATGAGAATGCTCGCGCTCGCGCGCTTGTTATCGCTCGGAGCGGGAATGGGGAAATCGGGTTGTAAAAGCCCGCTCGGATATTCGCGTTTGCCTCCGAACCTTCATGCGCGCGTCCGAATAGTTGCGTGTAATTTTTCATAGCATCGCCGGCCGACGGCGGCGGCGGCGGCGGGCCAATCAAACCGACAGCAGAGCAGACGCGCCGTTTAATAACGCCTACAATCTCGAGTTACCGGGCCGGGCGGCACGGGGGGCGGATGTTCGATCCGACCCGGAGCATATGCAGCCACGTGGTCGCGGATTAAAAGAGAGAGAGAGCCAGCTCGTTCGTTCGTTCGTGTGTGTTGAGGAGCAGCCGAGGGGGCGTGCGGCCCTGGGACGCAGCGGGGGGCAGCCGCTTATCTGCACATGGCCGGATCGTATGGGCGCTGCGAGATTATCGCGGTGGTCGCCTCTCGTTATTGCCCATACGCCTACTACGTCCTGCGCCGACTCTATCTCTTCTCCGGACTTCTCTCCGCGCGCGGCGAGATATGCAATTTTGAAATTAACCGACGCGTGTAAGCCGATAAGTCCGGCATTGCCCAGCCGAATTATCGTCATCGGGCCGCTACTTGCGTCTCCGGCCGGTCGAAAAATCGACCTCTAATCGCGGACGGAGTCGTCGCGCGCGCTCGATCGCACACGCGAACGATGACGCGATTACACGCGAGAGCCCGGGGGGGTTCGTATGGTGTCTCGCCACCACGAACGAGACACGGAAATGTACGGACGCTCGTGTGCCCACCCAGTAGTAATCTCGTCGTACCTCGGCCAGTGGAAAACCAGAGTATGATGGAGAATAGCCACTGTACGAACTGAAGTTGATTTTTTCTTGTTCACCATGAATTTTGGTTCACTGAGAGACCTTCAAGTTCTATCGGTAAACGCTTATCCGATTGACATAATCCGACTATTTGCAGGTGGCGCAGAAATAGTATCTGCGCCCGATAATTTTTAAGGTTTCTACGGTAAATTTGTTAGTGATCACGTGTCCTACATTGTTTACATCTGATCGACATAGCTGTCAACCGGTTCAAAACATGCATTCAAAATCGTATTTGAGTGGCTTTATCGGCAAATCAAGAGCAATATGGTAATGCATAATATCATCTAATCTATTTATTTTAGTCTTTGTGCAGAATATTAGTTTCTTTTCACGCTTTCAATTAGATTAACCTATAACTCAACTATAGGTATAGGATTACGTCAATCAGATATGCGCTTACCGATAGAACGGGAATTTTTGTAACGATGTAACTAATCATTTACGTGAAGTTTTCTCAGTATAGTAACAATTTTTACATTAAATTCGCGGGTTTCACGCGAAATGAATCCCCGAATGCACAGTGATTCGTTCACTTTTTCCCTACTGATTTTTCACCGTAAGGTTCCGAGAGAGATAGCCGTGTACGAGTGATCATCTACCGGCCGAGTATAAAATTTGCCACGAGTCGCTGCTGCGACGATTCCAGCCTCTGATCGCTAGAACGGCGCTCGGTCCAAGTGATTTTTGGGGCGGGCGCGATATCGCTGTGGCCGGAGCCAGCGGAGCGACGCGTTATTGTGCGGACCGCAGACCGAGCGCCCGCGCGCCAGTCAGGCGAAACGTCGGCGGTGCGGCGAGAGCGAGCTGCTGCTGCTGCCGGCCGGCCAGAGCCAAAGGGAGCCAAGGGGGACTAGCGTCGGCTAGATTGCCATGAAGTTAGCTAGTTAACCCCGATGAAACAACGCCCGGGCCAAGTTGGCGCGCGCGAGAAGTTGGCATTGCTCCGCAGACACCCCTCCGCCTCCTCCCCCTATACATACACACACACACAGCGAGTACTCCTCTCGCAGCTCGCCCTAACCCTGTTTCCCATCGTTTCGTAATTGACGCTAGCCGGATATACATATATATCAGCGCGTCACACCCGCGGCTCGGTCAGATATCGGCCGCTGGACGCTCGCGAGAATCTTGATCCAGTCTCCGCCGACTCTGGTTTGTTCCCTCCTCGTCGAACGCCCGCAGCCGCGTGCTTTCCAATCGGAGGAGTATATACATAGAGACGGGAGCTTTTGAAAAGTCAGCCGTAGCAGCTGATTAATCCCAGCAGCAGCCGCTAGTGTGGAGTAGAACACGACGCGTGTCCGGGTCTGTTTTGCAATATCGCCTCCATCCACGTGATTGCGCGCGTATAGCGTGCGGAGCCGGCTCGAAGGTCGACGCGCCGCAGCGGAGAAACTCGCGGGAAAACACATTAGTGAATTAGCGCTTGGCGTACGCGTATATGCTCTTTCTCCGGGGCGCCCAATCAGGATAATGCTTCGCTCCCGGCTGGCTCTCGGTTGCAATATGCGCGTAAGAGGACGCGGCCCGCATGCGCGCCGCCGCCGTCGATTAATAACTAATGATGCCCGCGAGATTCCCCACTTTTCCACCCGACCGCGCGCATCTCTGTTTCAATACTCCTGTTTCGCCCGTACTGACGATGCGAGTGTGCAGCCCGTTCGTGAGTCGCGACTGGATAATTTTGAATCGTGTTTCATCGGATTTTATATAGTATCGCGATTGAGAGGGTTCGGCTCGACGTCCGGCGCCGAAAGTCCAAATAAGCCGCGACGCGCCCGGTCATTGTGCGAATCTCTGATTCGGACGCAATTGCATTTTGTGTCACGTGTCTCGGCCAGCCGACCTCCTGTCGGCATTCGAAACTGCGACTCTTCTGGCCTTGACCTCGATTGAATGATGATCACGAATTGTGCATCTGGAAGCAGCAAAGGATAAACTAATATAGCTTATAGGATATTTTGGGATGTTCTGGGTTATTTGATTCGTGGAGAGAGTTAACGAACATTCCAGTCAAAAGTTTTTATTCGTAACGAAAACTTTATTTTTTTGTACTGCTGAAGCTTTCTGCACAAAAAATTGTCTTACACCGAATTTTCATTCAGATATATCGTAAGGTACTTCCGACTCAATCTGCTACTGCGAGTTCCGTCACGTATCCTAGTTGAGAAAACGACGTAATTATTTCCAGGTATTTTGTGGCAGGTAATTGATCACTCGGCCATCGGATGAGCAGTTGGTCTGCCGCGTTATCCCACAATAAATTCACTTGGCGACAATTAATTTGCGAGCTCTCGCTCGCGCGCGCATATTATCGGGGAAAAATGATGAATGCGTGTGAAAGAGCGCGCCGCGACTACAATCAGATAATTGATCAGGCGCGCACTGAACTTTTGAATGGAAATAAGTGGTATTCGGGGGAGGAGCGAAAGAGCAAACGAAATTGGCCCTGTGCTTTTTCGCCGAGTCGGGCGCGAGCCGCTTTCCAGCAAATCGAACGACGACGGCGACGACGTTTCAATGTCATCGCTCGACGCCTCGGTTATAATCAGTTATCATGCGCGGAAAGCTTCGCCGCCGCGGCTGTCAGCCGACTCGCGAGTGATTCCCCATCTTTCTCTCTCTCTGTTTCGCCGCTCCGTCCTGTCCCGCTGTGTGTATATGTATATAGAATAGCATTGAGTATTATCGTCGGGTTCGGGAAACACTCTGTTAGAGGCGGACGGACGGGAGGCAGGGGGAGGCCGGCGGCGCGACTACGGGTACTCGAAAATAACGAATCTATATCGCGCTCGTTACTTCGCTCCAATTTACCGTGGCCCATCTTCGTTCGCTCGTTTTTGTTAATTGCTCTTGCTCCGCGTATTTTTCGCGTTTCTCTCTCGTCCCCTCCACCGCCCGTCTCCCGAGTTTTTTTTTTCACCGCCGGCGGGGTTTTCCGATCGCGAATTTCACGCCGAGTCCGAGGCAGATTCGGACGAGGGCGGATTGTGTCCGCTGGCGAGAGACAGGTCGCGATCGACCACCGCGTTTCGATTGGGCCAACTTGGCGCGGGCGCGGAGGGGTTTCTTATTTTTTTGATAAAATCAAAGTTTTGCGCGAGCGCACCGTACGCGCGGGCCAATTTCGCTCGTTTCTAATTAGCAACTTTTTTACACGGCGCGGTATTACCAAAGTCCAACTTAATTAAACGCCGCGCCAAGGAAGAAAACAAAAAGTATCGCGAGTCTCGGGCTTGGCGCGTAAACCTGCCGAGCCCTCCACGAAACTACGAAAAAAAAAGGAGAGGAAAAAAGAAAAAAAACTTGGCAATTTTTCAGGAACGCGTCACCGGCAAAGCGCGACTGGGGAAGACACCGCGAGTATTGCCCGGCGTGTGCGCCAATGCGATTTCTTCGCTTGTCTTTGTTTAACCGGCGCTCAGGACAATCGGCCGCGCTCGTGGCTCCCTCGACAATTTGCATTGCCCCGCGCGCTTGCGTCTGCCTCTCGCCTTCTTGCGCCGCCCCCCGACGACGACGACGACAACTCGGCGCAAAATTCAGGCGTGAAACGAGAAAAGTGCGAAAGTAGCATCGAAGGGTTTGAATACCCGAATCTCGCCGACTGCTCTTCACCTGCTCAAGTCGAACCAGCCGCGCGTTTGCGGTGGGCAAAAAAGCCCTCGTGGTCGTTCCGCTCTGTGTGTGTGGTTGTGCGGGTGTGCAGCGTGTGTAGAGGGGCGCGCGATGCTCCGCACCACCACCGGCCGACCTCGTTAAAACTTTTCCGACGAACAATTTCTCCGGGCCGCGCTCTACGCTTTCCCGCGGCGCACACTCACACTTACTTATCTCACTCGAGGCTGTTGCTTTTTCTTCTCGCTCTCTTCTGGCCGCACCTCTGTACCCCCGTGATCCCCACACGAGTAACGAGACTTACTAACCAGCGACGTTTCTCATCATCCTTGCGTATATACTTCATTACTCTTTGACCCTAGTGATATTTCACAGTTGGAGAAATCTGTGTAGCCGATGCTGGGATAGGCGATTGTCGGTTCGATTGTTTATTCGGTTGAAATTCTATCCATCACCTGTCTAGCTGAATTGATGGATTAATGCTGTACTGACTATTCACGCGTATTTGATAACTAGTGGTTTTTTTTTCTCTTGGTGGCACGCTGATACCGAGTTAATACGATCTTTAAAATTCAATTCTGCGAAGTAGGAAAAGTCATCATTCCAACTGCGCGAGAAATGAACTTTTGCGTCTGTGATTCGTTAAGTGAATTATTTTCGAGATTCACGGTTGAATTTGGTGAATTCAGAACGAAAGATAAAAAATAAATTAATAAATAGCTGTGAACTCTTGTATTCGAGTTGAATAATTTTAAGAAGTTCTTCATCAGTTTACCCAAGTTCGAATGGGAAACTTTTTAATTTTTATTCATGGAGGGAAGAAAGAATGCACAAGTTGGCGGACAAAAGAAATTCATTACACGGCCACAATTAGAAATCTCGGGTTGAACTTTTATATCGTTTAAACATCAAAGTTTTAGATTATTCAAGAGTTTCTTTTCAATAAATTAAAGTCTCCCCCCCCCCCCGACGAGTCGAGCAGAGGTAGCGCCGTGATTCGAGTTTTCCGGATTCGATAACGATTAGCCACCGAGGAAATAAGTCTCGCGTATTTATTCTCGCGGCCGAATTGATAGTCGCCGCCGTGGCGCGGTTCTGTCGCACTAGGAGCTCTGGGTATCGTCGGATTGGCAACTTTATTGGCGACGTATCGGTGGTTTGGGCTGCGGTGCGCCGCCGGAGCGAGGCACAAAGGCCAAGAGAGCAGCGCGCTAGCGCCGGACCCCATCAAAATGTAAATCCGCCCGCGACTCTCATCATCGATGACGCAGTGCGGCGCGCGCAAACGGGCCGCCCCGTCGGGAAGCCGCTCTTTTGAAAATCCACCGAGCGAGTGTGCGCGCGAGAGCAATATATCGGATCGCGCGCGGTCCTCCGTCCGTCGCCTCTCGTCACGCGCGAGACCAAAAATACATACCGCCGGCGGTTGGCGCGTCGTTTTTGCGCCGCGTCGACGGCCTATTGGATTTGTTGTCGGTGAACTTTTCAAATTTAACTGCGGGCAAGAAAGTCCGGGGGGAGCCGCTTTCACAAAGCCGAGAACCGGGCTTTTTTTTGCCGGCTCGTGTACGGAAGTTTGGATGGGCCTCTGGCGGGGCAAGAATAAACGACGCGCGTCGGATCAATCGCGTCGATTAACCTCCGGCCGACAGTGCCGCGCTGGCTTGGTACGGTCTCCATCGCGGACCTCGTTCAACCAGACACTGCGGCGAGCCCACTTCACCCGAATCTTCGCGGCTTTGTTTTTCCGCTCCACCCTTGCTCTCTTCATTTTTCAAAACAACATTCTTGTTTTGGCGTATCGTTGACGCTCTCGAGCGTCCAATTCGGCCAAGTGGTTTGCACTTGCGCGTCCGGATTGTTTTCCAAGTGTTCTCGCTCCATCCAAAGTGATTATACGCCAAAATAACAGCTCGGTCAATTTTCCGAGGGTCGGCTGTGGAAAAGTTGCGCCGTTGTCCGCGTTCGGCCGAGCGAAACCATTCGTGTACATCGTCCCGCGGCTGTACCTCGATTATGGGAGGCCAAGAGGCGAATTTGCCGATTGGCCGGGGAGAAAGAGCCATTGACTGTCGGCGAATCCGTATATATATCCCGCGACACAAGAGCCGCGGCCCATTGTCGAGTGGGTTCGGTCGGCGAAAGCCCGAAAGCCGACTTTGTAATCGCGCGTTCGCGTCGCACTCGATACGTGCACACCACGTGCCGGCAAAGCTATGTGCGCGCTTTTGTGCCGCGGGCGCCATCGACAAGTGGCGCACCGACAATTGAGCAATCCCACGATTGGAGACTCTCCCCCTCTGTCACACACATACACACACAGTCGTCTCCCTCCTCGCGTTTGCCTTCCTTCACTTTTTCCCTCGCCCTCCGGGCAGCCCACGCCCCTCTACCCCCGCGAGATTTGCCCTGCTCCTCCGCCTTTAATTTTCGTAACGAACTCATTGTCACGGCTTGGGCCGCTTCTCCTGGGAATCAATTTTATCTTGGAAGTTGTTCGGGAATTGCGAACGGAGTCAGGGATCGATGTTTTTCGGGGACCGAGAATTTTCACCGGGTTAATTTGCCATCACGGCCTTGGTGCTTGGGTTGGCAGTTGGAAGTTTGGCTGATGGATATTACAAGGCTTTTGGAAAATCCATTGGCGCGCATTCCCAACTGTTTGGCGCTTGATAACAAAATCTCATCGCGATAGGTGAAAATACTACGAGCTGAGTGCTTCTGAAATAAAGAGCTGCCTTATTCAGCCAGTCGAGACGAAAGTTATAAATTATGCCATTCAAGTGTCATAAAGTTTCACGCGAAGACAAGAGCTTTCCAGCGATGGAAAGGTAAAGCAAATTGGCCGTAATTCTCGTGCGAGAATATTGTAAATTTCCCCCGACGTCTTGAAATATTTGCGTATCCTGTTTCGCAAACATCTATCATTTTGTATGACACAGATATTTCGGATAGAGCTTTTTCAACCGGTTAAATTTAGTAAGCCGAGCGCTTTCGCAAATTTGTTCGCCTCTCCCACCCTGTCATTGTGCTTTTTGGACTGCCCGAGTAGAAATTCAGTCGTAAAAGAAAACCTACGGCACGGCACTAAAAGTTCATTTCCCGCGGCATTGCGAAATTCGCAATTTTTTCCCTCTTACTCCTTGAATTTTCTACTCCCTCCTTGCTAATTTAGTTCACGAGATCGCTGACATTTTAATTCCTCGAGCTTTTTAAATCCTGCAGATGAAGAATTTTGTTTTCTTAATCTATTAGAGGTTTAACGAGGAGGGAAAAAAACCCCGGGATTTAATCACTTTGATATAGTTGATTCACGCCACGTTATCAAATTTATTCTCAAAGTAGGATATATCATTGAGGAATTGAGTATCAAGTGGGCGAACGTTGAACGATGGAACAAATCGTTTTTGCACAATATAAATTTGCGAAGGAGAATCTGTCCCCGGTAATCCCGTGAAATTGAGGGAGGATAGAGTTGCCTTGGGTTTCTCTTGGGATTAGGAGCCAATACTATCCGCGAGCTCGGTACAGTGGAACAAAGTAAACTCATTATTTATTATCTATATATTATTGTAGTCGGCAAAGGTCTCGTTGGCGTCTCCTCGTTTTTCAGTAAAGTTTAGGGACTTAAATACTTCACGTTTCACTTAAGCTCCTCTCTTCGGGCTTCAACAAACTTCTCTCTACAATCTCAGTCTCCAAAAGCTTTCTTCTCTCCTGTAAAGTTGCTTTCTCTCTCCTTCTCTCCTTGAGCGTCAGCTTTAACTTTTTTAACGAATCTTTCGCGACGTTTTCCCACTGTCATCGCGTTTTCCACTTTCCGCTCGCCCGTCCCTCAAATACCGCTCTTTCTTTATGATCTCCCGCAAATCTGCGGCTTTGATTTGTTCACTCGTTTGCCGCTCATCACCCCACTTCATCAAAATCAAAATCATCAGACATGAGCGTGGTTAGTTGGGCTAAAGGTTTACCCCGCTAGATCTTTGAAATCCAACAAAAACAAACAGCAGTGTTGTTCACCAATTGGAAGAGTTCGAGACTTTGTAAACAAATTGATTGGGACGTGTAATCCCATCAACGGGTGCGAGTTTTCCCATTATGCAGGGGCGCGCAGCCGAGTATACTCCGGGCTCGATTTTTCATAATTGGCTGCTCCGAGCTATACATCACCCGAGGCTGCAGGAGAGTCGGTTACAGGTGGCGCGAGCCCTCAAAAGGACCGATCAAAATTGCAGCGTAGCTGGCGCGAGACGAGCAACAGCAGAGAGCCGGGCTGGGGGAGGCGGCAGCTGCCCCGGGTGTCCCAGGCCGCGCATTATTCTAATTGAACGTCGCGCGGGGCTTATAAAAAATGCATCCCCGGCCCTGGGCTGTGTGGGCCGCGCGTCGCGCTCCTCGGAGCCCGTACGGCGACGAAAACAGCAATCCATCATTGCGCCGCGGGGATCAGGGGTTGTCGGGGACTCGGTGTTGGCGTGGCAGGGGGGGGGGGGGGGGCGAGGGTACAGGGGCTCGGTCGCTAATCAGCAATTAGTCAATTAGCCGCGCGGCAATTTTGGTAATAACGGCCAGCTGCGAGCGACGAGTGCGCGCTTCAATTATACGCCGGACGGGCGATCGTCATTCCGCAGTAATTACCATTGTGTATCGGCAAACTTGCCATCACCTTTCGCATATTCGACGCGTCCGCCCCCCCCCGCTACTCCCCCCACAACAGCCAGCGCGTACTCGTGTAATTCTATCTTGCCTCTGTCTGTATGTCTGTCTGTCTCTCTTTCGGCTGCTGTCGAGCGAACGTATATATATATATACACCGACGCATCGGGGCCGTGATACGCCGCGATCGTGTTTGTATAGCACGGCACTGCCGCGAGCGCGCCCGTAGTACAGCTCCAGTTTCGGCTGACGCTCGTTAATCCCTTCCCCCCCCCCCCCGCTCCTCGCCGATTCGCGAGCTCCGAATTATTTCCGATGGATCGAGTCAAGCTGGCGCGAGCGATTGACCATAGGGAGTCGCGGTACTTATCATTATTTATCGTTCATCCGACGAGTGTTCGAATGAAATGCAACGAATAGTTACAAATAAAGATATAATCGTGATCGTCGAGAGCCCCGGCCTCGTAGTTTTCTCGGAGGTATGTTTACGTTAGATAGACTTCGGGAGATTAGGTCGCGAGCGTCGCTGCCTCGAATCACCGCAAGGAATATCGCAGATAACGCGCAAGCAACGAGCCCGTTGTTCCGATCGCTCGTGCCCCAAGTAGCTCCTCCGTCTCAATAATTCCCACCACGAGTCTTGGCCGTCCCGCGGAGCGAGCGCCGCCGGGAAATGACGCGAGGCTCGTCGTCGATCTTTTCCGACCGATTGAGCGCTCGACGACGGTCGCGGGTGTCCCTCAACGCTTGCGCGCGCGCGAGACAGATAAAAAACGCAGCGACGCGCGTGTGTGAGTATGGGTGGAATCGATCGCGTGCGACCGGCTACATTTTTCATGGGCGTGTGTACACGTGCAACGCCCCCCGGTGCACTCGAACAATCGTCAAAACGGCTCGTCGCCTTTTCCCGGAAGCGTTTGCGACCGACGCTCACGTGACTCTTTTCACCCGCCGCTGCTCATCTGCACAGTGCGCGCGCGCGACAAAAGTGCAGCCGTATCGCCCCTCTAATGGGCGAGCGATCGCTTTTTCACGTGCTCCCCGAGCGTTCGCGTGTTGCTTTTGAAAATTCATACGTGGCTTCGGCTTTTCGCTATCGTTGTCGGATTCAGGCTAGGATAGAGTGAGCTTTTTGATTTTTCCAGTGAATAAGCCCGGCTTTTTTCTACTATACTGGGTAATTTCATTATATAGGCAACTGACTCTCCAAAGCCCCGTGGAAAGTCAATAGTCTTAGGGAAGTATTTTTGGGGAATTTTAATTTCCCACTGTTTTCGCTTTATATCCCTCTGGAAATCTGCCCCTCTCCCACCTCCGCTGAATCCTGTCCTGGAGGTGAAGTCTCAACGTTGATCGATAACGACAAACACGTTGATCGATAATTTTCAAAAAAATTAAAATTGCCCCCGCCGGGAAGGCACAATTGCCGATGCATTTGTATAATCACCATTCCGCGGTTCACATGAGAAAGTAAAGAACAATAGTTGTCTGGGCGTGAGTCTAGCCGGATAGTGCGTAGGCTAACGCGAGCCAGTCGCAATTAGTCAGATTGATATTGACGCGCGCGGACTGTCGCCGAGCTTGTTATAATTGATCGAGCTCATTGGAAACGCTGGCAACGAAGCAGGGGGTGGTTTTTCAGGTACGCGGGCCTGCGTAATACCTAGAAAAGCGATTCGTCCGCCCGGCGAGCCATCGATGTTATTGGGCGCGCGCTTGCGTGGCATTGGCAGCTCGCGCCGGAATCAATACCCGCGGCCGAATCTGCAATTCGCTCGATCCAATCGAACTCCAACTCGGGATTGATTCGGCGGATTTTAATATCGCGAACGAGAGGTCGAGGAGGTATAACCGCGATACGCGAGCGCGATTTAAAGGGAGGCACATCGACTTTGGGGGTTTGGAGCCGGGCGATAAGAAGCAAACAAGCAAGCGGGAGCCGAGAGGCAACAAGTAAGCGGCACATGTGGGCGCGCGCGTGGGTCCAAGAAGCCGGAGTAGGAGGAGGAGTAGAATCGGGTCGGGTCGGGGGGGGGGGCGAAAGATCAGCGGCTCTCGCGCGGCCCGAGTCCGAGTTATCATCGCTAGGGGTCGGAGCAGAACTAATTACGAACTGACAACGCCAGGGCGTATTGTGCAAAATGTCTTGTCAAACACTAAAGTTCGCGTGCTCTCGCTCGACAATGCGCGCGCTATGCACACTGTGTGTCTCGCATTCCCCAGTCCATTGTTCGCACTTCTTCGCGAGTTGGCGCTGCTGCTGCTGCTCGGCGCTGGCTGGCGATAAGGCGCGCGCGCACACACACACACGCGCGCGCTCGCACCGAGAAACTCCCGCTAGCTCAGCGCGCGGCCGCTAAAACTTGATATCGCGAGTGCGGAATTAGCGCAGCCTTGTACACACACACCCACACACACAGGGGCCCCCTCGTAATCCAGCGCTCTCGCCTTCTTCGTTGCTCGCTGTATCATCGTCGTTTCACTCCGCGATTTCGCGAGATTTCTCGTGGTCGGACACGGATGAACTCGTTGGTCGCTGCGTTCCACTGGCCAACATCGACTGGTCAGCCGAAAGCTTACCTATGTTCGCCGGTCCGAACTGACGCGTCTTTCGTGTACGGTGTTTCGTTGGGTGTATTAGCGCAGCCGAGACTCGTCGCGAATAGAGAGGGGGAATTCGGCGGGAGCGGTTGAATGGGAGCCGCTTCGAGCGCGTATTTACGCTCGGCGCAGCGGAGTTTGCCCAACGGCGAGAAAGCGTTACATCGCGGCCTGGCTTATATTGCGGCGAACGGCCGCGGCCTCGGACTGCGGGGCTACCCCGGGGTGCGGCAATAATTAAGCGGAAAAGCTACTCCCCGAGGCAATAATAACGCGTGTAGCGCGCGGCTCGGTGGTCCGAAAATTTGCGTGCGCCAAGCAAATTCGACGAGGCTTGTTGAATTAGCCCGTGTAAACAGGCGCGCGGGACTGGCTGGTCGTCGTAACAATGGGCCGCTGGGGCTGTCTGTCTCTCTCTCTCTCTCTCTCTCTCTCTTTCGTGTATTAGAGTAACAACGCATACAAGGGGGCTCGGGTGTTTTTATATCCCCGGCCGAGCTCGCGAGAGGCTAACGAATCTCGAGTGTGTTTCAGATAAGGAGTCGGCGGCGGCGGCGGTGGCGCGGTGGCGCGGTGGCGCGCCAGGTGTGCCCAGCTGGCCGAGCTTGTCCAGCCCGAGGCCCGGCTGCACTGATATTATAGCCCGCTGTCGCGTATCCGTTGCGTCAGGTGGAGATCGGCGGCGGCGCGCAGGTGGGGAGCCGATAAGGCGTTATCTCGCTCGCTCTCTCGCGGGCGGCGGGATGCCGCCAGCCGCCAGTGAGGCACAGGTGTCGCAGCCGTAGCCAGCCCCGCAGCAGCCACTCTCAGCCCCGAGGTACGGTAATCCGATCTCCTTCTGACCCCGTTCCCAACCCGCCGACTCTTCCGTGGCTCCACAGCCCCGGCCCAAGGCTGGTCGGGGCCGGACGAGCTCGGTGGCGCAGTCGCGCGATGACTCGATACTCGCGCGGCCTTATCTCACCCAGCCCATTCTGCATTTGTCGTCCACAGAGCGAGGAGCAGCCAGCGCGCAGTGTCGATTCGGTCGTGCGCGAGTGAGAGAGAGAGAGAGAGAGAGAGAGAGAGAGATCGCTCGCGTTTGGAGGTGGCCGCCTTCAAACGAGCCCCGACCGCACGATTGACTCGCCGGACAAGTGCTCGAGCGGCAGCAGCGGTGCCAGCCTGCAGCAGCAGCACCAGCCGAGGACCCCGATGAAAATGCTCCAGTCGCTCAACACGCTCGCGAGCAAGATCTCGCCGGGCTCGCCGACGACCGACGGCAACGCCAACAAGGTGCACCTGCACAACAACAACAACAACAACAACAACAACAACAATGACTCGACCAAGAGCATACACCCGCACCCCTACTCTAAGAAGCCCGTCCACCAGCTGTCGTCCATGTCGTCCAGCCCGCAGTCGAGCAACGGCGACCAGAAGGAAAACACGTGAGTCGAGCACACCCAGCAAACGTTGTTGTGCCTCCCCTCGCCCCCTCCTCGTTCGCTCTCACCTGCATCCGCCCAGCCAGTCAGCCACGCGGTGACGTGACGTTCGCGCCTCGCGAACCTTGAGATCCAACAGATAACAGCTGTGTGACGCGCACTTTCTCCTTGTTTGTCAACTCGCACTGACAGTAGCAACCATTTTTCGGGCGCCAATGTTTGCCCCCCCCCGCTATTGTTTCCGTCTACATGTGTGCGAGTCTCTCTTGGCGTGCCCCGGCGTGCATTATTATTGGGCGCTGGAAAATTTAATACATTTTCTTTCACCTCCCGGCAGACCGACTTGTATTTACATTCGCAGTTTTCTTTCTGACTCGCAACGTCACTGTACGAATCGAGGGGCTATTCACTTCGCAATCGCTGCTGGCTTCCTTTTTTTTTTGTTTTTCCGTAGTTCTCGAATGAACACGGCATCCACCGTGTGTATTTGGTTACGGGCGAAACTTTTAGCTTCATCCACTCGATCGGAAAACGAGTGGCATTCGGGAATCTAACCAGAGATGAAAGAAAATAACCAATGATTCCCAAGTGAATATCCTCTTTGTTCCGATTTATGAATTAAAGTGAGTTGAAATGGAGATAAGATTTTAGCTTCTAACAAATTTATGTGTCACATTAGTTTCGGAATAAATCTGTATGAAAATCCTCTCGATCCTCCCTCTGCTGCGAACACTCTTGTTATTAAGTTCATGACAAAAATGTACCGTTGGTACGAATGGATTGAAGCTTTCCGAGCAAAGCTAATCGAGGAATCTTAAATAACGACGGGCCCCTCGTATTACCACGAAACGTCAAGTTTGGAGAATTCAAGCGAATCGAAAATGATTTTGAATTGTAATTTTTTGATTGGGTATCTGCAACCTTGCAAATATCACCCTCGAGACGACGTTGTTACGCAAAGTCTCACCTACCCAAGCGTATGATCACGAACCGCGCCGACTGTGCTCGGCGAGCTTCTTTTCCAGACACTTCAATCAATTCGTTTCGTCCCCGATGACTCGACAGACGCAGACGAATAACCAATGCGGCCGGAGACGAGGATCCTCGTGGATGGTGTCGCGGCTGAAAGCTCGCGGCGTGTCTCCCGTTGATTCGTGCATTCGAAGGCAGGCGCGGGATTTTTCTCTAGCTCGTTGCACTCGCTGCACTCGTTGCGGGGTACGCGCGGCAAAAGGGCTGGGGAGAAGTGAGCACTGCGCCGCGGTTGGGGGCTGAGAAAGCGTTTAAATTTTAAGTTCGACCACTCAGCTCGCATTCGTAGCTCCTCGGCTGGTGCAGTTCTCCCCTCGCTCTCGCTCTCGTTCCCTTCTTTCCCGTCAGCCCCGCCACTCGAACTTAACATCCTTCCTCTTCTGTTTCTCCGCTGATTCGTCGTTTTTTTCATATAATTCCACACCGACTCTCGAGCCTCGAGAGCTCCCGAGCTTTCGAGGCTCTGAAAAATTCTGCTCTCCTCCTTTCTCGCGGCTAAATCCGAGCCGAGGGTGCTCGATACGACTTCTCGACTAGCGCGCGGGCCCACCTCCGCTCGCTCGCTCGCCCACCGCCTAGCTCTCTTTATTTCAAAGGATAAATTAAGCGCGAGTACACCGCTTCTTCGCACCTCGCAAACTCACCCGGCCGCCGTCTCGCCATTCAATTCACCCGGCCTTTGTCTCGCGTCACTCCAATTCCTCTTTCTTTCCAAATCCATCCCCGAATCCTGCATATATACGTCACTTGCTTCGTTCTCACGAGTCAAAGTTCAACCCTGTCCTCGAGCCTACTACTCGTTATGGAAACATTCTCGATTTCCAAAGGATACCACCTGTTGATTGCGATTTTTTTTTTCGTCAAATCAACCGGGATATCTAAGGTTACTGCAATCCAATCCGCCAACACCTGAGGCTCTTCCAAAACTTATCTATGATAAAATTGGAATTTCATAATTCTGCGAACCCCGCCTTCAAGAGTTCGAGTCCTTTCAGAAACCATCGCCGTAACCATTACTTACTTATTTTAACCCATTGAAAATGTCGATTAACCAATGTCACTCAAATCGGCCTTGGCTTGTCATAGTACCCACCTTATAACTCTTAGATGTCATGACTCACTTTCATTAATTCATATATTTTCATTATCTGACAAGTGGGCAAAATCGACTTACATTGACAAATGTCATCTCCATGTTTAGTTATTATTTATGGCTTGTGAACTGAGTGTTATTGCATGCGAAAAAGAGCATTTTGAGTAAGATAGAAAATAGTATGAGGAAGCGTAACGTAACCAATTGAGAGACATCATGTTTTTGATACAAGGTAGAGTAGTCACATGTGAAGAAATGAGAATATATTTGATTATTGTAAGTTAGTTAGGAGTCTATAATAATAAAAAAAGATAATAAGCAAGTAATAGAAGTTGAAAGTTTATTAAGAGAGCGGTTTTAAGCGCTAAATGAACGAGGAAGCGACCGAAAATTTCGTTTAAATACTCCCAACATAAACCAGCCGTCTCTCCGGTGCCCCAGAGAGCACCGGAAATACAAAATATGAGAAAATTGCTACATTGGGTAAATTGGCAAGTTGGAATTGGATTCACGTTGATAATGTCGGGACACGTTGGCGACATTAGATTATATTATCAAATCACTTTAGTAGCTTTTATAAATACATCGCTTGCAAACTCCACGTGGCTATATCCATCTTGTCGATAGTACCGATAAACTCGGGCATTCGAACATTAAACTTTTGAAATTGATTACTCGAAACTCGGAGAGAGAGAACAATTGTTCGATCGCCATCTTCCACCCGTCTCGCCTAACTCGGACCGAATCTACTTTTTCTCCTCTCGTTACGAAACGATCGGAGAGCGTTTCCTTTCCTCCGTACGTTATTTGCTTCCGCGGGACCATCAAAACTGTGCGCGCATCATAAAATTGTTCAGGTTGCACATATATACGTGTATACAGTACGTATGTAGGTGAAAGAAGGGAAAAAAGGGCAAATGGGAAAAGAATGTGCCGGTCGCCGGGAGATTATTTTTCAAACTAACCATAAAACGCTATCGACCATGAAACTAGCCTTCAATCAAAGAGCCCGAACAGCCCTCGCGTAAGCTCGACCGATCCTTACATAATTCAGAGGAGTAAAGTTTTATGAGCTGGCGCCGAATGGGCTTCGAAAACCGCGCTACGTCAAATCGCCGAGAGAGAGAGAGAGGAATTGGAAATTCCGCAGAGTTCACTCGGATTCATAGCCACTGCTCGTTCATTATTTTGTTACGCCGTGTAAGCATGCGAGGGAGGGGGGGGGGCGGCGCAGCGAACAGCCTGCGAGGGGGCTGAAATAACTCGCGGCTTCGTTCTCCGCGGATTTCACTATGCGAGCAAACCCAATCGTCGGTCCTGCCCGCGGGGATGGCGCGCCCCTCCGCCGCCGCTGCTGCTCTACCTGGCGGCGCTCTGCTGCTGTTTTCAACAGCGCGATCTCGTACTTGGCCCCGCGAGCAAATTGCGCAAGTGGCGCATTCTCCGCGAATTGTTTCCCAGTCGGATTTAAATTCCGGGCCAGAGCGTGTACGACGCTCTCTATCCATTGTTGTGATGAATTCTGACTCGGCCAAAATGTGCGAGCACGATTGTTTTTTTCCCTCTCTCTTTCACTTCTTGTTGTCGAACAGCTGCGGAGATTTTATGGCACGCTTTTATTTATCTTACTCCGCGTGTCTGTCTCGTGTCGAGAGAGATTTCAAGATCGAAAATTCAAGTTCTTGGCGGAAATCTCGAAATCCGGAATTTTGCGCGGAAAAATAACAACATTATTATCTGCAGTATCCGATTCTCTGGTGTTACGGATTTATTTGACAAATCTCAAATATTGTAATCGCTCGTGTTGACTGTTTTCGATGAAAGTCTCGGGAGTAAGATACTTGACCTACTTAGCCGTTGGTCGTCGTTTGTTGTTGGTCTCGTATGAAAAAACATAAAATAAAATACTTCCTGGGAACGACGCTTCTATAAGAGAGAAAAAAAAGCAAAAAGTAATTTATCCAATCGGGCGATTCAGAATTGAATAACTCGGATAAGAATAGCAGTATCATCATCTACTTACTAAAAGTAGTTTACCGTCTTTTTCCTGCCCGAGTGACCCATTACCGATAATCGCACGGTTTGAGAAATTGTTCTCGACTTTTTAATTCCTCTGGAAGCTCGTTCTCGAAGAGTATTCCACTGTAATTTTCTTAATCAAGCTCCGTTGTTCTGGCTCGATCTATCGCGATCAGTACTTATAGTTCACTCGATAAGACATTTGAATCGATAAATAAAAGTTGATCGAGATTGGAGACAGATATGGAAGAGCGAGAGAGAGAGAGAGAGCAATTGCTCGGCAGAATCTTTCAGGAGCAATAAATCTCAACTGAAAATCGATTGCGAAACTTATTTGTCTGTGGAATCGCGCCGTTACCGAGGATCTAGCCGGTTTCCCCCAGGAGAAGGAGGAGGAGGAGGAGTAGAAGAAAGGCGAAGCGCTTCTTGCCGGTTGTAATTACCACACCTCGACGAAATATTGACCCGAGCTGCGCTTGAGGTGAAAGAAATCTGGGCTCAACGTGGGGCGTTATCGCGCGGCCGCAACCGCTATAGATACGCCGACGTGCCTATCTCGTGTTCTGCGCAGTTTACACTGATAGTCCGCCTCTGCCTTATCAGCCAGCGTTGTCTCTCGGCCGACTCGCGCACCGGCCGAACCGTCCGACTCGTTGCACTTTTCCAATCTCCTCGATCGCTTGACCCTTCCCCAGTTCCCGAGTGACCTCGACAAATACCCTCTACCTTCGGATTTTCGAAAACTTTCGAAAAAAAAAAAGAATTATTCCACGAGTCTTTCGCGTGTCAGTTTTGTCGCTTGCAAAATTCACCGCGCGTGTGTAAATGGATTACTATTCCATCTTCTTCCGCTTACGCAGGAAATCCCGTGTCCGTACGTTGTCTCACATGATGTAACGCGGCGTAAACCGCGAAGATCGGATGAGTCACGTTTGGTCGCACTCTTATCGCGATGGCAAGGTTGACACAACGGCCGCTCTCTTTTTCGCGTCAAAAACACCGTTATGCGATTTTTTTTTTGGCTTTTTCTTCCCAGCCGGCTCATACTCGATCCGGATACCCGAAACTTCCTCGCCTTCGACCTTCTCCCGGCGTACGCGTGCAAACGACGACAAGAGAATTCTCCTTCGTCGTGAAGAGCTGCGTTGGAAATTAGTATACGCGCAAGAAAAAAAAAACACGGACAAAAAAAGAGGCTCAAAGTTTCTCGGGTGCTTTTGAAAAGACGTTTTCCCGTAATGAAAATAGCCCGCGCGTATATACGACTGGCGCGCGAGGGTCGAGGGGAGAGGGGGCGAGAAAAGCAAGAACGTGTGCCGCGGCCATTAGCCGTGATTTAATGTGCCGCGATACGCGCGACGAGCTGCGCCTCCCACCCGAAGAAACAAAGTGAGATCCGCATTCGCAGTAGTGCGCGCGCTCGGGTATCCTGAAAAATTTCGGTGCGCCAAAGCCGTGGCCTGTAATCTCGGAGTGCTGCTGCTGCTGCTGCTGCTGCTCTCCGAAAGCATATAGTCTTCGCCGTTATTTCAGGGCAAATCCTTTCAAAGCAAGGCCCACTGCCAGCAGCAGCAGACGTCGCGCGAATAGGAGGGAAAAAGGCGGCTTTATGCACGTGCCGAACGAGATCGAGATGATGGAATGGGGAGGGGGGGGGGAAGGAAACGCCCGAGGCCGCGGGGTAGGAACGACGAGAGTAGGCGGGCGAATAATAAAAAGCAGTGTCGTCGTCGTCGTCGAGCGGCTCTGAGGAATCTGACAAATCCAGCGAATCCAAATGCACGTGCGGCGAAATGCGTTACGGCTCTCTCTCGGCCCCGCAACTCCCACAACAAGCCGCGCCGCGGCCGAGTCTTTGTCGGATACATATTTATACACTGCAGCTCGGCCGCGCGCGCGACGCGTGTGTTTGTCCCGCGCGCAGCCCGGGTCTTGCAGTAGGTGCACGTAGCGGAGCGCCATTGTCGCGCGGCTCTGCTTTTGTCGCTCAGGCGCGCGCGAGCCCCGCTATATATATACCTACTCGACAAATTGTATCGTCTTTTGCGCCACTCGCCCGTTGCACGTGCACTTGCGCACGCTCCCAGCGCTGCGAGTGCCTCCCCCCCACCCCCGCCTCCTATTGTGCGGGGGCGAACTTTGAATTCAGCCCGCGCCCACTTGCCGCCGCAGTCGTTCGAGTGTGCCCCCACCTGCAGCCTCCAGCCACCCCAACGCCCATCGACTCGCCGACCGCCAACTTTTACGAGCCGCGGGCGCGAGCGTTAATCTTCGCGGGCGGCTTTCCCAGCCGCGCGGATATATCCCTCGATGCCTTGCTCTATACCTATACCCGTCGAGCCTCTCTATGCCGTGGCTGGCCCGCTGCGGTGGACTCGGCCTGCCATTACCCAATCGCCACAATCGCACTGGTCCTTGTCTGTAACGCTCGAGTTGCCGAGCTCACGGTCCGAATGATTAAGCTGCGAGGAGAGCTCGATGTCCCTAGTCTCAATTGGAATCGAGAAATCTCCAGCTGCGACTGTGTACATCGCCACACCGAGTTGTCTCGCGGAAGACCAAGAACGAGAAGCGTCGTTGCGCCTGGCAAATATGATCGAAAGCCAGCTGGCCGAGGCGTCGTAGCAAAGTGCTCTCTCGTGTGCATATATATAGGTCGCTTGCAGCTTCATTTTCATCGAAGCTCGTTACTGCAATCAGTCGCTTTTGTTCGCGCGACGCATATAAACGCGCGCATCGGATATACCGATGAAAAAAGCGTAGCTCGTCTTGCGAATCGTCGATGCGAGCCACGAACGAATCGGTCGATTCGGCCGGAATACGATATTCCAGGCGGTGGGGGGGGGGGGCGAAAGTGGCAGTCGGCAATTGAGAGACCGAGTTGTAATGAGCGATCGAACCGAGGCGCGGAGAGGGAAGGGAATAATTCGAGCAAAGTATCCGCGAGCTTACGTATATATACACGAACTGGCGCGGGTAATCGGGGCGCCAAGTAATAAAGGGCCATAAGCATCGGCGGCGATGCACTTTGGCGCGAGCTTCGCTCTGCCGAAGTGCTCGACATTTGGTTGGCCGGTCCCTTCATAGCAATCACGAATTTGCATAAATGCGCGCGCCGGCCAGGGCGGCCCGCGCCGGGCTTCCACGCGGGCCAATGCAAATTATTCGCCGTCCGTCCGCCCGCCCGCGCGACTGGAAAAAGGCCGCGATTATACCGTCCCCCGGGCGTGTAATGATATGCGCGGAATGCTAACTTTCACGGGGATTTAATTTGCTTAAAGCCCTCTGCCCCCTTTTTTTTCCTCCCTCCACGACCAGCAGCAGCAGCAGCAGTCGCAGAGTGGATGGGCTGAAAGGGTACGCGATTCTTTCGCGTCTCGCGTCGCGATGGATCGAAGTTAATTATAACCCAACTCTGGAGAGCAGTCCCTCTGTCGCTCGCACTGGCGGCGGTGTATCGGTGACGCGCTCGTTTCCTTCCCGGTTGAATGTAAGCCCTCGAACGCGCGCGATTTCGCCGCCGCGGATGTGTATATACAGCCGCCCCCGAGCAAAACCTGCTGGCTCGTCGCCGCATCATGTCGGAGGGATTGTGTAATAAGAGAATGACAGGGCGCAATTCGACGCGATCGAATTCAATCACACGCACGCGCGCCTGTCCGTGTATACGTCGGCGGGCGGGCGAGAGAGCCTCGGGGAAGAGAAGCCTGAGCCGAGAGGCGCATATAATCAATTTGTCAGAGGCACAAAGAAAGCTCCGCCGGCTGAATGTGTGCAGTCGGTCGGAGGCGCGAGATCGATCGAGCAGACACGGGGATGGGGGGTGGGGGCGAGCAACGGCCGATCGCTCACGATTATGCTGATGTACGACGCGATGGCCGAAAACTTGCGCCACGCGCCCGATCCATCATACGTGTGCTCAAAGTCGCGATCTTATTAAGTCGCCGTTTAATTAGACTCGAGCTTCGCCCCCCGCCCGCGAGCCGGGCTTTTTACCGGCTCGCGATTGATGGCGCGAGCGAGTGATTGATCGCGATGCTTCTTGTTCCGCGCTCGCTCGCGCGCCACTCCACAGCCGATACCCGGCCGAGTGCTTCCATTGATTAATCCCCGTAGGATTTGACGGCGGGGGACGCATCAGTTTGTCGGGGACGTCGTCGTTACCATCGCTGGATTGAAAAAGAAAGAAAGGAAAGATGAAGCCAACCGGTTGAGCTTTTGGCCCCACGTCGCGTGAATGCAAACGACGAATTGTCGTGCTTTCAAGTGGAATATCATCAGATAAATACCGCGAGTAGATTGAAAGAGTTAAAACGCTCGAGCGAGAAAGGAGCCGGGCTTGTTCTGTCTATTCAAATGAAATCTCATTTGAAAAGCTCGTGTTTATTTGAAGTTATCCAAAGAGCTTTTCTCCGCCAGCAGCAGCCGCGGCAGCGGCACTGCCACGACAATGGGCCCTTGTAAATGTTAATTACATTCCGAATAACTACAAAGCTTTGAATGGCTCTCGTCCTCTTGCGCTGCAGATATTTGCCTTCCCTCTTTATCTCTCTCTCTCTCTCTCTCTCTCTCTCCCTGCAGCTCCTTCATTTTTCCGCGTGGCGCTTTATTAAAAGCGTAAAAATGCTCTCGCGCCCGCTGACTGATGCAAGCGCGGCGTTCTCCGATTCGCGGGGCTCCTTTCATCCGTGCGACTCCCCTTTCTTCCTCCTCCCCGGGGGACTCGCGCCTCAACCCCCCCTTCCCCCAGCCTTCTTCGATCTTTCAGATTCGCACTCGGGGCCCGCCGACTGCCAACAGAGCACGCCTCTGTGTCCCGGCTTAATTAAACGAACAAATAACGCGCCGCGGGATACACTTGGCGCGCGCGCGCGCGAGCCAGCATTGATTCGCTTTCTTTCCCCGGAGCCGGGAGAACAATGCACCGGTCCCGCTTCGAAAACCTCTCGAGCAGGCTCGTGTTCGCTTCGGCCCGTCGGAGGGATGCGCGCGCCTATTGTACCGTCCCCCGTTCCGAGAGCCTCGATAAACTGATGGCTCACTTTAAGAAGCCTCGCTCCTCGATGACTCGACGAGTTCGCGCGCGCGTTCTCCAAATCGCATTGCCACTGGGAGAAGATGATTTCTCGCAGAGTCGCAGGGACACTTTTACCGTCGGAAAGTCGCGGAGCCAGGTATATATTCTTTCTCGTTCGTGCTTGTGACGGTAGCGGGAGAAAATTTAATGTTGAATCCCTGGAAATTTTCTTTCTCGTACATTAGCAATAGAACGAAAAATCCCATGAAGGTTTTGCGTCAAAATAACTATCTATTCGGACGCACTCCACGCATTTTATGTTTACGCGTTTGAGAATTATATTCAAACTATTATTACATTTCATCTTTTCTACGTGTTTTATTTTCAATGCGTTCACTTAATAAAACGTACACTAATATATTTCATTCAGCTTCTGAGACTGAGTTTAGATCATCGTAAAACCTTCAATCTCATCATCCTCATCTTTTTGTAAAGACTGACTAACCTGACCTATTCCTTTTTCAACTGATAGCTCGATGGCTCCAGTTTCACTCTTGTCCGCACTCGCTGTCTCAATTTAGCTACAATCACGGCATGTGGTCAAATCTAAACCAATAAAATGACGAGTTAACTGGCTTCGCCTAACAGTCTGTAATTATTCATAAAAGAATGCATCGAATTTCCCTTTACCGTCAATTCTTGAAAAACCCATTGAATTCTCGTTGAAAACATTTGTTTTTCATTTTTTGGCTCTAAATAAGAGGCTGTAAGGAGAAGCGAGTGCGCTACCGAGTCCCCCGATTAGGCGACTGTAATTCGATCGATTCTTACATGGTGTAGGGTTAATACCGATTGCTTTTTGTTTTCCATCCGATTTAAAAAACGCGGGAGAATTGCCACTCGGTTGAGTATGCAGATTGGCAGCGTTCTGACGATTTGGCAAAGTTCTCGGCAACTCGTCCAACTTTTTTGGACGACTCAGTTTTGCACGCGGTTAATCAATATCAGAGTCAAATTAAAGTTATCGAGGGAAGAAACTGAGAGCCGAGCTATTCCGTCCTGGTTCTGTCCGTCGGATTCACGCCAAACTTGGATTACCGAATGAAAGTGAGGCGAACTTTGGCAAGACTTGCCGGGACGAAAAAGCCATTAGCCGTTCATGAGTTGTGTAACAATAACCGGGCACGGAAACACAAGCGCCGGGCGGCTCATTCTAACCGTAGACGGGGTGTATCCAAAATGTATGGAAGATATGAGCCTGCGCGCCCCCCGAACAAGAGAAACAAGAATCCATGAGGAGGGGGAGAAAGTTAGCCGCGGGGAAAGAAAGAAGGAGGAGGAGGCCGTGGGGCGTGTAATTCGCAAAGTTTTAACAATCGTCGGGGGGCAAAAGCTGCGCGGCACGCGAGAGCTCGTGTCTCTAACCGCAAATCTGCCGCTTCCACCTGCTTCTCTCTCTCCCTCTGTCGGTTAGCTCGATCGAGCCACTTCGATCTCCCTCACAGTTAGATCCGTCGAATTCGGAATTTCTCGTTGATGCTTTCATTACCAAGTTCCAAGTTGCGTGATCCCACTTCCACCCGGCCAATTACCTCCTGGTATCAATGTCCTCCAGCCAAGTTACTTGTTTACTTTCCGTGTGCAATAGCTACATACATACGATCGTTTCGAAAAACGTCCACTCGCAGTCGCTCCTTTTTGTATTTCACTGTATTCACACGGAAGTTTACCAACAACATTCACTCTCCGTTGAAGTTAGTTCGGAAAACTAGGCTGAAAGTAGCATCCGTAATTCATATCTGGTTGGAATTCTACGCGATAACTAGCTGCGCGCATTACTTGGCTGTGTAAAAGCATTAAAAATAAACTGCAGCAATTATAATGTGCTTCTTACGAGAGAGAGAGTTCGCGATTAGGTTGCAGAGTAATTACCAACAGTCGGGAACTTGTCAACGAGATTAGGGATAAAAGTGCAAAAGGCTAATTCACCCGGAGATTGCGCGCGCACGTATATACATAATCGTTCACTCTCGGTATATTGGATAAAGACAACGTGTATTTCGCCAGCCTATTGCAAAGGAACGTCTCTTCGATCCTCCGCCGCATTCGGTCGAACTATCAGAAACAGTCAAAAGCTCGCTCTCGGAACAGCGGGAGTCACTCGGCCACTGCAGCGCAGTTGTGTGTGTATAGACAGCCGCGCGTTCGTCCAAGAGCGGAGCGACCCACGGAGTTTTGCGGGCCCAGGAGAGACAAAGCGAGCGCGAGGAAGAGAAGGGAATAAGCTTTTGGCTGTCGCCGGGTAGGGTAACCCACTTGGCCGGCCCGGCACTTTCTTCGTGACTAATGTGGACAAAGCGACGAGCGGGAGAGACGGAGAGCAAACAGCGGCGAGCGTACTATCGAGTGCCATTAATACGGCCCCGCGTGTGTTTTCTTCCCCTCCGGCCTGTCGGCGCGCGACCCCCTTTCCGCAGCTCTAGTCGGACACCTCTACAGCCGGCCGAGCTCGATCGATCGATTCGAATTTCGTTATCGGCACATGCTAATGCACCACCGCCTCCCTCCTCCTCCTCCTCTCTCCCTCTGTATCAGCTCGTCCCGCTCTCAAAAATAGACTTCCAATATTCCGCCGCGCGAGCGAGCATCATCATGGCTTTTCCCCCAAGCTCAAATCTGGGGCCCTCGTGAATATGCATACGATTCCGTCCTCCTTGAATACCAAATGTGCATCGTCATCCGGGCCAGCGAGTCAAGTTGATTCCGCGACAACGTGCAGCCTGTGTTCTTTTTGTCGATGACGCGACTCTTATCAATCCGCTACGATCGGCCTCTTGCCATTCCCTCGGCTGCATGGCGTGCCCTCTTCCCCCAAGTATACCACACACGCCCCCTGATGTCTCGGTGCAACGCGTTAACATATACGATGTCGCGCAGTTTTTGTTTGAAAATGAGAAGCGACGGAGAGGGAATAACGTGATTCAATGAGGAGGATCGATTTATCGGCCGTTTGGACGTTACGAATGAGCACAGGACACAGCAATCCCTCGCGTCTCGATCGATCAGTCTGAAAACGTGAAATAGAACCGAGAGCTCGAATCGGAGTTGCTGCACGTGGGAATCTATAAAAAAACTATGAAAAAGCTCGTTTCGCCCATCCCCCGTCTCCGGTTGCACCCGGCCAACACGACTCTGGACCAAGTAGTTATTGGGAAGCAACGTAGTGGCCACGTGACCGGAATAAAATCAATTAGGCCGGCGTACGTGTAGCCGCGACCCGTGCCCCGATCGGGAGAGCCGTTGCTCTCGTGAATAACGCGCCACTTCGCAACTTGAGAATGTTCGCGATTACGCTGGCTCGAGAACTCGACGACCAACCCCAAAATTTCGCCCGGGGGTGAAATTTGTCCGAGGCAGACACGCACAAAGTAGCGCGCGCGACAGTCGAGTCGGCCACCGATCGACGGAAACCGAGTGAATCGCAAGTAGCAAAACGACGTCGAGCAGCTTCGTCCCCGTCAAATGCGTGCATTGATTCCGCGAAATGCCTTCGCGTCCGCTCCAACTAACTTTCCCTGTATATATAAAGTGCTCGGGGCGCGAGAGCCTATACGGCGCGGCCAACCAACTTGCTCGCTCGCGACTGCAGAAGAGAGGACCTCGTTTTACATAACAAGTCCGCTCTCGACGGGCCATTTGCCGTACCATTGACCGTAAGTTCCGAGCTAGAAGTGCTGGGGGGGAGGGGCTGATCAAACTGATCGTTCGCGACGACCTCGTCATTGCGAGAGACTCGTTCCGCTCGTTATACGCGTGTACACTCGCGGTCACACGCGCCGATTACGTCATGGCAACCTTTTGTTATTTGTCATGGCTCTTGCTCGAGCGCGTAATTTTTCCCCGACACAGAGACAGAGAGAGAAAGATAAAGGATCGTTTTTACGGGAAAGTACATGTTTACTGTTATCGCGGCGGACTCGCGCGAGCGGGACGCAGTTATAGTGGAAATAATTGTCACATGCCTCTTATCTGCGCACGATGATATGTCAGTCTCGCGTATTGATCGGATTGCCGGGCCGTGCTGTCATGCGCGATAATCTTATCGGCTCGCCGAGCTGATTATTATATACACGCCCGTTACAGCGATGAATTACTTTCGGCCGGGCAAACCTTTTGGCTCTCTCTCGTTGTATCCGACAACATCATCGTTCGCTCGGGGGGGGGGGGAGGGGTTAATCGATAGCACCACAATCGATGTATCATGTCCAGCGCAATTTTATTCAACCCCCCATTGTCCGATCGGCAACATTTTATTGACTACTCGTGTGTTGTTTGTTCCAGGTGAGTAACCTCTGTTTGGACCTCCCTGGCGGAGACTATATAGCAGCCGAGAGAACGAGTTATATATACGAATCCGTCGTCGGCCGAGAAGGTAGAAAAGATAATGCGGTATAGCGAGGAAGAGAGGAAAAAACGTACCGGCTGCAGGCTAATCTCTGCTGCTGGCGAAGCGATAATAAATAGATGACCTCCCACCTCTCTGGCCGCGCGCGTATACCATAAATTCGCTTTCGACTCTATTACTTGGAGAGCGAGCCCCGCGCGGGCGCGAATGGAAATGCGAAAGGGAGAAAGAGAGCCGAGCAGCGAGAGAGGACACGTAAATCATTAGTTTTATCAGGCTCATCCAGTTGGTATTTCCGCTTTATCTGTCGGGCTAACTGGCCATTCGTCCACGGCAGACACAGAGCCAGAGATAGGAGGGGGTTTGGGGGGGGGGGGGGGGGAGTGGGACGGAAGGCCAAAGGGTCGAACAAAAAATGGCGAAACAATGGTGAATCCGGGACTATGGAGACGCGTCCGCGAATGAGCGAATGGGCTAGCAGAGAAAGATAGAGCCCCGTGTGCAGTACGCGCGCCACGGGCGAAATACTGCAGCGCTCCGTCGAGCTATTGCGCTCGGGACTTTTCGTTTAATCGTCTGCAGCGCGCGATCGCAACCCCCCCCCCCGTACCCGTACAGAGACCTACACGTCAACTAATTTACTTTTTTTTTGTTTCCTCTCTCGGCCGAGCCGCTTGTCAAAGGGCTGCGAATCAAGCCGCGCGCTCACCTTCGGCTCTTTTGTTTGCCACCCCCGTTTAGCCGTCCGTTCGTTTTTTTTTTCGCCTCCCCTACCACCCTCCCCGCGTTCGACCTGCAGGCTTCGATCAACCCCTTCCCGAGTACTGCCCACCCGACCGACATCACAGACCCGCATTTTTTTCCCCCGCCCCCGAGTCGTTGTGTGCTCTCAAAAGATTACGCGCCGTTCGCGTCCTATATACCTTTGTTTTCCTCCGCTCCGGCGTTATTAGCTCGGGCCCTTGCATTATTAACGAGCGTAATATGGTTAATCGGGGGAAATCGGAGGCTGCGCGCGCGTGTGTGTGTACGCGCGCGCGAGCGGATGATTGAATTACGCGCAGGCGGACATCGATCCGTGATTGAAAATTGCGAAGAGCAGAGCTCGCCGGGGGGCGAAAGAGAACGAGACAAGAGGGGGTAGATAACACCACGCGGAATCTCGTCTTTCTGTTCCGGCGTGCGTTTCACGGGCAGAGGCTACAATTTCAGGCAGCGCTACGGCCGGCTCCGAATCGTAATTAACTCCCCCGTCGAGGCGAACGCGGATGTGTGTGTGTGCTTGCGCGCGCAGTCGCTCGCTCCGATTTCCAGGCCTGTACTCCTACTCCTCCTCCACCTCCTTCTTCCGCTGCTATTCCCGCCTAGGAATGCCGCCTCTGCCAAACTGCGCTGCACCGCACCATCCGCCCGGAGAATTGTTTGCCTCATTTAGCCCCGCTGCGGCGCTGCTGCTGCTTCGTTTTTCGCTTTTTTTTCCTCCCTATTTGGCCGCCGGCGGCACCCTTTTGCCGGAGGGAGGGAGGCTGGTCCCGCTCGGCCGGCGCGCACACTTCCCGTTTCCGCCCGAAACAATGTAAAAACCCCTCGAGATTAATGGGAAATCCTTCATAATTACATTTGCTCGCTCTGCTTCACTTTTCGACCCCTCCTATATACTTATACTCACCTGATATGAATAATCTTTTCCAGGCTCTTTTTTTTTCTTTTCTCCCTGCCCTTTTCAAGTTTTAAATTCGCGCCGAAGTTTGGTATACACAAAATTAATTATCTTCTCTCGAGGTATACCCGCGGACTTTCCGATGAACAATCTTTTCGTATATATACACTGCCCGGCGTAGTCGTCGGAGCCGTTTTATCGAACTCGCGATTTTAATTTCGTTAATGAAAGAACCCAACGACACTCGTGTCCAGCTATATCCAAATGATTATCCAGCAATTGAATCTCCGGCCAAAGGGAATCGGGTCATACGACAATTGAAAAGCTGATTAGTCGGGCTCGCGGAGCATGCATGTATACACGCGTGATCATATACGCATATCTTGTGATGGTCACAGAGCCATTGTATAACTCTCTCGGCGCAAAAGATTGGATCCGAAAATGAGCCGCGCTGTTTCGGGCAGACGAATGGAAAAGCCGCGTGGGCGCACGAGCGGATATACAAACTCGGTCGTGTACAGAGCGAAACAGACGCGCGTGTGGGAACGCGAATCTATATATATGTATATACTCGCACGTGTTTACAGCTGGCGACGTTGCTGCCTAAATTCGGGCCTGCACACTGGCTGCGTTCTGCGCTCGGGCCGTCAATAACGTCGCGGCCGCCCCTCCGTTTTTAATTATGATGCTATTATTAATCGGGACGACGAAGATTCGTTGCCGCGCCCGCAGTCGCGTGCGCACACACGCAGCTCTCACTTCGTTAGATCTAATTCCGGCCTGGAGTGCAGACTCGAGCTGTTTGGATTGTGCCGCGCAGAGCCGCGACAGTTGCAGCACGAGGAGCTGGCTGTTGCTTACACGAATCATTTCGCGAACGGGGCTCGTATTTGTCATTCTCCGAAACGCATCTGTGCGACTTGGCGTGGGTCGCTCGATCGGCGAGCGCTCCGATGGGACTGTGGCGCGTGGATTATACAACTCGAATTCGAATGAGGCTGAAGTTCAAAACGAATTGGGATAACATTCACTGCCAAAACTTTTTCTCCCAGTTTTTGGGGAATATTTTGCTTGTTCTTGACTCTTTTCTGTCTGGGTCTCCTAACATCCCCCCCTGGTGGATGTTTTCGGTATCCGTGGTAAGCTGTTACACAATCGAATATTCTAACCTCACATGTCCAATACAGCGGACCTACAAAGTAAAGATAAATAAACTCTCAACAAAGTCCTAAATTTCTTCAGTGTAAAGTATTTATTGTTATGAAACTTTACAACTCTGATAATACTTTGCAACCGGATCCAGAATAATACAGCTGCGACAGCGCTGCCATCTGGTGGGCCTTGGAAACTCCAATAGTAAGAGAGTGCTGCATATAAAATTTTGGCAAAATCCTATAACAGGAGCCATATCTACCGGAACCAGCGATCTGATAGGGTGGTTCCTATCGCGGTATCTCAATCAAATTTTAAATGCAGCTCCCTACCACTAGATAAGACAAATTAACTCGGACAAATGTTCCAAAATGTTGATTGAAGCGATTTATTTATTTATACCGAGTTTCGCCCTCGTGGTTTCGACGAATACGCAATATATGGCACGTTTTCTAAAACTCGTAATCATTTTTTTCCATGCGTATTGGAAGAATGTGACTTCCTCACGGGATATCCTCTAAGGGCATCCGCGAGTTATTCGATGCAATTGGACGATATCGAGTGACCAACAAAAGTTGTGACGTTTGTATATAACGCCAACGTTTGAGATTGAAAAGCGTCTAGGGTAGGGTGTTTTCGAGTCTGCTACGAATGCCGGAAGAACAATTTGTATCGAGGGCTGGTCCCGTCATCTTTCAAAGTGGTCCCGTTCACGCCTGGAACGCCGTTAAGAGGTACAATAACGGATGGAAGCGCGCGGCTAATCCAATTGCGGCTTAATTTAACTTCATCAGTGTTAATTTCTCTCTCTCGCGCGCGCGTGCGAGGCAGCAGCAGCAGCAGCAGCAGCAGCAGCGTCGGCGGCGTCGGCGTCGGCAAACAAAAAGGGAGGAGTCGCTAGACAAGTGATATATATTCAAAGCCAAAAGCCAACACTTCTCTTTGGCATATCTCGCGAGAGAACACGGCGGCTTTATGCAGCAGCGGGCCAGGGCTATTTTGGAGTAGGCGAGAAGTGAGTCGCGATACTCCTCCCACCGTCTCGAGCTCTCCCTCTCTCTCGCATACCCAAGCACAACTGCCTGTCGCGCCTCTCTCGCAGCGGAGAGATGACGCGCTTATGTTTAGATTAGCAAAATTCGCGAATCGCTCGCTCGCTCGCCGCTGCGCAGCCGGAGGAATTCGCGCTCGCGAGTCGAGGTGTCCAATTACCACTCGTCAAACGCTACCCGCGCAGCTCTGTTCGTTCCCTCCCATTATTCTCGCCTTCCTCGGCGCATCTGCATTCCCGCGGCTTATTTCGGAATGCGAGTATTCCAAGAGGTTCGCTCGTGTCCCCACCTTGCCCCCGATCGTCGCGACTGAGCTCGACACTTCGGAAACAATAGGTCGAGCTTTGCGACCGCATAGAAATCGAAAATGATGACCGATGGCTCGGGACCACGTAGCTAACACCCCACGCGCGGATGTACACCGAGAGCATCGGTCGGAGAAGCTTCTTTCGCACTCGCGGAATGGACCAAATTTTTCACGGAGCTCGCAGTATCCATCAGTGTCGTCGTGCTAGGTTTCTGTTCGTTTTTCCCCCTCTATTCTTTTCATTCGAAGCGTATCGCCGTCCGCCGTCTTCCCCCAAAAGCTATACGAACCCGCACTGATTCGGCCGCAAACTCAAAGAGTTCGAGTGTCTCTCCCCGGAAACCGCGGTATATTTCGAATTTCGAACATGTCTGAGAGCACAGGTTTGTCAGCGAAAATATGATTCACCCCGCGTTAGCTGGATGAGTAAAGCCAAAGTAGATCTATTCTCTTAAATCCTTACAGTGATAAATCACTGTAAGAATGTGAATGACAAATTCACTGGATCACAGTCAATTTTCACGTTAGTTCCATGAGTTTTTATAGAAAACATTTTCACATAAAATTTACAGTAAGTAGAGTAGAAATTCACTTCATGCACCATACTTACTGCAAGTCGTGATGTAAAAATGTGAATTTTATGTAAAAAATACTGCTATCAAAACTCATGGAACTAAAGTGAGAATTTATTTTAGTTACGCAAGAAATTCACTTGAATCCAGTGAATTTGTCATTCACCTCCTTACAATAATTTTTCACTGCAACGCAGTGGAGCATCCTCTATGAGGATTTAAGAGAATATAGCAATTTGATTTTATGCGATCAGCGAAAAAATCTATTTTCATCGATCGCGAGATATATCCATTCGGCCGTATAGCGATTCGTATCGACTCGAAATTTCCAACGCTTGAGGAGGTCGCACCGGGGACATTTTGCTCTCGTAATGGTTCTCACCTTGTTTTCCCGATCGACGCGCAATATTGATACTCCATTCGTTATATGGTAAACACGCGCGAATACGGCACGGCGGCACGCAACATTGGCCGAGTATCAAATGTGTATTTCGACGCGTCGCATGTTCCTCCCCGCGGATCTAAATATTCATCGAGTGGGAAGGGAGGTACGGGGGGCGCGCCAGCGCGGGATAAGCATAATTTTCGCGTTCATCATCGGGCGTCAGTTTGAAATAACACCGAATACATACACACGAGTGGAGCCAAGCCGGGTCGCGTCGATTTATCCTAGCGAATCATCAGCTGCAAACGAACCTCATCAGCGCCGAGCGAATCAATCCCCCCGAAGCAACAGCGGAGCGAGGGGGCAATTTTTCTCGCCGACCCGAGTCGATGGGCAAATAAGCCATTGGGTCGCGGGAAACGAGAAACTCGTGCCCGGGGAAACATCGGCTGGCTAAAAACGCTCGACAAACTCGCCCGGCCTAACGCCCGAGCGCCAGTGTCGAAATGGGTGTCGGGTCTGCGCGGGCTCGTAGCCGCTATATAATGTCGCTGTTGCTCCGTGTCCGATCGTTTGTACTTGAAGCCCGGCCAAGTTTCGATATACCGCGCGAACGCGAGCCGAGTGCCGATGGGCTGCTGCTGCTGCTGCTGCTGCAGTCCGATCCGACGTCCGAGAGAAAACGGCGACGACGAGGACGACCAGTGTCCGGCTTAATTAACAATTAATAGCCGGCCGATCGGGCGCGATAACGCCACCCGATACCTCACACACTACCGTTGCCGGATCTTTTGCCGGAGTCGACGAGCCGTTGCTCGCTGCAGCGCACTCGACGGAGCTTGTAATTAACGGCTCCTGGCCAGGCGCGTGCTTTTTATCTCTCTCTCTCTCTCTCGCTCTCACTGTCATCCGAGCTTTCGTTGGCTCCCTTCCTCTCCCTCCTCCCTGCGAACTGCAATTTCAAATGCCTTTGTTTGCTCGTTTGCAAAGTTTGCATTCACACTTTAACGGGCCCCGCCATCGCTCTCGAGACACGGGGGATTTTCAAATTGAAATTTTTAATTGAACCGGCAGGATGAAAATGAGCAGGCTCGCGAATGAATGTATGCCTCCCCCCTCCATTAGCTGCGTAATATAATGTAACGCGCCAATGAATTTCGTCCGCCGCTCCGTCATTCCTAATTGCGTTACTTCCAATGTGCTATAGTTCATTTCAATCCTCCCGCGGCTATATACGTATGTATGTTTACACTTTCGAACGGGAGTGTAATCTCTGACCAATCATCGTCCCACCTCTTGTTCATCTTGCCAACAACACGTTCGAATGGCATTTACCTTGTGAACTCAATAAATCGGTCAATATCAGTAAAGCTTCCACCCGATAACTAGTCGCTCGGCCTGTAGAAGTTTAATCGGGTTATATCGGATGCAAAAAAAAAGTAAAAACGATCGAGTTGACCGGAGTGGATAATTCAAATGAATATCGCAGTACAGGGTCCACGTGGGTCGTGGAAGAGAAAACATTTGATATTTCCATAAATTTCGCGGTGTTGCGAATGAATAACAATATCTATTCCGTTCGAGTTCATCAGTAAGCTTGAACTGAAAAAAATATTATAAATGCTGCTATATTTTCACTACTACTCATATAAAAGAAAAACTAGATTTATTGTTAATCGAATAAATATTGTAGAACTTACTTTATTCTGAGTGGAACATTGAACGAAAACAGGGTGTATTTTCAGATTTTCGTGGGCCCTCAAACCAGAGGTTCAAATTTGCTTTTTTGCTATTCTTACGGTTCTTGATCCATTTTTTCACCTCAAGGTATCCAGACGAATTTAGAATTTTTATAGTGCCGACAAGTAGAAAATGTAGGCTTGTTTACAGATTTACTGTATATACCATACTAAACGCTTCCAAAGATATCGTAACAGACCTTTTATTCTGGACAGTCGTATTGTTTACATAAGCTCAAACCACTTTTTTCTTCTCAGTGTACGCGAAATCTCAAACGAAAAAATACTTGTGGAACAAACGTGTTGTGTGCTCGTATGGCTAAAACAGTCGTTGTAATTTCTATACATCTTGTTCAGATGTGATGTAAACTCCGAATTACGGATATCGCGTAAAGTTCAACATACAACTCCGAGTCGAAATGACAAGTTCGTAAATTGAAATAAACATATATAATCTAACGCGAAAGTTCATAACTACGACACGCGCTGGTTATACAAGAGTTGAAAAATGGTGCCATTGCCATCTAGAGACTCGCGACAGCCGCTTGTGAATTATGTTACCGTTGGTTAAAGATGTGACACTTTCCCACGCACGCAACACTCGACTGGCGCGTCAAAACGAGCTCGTCTGCTCAAGGGTTGGGAGGTGTCGCCCCCCCCCCCCAGCGGCAATAGAGATATCGCGCGTTGCTTAGCTCGTGGGTATCGGATCGTTTTCGCGCTACACGTCTCTCGCGTGTGTGTAGGAGGGGTCTGAGGGGTGGTGGGCATTATCGTCTGGAGCACGTCCGTCCGTCCGCGTCTTTATCCGATTCCCCGGGAAAAACGAGCTGGGAGGAGCGTTTTCTTTATGAACAGTAATTTGTCGCACGCGTCGGCCTCCCCTCACGTGACGCGCGACTCAATCTCTCTCCCGCTCTCAGCCGCACACTTTGCGCCGGCTGCCCGGCTCGTGTGTGTACGCGCGCGAGCTCATATATCTATATACACCTATACCAGTCCTCCGCCTCGGCTGAACAAAGTACGCTTTTTCTCCTGCGCTTCTTGCTCTCGCACTTCATATTTCGCGTCCGGATCTTGCCCCTTTCTCTTCTTCCTCTTCGTCATATCACTCGGCTCGCGCTCGCGCGTGGCTTTCTCGGATCTACTTTATGCGGAATCGAGCAGGAAAACCAACGTCCTCGAGCATCGCTCTGTGATTCGTGTCTTCACGCGCGGTACGTCGAGTTACAGCCAGGTCAAACAGTCTTCACTCGCGATGCATTATTTCCGACTTGGATTAATTAAAACTGGACGTACAACGCCGAAATTTCAAAATAAAACGAGAGATTTTTTCAGTCGCTCCAGAGGGATCGAGTATGACTTTTGTCTAGACTGTACTACTACATAGACATTGAAAACAAGTCGTTTCTTTTGTTTTGCAAGTCTCTCGTGATTTTGCGTGATTTATTACTTTCGTGATACAATGGATTGTAACGATACACGAAGGGAAATATCACAGTAAAATTTACCAGAAAATATGATAATGTCTACGAGCTTTTGTCACAGACTGATACTGTAGTTACTTTTACTGATAGAATTTCTTTCGAATTTTATTTGACAAGAGATATTTCGAAAATTTATTTCCATGTCTGCGTATTGTACTAGGTACAATTCCAATAGAGTTTAATTTATCGATTCAATTTTATTCATACAGCTGCAAACAGTTGTGGTGCGCGCTACTCCCATTCATACGTTCCAAAGATACATTTTAATTATTGCACTTACATTTCATTGGCGATTATGTTCTTCATGCACTCATCAATCCATTTCATATATATATTCAAAATCTACATTCAAATTTGATTAAACTTTGAAAGAGAAATTTGTTCATTAAAACTTCAGAACACATAATTTTCAGCTTCCCTTATTGTCGGCGAAACATAAAGCGACTAATTATATAATTCTAACCAAAGACGATCCATCTTTTTTATATGAGGATTACCTTTTACCTCTAAAAACTTTTGCATTTACTGGGATTTGAACTCATGTCCACTGAGCGAAAAGCTTTACCACTTTAGCAACAGTCCTTGTGTATAACGAAGGTTCCAACCCCCATTTATAAGTAAATAAGTTATAATAGCGAGTGTATAGTTGAAACTTTGTGTGAAATTATATGATGATTTAATGTTTTATTCCACTTGAATATATTATTAAATCAACTATCATCACTAAATAAATCGACAGGTATGTTAAAATTGATAAAAAAAACCGCTGCCGAGTGCCTTAGCAGTATGCTTTCTCAAAGAGGCTTTAACATCACCCACAAACGCATCCCAAACCTGTATTTTCACCATTCCACTAGCGTAGATACTATAATTTATTTTTCAAAAATTACAAAAATATTATTTAATCAGTTCAATTCGTATCTTTGTGACTCTGTAAAGTGTCGTTCTTTTTCAATTGACCAAACTATGTTGCGAGTGTTGATGTCTGCCCGGGCTCTCTTATTATTTGATCAAATGCAACAAAGCAAACGGTTCTAGGTTCTACACGATGCGAGCCATTTGGACCTGCTTAATTTTTTGATCAATTCATCTTGTGACTGTCATACGGTTTAATGGTGGTTAAAATCGATCCGTCCTGCCCTTAATCCGTCCTCCGTCCTGTCCGTATTTAGCAAACTTGAAGACTCATTTTGATCATTTTCGACGGCAAAAGACACCAAATTTTCCCAATTTTCTCTATAGTACGTTGAAAATACTGGAAACGAAACTTACATCAATTTTTTTCCCCCTTAGCAACGGTTGCTAGGGCGGTGAACAACGGTTGGTAAGGAGCTAATTGGGAAGATTTTGTGTCCTTTGCCGTCGAAAATGACGGAAATAGGTCATAAATTAATAATTTCCAACATTCGTAACGGTTGCTAGGGAGGTAAACAACGGTTGCTATGGAGAAAATGGGACAACTCAGTGTCCTTGGCCATCGAGTGTGACTTAAAACTGATTTTCCGGCTTGCCCCAATGAGCACTCATAAGGATTTGTAAGAAAACACGTTAGGAACGGTTGCTAGGGAAATAACCAACGGATTTTGCTGAAAATTGATCTTGGGCTAGATCTTGCCACAACCAACCGGTGTGCAAAATTTCAAGAAGATCGGACCATTTCTTCGAGAGTTATCGTGGACGAAAAAAAACGTTACACACATACACACACACACACACACACACACACACACACACACACACACACACACACACACACACACACACACACACACACACACACACACACACACACACACACAACACACACACACACACACACACACACACACACACACACACACACATACAGACACTTTTGGATTTCCATGTTTTTTGACCCGTAGATTACGAAAATCGAGGTCCCGAGGTCTGATTCGGTGGGTCGATTTTTGCCGCATTACAAAGCTTTCTCTTTGAGAAAGCAAAATGGATAGAATTGGACAGTTTGAGAATTCTTTTGTTTTATTTGGAGATGTTTTCGTGATTATTTCCCAAAGTCAGACGCTGGTAAATTTTCATAGTACAATCATTTTATTTCCTTTCAAGTTCCAGTGAAAATGTTGATTTTGTCAGTTTGCGATTACGTGACTATTGACGGAAGTAATGTTTTCTCAGTCCATGTACGTAGAAAGAGGTCGAAATATAAACATTAAAATAATATATCTCGATGATGTGGTGTTTAGGCCTTGTAATACATCACGCTTTGGATGGTAATAAGTTTGATTTGAAAGGTAGCCGCAAACGGATGGATTTTATCGACTCCCCCCTTGTTTCTGTGGTCGTTTGTCAATGTGACTTCTTTCGTTCGGTATACTTACGAGTCATCGAACCCGGTGCGTGAATTATTCAAGCTTCGATCAGTCCATAAGTAAATTGTCGAAACGCGACTGCGAATCATCAAACAGTATGCGGATCAAAATACACAGGAGATAATTGTCGGCTCGAACCGAAGCTATTAGTTCTCTGCTTCTTCCGTATCCCCGTCATGAAAACACGAGACCGCGATCGAAACGATTCCCTCCCCAGCCCCGGCACGTCCGAGCTAATACATCCCTAGTCAAAGTCGATACAACTGTGTGGCGCTGGGGCGAGAAAACGAGCAAGAATAACTGGGCGCACCGGAAAGAAAGTATAGTAGTGCGGCCGCGAATTTTCCAGCGCGAACTGGCGGTAACCTACGCTCGTAAAGTTATTTTGACTCTCGGCGGCCAGTCGCTCGCTCCGTCCAATAACATTCGAGTTTACGAGGTTGCCGCCGCCGCCGCCACGCTAACCTATTGAATTAGACGCCCGCGCGCCCATAGTTGGAGTCGTCGTCGAGATTTACGAGCGGCCCCCGTAGCCGCGCTTTTTCCGCGCGCGACTATTCTTCGCGGGTGTCTCCTGCCGAGAGGCTCCCGTTCCTCCCCGAGCTCTCCGGGCTCGATTTCACCAGGTCACGGAATACTCACCAGATCCGTCGTCCATCGATTCGTAGCTCGCGATTGTGTGTAACGCGAGCAACGGCCCCGCACTCGTCAAAGCTGGCGGGGCATACTTTTTGGAATTTAAATATTGATAACGCGCTCTGGCGCCGGGCTGCGCAAACCCGTTAGCAGTTTTAGTCGCGTCCGCATATCTGCGGTCCCTTTGTCGCCGGCCGCCGAGCCTGTGCTTTTTCCTTTTTCGCGCGCGCGCGGACGAGCTCGCGGCTTGAGAGTACCCGTTATATAAAACAGTGAGGGGGGGGAGGGGACGGCCTCGCTTTCCCACACCAGCGCTGCCGATTTTCCCCTGGATTTCACGCTCGTCGCGGTTCTTTTGATAAACAACCGGCCGCCACGCCCTTCTCTCCTCCTTCCGCCGGCTGGCTATGATGTACACACGCGAAAAAGGGACAAATGAGCCGCAGACGAGTCGTTTATCTCCGGCGTAGCCGCGCGATATTACGTTTCAACTTTCGACGAGACTGACGCTCAGGTGTGTGCCGCCCGCCCGGGCTCTACGCGAGATGTGATGGACTTTTTAACGCCGACAAACTCCAAAGCGTCGCTGCCAACTTTGCCATGTGTGCCCCCCCCCCCCTCGCGCGCATGATGAATCGTCAAATGCCCAGTGAATTTCTTACAATTTTACATTTTAACCGATTCATCGTTATTTTTGTCATCCGGGAAATATACTCTTTTGTTCCCGGACAAATTGATCCAGGATTCCGCTATTTTTGAGGTCGCTTTACCCAGTTGTTATACAATCTATAGAATGAGTTGAAACTCTCACAGAATCTAAGGTAACTGTACCCAATTTGGCACTGTACCCAATTTGGCACAATCGTCAGATTTCGTATTTCCGGTGCTCTCTGAGCATCAGTCGCTCTTGTGTTATGTTGGGGGAATTAAAAGAAAATTTTCGGTATCTTCCCCGCCCATTTAGCCCTTAAAACCACTCTCCTACAACACTTTGAAGTTTCACTTACTGATTTTTTCACCATTTTCTTATTTCACTTTTCACACTCAACCTCAAAAATCAGGTGTCAATAATTTTTATCTCTCAAAGTGTCATTACTCTTTTTTGTGTAAAAACATCTCAGCTTTCGATTGGTCTCATCAGTTTTCCTAAAATTATTTTTTATCCTACTCAAATTGCTGTTTTTCGCATCAAAAAAAAGTGAACCCAATGTGCCCCTCTACGCGTTTTTAAATGGGAAGACTGAGTGAAATCATTGAATATTTGTATAGACATATTACGATGATTTAGACGCGTATTTTTGAGTTGTATGTTAAAAATTTTGTATAAATATCACTGGGAACATAATTGAGAGTTTATTTCAATGCCAATTGGATCGTCCCTGTAGGCCTATATAGGCTGTAGCTAATGATTAAAAAATTGTGCCAAATTGGGTACACGTTTTGTGCATTTAGCCTTTTTGCGTTTTTTTTTAAATTGCGATTTTCGATAGGTTAAAGTAGTCGAATGATGATTATGAAGATGGTTTCTAATAGGTATTGAGCTAAGCTTTGAGATGCCATTCACAGAATTTTAAAATTCGAAGTCTATCATAGTCAAATTCGCGAAAAACCCTTAGGGGGGGGGCACATTGGGTACAGTTACCTTACGTAACATAATCAAATTTCAATTGCACCAAAGAAAGTCAGTCATCACCGATTGTATGTCCACATGACAGACATATCAAAAATGACATTTTTCACATTGTCTCTTTTGGCGAGAATTAACTAATCCTTTCTCAACTGAATATGAGGAATATGTGGAAAATTCGAACACATCCAGAGTAATAGGCAATTATAAGTTGTTATTTTTCTTGCAATCGCACTTTTCAATAAATTTGGAATGGTACACTAAATCTGATAAATAAATATTTATACTAAATAAATTGAAAAATGATTCAGGTACGGAGTAGAGGCTTGCATTGATATGACACCTAACGCTGAAGCCACCTTGAACAGAATATACTCTTGATTAGAGGAGAGTCTTGTTTCAAGGAGATTGTGTTTGAAAGTTGCGCTGAATACTAGATGGATTTGAGACGCAATTCTCCTGGAAACAAGAGAATTTTCACGTTGTGGGCGCTCTATAAATAAAGAGTCAAAAATATTCCGGTAAAATCAAGATTTTCTAACAGATATCTCTTTGAGAGATTTTGGCACCGTACCGTAGCACCATTCAGTTTCCTCTAGCTAACCCTAGGCAAATCTCGATTTATCCCACGTCGAAATTTGACCACATCAGTTCATTGTATCGTCGAAGCTCGGGACAGTGATCACGAGCATCGAGATGAAGAAGGAGATAGGGAAACGCCCCATATGCGACTTGTGGTGCAGATGCACGTGTTTCGGTCGGGCCGGAGATAATAAAGGCGAAAAAGCCCGACCTTGTGTGGGTTTCGCGTGTACGGCGGCCTTGATAAGCCGGACCCGGCTCGGCCCCCCGTCATAATTATACCCCCGTGGAATTCGATCCGCGCGAGATAGCGAGCCGAGCCAGCTATACGGACGCGCGCGCGCCCGGTACACGCGAGCTCCAAACTCCAGCCCGGCTTTGTGCGCCTCCCCACTCGCTCGGTGTGTGTGTCGGTGATAAGCCTCCAACTTTACGGGCGCAAAGACGAATTAATTAAGTGACTTTTTCCCTTCGTACGCTTGTGTTTCTCTGTCAAGTTCGCGCAGCCTGTCCCGAGCCGCACCCGATATTTTTTCGCCCGATCAATCCGCGGACCCCCCGTTCATTTTTGACATTCCCCGGTTAATTCACTGCAACGTTGCGCGATATGGAATTTATCGATTCACCCCCGGCAACACGTTCGATTGGTTTTCGTCCGCGATTTTTCCGACCGAGTCCGCCAATTACCCAGGAATTACACCCCGCAGCGAGTAGTGGGTATTCTCATTACGCGCCGATTTTCAAAATATCCGAGTACGCGCAATTGTCGAGAGGCGATTCGCGGAGTGTGCCGGGGATTTTTCACAAGACTCGTCGGTAGCGAGAAACTCCGGAGGAGGAGGGAAGGGAGAACAAGCGCGAGAGAGAAAATCGTCAAATCGAATCGAGGTGCCATTAATCGCGCGCGGGGGACTCTCGGCCGCCGTCGCTTCCCGCGACAACCCACGAGGAATTCGGCGCCCCATCAATCCGAATCAGCCGCGCGAAATCGAGAGGATGAATCATTCGGCCAGCCCTCCGAGGATATGAGAGAGAACGGCAGCCCCCGCAAGACGATCGAAGCGCTCTCGGGGCGGAACGGAGGGAAAAAATAATAAAGAAGGACGAGGGAGTCGCGCCTCGGGCCGGTGTACACCGGCAAAACGGATATTAGGCCCGACACGGGTCGCGTGTGCCCCCCTGCTCGCGCTACGTGCCCGTAATTGTCCGGCTGGCGTGTGCCCGCCGTGGATTACCCCCCGTATTAGCCTCGTCATCCCCGACAGCCGTACAAAACGCCGTTGACACCCCGTGCATGCGGCTGCTTTCGCGAGAGGCGTTTTTTTTTTATACCGCTTTGGAATTCGCCAGTGGTTGATTTTACAATAACCCAACCTTGACCTTGGCGACGAAACGGTGTATCGGCGCGATCCACGCGATAGCTGCAGTTTAATTCGCTCGTTCATCAGTATACGTTACACGGCTCTGATGATACCATCTGTTTGGACCTTATAAACGTGGTGTGGAAAATCCTAGCTATAGTGTATATTAGCAATTCCAGTGTAGTTCATATTTTAGTTGATTCTTATATTAGATCCGTTTCATGCAAGTATCTCGCTATACCATTGCAATCAAGACGCATAGCCAAGATTTTGGAAGATATGTTCTGGCAGCTCCCCAGACTATGTTTCAATTAATAAACAGTCATGTGTGTATGAATGTATGGTTGCGGTTGAGAAGCAGACATTTTTCTCGACATAAACCGAGTGAAAAGTTGTTACTTGTTATTGCTACGGTCAATGGCCAGTGAATATTGTGACATAATTCCAGCGAATTTTCGTCTCTCCTCGAAATCGACAGCCTCGATTTTCCGCTTCATGGAAGTCCTCGCGGAGCTGCCGGGCTGGACAATCGAGGAGACTCGCGCGGCGTCGCGTAAGAAAATTTGCCGCTCGCCGCTGTGCAGCCAACGAATTCGATCGGACGGATTGGATATGGGGGCGAGCTGACGCGCGTATCGCGGCGGATAAATAATGCCCGCGGAGTGATTGGCGCGTCTGGGCCGAGATGTGTTCCTTGTCTCCGCCGCCGTCGTCGTCGTGTCTGTCTTGCGGCTGGCTGCTCCCGCCCGCCCCACCAACCTCCCCAAACCCCCCCTTTCTCGTAGCGACGCCGATGAAATATTCACGGCTTGTAATGGTGTGGAACGCGCGCTGCAGCCGGCCGCAAATCTACTGCGCCTCCTCCTCCTCCTCGGCGTCTTCGTCCCTTTCTCTCTTTCGCGCAGCCCAGCCGGCTATGGGCGGGATAGTCGCGCGCGCGAGCCCACGGGTGATTAGCAGCGGCGGCCCGCGAACAATCAGGCCATCTCGCGCAGGCTGACTCGGCAATTTAGGACACTTGGAACGAAGTTTCATCCACCCCTCCACCTCGCTTACCTCCTCCGTCCCTCGCACTGCCTCTGCCGACTCTAGAGAGGCGCGGCGCGAAGACGAAAATACGAGATTTACCCACCGCTAATGCACGCCGACTTGGCCTCGCGATTTATGCCCAGCGCCGCTCCATCATTCGCAGCCGACTATATACACGCGCTCACACGTACACACACAGGCAGACCGGCTCTTGTGTATATTTAGAGCGAGCCACTTGTACCGCGCGATTGTTCTGGAAGCCGAGTTGCCCGGTGGCTACCTTGCCGCGCTACGTACGTTGCGGTCTCCGATGCCACGGAAATTCTTCGAGGTGTATATACTCACCTGGGCATGAAGCCTGGAAGTAGTGCCAGAATTTATCCGACGAATAAAAGCCTGGCACGTGGTTCGCACATGCGACACTTCTAGCGCCAGACTTGTCTTGGACTTTTTTTTAAACGGGTATAATTGTAATTACCCAAACGACTTCGAACATATTTCAAGTCTTACGTCAGCCAGCGTGTTGACTTACCCGCGAGATGTTGACCGATCATTGTTGATTTGTTATATGCATGTGACGTGTAAAATAAAAAGTATCTTGAGATGGGGAAATCGGAACATCGACTGATTGTAAATATTACGAATGTTGTTTTACTGAGCTAAGCGAATCACACCGTCCATTGCAATAACAAGATTGAGGCAGGCAAAAACCGGACATCGGGAAGACGCGACTGTTCGGATAGATGTAGTTCGGATAAGGTAGCCTCAGGAGAGGGGGGGGGGGATGCGGGTATATAAAGTAACGATGTGTAATCGAGAATGATGGTCGAAGCGGATCGTGAAATTCGTTCTCCCTCGCAACTTGACTTTTTTCAGTGAACCAAGACAAATCAGTCATTTGTATCGTCGAAACACGTGAACGCATGGAATTAACGACTGTGAACGAGCCGAATCCCCGGTGGTTCGACGGTTAGCCGAGCTAGTTGGTGTCGCCACGAGGAGGAGCGCGTGAACCGTGGGGTGTTGGGTTTTCGACATCTCGCTTCGGCAGGGGTGGCGATAATTTTTGGCGCCGGGGGTCATCCCTTGGTCGAGGCTCTGGCGCGTGTCGCATCGTTGGCCCCCGGCCAGGGAGACGCTGCCATTGTGTCGCGAGCTGCTCTCTTCTCTCTCCGTCTCCAGCTACACGGAAAGAGAGAGTGGCGAGCGCGTCGGGGAGGGGCATAAATCAGGACAATTAGTGGGCTGAAACAGCGAGTTTGCCGGGCCGATTTATTAAGCGCGCCGAATCGCGATCCGCCACGGCGGGGAGAGAACCGCGGTGCGTTGACGGGAACGGGCCGCCGCCGCGGACGAATTTGATTGTTTGCCAGGGCTGCTGTGCGCGAGGAATTACGCGCGAAATTCCTCGCGGCTAAGCCGTATACCCCCCCGGCTGTTTGAAGTTGCGATTGTCGGTAATTTGCTGCTCGAGCCAAGCCGCCGAGGCCGCCACGTCGTTCGGGGCTTTGCCCAATGGCCCGGCCAAGTACGTTTGCGCCGCCAATCATGGCTTAACGCGCCACGGCTACACCGGCGCTATCCCCCCGATGATACTACCTCTCTACCTCTCTCTCTCTATATCCGCTCCGCACAGTCACAATTCAGGCTTCGTTCCTCTATTTACTGCACTCGCCCCGACATATACACTCGGCCGCTCTCTCGTGTATCCGTTGGGAATCGATACTAATTGCTGTTTGCCCGTTATGATTATGGCCCCCCCTTCCGCCAACGACACAATCGTCTTTCACTCCGAGGACACTTTTTCATTTTTTTCACTTCTCGTCGCACAACAGTCTCGAGTATTTCGATGAAACAACCGAGTACGCACAACGCGATACAATCGGCCTCGTGGAAATAGCCGTTTCGAGCCGCAATCAACGAGTGATTCATTATAAATCAGTCGGCCAAGCGTTCGCGCGGCTTCGCCGATTTATGAAAGGCTATTTAAACGAGCGCCCGCGCGTGTATATACGTGTTGACTAATCGCCGAACTGGGGCGTGAATTCGTACAATTATAGTTCATTGCCGCATTCAACTCGTGTGGGGGGGAGGGGGCTAGCGGACGAATTTAGTAGGCATTCGGCCGCGGGCCATTCAGCCCGCGATCCTATACACCGCTCGGCGATCTCGGGACAATAGCTGACGTGTACGTACGTACGTGTGTGTAACGCTACACCAACGTGGAGCGTCGCGACGCGATTGTCTCCGGCGGGCGATTCGCAGGATACAAAAAGCACAAACGCGCGAGGCTGCTCGGGAGGAATATATATTGGCGCTTGTGCGCGGGGCGAAATTATCGGGTCGGCGCTGCGGCCGTCGTGAATCTTGCTCATTGCGTAATTGGCGTGAGGTGTGCGCAGCAGGCCCGATCTGCCAATTCGGACGTGACGGATGAGCCGCTGATGCGGCCGGGCCTAAACTTAGCCGGCCGTTCCACCTTTCCAGCTCTCTCTCTCTTTTACCCCTCCTAATTTTCTACTTCTGTACCTCTCTGGCCACGGCCCCGGCGCACACTTCGTCTTCCGAGAGCCCGTAAATTCATTCGCGCGCGTACTTCGCTCTCTTTCTCTCTCTGTATTGTGCGTTAACTTTCATTTATTACCGCTCGCTCGCACACCTATTCCTGATTCCGCGAGCTCGTATTTACGTTGGCCCGCTCGCGCGTGGATGTATTTTATCGCGGCGGCCTACAAATGAAGTGTACCGAGAGCCAGCTTTGCGCAACTGCTGCTCGGATATTGTTGCCGCGCACATTTTTATTCGGCCGGTGTCGTTTCGTTGCGGGCCCTCTGCGTGCGAGGGCATACATACATACGTACAGCGATCCGATAACCAACGGCCGGATTAATACAGCGATACACCGCGGCGGTGAGCCAGCGACCAATGGGAATCCGATTGATTATTGATGCTCGTGGCTCGTTAATAATCGACGCTCATCGATCCCCGTCGACGGAGGGCGGTAAAAATGAAATCGCAGTGGAGGAACGTCGGATCGGCGCATCAACGGGTATCGCTCGGCGAACAACGCGCGGCGTGATTATACGAAAAGTCGCGATCACCCTGTTAGATATCGCGTGGCGCATTAATCACGTAACCTTGGCACTCGTGCGCCTCATTCGGCCGGCTTAATTAATTCACGGGATAAACAGCCCGAGATATGGATCGCCCGGGCGCGATTTCCATTCGGCGAAATCCTCCCCCGGCGAAAATAGAACGTGCACCAATCGATGCGAGCGCGCCGGCCGATCGGGGGAGAGAGAAGCTCGTGCATCGCGGCATCGACGGTCCCGTGGTGGGTCGCGTGACCCGGGTCGGTTACGCGAAAGTCGGCGACGAGGGCCAGGCGAAATTAGCCGAGCCGATCGGGCGGAATCTCCCCCCCGAGAGAGAGAGAGAGAGAGAGAGAGCCGCAAATCGATTGCGAGCGCAACCACTCGAATTCAGCCCCGAAAATTATTCATAAGAGGGGCTCTCGGTGGTGGAACGGCTCGAGTTTATCGCCGGCCGCGAATCGCTCGTGTCTTTTACTTAATAAGCGAGTGCGAGCGGGGCTCAGCTCTCCAATTACCGCTCGCGAGCCCACCGCGAATTATCGAAACCATCGAGCTCGCGTAACGAATCGCGCGCGTATATATAGCTACCCCCCGCACGCCGTCACTCCCGCGTCAACGTATAGACCGGCGGGATTAAGCGCCAGCGTACCTATATTATGTCGTGTCGCTCGCTCGCTCGCGCGCACTTCCATTCGTAAAATAACGTCGGCGATGCGATCGTAATCGGGGGCCCCGCGAACTTTTTATTACTGGCTATCACGAGAGCGCCGCCGACTCGATATCCTCGAGTTCACTGAACGAAAGCCTCTGCGTATACGGCCAGACTGCACTCGCTGACCCGTCTTTATACGAGCGCCACCCTATACTGCCCCTACGCATAAATAAAACTCCTCGCGCGCGCGTGTGTATGTATGTGTGTATGTGTGTTGCTTCGTGCCCGAGATCCCCAGTAAAATGGTTTACTGGTGGCGTTTTAATCGTCGCTCCGGACCACGCCAGCAGAGGTTTTTCCTCCCCTATACTATAGCTGCTGTACCGAGGAGCTCGGCTGACCCGCAGTGATGTTCCAGTATCTCGACCGACGTACCACGCGCGTGGCCGTATCTAACGTATCGGTCGCGAGCTTTTATTTTGTAACCTGTTGACGTGGCCGAGGAGATCCAACGAGTCGTTATTACCTCCCTTCCGCCCATCACCCAGTCCATTAGCTGGCCCCGAGTGAGCTGCTCGCCATATCCAAACTGTATAACATGAATTTTCTCCCCCTGCCCCCTGCCCCCCTCTCGATATTAATCTTCGTGAGTATTATCAACATGAACGACGTAATCATTAAGCACTCGGTATAATTATGATGTAATAAGGTGAGAAGATTGATGCTCGTCTGTGCTCTATAATACACGCTTGCACCCGCTCGAATCGATAGTAATTTTCTCTCGGGGCCCCCGCGAATTTATGCGGATTCCGGGTGGCGCGCGCGCGTGTTTAACTGCCTTGGATCGTTACAATTTGTTCGGCGCGTTATAAACACTCTCCGGTCCGGACTCTCAACGTAGTCCTGAACGATCTTATATTGGGAAAGCAACTCTTGAGCGCAACATCAAGATCCTATATGCGAAAGAGAGAGAGAGATGAACATTTTGGCCGCACAACACGCGTAGCTCGCGCGAGGAGGTTGTAAGTAGTAACAGACGCGCTCCGGGGAGATAAGAGGCGCGCAAAACACAGGTAAGGAGCTGCGGGGCGAGGCGCGGCGCAGAGAATGCGATAAGCAAGATAAAGCGGCGCTCGACAATGGCGCACTGCACCAAGTGTTGATAATTGAAATAATGCAAGCAGTCAAGGGTGGATTAGCCTCCCATCTCTCTCTCTCTCTCTCTCGCTCTTAAATCCGGCGTTTTTAAAATTAAGCTCGGATCCTTCCTGTTACAATGCGATACCCCAAACTCCACAACAATTTTCAAATTGTAATTATTATTAACAACTAACATATAGCAACAACCACTGCTGATTCCGAGACGACCAATCCAAAGCTCGGAAAAGATCTAAGAATCAATTTGATTGGCCAACTATCAATGGCGGACCTTCAATTCGATACTAATCGCTATCTCCCTTTTAAGATGGGATATGCCATGATCGTCCTGATCAGACATTACATTTTTATATATTATACATAATGCTGTGGCATAAAAGACCAGGAGTCTAGAGTCAATAAAATTACAAATCAATCAATCAATCAAAATCAAATCTCTTACTATCATGTTAATCATCATCGAATCGAATACATATTTATTTATACATCATATGCTATACTTTCATACACTATCTGTAAAATGTAAATTGCCATTCGGCCATACTGGTCTTGGCATTAATAAATTGTTTATCAATCAATCAATCTCTCTCTCTCTCTATTTCGAGGAGATAAACACGTGCTACGAGGTGATGAAACAACGTAGTAGACCGTTGCGTGCGCGGTTCGATCGAAAAGAAAAATCCGTCCACCCGGGGGGCTGGGACGCGCGTGTAATAATGGCCCATGGACTCGTCGATTGATATTCGAGCTGTTGGACGGGTTGGGGAGTGGCGCTTTTTAAATCGTCCTGCCGGCGATTCAATCGAGAGTCGCCCATCACGAACCGAGTCTGCATTGGAAAACGTGGCTGCACCGTCGAAACCCAACCGGCCGGGTATCGCGTGCGCGCCCCCGGGTAATTTCAAATTAACAGCCGAGAGATAACGAAGCCACCCGGAATCGACGGGACCGACAAAGACGACGGACGCCCGGATCTGCATCGCCGCGGATGCATGCGGGCCCGCTCGAGCACTCGATAGAGAGCCCCCTCTGTTCGACGGGGCGTTAATGGCACACGAGCGGCCCGATAAGATAAGCCCCCGGCCCTTGTCGAGCCGCGCCGGATAAGCGCGAGTTTTTTTCCCCGAGAATCGGGGCTATTAGTCACCGATGGACACACACACACACACGCGCTGGCCCTTCGTATCGCTGTTTTACACCAAGTCGCGGCTTCCGCCATCGATCATGCCTTTCAAAATCATGATATCGGTGCGCCTTTTAATTCGAGCCGTGTTTCCTGCGCGAGCTGTTTTCGGGGGGGAGCTTCGTGCTCGGGCTCAATTATCCACGTCGATATACGTCGATAATTGCTGCGCCCATGTAGCTCGACATTGTCGGGTCGATACCGGCGATCGCGGCGGATGTATTAATAATGTAACGCGATATAATTATTGCCGCGACCTACATTCTAATGCGCGACGTGTACACAAAGGCTCGGGCCCGCGGCCGGGTTACGGTGAGCTCGGCATTCATCCTCATGAGTGGCTGCATTAATTACAACCCAACCAGCTGCGACCCGGACAATCATCCGACGAGATACCCGACCCTAAAGCTGTTTGCTCATCAAACAATTCGGATTCTACCTAACGTTGCGATCTTGCTTATTTTCGATAATTCACAAGCACGAGAGAACAACACGGAATGGATCTGTACGGGGCTGGACTTCGATGTGGAACCTGCTTGCGCGCGAGCTTCTGCCGCGATGAAAAATATCTTCCCATGCTCCGATTTTACCGGGGTTATTTTGTGGAGTCATAATTTGTATTGTTGTACGACTAACGGCACAGACAGTGTCTTACGTATCGCTCATGGATAAAATCAACGATGATTTAGAGGATATACCTGGGTGATAGAAACACTCGCGGACGAAACTTCATTCTATCGATCGTCGAACTACACTGAGAAAAATGAACTAAGTGAAATCAACTATACCGTATAGTACGGTGAAAAATAGTTGTTCCAACAATTTTTTTTGTAAGAAAGAATAATTTTATTGTAAAATCAACATTCTCTATAGTGAATTTAACTATACTCCTCAACTATATGATTATAGTCCTTTGAACTATATTCCGTGTTTTTTTTTAGTAAAATTAACTATATTTATAGTAGGTTGAACTATACATTCTCAATTCCCCAATATTTCTCACGTTCCGTCCAATGTATCGAATGTTTACATCTAAAGTTATCGATGGGTTTGAAGGAAAGAATTGTTTATATTAGGGCCACCGCCTCGACTTTATGCTACGATTTGCAAAATTGATTAAGTTCTGTGATGATGACCTAAGATATTTGAAATTTATATTTTTACACAGTAGAAAATATAGTAACCTGAACATAAAATGTAGTGAGCTATAGTAAATGTATAGTAACAGCAACTATTTTTTATGTTCAAATTTACAATATTTTCTGGTTGAATCTATTATAATACATAGCTAGGACCAAATAGAACTGAATTTATAGTTAATTTATAGTAGGAATTACTATATATTTCTCTCAGTGTACGAAGTTTCAATCGAACTCATCCTCCGGACTGAGCGCGATATCTTCTTGTTCGTCTTTTTTTTATCATCTCCGAACGAATCAATGATCAACGAGGGATTCTTCTGAAAAATGAGATCCATGGACCCATTTGATACGCGCGGGTATTCCACTCCATGAGTACTTTTTTGCGCGCGAAGCATATTTCCTGGTTCCAAATAATTTCCACGTACAAAGCACTGTTTGAATTTATTTTCGAAATTAAAACACGGTTTGCAGTTGGGGAGGGGAAAAAAAAGTAATCCAGCTGATATTTAACGAAAAAAAATTTCTCATGTTTATTTTTCCTCGTTAATCCAAGCTCGCATTATACCACGTATATAGCCTTTCCATAATTAACCAACTTTATGCTTGCAACGACAACAAAAATTTGCATAATGTAAGCGCAGGGTAGAGCGTAAAAATCCGAATCATCGGTTTATTCTTGCCCGGGCTGTTTGCGCCTGGTTAATTGAAGCCGATCCATTAGTCGGCAAACAAGCGTTTGCAGGTTTGAAAAATCCAATGATTCGCTTGGCCCATTGAGTGCAGCAGACTGCATTATATCCGACCGGTCGCCGAAAGCACACACACGCGCCATCGTTATATACGAGACTCGAGACCGACGGAAGTCGGGCTGAATCGCACGCGGGCAGAGGTGCAAAGTGAACCGCGAAATTGGTCGGGGGTCAGGCGGCTGTACTCGACGTGCAGGATTCGCGGTTCGCCCAGGCTCGCGCGGCTTTTCGGCTTCCACACGCCGGGGAGAAAGTCAATCGGTCGATTTGCACACGTGCGAATTTAGAGGAGTCGTTGGCTCGGCTTGATTTTTTTCACTGATCCTCTTTGGTCGGGTGTATTTATGACGTGGCCGCCGCCTCCCTTTCAATTTCGCGGCGCGTCAAACTGCAGCCGCACGACGAGCGGAGTTAACTCGTTGCCGGTGCCAGCGTAAGAACGGCCCGGATGCTTTTTGCGTCTCTCCACGGCCCGCGAGCCGGGCGCGCGCGCGCGGCAGTAGCTTCTTTTTTGCCTCGCGCGTTCGCGGCCGGACTAACTTTACTATCTTCCACCGCACGCAAATTCACCCGCGCTTTTTTCAACTCGCCCTTTCGTTTTTCAACAATGAACCCGCTCCTCCAGCTCGTTCGGGCTCGCGAGACCCGCAGAGAGAGAAAGAGAGATAATTGCTGGGGAGAAACATCAAAAGTTTTTGCGTGCCATGGGTGAAACTCTCCCCGGTATAATCGGGATCTTTTTTGCTGATTAGGTCACGCGGAAAAACTTTTGAAAATCCGGATTCTTGATGAATTTTCACCGGAGTACCGCGAAGAATATTCAATTTGCTTCCCCACGTCCAAGTTGGCAAAGCCGATTTCAAATTGTACAACCGCAAACAATTTTTTCCTAGGTTATTTAGAATTCATTTACTTGTTGTTGGCTCGGACGGTTGATTAACGCACGACTATTCAATCCGCGTTGTTTTTCAGCGGTTAAACTGCATTACACGATAACCAGAACATTTCGCTCTCGGCGTTGGAACCGGTATCGCGCGGCGATCAAACAGCGATGATGAGTAACTCGCTCAGCCACGTATATACACATACATAGTTTCGAGTAAAAACGTGGATACAGTCGCGGCGTGGCCTTTTATAGCGTGTGTATACACGTTCGTCGCTGCAGCTTCCCTCTGTGGAGCGAACCCGGCAACTCTTATCTCACTGTGAGCAGCGGGCTATGTAAGAATAGCGCCGGCGAGCTCGCTCCGTGTCGCTGGAGCGAGACGCGAAATTCAATTTGAGGGCGAATGTTTCGAGCGAGAAATGCAACGTCACGATTCCTGCACGCTTCTTTTCTCCTTTTCTCCCCCCCCCCCCGCCCCATCTTCCTCGAGCTTCTTTTCACACCTTTTAACGCGCCTCACTCGAAAGGAATGGTACTTATGAGCCGGGAGGGAGGCGGGGAAGCGAGGAAAAAAGAGAACGGGCTCGCAAATGCACCGGGGAGAAGGCAACGATAAGGCCGAGAATGAATTAAGCTGATTTGAATATTCGGATAAAACGTGCCTAACGAGGCAGGCGCGCGGGGTGGGAAAAAACGTGCCCTCGGGATGATTGTCTTCAGCGCTATATGCGAATTTTGATAATTTCCAACGTCTCTCTGGCTCTCTGTTGTGCAAGTGTGTGTGCGCGCACAGCTGTGTCTCGGGCAGTGAGCCGGGCCTAAAGAGCCAGTGCCAGGAAACATTGGTCGCGTATTTACACAGTGCTACCGACCATCTCGAGCTTCAAAGAATCATCAAAAGCTTTTTGCTTGCCGTGTTATTAAAACTATTTTCAGTACGGTCGAGGCCAGTTGCGTCTCTCTCATTGTTAGTCTTTGCTTTTGCCGAGCTTTTCAAGCTCAAACACCGTGAATTATGTTTCGTTCGGATGCATTTTCATTGCTCCATCCACCAGAATAATCTCTCTACTCATTACTGAGATTTTGTATCGACTCGGAGCACACGGTGAGCTAGTTAAGGAGAAAAGTTTTTACATGAAATTTTTTTCGATTGTCTTTTTCCACGCCGAACCTCTTGAGCATCGCGTGTTTTATTTGCGATCGAATAAAAACAAGTATTGTACCGAGTTGTTAGCGCGTAATTATCAAGATTAAAAACAAAATTAAAACGCGAATTGCACGGCGCAGAAGTTTGAGTTTTTCCCTGCATGTAATTACAATTGTTTTTTCTTGTATCTTTTTTTTTGTTTAAAAAAACTTCGAAACGCAGCGACAGTGGAACTTTGAGAATGAGGTTACTCTGGCAAAAGTCGGACAAATGAGCAAAAAGGAAAGACGACGATTTGGAATTTTAAGTTTAAAGCGCGTGCATCTGCTGGAAATTCCATGTGCTACATAAGCTACTGCGTATACGCTCTGCACGGGACTCTACAGTTGTTACAGTTTGATTTCTCCGCGAACCGAGTCTCGACTTTGCACTTCGCGTGGTTTCGAAAAATCTTTCGCGCGTAAACAAAGCTGACCTATTGCTCGCCCGGTTCATTAACACCGCGAGCCAAGTCGTCGCGCGAATAATGCCGTCGTCCAGGACCAGCGACGATCTTTTCGAATGGTAAGCTGGGCGCGTGGAACGCGTGTAAAACTCGTCGGTCGATACTGAGTTCGGCCGAGTTCCAGGGGGGACGCAGTCAAATCCAGGCTGGTGGATCGAGCTCGGAAACCGGGCACATACCCGGCTGCATGTATGAGAGGCCGAGTGTGGTCGCGACACCTCCGAGCATTGGCCGCCGGGGCGACCCCATCGCGCCCCGCACTGGCACTGGGCCAGCTAAGCCGCGCGCGCGCGGCACAAGGAAACACGTGTTCAAGATTAGCCGACCGACAGGTGCCACTGCGCGACTCTCTCTCCCCTCGTCCCGCGAGCCTGTTCCTGCTCTCGCCGCCGCTGCACCTCCGTCGGACCGGCAAATTCCGGGCGACGCCGAGGTGGAAAGTACAGGCTGCCATTGACGTTGGCCCCGAGTGCGCCACTTCACTCTCACGGCAATTGCGTTTCCGGAATAGCGCCAAGATTGGTCAGGCCGCTCGGAATCCGACATCCGCTCGATACTGCAGCCGGATTTGAACGCGTTAATTGGATCGACATTTTGTGCCAGTCGCGACGGGCCTGTACACAATATTATTGAGTTTCGAGACGTCGCGATGGACAGCTTCGAACTCTATTAAATTCTCTAGAATGTTTTTCTGAACTGGACAACTGAAAAAGGTCATCTTTATAGGGATAGGGACGTTTGGCGATCACTGTCCGATTGCGGAGCGTAAACCTCATTCCCCAATTCCAGAGTTGTGAAAGAATTAAGTACATTGACACATCCAACTAGTCTTCTCCAGGACTCGTGGCGAATTAATCGTGAGACGAAACGTGCAGACGGCAGGAGGCGGTTTCAAGTCGAAATTTTCACGTCAATAATTCTCCTGGAAGGTATAAAGCTCGCTCAGCGTTGAGGAGGTATGAGGCTCGATTGCCCAAGAAGCCGTGGAAATTGGTTTTTCCCTCTGTCGAATCTCCGGAGCTGCAGCTCAGCGGAAAAAGAGAGAGAGAGGGAGGGAGAGTAAGGGCGCATATATACGCACGCGTTGGCCCTTCCGAGTCCTTTGTCCGGCGGACACGGGGCTTTCCAATTAGTCGGTGAATCAGCCGAGCAAGGACAAGTCGCGGCGGACGCTGCAGCACATGTAGAGAGGAGCCAAGTGGCGTGGCCCGGCCATATCGACCCCCACCCTCGCAGCACCCAAGGAACACCGGCCGGCTATACACTCGGCTACGCTGCAGACACGCCAACGAGATATTCCGGGGGATCTTCCCAGTCGGCCCATACGATCCTCCACGGCGTGTTTATTACACCGAGTCCGTTCACAGCCGCGTATAACCATTATCGTAAGGCATTCGAAGTACGGCTGAGCGTATAACACTTGGACCGCACTAGGGGGAATTAGTTTGTTCGGCGCGCAATACAAAGCGGCCTACAATTATCCGCTGCGGGACGCCGAACTCGAGACTTTCCGTCCTCGGAGGAGAGCAGTCGCGATCCGGCTCACACGAGCGTGACACAGTCGGTCGAAGATCGATTAGCAATTCGAGCTGACGCGCGCATAGCACGAATCGGCGGTTCTCGCTCGGCGACCGCACGGCCCGGCTAATGTTGCGATCGTAGCCCAAGATGCCTCGGTTGCGCGCACATCGGTGTGGCGTCCGCATTGCGGCTCGCCCCCGTGAGAGCCTGTTCGTCTTGCGGACCGCAGAGGAAGTTCGGGGGAGCCAGGCCAGGATGGATACGCGGGTGTCGCGGGCCCAGCGTTGCCGAGTTAATTCTACGCCTCCGTCTGTCTGTCTCCTGGGCGAAGCGCGCCGGTTAAAAATCACGGCGGACGAGCACAGGCGCTAATGGCTCGACGCTGATTGATGAGGCTCGATGATGACAACTGGCGCCCGACGAATCGTCTCGTTAGCGTCCCGAGCGTCCGTGGCTTTGTGCGCCGGCCACTTGTGTGTGTGTGTGTGTGTGTGTGTGTGTCCACCCGCCGCTTCCGCAAACAGACGCGATACCGTTTCACAGTCTTTCTCCTTCGATGTCCCTTGGACACGACGGGGGTGGGGGATCGGGGCGGCTATGAAAACTGCCCGGTGGACGGTGAGCTGCGCTTGTACGTTGTGTGGGAGCAACGATGGTAATTAGCGAGTTATGCGCTGGGATTGTGGCTGCGCGCGCGAGAGCAGCGCAATGTGTCACTGTCATCGCACTCCAGCGGGCCATCCGAATTGTTATCGCGTGGAGCCGGTCGAGGGTCGCCGGCGACGAGCAGTACCGGCGGCCCAGTTAATAACGCTCTCGAACACCGGCGCGTGTAACCAAGCCACACACACACACACACGCTCACCCACAAGATCGGTATTAATTACCGTGACGCCGGCCGGCAGCGACGCACCAACGTATCGAGCCGTGAATGACGCACGATCCCCTCGGCTAATTGATAGCGATTCGATCGGAGGAGAGGAGGAAAAAAGGAAGTGCGGAGCGCGTTCGTCACTGCTCGCTCGAGCCAGCGCGGCCGTAATTCTCTCGGCTGGTAATCGGCCGAGGAACAACCGACGTGTTTTTCTCCGCGGGGCTGGTGCAGCCTAAGGCTAGAGCCCGGCTGATTTAGGACGGGAGGAAGAATCCGCCAGCCGGTACGGGAGGATGTGCAGCTCGGAATGTAAGGTGTCGCGGATCGATAGGGCAGAACGAGAAGCTCGAGCCCCCGTCTCGCTCCGCTCGAGCGAATAAGTTTGTCCCGCGCGCTCCGCGGAGAGGAGAAGCTACGGGCCGGTGCTGATTTATCGCCGATGATCGAGGCCCAGCGGCCCCTATTTATTTCCCCCCCGGGCTCCGCTCCGACTCAATAAATCCCGTCGAATTGTCAAACGCGCGAGCGAGCGATTCTTTATTTTAAATAAACGGAAAAAATGAGACTCGCGCAGCGTATGAATAAATGTATAGGGATGAGAAAGCGTTGGCACTGCCGACGAGTACATGTATAGTCTTCGAAGCGGCTGATTCGTCCTACTGTATACACCTATACGTATAGAAGGCGAAGCCTTCAAACTCGTTTAGCCCGGGATCCCTGATTTGTATCGGCCGTGCGTTTCTCCCTCTGTACGTCTATCTCCGCCGTGCGTACGTGTATAGAGTACGCTATACCAGAGACAGGGAGACTCGCGTCTACTCCCATCCGCGTCTCACCCTACCGGCTTCTAGACTAAATTCAAATTTCATTATTGTAAAACATCCGTCGGAAGGATTAATATTTTTTCCCTTGCCTCGTCCGACTTTTTTAATGAATCGTTAATGGTTCACCAAGCCCGACTAAACCGTTATTTATCTACTTAAGAATGCATTTATAAAAAATGATTATTATTTACAATAAAATCATTACAATAAAATCATTGTATGATGCGTATATAATTCGACATATCGATCGATAATTACCATCGCCCGAATACATACCGTACGGGAAAAGATTTTTCTTCTGGTATTCGGAGTTCGGCCGAGACGTTTGGCACGGAGGATTGGCCGACGTATACATACATACGATTGCGTCCGCTTCGCAGCACACACGGCGGCGGCTTTGTGCCGTGGGCACAACACGCGTATTGCATTACGATTTTAATCAGCCGGGCGTCCCCGGCACGTACGGCGCGCCCCGCTTTCCCTCTCGACGAGCCGCGACAATGGCGCGTCGGGGCCCCGATCCTTCCGCCAATAAGGGGATGACTCGGGCCGGCGGGTGGAAAAAAAATCCGCCCCCCCGGCGTACAATGAATAATGCAAATACGCTTTCTCGCTAACGCCTAGCCCCCGATTATCCCACGCGCTCCACGACGATCCGGGCTTTTTGCCGCGCGGGACGACCAGCCTCGTCCCTTCGATCGACGCGGGGGAACGAAGTCGCGCTCCGATGCGTTCGTCCCCCGCGTATCTCCTCGGGAGTATCTCCGTAGTTCCGCGTGTGTTATCGGGTTATCCGAACAACTCCCTACCGCGGTCCGAATACGTCATTGCAGTTCGTGTCGGACTGTTTGTCCGAATGGCCCCCCAGGTCCGAAAATAAACGAGCGATTTTTGGGCGCCAAGGCCAAGCGCAGCAGCCCAATTAAAACGAAGCTCGACCGACTAGGCTTGCGCGCAAAAGGGCGTCGCGCAACGCGAGGTATGCGCCGAGACCGAATCTCTGCTTGGCCGAGTGCTATGCTTGCTTGGCACCGTTAATTGCCGGTCGCGTCAGCCGATCATCCGCGAATGGCAGTTTGCCATTCGATACATAGCTACACGCGTACGTGCGCGCTGCAGCTCATTATCGATCGCTGCGACAATTATAATTTCACGCTCGGCCTCTCTCGCGCGCGCGCGCGCGCGCCCCGGCTCGGTGCATCACATTCGGACGGCTGATTATTTATAGCTGCGCGGCCGACGTCATGCCAACGACAACGCAACCTCGCCGTACGTATATGTATTGATTCTTGCGCGCGCGCGCCTCGACGTTCGCTCCGCACAGGCCGCGGGCCGAAAAAGTGTCGCGTGGATCGTGAAATTGCGCCCGATCGAATCCGCTACTTGTCGAGACGCAGCAATGGTTTCGCCCGAGCGATATTCAGCCGCGAGACGCTCGTAAATATTATGCCCGCGGCCGCGGCCGCCATTACAGCCGCTCTGATATTTCGCGGCCTCCTCCCCCCAAGCCGCTTTTCTCTCTCGGAGAATAATGGCTTTGCGTTCGATCGTCTTGGCTGGGTCGCCGGGAGCCGCGCGCGCCGCCAGATTGAATTGGAAATATGCGATTCGGCAGTGTGTAAAGTCGTCAGGGCTTTTCCCCTTGGCTGCGGCCGATATGCCGTTGCCGCGCTCTGCTCTCGACGACTCGACTCGGCTCCTTTTTCCCGCCAAATCCCGCTATTCTACGGCGCGCCGCGCCGATCCTCCCCAGAGCCTCCTTCCAATATGTGTGCCACCCCCGCCCACCTCTATATACGTTTAATGTCCCAACGTACGGCCTTAATGCGCGTTAAAATAATACGTGGCGCACGTCGCCTCGCCTCTCTTGCGCGCGCGCGCGCGCGGATCCTGGCTAGACACCAACTATTTCATTGTATATTGCGCTCGCGCCTTAACTCGAATGGTATTACCGCGGGAGGAATGCGGACGGATAACGCCCCGCCGCCCCCTCCCCGACCCGATCTCCTATACATAAGAGCTTTCCACGTTTCAGATGGCTTTTTCAGATTTCGAATTTAACGGCCGCTGGAATCCGATGATTCCGCAAATCCACTCGAGTGTCGGGAAGATACTTACCCGCGTGTATGTGTGTATATATGCGAAACAGTAATGTATTCGCGTGTGAATTGCTCCGAGCGGGAAGAGTCTCGGGTTTAAATTCAAATGGCGCGAGATGAATTAGCGATAGGCGGGCGTTCAACGGCGGCCGGTGCTTGGTAGAAAATTGATGATACGATTTGCAGTTCTTAGGTGAAACTTCAAATCGTTAAACTAAGAATCAGCTACATTTAGTCTTTATCTGTAGGTCAAGTCAAAATGCCAGAATGTAAATACATCCTCGACACAGCAAAAGCCGTTCATGCGCAACATTAGACTATTTAATAATTAATCAGCACGTCTATATTCGTTGTAATCAGCTGAAAAATGGTCCATATAACCTGGCAACCGCGGCGCACCGGACTCGAGTGAGTCGAGACGATGAAATTATAGCCGTGCATTTGCAATGTAGAAGCAGTATTTACATACAACACCGTAACGATATCACAGTCACACCTAATTTCAACAGTTTTATTGCAATATTATGCTTAATATTTCTACCAGGCTGATCGACCCCTCGACATTGGCGATCGGGCTAATTCGGATGGAGCGTGGGTTTAGAGTCCGCCTAAATAATTCACCGACCGCCGACGTGTTTCCGCGAGTGAGTCGCTCGGGCTTTTTTCGGAAGAGGTATACAGTAGGGTGAAAGAGAGAGAGGGGCAACGACGAAGGGGTGGGAGGCAGCTCTCGGGAAAACTCAATCAGAAATGCGAGTAGTGGGTCAGAGACGAATGTCGATGTCGGGTGGACAGGTTCTATTTGCGACTAGATTGCCCCCCACGGCCCTGATATCAATCCGACCAATCAATGCCAGCCGGCAGAAATAACTGAGCGTCTCATTCGTATATACATATATATATATGTACGTCGCGCGAGCCCCGCGTGCTGCAAATGCCGCCCGCGCGCTACATACGCCCCCGACCGATACTTCTCGTCTCTTTTACCCGTCGGTGACAAACTCGCGATCAACATTACACACCGACTCGCGCGATTTCCATCGCATCGGCGGGGGGTGGTTTTCATCTCGAAAACGGGGACATCGACCCGATCGAATCGGCCTGGCCTAATTACGCTCTTGTTCGCTCCCTCTCTGAAAACTGGGTCTTTGGTTATTCTCTACGCGGCATTTGGTTCAATTGAGGATTGTTCAGTGGATTGACAATGGAAGGAACGCCGCCACCGCCGCTGGATTGCGTCCGCTCGTTCGATTCTCGCAAAATTCATTAATCGCGCGCGCGCGCGCGCCCGGCGATACCGCTTCGAGTGTCCATTAGCTTTCAGATTAATGGATTTGAAGGGGAAGCGATTTTCAATCTTCTCGAGTGAATCTCTCGAGTTTCTGCATCTTAAAAATCGCCGGTGGCAAAAGTGGCGCGCGGGTGTATAATCGGCGGAATAATCCATCGGCGGATTCGAAGGGAGCGAGCGAGCGATCGGCAGGTGTAGCGTCGTAAGATAATATTTATCAGCGAGCGGATCATCCGAGCATTGACCGAGCGGTAATCCTATATAACTACGGAGGAGGTGTGGGTGGGGGGCGGAGCAGTTTGAAAAGTTTTCTCGCGCGAGCGGGCGAGAACGAATTCGCGAGTCCGCGAGCCGAATCGATCCGGGTGCCAATGATAAGCGGATTAATATTGAAAAGGAGCACGAACGCGCGAGCGATAGAACGGAGCGCGCGCCGCGCTGTATAGGATCGATAAGTGAAACGCCGGGAATAAATCAGCGAGTCGGTGGTAGTTGGCCCCCGAGAGACGGGGGTTAGGACGGGGGGTGGGGGGGGGGCAGCCAGTCGTGTTTCCTCGCGTGTTTCCTCGCCCGGAATTCTGCGAGCCGCCGCCGAGGAGGAGAGAAAGTCGCTCCAGCTAACTCGGGCTGACAATGGCACTTTGCATCCGCTGCTGGGGACCGGAGATTTCGCGACACTACATAGCTGCCTAGCTCTCGGTCCCTCTCGCGCGCGGCGCGGCTAACTCAATTACAGATGCAAATAACGCGGGCGTCTGCCAAGAATCAGCGTGGCCCGTCCCGGGGCCACTTATTAAGCCGTTAATTCAGCCCCTCGGCAAAGCACGGCTATTCCAAACGCTCTCTCGAGTAATTACTACTTGACGCTGTTCCGCGCAGTGCGTTGCGCGATTGCGCGCCGCCTCGAGATCCACCTACAAACGCTAGCGCGCGATTACCCCACAAACGGACGGGCCGGGGATCTACAGCCGGCTGATATCCTTTAATTAAAAGTTGATTGGCTGATGAAACGGGTCCGTTTGGCAGCCGCTCGCTCGCGCAGCTGTTGATCCTGTTTGCGAAAGCTCGAGACGAGCTTTATTGGCAGCTGCCTCCGCTGAATAGACACTGGATATCGACGGGCTCCTCACCAGCCCCCCGCCATTTCTCCTCGGACTCTGTCTTGTTTACCTCGACCTGGCTGCTCGCGGTATGATCCCTCTGCTTCTCACCGCAGCAACCACCTGAATTTTTAACCATTTCATCCTGGACCTACGCATGAATTGGAATCCCGTGAGAATTAATCGAGCCTCGGTCGTTAGCCCGATGAATCGAACTCGGCAGCCTCGCCAATTCGAGCGATGCTGCAAAAACAATCGCGGCGTCCTCTGTACTTTTCGGCTGGCTTCTCGAGAGCGAGCAATCGGTGGATCTTGGTCTGGCACCTTGGCCCTCCTTCTTCCCCGCCGTCGCCGCCGACTCGGTGTTGTTCCGTCCAAGTTTATTGCCGGGAGATAAGCTCGAGGCGGCACGAGAGCTTTCTCCCTCCATCTCGCTCTCTCTTTTGTTCTTATCGGGGATCGGCCCGGCCGCCGGCCTGGCAGGGGTGAGGCCCCAAGTGGTAACTAACGAGTGTCGGGCGGCTCGAGCCGCCCGACGATTTCACTGCACGTTTCGGCGCAGCGAGCGATGGTTAATCCTTTAATTTCCCCGCGCACCCCGCGCACTCCCTAACGGCCCACGGCAAGAACTCGACCGGAAACTTTGCACGAACGCCTCTCGTTTCGCGCGAGCCTCTACTCCCACCACTCGTCTCGTACTCCTCCTCCTCCTCATCAACGCGCGCCCATCTAATATGATTAATTTGAATTAGCCCTAACTGATATTGATGAGGTGTTGCCGGCCCGTTACTTCTGCGCACCGAGAGAAACGAACGCAGCTGGTGGCAGTCTTGAAAAAAATTGCGCTCCATTGCTTTCGGCAAATGGATCTCCATCGATCCCACGCTTTGCGTTTATCTTGCTCTCGGATTGGAAAAATGTCAATCTCCGGGATAATTTGAATTTTCGTGAAAACAAGCGGCTCGAGAGGATAGCGACAGGGATGAGATGGTTCACCGACAATCTACAGGAGATCATAAACAGAAATCGGATTTGCGCGATCCGACGTGGGCTAGATTCTCGTCGCAACCGCATGTATACTGGTATTCCTTGGAAACAAAAAGAATCAATTCCCCGTCATTGAAATCCGCTTGCGTGTACCTTTCACAACTCGATATCCGCGAGTGAATCTCATCTCTCTTCTTATCTTGGGTAAAATATCATTGCAGTCTCGGAATCAAACGCGATTCTCGTTTGCCGCACGGATAAATTCCGCCTGAAAGTAGAGAGCGCAGTTTGCTTCTTTTTTTTTCCTTCACTTCGATCGCGTTTGTCTCTCTCTCTATATGAAACGTTAGCAGTATACCGCGGGAACGAGGAGATTTGGGTGAGCCAGCCGAACAGCTGAGTCGGCCGGGTATAATGGGCCGACTGGCGTGATTGACAAGATTGATAAGTAGAGCGCGGTTGCGCGCGCGCGTGCGTGTCTTATCTAGCGTGGCCGAGCCGGAGTGACGCGTGTTGCCGAGCGTTCGCGCCTAATTTAGCCCTCGTAAGATCATACTCCCTACAAATCCACGCTAATCAGGGCTCATTAGTCCACTTCAAAGCGAGTCGTTGACCGATGTATTTCGGGATCGCTTGATGCCCCCCGAACTCTCGGCTCCTCTGTGTATAACACGCGAATGTAGCGATGTTACACTTCGTATTCGCTCGCACCCGATTACCCAATACCAGAACAATTTTGGTCTCATGGATGAGTAAAATTTATCGCGCGACTCGGCTCTCGGCAACGAATATCATAGCCACGGCGCATCGAGGAAACACACGAGCCAATCGATACTCGATACAATATTTGCAATATGGCGTGAGGCGTGCGTTCGGGCAATTATCGGCGAGTTCGGGGGGATTTTTCAAAAGCGTGTTCTCCTTATCGGGAGGAAGCCGATCGCCGGCTCGGAGCTCGCGATTGGCCGAGGCCATCGATCCGCCCGTGCGCGAGCTTTTTCAAAAGCTCGCTCGCGTGAAATATTAATCCGTCGCGCGCGAGAACAGATGAGAGGGCCGGATAAAAAGTGAGAGTAATCAATGGACGCGCGCGCGAGCGGTAGGTAATTGCCGTGGCCGGGGCAAAGTATGTACACACGCGCGCCTGCGCTCAGCAATTTTTTCCCCCTCGCCGTAGAGGCGCGCGCGAGGACGACGTCCGAAACGGGCCTTTGTGTAATTTCGCAGGCGCTCGGGTTTTGTATGAAAAAATGCCGTTAATGGCGCGACTCTGTCAGCGTCGGGGGCGCGTGCACCGAGCGATCGGTGCACGCGTACACGTGTATACATACACGCCAGGGTATTTCTCGTCGTCGTTCGGCGACCGCTTCGTATTTTGTGCTGGTGTTGAATTCTTCATGAAAACGGGGGAGCGTTTTTACTCGCGGGCTTACGGAATCGAAGCGACGCCCCAGCTCTAATGCACGCGAATGCTCGGCGAGCCGTTGTATACGCGAGTTGCCGGCGTTACACGCTTATCGTGTCCCGCGACGATCCGTCCGAGCGATGAGCCGTCGCGAATTTTATCGCCCACCCCCCAGCTAGAGCCGGCCTGTATTTTTGCCCGCTCGAGCCTCGTTCGCGGAAAGCCAGTCGCGCCTCGTGTATGTATATAGATGCGCACTCGAATGGCTGCGCGCCGGTCGATGTGTGTTGCGGGAGGGTAGTAGGAAGGGGCTTGGATCGCGCGGCTTTTCGCCATTTGCCCGTACGTGCGCAAATACGAGAGGCCCGAGCCAAGGCGGCCGGATCAATCTAGCGTGAAATAATGCATCGTATGGATTCCCCCCCCCTCCCAGTCTCGTGACCTTTACCGAGACGCATACATCGCGGTAATAATGGTATAAATTCGGGGCGGTTTTTCTCCTCGGATCGAGTCGGACCGAGTCTCGAGTCAATGGCCCGTGTAGCCGCCTCGAGAGCTTTTGTTAGCCGGTGCATGCGCGACGCGTGTACAACTGTGTATAAGCGCGCGTATATCGCTCGAGGATCGTAATCGTGGAGCCATTGGTCGGTTAACTCGCCGCGTATCGACTTCACTCGAGCTTGTTTGATCAACTCTCCAGTCCACCGACGAGTTCGCCCCGTTCTTTCTAAGTTATTCCATATCTTCAGATTTGAATTCTTGCCCCCCCCCCCCTCCCCGGTGATCTCCATGGTTACACTCGGTTTCGAAACTTCCCGTGATCTAATACTCCGATAGAATCCAACCTATCTATCATATCGTATTTAAACAACTTTTCCATTTTGGGAATGTCTTATTGATCTCGAAATTTTCTCTGTTTCAGGTAAGTGGCACCGACTCTTCTAACAATCCAGCCAAGACAGTGAGTCCGAAAGTTGACCTACAATTCCATTGATTATTCGTCAAATTTTGTATCCAAAAGATACAACCCCCGAAATATTTTCTCCCTACGAAGGGGGGGGGGGGGCTCGCCAGAGCAAGTACTAGCGTGAGCAATTTTAGCGTACCCTCTAAATCGAATTTTCGAGATATCCTTGAAACTTCGTGGAATATACGCTTCAATTATTACAAATGCTAGAAATAAATTAGAATAACCGTCTAGTTACAGAGATATCAATAACAAAAATCTGCAAAATTCGTCATCTTTAACATGGTGCTCTTGGAGCCATTTGGTGAAAGCATTCTAAAACATACAGTAATAATAAATGTACATTTGGGAACAATCTACAAAAAATAGGAACAAGTATCCATAAATGTTATATCTGAGGCCGTCTAGTCATAAAGTATAATGGATAAAAAGTAATGTACTCTCTAAATTCCTTACAATTAAATCTCACTGTATTACAGTGAATATTCACTGTTAAATCCAGTGAAATGTCGCTCACAGTAATACAGTGAAAATTCATTGTAACTTACAGTAAATAGTCCCTGTAAGGTGCAGTGAAAATCGATAAGTGCAGTTACAGTTGAAGAGTCACTGTAGTTACAGTGAATATTGACTATAGCTAGTGGGGATGAAGGCGAGGGCTGGGCTTGCACAGAGCTGTATGTTACACACACACACACACACACACACACGTGCGCGCACACACACACAATCAATGCAGAGCAGTTGATTTGGACATTCTCGCGCTTGTTTGCTCCAGCTCTCTCGAGCTAACCGGGACTACCCGGGGCTGACTCGGGTCCCTCGGCCACCCTCAGCCAGGCCAGCAATTCACACCAACTTATGCTGGTCTCTGCACTTGACTTTTCAGTCTCGAGTCACACCCAACACAATGCGCCCAGTATATGGACGGGAACTAGCAAGATTTCGTATTATTCTGACTATATTTACAGTGATTATTCACTGCAACTACAGTGACAAATGTTTCACTGAAGCTTGCAGGGCGATTTTCACTGTAAATAATGTAGAGAGTGAAAATCTTTAGTTTCATATCGCGAAATCAGCTGATATACAACGTGCCAACTTCGCGCAAGTGGACTGTACAGGTATCATAGGTATCTGCGATTCCAACACAGCAGACTACGTAAAGCCGATAAAACCTCTTATTGTTTGCCATGTGTATGAAATTGCGAATTACAATGTGCTTGTGAAACGAGTAAGATATTCTCGGAAGGTCTCGGACATTCTGAACTGCTATCGTATTAATGTCGTTGGATCACACAGCTCTTCTCGCAACTATCGTAGTCAGTACAGTTTGAGACCAACGTAGTTGAGGGGTACAGCTAGCTTAAATGGATCGCGGCGTCAAGTCCGATTGAGATGTGCTCGCGCGACAACCGGCATCTTCTCGACCCAGTTCCTCTGACCGCCCGGCCATTCCGCGCATTATCCAACTCTCGACGATTGTCGCGCGTTACGACCGCTGCGACGGGCTTCGGTCTTTTGGTGAAAAAATAATCATCCTTTCCTGCCGCGTGAATTTGGTCCGATCGGTTTTTCAATCACGCGGACGCCACAGTCCCTTCTCTCGTCAAAATAATCCCCACCGAAATGACACTTCCGGGGAATCCGTCCGCTCGCGAGTGAGATATCCCGTTTTGACAATATACCCGAGAGCGAACGCGACACGGCACCAAAGTATGATTTATCGGCAAAACGAGTCTTTTATTACGGCTGACAGGGGGAGGGCAGGGCCTATACCCGTCTAAGGAGCATATTACGTTTGCTTCGCTCTCACTCGATCCGGGCTCGGCTTTTTTTTCCTGCCCCTGCAGAGCTCTCGCGAGAAGCGTCCGATGGGCGAATCGATCGTGCGAAACGAATCGGCATATACATACACGTGCGCGCGGGGGCTCGCTCGCTTTCATTCCTCGGGATTTGGCATTAAATGACATTCTGGCGACTCTCCGCTCCGTGTTTTGTCTCGTAAATACGTAATTCCGGGCAACTTGTTTTCGGCCAGCTTTTCTCTCCCTTTCATCCCGCGGGACTCGCTCGGACAGAGCAACCGGCGCACGCACAGAGAGAGAAAGCCAGAGAGGATTGCTCGCCGCGCGCCATCGCCGATATTACGCGTCCACCTTTCACTGCTCGGCCAACATTTTAATTTCATCACTCGCTCTTATTCCCCCTCCCCCACCCTCCGTTCGTGATTAATGGGTCGTGAATGATGGCTCGACGATTGTCGAAAATCGAATCATACCGAAATTCCCTTTTCCCGTTGGTTCGTCAAAAAATAAATACAAGTGCTCCACTCGACCTGTCAGTTCATATACAGCCATTTCGAACTCATTTCGAAATGGCTCGACGTGGTTTACACGAAGCGTACGTTCGTTTGGAGGGGAGTTGCTGAATTTATCCTCTGACATTTTCGCCGCTTTTGAAGGCTTTAAAACCCGGTGACGTTTCGGAATCGAGTATAGAAGCCCCCCTCTTTTTCTTTTTCGAAAATGAATTCGCTCGTGATGATTGAAAATTCAGTGGCAATTAACTGGTGAGCATACGAAATTTGATAAAAATGGAATACCATTCCGCGTGATTCGAAGCGATTACTTCCGGTTGTTCGCGCGAAAGCCCTCTGGTCAGTGGATTTAAAACGAAAATCCGTCTGGCCGTGCATTTTGCAGATTAAGCGCTCGTTTAAGACCGCATGAAAATGAATGGACACGAAGATAAACCTCCGTTCGATGTTGCGCGCTCGCATCAATCAGATGAGCTTACACCAGCGTACATAGCTATATAGCCATCGAAGAGAATGGAAAAGCAACTGCGGTTCCCTCGCAGCAGCAGCAGCAGGAACGGCAAAGGCTCCATGTCCATCACGTTTTCGCACCCCTGCTCGTGCGAGCCCTCCAACAGAAGCGCTTTCTTCTCCTCCCGCGTTTCTAGCTGAATTTCTTCGGTTCGTTCGTTCCTCAGTGCCCCCGACCTCAACTCTTGAAAGTCGTGTAGAAATCGCGAACCAACTCGATTTTTCCCGAAAAGAAAAAACGATCCGAAAATAGAAGAGGACACAAATCATCCGAGCACAGTGGCCGCGGTCTAGCGCGTCTCGCGTAATATATCGAAGCGCCTCCCCCGCGGGGCTCGTGGCCGCGCGCACAAAAGAACGGGTCTGCCGAGATTCCCGCGTGCGGCCCCGAGGCATCGATCACCGCCGCACGGAAATTTCGCAGCGCGTGTACACACGTAGGCGAGCGTCGAATTTTTCGCGGGTGGGTCCATTGATCGGGGGAGGGTTCGGGGGGTAGGCAGGAGCCGGAGACAGATGGGGTAATTACGGGGTGCGAGCTCGGCAAGAGCCGATAGCACGGCTGGCTGAGCCGCGTATCGCTATCTCCAAAGGGCTTTGTCGGGGCTAGAAAGGGACGGCACCGACGGCTATCCGGCGGTAGGGAGAAAGTGGCGCGTTTTTGCTTTATCGTCGCGAGCCGTGAAAGACTGCGGCCGAATGAATCGCGGCTCGCTCGCGCTGCCCACTCGAGTGCCCCTTTCGCGACAACAATGCCGTCGCCGGTCGCTGTTGCCCGATAAACCCATGGACACCACGGATCCTCGATACTCGCGCGGAATTGGAAGAAAAACGTCGCGGGGGAGGCAAATTAGAAGGCGAAGGCGGCGACGTCTTGGGGGGAGGAAGTTTCGCGAGCGAGCCGCGTGAATCGGAAGTAGCCGGGCACTAGTTGGAAATTGATCAACGAGTCCGCGGGCCGCTTGTTGGATGGGTAAATTTTCGAAAGTTCGCGCGCGCGCCCGCGCGCTCAGCGATTTTTAATGGGCAAATTTACATTTTCATACAAGTGCGATTTCGGCCGAATAGAAGGGGAAAAATAGGGAGGCGGGGAAACTCGTTATTTCCTCGTCGACCATTGGAATATCCGATGAAGTAAATCGCGCGTTTTCCATGCTAACTAATTTTCAATAATTTATTTGTTCGCTCAAGCTGGCCCGTTGAGAATCACAATACCGAATCAATATTGAATCTGCATTTATTACTGCGTTCAATTCCTGATATTAATTCAATATTTATAGTCGCAGTATTCATCCAATATGAAATCCGTCCAAAATTACAATATTTACCCGACGTAGGTTATGCCAAGTTTTAGCAATGTTTTTAAATTCAATTTTTGATCCAAGTGGTTAGTTTTCGGAAATCCAAGCTTCGCAAGTATCATTATCACGAGTTACCATAACCATATTCATTTGTTATTTTTTTTTCATCGAAATCAGAAAATAACTGAATACCAAAGCTTAACTCTCCAGTTTGAGTGTCGTTGACTGTAGAATAATTAAATGTTTTCTTCGATTTTATAACATATTTCATACCAGAATTGTGATTTGACATTATTATTACCAACCGGAGGCATGTGAATCTCCGATTTAATCGTTTTACCCGAGTAAAATAATTATGCATAAATTATATCTGGGAAATTATGCGTAGAAATTGGCTGACTGATTATCTAGGCGTAATCGAGGCTCATGTGAACGAATTCTCAATGCTTTGCAGTTCAAAAATACAATGAAAATAAAAATTGAGCAAGACTAATTTTTTTTATAAAAAGCTATCTCTCGTTCAACATAATTGCTGAGAAACATTGATTCATCCATTCTCCTATTGTGTAAATTATCTAGTTATAATCGATGCGCACAGTCTCATATAAATGTTCAATCGTTTACCAAACATATAGAAAACTCGTGCATACGAGCTACACCTTGATTATACATATAGTTAATTTTCAGGCATAATATATGCATAATTTTTCTTCTACTCGAGCAAATCGGTCGTGATTTAGCGAATCCAAGTTCACGGCAATATATTTAGACCTGGAATATAGCTATAATCGGGTGGTGTGTCGCGTAAAATTGCAAGGAATTCTCAGTTGGAGAATGATAAATGGCAACGGCACTTTTCGCAACTCGTCGAGAAGCCCAGCAGTGCTACACTTTCGCTACAACAGCGAGCAGAGAGCGAGAGAGAGAGATAAAGGAAGAAAGATCCAGAGGTGCCAGGCACGCGTACCGAATTATTAGTCGCTCGGCGCTGCAATTAGCGGCTCGTGCACGTCACTTAATCGCGCTCGCGAGAACCTTTCCTCCTCGCCGCCGCGTAATCCGGCTAAGACGCGCTACCGCCCTTGCCTGTTAATTTCTGCGGCAGCCTCCTCCCCTCCCTCCAATGCCCCGATCCCCTTCTCGCGGCCCATCAGCTCAGAACACCAGCTTCTTATGCCGGCCGCGACCCTCCCGCTAAACTCTTTCAAACTACATTCATTCCTCGGCTAACGAGATTTGCCACCACCGAGGCTCGGCCGCCACAGCGAAAATTCCCCTCGCGCCGCGCCAGCTCGCTGCTCCGTACCGAATTTGAATCGGCCATCGCCAATCCGTTCGATTATTTCATCGACGGCTGATCGGGCTAGAATTTTGAATTTTTAACGAAAACTCGATTACTCGAGGAAATCACGGGTCGGGCTTTTTTCCTTTTCATTCCCGGTTCGTGTCGAAGGATCAGCAAAGCTTGCCACACGTGGGGGACGGAGGGAGGAAAAGAAAACGCGCGTCCGCACAATGTCAAACTTTAGCCACCGCGCCAAATCCTCGGCCAATTGTGTATCGCTCATAATTACACGTGCCGGAGTTGGGGGGGATTTGTCGCGTGGGCGAGGGGGGCAGTCGCGGGGCCGGCGGCTCTCAAGAGTCATTATCAACGTTTCGCCAAATAACTTTGCTCGGCGACGGGGTCCCCCTTTCGCGTAATTACACGTCGATCACAAGTAAATAACGAAGCGCGAACTCGCCGCGCCGTGCGGTAGGGGAGCGACGCGACTCGCGCGACACACGACCTATACCCCGCTTTATTTTCAATTTTGCATTTCAAAACAACGCGGCGCTCCTCTCAAGGGCGCCTCGCTTTGTTTTCCGTTCCTTCCGTCGAAAAACTCGCTCGACACGACAAAATATCGTCCGAGCGAGTGTGATGTACATGTATCGACGGGGATTGCGCTGCAATTGACCCTCGAATCAGTCGATATCCCGCGCCGCTGCTGCCCGTCAATTCAATCGAATCACTTTCTCCGCCCCCCACACCCTGTCCTAATTATTTGTCGCAACAAATCCTGTTCTCACGTGAGAGGAGTACGTAGAAAGATAACGAAATTAAAGAGCTATTCGAGCTTGATATTTTCCGAGTCTCGGAGTTTCGAGATCGATCGTTGATGTTTGCCCCACGTTCGTTCACAATCTCGGTATCTCTTCGAAAACATCATTCGAAGCCAAAATAAACGCAATTTGGTTAGTTCACGTCTGTTCCATCACAAATTTGAATTTTTGTTAAGATCAAGGCTTCTTATCCAGGTGTCGTTGATTCACTATGAATGTCATCACTTATTCGCGGGCAAAACGGCCACCGATTTTTCTTCAATAGTAAAACACGTCCGGTCAAACATCTGCGATTAGCGATTCTCATAGTAGCTAAATATACATTGAAACATAATGAAGTGATAAAAGTTCATTCTATGAACTTTTATCTCTTGTATTTGTTGTGAAAGCTAACGGGCAATTTGTTATTTTCTTCTTGAGAGTAGAAAAAAATTATTTGGCAAAAATTAAAAGTCTTGTTTCGAATTTTTTTCACTTCTGAATCAATGGGAAACAATATCTTGGGGCATGAACCAACAGGTTGTTTTACCAGGTAGACGTGATTTTTTTTTCAAGCACATCCAATCCTTCGAATTTCATACCGCGCTAAAACATTCAACATGTCTGTAGTCCCATGCTCATCGTGCTGTGTCCCAAAGCACCTGCGAGTACTGGCAAAACGGACAAAGAATGTTTCCTCTGTATAATGTTAGTCAACAAGCACATTTTGAGTAGTAAAGGGAAAATTAATAATCGTCAAGGTTGCCGTATTACCCACAGAGTTGTTGGTATTTATATAAATCATAACTATATGATTGGTATTGATGATGTTTTGAAAAGAAGACCGCGAAAAAAAGAGTGAAAACATCAAACAGCAAAATCGATTCTTTATGTTGTACAGTTGGAATAGATTGCGCGGCTGTGGTGCGATTTCTACACTGAGAGCATTTTATAGTTCTATTTTGAGCCAGCTATGAGATATTGTGAATTCAACTATACAAAATTCACTGATGTATACCATAGAAAAGGTATTATTTATATTATATTTGAAGTAGATTTTACTCTATACAGTACTTTTATCTATAGTAGATATGATTGAAAGGACACAGTTGACTATTATTCTGGTTCATTATTAAACAATATTTATTGGTCGATGAACAATAATTAAACAGTAATTGAACATTTTTGAAAAGAATATAAAACATGAGGGTTATTTACAGAAATAAAGTTAATTTAACAATATTTATAGTAGATTCTTCTATAATTTCGTTTACTAATCATATAGCAGACTCCGATAAGGAATTTTTCTCAGTGCAGTATCCGAGAAATTTGACCCCGTGATTCGATCGTTCGCGTAACCCACTGCGATCAATCCAGGTATAGGGAACGAAGGCGTGCTTTAGTCATCGCCAACGACGCGCGTATCCTTGAAAAATCATTTCTATGTGAAAACACGTGTACGGCAAACAAACGGAGGCAAATCCAAGGGCGCACTCGAGTGAAAAAAAAAAGACCAACGAAACAAAGCCGCGTTCGTGGCGAGTTCACCACGAAAACACAGCGCCCCGACGAAGGTCGCGTCGCGCGTCTAGACGCACACACGCGCACGAGGACGACGTCCACGAGGCTGCCGCGCGCGTCGTAATCGTGTTCGCGAGCGGGTCGCGGAGGTGTCGTCGCTCGTACATGCGTTGTTTGCGAGTCTCTAGGCGTCGCGACGGCGGCGCGCACAATAGCGGGGCAACTCGATTGGCGCATCAATCACGGCCCCCGTACGCACCGGGCTTTTTCGGCCGCTGGCGCTCGCGCTAATGGCTAGTATCGCTCGCTCGCGCGCGCGCGCCCAAAACAAACTTTGCCCTCGCGAGAGCGAAACAATTTTGCCTGTCCATTACCGCGGCTAAACGGCGACACTGCTGCCAAGTGCTGCTGCTGCTGCTGCAGTCTCCATCGTTGGGCGGCGCGCAAAGTTCACTTGTACCGAGGGCGTCGGACAATGGCCATTCCGCGGGCTGGCGCGGGGCCAGAGCCCCGAAGCTTGGGCCATTGTCCGGCGGGCCGCGCTCCTCGAGCGAACCCTCTTCTCGCGCTTGCTACGACGCGTGTGTTGCCGCGGGTGTCCTCTGTGTATACGCGAAAATTCGCCGAGCCGCCGCCGCCGCCGCGGGTGTGGCGTCGTAATTTTCCGAGGCCAAACCGGATTTGGTGCGTGGCCGAGGTTGCGGGCAATTTTCCACCCGCCGCGCCGCCGCTGTAACCGATTTTAAACTTGTTACTCGCGGCCGGGGCAAAAACTGCCGGCCGGCCGGCGAACGATGGGCCAAACGAGCTGCTAACGTATTTGCCGGCCGCCGAAGACCCGCGAGCGACAGCAGCTCCGAGTTTGGTAATCACTCGTATGTTAATTTGCCGATGACGGGCCGCCCATCGCGCTCGACCACACACACGCGCTGGCCCCCGGCTTTTTTATAAGCTCGCGCTCCCTCCGTCACCGTGTATATACGTACATACACGTATACGTTTCGCCCCGGCGCGCGAGCGCTAATGGCTTTCCAACGGGGCTGCAACTTTATTCGCCCGACAGGAATTTGTTAATTAAAATTTCGCTGTTGCCGCGAGCGGACCCCTCCCCCCCTCCTATCCCCTGTATACCCTATAATTACGGCCAATCGAACGGCGAATTTGCATGCAACGCGGATTCCAGCGAAAGTGACGCGAAAGACTGTATAGCGCCTCCGAAACTCGCGCGTTATCCTTTATTATGAAGTTCCTCGTTGATGCCCACGTGTTGGGAGAAAATTGGCCGACAAAGTTGAAGGAATTTTCGTTTTCTCGTTTTTCTTTTCCACTCCGGTGGACTGGATTGATTCATGGAGGCCCAAATATTTATGCTGACGTAAGATCGATTGAAATTTTTTGAAAAATAATCACACTCGCATCGCCCGAGGCGTTTCTCACTCGAGTACTCTGAGATGGAGTGCCATGGAGTTTTTATGGAACTAGCTACATTCAGACGCGCTGCGCGCGATCTACATTCGTGCGTTTCGAATTTATGTTCCAATCATTCACATACAATAATCTTTTAACCATTTACTTATCAATTTATTCACAATATTCGCATTTTTAAACCCTTCATTCATATTTCATTCAACTTTCATTTTATTTCTATTATCCGTAATTTTAAAACCTACATTTAGATTTTGGAAGCATCTGGCAAGGATTTGGTTGTTACAACCTCAAAACTTACTCATTGTTCTTATGTTTCTTGCTTGCCTGCATTCACTATCTATATCTATAATAAGGTACCTGTACCCAATATGCGCCACCTAAGCGAGAAAGGTCACTACGCCGCGTCAAATGAATATTTTCTAACATAATTGGTGTCAAATGAAAGGTCTACTCAATACCTACAGAATGAGATAAGTTTTTTTCGATTTGAACAGTTCTACGCTAAGATACCGTGGTTTAAAAAAAAAAATTTTTTTCGGGAAAAAATTTTTAGTATACCCAATATGGCGCCACCCTGAAAATACTTCTTTTCATCCAATTTGAAGCATGAAGCATGTCTGAAATGGACAAAATACAAACAAAAAATTATATTTCTGATATAATTTTATTGGAAAATACATTTTGTCTTTGATTAAACCATAGTAAATAGATTATATGAACTTCTAACAACCTAAATCAAATCAAGTTTTCAGTTAAAATTCATGACAAAACCGTTGTTTTTGAATTAACAAAATTAACTTACGCAACATCTAATTCCAATATTAATCTCTCAAATTGATGAACATTCTTATTTGTGTAATTTTAAATATAATTGAGATGTTCTCACTGAAATGGAAGAGTTCAATTTAAAAAATGTCCGAGCCTACTTGGGGCTAGCTATTGTCATGATGGTATAGAAAAATTCTGTCTGATGTTTTTTCCTAGACAGTACTTATAAACGCATAACCTCAACATTTTTCTGGTTATAGGATAGCCAATATCTGCTAAGCGTTTAATTCGACTACATAATTCTTCGTTCTGTACTGTCGTTAACGCATATGGTCGACTCATTTTGCTTTTCTCGGATATGTTTTGTTTGACATATCGTTGAAATGTTCGACGAGGTATCTTATATATAGTCGAAGCCATCCTCTGCGATATCTCACCTTTTTTTACCTGCTCCAGAGCTTGAACTGAATTCTCTTTCCACCATGTTTGGCGGATATTTACCATCAATGGGTTGATTGTAGCTTCTAGAGCAAGAAAATAGGGGTGGCGCATATTGGGTACATTTGATAAAAATAACGAAGAGCTATTGAAACGATTGATAAAAAGGTCATACAAAGAAAAAAAAAATTGGATGATGTAGATGGGATGTCAAGGAATCGAATGATATGTCGCTCGATTTTTTTGGCCCAGTTTAAGGGTATTAAAAAAATTCGCACTTACCTGAGCGAAATTAGATCGAGAATGAAAATTGGCGAAAAAATGGAGAAAACGAGCTCTAACAAGTTGGTGTAAGGGTTTCCGATCGGGAAAAATGTTTTCTTTCTTCATTATTTAGTATTGCCGACAAGATCCTGTGACGCGGCGATGCTCTAGACGCGCGTATATATGAAATACGAAGGGTGGCGCATATTGGGTCCTGGCGCATATTGGGTACACCTACCTTATTTTACGCGACCCGTCACGTGGTTAGGTCTACACCAATCAAATCACGAGTTAAGACGCTTCACTTTGACCCCCATCACTTTTTATATAAGGATAATGCGGGCTTATGGGCGAATAATACTTTTTATCGATGAGTAAGGTAACTGTACCCAATTTGGCACTGTACCCAATTTGGCACAATCGTCAGATTTCGTATTTCCGGTGCTCTCTGAACATCAGTCGCTCTTGGGTTATGTTGGGGGAATTAAAAGAAAATTTTCGGTATCTTCCCCGCCCATTTAGCCCTTAAAACCACTCTCCTACAACACTTTGAAGTTTCACTTACTGATTTTTTCACCATTTTCTTATTTCACTTTTCACACTCAACCTCAAAAATCAGGTGTCAATAATTTTTATCTCTCAAAGTGTCATTACTCTTTTTTGTGTAAAAACATCTCAGCTTTCGATTGGTCTCATCAGTTTTTCTAAAATTATTTTTTATCCTACTCAAATTGCTGTTTTTCGCATCAAAAAAAAGTGAACCCAATGTGCCCCTCTACGCGTTTTTAAATGGGAAGACTGAGTGAAATCATTGAATATTTGTATAGACATATTACGATGATTTAGACGCGTATTTTTGAGTTGTATGTTAAAAATTTTGTATAAATATCACTGGGAACATGATTGAGAGTTTATTTCAATGCCAATTGGATCGTCCCTGTAGGCCTATATAGGCTGTAGCTAATGATTAAAAAATTGTGCCAAATTGAGTACATGTGTAGCCAATTTGGCTCATTTACGTTTTTTTTTAAATTGCAATTTTCAATGGGTTAAAGTAGTCGAATGATGATTATGAAGATGGTTTCTAATAGGTATTGAGCTAAGCTTTGAGATGCCGTTCACAGAATTTTAAAATTCGAAGTCTATCATAGTCAAATTCGCGAAAAACCCTTAGGGGGGGGCACATTGGGTACAGTTACCTTATTGATTTATCGGGCTTGCTGAACTATTCCGAACCATTGAAACAGTTAGATAGCGAGAGAAATTTGGAATACTTCAGCAAGCCTGATGAATCATTGAATATTTATCGTTAAAACTTGTGGACGAAATAAATTGATGATATTTCATACTCTTTATCCTTGCTGATATCAACCAAGAACTTCGGGTCAAGATGTTCTATCGAGGCACAATAAGTTTATGCTGACGAGATGAGAACGTCGAATGCCATCAACTCGAGAAGCACATGGGGTTCGAAAAAACGATGGGAGGAGTACCTTGGAAATGTTTGGTAAAGTGACGGATCGCGAGAAACCCCCCTCGGCTTTGTCTACGCCTCCACGAGTATTCGATTGTCAGCCAAATAAAATCTAGCCCGTAGGATCCACGGGCGGCAATCCGTAGACAATCAACATCGAATCATAGGGTGATTGAATTTGCACGCAATATCTTGGGGGATAATCTGGTCGGCAGTGTTGCGGGTGTACAGAGACTCTCGAGCCGGGCGAAACGGAGGGGAGAGCCGTTGATGGGAGTATTATACTACTCGGTAAAGCGGAGTGAGGGAGAGAGTAGTCTGTAACGAGCGTCGTCCAAGTCCATCCTCTCCTTCTCGTCCTCTTTGATTTCGGCCTCGCCATATACTTTGATGTCAATCACAATGGCCAAAGTCTCCAGCCGAAACTCTTTGTAGTTTGTGTAAAATGCGAGAAGACTTGGGCCGCCAAAGGCTGCTCGCGAAAAACTTGCCCTGCTGCCCCTCCGTCGCGCGACCATCGACGACTTTCGTTTCATGAGCCAACTCACGGGGAATGCCGTGCTTAACGTCGGCTTGTTTATCTCGCCCGGGTTCACGAGGATAATATAACGTCGCTGTCGTTCGGTCGTAGACGGGTCCTCGTGGAATTCACAGCCGGACCTGAAATCGCAGCGTCGCTTCGGTTGAATCGATAGAGAAAAAATAGGAAGTGGGAGGAGCGGAGTCGTTTTTTCTTATCATCGCGAGCCGTGGGCACAGTACAAAGTGGTTACACCGCAGCCGAGGGGGTCGGAGGGAGACGAATCGGTAAAGTTGATCGGCGCCACGAGCTGAAAGTTGGTCGCGCGTCGTCGCGCAGGTGTATCGGCCGATATAGGGGCTCAAGTCGTTAACCGGGGCTTGCGAGCGTACAACGCCTGCCCCCCGGAAACTGACGCACTGTTTATCCAAGTGTCAACTCGCCAAGTGCACGAGCGTAATCCCGGGAGAGCTGCTGCTGCTGCGACGCGCCCGCGGCGGCGGCGACGACGACAGAGTCGCAGACACGCGCGCCGGCGCGCCAACATAATTTCACGGCAGTTTCCGAGGCACTTCGGCCAATCGCCCCGCTTGTTTTCGGCTTGGCCCATTATTACACGGCCCCGAGATCCAGCTTTACGACGGCCCGAGCTAATGGCCACTTCATCATAGCCGCGCGGACCGAAAACAGCTTCCCCAAGCGAGAGAGCCGTGCCTCGTAAAAAGTACCCGAGCGCGTCCTTGCCGAGGAGCGCGTCAATCGCGCGCTGCCCGTTCGGCTTCATATCGCGTGTATACACGGCTTGGATGTTTCCGTGTGATGTGGGAATCGAAGGGGTAACCATTGGGTTCGTCAAGAATTTTTGGCAGAGAGAGAAAAAGTTGCGAAAATTCCCTCCTTTTCACATTTTATCGAATAACTTTCTTTCGAGAGTAACGACTCTTCAGGAATAACTTTGCTAACCAACGTGTACACGGGGAAATTCACTCGGGGGGGAAAAGTTGCCCGATGCTATCCGAAACGGCGAGGGGCGAAAAAAAGTAAAAATTGAAATTTTCCAAATGGAGATCCGGTGAAAAATTTCAACTTGGATCCAATTTCAATGTATACTCGCGTCGAGCGAATTCATGAGGTTCGAAAATTTCGCGCACACACATGGGCCGCTCTACGGTTCCATGAGGTTTATGGAATGCGCACCGCGAGTCTTCCCCTGCTATATACCGCGGATACAAAACGAAACTATCGCCGAGCCCCGAATAAAGCTGTCTGACCCGTAACCAGCCCCGAACTGCAGTCGATGGCCCCGTTCCTCTCATCGATATTCATACAATTATGCAGCCTTCGGCCAGTGGATGCATAAAAAACGTGTCTCTCGATCCACTTGCGTCACTTTCCAAAGCGCCGTCCAACTTCTCGAGTGGCTGGTACGGATCGGATACTCGTTCGCGGCGGTGGCGGCTCATCGGACGAGATATTGCATAATCCGGCAGAGGCGCAGGCGTAACGACGCCGTTATGCGCGCGAGCCTCGCGGCTGTAACTCCAATGTTTACGCACGCGAAACGGCTGCGCTAAGAGATGAACTTTTCAAACGGCTCCTCCTGAACCCTTCGGAACCTCCTAACGCACAGTTTTGTATATACAAGTGTACTACGGCACCGTCCAACCGTTCTCGTATAATTTTGGTTATAAAAACGCGTGCCTCGCTCGTTCGGCATAGAATATCGTCTGATTGCGAGTTCCGGGCTCGACTCGCGTTTATCTGTTTACCCGTTGCAAATGGAAAAGCTGCAGCTGCTCTCGTTGCTTAGACTCCCGCCTGCGCCAGACGGATCGGCCCAAATTACACGGCTCTCCCCTATACCGCTGATGGAAAAGCTGGCGACGACGTTTGCGCACCGGCTCGAGGCTCTTCGGCCGAGTTTGCTTTCGAACTTTTTCAAAATTCTCCTTCTCGTCGGATTTTTCTGTGTGATTTTGGTTAACGATGAAGGCAAAACTCGACCTCCTGGTGATCGTCTCGACAGTTTAATCATTTCTGAACGAGTAATATACCTTAGTAGCTGCATAAAGTACACTTTTTTGATCTTGCTTCGTATATAGACGTAAAGTTTATTTTCACGCCTTGGGGCAGTTACAACGGTGAACACAACGAAGTACACGATGAAGAGATTTTTACCTTGTTTTGCGTTGTTACCACAGCAACTACAGCCCGAGGTCGTGAAATTTCCTACAACCAAAAACGATTAAACAAGAGCATACTCTACGCTTAGCATACGACAAAAATTGATGTTCCCGCCACGGGCGTAAGGTATGCAGCTCACCCCCATGACTGATTATACGTGACCCTTTATCGGCCCCGTCCGATAACCCGCCGCGGGCCTAAAGCCGCGCACTTTGGCGCGAAAATACCTATCTCGAAGTTGGGAATACAAATTTTTACGAAGGCTCGCTCCGCAGCGCGATTTTACTTTAAAAGTCTCATGAATATAATCCTCATATTCATAGGAGGACCCTCATATTCTTGCGGCGGACCCTCCGAGATACGATTTTGTCGGTTCATCTTTCGAATTACGACGGTATGCCTCGACCTCTCGATTCTGACCCGTCAATTCGTTCGCGGTGTGTTTTTTCCCGCATGTACGCGCGTAATGATCAATTTATAATCCCGCGCCGAAAGGGTTTTCGGCATTATGAAAATTCAGTTCTGCTCGCGAGCAGCCGGCCAATATCTACGCAGATGCGCGCGCGGCCTTGCTGTTTTCATCTCGGGGGGGGGGGGGGAAGGGTAAAAAAAATTGGTAATTTATCCGCAGTTACGCATATCCGAGAGCACACTCGAGAGCCCATCGACTTTGTACGTCCTATCCTTTTTTTTTGGCCCCCCCTTTCCAGCCCCTATCTGCTGCTCAGTTCCTTTCTGCCCCTCTTATACACACTCGCCGCTGGTTTTATCGGTGGATTAGCATTGCTTTACATAGTTTCGAACGAGTTTGCATAGGTTTGGGGCCGCTTATACATGTATACGCCCCGGCACTCGGGGCCGCGTATAGTCAATGTATGCGCCGCCGCCGCCGTGCCGTGGCAATTCCACCGAAGCTGCTCTGGCCGGGGGAAAATTGCCGAAGAGCCAGATCAGCGGGAAAGAAAGAGAGAGAGAGAGAGAGAGAGAGAGAGAGAGAGAGAAGAAAAAAAGGAGCACGGGGCGATACTTGTTATCCTCTTTGAGCGAGTGTACTTCTCGCGCGCAGTTACTAGGCCAGTCGTGTTAGAGACTGCCGATTAAGTACGGAGTCGAGTGCCGTGTTTGAGTCTTAATTCAAAGCTTCTCTAGCTCGCCTCCCCCGAGCACTCGCTCGATTCTCTTTCCACGCTCTGCTCGGCGACGTCATTCTACTTTTACGTAAATCAGGAGAATCGATGCGAAACTTGACTGGGCGCAAAGTTGTTTTCCACGTTAAGGATTCGTTTCGCTCGTGTCGAAGGGACAATTTCATCGGGTCAATTTGGGAGATAAGGGACCGTTGAAAGTAATGTGTGGAGAGAAAAAAAAGTGTAGGGCAGAATAATATCCTTGCAGGTCGTGCGCCGTATCTGTAATTTATTGTCCTTCCTTTTGCCTCGGACGTCTCGAATCGCGGCTCGAGCGAGTCGAGCATTCGCGGGTTACACACAGCGAGTTAGCGTCGACAAATGGATCGGGAAAAAATTGTTATGCCACTCGCGCTCGCGCATACATTTGTCGCGAACATGAAAAGTTCATTAGTTGATCGATCGAGCCGTTACTCGGTCATGCGCGTGAATATCCCAACCAACTGAGTTATTACGATTAATTTGTGCAATCGCGGAATGGAGTAAAGAGGCGGTGAAAAAGAAAAAACGACGGGGGTAGGGGGAGGGTAAAAAGCTCGACTTATCCTCGAGTCCGAAATTGAACGGGTCACGCGAATCTCGAATCGTCAGCAACGAAAATAAATTCTCCCGGCGATTCCGATCTACACGTGCCCCGTGTATTTCTGACGCGCGTAATACTCTTAATAGAACACCGAGCTCGGCTTCGTTCAACGAGCTATTACGTGTTTAGAGAAATTACGCGGCACGAGCTCGATGATCGCGCTGTGAAGTGAGCGGTAAAAGAGGCTGGTGATTCCGCGTGACTCGACAGTGGGGGTCAATGTTTGGAAACAACCGGCGTATTATTCTAACGAGACTGTATGAGCGAAAGTAGGCTTGCTTCCCGATGTTAATAGACTGTAGTTGCTGTCCTTGCAAAAAAAAAATCATATACAATTAGCTGATCCAATTACACCCAGGTTGCACAGCGTGCAAAAAAACTGTTCCGGTGATTGCGAAATTTTAACGAACTTTCGATGCGCATTACGTTGTTAGATTCTCTCGGAAGTGGGAAACAAGTGTTGCATAAACGAGAGCGGAGCCTCGCCCAAGAGAGGGAATAACTGGGTTGCGTCTACGGTTCAAAGGTCAAACATTTCGACGTCGAGTTTGCAGCGGCTCTCGGGCGACTGACATTCAAATCAGATTGGCGGAGGTTTCGAAAGAAACACGGGACGCGCGGATATAAAAAGGGAATTACTTTGTTGGAATAAGCGACGTCTCGCTTAATTAAAATATATATGTAGCCGGGAGGCAAAGGGAGGCAAAACATTTGAGAAACAAGCTCATAAATATTCAAGCGCAACTTGGGCTTGTTCCATCGGAAGGACATAATAATGCGTCTTGGAAAATAAAGAGACAAAGTCGGCAGGGGCAGAACAAAGCTCGCGGGCCTTTGCATTGCTTAAATTGCGTCGTTATCCGAGAGGTCGAGCGAGTCGCAGCCGATTATAAAGCCTGGCTCTCCGTTATATCCCCCGCTGCCGCTGTGTGTGTGTGTGTGTATACACGAGTCTCTGGAGTGCAGCTGCATTCGCGAGTGGTCCAAACGGAGGAGAGAAAAGGAGGGCCGCCCGTCCCGGGGACTATATATCGAGTCGTCTCGGCAAAATAATCCTCGATACTCCAGAGCTCCCCGGCTGGGTGAAGTCTCTGTTGGCCCGGCCGGGAATGAGAGTTTAATTGGATGCAGCACTCGGAGCTGCTAAATCAACGGGTCGTCGTCTGGCCGTCGAGTGGGAAGACGGAAAGAAAAAAACGAGGCTTCTGCAGCCTCTGGGAGGGTCGGTGTCCCGGTCGATTTGGCCGGAAACGCCGCGAGAGCATCTCCCACTTGCTTGCTTGCGCGCACTGATCAATTCGCCGCCCGCGAATTAGCCGATGAGCCGTGTATAGACTCGAGCCTGGGCTTAGCCGCCCGGTGTACCCGGGGCTCTTTGGAGACCCGAGTCTTGGAGCGCACTTGAGAGGCAAGCTCGAGCGGGGAGTGAGGAGGAATGGACCCTAACTCAATCTGGAGGCTTGATTACGGCAACCCCCCAGTCGAGGATTATTAATATTGAACGTGGCGGCGGCGCGGCGGCTTCGACCAACTATTACGCGCTGCGCGATCGGCAAATCACATTATTGCATCCGAGTCGATCCCCCCGCGCCCGCCGAGCTTGAGCCTCCCGGGGGGGAGCGTCGCGGCAAAGGCTGCGTGTGCCCGGCTAAGCAGCTTTGCAACTTGGCCCGCGCGCGCGCGGCTGACCGATCTCCCCGGACTGTATGTACTCCGGACTCGCCGACACTCCATTAAGCTTCGTCATTTATGACTTTTCTATTACGCGGCTCTCCCTGAGCTCGGATGATTATTTACTCGCGACTGGCCGCTCGGCTCTGCGCCAACTGTTGCCCCTTTCAATCGTCCATCTCGCGATTTTCATTTTCGTCCCAACGCGTGAACATATCGGCGAATGCGCGCGAGACATCGTTGGACTATACCTCGCACGCGAAACACTGTTTTTTTTTAATTTGATCAACGGATTGATCGCAATTCCGACCGACCGCACATTGGCTGATTGGATCAAGCCCCAAAGAATTTCACTGGCTTGAAAGCCCGTCTAATCACCAAATCGGGCCAAATATTGATATTACGTCTTCATCCAATCAAATCGCCGCTGGGTAGGCAACAGCCGCGCGCGAGCTCCGGCTTTTATTTATTCAATACTGGCAGTCATTTCGATTCGTATAATTAATTAGAACGGCCAAGCGATGGCCTCTCTCTCGCCCGACAATATCGCGCTTGTTTACACGTGTATTGAGTAAAGAGAAATGTTTGTGCTTCAATTTCATTATTGCCAAATGTACCCCGAGTCCTCAGCAAGCGGCTCTCCGCAGCGTTATGTACTACATGTTATTGTCGCGAGAGCTCACGTACACTAAATTTACCAAGACAACCCGCGTATTAACGCGTGCGCGCGCACACACACAAGCGTGCGCAATCGTATTCTATTCGATCAGCGCTAATTGCAGATTCCAATCGACAAGTATCAGCGAATTGCGCTTTAATCTGTTGATCTTCATTGTTCTAACCGTTTTAGATCTTGTTTACCCCATTTAATCGTATTACTGATTATCAAGTGGATGTTCTACCACATCTAGTGTGAATGTAATGAAATATTATTGATTATTGTTTTGCGAATTTTTATTCCACCGCGTTGTCCCATCGATATTACGAACTTTCTCTGGGAAAAGTAATGGTTTGAATAACGGAGCGACTCGAAACGTTGTTTGATTTGTTGTTAAAGAGTTGCTCGCAAAATTGGAATGTGGGTATTCATGTAGAATCTATTCGATTATTATGTCCTTGGAAACTTATGCCATCTTTCTGGGTAAAAAGGTTCCGACATTTACTTTTCGATGATCTATTGACAATGGCTCGAGACTCTTGTTTCATCCAAATATCACCTCAGTTTTTGCTCGAAATATTTATCGTAATTATTCCAAAATGCACAAATTCTTATGATTATTTTGAAATTATTATGAAAATTGAATCGATAATCACTTTAAGTAAATACTATCAATCTCCCTCTTGAATGATATTGAAATAAATTTTCAACACCCAGTAGTGTTGTAAAAATATTTTAGATTTATGATTTATAATTTATTAACTTTAACTTGAACTTTTGAGTAGTTCACTTTTTTTTTCTTTCCAATATCGTTGAAAAGATAATTTCCAATGAAATTAAAGAGCAGTAGAATGAGTGTCAGTTCGAAATGAGTTAATGAAACGCGCAAAGCGTATGTCACAATGTTCTTTCAAAGATGAGTGATCCGTAATCGACTCGCGTTGTAATCAGCCCCAGTGTGTGTGTGTATGAAGCGATCAATTATAAATGAGGACAGTCGAGCGAGTAGTGGAATGCTCTTGACGGGTGTAAAAACGGCGAGGTAAGCTGCTCGCAGCAATCGAATGATCTACCTTAAAGCCTTGGGGTTTTTGAGTAGCTTAAGGAGTTTTTGTTTGCAAGGCAGAACTTCCCGATGCGAGAAGAGTTTCCGCGAGGTCGACCCACTGAAAGACATTCTCACGAAAGCTGCGATTTACGGCTGCCAGTAAAAACTGCAGCGATTCTTCTGCCGGATAAAACGTCGCTCGCAGATGACGTATATAACGACGGGCGCGCACCTAAAATTTCCCTCGTGCCATTTGCCTCCGTCTCTTGCCCGGGGACCCCTGTGTGTGAACCCGATTTTTCCCCTCTCGCTCGAGCGAGTGCTTTCGAAATTTTGACGGAATAATAAGTGAAGCCGGGGAAAAATATCGAACTCGGCGCGGCGGAGGTGGGAGAAAAAAATGAATTGCAATTCGGGATTCGGAGTCGACGCTCGCAAATTTTGCCGACCGATTCGTAGCGCGTTTTCTCTCAGCGCCGTCCCGCGGCGTCTGGCCACAGCCGAGATTTCGCGCTACTCCAAATTCGAGCGTAATATCCCGGAGAGAGAGAGAGAGAGAGACGCGATCCACTTTGTCCCGGGGCGGCAACGACGATCATATCGATAAAGTTATTTGCCTCAAGTTCTTATAGCCGCCGCGTGATCCCCGGCGTCGGCCGCGAGTACGACGCAAACGACATGGCCCTTAAATATCGTCGCCCGGAGAAGGTTTTCCTCGGTGCAGCTTGGCTACGCTAACCCGCCCCCCGAATAACCCTCCATCGAGCCAACGAAATAGACGGGCCCGGCAACAGGTTGCCCAAGATCCGATGCAGATGAGCCAATCTTTGCCCCTTAAATTATCACATTCTCCGTGTAACCTTGTCTACTTGGGGAATCCCCTTCGACGTGTCGCAAACTCGCGTTTACTCTATCAGACTCGCGCATCATTGTTCTAAAAATGTGATTTACCTTTCGAGCTCAATAACATTTTTGCCCCTCTCGAAATTCGCTTGAATTTTGACTCATTATCTACGAGCTTGTGATCAACATTTACAGAGTCGGATGCGCGAAATTTTGGTCGTACTATACTATGTTGATCATGAAAATTTAATTCAAGTTTTTGCCCTGAATATTTACTCATCGGAATTTGATTTCAAAATTATCTTCGTGGAATATGCTATGGGCTGAAATTAATAACAAATTTCTCTTTAACAACGCACACCTTCGAGAGTCGGTAAGTTTGTCGAATCCAAAATGGACGTACAAGTAATGAACGACGTCGCCAAGTAAAAATCGATCGAGTCCCTTGTATGCCGGAGGAATTCGAAGTTTCGAGAAATACCAAGTTTCGGAGCACAACAACCAGCTGTGTGTATATATGCCTGTGGATTGTCGAGCCGAGCCGGCAGAGCCGTGTATTGCTCGGCGGCAAAAAGGTCAGCAGATGTTTACAAGGTAGTCGTACACAGGTCGTACACAGGCTGGTGTTCTTCGATCAGTGTACGATCGCACTGCCCGACGAAACGCCGGCTCAGTTTGACTGCTCGGTTCGAGCCGCGAGGTCCTCAGCCCGTCTCTCCCGCACTGGGACAAGCGCGTTTTTATCCTCCCGATTAGCCGGACCCACTTTTACCTGACAACTTCGACCTCTTTTTTACCCGGAGTGTTGTGTGACTCGTCGGCCCCGCCTGAGTGTACGTCGCTCGCTCGACTACCCTATGGAAAAACGAGAGGGAAAAATAAGGACCTAGCGACCCTCGAGTGGAATCATCCACGTGCCGCCGAGTTTTCGATTTTGAGATTACTTATCGAACGAGCGTTTTTCCTTTTTTGGCACGTCGTGCGCTTATCGTCCTTGAACCCGAATCGATGGATCCTCAAAATCAACTAGCTTCTCTTTTTCGTCATTCTCTCTATTGCAATTTCGACGGGCGTTGAATATACTCGATTTTACCCGGAGGAATAATATTCTCTGTAGCGAGTGTACGCATATCGAGCCAAAAAGTCGCGCACCGCAAACGTAAACAGCTCTCCACATACATTTCATTTTGTCGCACGCGCGTGTCCCGGGTAACGCGAAAAATTAAGAAAGTTTACGCGGAGCCGCGATAAAAAGAAAGGACTCGGGTGATTGCCAGCGGCGGCAGCAGCCCGCGCTAAGAAACGTGTCTTTCTCTCGGCCGCGCCCTGCTACGTATGCATACGTATATATACAGAGTCTCGGAGGCGGCGGCGGAAGCACTCGCGCTCACTGTACGCGCCGCGCGGCCAGGGAGAGGCAAGATTAACGTTCGCACTGCGGCGATGCCGCGACTTAGCATCTCCTCCTCCTCCCCCGTGGCGGTGGCTTTCTCCCCGCGCGACTTCGCGACTCTCGCCCGCGCCGCAATTGCTCCAACTCGCGCGAAACTGAATTTATCGCCGGCGTTCCGTCGTCTCGCTTAAAAATTTTCCCCCGGATTCGAGTGGCTTCTTTGTCATTCGCCGCGATTCTTGAACTAGATTCGAAAAATTTCACCCCCCCCCCCGTGTGTGTGATTCATTCGCGTTCTTCCTCGTGTTTTTTTTTCTTGCTATTGCTTTTTTTTCGCCCCCGAGGGTACCGTGTACCGCCGGCAAGCTCACGTGTGTAATCCCTCGAGAAGCCGCGCGATCCTTTTTCCTCTCGTTTTTCCCGGGGCGCCTCGTCGGTCCCGGATTGATTCCAACCCGTGCGATTTTCAGTTTAATTATCTAGAGTTTGCGAGAGGAAAAACAGAAAGATGTTCCGTCTACGCCAAGACCTGTTTGATTCGCTCAACAACATCAACCTGACCGGAATGAAAATGGAGACGGACCACTTCTTGGACCAGAACAACAACAACTGCAGCATCGACATGGACATCTCCTGGCCGTGCAGTCTCGAGAGGTGAAGTTTACCCCCGTGTCTACCTACGCGTTCAGCTCGAGTTTTCATGCGACGTCGATACATTTTTCACGACCAAACTCAATACGTACGAGTGATTATTCTGCGTGGAAAAATAAATTGATGGGAATTATAATTTACTCCGTGTGAACGCGACGAAATCGAATGTTGGATATTTCGTGATGTCGATGTCGAAACCAACAACAGAAACGATCAAGTAAATACAAACTCGAACAATAGGCAGTGCCTGCGATGATATTTCGGTTCTACGAAAAATTTCCATGTAAACACACACACACACGAGTCGCCTATTCGTAGTCGAATCTCGATCGCTCGAATATTGTCCGATCTGAAAATCCACACGCTGCGATCGCTTGGATTACGAACGAGAATAAAACTCTCTCTCGGAAAGTCGGGTGGGAAAGAGAGAGAGAGAAAATTAGGATCACACGCTGGAAGAGTGTCGAGATTCGGACGTACGCGAGGGAGACACGAAGTTGGGGGGGGGGGAGAGGGGCAGGGAGGAGAGTGAAAAGGGACGGCCGAGGGAGGGAAACTAAGTGCTATCTGCGTTCCAGCCAATGAACACGGAGAACTGAATGGACGCTCGCGCGAAACACAATTACTCTTGCTTCATGCCTTTTGTTCCAAACTCCACGCGAATCCTGTTTTTCGTCGGGCAAAAAGTATACGCGTCTAGTTCCAAACGTATCAGTGCGTATCCCTTCTCGGGGGAGCGTTAATTTTTCTTCCCCGTGTCGGCCGCGAGGTCGATCAAAACACGCTTGTCGACTCGACCCTCGCGTTCAATTGATTCGTCGATCGCGACACACACGGGGTAGTATATTCCCGATAAGAGCTGCCTCCCGCGCGCGAAACATTATTTCGGGTCGAAGGTATTTTCGCTTGGCTCCGAGCGAAAGTTCGGCCGCCCCCGGGCAATAAAGTGCATCGCTAGTTTTGACACAGACGAAAACTTAAGTGGAAGTGACGCGGAGTCGGCGGCGAGGAGCGCGAACTATAACCGAGCCTCCAAACACCCGATGAACTTTGTAGCGCGTGTAGCCAACGGCATAATCCATGACTTATTACCGCGTAAAAATATTTATCTACCTCGCTCGGTTGATCCGCCCCCGACGCGACGCTCCGTATACCCGTCCGAATTATCGAGCCTCGTCCGCATAAAAGTATCCGAGGATCGATCCAACTCGACCGCGACCCTATACCCCAAATATACATGCAGAGATGGTCGAGCGAGTCGCGGATCCCATCAAGTGCACCGGCGGACGTCTCGCTCGGCCAAATTCGTTCTGCAGGCTGTATCGCGCGCGCATCTAGCGTTTAACGCGCGCGGCATTGTGCCCGCCGGATTTGGCGCGCTCGATAAGTGGGACAATGCGCGGGAGCCGCGGTAATTGAATTACACCCCGATAGGGTGGCTTATCACGCGAAATAACTCGCTGGAGCGGCGTTCTTGCGCGAGAGGATAGCAGCAGCAGCAGCAACAGCAGCAGCCGCTGCCCCCAAGCTCTCCTGTCTGATTATTGTCCCGAGACGTGTATATACAGGGTCGATGGCTCGAGTCGGGTTTCGCTCGAGTACCCTTGCCTCCCCTCCCTCGACTCGACCAGCTGCGCGCGCGCGCACGCCTTGTCTTCTTATTGATTGAAAATTACTGCCGCTATTAATTTCGGCTCCGAATCGCGACAAAGCCCGCGTGGTGTACGAGCCCAAACTGTTCTCTCGGATATTTGTGGCTTTCCACCGGGACAATGTCCACGAAGGACATGGGTTTTCCGACGATAGTTTGATGATCCTCGAATATTGGAGATTTTCGGGCAGAGGGGAATCGTGAATCAGAGGTGCAGCCTCGGCCAGCGGGTGATTTGTCGGATTCCCTCGAAACGAGGCATTGGTCGAATCAACAATGAAAATTCGACGGTGAATTTTGAACCGTAAAAGAACGAACTCCCCGATGGTTTTTCCTCGTCTGGATATTCGGTTAGAAAACACACCCGCCACGCGAAATAGCGAAATATCCGCTGATGTATCCCGTGAAAGGATTTGCTGGTCATCGTGAAAATTACTCGCGTGCGATGGCCATATAACCGATATAAAACCGAACTCCGAACGACAGTTTTATAGGATTCGAATGTGGCCAGTGAGCCGCGCGCGGCGCACACTGGCTCTGTGCGGCGCGCAATAAAAGCAGAAATAATATTGCGTCGGGTGGGTCGAGGGGCTCCCCAACCCCCACCCAACTGCTCCTTATTTAATTAGGCCGAATCGGCTGATATAATTCGGTCGCGCACGCGCGGCCAACGTCCTAACGGATTACAGCGTCTAATCCCTCCTTTCGCCTCCCCGGACTCGACGTTACTGTCTCCGACTGGACATTAGGACTAATGACATCAAGGGGAGGCGTCGTACGCTCCGCCGAGCGGAACTCGCCCGACGATTGATTCGTCAATAACATTGGGAGCTTCTACGACGATGCGACTCGGTTGCTACGAAGAGGCCGACAGTCTGCTACGCTTCCACAGATATTCCTACGAGAAATTTATCGACAGATTCGGCTTTGCTGCGACTCAATTATTACTCACACTCCAATATTATACCCAATATGGCACTTTTTCATTCACGATCAAATTGGGATTACCTGAAATCGTGTTACCTGAAAAACTTTTTACATTCAACTCAAAAATACGTGTCTAAATCATTGCAACATTTCTATAAAAACACAACGTTTATCTCTTGATGTTGATACATTTTACTCATTTTTTCGATTTATAATCTCATAAAAAGCCACTATGAGGGATGCACTTATATTTCACGCGGAAAATGTATTACCACATTTGATTATTATAATTGAGTTGTCAGAGTGAAATGAAAAAAAGAGAAAGAGCACGTAGTGAAAGTTTAAACAGTTGTAAGAGAATAAGGGGAACATGAGTGAGGAAGCGACCGAAAATTCTGTTTTAATTTTAACTGCCAACATAACCCAATGTCATTGAGGCACCGAGAGCACCGGAAATATACGAAACCTGAAAAAAGTGCCACATCCAGTCCAGTCCCCTTACATGTGATTTGGCAAATACTGATTAATTGCGAATCAAATAGTTTTCAATTCCCAATCTGCGGAAAGGATGTTGCATAGTCGCTTCTGAACATACCCAAATGATCAGTTACATGAGGTTGTTTTGTGCCATGCGTGATTCTTCTATATAATCCCGACGCGACACATCACCAAAGTTGAAATGGAATTTTCATCGATGCTCAGAGCGGAGAGATAATTTCGTTGTCCTTCGCTTATCGCCGATCATTCATGAGCGACAGTAACAACACTGGTTCGAACCGCATGAAAATTCCGTTCCGATCCGGCCGTCCATATTTTGCCGGGGCATTTCGTCGACCGTTAAGTAAGCAGCCAGCAGGTCGCGAGCGGCATTAAATTCATCGCTCGATTAGCATTAGAATAATTCAGCACGTCGGTCTGAAAAAATATAGGAGAGCCGGGACAAATACGCCGGGGCTCTGAGGAGGGGGGGGGGGGCGGAGCTTTCACGAATCTCGCGCTCGCCTTGGCTTTTTCGCTCGCACGCGCAAACAGTTCTTCCCCTCGTGACAAAAAAAGCTCGCCGCAGCAGCTCGATTATTCATTCGTCACATCGTCGATTCATGAATCTGCGTGAGCCGCAAAAATATTGAAGCGCGCGTGTGCATATTCAGCGGAGGGCCGCCGCGTATATGTATACAGAGGAGAAGGGACGACCGCGGCGCGCCGGATGCTGACCGAGATTCCGAGCTTCCTCCCCTGCCGCCTCCTCGCGCCAAAGCTCCCTGACACGCGATTAACACCGAACTCGCGCCCTTAATGACGATCGCGTCCGCGACTCGCGTAGGCGTGGAACACTTATTTTTCTCTTATATCGTGCCAGATGGATTTTTTTCCCCCTCTCGTCACAAAAGTCCACCAGCTCCAAACGACGTGGCTTGCGACAGCCTTCGACTTTTCTTGTGCTCCTCCTCGACAGTGTCTTATTCGTTTTAAATGCAGTTTCGTCATGAATACCGTGGCTGCGGAGAAAAGCCTCCGAGAACGGAACGACGAATGAACTGTTTTTTCCCCCTCGACTATTTATGTATATCGATGAATGACGTGGCTTTTCCGTATACTAATGACCCTGCAAGTTTCCCAACGCTGATGATGATGATGTATTTATATTTTGAAAATTGTTTCTGTTCCAGGTAAGTTATGAAAAAGCGCAGCTGTATTTTTCCCTGCTTCCAAACTGTGAATAGACCGTGAGTTTAGATTTCATCTACGTATGTATATATAATACGCTGGCTCTTCAGCTGTCCCGTTCGAACAAGAGCCGCCGTCCTTTGTTGATTGAAAATCGTATGAAAGTCAAACATTGAATTTGAAGCGTCGCGCGTGACCCAAGTGCTCCTACCAATTCCTTTTTGTTTCTCCGTTTTTTGTTCCTGTTGTGTTTACGGATGCACTTCATTTTGCCTTCGTATTTTTGAAATTCCAATCGAGCGACGGTATACAGGAAATGGTGAAAATTCTAGTTGGTTCCCGAGCAATACTGCCCCCCCCCCCGTTCATTCAGCCCATGTTTTATCTTTTCCCGCGCGATGCCCCAGCGACGAATTCAATTTGCAATCGTCGAAACGTTCGAACGTCTCTCGCTCGCTCGTGAGACGTATACACACGTAGGCGCGGGCCGAGATTGGGGGAAGTGCGCGAGAGCTTGGGTAAGAGACAGCTCGCGGGCAGTGTAAAATCCCCGGCTTAATCGGTTTAATTAACGAGCAGCCGCTGGCGCTGCGATGACGTTGATCCGGCGCGAGTCGGTAGCGAAAATCAGCCGGCTGCGCTGGCTGCAGGCAATCCGGACGACGGTGTTTGCACGTGCCGCCCGACTCAGCACGAATTCCGACCCAATTACGCGGCCCCATAATTGGACGCCGTCGAGCGTATCGCCGGCCGGACAGGCGTCAACCACCCCCCCCCCCCCAATTATACACACCGAATCTTCGATGGTGGCAGGATTTTTGTGAGCGTGACCGCGGATCTGTGCCCCCCCGCCGAGCCGCCGGGGCAGGGGAGCCGGGGCGGCGCGAAACAAAGAGGCAAGACGGCCGCGCCAGACAGATCGTGCGCCAGCCAAATCGGAAGCCCGCAAGCTGCTTTTCGCTGCGCCCGCGGCTTTTTTCCTCGTTTCGCCCCACCTCCCCCGCGGCTCTCCTCCTTCGAGAGCTAGACTGCTGAATGCGCGGCGCGCTCGACCTCCTCCTCCTCCTCCAGCCCTCCGTAGCTATATTAAAAACTCTCCCCGAGCGTATGCGTGCGCGCGCGACCTTCCTCCCTTCCCTTCCCTTCCGCGAAGTAATTGCGTCGGTATTTGTCGCGGAATTTCGCCCGGGATCAGCGGGCTTAGGGTAATATCAAGCGGGGAGTTCCTGTGCGACGGAAAAAAACTCGCGAGTGTTTTCGTATACGTCCGCGTTGGATTAGCCATTCGGCAGATACATCGAGTGCGTCTGTTTCGAACGTATCAGAGAAAATGTTAAAAACCACATATGCCGCGGTTCATCTCGGCGAGATTGGTAATTTTCATAAGCAGCGGGGAACTCGAGGTGGCTCTTTCGGATCGTCCGTTTAATCGTTCAGATCGCGAATGTATTGCTGTTTGGTGCGATCCGAGCGCGAGGCTCTCGTTAAGCTGTCCGCGAGACGGCCGCGACATGGAGGGCAGCCGCTTCTTTCCAAGCGCGGATCATCCGCTTTGAGGCATGAATATCTCCGGCTCATCCGTCGGGCGTTTCAATCCGCGCGACAAGCGAAAGAAAAAAGTCGCGCTGCGATTCTTCGTTTTTTTTTTATTTGTCTCTCTGTCTCTTTCCTTTTTCCATCCGATGGTTATCGGAGCTTCGAAGAAGGGGAAACGAGGGGCCGCGGGCAGAATTTCGATTAGCCACACGCGTGTATAGTCGTATACAACTGTGACCGGCGCACTGGAACGTACACATATGCGCTCGCGTAAGCTCGAGCGCTTGTACTATTAGCTATCGGCCAGCCCCGCGAGTGTAGCCCCGGCGATTTCCTATTTTTGACCGGGGACAGAAGAAAAAGTTTCCTTTTCGATTGCGCGCGGAAAATTCATATTCCCTTATGGTTTGGACCATATCCTCGTCGCGTGTGTTATCTCTCGAGTGCGAAAAATACTGGAGCAGGTGTACCATGGATTGTCGAATATCTCGTTATCCGTTCGCCCAATCATGTCGCTTCGACTAAGACTGCGACGCTAAAGAGTTTGAAACGAGAATTTGCATTAGTTGAGCTGACGTCATTACTCGGGGGGCTTCGCACCGCGGTAGATTAGAAATTCATGAAGATCCGCAGGTGTAACCCGTTTCAATCGGATGACGAGTGCTCCAGCGCGAGGGAGCGGGCAAGAAAAAACTCGTTATATCCTGAATAAATAACGACGCCTGCCACAAATATTTTATCCACGACAACGTCCGCGGCCGGCTCGTTAAAAGTGGCGGGGGAAAAAAAATATCCAACATCGCGTCTCGGAGCGTTGGAGGGGATCGGGAGAGCGGATGCTCCCGACGAGGCGAGGATTGGAAAGAAAGCTCGAGGTATTAGCGGACGAGTATGAGAGAGGCGGGGGTGGGATGGGGGGTGTGGGTTAATGGGTTAGCCCTGTCGGGCCTGTGGGCTCGTTCAAACTTCATCCACATTAGAGGAACAATCAAAAACACATAAAGCCGGCCGGGCGCGGAGCTGCTGGTGCGAGTCGGGGGCGGCGAAGGCACGTATAGCGCCGCGGGGCTGCGGAGCGTTGGCAAAGGGATTAGGCGGGCAAGCCCGGGAGAGAAAAGTTTGGTATGCGGCTCTCGTTTCGGCGGACAGTACACGTGACCGGCCTAGACTCGCCGCCCCCTCGACAGTTTAAAATGCTGCGAGCTGCTGATTTTCCCTTCTCCCTCTCACTCTTTCGCACACACCCACACCCACACCCACACACGTATTCTCTCGTTTCGCTCTTGCGCGCCCGGAAAGAGAATCAATAAGGGGACGCCTGCCGCCGGCGTGTATACGTATACTGCTGACGCGCGCGGGCGAGCGAGCGACACGCTCCTTATTCAGCTGCCATTCTTCAATCCCCTCCCCGATGAGTGACCTGTCCGAGCTCGTGTACTCGTGTGAATTGTCACGAGCGCGAGAAAGAGAGATAGAGAGGGGCAGCCATTGATTTTATTCCAACGACGAGCCAACTCGCTGTCCGATATACATATTCACGGTTCTCTCGCTTCGATATCTGATTTCCTTGCCAACCACCGCCGGCTGGCTTTTTCATTTTCGATCCGTGCTATTAGTCGGAAGCCATGTAGATACTTTTTCATCCAGTTTCGCGTGCGCGCATGATTGATTTCTATTCGATTGAACCCGGCTGGGCTGGGTTTTGGGGGGGAGCACCAGCACCACCACCAGCAGATCGATCAAAAGTTAATTAGCCGTATGGCGGGCGGACGCGCCGGGCTAAAAACTTCACCGCGCTGGTGATCGCGCGTGCGTTACACGCGCGCGCGAATTTATCGAAAATGAAATTAATAATTTTCGGGGAGCGGTAAAAATCCAGCCGATTGATCCGCCCGGCGTTAAATTCACGCGATCGCGCCGTTCGAAGTTTCTCCCCGGGAAACTGGCGTCGCGGGGGCTACAGTGGAGAGAAGAAAAAAAGAAGTTGGCTCGGGAGCGTTTGCCCTCGCACCGAGAGATAATAGAACGGCCGGGGGAAAATTTTGATTCCATCAAGAGAGGGGCGGGAGGGCTGCAAAATAAGCGGAGAGCCGAGCGGGTCTGTGCGTATATAGGTATAGAGAGGGAGGGAGCTGATTAGCATATCGAGCCGGGCGTTCTCTCGAAATTATTATCACTCGGGCTCGGGCAATTCTCGAGGCCGCCGGGGCCGGCTGCAAATTAAAGTGTTTTTCCCCGGCTGCTCTCTTCTCTCCGGGCTCGCGCGCGAGGAGTTTTGCGCGGTGCTGGCCGGCGATATCGCGCGCGCGCGAGCGACGTATTTTTCTTCATTAGCGGGCCGTGCAGGCTCGACGCGCCGGTAAACGGCAAACAATTATGCAAATCCGCGGCGGCGCCGCGCAGCTTGTGCCGGCGCGTATGGCGGATCCCCGGGACGATATATAGACCGTCGATGGACTGGCGATGCAGCTCCGTTGATCTCTTTTTTTTCTTCCAGTCGACGTCGTGCGACGACAGCTGCTCCCCCAACCACCCCCCGGGTCCGGAATGACAACCGAGCCAACCAGATTTATTATCCTCCGACGCGTTCGCCTCCGTCTCCTCTTCCCGGGTCAATTCGGCTCGCGCTGATTAAGATATGCAAGCCGGCTTGAAAACATGTTTTCCACACCCCTACTTCCCGGCGTTTCATGTCCGAACAATCAGATACTCCGTAATGTCCACTCGGAATAGACTCGGCGCAAAGTCTGGTCATTAGGAGCAAAGTTACATCGGCGTTGGCGAGTCAATGAATACACGAATAACGCGACTTGTCCGTCGCGTGGGCGACACCTAGTCACACGTGGGGGCCAGGCGCTGCAGTGCAGATTCGGTCGCGGCTAATTTCCTGCGGCTAATGAAAGAGGCTCGTCGCCGCGCCCACGCTGCAGGCCACGAAAATCGCCGGTGGATCGAGGAGGAGGAGGCGCGGCGGTGATGGCGGTGTCAGAGAAAGCCGACAATGGCTGCAAGCCCGGGGCTGTCACACCCCCCTCGCTCACTTGAATTTCTCCCGCCGCCGCCCCGGGGCCAAGTTTGCGCGCTCGTCCGACTGTCTGTCCCGTGTATCGAACGGAAATCCATGGGAAAGAGGGACCGAGCGACTGACGCCTTTGTCGAGCACCAGCTCGTTCGCGCTGACGTGTTAATCGCTGATTTTTATCGGCAACTCTGCTCTGCTCTCGCTCGCTCGCTCGCTCGCTCGCCCTTTGACGGATCCTGAGGGTACGGATTTACATCGTCCCGTGTGATTAGACTCGCTTCATCCGAAAAAATTCTCTTCCTCTGTGCGGCTCGGGGGGGAAAAAGCTCGCTCTTTCATCTTACGATCAATTTGATCGAGCGAGTCGCAAGGATTTGTCGAGATTTTCGAGTGCGGCGATTGGACGACTTGTTCCCCGATTTTGATTTCAATTGTCGTATTTTCGTTGCGTTCGGCGTTAGGGTCTCGTCAACTCTCGTTAGAAAAAAAACGGTGCTAACCGCATTAACAGTATATGCTTTCTCAAAGAGGCTTCGTGTGGAATTTATAATACCAATGAGAGATGACTCCTGCCCGGCAGATGAACCTCAAACAATTTGACCGCTATTCCGTAGCAATGGTTTATAAGAATATAAGGAATGATCGTTGGGAATGTCAACAATTGTTGAGATACTAAATACGGATATTCTGTGTTTTTTGTCCTCAAAAGTACTGGGATTGATCTTCAACTCAATATATATTCTTTTATGTCAATGGTTGATGAGGAAATAAGATATATTATATATATTTCTAGATTTCTAGAATATTCGCTAAATGTACATGGTAGAGTATCACAATATAGCATAATAAAATGGAAACTTTGAAATAATTTATCAAATATTACTATCTGTAACTTTAACGGCATGGATACTAGTGTCCCGACTTATAAAACATAGAAACGACTGATATGTTTTTTTCTATACCATGTTGAAATAGTAAACTGTCATAATCGGGTTTATGTCAATGCGTCGTTTGGGCGATGCCGAGCAGTCGCCGGTTGGATAGAATGTTCTGTATCAAGGCATGACAAATTAGACTCTAATCTTATCGTGAAAGTAATTACAAAAATACTCACTACCAAAGTCGCATAAACAACTCACGCCTCGGTGATTACCACAGACCTCCTTGAAAATGTCAACCGCCGAAGCAAGTACGGGGTGAATGCGGAACTTTGAAGTTTACGAGGATCAGCCCGTGTAAAACGCGGCTGGAGTGACTTTCGAGTCAGCTGGGTACAGGTCGCGCGGCGAGTAGCTCACTCGAACACCGAGGGCTGACGAGGGGCGAGCTAGCCTGCAGTGCCTGCGTAAGCCGTACACACGTATACCTGTGTAGGCGTGTACCCGCATATACACACATACATACGGCTAACGGGTGCACTGCGGACGGACGGGGGCCTCGTATTGGCCGATCTGGCGTGTCGCCACAGCTCATGCTCTGGCGCTCGCGCCTCGCTTTGATGCAGATTTCGCCTGACGATCGCGAATTTCGAGAATTTTTTTTGCTTCCTCCCTCCCTCGCATCGAGCCAAAAGAAGCACAGCCTGGCCCGCGCAAACTTTTCAATACCGCGAATCGACGGGCAGCTACATTCACTCCCCTTCTCCCCGCCCCCGAGGTTCTAATCAGATCGCGAGAGCTTCATTGTTGCACGTGTATATATAGCACCGCCGACAGCTCGTATGGATGCCAAAGGAACGCGAGCAGGGACACGAGGATATTATACGTTTACAGGCCGGGGTATCGAGCGTCTGCCGGGCTGATGAGGACTTGGCCGAATTACCGGTGGGTTCGCGCGCGCTTCGTCTCACCTCGGAAGGGCATCGCTGCGCTCGTGCCTCCCCCTTCCCGAAACGCGTAATTCGCGGCTTTTAGCGGAGCCTTCGGCGGGGAGTATAATCGATGTCGACGAGTCGCGGGCCGATCTTTGAAACTCGCCTCGCGCAACACGTGATACACGTCTCTCGAGTGTATATGTATATACACGCGAGAGCTCCGCCCCTATTAGGGAGCGAGAGACGGGCAGAGCAGTCGAGATTATCCGATATATCGGGTATGATTTCTCGCTCGGGTGCGGGCTAGACCCCCGCGCGCGCGCAGCAGCAGCAGCGGGATGTTTGTCGAGAAAATAGTCGAGCGCGCCAAGTGATTGTTCGCGGGGCCAAGTTTGCTCGGTTTATATACGTCTCGTAGCTCGGGGCTTACGCTGTCTGCTCTCTACATATATCTCCGAGCCTGCCCCTCTTCATTCGCGGCTGATCCCCCCCACCCCCGCCTCGGCGCGAGCAACAGAGCGGCCGCGATGTAAATTCAAAACACAAGGCGCGACCAACGCGCCCATCAATTCGACCCTGTAAGTCGCGCGGCAATATAGCGCATCCGCGCGGATCGTCGCGCCCGCGTCCGTGTATAAGAGGATTAGAGCCCCGGGCTCGGCTTTTTCTCACCCCCAGCGCGGCTCTCAATATTCCAACGTCATCGCCTCGATTTAATAAGCCCGTTTATATATATACACTCACATACCGGCCGGAAGCTACGCGTTTTTGCGCGCCGCCGCCGCCGCCGGCGCGTGTGATTCGGATCCGTGGAATTCGCAAAGTCGTCGCTGGGATACAAGTCTCGCGGGCCGCGAAAGCTTTTTGGATTAGCCAGAGCCGCGCTCATCCCCTTCGATCCGCCGGGCTGCGGATCGGCCGGACGTTTTCCACTATTTGCCAGCGGCAAAACCTCCCTTCCCGCGGATTTTCCCGCGAATCATTTGCGCGCGCGAGTCTCGTTAACACGTACCCGTCGACGCGCCGCCCACTAATGGCTGTTTTATGATCGAACGCGGCGGCCCGCCTCGGTTTAAAACCAGATTCACCCCGCGAAACTCCTTTTTCCCGCACTCGACGATTGTCGTTCTGTCTCTGCATCACGTGTGGTTCTCCATGGCCATTCAAAGCGAGCTTTTCGATCGATCCGCGCGTGACCGTTGCCGATTGCCCGCACGGATTATGGACAATCACTGGCTGCGACTTTGGGACTCCGTATGTAAGGTAACTGTACCCAATTTGGCACTGTACCCAATTTGGCACAATCGTCAGATTTCGTATTTCCGGTGCTCTCTGAGCATCAGTCGCTCTTGGGTTATGTTGGGGGAATTAAAAGAAAATTTTCGGTATCTTCCCCGCCCATTTAGCCCTTAAAACCACTCTCCTACAACACTTTGAACTTTCACTTACTGATTTTTTCACCATTTTCTTATTTCACTTTTCACACTCAACCTCAAAAATCAGGTGTCAATAATTCTTATCTCTCAAAGTGTCATTACTCTTTTTTGTGTAAAAACATCTCAGCTTTCGATTGGTCTCATCAGTTTTCCTAAAATTATTTTTTATCCTACTCAAATTGCTGTTTTTCGCATCAAAAAAAAGTGTACCCAATGTGCCCCTCTACGCGTTTTTAAATGGGAAGATTGAGTGAAATCATTGAATATTTGTATGGACATATTACGATGATTTAGACGCGTATTTTTGAGTTGTATGTTAAAAATTTTGTATAAATATCACTGGGAACATAATTGAGAGTTTATTTCAATGCCAATTGGATCGTCCCTGTAGGCCTATATAGGCTGTAGCTAATGATTAAAAAATTGTGCCAAATTGGGTACACGTTTTGTGCATTTAGCCTTTTTGCGTTTTTTTTTAAATTGCGATTTTCGATAGGTTAAAGTAGTCGAATGATGATTATGAAGATGGTTTCTAATAGGTATTGAGCTAAGCTTTGAGATGCCGTTCACAGAATTTTAAAATTCGAAGTCTATCATAGTCAAATTCGCGAAAAACCCTTAGGGGGGGGGCACATTGGGTACAGTTACCTTATGTATAGGGGTTCGAGCGCGTGCGTCGCGACGAACAAACGCGCATACGCTGGAGGCTCGAGCGACAGGAGGTCGCCCAGTCCATTAGGCCGTACTCGGGGTCGCCGGGGGGGTGTCGGTGTTTGTGCGCGGCGGCGGCGGGCACCAGCAGACTCGTTTACGCGCTCGGACGTGCGGCTCTCGCGATTGGCCAACAACTCACGGCTGCGTGAGCGCATTACAAAGTATACACGTGCAATACGCGGAGTGGCCGACTCGGTTGGCCATTACGCCAACGACAAAAGTGGCCGGGGCGGCCGGCGGACGAGCGACGTTTATGATACTATTAACTTTATTGCGCCCCCCGACTAAGACAGCCGGTGCACACGCGCCAACGCCCCCGCCGCTATTGCCACTCGCCCCCGCGGAACTGCATCGAATTTCGATTAATCGATCGCCACCGAGCCCCAGCCAGCCTTGATAAAACGGCCCGCGGCTGCGAAAGGGCCTCGCTCTGTAATACCGCGACCGCCCCACACAACCAACTCTTCTCTCCCACCCCCTGGCGCACAATCAGTCCGCAAAAACATTTCTCCCGCGCGTTTAACGGACTCGCCGGGGTCGCTTGATTATTTAGAAGTCGTCGGGGCCAGGCAGGAAGAGCCGCGTAAGAATTAATGGATCGAGCCGAGCTCTGTGTTGTTCCTCAATCTCGACGTTGATAGATGGAGAAACTCGGCGGCGGCGGCGTCGCACTGCTCCTCGCGGCAACAATTGATTTATCGGGTTTTTCCCTCGTATATGAAGACTCCAGCTGTAACGATGACCGATGGCCGTCTTTTTTTTCTTCCTGCACCCACTCGCGTCGACGCGCGCGCCGAGTTCGGGATTGCGTGTTCCCCGCTTTTTTTTCCCCAACCCCGTGAATGCGTCCCGAGAGATAAAACCACGGAGCTCTGAAAAATACCCGGGCCCCTCGGCGGCGGTCATTATAATTTTTCAGAAAGGTGATCCGACCGCGTCCCAAATCGTTTTATGGGCTCTCGTAAAATCTTTATGTCTCAATATTCTCCGCGAGAGTAGCGCAACGACGTTGATACTTTTGAAATCTCGACGGTTGATACGACCCCTCGGCCGGGCCATCGTTACTCCTCCGCGAAAGGCTACTCGCTCCGGAGAAGAAAAAAAAGTACGAGGGACGCAAGCAACCTCGGAAAAAACATGTTTTGATCGGTTTCGCGCTGAATAAAAAAAAAAAGTAAAAAAAAAGCCCGGCGTCGTCGCATAAAAATGCTTTCAATCGTCCCGAGAGCAGCGGCTATATTTTCCGGAGCACTTCCCAAATCGCCATCCATCAGCTGGAGCGGCGGCGAGGGGGTGGCAATGGCGGGAAATTCGCTCGTCTAATCAAAATTGATGAACGCGGCGCGAGAGGGGTGACACGCTCGGCGGTTCTCGTTTTTTTTTTCGCGCTCCCGCCCGCGTATACGTCGGCTGCAATGAATGAACGGCACGCAAGAGGCCCGAATAACGTACAGCTCTCGGGGCCGCGCGGTATTTTCGTAGAATTTCATCCTTGACTAGCGCGCGCGCGCAAGCCTCGAGCTCATATAGCCGGGGCGGACAATGCGCGCGCGCGCGAGCGTCCGGCCGCTCCCGACGACCGGCGCTTTTTCACTCGCGTTTTCTGTTTTCCCCTTTTTTTTCGCTCCCCCCGTTCCCCGGCTTTTTTTGCGCGCGCACGCGAAATTCCGACATCGTCCGCCCTTCACTTCCTGCGACGCGAGCTCGCGCGCGACGCCAACACAGTAACGCGCGGGATAAATTACACTCGCGCAGCCGCGGCTACGCATCCCCCCAGAAATATTGTTTCAATTCGCCCCGAGTATATATCATGCGCTCTTTCATGTACTCGCGCTTAATTTCGAGTACTCCCGCGACAGCGCGTATAAACGGGCGGTGCTTTTTGTTCCGTCCGGGCTTTTTTACAATCTCGCGCGCGATCCCGCCGCCGCCGAGAGAGAGGCGGGGAGTTTGCTGTTGACGGCCGCCCGGCTCCTAAATTTAACCGCGAGTTAACTGGGAATTCCGGGCTGAAATCGTTGTTAATGAATTGCCTCGACTCATTCCATTTTTCCACCGTTCTTTTTTATCCTCCCGAAAAAGTACTCGTTCGGATGAGAGAGTATCATCGAAGCGAGCTTTTATTATTGTACGTCTGAAAATAGGGACGTACAGGCAAGCAGTATCTCGTTCTAAGTTTAAACAGAGAAGATACATCGAATTACAGTTGGTAAAGTAGATAATACCCACGACGCTTCGCTTGAGGAAGCCTGTAAAAATTGCTTGCGCGCTAAATCATCCCGTGCAACATTGGATCGGCGTATATCTGAATAGATGGCTGCTGGCTCGCGAGGGAACAAAATTCAGATGCACAACAGGACGGTGGAGTGGCTCGAGATCGAACGAGACTAGATAGCATCGCGAGTTCTTTCGAGCTTCTGCCGCCGCCGCCACCGCCGCCGCCGCTGCTGCTACTGCTGCTGTGGTGGCGATACATCTTGGACAATTACGCTCCTCGGAAATTCGCAAACTTCCCCCATAAATCCGCGATCCATTTTTATGTGCGAACTTTTGTCGAGGAGCTTGGGTATGGGCTCGCGTGCGCCTATTATTACGTCCAGCGTATCGCGTGCCCATATATTTTTCTCTCCTCTCTCGCGCGGGCGCGCGGCCCACTCATTTGATATACTTAAACGCGAATGAGCTCCCCCAATAAACTAACTTTTACGTCGAATTTAACGGGTGAAACGAGGCTCGCTGCGCCGAGGAGATAAATTAACCGTCTCTCGGCCGTTTTTTTTTCATCCGGTCAGAGGCGGATGAAAAAAGGCAACAGGAGGGAGGGGGAAAAAAAGTCAAAATTCATTCGGCGCTTGTTGCATTGGCGAATTTTCTAATTGCGCGGGCGCGCGCGCGCGCGCCTAGCGAGCGAACCCAATTAATTGAGTGCCGTCAGAGTGGATTGGCCAACTTGGCAATTTATTAGCGGAAAATTTCCCGGCCAATTCGCGCGCAGTTCATTCGTTGTACCGTAATTCGTTCGAGCAGAAAATTTTATCCCCCCGATTCTGTTGGTTTTCCACCGAGAGCGACCGAATTGAAATCATATAAAAGCACCGGATGAATTTCATTTTGATATTATTCATGCGACGGCTGTGTATACTGAATTCTCTGCTCTTTGATCTGTTTGAAAATGTAAATTTGATAAAGAGCCTGATCGAAGAATGATTGGACCGAGAGAGAGGGAAGTTGTACAAGATAATTAGTATCGGCGCAAATACTCACGTATCAAGTGGATCGATGATGGAATTCGAACATTGATTGATGTTTGGCTTACCGATTGAACAATACTGATTTCGTTCATGCTCCGTTATGTGCCATTATTAATTTCAGCCTGACTCTGGCCTCAATGATGGCTGCTTTTACGAACTTTAATCTACTACTATTCATCTGTATGATTTCCGTTTATGTAAAAGCCAGGAAACATTTATTTCACGATGAGAAACATTTATTCCTCACTCAACCTGCAGTCGTGGCGATGTATTTTCGAATTAAGAGTATCATCGACTTTATAATTCAAGAAAAATCCCCCAAAACTGAGTAGAAAATGTTTGACGTATACAGAAAACGAATGCATCCTTCGCGTCTTTTATGAAAAATCCAGTTGATTTGAAACTGAAGCTTCGTAGGTTTCGACGACCGGTAATTCCTAGGAATCTTCCCGATTCCAAAACTACACGTTTGGGTGGGCTCGCGCGTGAGTGTATAGCATCGAATCCGACATGCCACGACAAATGGTATATATTTTTGTCGGAGCGCGAAGAGCTCGGGTTCGGAGCGTCGGGCAGTCGGAAGGCGGATGTCTCTCAGTTGGCAGAAAGTAATTTACAGCGACTCGGACGCGGCTGCGTAAGCGCGACTGATTTTGATTTACGGCCAACTTACTTGTTGATCTTGCGCGCGCCAGTGAGAGAGAGTCTGGCATCGGGCGCGCACTATCAATTTGACCTCGAAGGATCCACGCGTATGCAAATGAGAGGGGCAGGAGGAGGAGGTTGTAGCAGCTGAAAGTAAGAGGGAGAGAGAGAAGTGCCGGCCCCGTCGAGGGATTAAGTCGGGCTGCTCCGGGGGCTGCTCCGTACGTACAAGCGGGCTAAAAGGCGAAGGGCCGAGGGAGTAGAGCAAGACTTTTTTCGCTTCTCGTTTGATATCGGGAGGCGGCGGCGAGGGGCACTCGTATTAAATCAGGCGGAGGCCTCGGCGGCAAATTGTGCAAAGTGAGGAGGGCGCTGCGGCTCCGGAGTTTCCCACCCGAGAGACCTGTACTTTCATCAAGCTTTTCGCCGCTCGCTCGACCCTTCCCCCCCAACCCAGCCGGTGCAGCCAAGACAAAGCAGCTGTGCACAGCTTCTCCTCCTCGGCTTGGAATAATTCGCCTCTCCCGATCCTTATCCAATTTGCCGCTCATCGGTTCCGTGCTCCGTTGGGTCGCGGCTAATCAGCGACTCGCTCCCGCCGGAGCGGATTGGCAAAGGAAAAAATTCGGCCATAGCCAAAGTCCAAGGCTGCGCCGAGTTGGCTTGTTTTAATCGCGCGACGGCCAACTCGTTGCCCCGCGATAATCCGGACGATAATAAAATTCGGAGAGTTTTCTCGATACTCCTCGCTTCTCTGCTTCCGCCCAGTCTGTATTCGTCCTCACTCTAAATGAGCAAACTCGGACAACAGATCCTACCGGAATTATTCACGCGGACTTTGCGCGTTGTTCATTCGTAAAATGAGGAAGAATCAACAGTTGGTCGACGGTTAATTATCGAATGAATCGATCGTAAACATATGCCGAGCTGAGAATATTGATGAAGATATGAACTTCGAGGGCCTTCCTGTGTAAAAAAATGTCTGCGACACCTCTGGCGTTGTGAACATTGATAATAAAGTGTCTGTACCCATTGCCAGACTTCATGCCAAACTTTTTCAATTGTGTTGAAAAAGTCTGGTAAAAAACGAGGCCAGGCTTCATGCCAGACTTTATACCGGGAAGGTATTGCTTAGCTGGGGGTTTGGCAATTGGCTGCTGTTTGTTCCATGAGCAGCGCGCGCGCGCGCGCGTGGAACTGTCCGTGCCGATAGTTAAATTCAGCGACGCATTAATTTGCTTTCACACCGACCAACTGGCATCTATCGCCATGGGAAAACTCGCGCATTATTCGGAGGAGTGGAGGGCGGTGTGACACGATGGAAAACGAGGCGGAAACAAGCTCGAAATATCCAGCGCGTGTACGGCGGAAGGAAGGAAGGAAGGCGCGAGCGGGGCCGATTCCCGCCGGATAGTGCCGCAAGCCATCCGCGAGTGAATTGTAAAAGTTGAGTCCGGCGCGCGAGGGCCGGTTAACTTTTGCGCCAGCTCGAGAAGCCCCGGAAGAAATGCCAATTTCCAATCTGTGTTTAACTTTTAACCCACACACACACACACTGCTGGGGGTGGGGACCATCACTCGATTGAAAAGCCGTGTCGGCGAGGAAAAGTCATCGGACGAGGAGCGAGCGTAGGGGAGAAAAGGACCCGGGGCGCGTTAGTTTTTCAGAGCCCGGCATCGCGAGATTGGCGTTTTATTTCGCGATCGTGTGTGGGCGAGCGCCCGGGGCGAATCGAGGGCCGCGAGTGAATTCGGACCCGCCCCCGCGCCCCCACCCCCGCCCCCCGTACTACTTACTGTCGATCCCGCGCAATCACCTAATGCAGCCTCCGCAGTTGGAGCCCCCTCCGGCCTCGGCCCTCCACTTATTCGCTACTGCTGCTCCCGGCTCAACACGTGGCCAAGCCTCCGGGAACAACAGACCCGACCCGAGACGTGAGATCTCCGCCGCCACGATCTCACTGGATGAGAGTGACCGTTGATTCGTCGATTCCAGGTACTCTGCCCTGATGAAAAACCCACCCGCAGCCGCAGTGCGCTGCGGGCAACGCGTGATTTCTCGCTTGGGGGAGGGAAAAAATTGTTTTTTCCCTCCCCCAATTACCGCGTTGTTCGCGGTAGGGATTGAGGATTAGGATTGCGTGTATCTTTTATTTTTCGAAAATAATTTCGCCAACGCCACCGCTGTCGGATTTTGCTTTCTTGGTACATTGGACTTTGAATCGACACCGAGAATCTAAGATTAAAAAATCTACTCTCTTAAATCCTTACAGTTGATGACAAATTCACTGGATTACAGTGAATTTATCACGTAACTAAAATCAATTTTCACTTATGTTCCATGAGTTTTTATGGAAAACATTTTTACATGAAATTCAAAGTAAGTAGAGTAGAAAATCACTCCATGCACCATACTCACTGCAAATCGTGATGTAAAAATGTGAATTTTATGTAAAAATTTCTGCTATCAAAACTCAAGGAACTAGAGTGAAAATTCACTTTAATTACATAAGAAATTCACTGTCATCCAGCGGATTTGTCATCCACCTTCTTACAGTGATTTTTCACTGTAAGGATCTAAGAGAGTATTTATTTGAAAATATATAAATTGTCACATCATTGATTCACAAATGAACTATGATGATGTTTCTTTTTTCTCAATTGTATTATTCGTATCGAATAGAAAATTTTTCGTTGCATTTATATTTGGCAAATATCACGTTACTTTCATTGATTTCTCGTCCCAACGCACTGGCGCACACATTGATATAACTCAGGAGCGCGACGAGATATCGAAAACGTCACATTCCAGTCAACCAATCGGCTCCGTCGCTCTCGTTCGTTCGTTCCATTTCCCCCTGGCCGTCGGCAAAATGATAAAAATGGCATAGGAGGTTAATTAACCCAATCAGGGAGAGTCGCGCGGTAGGATTCGTAGGGCTTCATCTCGAGTCGGGAGTTCAGCAGTCGTAAAAGCCGCCCGAGCGCGCGATTGATTCGCACGCGAGCCGACTCTGCCAACGTATATCTCGCTCGATTCTTACGTGTCCTCCCCCGCAGCATACCGGTTCGCTCGGCGTGGCATGTTTTGGAAGCCCCCCATATGCGTACGCACGCTCGCGGATTCGTTCCGACCTCCCCTCCCCACCGTGTGTTTACCCGGGTGACGGGCGGGCTCGCGTTTATGGTTTTTCAGCGGGAAATGGGCGACGACGCTCTCGAGAGCTGACTCGTCGTAAAACAGCGGCCGCGCGCGAGTCCATGTGTGTATATAAATTTCCTCCCGGCCAAACCGGACCTCCGCGCTACCAGCCGCAAACTGCGCGAACCAACAGTGTCGCGCGCGCCCATATCCCGCCTCTTTTTTGTCCCCTACATTTCCAGTGGCGCGATAGTAAAAGGAGAATAACGCACGATGCTTTCACGTGAAAAAAAAAAATACACACGCTCGACCGTTCGTTTGCTCTCGCCCGTTCGGAGAGAATAAAAGCGTAGAAACTGGTGCGATCGCCCCTGCTTTATCTCCTCGGCCGCGCCGAGTCCTCCGTCCGTTCCGCGACACCCGCGAAGCCCCCAATGAAATACGTATCGTCGATCGATAAACAGCCAGACAGTGTTTTGCCCTGTTCTCTCGGCAAAATCTCGCGACGCGTCCGACTCGACACCTTCAGTCCCGTGTTGCAGTCGGTAAGCTCTCCTGGCCGTTTGCGGTGCTCCGGTGCCGCGGGAGGGACACGAACACAGACGCGCAAAAGTATCTTTCGTTCGGTCGGCTCTTTCACGAGTGCGGCTCGAGCGAGTAGCGCGCGCGGGATCATCAAGCCCACAGGGAGAAAACCAATTGCACGCGCGGCTCTCTATTGTTCTCCGGGCTATATTTGAGAAGTCGGCGCGGGGGCGGCTTAATCGCGATACAAATGTCCCGACTTTATCTATCGCTCTTTTCAAAGTACACTCCAACTTGGCGCAGTCGAGAGATCGACGCTGCCGCCGCCGCTGCTGCTGGGCTCGCGTTATTCCGGCGGAGGAAGCACGAGAGCAAAGTTTGCCGTTGTCGCAGTCGAGCCAAGGGAGAAAGAGAGAGCGAGTGAGAGATAGAATGGAGAAAACGCCATCGGCACTGAGGCAAGGCATTACCAAAAGACCCTCCCCATCCTCCTTCCGTCTCTTCCTCAATGTGAAATAAATCTCGACGATCTGCGAGAGATGGCCGACAATCGCCTCGAGGGGAGGGGGGTGGGGGCGCAACCACCGTCTCAGCGACTCGACGCGCGTCCAGATATAGATAAGGCACGATTTTGGCAACCGCCACTGGCCGAACACTCAATTGCTCAGCTATATCAATACTGGATGAGATGATTTTCTTTCTCCTCTTGCGCTTTATTCGCTGCTTCTGCTGCTGCGCGCGCGCGCGCGAAGAAGAAAAAACTGTCCCATTCATCGCGCACGACTCGAGCATACTGCAGCGCTTATATACCGCATTGTGGAAGCTCGACGGGTGAAATAAATATATACTCGAGCGCGGCGAGAGCGAATTGATTACTCGTCTGGATGGATACACGCGCGCGTATTCTTCTCGATATCTCAAGTGAACGATATGCAAATCGCGGCGCGATTGCCCTTTAGGCAAATGACGGGGTGGGAAGGGTGGAACGAAAAAAAATAGCAAACTCCGGATGTATAACCGCTGAATAAATTTCATGCAAATCCAGAGATGAATCACGCGCGGGTAATCAGCATAAAAACATTCGGCCGAGCGTATCCGACTTACTGACGACGCGCAGACGCGGCCGGGGCCTACGGGCGTTATTTACGCTCCTCGGGGAAATCAAGCGTTCAATGAATTACATCGCATTCTATTGCTAATACCATTCACGGGGCTGCGTTGCTCCTCCCCCTACTACCCCCTCCGCGATCGCCCCGGCCCTTCGTGTATTCGCTTTATGAGGCTCATTTCGTCCTTTCACGCATTGTTTCCCCCGCAGTGCGATAAGTGATTCCAATGCGAGTTCTGATGAGGTTCTTTTCGCCCCGAAAAATGTTATTCATTCGGATCGTTCCGCGGTATATGCGCTTCCAAGGAAATCAAACTATACGAAATAATGAACAGACACAAAGCTCGCTTTGTGCTGTGACTCGGAAGGGATATTATCGAACTCGCCGTTAAAAGTGTACAAGTGAATGAGAGAGGTAATTCCGTTTGTTCATTTGGCCATGCGTTTAATATTACATGATTAAATTGACCATTGTCACGAAGTAGGGAGAGGCGGAGAGGGAGAGAGAGAGCTTGATTTTGTGAAACTGTTGTCGGTGAAAAATCTCTCATTATCTTCCATCATGAGCTTGAATATCCCTTTGGTGGCCGCGCGCGTGTACAGCCAATTAATGTCCTCTCGTGACGTAACTAATTCCGGGACAATGCGGCCGGTTCCGTTCTCACCGGAACAAAGAGCATTGAAACCGCGACTCGCTCCAAAACCTCTCTCTGGACGACATTATCTTCCTTCGTTCCTCTCGTTACCTTTCAGAAATGCATTGCCTCGAGCGCGTATACATATATATACGGCCAATGGCTCTCTCACTCCCTCTCTCTGTGTATACCCTCTTCTGAATATCCAACTGATGCCCCAATGTCATGAGAAATGTCTGCGCTCAGCATCAATAGTTCCGCTCTCTGTTGCAAAACAATTCACCGACGGAACCGCGGAGGGGGGGTTTCAGCGTATAACTTCGGTCCGAATATAATTTCCATGAATTCACGATTCGAATTAAATTTCATGTATATAATGGTGATGTTTTCTGTTACAGGTAAGTTGGAGAAATGGACATTTGGAAAAGTAGGCGTATAGACACGCGCGTCAGTTGAAACTGCCTCTTCAAAACCGTGAGCAAGGTCCAATTCGATACGATTAATAACTTGGATCGAGTGACGAACGTGAGTAAGTTATCTGTGAAATATGCCCGGCAGTCGCGCGATCGTCGACTCCTGGGCTTACCGACGCAAGAAGCGACACACGAGAAGTTGATCGCGCGAGTATGTGGCCACCCGAGATCCGCCTCCCAAGAATCCGATTAATATTTTCGCGCGAAATCCTCGAACTTCAGACGGTATCCCATGATAAATGTATGCAGCGTCAAATGGGCGGGGTAAGGGGGCCTTGTCGGCAGGATTTCGCGGTTTGAATAAACCATCCGCGCCCTGGCGAATCCCATCAGGCTCGAGCGCCAATAAATATAAAATTACGGGGGGCGAGGAAGAGGGAAAAAGCGCGATTAGGATCTCCGTGTAACGCGTATCTCTCGTTCTCGAATAGCCGAGCGCGTGCGTGCGTGTTTGTATGGGTGCAATCAATTATGTAGCAGCACCTCGAGTAATCCCGGGGACAATGGCCGGTGGAGACGGGACGCGCGTCTTTGCGTCTCGGACGACAATGCATATTGAATTGTGGCCCGGCCGGACAATGCGCCTCCGCCACGCTCGCGGTGGTGGGTCTCTTCCTTCTGCCTACCCGCGATTACGCTGATTTTTCGCGCGTTTTATCCGATTCGTGATCTGCCCTCCACCCCGAGCAGATGTTTAGCCCTTGAATTGTGCATGGCGTAGATGAGCTGCTGCTACGTGAGAGAGAGAAAGAGAGAGCCGAGCGAATTACGGGCTTTTCTACAACTCCCATTCTAACCTTTATAAACTGCGCCGAGTTATGCTTAGCTGTTTATTCCCGAGCCGGGGCAAAACGACGGCTCGCGCACGCGTTTCACGATGAGTAAAGCAGCCTCGTAAGCCGCGCCAGTGAGTAAGCACTTGGGCTGAGCTGTTGCCGCGCAATTCCTCGACAGCCGGCCGTCGTATTCGCGCGCTTCTTTATCTCCCCGGCACAACTACCATAGCGAGAATTCACACACTTCGGTATACATATACCCAAGACAAAATCACGTTCTATTTTGGCGAGATCGCCTGCTGGAAATTTCGAGAAAGAGAGAGAGATAGAATTGCGCGACCGTACTCAGAGCGCAACGGCCATTGCCCCGTCGCCGCGGAAATGATTCGCCGCGCGCGCGAATCATCAATCATCATGCGCGCGGGCTTTCATCTCGCGAGCGAGCGAAGGTCAAAACCGAATGGCCGACTAATTAATACACACGCAGCGTGAGGAATTAATATCGCGCGGCCGCGCCTCCCCGGCAAATTATAGTCATATATATTCAAAGGGCCCACTCGCTCGACGAACTGCGGAAACATCGATTCGATTCGTCCGACCGACTCGAGATTGTTCTTTCGCCGCGATATACGCGGGCCACGGGGGGGGGGGAAGAGATTCGTCGCAGGGGACGGATATGGTTAACAGCGGGGGGGGGGGGAGGAAAGGCTAACTCGACCTAAGAGCTCGACCGAGCGTGTTTACTCCGCCGGCCGTGGGAAGGAGGTCAAGCCGCGTCGGCGCAAAAATAGCCGCGGCAAATCCGCGCGCGGCAAGTTCGTAACGAGGCGTTTTTCCCTTTTGCCGCCGCCGAGCCCAGTCAGCCGCGCGTCTCCGCTCTTTAACTTTGACGACGGGGGTGGCGGCGGGGGCTATAAAAGAGAGGCTCTCCGCCGCAAGCCAGTCGCACATACTCGGGATTTGGGTGCCTGCGCGCGCGGCAATCCTCGGCCGGCCATCAAACCGAATTAAGCTTTACTGCCCGTCTGCTCCGCCGAGTGTCAATCACTTGGAGTCGCGTAATTACGGCGAGTCCCTCGCTTGCTTCCCCTACGCCACGTAGCTCGCGAAACGAGCGTTTAATCCGAGGATAGGCCGAGCCAACGTCGTGTCCCATCGCCAGATTGGCTGCTTCGCGGGTATATAAGAGCGCGGCTCAAGCCGGAATTAGAATTGGCCGGGTAGTCGCGCAGTAGTCGCAGTCGTCGCCCGGTCAGCCGGCCAACTACGATCCGCCGAGCGCGGCCCATCATAAAACTGGGCATTCTCCAGCGGCCTCCTCTGCTAATTTGCACCGCGCCTAATAACTCGGACCTGTCCACCTCCCTCCACGGCAATATGCACGCGTTGTAGCGTCGTGTCGCGGCTCGGGATCGATTCCCCTCGGCCAGCGCGCCCCGAACGGTCTAACGCAACGGCCAATTGATTCTTGCCGTTGCTGCTGCTGCTGCTGCTCGGCCCTGTGTCGCGCACGCACGCGCTAATGGACGCGCGCTCGCGAAATAAAACAACCCTGCGTATTTTTGCAGCTCCCCCACCCCCCGTTTCTCCATAATGCCGAGCTTTATTAGCGGCACGCGAACCGCTTCTATGCCCCCCGCACTCGACCATACGGGCCTGCGGGAATATTTTTCCTCCCTCGGCCCCGTGTCGCTTCGACCGCAAGCCCCGTGCGGCGATTTATGAAACGCGCCCCATTATGCGTTTCTCGTGTTGCGTGCGTGTGAGCGTGTACGAGCTGCCGCGCATCCCTTCTCGCTCTCTTTTCACTTATCCTCGGAGAATGGAAAATTATCCTGTCGAATTCGCGTCGTAACGAGGTTTGAATCGTCGATCCTCGCGAGGCGGCGCACTCGATCTTGATTAGCGCAACGATCCGACAATCGGACGGGCGGAAGATGATTTGAAATATTCATCGGGTACAATACGAGAGTCGGGGGCGCATTCGAGAGGCTCCAGCTCTTGGCCTAATTGACGGAACAATATGGCTGCGAGCATCGGGAGCCTCCCGCTTACAATGCTCCCCGCCGCGCTTATATATTCATTCAAAGCGTATTCCTCGCGGATATAATATCCTGCCATTGAACAGATCTTTGAAAAAGCAGCGGCGTCAGTCAGCCCCCCTCTCTCGGTGTCTAATGTCTATTTTGCACGGGCGAACGAAGACAAAGAAAGGAGTATATCGCGCTGGCTTTGAAAAAAGGATCTCTCATTTGGCGCGCGCGCGGGGTTCGCCGCCGGGGAAAGAGCTCCTCCCATTATATTCGCCCGCAGCCGGATGATTTTTATCTCGCGCTCGCATCGACGGGCCGTCTCGCCCCTGCAGGCGCACGCACTCGCAGACACGCTGCAAGGGGAAAGGACGGAGCGGAGGAGGAAGGCTGCGCGCGCGAGGATCATAATTATTTCGTCGCTTGCGTTGGCCCGTGATGCGGCAGGGCGCCGCAGTAATCGAGCCGGCGACTGCTCGCGCAAATTCGGTCCCCCTCCTCGTCCTCCCAGGCATCTTTGATCATAAATGCCCGGCGAGGCGTGTTGGCGTCTTCGGATTTGAATGGGCAACTCTCGAGCTTTTGAAGTTTCTCTCTCGTCGACCCGATGACCAGCAGCGGCCGCAGTCTGCCACACCCGTCAAAGGACCCCCGGCTTGCCCCATTCAACCCGAGCCCCCGATGTCAATGCGTAATCATACTCTGTCCCGCCGAGTCTCTCTCCCTCTCGGGTCTGCCGCACCAGACGCGCGCACGCGACGACTCCGAAAATAAAAATCACCCGACCGCTCGGCTGCACCTGCGCCCCCTCCCGCAATACACCGGCTGCAACTGCTCTCGGCCCTTTATATACACAAGCAGATGTGGCCGCCGCCGCCGCCGCCGCTGTGCATGATTGAGATCCCGACCACGGCTGCTGCCGATTTTCAAATACGCTGACCAATGCCTCGGCTCTTTTCAACGTCCGAGCACCAATCGCGAGCCGCGCCTCCGATCGATCCTTTTTAATTCTTCCCTCGATCCCCCGATCGGCCATGTTGTTTCTCCCGCGCTCCGGGATGGTGAATATGTCGAGGGAGGTCACGTTCGGGCGGCGACCGAGTCGAATCGATGAGGTGGAGAGAACAATCGCATCCGCCTCGTTCTCGAACGGAGCTGTGGGGGGAAAAATAGTGAGGCCATTAAATTAAGACGCTCATTGAGCCGTCTAGAGGTTCGGCGAGAACTCGCCCAAGTAGAGCTAAGGGCGCGAGAGCAACGCCGAGTTGATGCGTTCGTCGAACGAGCGACGCGTATAAGTAGTGGGAGGGAGGTAAAACGAGTCGGACGGGAAAACACGAGAGCCGAAGTACCGGCGAGAGAACGCACGCGGATTGAAAGCTCGCAGGTACGCGGTGTGTGTAATTGAACAGTACGAACTCGTGCGCGACGACGCTACTCCGTGCACGCACGACCCGCTCGACGAAGAAACAATGAAAATGTTTACAACGGCGTAACGGCACTTGGGAAATACTTGGATTAGCAAAGTTGGTGTAATTATGCCAAACGGAGCTCGCGCGCGCGCGCCTTTTGCTAAGTGTTAAAGACAAACGAATCGCACACACTGCGTGCGCGCATTACCCGAGCGCCTCGCGGCTTTAAAGTCAATTTACGAATTTACCGAAAGTCAATAAATTCTGCGCGCAGCCTCGCGGTAAATCTTCGGGGGCGGCCTGGCAGGATTCCACGAGCCTGTGTGTGTGCGCGCGCGCGCGTTACGTTTGGATTAGTTTTCGCGCTTTCTTGCTCGCAAGGAACGACCGAGCGGTTATAAATTTAACGCGAGCGCGAGAGGGAGAGGGAACGAGGGTCCGAAAGGTGAGCGCGAGCAAAGGACTCGGCTTGAACTTTCTTCACACTGCCGCCGCCGCGGCGGAGCGATGCGAACGCCGACGCTCCGTTGATTCCATAAATCCACCCGGGCTTTTCCCCGGGCTTTTCTCTAATGACTTTCCCCAAATTCGTGTCCGTTCTATGATGTTTTATGGAGGCGCGGGGGGGGGGGGGGAATCAAACACCCCCCTCCCCCTCCTCACCTTCTAATTCGGACTCGACGCTCCCGGATTACGCGATTGTCATTTTCGGATTTTACCCGTCGTCGACAGCTTCATTCTCCTTCCTCCGATATAATTCAATTTGGACTGCGGAAATTCGATCGCTAACGAGAACAAGCGCATCCGACATCGGTGTATTTTAATCTAGTACTCGCGATAGCGTTATTCATACGCGGACGTGCACGAAGGAGGACGGGGGGGTAGGGAGGTTTCCTGAAAAATATACCGCATTTTATCTTGAAGAAAAATACACGAAACTCGCAACAGGAAAAGTTGGAAAAATCTCGTACAAAGTTTGCGAAATAACAAGGGTTTTATACCCGTATAAAAGAAGTACGCGCGCGAACCCGCTTGGAAGTAGATGCCTCGCGCATGTTATATATACAGTCGGTGGATATTCTACCTCGGGACCTGATGTATTCACTTACATGTTGAAGTAAATTGTCTCGCGCGCCGTGTACATACGACTCGACACAACGAGAAACTGGTGTCAAAATTCTCGAGACTGCCCCCGGGGGGATTTTCTCAAGTTTCGCCGCGTTGACAGGAAAATTTAGACAACTAATACCACGTGGATCCCCTTTGTTCTCTACAGTCGCTGCGCGTTCAACGTACGGTTAACGCTCCACGTTTTGCAAAAGCCGCATCGACAGTTACGTAATCGGGAAATTCGCTCTCCCGGCCCTGTGTAAAAACAGGATGCGATAGGACGAGCGGGACGGACGGATCGGAAGGGCAAAGCGAAGTTTGAGAGCAAAGCGAAGAGTGCCGTATGAAGTCGACAGAGAAGTAAGCTCGGGAGGGGTTGAGGCGGGGAGCAAAAACGGAGAAAAGCTCATTGGATCAAATTGAAAACGGTGAAAGTTGCGGTGCGCGCGCGCGCTCGTCGCGTTGGCTGCAGTGTCTCCCCGGTGTGCGCTCCTCTCCCGCGCGGGAAACTTACCGCTCGCCGGAATTTCGCGAGTTTCGCTCGTCCATTGGGTGGTCCGCGGTGTTTTTTACCCCAGCACGTCCGACGTCGTCTCGCCTTTATTTTTGCGCACTCCACAAGCGTCGAGCTTACCAACTCGGTCGAGCGGCTAACGAGAAGTCCTCCTCGCTTCTCTCTCTCTCTTTCTGCCGACTTTCCCAGGGCCGGGCGGGCTCTTGTTAGCCGCGAGTTTCTTGCCGGGCGATTAGTCATCCTGGGCGAGAGTTGGCGGAAGCGCGAGAGGCAAGGGGAGATTTTCAAATGGGCCCCCCGGAGTTTCGCTCGAGCCAAACGGAGAAACTTAGCGGCGACACAGGCGCAATTATTACTCGGGATTTTATTGCCTAGATTATATCCCGCCCTCCTCTTTCTCTCTCTCGAGCTCGCGCGCTGGACGATTTTAATTCGGTTCGTTCGCTCGTGGTGCGGTGAGCGCGCGAGTGTATAATTAGTCCGATCGAGTTTGTTTTCGCGTTCGAACTTTGGCCGGATTATCGAGCGGCCAACTCGCTGTGACCCGGTTCGCCCGATTTTTCGTTTGATGGTTCAGCCGCGTTACCTCATACCCGCGCGAAATCGAAAATTAACCGAATCGGACGAGCCAATCGAGTCGATCGTCTATACCGAGAAGCACACGCTGGTTTGTGGGATCGCTCGGCTCGGAGTGTACGTGGATAACATACACACACCCGGGGCGTATGAATAATCGCGTGTTTTCAAAGAGTTGGACAAGTATATCAGCGGTTTCGGAGGCTGTATGGGCGCGCACAAAGAAGCGATATGGGCAAAGCCTCGAGCGCGTGATGTTTACAAGGCGCTACCGCGCGAGTCTCTCGCCATTCATCTAATCGGAGTCTGCACCGGCGCAGCTCGGCGTCAGCCCGGCTTTCACGGGCGGCGCTCCAAAGACAATGAGGAATCGCGAGCAGAGCGCGAGAGCCGCTGGAGCTTGCAAACACCCCGCGCCACGCACACGTACGCGAATTCCGGCGCGTTGCAGGTAGTTATTCCGGCGGCGGCGGCGGCGGCGGAGGCGACTTTGTTAGTTCGACCCAGTTCTTTGGCCGCCCTGCTGCAGACACAAGCCCGCGACGAAAACTTGAGCTATATTTTTGCCGGCGGCGGCGGCGGCGTGCCCGGCCGCTCTTTAATTTTCTTCCCCCCAAATTGCTGTTGTTTGTCTCTCCTAATTTCTACCGCGCGACCCACCCACCCCCACACCCCTAACTTATCTTCTTTATATCTCTCCTGCACACTTTGTGTCGTGAATTATTCGACGCGTAGTGCGCCAACGCGCCCCGCATATATATGTATATACGGGCTCGCATCGGGAATCCGACGACGAGGCTGCGGGGGCAATTCGATTAGCCGCGCTTGGCTGCTGTTTGAATTCATTCGAGTATTTCGTCGAGTCGAAATTATTCGCCAACTCGACCATTCAAACCAAGCTCGAACTCGCGAGGGCGGCGTTTTAGGTGTATGCATACATACGGTTTTTGCGAATCAAAATCAGCCGCTCACGCAATGTTCGATCGGATTTGCCCAACTGATTGATGATTAATTCGGAGTTATACGAGTTCATATTTCGTTTCCGATTCTTGTGACAGAGTTGCTGTTCACTTGCATAATCACGTTGTGTTCGAACTTTGGCTCGCAAGTGCGATATTGCAGAATCTATGTACCAGTGTATTCGTCGAGATTACGTCAGAGCGTGTCAACGCAAATGAAATGTCGTAATCCGCGTTGCAACGGTGTTAAAAATCGATTTCTCAATATATCATTTAATTTGGCAAGAACCAGGCTTAGGTTAGGAGGTACAGCCGCGGCAATCGTAACTCACCGCACGAGGATACAGTGCTCGGGTAGGGATTTTTGTTTGCTAGGCGATTGCGGAGCTGCCAACGGGCGACCCATATTAATAAGTCGTTGCGCGACCGGCCAAGGGAGAGTTGAAATTGGCGGGGCGGGTAGTTGGGAGGGCCGAGTTGGCCGAGTATATAACTCGCGCGCGGGCGCGGCCCGGCCGATTTCACGGGACGCTGCTCGGTTGAGTGTCGGGCCTCTCCGCTCGTGTATCACGTATGCAGCGGGGCCTCCGACTTTGCGAGCTCGCCGCCTCACGCTGGAATATCCCCCGCAGGTCAGACGGAGCATGGCCGCGCCTTTTCCGCCGCCGTCTCCCGCGGTAATTCCCGGCCAACTTCCTAATGCGCGACACGCTGCCGCGCGCGCACCACCCAAATCCCCCTATTGTTACTCGTTTATCTGTTCGATTGAGTTTTAGCCGAGTGCGATCGCGGCGCGGCAGCAGACCCGGCCTAATTCGAACACTAATTCAGCGCCGACGATACGAATCTCGTTTGCCCGCCTTCCGGGGGAAATTTTGTCGTGTTTCACAAGCGTGCCCCTGCGAAATTTCTCAACGCGAAAATGTTGTTCCGCGGCTAGACTGTTTTCAATGTAAATTTAATTCGAACGATCCCATTGACCGATTAAGGCGAAGGTTAGCGAGAAAGTGATTTCGTCAACCACCTCGAGCTACAAGTTAGAGGTGCACAAGATTTTTTCCCTCTAGGGATAAGCCAGAGATTCGACCAGGCGTCATACCGACATAAAACCTATGGTGGATACGTGTTCAGAAAAAATCTCACCAAATTAAACAGTAGAGCTTGAGTGGCTGGCTAAGTGAACCTAGAATTTGAGAAATCAATCGATGTATGTCGGTGGTGGACGACTTGTGACTCTCAGTGGTTTGTAGTTTGTGAGTCTGACTATACAGGATATAGTACATATAAATCCACTGTGATGAATCGAGAGAGTAGATTGATTTGAAGCACTTGGTCATCGTCAACCATCCTCCCCCTTTTCTAACCCGTTTCATTTCATATCGTGACTGGCATTACAGGGAGAGACGAGACACGGGGGGAAAGAGTGAAAGCGTTTGAAGGGATTCAACGGTAATGCGTCCGACTATGACGGTTCGTGCGCAACAGGGTGGATTGTTTCGAGCGATCATTGGTGCATTGGTGAGCAGAAAACGGCGAGTGGAAGAGTCGCGGACGGAGCTCCGAGGGGGAGGCGCCGCAGTCATCATCCGGACTGCGATTCAATTGCAGCCGTTCCTCGTAAATTCGAGGCGGCTTGGCCCGGCGCCGCCTATTACCCCATTAAGCACATCGATTTTTCAAAAACCCATTGAGCTCGCGCGAAATGGGTGAATTAGAGTAAAAAAAACACGCACAGACACATCGGGATCGAGATTAAATTCCGGAACGGGCTCGTTGGGTGGTTTGGAAATTTTTAAATAAAGCGCGCGCGGTACGCCCATAAAATATCCCCAAAAGTATTTTAGTATTTAGGCGGGCGCGGGGGCGCCACGGCGTGACCTCGTTTGAATTTCAATGGGCAGCTGTGGGAGAGAATGGGGGTTGGGGGGACAAATTCATCGCTGTGCCATTGGCTTTTATACAGTTTCGCGCTTTAAAAGCTCGGCCGCGGGCAGCGGTAATAACCCGAGCTTCGCCTCAAGCCCGGCAAGAGCGGCTTACGTAAATGTCATTTCTCCAGTCCCTTTGAGTGGTCGCGAGCGAGCGAGCGAGCCAACCTGATTATCGACAATGCCTCCCCCGCAATTCCCCTCGCTCTTGTTCGTTTCTCTCTTCGCCCTCCCCCCCGCGGGGACTCGCGAATATTCAAGCTCTTTCCCGAGGCGCGCGGGCTCCATCTTCACAGTATCCGCAGCTTTCCTGTGCTCGGGCTTGTTTCAGCGGAGGCACATTCATGTCACTTGCATGGCCCTGGATGCTTGTCCTCGTTCGGCCGCCATTCAGCCCGTCAAACTCGCCGTCGTCCCGGAAAACGGCGTCCCCGCCTCGCGCCGTTCGATGCTAACTCCGCTGATTTCGTCAATCCAGCTGAGCGCGTAAAAATTACTCTGTGCGTGTGTGTGTATGTTGGCTATTTCAATTTTCGTTTTTTTTTGTATTCTCGACAAACTCTTTTGTTCGGCTTCAATGTCGGTTGTTGGATGGCCGAAAGTTTGTCAGTCAATTCCAATCTTTTTCCCGATAAGTTAGCCAGCCAATTTTCATTCACGTTTGTCGTGTGTGACAATGCAGTGTCGCACAAAAATATCTCGTGAAAAAAAAAATAGTTTCCTATGGAACCGTTTTCGTTCGACCTTCGACCTTCGACCACGACTCAGTAATCAATGAGCCCGGGAACTTTGTACTACGGACATTCTCGTAAATCAGACTCAATTTGGATATCCCCTTGTTATTACATGAAATTTATCGGGATTAAAATTATCAGAAATCACAGTCTCGTGAACGATCCTTGGCCGATCGACAAACGGGGATTCTCTCCTCGTTTGTTTTTTCCGCCCCGGTTGGATATATCGGGTGGCAAGCTAGACACGCCAGGGACGCGCTCGAGTATTTGTAAATTTTCTAGAAACGAATCTCGCACGCGGAGAGTTCGAGCCTCGACGACGCCACTGAATGAGCCGCGACGAAAGAATAACTCGGTTGACGGAGCCGCTCCATCTCCCCTCAGAGGCGCTGGATTGGTGCGTTTCTCCGGGAGACGCGTGGGCGTCGCGCAATACGAGAGAGATAATTGCGTTGGGGGCGTCGTTATTAAGCCGCATTTACGGAAAGAGCATTACGTTAAACACATTAGCCGCCTTATGAAATTGAGTTCTTAGCTCGGCGAGGCCCAGGGGAGTGTAGTGGCGGGTGGAGGGGGGGAGGGAGACGAAAGAGAAGAGCCAGTCTGCGTGTTCGCGAGCGTCGCGCCCCGCAGCGCCCAATGGAATTAACGGCCGCGGCCGTGTGCCAACTCTCGGGCCCGCTCTCGCCTTTGCCTTTGCCGCGCGCGCGCGAGTCATCTCAACTCCCTCCTCCTCGGCTCTCTCATCTCATTACGCGTGCCGTCGCGTTATACTTCCGCCGCCGCCGCGGACAATCGAGTTTCAACTTCTTTGATCAGCTGCTTTCGCCGCCAGACAAGACAAACAAATCATTCTGGGCCCACCCAGTGTACAATTTCGGCGAGTTGTTTTACGATCGTGTCGGAAGAAGACGTCGGTGTTTCGGCTCTAGTCTCTGCCCAGTATAGTGATTGATGATTCCGTTCAATGACCCTGAAAATTAACTCACTTTCCCTCCTCGCACCTTCGTGCTTTCGCCATGATTTATGCTCTGTGAATTATCGCCGCCGCGCTGCTGCTCTTGACACTTTATCTTGAAAATTCCGCGCCCCATCCCACGACAAACGCCCTCGTCCTCGCTTTTTCACTTTGACCGAATACACTCGAGGCTGAAAAATAGATTATATACACAGAGAGACACTTGGAGTGAAGTTTTGACATTGGACAGCTGGGCTCGCTTGGAAATAGTTAAAGATTGATGACACGAGTATCCGTACGGCAAGTTTAGAAGGAAAAAAAAATTCTCCTATCGTTTCTTCTAACTTTGCAATTCATCGAGTGGTCTCGTTTTGACTGTACAGTTGAATTGAATATAACCATATAGGAAAATCAATCTTGTAATATCATTCCTTACAGATCAAATCGACCCACGCGCACAGAGACACGATCGATCAAATATACCCTCCATCAATATCCTAGATTACACTGATACCGTCGATTAATGAGTTATCGATCGACGAGGCAGAAAGAGGGAAGCATTTCATCCCATCAACTTTTACGGCTTGCGACTCGTGAAAGTGTATTATTTTTGCTAAAGATCGTCAAAGGAACAATTTGTGATTGAGCCCCCGATGCGCGGCTGGAGGGTGATTCGTTAGAAATCATCTCGGCCAAGGGTTTGCCTCGTTAGCGACTCGGCGGAGCATTTTCCGAGGCGTAAAACAAAAATGTCCCGACTAAATTGAGCGGGCTGAACGAGCCTCGGTCAGAGAGATGGAGGGAACGTGGCACTAGGGGAGGCGGGGGTGGGTCGGCAGAGGACGCGCGCGCAGCCGCTTTTCTGGAAACTTGAGAACAACGAGACAGGGAGGAAAAAGAGAAATACGAGAGAGGCCGCTGCGGTAAAAGGAATTCGAGAAACAAGTAAAAGAACCGGAGAGGAAATTAGATGACCGGGGGAAAAGGGAAAAATTAGGAAGATACCGGCAAGCCGTTGGCCCCGAGATAAGACGACAAAAATGAAGCTCGCAGACCGAGTCGAAAGAGGATCGCTCTCTACCTATGTTCGCTACGTACCGTACATAGGTACACTCGCTCGTACACGCGTATGTTTGCCGGAGGAAAAGTACACGATCTCTCTGAGTAAACCAAGAAAAACTCGTCAAACGAGAAAAAACCGAGTAAAAGGAGTAAACAATTAAAAGAGGATGTGCGCCGGTGTCGTGTGGCCGGGCTCTTTTTCTCTTCCCTCGACGGGCTTGAGGCGTGTGTGTGTGTTTATTGACAGGAGGGGAGAGAATAAACTCACCCCTCTAATGACAAAGTCACGTCTATGATGGAGCTGATGAGAGACGCCGCTTGATTTCAATTCGAATGACCGGGGGGAGGGAGGGAAGGGCTCATCCGCGCGCCCTGATTGCCAGAGTATGGCTGATGCGTTCTGTAAAAAGACGACCGTCAACAACGGGAGGGCCGGGAGGTGCGAGAGAGGATTGAAGTGCGCGAGCAAGCATGGGAGACGGGTACGGAACGGCAAATGGTAACGCAGGAGAACTATGAATAACGCGGGACTTGACGAAGGGTCGGGTTCGTCGCTGCTTTACTGACTGCGGTCCGAAATGAATCGTCTCTCGAGTTACGACGATTTTAGGTCTGATTCGTCTTCTCTCGGATATGTGCGTTTGGACGGCCCTTTGGGAACGTAAAACGAATCGATAACCCCGCGCGATGTTTAGCGCAATCAAGACTCGGAGAAATAACGAGAAGGTTAATTGGACAAATTTCAAAACGACCCTTTGTGATTTGATTCGTCGCAGTTGAAATATATCCGCGTATGCTTTCCAATCTCATTTCACCGTAGCTCATCGTCAAGTGTGCTTCACTCAATTGCTCATCTGTCTGATGGTACTGCTCTCTTGAACGAAGGATGGAACAAAAACTGTCTCCCGATATTGACAAACTTGGCGAATGTTGAATTTTTCAATTACTGCAGTATATAAGAAAAGCATCGAATTCTCCTTCGATATTGTCCTATTCATAAATTATTTCAAAGTTTTTTTCGTATATTGAAATCGGAACGAAAGGATCGGATATGAATATGGGTTAGGAAATTGGAGGAATTTCAAATAACCCGACGAATATCGCTGACAATAAGTCGGGCGTAATTAAGAAATGCAAAAAATCGATTGGAGAATAGAAGCTCCAAGGGGATGGTCGTCTCATCTTTCACAAACGTTTCGCGCGTCTCTTTGTGATGCGGGTAAAAATTGCAAAATGCCACCTTTGATCCCGTATTTTCCGGGCTAAAATCAAAGAATTCCTTTCACATATTAATTTCCCTTCAATCCGGTTAAACGATACTCTTCCGCGGCAAAAGAAGCTCGGTTGCAGCCATAAAGGACAACAGATCTCGTTCAAGCGCCCAATACATCTCTCTGGTGTATACGTGCGCGCTCTCGACCATGCAAAATAGCCGGCAAAGCGGCCCCGGAAAAGCTGACACGCAAAGACGCAAAGAGACGTCAAAGGCTCACAATTAAAATTGGCGAACGCTCGCGCGGTGGGGAGGAGCGAAAAGTCTGAGCGAGACAAACGGGCCGCCGCCGTGACTCGATACACACAGGCGCGCAGCTAACGCCAAATATAAGAATCGCTCTCGTCAACGGCCGCGTGGCCCGTACAACGAGAATAAATACCAGCTAACGAGCGATGCAAATTGACGAGCATACAGTTGGAGGGCACTCGAAGGCCCGGCCGTCGGTACCTATATACTTTTATATATATATACGTTGGGGGGGGAGGCGATATCTATGTCCCTCATTAATTCCAAAGGCGCCGACGTCGTCGTTGGCCCAGCCCCTCTTTTGCCCCGCGGAGAGAAAAGTTGCCCCGAGAGAGGGGGGCATAAAACCCCCGCGCGATCGAATCAGCGACGATTTAAATATCAAACGTTGGGCGGCGTTCGGAGATTGTTTTGATGGAGACGAGCGCCGAGTCCCCCTCCTGCTCCAAGCTCCACTCCGGCTCGATCCTTCAAAGTCGATAAGTCGGAACCTGATTTCCCGCGATTTAATTTGTTCTCCCCTGCGAGGCGGCCTCCTCGGTCACCCGTTTGTTTGTCGCTCATCCAAATTTTTCTCTCCGAATCAGTATAATGCTGCAGCTCGCGTCTATAAGCTTTGGAGTGAGTACCGCATTCCTTATATAAAAAGTGATGGGGGTCAAAATGAAACGTCTTAACTCGTGAATTGATTGGTGTAGACCTAACCACGTGACGAGTCGCGTAAAATATAGATGTAGATAGTGAATGCAGGTAAACAAGAAACATAAGAACGATAAGTTTTGAGGTTGTAACAACCAAATCCTTGCCAGATGCTTCCAAAATTCAAATGTAGGTTTTAAAATTGCGGATAATGAAAATAAAATAAAAGTTGAATGAAATATGAATGAAGGGATTTAAGAATATTGTGAATGAATTGATAAGTAAATGTAAAAGATCATCATAGGTGAATGATGGAACATAATTTTGAAACGCACGAATGTAGATCGTGCGCAGCGCGTCTGAATGTAGCTAGTTGAATATAATATTTGAATCGGCGTTTCGATATCCTCTGCTAATGAAGAGGATGAACAGCCCTATGTATATTTGCCATGTTGGATAAAATTGATAAACTTTGAAAATTCATTGGGCGCGCGCGCGAATACATAGATATAACTTTCGCTCGGTCGGTTTTGCCTTTGAAAGGGCTCGGGGAATCTCGACGAGAATTATACGCGTTTAACGATTCATCGTCCATTGAAATTTGCCGTCATTTACCGAAATACGAGCGTCACGTGCCGAGTTGATCACACTAATTCCCACGCACTCTGATTTTCATTTAGTGTCCGAGTCGAGAGAGGCACGCGCAGGCCCTGTGTGTGTATTTTACAATGTACCGGCCCGGTTGGCCGATTATTTTTTTGGAAATCATGAATAATCGGCGCGGAAATGCGCGCGCGCGCCACTCTGCCGGTGAAATTCAACGAATTCGAGAAACGTTCGACGGCGAAACCGCGCCAGAGCCCAGTGCAATACGGCCTCGGACAATGCCGGTCCGGGGGCCAATGCGCGCAGAGCTGGATAACGAAGCGTACACGCTGTGTGCCGCTCTCTCTCTCTCTCTCTCTCACTCACTCGCCATTGCGTATACGTCATTCTTCTGCTCTAATCCGTTAATTTATGCCAATGTGAATGCGGATAATTATGCTCTTCTGCACCAGGAGATTTCACCCTTTATGCCCGGCGGGATCAATGCTTTAATTCATGCGTCACTTATTCCTTCGTAATTTACTTTATATCATGACGAACGTCCGACGTTTGATGATGGAAACGCGCGTGCGCAATATTCCTTGTGTCGCGCGCGCGTTTCACGAAAAACCCTCTAATTTTCACGCTAATTGGAATTTACCAATCAGTCGCGCGTTCCGCTAGAGGTGGATTATCGGGGAAAATACAAGAGTGTAGCGACGCGAACGTAGAATTTTGGAGAAAAATGTAACACACGCGCGCGCGCGCGTCGAGAGAGGAGCGGCAAAATCCAATAATATGGGCGCGGGGAAAATGCCGAGGCGACATTTCGGAAACTAATCGATGTATCGAAGCTGCAACCGGGCGGCGGCCACGCTGCGCGCAAAGTTTGAGTCTGTTGGGGACGTATGGTTTTAGGGGTGGAATCGATGCACCGGGCAATTAGAACGTGACCAGCGGTGGCAGCTGCGGCCTGGCGCGCGACTTCCGGCCGGTCCTCTTGAAATGCGCGCCGGACTCTATTCCCCGCATTCTCGGCGACTAATTAGTCTGTCCGATAAACTCGATTGCTCGCCCCCCCCCCTTTTACCCCCTTCTCTCTCTCTCTCTGGCTACTTTCTCCTCCTCCTCCTCCTGCCCCGCGTATAAACTCTACTCGATTAGTGCGAGTCCGTGGACTAAGCCAATTTTCCTGGCTCGCGCAGCGCGGGTCAAGGGTCTCGGGCTGCCCCTCCTCCCCGTTGCCGCGCGTCCGCCAGTTCTCTCTCTTCGGGATTTTTCCCTTTCTAATCCCGAGCCGCGCGTCGGGCCGGGGGTAAACAAAATTACCGGGGAACGAGGTGGAAATTTATATCGTTGGATTATCCGCGGCTGCGGCAGCGGCTGGAGTCCAAATTGAATTGTCGCGCCACGCGGCGACAGATTCGCGCGCTTATATAGGTTTGCAGCGACGAGCTCGGGCAAAAAGAGAGTATAGAAAGAGAGATTTAGATTTAGATTTAGATTTGTTTATTTTCCTGTACATTATGTTGTACAATTTTCTAATAGTAATAATTAATGGTAACATAGTAGTAGTTTAATAGTAATAGTAAAAATAGTAAAAAAAAATAAGTAAAAATAAGTATTATTAATGTGTGAATAACATGCGCGTTGCATAAGTACTAGAGACGTTAAGAGCAGTGCTAGCTCTCCCCACGGTCGCAAGCAAGGAGATGTATGAAAAGGAGCTTTTTAAAAACGGTAATTGAGGAGGCATTTGTGATAATATAGGGAAGGGAGTTCCAGAGATACGATGCACTGACATGAAACGACTTAAGGAGGAAATCTTTACGGCAAAACGGGACAACCAGCTGCGGGCGATAACCCCCCCTGCAGGGGCGAGTGCTAGTGTTAATAAGAAAATACTCAGCGAGATACTCAGGGCAGCCGTATCTAAGTATTTTAAACACTAAGCAGGCCCTGAAGTAGTCACGCCGAGTAGCTGTCCTCAGCCAGCCAAGCTCCCTCCTGTAGGGGGAGATATGCTCACTCCTTCTAACACCATAGACGTATCTTATCCCAGTGTTGATAAGTCGCTCGAGGACTAGGTTGCGTTCCTCAGACAGGTCGCAGTATACGACCGAGCAGTAGTCGACGATGGGGAAAAGGAGTGATTTAATGAGATGAGTTCTGAGCTGTTGATTAGTACTCCTCCGGAATTTGTGCAGGCGGTACATAAGAGAGTGTGCTCTGCCGCAGATTGAAGCAATATGCTCCTTCCACGAGAAAGTGGAGTCGAGAATCACTCCCAAGCTCTTCACCGAGGACTCAAGTGGTATTGTGGAACCATCAATTACCAGACAGCGAGACGCCTCGGTAGGAATGCGAGCAACGAAGGGCTCACTACCAAAGACAATTGCCTTGGTTTTAGAGCTATTGAGAAGGAGCTTGTTACTCCTCGCCCAGTGAGCAATTCTGGCAGCAGTCTCATTTAGCAGATGTAGGGCACGTATTAGGTCGTCTATGTAACAGTGTATGTAGATCTGTAGGTCGTCTGCGTACAGTATGTGATGCACATCGGGCCCAAAGCATTGAGAAACGTCACTAATATAGAGGGCAAACAGGAGAGGGCCCAAGACAGAGCCCTGGGGGACTCCCCTATTAAGGCCGCAAAAACCAGTGAACGTTCCGTCTTCACGTTTAACACACTGCTCTCTCCCCGTCAGATATGAAGCAATCCACTGTAGTGTGGGCAGCGAGAAGCCAAGTTTAGCAAGCTTGCGAAGCAGTGTGGCGTGGCAGACCGTGTCAAATGCCTTGCTAAAGTCAAACAGGAGAAGAGCAGTGAGCCTTTGCGCCTCTTTCGCCCGACGTACATCGTCAGTGAGTCTGAGTAGGGCAGTCTGAGTGCTGTGTCCCTTTCTGAAGCCCGTCTGACGCCCATCCATTAAGCCCTTGGCATCAACATAAGCAATAATCTGATTGAAGACGAGCCTCTCAAGGACTTTTGAGAGGAAATTAAGCAAGGAGATAGGGCGAAAATCACCCAGAGACCTCGGAGAGGGAATTTTGTTAAGGGCAAGGACTACAGCCTTTTTCCAGGATGAGGGAAAACAGGACTGTCGGAGGGAGTTATTGAAGATATCTACAAGGACAGGGGTGAGGACAGGAAGTGCCTTGGTAATAAAGCTCTGAGAGAGAGAGAGAAAGAGCGAGCATCCCCCGGTCGAGCCCCGGGAGAGGTGTTCAACAAGATCGCCCCGCTCGGGTATATATACGCGCGCGCGAGCGGGTATACCGACCTCTAAAATATTGGCCAAGTTTCGAAAGCCGGGGGGCCGGGGCAGGAAAGGAAACTCTGCGCCTCCCCCCGGAAAGCATTGTTCGTCGAAGGCTCGAGCGGGGCAACTTTCGCGGAATCGCCACATACATTACGCTACCGAGTGGCGAAGGGGGACAGGCCCGGTTATCCTTAACTTTGTGTGCCTTCTTCCTCTCCCCCGCTGTACGGGCTAGCCCATTTTTCAGATTCCCCGCCCGCGCGAGCCCTTATCCTCTTCGTTTCTCGACTTTTTTTTCCTTTTTTTTGTTCATTCAAAAACCCAAACTTTATTCAAATGAATCACCCACTGTCCCGGCTAGCCTTTTGACAAAGGATACCCCCTTCACCTTTCCAAAAGTGAATTTAAACTGCCGACTCCTGCGGCGCCGAGATTTTTCTCTCAAAAACTATGTATAAGCGAGTCACGACGTATATCCTAGCGCGCGACAACTCGGCGCTTGGTATTATTCCGTCGCCGACTGTTTTCGCAGCCCCGCTTTCCATTGCGGCAGATATCGCGTATCTGTGTTATTGGATGGTCTACGAGTGTTACATACATATACAGCACGATGAGTAGTCTGTTCCTCAGCAGACGTCCTTGCCTTATTGCCAGCCTTTGATGTACACTCCATCGGCTCGATTGAACTGCTTGGTATTGCAAACCGAATCGGCTTTATGCAAATTAATCTTCCGATACACTAGAAATTCAAGTCTGCGTAATGCCCCCGTGTGCTTATAGACATGTCAATTTCAGAGAATAATATTCCGAACAGAATTCGGATTATTATTCTCGGATTCCGTTCAGCCGCGCGATTTTGTCTTCGCGCATCGTTGTTCCGTATGAGTATCTTTGCCGGGGCAATTTGAGATGTCAGTCAAGTATACGCTCTGGTTATTTACATTTGTCGATAAATTAATCCGCGCGCCTGGACGTTCCGTTTCGATAGCACTCGAGATTCGTCAACATTGCCGGTCCCTCGAATCCCGCACCTCCCGTCCAAACGGTGAATTCATAAATTTCCTGCGCCAATTAAACTTGTCCGTGAAGTCAGCGCCGCCGCCATCGCCTCCCTTCCCCGGGGTGTAATTCAAAATTGGTTCAGCGTGGCCTCGGTTTAACTGCACTCGGCCTTGCGCCACAGTTGCACTTTGGAGCGGTGGTTTGATAGTTTGCTCACGCACACACATACACACAGTTCCACGGCGGAATCCGACCCTCACCGCGGTTATAAAACACGGCGAAGAACAAAAGTTTGAGATTCCGGGTGCGATGATTGCCGGGGGGGGCGCCGGGCTTTGAATTTGATTTCAAAGGGGCACATTTCCCTCACTGGCCAGATGAAGCGCGCGCGCGCTTGCGAACATCAAAATTAACGCGTGGAGTTTCGGGGGGTGTGGGGGTGGGGGCCGTTCAGACAATGACGAGGGGTGGGCTTGACATCGCTCAAGCGCTCGGTCAGTGTTTCGGCGACCGCGTGCAGCCAAGTTCATGCAAACGTGATTTTACGGCACAACAAACTGGCGCGTTTAGAGGCGTGAAACGATAATGCCTTCCGCTCGTATAACCAGCCGCACTCGGGGCTGTACATAACTCATGCCCGGTGCCGCCGCCGCCGCCGCCGCCGCCGACAGCTCGCGACGAGTCTTAGTCGACTGGCTCAGACCGATGAATAATACCAGCAGTGCACCGTGTCGAGTGTGCGGCCTAACCCTCCCTGATTCTTCGGCATTACATTGGAAAGCTATTATGGTCGGTGTATCTGATGGCAATCCGACCCGTCGTCTGCTTCCAGTCACAAAAGTCGACCTTGGTTCAAGAGGGAGAATCACTTCGAAGCGATCTATAGGACCGCTAAGAAAATTGTCTATCAACAGCGTCAAGCTGATTTTTCTTCTTTAACCAAGATTCGCTTTTCGAAAGTGTCCCTGCCCACGCGGAAAAGTCACAATGAATGATCAGGTAGATTTGTGGATCCAAAGTAGTGGGGGGACCTGCCTTACAGCAAGTTGCGTATCGGTAATTTTCGCAAAATTATTAGTCGCTATGGAACGCTTTGTGAATAATCGTTCTTGTGATTTGTTTCAGCATGATGAACAATAACAGTGTGGAAAAGCCGGACCCAGACAATATCAAAATGTTCGTAGGGCAGGTACCGAAGGACTTGGACGAGAACGACCTCCGGACGATCTTCGAGGAGTTTGGACGAGTCCATCAAATCAACGTTCTCCGAGACAAATACACCGGCAGCAGTAAAGGTAATTTCGCTTGACCTCGTTCGATTTTTCCCGTGGACACTTCGATGCCCGAATGACACGTACCCCTCCAGAGGAGCGTGGAAACCCGCGCGTGATTCGCCGATGCATTCAATTCGAATCACGCGGTAAGCCGATTGACGAGCGATTACCCTCTCGCTCGCTTAAAACGCGCCAAGTTTTCGCTGGCGCGCGCGCGTGTGGCCGGCCCAACAACCCCTTGACTCGCTTCCCGAATCGTTAACATGGGGATGCCTGTTGTTTCACGGCTCGCGTCCGACCCCCGACAGGCTTAATCCCCCCCTCGGCGTAAAAGTTCCGTCTGCTATAAATTCGACGGGGACCGATAATTCGCAAACCGGATGTCCACTCGATAATATACTGCCCTCGTGCGCTCGCGAGCGGGTTGTAGGGAAAAAAAATGTTGGACAATGAAAATTGCGCGGAAGCTTTCCATAACATGCGGATTTTATGGATGGGAAAGCCGTCCGAATGTCAATGAAAACCACGCTCGAGTCGTTTATTATTTTTGCGTTTTTTTCCAGTCGAGTTACTTGTAATAGTTCATCGTCTGAGAGGTATAGGCTATACCTCGTTGGCTGGCAGAATTTTCGAATGCCGTTGAGGCTCGCGATATTGTACCCCCTTTCAGACACACGCATCGACTGAAGCGCATGGTGGATTCGAGAGTCGGCTGGCCGCGGCATTTGCGCGCCAGCTGCTGCTGAATAAGAAATCGAGTACTGGCGGCGTAATGAAACTTTGGATAATCGTTGCAATATTTGACGGGACCCCGCTAATCTCGTGGCCCGTCTCATTTTAATATTTCCCCATTTGACTTGCTAAAGCAAACGTGCGCGAATCAGCCGCCTAGTAGAAAGTTGCCAGCGCTTCCCCCTGTATACACAACCGTCCCCGAGCGTTTCGGTCTCGGTAAATAACGACCAATTATACTCGACTCCGTTGTTCGCGAAGGTGAATGATGCTGGGGGGATGAGGCAAGCAACAGAGCTTCTTCATCGAGTTCACCCGAAGCGAGCATCAAACCACTTGGCGAATGAAAAAAAATCTCGCCAGCCGAGGCAAACCGGGCTGCGGAGGTTGCATCGCGGAGAGAAGCGAAAGACGAGTATTACGAAGTTGGCAAAGGGAGAGAAAGTAAGAGTGGAGCACACGGCAAAGCGGCGGAGCAAGGAACGGAAAATCGATGGTCAGGCCGGGTCTGCATTGGCTTCGTACGCATATACGTAGGGGTCTGGTGTTTGGCCTACATCGACCCGGTCGCAGCGGGGACATGACGCTACAAGACGCACTGGCTCTTTATCCCCGCGTCCCACGGCTAAGTGCGCGCACTTGCAGCAGCAGCAGCAGCAGCAGCAGCAGACGTCAGGCGCACTCGCGTAATTGGCACACGCTGCCACCGGCGCTTCGCAATTATGCCAGCTTCAGCCTGCCGCTCCTTAGCCCAACGTCGATTCCCGCGCTCCGCCAGAATTACGCCTTGGCTTTCAGCTGCCGCCTCCAAGTATTAGCCGCTCGTTGCCAGCTGGGCGAGATACACTTGCCGCGCGCGTTCCATCAGATCCTCGCAATTTCGCGTCTGTATATACGTATACACGACGAGGAGATATTTGCCAGCGCGCGCGCGCGACACCGTATCCGCTGGCTTATCTCTCGCGGACGAAGAGTCGAGCGAATCGAGCCTCGCAGCTGAAAGAAATCTCCTCAGGATGTCTGCAGGGCCGATCGCTCAACTCAAATCCGTTTTAATCCGATTGGCCGCGCGCGGATATTCTTTGCCGAGAGCTAACGTCTGCGCCGGCTAATCCCATCAGTATTGGCGCGATAAAATCTTTTTGCCGCCTTCGGAATCATAAATTTAAAAACTTGATAAAGTTCCATGGAAATTTATACTCTCCCGGTTATTAAATCTCGCGAGCAGTCAACGATTATCCGCTGAGGAATCTCGCCGATCAACCTCGGCCTAATACAATTTCACATTATCAAAGTTGGTTTTTCGCGAAACCCAATTCGGATTCGATAGCCAACTCGCGCGCAATAAGCACAATAGTTCTCCCCTCTCTCCGTGGATCTATTGCCGCTGTCCTTTCAAAGGACGAATCAATTTATTCGATCTGCGATGATTCGATCGTGAGGATTATCCTCGATAAGTTTCGAGTTGCTATTGGGCACGGCTACTTGCGCCGTCTGACCACATCGCGTCGTTTCTACTCAATACAAAGATCCTCCCGTTTGGATCGTCCTTTCGATTTCACGGCTGTATAGAATACGAATGCTTCGGCACCAGGGTGTCACGCATTTATGGCGGAGTACAATAAGAGCGTAGACAATTTTTCGAAATGGTTGCTTCTGAATTTGTTGATGAACGACGAATTCAGCCCTGGTAGCAGTGGTGGTTCCGTGGTTCTCAGGGTCGTATTTTCACCGTCTACGTAATATCTGTGCCACGCGTGAGAAACCCAAATCAACAATACATAATTTCCTTCAATCCAATCAGTTTGCAAAAATTCGTTGGTCATCAACGACGCGAGCTTTGGACACGTCCGATCCGCCGGCTCCACGACGCGGCATAATCGATACGCCGTGTCGGCGGTATGGCAATGGGGGAAGCGCAATTGATTAGAAATTGCAAGCTCGGCGCGGGGCGTCACGGGCCGGATGGCACAGCAGCAGCAGCCCTGGCAATCGAGTAATCCCCGAAAGAATACACGAAGCGTGATGGTACACGTGGCGTATCCTGTACGTGCGGGGCGTCGGGGGGGCTATAAACAGCGCATCCGGCTTCGGTGGCCAACGGAGCTTAGCTCCTACGCGCCGATAACAAGGAAGCAGCGGAAGCGGCGGCGGCGCCGCGCTCATACCGTTAGTCCGCGTAATCGCGCCGCTCTGGGGATTGTGTCCCCGCGATCAGGCTCCGCCGGCCATTATCCGGCCGATTCGGCCCTACGAAATTACCCCGTTGGCCAGACGCGGCCGATCGATCCCTTCCTCTTTCCGCCCGTGCTCCCCACACCCAACGAGGCGCTGGCCCGCGAAGCGCACGCAAATATTGGCTCCGGCCAAACGTCCGACACGTCTTCGCGAAATCCACGAGGTAGAGAGAAGCCGCTGCATCGACGAGCAACAGCTGCCCATCCCCCCGTTCCCGTGCCGCCTTCTGCCTTCGCTCGGGCCAGTAACTTGTTCCGAGTGAGCTCCTGCAGCACAGCGACGCTGTCAGTATTCGCACGAGGAACTCGGCTGGAGGCCAGACCCCATTACTCGTTGCCACCAGTTCGAACCGTCGATCGTTAAAAATGCCATCGAACGCGACCTCGTTCGATGACATTTTTCGGATCTGCCGCTCTATACGCACGTTTGTGAAAAAACGCCGAGGGGTACAGGTCGATCCGGAGCCGTCGCAAGGGATGCATATAACCGAGCCCGGGGAGTATTTGGTTGGGTCGTTTGGGCTCTCGATGTGCCGCCCTATCCCCATGAAGTTGCTCTCGTTTCTCGCAGTAATCCCGCGCGACGCGATCGAATCGACAAATATAGAGAGCGCGGGGCGCGCGTACCGCTGCGAAGCAAGTGAAGGACTTAATGGACTGTCCGGCAGACGGTCCACTCGGATCGCCGCGGCTGCCCGGCCAACTCGAGCGTGGAGGAGCTACTGGAGGCTCCGCCGCCGCCTTCCACGGGAATCGGCAGTTCTCAATTAAACCGAGTGCTAAATCGTGTTCGCCTTGAGTATGGAGCAGCCGCTTTCCAATGCCAAAAGCCACTAATTGCCTCGCTCTCTGGGGCGCGCCTAACCCTCCGACCGCCGCCGCCCTCTCTCCCTTTCCCTCATATGCGCTCACACTCCACATCAGCTTTTCAGCGGTCTTCTGCATCTCATTGTCAACTCTCTGTACGGCTGTTCCGCGTCGTACGGAGCCGTCGATTCGTGCAGGATTAAAGCTGTTCCATGGCAACCAGAGTGTGTTTGTATCAATTTTTGATGATGCTGTCGAGTTGGCTCGAGCGGCTCCGATGGATTCTATTCTTTTTTTTCTCCGTAAATCCTCCAATTTTTCCCCTCTATTTGCATCGATTATTGACACGTCCGACTTTAGACCTGACTTTGTCGTCGAGTACGGCCAAGTGAATTCAGGCCAAAACATTCTCGTGTTTAAACGTGTGTTCTCTATAACGTGCTCTCTCAAAATTTCTTACTGTAAAAAATCACTGTATAAAAGTAAAGGGCTTGATACAGTGACATTTTCATTGAAATTCAGTGAATCAGTCTTCCACTTTCGTACAGTGATTTTTCACTGTAAACAAATTAGAGACTATTAGAAAGTCATTGATTGGATTTTTAACCAAGGCAAAAGAGTGACTGCGGAATCGTGATATTTTGTATAATATTACAGTAATGCAAAACAAAAAATAGTATCAAAGGAGAATCGAATTTTCGAAACTAGGGAAACTTCAGGTTGCGTTGTCCTCGATTTTTCAACGGTGAATTTACTCCGAGCTTGTCGAGTCAACTCGTACGAAAGATCCAGTTACAAGCCGACTCGACTGGCGTTTCGCGCGCGCGACACACATCCAAGTCGGGAAGCTGCCAAAGGGGAAGAATTACGCGGGAGAGTTGAAAATCGAGAGCCCGGTGGGGATAGCAATGAAGGTGTGTCCACGAGCGGTGAAACGAAGTGGGCACGAGTGCCACAGCGACACCCGGCCGGGCTCTCGCTCGTGTCCAAAAACGCCCGGCTCACGGTCACGTTCCTTGTAGCGCCAGCAAAGTTTTATTGGCTGCCGGTAAGCGCGCCCCGGGGAGGAGCAGCAGCGGCAGCAGCACTGCTCCGACGACTACGGTCCCTGAATAAGCGATGCGCCACTCTCGCCCCCCCAACCCCCCCCCCACTACCCCAGCCCCGTTTCTCTTTGCATATTTGATCCGATATTTGATCAACGCGCCGAGAAATTGCACGATTAATGCGCGCCCCCACCCCGCCGATAAATCTCGGCCGAGAGATGAGAGGAACGTTTTGATTACGGGGGCGAAAGCAATCGCGGCCGGAATGAATATTGCCGCGCGAGTCCGAGGCCGCTTGCGTGCGTTCGTATATATATGCGAGCGCGCGCAACTGCGGAATTATCAAAATCGCTCTCGGGACGGATTTATCCGCGTCGCGCGCGCATCTCCGCCCCGCGAGCTCCCGCGGCTTATCGAGTTTTCCAAATTAAATCCATTCAGACGTATATGCCGAGGCGGTCGCGTCATTTCGAAGACAGTTTCAACCGGCGAAATTGCTTTTCCATGCAGTGCCGAGGGAGAGACACTCACGGTGTGTTCCCGCAGTGTGTGTGTGCTGGGAGCTCGCGAACGTCCGGTATATATCCGAGGCCGGATTAATGCCCGGCCACTGTTTTTCCATACCTCGTGCGAAATTACGTAATTGCGACTCGTCCAGGGGGGCGGTACACGCGTGGATGTGTCGCATTAAAATCAATATCACCCGTCGAAACTGCTCGTTCCGACAGATTTATAACCGGCGCGCGGGTAACGAGTCCGGGGTGCCACGCTCGCGGGAACGGCTGTGCCGCGTATCTATTTTAAGGCCGGGCCGCCGTAACGCCGCTCGCGCATATAATCGATTTCATTAGCTCGTAAATTTCGCATTCCCGCGGACCGCAAAATCCGCGTGTATATAGTCGCCGCGGCTTGTGCCCTCTCAGCGGGGCGCGCGTGCAATGGGAAACGCAGTCGGAAAACCCGGGCAGATGGAAAAACGAACGAGCGTATGTCGAGCAGTGCTGTTTCCTCCCAGCCCCGGGTTCTCGCTCTACCCCACTCGTAATGCAAATTTTTCGAATCTCTCTTTCACCCCGGTGATTACCGGGAAAAATTACCCGCTCGATTCGCATCCACGTCGTTGTTGTCCCTGGTGAATCGGCGTGGAGCATATTACCTGATGTTTGCCGTGCGTGTAAAATTGATCCATGTTTTCATCCACTTCTTTGATGTGCTTTCACACTTGTGGAATATGACAGACGGCTCCGATCCCATTACGATAAAAATATCCTCGATTCGTCCGCATTCCAACCAATTGAGTATTTTATCTCTCCGTCTAAACATAGAAAATTGCTAAATAATCGTAACTCAATCGATACGGTAGGATCCTTTTTGTTGTCGCCCCCAGTTCTTTTATATGCATTACACGGAATGTATAGGAAAACAATTGGATCTGTTCTTTTGTTTGGTTGCCAACTTACAAACACGACCTAATTATTTCTGCATGTACAATTGACTTTTTTCTTAGATAACAAAATTTACGTATTTTTTCCCACTGCACACTTGTTGATCCGATGTCGCAGCGAGATATTTACCCAAGACAAATATATTACACACTTATCTCGGTGTATTGGCTCTTCGACGTGTCGATAATTCCATTGTAAAAGAAAAAGAAAAACTTGAGCCTGGAGAACCGAGGCGGAAACGTCAGTTGGAAATGGATCTAAGCCGATCCGGTGGGAAAATGCTCGGGGAGGGGGAGAAATTCGCGGGAGCAGAGATTCGGCCGTGCAGAGACAGCAGTCTCGGGCGATGAAATTAGTTGTAAATTATATAGGAGCGAGGAGGAAAGGAGAGGAGAGGAAAGGAGAAACGTGCCGGGCGAAATCTCGCTCGGGTTGCGCTCTCCGGTATATAATCGCGGTGCACGCGCGAGGCATGGCAAAACGCGCGAGGGGCAGCTTGCGAACGCGCGAGGATAAGCATTTTTCATCGGTTGCTGCGGAGAAAAAGGAAGAGAAAGAGAGAGAGAGACGGAGGTGGGGGTGGTGGTGGTAGCGCGCGGACGCACAATGAGCCAGCAGCCTCCCCCACTTTTCCCCCACGAGAGAGAGATGCCCGCGGCCGGGAATGCTAAGTGGCAAAGTACCGCTCGTTCGCAATGAGCCGAGCCAACTGCTTTAATTTAAACTTGCTTGCGGAATTCCCACTCGCTATCTCTCTCCCTCTCGTCTTTTTCTACTTTCGCTTTTCAATGCCGGGGCGCGTTGGGAAGATTCGCACGCGCAAGATTCTCCCCCCACCGTTTCCCCCCGGCGCCGCGCGATTAATTGAATGCAATATATTCTTTCAAACGGGCGCGACTGCACCGAATGCCGGGCGTGCGAGCAAACGGCTTGATAATTAGAATTTTTGCCGTTGTTCCGTTGCGGGAATTCGGGCTCGTCGGCTTCGACGGACGCGCCCGCTCTAATTGGCCGTGGAATCTTATGACGGAGCTGCTCGTAATTAGTTCTTGCCTTCGAATACTTGGCCCGAGAAATTATTGCCGGGCCCTGTGATAAATTGGAATGTCTTTGCTTCGGCGCTATATCGCCCCTGCCGAGACGAGACCTCGACCAGTTTAAATTGAACATTTCGAAAAGTTATGGAAGCGCGATCGAATTTGAATTCATCCCCTCGATCGGGCATAAATTTCCGCGAAAATTTCCAATTCGCTTTCGCAGCTGTCCGCGCCGTACAGATACAGATCCTCGCGTCAGCGTCATTCCACCTTGCCCTAGAATGTCGTATGACGCGTGGCGCATCATCGTCGGAAGAGAGCGAGACGTATCAGATCTAGCCATTGACGAGAGGCCGTAGAGGCAAACAGAGGGCGATAGCATGGCTCTCAGTCGAATCGCGCCGAGGTGGTAAATCATGGAGTGGATGATTTGGTCGGACAGCGCGGCTGGCCCTTCTCGCGCTCTCCGCTTAGGGCAGCGGCTTTTTGCAATCAAAGCCAACTGGAGAGAGCGAGGGAGACAGAGAGGAGTTCTGGCTTCCAGCCAGGATTATAAGAGCCGCTCCAAAGTTTAATTTCCCAAATCCTTGCAGTTAGCGGGGCTCGCGCGTGGCTCGTCGCTCCTGCAGCTGGTTGTCGTGCCGGCGTTAGACCCCCCCCCCCCCGGGGGACTTCTTTCCCGCGGATGTCTCGCGTTTTGCTCATCCGCCAGTCTTATATCCCGCTCGCGCACCAGCTTCTTATCCGGCTCTTCCCCGCCTCTCTCTGGTATATCTCGGGGCCTTGGCGCGGAATTTTCCCCCCGACGTCGTAGGCAGCTCACCTCAATTGTATCCGCCGGTCGGCCGGCGGATTACGGGCGAGCAAATATTTGAGCCGGCCCGCGAATCCCCATCGATCGGCGCCCTCTCGTCCCCCCGGAGCGACGCTCCCAAAGCGAACGATACAGAAAGAGAATCGAACAATTATTAAGTACGCCCGCCGCCACCGCCACTCCCCCGACTTATCCTCCTCCCTATATATCCACCCCCGCCCCGAGATCGAGCTCGAGAGTAAACATATTTGTTCGCTCTGCATTGCTGACTGCTTCACTTTCAGCGAGGAATGTGGAACGAATCGATCCGCCGTCCGGGCTTTTACCGTCCGTCAGCAGCGAGACTCGTTTAATCTTTTCTCCCCAACTAAGCTTCATTCGATTCCTCGCGTATTACGCGTCTCGACCTATACTTCGCGCGCTCTTTCTCGAATCATCCCGTTGAAGGCTGCGCGCACGTCTCTCGAATTGCTGCTGCTCTAACCCGTTTATACCGATCTACCCGGGGGAACAAGCTTTTCTCCCCGGATCGTTCGATACCCAAATGCGGTTTTCTATAGTCGTCGTTTGGATATTTTTACCGGTAAATTTTTTGGTTCAGATAAAATCGTCACAAGAGAAATCGCTACCAATATGTATCACGATCGGCGAAACTCGCGAGGACAGAGAAAATCCCAAGCAAGTTCACTAGCCGAGCTAATTGAGAGCCAAAAATCCTCTCGACTACTGCTGGCTGTTTTCTCTCGTTTCTTCTTTTTTTCTCTCCCTCCGTATTCAGAATCGTAAATCCGCCCGGGCTGGGGGGAGAGGGTAGGGAGAGAGAGAAAAAGAGAGAGAGAGAGCTGGCTCGCGCGCGCGCACGACAAAACCTCAATCCCTTTAATGGAGACAAATCCCTGTCGCGCGCCAGAGCGGATACGAGCCTCCCCGCGACGACGACCAAGTCGGTGGCACTCCGAAGCGACGAACAATTTGTAAGAGTATATCGCGTCTGCCCCCTGCTCCCTCTCCGTCCAACATTAACGCCTCGGACTCGTAAGCCGCGGCGAGCTGCAGCCCAATCAACTGGCCTTCTCTCCCCTTTTCTATATATTCCCGAAACACAGAGTATAGTTTACTCGCTCGTCCGTACACGACTCGTGAACCGAGCCACATCAGGCATCCTCGACTAGAGTGTGCTTAATATAATCTATATTGGCTATGGAGCACAGCCACTCCCGTCAATTTTCCGTGCGGTAGAGGGTTGCCCGAGACGCGAGGTGTGAAGCACAGTCAAAATTAAAAAATCAACGGGTCCATGCACGGTATAGCATCAGAGAGCGAGAGCTCACTCGAGCTGACTCGGTGGAAGACGAGGTCTGTTTTTTTCCCTCTCCTCGTCGCCCGTCTCCTAGTCGCTTTCTGCCCCTCCGACCCGGGTCTTTTATCTTGCTTAGGCCGGTGCGCGCGAGAGTCGACTGTTTTGTATGCCGCGACAAGAGGAGGCGGCGGTGGCGGTGGCGGTGGGGGAGGCTCTCCTCTCGCGCTTCCCGCCCAACGTGTAAATGCTCCTCGTAGATCATTTTCACGGTTTGCTCGCGGCGGGAGATAACTCAATTTGCTTAAGGTCAGAGAGTCGCGCAACGAGTCGGCCGGCGCGCGCGGGCACTAAGCTAAAGTGCATGCCGGCTGAATAAAGATGCAGCGCTCGCGCGCGTCCCAAAGGCAAAGTTTAAATTTCGCCGCGGAGGCGCATTAACATTTACCGGGCTTTATTACAATTTACTGGCGGCCGTGTGGGATTGCGCGCGCGTTCGTCCCGCGACTCGAGACGCTCCCCGATGAGATTAAACCGAGACGACGGCGATATCACACACACACACAGCAATGGTCGCGCATCGCTGCAAGGATTGCATTTTATGCGAGTCGTAAATGCCGGGGCTGTGTGCCGGCCGACGAGTCTCTCGATATGCGATACACATGCCAGCCGAGGAGCGGAGAGGGCCTTGCACCCCTCACCCACCCCCGGAAAACAAACCCGGGGAAATTCTCGGCTGTGCACGTATATCGACTGCGACTCGAGCCGGAGAGCAAAACATCCGAGGAGCGGACGCGCGCGCAAATCGAACCAGACCCGCAGCGACTCTCGTGTATGTATGCAAAATCAAAATACATCCGCGATCGAGCAAACAGATTTCGCCCCCCACCATCCGAGCACGATACATCCTCGAGCTGCTCGCAATCCTCTTACCCCACCCGTGTACGTATCGAAGGGCCGCCGATAAAAACATCCAAGATTCGTCGACTCGTCCATTCTCGAGGCATGTCGAACGAGTCTAACGATCTTCGACGTGACAAGTCATATTTAGAAATTCAAGGGAGAAACAAAAAGACGGGGGAAGAATCATTGACCCTCCCTCCCCCGAATACCGTAGGCGAAGTTGTTGGCATCGTGGACACAACGGGGACCACGGGATCGCGCCGGCAAGTTGCGAGACTACAGATTAATTTCATCCGCGACGAGGGAAGTTTCGAGGATTTGCGACTTTCACCCGAGTTATAAGTTGTACTTACATTTAATTTGCTCATTGGCCCAGTCGAATCGCGACGCTCAAACTCGCGAACTTTGATAGAAATAAGGAGGAGCAATTATATACACGAGAATATATACTTCCGTCTCTTTTTCTTCATTTTAATAGTCCACCCGGCCGCCTTGTTGCTATCTCACGTATATATATACATATATCCGCGGCAACGAAGGACATAAAACTTTCTTCCAAGAGTCGCATACTTTGCGGCGAGTTCGCTTCATTCCCTCGTTTGTTAATTTTTTACAAGTGCCTCCTACTACAGCGAAGATCGCAATCGAGCGGGGCGCGCGTATATAAAGTCGAGCTTTTTCTTCCAGCCCGGCACTGAGTAGAGCCAACGATCAGCCGAGCCGGCTTCGCACATGTTCCACGAGCCGTAAAATTGTGTGTGTGTGTGTCGGGCGATCGGCTCGTCGCGCGTCCCCGAAGGGCTGCTCCATCGAGCCGCATGTGGTTGAAAACGCGGCGCGCGCGTTCCGCTCGGCGTCCTCCGATCGCTTAACTAAGAATCTACGTTACGAGACAACGCAACATCTGGCTCTCGCACGATCCCACTTTCTTTTTTCCCTCTTTTCTTTTTTCTCTCCTTTCCCTACTCGTTACGCTCGAGCCACGTGGAAATTTCAATGCATAACTTACACATCCCTGAAAAATCGGCTCCCGATCGAGCTGTTGCCTCTCCCCCGTGGGCGCTGCGACAGAATACAAAATCCGAGACGGCGGCGTGACATCTTATATTGCCGTACGGCACCTCGCGGTAGACAAACCGAGTAACAATATTGCAAGCCTCGACGGTGACGCATCCGTCATGAAATAAATCCGGGGGTAGGAATGCCGTTGCATCGCGTCGGCTCGATAACGGCGCGCCACTGCTCGGGATTCCGTGTGCTCGGGGCAGTAATTGCACGTGTGTAGCTATTTATCGGCGGCGGACGAACTGCAACCCTGGCGTTTCCGGCGATGTTTCTGCTTTGCCGATCTCTCCCTCTCTCGCGTGCAGCCTCGCGTCAGCTATGCCACGGCCTGTCCACTCTGCAAATGAGCTGCGTTTCCCCTTTGGCCCGCAACGCCGGTGCATGCGCCCGGTGCATATATGTAGCTTTGCGCGCCCTTTGCCATCCGGACCACGCGGCCCCGCACAGTCGAGCCGCACGACTCGGGAGCTTTTGATTCCCTCGGAGGGGATTCGAAGGATCGATCCTTCCCCCCGACCCGCCCCCCGCAAGCCAGGGACTTTTTGGAGCGCGCGAAGCAGATATATCCTCGCAGTTCCTCACTCGGCGGTGCGTCCGCGCGATGCTCTCGTGTTATTGGAAAGATTCGGTCATTTTTCCGAATTTCACAACGGTAGCAAGAGAAAGAGCCAATGAGCCTTCGAGGCTATTCTTCTTTGGCAACGTTGGAAACCGACTGTTGCTGTATTCGCGAGAGGCAGTCGCGAACAAAGCTTCCGCGGGGAGAACGTGATATAAAAATCAAGCTACGGTATATTTTGTCCTGGGAGCGGCGTGACAAAATACGCGTAGTAGCGAGTGTGCGAGACAAATCGTACCAGGTCTGCATTGTAAAGAGTCTCGCAAGCTCCCCGCGTCCTATAAGCACGAGTAAATCCCGGGGATTGGCGGAATAATATACTTTATCGGAGAGAAATTGATCTGGTTGTAACGATACACGTGGCCATCTTCTTCTCATCCTCGGCCAACTTTCCAAGCGTTATATTTCAAGTGTATATAAGTTTCGTCTCCGGCCACGGCCATATCTTATGTGCCGCGCGTACACGAGCTTGGAGAGCCACGACTGTCGGGGGGAGGAAGGAGCGAGTAATGAAACGGGTCAGAAGGTCGACGATGCCAAAATAAAACGACACCGAGCCCCGGCAGTTTTGCGCGGCATTCTTCTCCTTATTCTCCGGCTCTAGCTCGTTCGGCTACGCCGAGGGAAATTTATAACGATCTCTCTCGCTCTCTCTCTCCTCCTTCTGCAAGGGAAACACGTGAGCTCGGTCTGTGCGCAAAGATCGATTTTTCAATCTATCCGGGCTCCCTTTCCTCCTCCCGTCTATGCACATCGGTTTCTTCATTGTCTATCATCGGCAAAAAACATCCTGTCTGGCTTCATTTTTCTTCGTTCTTCCAGTATGTGGACACACAGCCGCAGCTTTTCGACTACTCCACGGGATACCCGTGCGTGTAACAAACGTTAAATTTCGAATTTCAATGGAGAAACCGAACGAGAACGAACGCGCGCCACGTCTCGTTTCAAAATTTCCCGATAATCAAATCTGAGAAATTTACATGGGGAATTGGGGATTGATTCATTATCAACGCGCCGTCACGCGCGCGCGCGAATTGTATCAGCACTGATTATCCTTCGCTGATCAACGATGCAAATCGACCTGACGCTCGTTGCCCGCGCGAAATCCAATCTCGACCGAGGGGCAAAAAAGCTACTTTGTACTCGGGCGCGTCCGTTCAACACCTGAGTTTGAGATTAAATGAAGCTATAATGAAGCGTGGCAGCTCGGCGCGCGGATGTCGAGTAATTTCGAGATTATCCACCGTCGACGTACCCAACGAAAAATCCAACGTATCGATTCGCCTCTCGCGCTTTTTTGTTCGAAAGCTCGCACTTGGTCGGGTCACGCCCGCTGTTGGGTCTCGAGTCTCGTTCTATAGCTCGTTAATGTTTTTCCTCGCCGCGGTCGTATCGTAATTGCGCAAGTTGGATCGCCACCCAAGACGAGCTCGCAGTTATTCACACACAAACGTACACTGGCGTTACAGCCTACTTAGCAAAGTAAAACGAGCTCGTTGCCGCCGACCCAATTGGTTACGCGTCCAAACTCGAGCGAACGAGTGTATACATACATTATGTCTTTTTGCGCCGCCGGGGGCTGGGGGGTGGGTCGAGCAAGGAGCAAACCGAGTTGGCGCGGCGATGATTATTTACAGTCGCGGTGTGTCGGTGGCAGTGCGCGCGACAACGAGCAGCAGCTCTCCTCCGTATCGGGGCCGGCAATTAGGGCCGCGGCTGCTCTGCACTGGCCCCCTGCTGCTGCGCTTGCAAAGCCCCCACACGCGTGTACACGTACACACACACTAACACACGTTCAGTGTCGCCGCTGGCCGTTAGCGGCGTAGCTGTGTACGCGAGCGAGCTGCAAAATCCTGCCAAATTACCCCCGGCCTCGGCTCTATGGCCGCTGCAGCCTGCCCCACACATGCACCAGTTAGCCCCGGCTGTATATATTCTTTTACGAACTTTCAAATGTCCACCGCTCGACGAGAGCTTTTACCGGTGTTATTTTTGACCCTACTGCACGGCTTTGGAACTGGCGCACACGCGATTTTCGAAAAAAAACTCCATCCCCAAGATCAGGCGCGCGCTCGGGGAATCTCTGTGTACTCCGGCTCTGGGTATATTTTTCGAAAAATACTTTTTTCACGTCTCTCAATTTTTCGCGATCCATTTCATCCGTGGACGCGGATTTGAAAGTTCTCTAAATTCAAAATGCAGCAAAGAAAATTACTGCTTTTTTTTTAGGTAGAAATTGCAACAGTGATGAATATAACAGTGAATTCGAAACGGTCAAGCAATTTCTACTAATTTAATTGTAGACAGTACAGCTGGCATAAGGAACTTTTATGACCGGATGGAATCGCATGCTGGAAAATGTCTCAGTCCAAACTCTACTGGTAGCTTCCTTTAGCGTCAGGGAACATATCTGTAGAGTTTGGCTGAGATTGATGACCCGAAGTCATGATATTCTCACTGTGAGCTTCATCGTGGACCTGATATGTTGAAACTAACAAGAAGGGGATGCTGATATTGCAGATTTAAACAATTAATTGCAGGAGATATTGGAATTTCTCCAAAAAATGTATGAGACCATTTTCAAGCTATCGAACAGAGGTCTGTACGTATAACTTGAAAGGTCAAAAATAAGTGGGCGAACATAGCCAAACTGGTTGAAACATGTTTAATTAATAGAGTAGCCCATCCGCATGGAGGATTCTGGTGTCAAACAATTTTTTTTCATAATCTTTGTAGTGTTCAGCATAATTTTTGTTCTCAACTTTTTTTCATTTTCACACATATACAAGATTATTTGGGCTCTCAAAATTGAGAAAAAAGTTAAATTTTGAATAATTCAGGTTTTGAGTGCATAGACTAACTTCCACATACATGCACCTAAAAATCTGAAAAAATTTTTGAGTATTCTGGGGATGGATACCAATCACTTTGTCAATGCAGAATTTCGAACAAAATTTTGACCATGCTCACTTGACGTGGAACGTCCCATATATAACGTATAGATACCCGCACTGGTGCGCGCGGCGCGTCATGTAAGCGAACAAAATAAGTAATTTCACGGGCGATTTGTCGGGGAAATGGGCGTCATCAATAAGTGTTGAGCGCGAGAGCGAACAAGCCGTAACGATACACTGACATTATTAGGGTAACGAAGTTCTAACGGCGGGGCAAAAAATCGAGCGCGCGGGAAATATGCCGCGCGCGCATATATCAATGACGCGAGATCGATTCCGCACCGCCCCGTACCCCCGCGCACATACACTTGGCTTCCGCACAAGCGCCCCAGTATGTATTTGTTGCGGACGCTCTCTTTCTATCTCGAGAGAGCGTCTGTACGAGGCTTACTTCTTTCCCTCCCTCGATCAACTGCGCACGCGACTCTGTTGACTCTGCGCGTATATATACACAAGCATTCAAATTAATACACTTACATCTATGTATATATATCCGTTTAATGGAATTAAAGTGCGCTCAACGCCACGTGAAATCCGAGGGGACGTCTGTTGCGTGCGTCGGAGCGTCGCGCGCAACCGCCCAGCAGCGTAATCCCGGCGTTTTACCGACAAAATACACGCCGTCGAGCGTCCCCCTCGGATCCCTGTCCCTCTCCGACTTGTCATGGCTTTCGACTCGACCTTCCGCCTTCTCCACCTCGCTGGGTTGGCCTCGACTACAGATCTTAACGTCACCGGCGTCGAATTTCGAATTATTTCACTCATTTGTCAATCCTTTTTGGGCAAAGCGTCATACCTTTCAAGCGCTCCGCGGGAAATTCAATACAGCTATATACGCTATTATCGGCGAGGCAACGCTCGTGTATTGGCTTATAACGAGCGGAGCGCTCACTAGATCGCCGATTCGTTTTGCATATATACGCAGCCCGAGTGTGTACCTGTGTGTGGGGGTGAGAAGGTGCGCGGGCAGAAGTAGGCCAACGGACGACAAGAGAGAGGGAGAAAGCTGGTGGGGTCGGCTCTTTGGTATAGTGGCCGTTGCTTCGCGGTCCCCGCATACGTATGCGAGCCAGGTATAAGAGCCGAAAAGGAATTCGTTACCGGCGACGAGATGCGCGACGTGCTCCAGCGTCAGTTTCGTTTCGTTTCGTTTCGACGCGGGGCCGGGCGACGGGATAGATAGAGATAAAGCGTCGCGCCGAGCGAAGGGGAAGGGGGGCCGGGGTCTGGCGGGATTTGATTGAGCTCCTTTGTCCTCGTGATTCGCGCTAGTACCGTAAATCTTTGACGTCCCCGATATTTTTCCGCTCTCTCGATCTCCCTCCCTCCCTCGCTTTGAGCGCTTTTTATTACCTATACGGTCCCTGCACTGACCCCGATATCGACTAGTCGTTATCTCTTCACCCGGTGTATCCAGCGGCCGGCTGGGCTTGGGAAAAAAAAATCCCAGGATATTTTTAGGCTCCGGTGAAAAAGGACGCTCGCCGCTGGAATATTTATCCGTACACGCGTGTGTACGTGTACGCGGGAGACTAGGAAAATTTGCGAATGATTAAGATTGACTCGCCGATGGATGCCATATCGGTATTTTCAGCTATCCCGATGAATAACCAATTCGATGATCGGCGAAAATGTGTCGCCGATGATCGATTCGTTTATAGATCCAGTGGCGAATCGAATTACGAATGACTGCGTACTGGGAGCGAACGACACGGGACATTTCGTTGAAAATGTATTTCGAAATTTCTATCGATATCTGAATCAGCATTGTTAATTTCTCAAAAATAATCCACTGCCACGTTTTTTTGATGGTTTTTTTGTTTCGATAAGAATCGAGGATTATGCAGAGGGTTTGCAAAGTTCAAATTTTCGTCGACCTATTATAATATAATTTCAACTCGCTTTATTTCCCATGAGTTTTTTCCCAATTCAATTCAATTCAATTCAATTCAATTCAATAAGTTTCGTTTTTCATCAGTTTATTGAAAAGAACCGAACAGAATTTTTCCAGGGAATTTAACGAATGTTCCCTATTACACGGAATTCAATACGAAAATTTGTTCGGTAAGGTTCGTAATTCGCTGACCTACGAATTTCGACTGTTCCCACTAAAACGCTCTTTCGCGAAAATGCAGTTCAATTCGAAGTTCGCATTACGTCCCCATTAAAACGAGAACGAAGGATGAAAAAAAGGACGGCAACAAGAGAACCGCCGCGGTGCATTGCAGCCGGAAAACATCCTTCAAAGTTTCGCCGAACATCGACAGTTTCGATCTGCATTTGAATGATGCGTCTATTCAATTTTCACCTATCCGAAGTGCCATCGCGACCGGTCCGGACATTCTGTCAGGCGAGTGTCTGCGATGGCCCAGCATTCCTGCTATAATTGTGCCATAAGACACTTCGAGCGAAGAAGGGTGAGGTGGCAAGTCAAGTCGGGGTTGGAGGGACGGGCAGAAAGAAGAATATAGGCATAGGATAAGGCACAAAGGTTGCGGGTATAGGATCTCTCGAGTGTCCATGGGAAATGGCTCCATAAATCGGCTCGGCGACTCGTGGCACATAATTTGAAAGAGGGGGGACGGTAGGCGCAGCTCCCCCGGCGAAGATCGATGTTGATGCTCTTTCCGCCATTAGCCCGGCCGGCCGCCCGCGCGCAAAAGCGATCCTTTATTTGGGCCAATAACGTTCGTTAGTACGGCGGCAGGACTGCAAAGGGGGGGCTCCCCGAAAGAAAGAACGAGAGTTATTTCCCCTGTGATGTATTTGAATGTCAATTAGTACTCGTGGGCGCAGCGGCGCAACATGAAAAAATATTATTTCAGTAGATTAATCCGCGGGAGGAGGTGGTTGCGGAGTCGAGTGGCTCTCGACCGAGCCATTGGCGCTGCATCCACCCCCCCCCCCCACCCGAGAGAGCCGCTCGCGCTTCATTTCATGCGCGCGGGGGCCAAAGACGCGGATGTGCGAGGCTCGAGGGTTATACACGCGACGGGAGAACCGCGGGGCTATTACGTCGGCGGAAGTTTTTCTGCCTCTTCTTAACCCTCCGCGGGATAATTCGCCCGATTGATTTGCCGTGAGCGAGCGGACGGGGCTCTCTCTCTTTTTTCTCCTTTCTTCTTTTTCTTTTTCTTCCGTTTCCAATCGAGGGCCGACTTTGTGCGCAGCGAATCCAGCGTCGCGATCCTCAACCGATTCGCCCTGCAGTTTTGAATGAGTCAGGCGTACTCGACTCTCTCTCTCCGTAATCCAGCGGTTTTACCTTGTACCCCATACACATATATACATGCACTCGGTTCAATCTCACCGAGTGCCGCCCAATGCTACTGTGCAGCCCGAAAGAAGCGCGTAACGCTCGAGTGGAATACTCGTGGGCCTTTAATCAGGCCTGATTATCGTTTGATTCAGTACAGCCGAGCCCGCGGAGCGATTTTCCCAATGCAGTGTATATGCCAAAATAACACGAATCGTCGTCCGGGGAGGTGGATATAGGATAGGATAGAATTGAGAGAGAGAGAGAGACGTGCAATCCAGCAGAGTCGCGAGCAGCCCGGAAGAACGGGACGGACGAGAGGAGTAGTATAACGGGCGCACACAACGCAAGAAAAATCCCCGACACGCAAATATACGTGGAGGCAGTTTGTCTGTCTCTTTCGGCCGGGCGGAGCACGAACTCTCCCCGCAACTCGAGAGACCGAAGTGACGTCGGGTATATAAGGAGTCGGTCGGCGGCGGCCTTTTCCGCGCGACAAGCCCTTCGTGCGCAGTCTCGAGAGCAATACTCGGCCCGACTCGAGCTTATACCCCCCCTCCTCCGTGTGTACGTGTACGCGGCGCCGAGCGGTTGCGAGCGTGAAATGAGCTGCCAACCCGGGCCCGCGTCTATTCCCTCAACTGGGGTTCTTAGCCCGATGCGCTCGCGGCCTAACTAAATCCGGCCAGGCGCTCGATTTAACGTCGCCGCTGTGAAATTACGGCCTCGTGAGAGCGCGCGCCCCAGCCGCAAAAGCTTTCCGTTATAATTGCTCAAACCGCTATTGGATAATCCCTGGGAAAGCTTTTTCCGTTTCTCGCCGCCGCCACCGCCTGTTCCGCGCCCCCGACCCCACACTAATTAAGCTTTTCTTTCATTAAGATAATTTCTCCCTTATTTCTTCTTGGCTCCGCTCGCGCCAGCTCCTCCGGACTCGCGAGCCAGCGACTTTAATTATTCCTTTGCTACCGAGTGACCCGGCCGCTCGTCTCCGCCCGGATGACGAGTCATGTTCATATTTGCATTTAGCTCGTCGCTCGCCCGGCAACAGCTCGTTTTCCGTCCACCGGATAAATAATGAATTGGACGGAGTTTGATCGGCGGCGCGGCTAGAAAATGAAAAAAGAAAGAAGCCACGCACTACAAGCTGTATTCCCCTCGCTGTAGCCCCCCTCGCCCCGGTGCCTCTTCGATGCCTCGGCCAATGAAACGCTTATCGGCCTACAAGCAAGCAATTTTCGACGAAGCCTCCTTCCGCCGACAGGTGTATTCCCTGCCGCGCGAGCTACATGCCCTAGCTGCGGATTACGTTCGATTCCCGTGTACATATCGACGTGTCTTACGGAGAAAGACAAATGCAATCTGTCCGCGAAGAAAGACAAAACTCGCAATCTGTTCGCGAAGGAAGACACAACTCGCAATCTCTCCGCAAAAAGGATACATGGCGCACATCCCACAATTTTCCGACGTAAAAAATATATGGAATGAAAGCTTAGAATGAGTAGGTTATCATTGACAAAAAAAAACAAGCCTTTTCTACAGTTTAAACTCTTTTTTCGTTAATATTCACGGGAGAATAATTCTGACATGTCTTTCTTCGCGGCCAGATTGCGAGTTGTGTCTTTCTTCTTTAAGACACATCGATATATACGCACGCACGTGTCCGAACACAATGCGAATCTCGTCGTATGGATTTTCTTGCGGTATATAAAAGAAGCGGCGTCGAATTTTTCGCGGGAACAATAACAACGCGACCGGTCGAGCCGCCTCGAGGCGGTTGCCAAGTCACATGGATCAAATTGGAACGGTCGTGGGTAGGGCGACGACGAGTCTCTCTCTCAACCGGATCATCATCGCACAAAGAAGGAGAATGCATCCGTCGCGGAATTATCATGGAGTGCTCTCGAGCGCCAGGTACGCGCGGGCGCTCACACACCCACACACACACACACAGGAGAACGCGCTTAGAACGTCGAGAGAGAGAGAGAGAGAGAGAGAGAAAGGTGGTGTACGAGGTGAATGTAAATTGCACGGCCGCGATAATGCTTCACTTAGCGCTCGCGCTCCTCTCGCTTCGCCATCGCCACAAAGCATTTCTTCCCCGGTGAAAAAGCTCATCGCGAAAGTAATGGGCGCGCGTGCTCGAGATGGAGCACGAGCGAGCGGCAGGGGGAGTGAGTAGCTCCGCTCCCGAGATGAGCACTCCTCTCATTCTCGCCCAGGAACACGCCGCGCGCGATTTTAATTAAAACGTACGGATTTCGCGTCGCGCGTCACTTTTGCCTCTTTCATGGCTCTCGCGGCCACCCCCTTCTGCGGACGCCGCGGCCCCCCCCCCCCGCGGATGTGAAAATATCCGCTCAGAGAGAGGGGGAGGGCGGGAGAGAAAAGAAAAAAGGGAGACTCCGTTGCCTGGCTCTCCGAAGCGTTCGCGTTGATTCGCGATCATCCCCGTTACGCGGATAGACGGACGGCTCCAGCTGGCGCTTATTAAATTCACCCGTCCCGAAATTTCGGGGCTGTCCGGGGAGATTTGGCGTGTGCCCCGTTCCGCGGGTGGTGTCGGGCTAAGGGGGGAGGGCGAGGGGCTAGTGTATAATGTACAAGTTTGGCAAGCACCTCAGATTCCGTCCTAAATAGCCGGGGCTAACTGGCTTACGGATGCTCTGCTGCCTCGCGCTGCTCTCCAATTTGTACGAGAGCGTTGTGTTTCGCGAGCGGAGGCCGCGGCTCGATCGACCGGCCTACATTTGCCGCGAATCGCGCATCATTAGCGCACCGATAATTTCGTTGAGATGCGTGCGCGAGTTGGCTCGTGTGCGACGTGCACTCGAACGACGTGTAATTTTTTGCTCCTCCCCTCGCCTGTCGCTTTGTGTTGCAGATGAGCTCGCGGAACCCATTAGCCGCGCGCAGCAAGCATACGCTTTGGCGGAGCTCGAGTACGTCTATACGCTAGTTTCGAATAATCCCCGACGACTTTGCAGTGGCGCGCGCGCGTTCGCGGAGTAATGCTTATGCATATGCCATACGGCTAAAAGTCTCTGCTGCGGGGGATAAATTCGAAAAATAAATACACCCCTCTCCCTTCGGCGACTCTTCAATTCTGCACTCGAGTTATTTCCTCGGGATCTTCTTTGTCGTGCACAACGTTGCTCCTTCTCTCTTTCCGTAGTGAGCTTTTCCGCTGTCGCGGCTGGGGCGAGGTGGGGGCGATACACAGTCGCTCTCTTTCTCTCGCCTCCAGGACTCGACTTGAAATGTCGCTCAGTCCAAATTGAGATGACAAAAATATCGAGGGACGTGTGCGTGCTTCTAGCATCCAGCTAAACGTCCCGGGCTGACGTTTATACCGTAAGCAAATGGAAACGTCTCTCGTTGTCGGATGTATTCGGTTGGCAGTTGTCTCCATCGAAAATAAAGCTCTCTCTCTCTCTCTCTCTCTCTCTCTCTCAATGTCTGTCTGTCTCTCCCCGACACTTTGCCGCTGCAACGTACGTTTTTTTTCTTTATCGTCGAAGCAACCGAGCCGAGTGTAGACGGAAACCAATCGAATCGGAGGTTGCGGGGGTTGGTGGGGGTGGGTCGGGGAAGAAAGCAATTAGTTCAAATTATTCCCGACGATTGGCGGCTCGTCTGTTTGTGAAGGGAACGCGGATCGAAAAAAAACGTATAAATTCATTGCGGCGTCTCGACTGCCCGCGGCTCCGGAGGGGTAGTACTTCCCCCTGCTCGCGGCTCATTATGGATCGCGGCAATCGAGTTTAATCCTTTCATTATAGTTCGCTTTTTTTTCGTGCCCTTCTCTGTCTCTCTCGCTGTTCGCCCGTCTCATTGTCTGGTGTGGCTCGCACCGCAGCAGCAGCAGCAGCAGCAGCAGCCGATATCGGACGTTAACGACGGCGGAAATAAGTAAGAGACAGACGAGAGCGCCCGAAGAATAGGGAAGGACACGTAGAGACGGGATCGGCTCGCGTCCGAAGTTGAGAAATGGAGAGACAATACAGTCAGCAGCAGACGCAGCAAATTGCCCGTTAATAATCCATCCGGGTCGGCGAATCTCGCTCTCTATCTCTCCTCTCTCGTTCTCTCGAGGCGCACGACGACGACGACGACGAGGACGCAGTGGGACTTGCTTGAAATATTTCTCCTTGATCCGATGTAATTGTGACCAAGCCTGCAAAATTCTATTGCCGATTCTCTCTGCTTTTTCCGCTCCTCCTCGTTTTTCCTTGCCTCTCGCTGCTGTTTTCCCCTCGTCCCGCTACTCGACTCTCCTCACCGGCACTCGACAACGAAAATATTGCCTTTTATAATTTGCCTTCCGCGCGCGGCTTCTTCTTCGCTTTCTCGGCAAGAGTCTTGGAGTCTTGGATGGCTCGTTTCGAGAGAGCCGCCGCGATACGCGTGATTCCCCCCCTCATCGATGAGCATTGGTTCGCTTGCTCCCTCGCATGTGTGAATCCCCATCCGAAATACTGCTGTGTGGATAACGCGCGATAAAACTCTTCCCTCGAAACACGTATCCCCCCCCCCCCGCGTTCTGCACCAAAGTAACGTTTATCGCGCGAGTGTTTGAGAAATGTTGAAATAGAGTTGCGGACAACACACTCGAGTTTAGCATTACTCAAGTGGAGCGAATCCAATATGGTCAGACGAGAGATTGGTACTCACTTTTTGTTATCGTCATTTTCACCGAAGATACATTAGTATTGCACGAAGGTAATTACTCCGAGACGCAGGTTGGCGATAAAAGCTTTTAATAGAAGCTACAGCTGTTTTCGCGCGACCGGAGCAATGTTTCGCTGACGTGAAGCGAATATCCGGTCGCTCTATCAGGCTGAACTCAACTCTTCTTTGCCCCCCCCTTCTCCTCTCTCACGATTACGCGTTTCCTGCTAATCTTCCCTCCGCCTCTTCTCCAACTTGTGTTTCTCGGGTTCGCGTTTCCCGCTTGTTGCCACCAGATACACATATACATACACACACACACACACACACACACACACACACACACACACACACACACACACACACACACACACACACACACACACACACACACACACACACACACACACACACACACACACACACACACTCACGCTCTGCGTACTTCATTGCTTTGTCTCGCATTCGCGCCGGCTCGTAACAGGATCTATAGCGAATATTATACTCGCGCACGATCTGCAGCCAGGCCGGAATGATGCAAATGAAGTGAGAATGGAATGGAGAGCTGTTGCGTTGGCTGCTGGCTGTTCTTTGCCGGAGCGCGGCGGGAGCGCGAGGAAAATTTAATACGTATCATAGTCACCTGGGGCGATGCACCGCACCGGCGGAAGCGGCAAACTTGCGAATATTGAATCGTCGATAACTTTGGCTATTATTACAGCGTGCTTTTTGATGTTCAAACATAGAGCGCTCCACCTACTTGTCTTCCGATCTTCGATCCGTTGATGAATTTAATCACCCGAATATAGCCGGAGCAGCTCGAAATATTTATGTTTCCAACTATCCCGCGAGTAACCCCTGCTCGGGAGGCCGTCTATGAGTCATCCCCTATATCAAATTGATTCGGACGAGAAGTCGAATAGTGCTGTGCAAATTCTAAAATTCAATTTGAATTTCCAATATTCAAATATAGAGTTTTTCCGTGTCAGTTTTATTTACTTTTCTTGATCTGATTTGATTTGATTTAATACTATTTATTTGAGTCATGGGGTAGGACCCCGTCATAGTGTCATAGTGTCCCGTGGAGAGATATTTTCTCGAAATGTGGCGAGATAAAAAACACTCTGAATGATTGTTGTATTTTCCTTAAGATACGTGAAAAAAAAGAAAAAGAAGAAATTTGAAAAACTGTGCAAGCGACGTTTTTTCCAGCACCAATGCTTTTCTCGTTTTTGAATTGTTCAATCCCCTCCGTGGCCGACCACTTTTGATTATTAAAACGACAAAAACGCCTTATTGCAGCATCTAAAATGGCGGGGCTCTCGCTTATTGAATATCCAGTACCCACCCAGCGCTACGTTCGAAATTCTGAATAACAAATTGCCGCGGCGCAGCCGAGAGCAAGGGCTGGAAGGGGGTAGGGTTGGTATATATTCAAATTGATTCGAGCAACGAGTCTGAAAGAGAAGTAACTCTCGAAAGATACGAACTGCGAAGGCTGCTCTCGCGGGTGAATGAAGCGCAAAGTGGGGCTTGCGCACAAAGCGAAAGACTGACTGCGGCTAGAGCGCGGGTTTTAACAAATGAAGGAGGTCGTGTCCCCTCGTTGGCATTGGTTCTTTTTGACGGGGCGGTCGCGGTGGCGGTGGCAGCCAGCTGAGCGCTGAATCACGTTTCGTCAAGCTGCAAACCTGCGACTGCTCTTGCCTTTGTGCAGCCGCCCCCGCCCCCGCCGCCGCTTCTTTGCACAACTTGGCTCGAGCTGTTTGTACATATGCAATTTGGCTGTTGAGCTTTTCCATTATGGGCCGTGGGTGCTTTGTTCGCGCGTTAAAGCTCGCTCCTTAGCCGGCCAGTGGCCGCGCCGGGCAGTGAGCAGCTCCGCGGGGGCTCGTTACTCCTGTAATCCTCTCTTCTGCGCCCGCCCGCCATTTCAGACTCGGCCAGACACTGTGTCTCGCGTATTATACCAGCTCCCTCACTGGATTACTCGCTGCTCGTAGTTTTACGCGGCTGCTCCGCTGGCTGGATTATATATACACCCATTGGCTGCTGCGCGCGGCCGGGGCAGCGCGTTAACTTTTATCGTCCTCTAACCAGATGCTCCTATAAAAACTCGCGCGTATATGAACTCAGTGATGGAATGGCATCGAGAGACGCGCTCGAGCGACGGCTTTATTGAAATCTCCAGGGACCAATTGCCGCGGCTTTACTGCTCGTCATCGGAAACTCATACGATTATTGCAGAAGCGGCTATGAATCATTGTGCCCAATGAGACGATATTTTTACTCAAAATCACTGTTTGAACTTTTTTTCATAGCGTTCGTCTCAATTGGCTCGACCAATTTTTAAAAATCATTAAATATTCCCCTTGCAAAATCAATTTAATATTTAACATTAATCCAATACGTATATTGTTCAAAACTGTTGATTCAAGCCCAACAACTACAAAAATAATATACTAATCAAAATTACTTGGAATACTTTCGGAGCACTCGTCAAGGTAGTGAATCAAGCTACCTTCGGATATACCGACACTTGAGGGAGTAATTTTTGTCGTGCCTCAGTCAGTATAAGTCGTTTGTATCCCTCTATTGTTTTGTTGGAAGATTTTCACGTTATTCGAGTAAAATAATCGACAAAAACGCTCCCAAAAGACTCCTGTTTTTGATTAGACACCCGTCGATAAAATGAAAAAAAGAAGCGACTTTGCAACGTGTAATAATAGCGAATAACGCGAGATGCTACCAGGGAACTGCTCTTTGAAATCCTTACAGTGACAAACCAGTGTATAAAAGTATCGAATAAGTATATAAATATGGACGACTGATTGAATAAAATTGAATGATTCAATGTATTCGTTCGGTTCATTTGTAACTTTTGTACAGTGGTTTATCACCGTAAAGATTTAGGTTATTTATTAGTAGTAAGGACTGTTCGAAGAGCTACGAAAAGTAAGTATAGCTCAGCCTCGATTATGATCGACACGTCGCACCCAATTACAACGCGCTCACGAATGTACCGTCGAATTTCGGAATCGAGTTAGAACCGCCGAGCTGACGATGCTGGGGGCCAGGTTCTAGCAGCTCGGCGGGACAACAGCGACGCGACCACGGCAAATCATCCGTTTGCTCGCGCGAGCGACAAGAGCATCATGTCGAGCCGTGTATCTCGGCAAATGACTTTGCCGCATAAGAACTCCCCTGGCGGAGCTGCAGCTAGCCTCGCGCTGATGAAGTAGACTCGGGCCGTTCTGGTCAGACGTCCTCCTGGGGCCCCCGAGACTTATGAATTTATCGGCCGGAAGTAGTGTGCCGCTGCTGCTTCATTTCGCTCCTGGGCTGTCGGGGGCAATTTATGCGCTCGCGTCTCCCGCCCCATGAATTATCCCCGTCGACCCGAATCGCCCATGCAATTGCAAAGTTCGTTTTATTTGCGCGTGCGCGCGCTCATTAGTTCCGCTTGATTATCCTCGACATTTGATCGGCGAATCATAACACCGGCAGGGCACGATATTTAACCCATTTGGCGTTTCCATCCCCGAGAATACGCCGTAACGTTTGATTTGTAACTGCGCTGTAAGCACGTCGAATAACTGATTCCGTAGGCCTGCCGTTCAATACACGAACATTGTCAATGCTCGGAATCGTTGTGATTACCGTCAATCTACCGCTGTCGAATACAAGCTACGCACCGAACTTTTGCATGTATTATCCCCAGATCAATTTTAATTCGTGTGCGTTACGAGCACTTCATTTGGCCGTATCAACGCGAGCGATCCGAACGGATGAGACGCAATGATTTTTTGTTTTGCACAACACACACGCGCGCGCGGATCATCCAAAGGGTTTACCGAGCGCGGCTCGAATGTTCGTCAGAGACAATTATACACGGAGGCGTTTTTGTGAAAAATCCACTGCTCTCACTCTCTATTTACATCGGCGGCAAGGCTCGCGCGCGCGTCCCACTCGCTGGTGGGGGTGGGGGGATGTTTCCACAAAAGCATACGCTCTCGCGCGGAGATAAATATTTATTCGGGTGATGCAAAGCGCGGCAACTTCAATTTTCCTCTTGTTTAATCTGCGCGTTGAAATATTGCCCGGCGTTCATTTGGACTGGTGTGCGCGGGTGTGTAGGCGCGCAGGCGCCGACGTCGTCGCGTGTCCCCTTTGCCACCGCCGCCGCCGCCTCTCGGCAGAACTTCTCCTTAGGCATTCATGCGCAGTTAGGATTCATAAGCTTTTTGTCGAATGCCCGTAGTATATAAAGAGCTCGTGGACCCGCGGAGCAAGAGAGACCGAGTCAAAGAAAAGGCGGAAAGCAAAGGCCGCGCGAAATGTAAGCGACTCGTTGTGCAGCTTCCTCTTCTTCTCCGTCATACAGCAAAATTCATCGCCACTGGACCTTTCGCGAATTCCCTCCTTTCTCGTCCCCCCGGCGGTTCCGCTCAAAATTCACACCGACTGTGCTCTATCTCGATTAATTCAACGGTTTTCATTGTTTTCTTCCTTCTCTCTCTTTCTCTTTTTGTACGAGATCTCACAATACTAAAATTCCTTACCGTAGAAGTTCAACGAGTTTCAACGTATCGATACCTCGCCCGTACGTTGGGATTTTATTTCGCAAATCGATGGAACACAGTAAGAACACGCGATTCGCGACCGTAGCAAATTTCAGGCAAATTCGAACGAGTAAAAACTTTTATTTCAAAATAAACTTGTCCATATGAAATTTTAGTTGGCTGTTATACTACGAAAAGCTTCGAAATTTCAATCTGTAAATTTCCATAGGAATTTGTTGAAAGGGAAGAGTAATCCGGGATGGAGAGCAATCTCAATATATGTGTGCATACCAATTAAAAACTTGTTGAAATTGACTTTGTGATTAAGCTGTCCGTTGTAACGAGCGAATCAAATTTACTCTCTAGGTTCATTTTAATACGGTCGTATTCTCTCGAAACTCACACGCGATGATTTTTATTAATAGAAATATTATTAGCCGATACGAAGTATACGAATGGAAAATGGAGAGAGAATGTTTATGCTCGCGCGAAACACGAGCCGCCCGTCGGGAACATATCGATGATTATTTCAAAGCCGACTGCGGGACATAATTTCGCAGGCCAGACAGCCGAGCTCGATCGAAACTCGGATTTTCCCCCGAAATGAAAAGTCGCCCGTAACAGGATGACATTTCGCTCTGTTCACGGGGCGTCACGTCGAAGGGGCATCAAATATTTGCACTGCCGATGGAAACAGGGCGATCGGGAAATAATCCGCGGCACGAAAGTATAAATTATTCGAGCGCCTCGGCGGATCCCGGAAGAAAAAAAATGCAACGAGCGAGAAGAAACGAGAGAGAGAGGGAGAGAAGAGGTGCGGAGAAAGCGGAACGTTATTTCGTTTGCCGCGCGCTCTCGTGGCGGATACACTCTTATTCGATTAATGGTTTTCCCCTCTCTCGCTCGCTCCTTTTTCCCGGTTCTTTCTCCCGCGAAGAAGAGAGAGAGAGAGCGGAGTCCTCGTCGCTGCTCTCTCGGCTCGATCTATCGAATTTCTATCGGATTTCTTTTCAGCCGCCTCGATCGAGCGACGAACGATACACAAGCCGGTAACTCTAATAATTGGTGCGCTTATCCGTCGTCTCGCTATTGCACGAATGAAAGCCGACGCGGACTACTCGCTTCCTTATCTCTATTTCTTGCCTCGACTCCTCTCTTTTTCCTGCGGCGCGCTTTCAAGGGACAAGCTTCTTCCCTTCCACCCCTCTCTCTCTATATACTCCTCTCTCGGCTACTACTTACGAGTAATTTCGAAAATTTGTCCGGCTCCGATACGTCGTCCGATACATCCATCTCGAATCTTCTTCTTCTTCATCTTCGAGCTTTTCCCCCCGTTAATCATGCCGACCGCCGAGTGTCGATGGCTGAGGAGTGACCTCGTTCCCCTCGAGTACTTTTGCCGCTGCGCAAGCGAGGCTTAATCCGCCTCTGCGCAATTGAACGCGCGCGCGCGCGAGTCGAGCGCTTTTCGAATCGGATAAATGTCGAATATGAAGGGGGGAAATCGCGAGAGCCTGTATGGTGTTGCAACCGCACCACCGTCGACCACAGCGAGCTCCGTTACGAAAGTGGGAAAATGCGCTAGTCTCGCCATACGTTTCCGGCCGGTTTGTGCCGCAATAGACGATCAGATCGAGCCGCGCGAACGGCTTCCATTACGTCCCCGGTGTTTGTCGTGAAATCCAAAAGAACCGAGGGCGATTGAAAGGGGTTGCGCTCGCTCGGAAAAAAAAGAACAACAATTGAACTGCAGTCGATTCCAAATCGGACGAGTGGATCGGGGGATGTGTGCGGGGTGGGCGTGTATTGTCTTGAAGAGCCGGGTGAGATAGACGCGGCCGGCACACCTGTTCTGCTGCGTCTGACGGGGCGAAATCCGTTTATTATGCTCGCGCTCTCGCCTTATGCGCGGCGCGCACATACGTTATACGCGCCGGCGCAAGCCTCTCGGATTATTATGGGCCGAGATTAGCCGCTGCAGCTGCTGTTGTTGCCGGTGCGTTAATGGCACGCCCGCGCGCAAGGTTATCGGGCCGCAGTTTCCTCGAGGATACGAGCCCGGAGGATTAAAGCCGCGGCAAATTTAGTGCGCCGCGCGCGCCACCGGGATTCCGCCAGCCCTGCAGCGATATATCGCTGGGCCGCAGTCCCGACTCGCAGCTCCCTAATCTCCCCGGCAGATTCAATCGGACTGCAGTAAGCTGCACCGGCCGTAATCGATGTCCTCCAACGGTCGAAAATCACTCGAGCGATCTTCCCCGACTCTGTACGCGTGTACGCTTGTCCAGGTCGTGTTTTAATGAACGCTCGAGCACATGGCCGCGCAACTTATCCGGCGCGCGGGACTGAATCGAAGGGCGACAAGTTGGGGGACGGGGGGGCGGCGGCGGCATTTCCCCGGCATTATCCGGCGATACCCAGCCAGCCGGCTTCGACTCTGTGCTTCCGGGAGGGAGGAAGCCATCTTTTACGTGCGCCGAATAGCAATGAGCCCGAACGCTGATAAAAGTGTGTGTATGTATCGGCGAGCGCCGACGGGTGCATGTGTCGGGCCGCGCGCCGCCGATGGGATTACCCGAGTGTGCGTCTCTTTCTCGAGCTCGAGCCGGCGAATGATCGCGCTGATGAGGAAACAGAACAGGGATTAGCCCGATCGCCGGCCCCGAAGTCGCGACTTTGCTCGGCCCCAAGCGCGCAAACAACTCTTTGCATACGTCTGCTTTTGCCGTCGAAGGAACGTCGGCTCGCGTGCTGGCCTGTGATTGCCTGGGTATTTCCGAATCGTCACCTAAGTGTTTCCAACCAAAAACGCTCGCGAGGAGCATATGCCGTGCGTCCCATACGTGACGTTGATGCGAGAAGAAGAACGGGATTGGCGCTCGCGAATCGCACATACGTATTGGATTGGCAAGGCCGTGAGTTGGGGGGAGCGCAGGCGCCCATCGAGTAATCGAATCGAGCGAGAGAGGCAAGTATAGAGCGCGCGCGAGCCGAGCTTTGGCCTGTCGAGAGTGCGTCGGAAGTTTGGGATGAGAGAGTTGGGACGAGCGTTGCAGGGAGGGCCGTGACGTATAGGAGCTGATATGCGTTGGCGGGTGTTTTGCCCGGCGCAGCTTTGGCCCAAACTTCTCTATGGCCATCTCGAGAACACACTCGATACATCGAGGGGATGTTGCACGCGCGAGCGCGGCGCTCCAGCTACTTCGCGAATTGCAACTCGATAGCAATCTCGGCCTTATCGCGAGCGGCAGCCGCAGACTCGCGTGTGTGTTCGCATCCTCAAAAGAGGATGAATCATGCGCGAGTATGCCCCGCGTGTGCGCCATCCATATCCGCCGGCGCGTAAAATTCTTCCGAGGACTTTGCCTCGCTCTCGCGTAGTTTTGTTACACTCGCGGATTCCTCCGAGCGCCTCCCCCGTCTTGCCGTCTTCCATCCCACGAATTGATTTTGCGTTTTCGAAGAGGAGCAACTTCGGCACGATATAACTCACGAATTTTGGATTATCGTCGATATATTCCAAATCTTACGCTCGAAAAATGGATGACTCACAGAAATGTACATATGTGTGGCACACGAGGCTTTTTTGGCTGAGGATTTCTCGAGAACGGATGATCCGAATTGGATGAAATTCTGCAAGCTAGCTCGCTCATAGTCAGTTACTATCTCTACAGATTTTGGCTTCGGTCGGATTGGATTTAGGCCTTTTGGGAGGCGATCCGTGTCTTCGCCAGTAGCGCAATTTCTTGTGAACGTATCGATTGGATTCGATTTGAATTTTCCAGGACCCTATTTGACTTTTAGTTCGGGATATGCGATCTCTTGTTGGGCACGAAAGAAAATGAGACTGATATTTTTTAACTCTTTTTCACAATACAAGATCGATCAGAAAACGAGAGCAATTTTAAGATGTAACGATAAAGAAACTTGACGTTCGAATGAAGATAAAATTCTTATGTCAAGATACAGGTTTTGTACAGTTATTAACTTACAGGTATATTAATTCGTTAACTTTAGCTTCATGGTGGAACTTTGAGCTTATATCTTATAAATTTCCGAGTCTTTAGCTCCACTAATTGCTCTCACTTTTTAGTCTTGAACTTACACAATATGAGCCTTCAGTTCCGCCATCGAAACTGAAAAACTCTCGTTCACATAAAACTTCCACAATAAAATTTCTATTTTAATATAAATATAACTAAACGATATTAACTATTTCCTCTACACTGTCTGATCCATCCGTATATAACTGCACTTTCCAATACACGATCTGACTTGGTGAGTTACGGACACAATTTCATTTTGATATTTATCGCATCACACAACACACAGGAGAAGACACTTTTCCCAAACCATATTATGAACAATACGAGAACGAAGTTCCGAGTTTATTCGGGAATCCTCGCGAAAACGTTTATAATTCACAAAGCCTCTGTCGATCCAGTTGGCAGCGGTTTTTCAAACTTCGACATCGATCCAAGCTCCTCCTCGCTCCGAACTATTCCACGCGCGGCATCCGCGGAAACAAGTTAATTCGGAAAACTGTCGAGGTACGTCGCCCGAGCGAACGACGAGAGACGACGGAATATCAAAACGCGGGCGCACATCCGAATCGAGCAACAGAGCGGTGTCGTATCGAGTTGCATATTCGAAAGCAGTGCGGGAGCAAAGTGGAACGGGACAAATGACCGGCCGTCGGGGGGGGGGGGCACTTGCTCGGTAAGAACGCGCGACGTGGTAAGTGCAAGCTGGTAACGGCGGCGAGCTAGAGTGGAAGGGAAAAAGTTCAGCTGCAAGCTCGAGCTTGCGCGACGTCGAGCCGAGGTAAGGTGAGAGCTTTGAGCTCGCGCAAGTCGACGGAGCGAGGGGCCAAGAGGGGGTTGAAGGGTATGGGGTTTCAGAGGCGCGGGGATTGGGTGACTCAAAAGTAACCAGAAGTCGCGCCTGGCGTGGCGTCGGTCGCATCGGAAAGTTAGTGTTTAGCTTCGGAGCCGGGCCGATCGCGGGGACGTCGCCCGAGTATCCGATTGCCGCGTCAACTCGTCCCGGACGTTACGCGCGGGCTCGGGCCCGCGACATCCCAAAGCCGGACCGACAGCTCGAGCGAGTACTTGTTGAATCCGCGGCGAGAGTTGTTCCGTCCGTCGACCGGCTAGGCTGCTCGGTCAATGTTCTCCCGGCACCGGGTATTTATTCGAGGCTATCTGCCGGTGGCGACAGGCAGCTCGACTGCACTATTGGCATGCTTTGTGCGTACGCGAATGACGTCGCCAGATAACTCGTCGGAGCATCGCGTTCCTGTCGATACACGCGAGACAAGGTCGGCTTCTTTTCGGCCGGGACGTACACACAGCGCGAGCGTCGCGGCATAGGGGCGAACGTCGAATGGAGCGGCGGCGGCTCGTCAGCGCCGCAGGAGCCGACCGATGAAATTTATCGCGGATACGCATCTGGAGAGAGAAAGAGCCGGCGGCCCTTGTTCGGCTAGATTTCCCCGCGGAGTCTAATCACGCGCGCCGGCCCAGGTATATTAACCGCAGAGCCGCGGGCGCGCGTAGGTGATGGCCTCTCCGGTGCGTGCAATCGCTGATATACCGGCCACTGTGTGTTCGACACGCGAACCTCCAGTGTACATACGTGGTCCCCCAGCCGCGCGCGCGAGCGCGACCCTTGTCCGGCCGCGTCTCCTCCTCTGCGCCCACCGGATGATATCGAGCCGCAACTTTGCTGCTGACCAACTCCCCCGAGCCGCCACCGCCACGCAATTCCTTTGAGCTGACCGCGACGATATTGCCCCTCCTTCCCTCCTCCCCCCCCGGCAGTACCAGCGCCAATTCACCTCATTGCGCCCTCTGATTAGCCTCGGCCTCTTGGGCCACTATACAGTGATACGCGCTCCCGACGATCCACCTCCTTATCGGCTCGTCCCCTCGACTCGCCAGTCGTCGTTACGATCTTCCTCGAGTTTACGATGCACGACGGCGCGTTTCCTTGTCTTCGGAATCTCGGCGTGTTCAGCCCGCAGCTTCGAGTGCACGAGCTAAAAGAAGATTAATCCTACTGTTTTCTCGATCGTAAGAGACTCCGTTTAGCCAGAAGAAAAATCCTCTTGCTCGAGCGTCAGATCACACCAAGCCGAGATATTAAACTCTCGCTAGTACGGATATGTCCGGTTGGTCTCAGTGGATTTTTCTTTTGGGCAACTGACCGGCGGCGACGGATATCGAGTCGGGTGATCGCGGCCCGAGGAGTCCCCAGCGCTTGTCGCTGCTGTACCTCCGCGACGCGTAAAACCAGCCGTGTAATTCGGGGGTGAGCGCGCGTGTCCCGGCCCCGGGTCATTATTCAGAATCCAATTAACGATAATCACGCCGCGACGCGGATTGGGAATTCGCAGCGGTGGGCTGGGCTGTAGCTACACCCATTTTTCCACGCTCGCCTCGCGCTCTCTCTCTCGGCCGCCCGCGCTAATTCAATTAATTCTCGCTCATCGGCTTAATGACTCGCAAGCGCGGCTCGTTCGCCGACTTCACAGCTCGTTCCGCCTCGATAATTTGCGCTTCGCGTCGCACTTTTGTCCTGCCGCGAGTACCGTGCGTATATATATGCGCCGTTCGATCATAATCTGTCGCTGTGATCGATGGCGCGCCTCCTCCTCCCATGGCGGACACCTGCATCCATTCATTCCATTTCGTACAGCTGGTGGAACGCCACGCGCCAGTCGTTCATTGATCTATTGAAAAGTATATCGTAGAACGGGCTGATAAGGAGAGAATATCAGACCTGTGGTCTTCTTGGATCTTGCTAAAACTTTGGCAGATGGTTTTTGGCCAGCCACGCAGTGCAACGTTTCTTTTTCCGGCAGATAACCACGAATGATTTTTGTATATCTATATATGTGGGTTCCTGTATATACAGATATACTGTATATGATTGATTGATTTTTTTCATTGATTCTTTTATTGGCCTGAGAACTTGTTGTCCTACAAAGTCTAACATGCACAAATATAAAACACATTAGGGGAACACAGTTCATGACAAAAGGTTTCAGACAAACGTCAACGACAAACGACAAAAATGAATTAAACTAACACTCAATAAAACATACAATATGAAAACAAAAATGAATGTGATAGGAGAGAAAGAAAGAAAGAAGGAAAAGAAGAAACGATTAAAACTGCAATTGAATATGCGAGTCACAGTTTTTATAAAATACTAGGGGGGTACCCCCCCTGCTCGCTTCGCTCGCCAACCCCCCGTGTGTTCTTTAGAAATCAATAATTTCAATAATAAGTGTAGTAATAATTAAAAGAAAATTACATTCAAAACAATAAAACTTTAAACTTGAACCTTCGATTTTGTTCGATTGAAAAGAATACTGAACGAACGATCGAATCAAAATAAAAGATTAATGTCAGCTATATTCATGTTAAACGTTTGTTTTTTTAGATAAATAGTGGGTTTAACTTTAAGTTAATAGTGACATGTGCTAGATCAAATTTTTTGGTTTGGGTATTCCGCGTGTTCCATTTCAGATTTTCAGCCTTACTTTGCAATGGTTGCTAGGGAGGTAAACAACGGTTGCTATGGAGCAAATATAACAATTCAGTTTTCTTGGTCATCGAGTGTAACTTAAAATTGATTTTCCAACTTTCGAAGCAACGGTTGGTAAGGATATCAACAGTGGTTGCTAAAGGGAAATATCTCATCCGATTCTCTTCGATTCTCTTCGATTCTCATTAATTCTCATCAACTCTCATAGTCCCAATGAGCACTTATGAAGATTCGTGAGATAACACGTTAGGAACGGTTGCTAGGCAAATAAACAACGGATTTTATTGAAAATTGAACTCGGCCTAGATTTTGCCGCGACTAACCTGTGTGCAAAATTTCCAGGAGATCGTACCATTACATATTTATTGGGAATAAACGAAGCAACGGTTGCTAAGGATATCAACAGTGGTTGCTATGGGAAATATCTCACCCGATTCTCTTCGATTCTCTTCGATTCTCATTGATTCTCATCAACTCTCATAGTCCCAATGAGCACTTATGAAGATTCGTGAGATAACACGTTAGGAACGGTTGCTAGGCAAATAAACAACGGATTTTATTGAAAATTGAACTCGGCCTAGATTTTGCCGCGACTAACCTGTGTGCAAAATTTCCAGGAGATCGTACCATTACATATTTATTGGGAATAAATAATTTATTCGAAGACACGGGTGGAAAAAGAGGATGGAAAAAAGAGGTGGAGAAAGGGGTGAAAAAAGAGGTGGAAAAAAGGGTGGAAAAAAGGGGTGGAAAGACGGATAAAAAAAGGGTGAAAAAAGGGGGGTGAAAAAGGGGGTGAAAAAAGGGGAGGTGAAAAAAAGGGGGTGGAAAAAGGTAAAAAAATGGGTGGAAAAAGAGGGTAAAAAATGGGGTGAAAAAAGGGTGGAAAAAGAGGGAAGATTTTGTATCCTGTGCAGTTGGAAAAACCACTGCCAAGTGCCTCAGCAGTGTGCTTTCTAAAAGTATTGCAATTGAACCTCAACTTGCATTAATCGCCACTCTCTGAGAAAACTAAAGGAACCTCTAACTCATTTCCTCCACTCCATAGTAACGGTTGCTAAGGACATAAACAACGGTTGCTATAGTAAATATCCGAGCTGCGATGTTCTTACTTCTTCGTCATCAACAATTCCGTAAATGGACCTCTAACTGACTTTTCCCACTCCATAGTAACGGTTGCTAAGGATGTAAACAACGGTTGCTATGGTAAATATCCGAGCTTCGATGTTCTTACTTCTTCGTCATCAACAGTTCCGAAAATGGACCTCTAACTGACTTTTCCCACTCCATAGTAACGGTTGCTAAGGACGTAAACAACGGTTGCTATGGTAAATATCCGAGCTTCGATGTTCTTACTTCTTAGTCATCAACAGTTCCGAAAAATGGACATCTAACTGACTTTTCCCACTCCATAGTAACGGTTGCTAAGGACGTAAACAACGGTTGCTATGGTAAATATCCGAGCTGCGATGTTCTTACTTCTTCGTCATCAACAATTCCGTAAATGGACCTCTAACTGACTTTTCCCACTCCATAGTAACGGTTGCTAAGGATGTAAACAACGGTTGCTATGGTAAATATCCGAGCTTCGATGTTCTTACTTCTTCGTCATCAACAGTTCCGAAAATGGACCTCTAACTGACTTTTCCCACTCCATAGTAACGGTTACTAAGGACGTAAACAACGGTTGCTATGGTAAATATCCGAGCTTCGATGTTCTTTCTTCTTAGTCATCAACAGTTCCAAAAATGGACCTCCAACTGAGGGGTGGAAGAGGTGGAATAAAAGGTGAAAAAAGGGGGTGGAAAAGGGGGTGAAAAAAGGGGGGAAAAAGGGGTGGAAAAAGGGGCAGAAAAAGGGGTAAAAAAGGGGTAAAAAAAAGGGTGAGAAAAGGGGAGCAAGAAAGGGGAGCAAAAAAGGGGAGCCAAAAAGGGGAGCCAAAAAGGGGAGCCAAAAAGGGGAGCCAAAAAGGGGTCGAAAACTTTCACGGCGGCGGCGGCGGCGGTGGCGGCGGCGGCGGCGGCGGTGGCGGCGGCGGCGGCGGCGGTCTGGCTTTTAATATATAAAATACAATTACATATTGCGATTGTTGGTTCGGAGACTACAACGCTAATAATTTCGCCAGAAAATGTCTCTTCAATGTTTGCAGCACCGTTTTGTGAAGGTTATCACGAATGCCGACCGCTAAGTCGTTCCATAATTTAGTGGCTCCGATCGTAAACGAACAATTATATGTCTCTGTCCGATAAAGTCGAGAATAATTCATGAATATCGCCAAGAAATCGTAATGATGCTCGCTGAATTCCTTACGGTCAAAACTCACTGCACTACAGTGAATATTCATTATGTAAGCTTCGGTCAAGAGACGCTCACTATATTACAGTGAAAAGTCACGATAAGTTACGATGAAAATCGATAATTTTATATTTACAGTTTAAAATTTACTGTAGTTGCAGTAAAACAACCACTGTCAGTACAGTAAAAAACGTTGTGAGATTTTCCCTGTAAGGAATTTATAGAGAGTGGACCTTGTGGTTGTACACATCAGCGATTTAGCTGTTAAAAAACGATCTCACGCAGTTTCAGCAAGATCCGAGAGCCAAAAGCAGCTGATATTCTCCTCGTGAGACTTTGAAGAGAGTCGGAGGGAAATTGATTTGCGTTGACTTCATGGCCGGTAGAGGTGGTGGTCGTGTCGCGACGTGTGCCAGCGACTTATCCGTCGATCCGTCAATGCCGCAGTGCAGCCGAGGCCGGGGGCGCGTCCATTCGTCAATGCGCGCTGGACGCCAGTCGATAAGCAGGAAGTTTCGCCGGTAATGTTCGTAACATCGTGTAGCAACACGTCCGAGGCGTCCGCTTGTTCGCACACACTCGACTGAGCCCGCCTGCAGTGTCGCTCGCGCAACATAAACCATTATCGACCTGCCGACCAGTTGTTCCCTCCCCCCAAACGACAACTGACATTCATCCTATTTCTCCCTCTCTCTACTTCTCCCGTTACAAACAATTTTAGATGCTCCAGGGACACCCACTTGTGTCACGGCAAAATGCTGTGTCACGGCTTACTCGCCCGATATTTTCCCCGTGAAAACTGCACGTCGGTCGAACGTGGATCAAACTAATCCCGCGCGATTGCCCCAGGAATGCCCAAGTCGTTGCGAGTCGCGCGACACAACACGTGCGCCAATTCCAATGGGAGTCATCTGCGTTGCTAATTCGTTCGATGGCTGTACCAACATGTGCTTCTCTCTGGCGTCAAAACCTTGCGATCCAGTTTTTCATTCCTGTTTGTGGATGGAAATGCAACATTAGGCAGAAAACTTCTGAATATGAAGTCTAAATTTATTTGGTTTCTCCTCCACAGTTAAACCTATTGGGCATCGAAATACCAGGTCGTGGGTGATTAGCAAAAAAAAAAAATAGTTGTTTTAGAGTTTTGACAATTCAAAATGCGCACAGTTGCAACTCTCCCAGTATCGTCGGTAGTGACTCGTGACTTTGTGAGCTTTTTTCTAGCCTTGTAAATGAAAACGATGAGGATAAGACAGTCAGTAAGTAGATAAAGAACAGTTTCTCTTTCCTCGATCGATATGAGTTTGTATAAATAAGCCGAGGTATGTCGACCAATAAGACACGTCCCATTCGATGCTCCAACCCCAAAGTTTCTCTCAAAAATCGCATCGGCATATCGTTCGCCCGCAAAAGTAAATCAGTCGTCGCGTCGCACGGAACCCACATAGTACGCGAAGAATCGCAATGGCGGCATTGGCGTCGGTTCGCAAACAGCTCGGCGGTATAACGCTCGTGGCCCGAGGACATTTGCGCCACGTGAAATATCGGAGTGTCGAGTTGTCATATGCATATCCGCTCAGCAGCCTCTTAAGGTCAATCCTATGAAAAATGGAGGAAGCGAGCCAGAGAGCCGTCGCGGCGTCGGGAGCGCGGCGGAGCCGGGTGTTGGCACGATAACGGATGGGGCCATTTGTAGACACGACTATTACAAGCTGGGCCGTCGGCCGCGATTCAACCCTTCGCCCGCCCGCCCGCTCGCTCGAGTGATCGCGCGGATCATGTCCCGAGCAGCTCGTATTCGTAATTCGTCCCCTCGATCATCCGCCGCGACTTCGCGCTTATGGAAGCACCTGTGTCCCCTTCCCCAGTCCGTTAATTAGCTCCGCGGCTCGTTGCCAGTTCACTCCGCTGACGGCTCGAGCGGCGCGACGATTGCTTCAATTTGCAAATTCATCCGGGCAAGTTTGCCTTCGCGCTAGTGGTACGCTGACCGGGAGAAAAACAGAAATTTCCGCATCAGTTCCTGTTCGATTCACTATTTACTACACATTGTATACCCCTAGCGAGCGGCTGGTCTCCATATATGGAGATTGAATACAAGCACACAGTTACTTTTCAAATTATATGGTCACTCGAAAAATTAAAAAAAAGTGAAATTATCTCGATGCTGTAACTAGAAGATTTCTTTTACATTTAAGACTCTTTTATTGATCCTAGAGACCCCTGTTCAGCAGGAGAGCGACTGGCGAGTAAAAGAATTCGGGGGAAGCGGCTTCTTATCCATTAAATTTTGGTTGAAGCATAGGGGAAAAAATATTCCTTCAATTCATAAGACATATCTCAATGATCGATTGCGAGATATCGTATCCAAATCACTACTCTTATTTAAATATAAACACGCAACTGATCTGTCTGCTGTCGTCTAATGTGCTAACCTGCTGGCAGTCATTCGGGAGAATAATAATAAGCAAGAGCCCTGTCAAAATTAAGTAAAGAACTGACGCTTGTAGATCTTGTAAGTGAAAAACTGGCGTAAAATGTAAGACAAATCGTCAACTGCCTGACTTTTTCCAGTTCTAACCTTTTTCAAGAATTGAGATAAATATTTACTAATACATGTAAAGCTTGACAAAAAACAAGATGATGATTTTATAAATACGTTAAGAAAAGATTATAAAACTTGAGGACTTGGGAAATAAACATGATTTTATACTGGCGTTGGAACTTCCACGGAAATATTTTCTGTTATTATTTGGTAAAATAAAAAACTTTAATAATGCCTTCTCGTCCGATTTTGTTTTTTGAATACCATGATCATTGGTCGGTGAAGACCGATAAACTGAGTTTTCTCAATATAAAATAGTGCGAATGTCCGATTTGTTTCAAACCGTATTATTCGCTGTAATCTAGAAAACATTTCTAAAGGGAGGTATAAATTTCGCGAGAAAAGTCGCAAGTTTATATATGCACAGGAAACTTCTACGTGGTGCATATACAGCACTAGCGTCCCCCGTCGCGGCTTTGCCCGCGAATAACTATATTGGATTTAAAATTCTGGGATTTTCACGTTTATTGTGCCAAAACTTGTACGGCTCAGACTTATTTGGGAATTCTCGAATAATCGCAGACCTGATTTTATAAATGTAATGGATCGTGACACTTCTATTATTTTTAATAGTTAGGAATTTTTGGATTTTATATTTACATATATTTTCTGAGAATTAGAAAATTATGGGACTCTCTAGATAGATGACGTTCTTTGTGCTTGAACTTTGACGAGTTGATATAAATTATTTACGTGGATCACCAACCTGTTGAGGGATATCATATTATAATTGGTTATGTGAAAAACATTCTGCTCGCAAATCAATTCTATCAATAGGGTAGTAGATAATAATATTTGATGAGAATATTCATGAGTCAAGAGTTGCGGATTGGATATCCGGGGGATTGGCTCTACAAACATATTGTATACATTAGCGACTATAGTCAAAGCCATAACTACTCAGTAACCAGAGAACCAATATGACCCACTCAGGTGTCGAAAACTATGTCGAAAAGTTTCAGATAAATCGGAGACCCAAATGTATGGTATAGTCTCTCAATTCCCCTAATTTTTGGACCAAAAGTTGCGACTCGGTACAACGTAAGATTCATTGTAAGCGAAATCGAGGGCAGTCCGTGACGAATTGATGCTTTTACTCTCGCGAGTATAGGATTCATTGAAATCGAGTGAAATTTCGAATGTGCGAATCGGGCTGACAGATTACTCGAGCACAGAGCACGAGGTGTTTGGGGTGGAAGCGGGGCCCGCTCGAGGCTGTGAGCGAGCTCGGACGAGTGCAGCTGGTTTCCCGGGCTGCACTCGGAGGCCGAGGCCATTTACGAAATGCAAGTTCCGGCTCGGAATTCGGAAGTTTGCTGTGCAGGGCGCACACGCGAGCGGCTTTTTTCCCCAGCCCGTACGTGTGTGGCTTTCGCCCCGACTTCCGCCGAATACGCCCTGGTCATCGTGTGTGTGTATGTGTGTGTGTATACGTATGTATATATGTGAGTACACTCGCGCGCGGGCGGCCCGCAAGACGTACGCTCGTGATTCGTATATCTAGAGCCGGGCTAAAACCTCCCGAGGCGTATCGGGAACTTTTGGCAACTCGTAACTATCGGCCTCGGCCCAAGTCGATCACAACTAGACCCGACCCCCCTGCTTCTCCCCCGAAGCCGTTCATCCCCCCGGCAGCTGTCCGAAGTCTCGGCAGCCCAACTGCACCCGGCAAAGTCGCTAAGTCTTTAAATAAACGAGGCCCGCTCTGTGGTCTTTTTGTTTCAGGATGCTGCTTCGTTACGTTCTACACGAGGAAGGCTGCGCTGGCCGCCCAGAATGCCCTCCACAACATCAAGACTTTTCACGGGGTAAGTTGTTCCAGCACATTATCCACCAACGACCCCCACTGTAAAACTGCCCCCTTTTACGACTTATACCGCGCGTTCCGCGCCCGAGCCCCCGGGCACGAAACCGATTTAAACTAGTTCCCACTGTGCAACAACGCTCCAATGCACCGCTAATTGTTCATTAACGTCGATTCACGGATATATTGATGCATACAGCCGTGAAGAAGAACTCGCTCGTTCCCTCGCGCCAAAGTCGCGGGTGGCGATTGAAAAAACAACAACTTTTGATTCGTTCCATTCATTAACGTTTGTCGCCCGCGTTACATTCCTAAAAGGCCCTTTTATTCCAACGATTCAGTGTAGCGATCGAATAAATGCCAACCAAAGCCTCGTGAACGTACGTTGACATTGCGGGTGAGGATATTTGCTCAAGCCACGATACAGTATAGAATTTTCAACAAGTCGTTGGAAAAATACTTTTTGAATTCGCACAAATGGTGGCGCAAAAGTAATGCAAAAGTATATACGCATGGGTGCAGTAGTGCGCCCCGGCGAGGCTCTCGTCAGGATACAGCCGAGCAAAAGTTGTCGGCAAAAGTTGTCCGGGTAAGGTGGGCGCCCGTCTCTCTCTCTCTGGGGGAACAGGCCAATCAAAGGCTCGTCGTCGGCGGGGGTCGTTTTGGCGTTGCGCGTAGAATTATCCGAGCCGATTAACGGCCGCGCGCCAATTACCCGATGGTTTTGCGGAGCCTCGAGCCTCGCAGCGGAGGGGCGTCGTTAGTATTCCCGCGCCGATTGCCGCGCTCGCGCCCTGCACCTCTGTATATACGTATAGCTCGACGCCAGAGGGAGAGAGAGCGTCTTGAAGCAGGCGATAATTACACCCACGCAGACGAGCTTTCGATTTGTAATTACACGTGCGGCATCGTTACACACTCGCGCAAACTCGCGGGATGCCTAACGCGTTTTCGATATATATGGATGCATCACGCGCCAACCATTGCGTCCACGTGTTATTGTTAGTGCGCCGTGCACGCGCTTCTATCCTCGTGACCCATTTGCCGCGTAAGATTGAACGACTCTCGGCTCCTATTCACACTTGGACGTTTTTATACCAAGAGAGAATCTGGCAATTCTTTTGATAGCTCAACGGGCAAATGAGAAACATTTCAATGAAAAATATAGCTGTTCTTTTAGAATCATGTACAAAGTAACGAGTAAATGGCGATGTATTATGGGTTATTCGTAGTGTTAGTTTTCGACAAACAACGTTTCTACGCTCCATTGCTACCGTTTTCTAGACTTCAAAAATTCAAATTTGGTCAGTTCTAAGATTCAAACAATTCTTGAGTGAATTATTCTGAGTACGCATCCTCTCTAACTGACTTCTGACATTTCTTCGCAAAAGCAACAATTATCCAAAATTTCACAAATTTTATAGCAATTGTTGTTCATCTCTCTATCAACCGTTGCTAGGGAAAAAAAAGTTTACGTAAGTCATTGCTATGGAAGGAGAAAAAGACTAGATATTATTTTGCACAAGTTTTTAGCATGTTTATCGATTGTTTCATTGAAACCTTTTTACATGAAAAATGAAAATAAAAATTTTTGAACACCTGTTCAACTTTTTCAGATATATAATTAAAAGTTTGACAAATTTATAAATTCCTGGAGGTCTATATAATTTTTTTCTAAATAAAGCCTATTTGAAAAAGCATACTGCTAATGTACTTAGCAGCGGTTTCTTAGATAGTAACCCTGAGTATAAAATAAAAAGAATGTTTTGTAATTTGATATTCGTATACATGGATTATTTGAAAGAAAAACTAGTCATTTTGGAACTTATACGTCAAAGATATGCCAATTTAAGCATACTCCGTTGTCTCTCCAATTTATCCCGGAAAATATACTGATTTCAGCAAAAGAGTATTTGATACTTTCCGAAAACCCGCACATCCTAGTTTATACACAACGCAAACTCAACTGATTACTGGCCAACAATGAATTTTCTGTACATTTTATACTTCCAACCGACGTATCGTTCCATATTACTGCTTCTACGAGCTCGACATTGTGCTTCTCGAGCAAATCCGCTCGGAGACAATAAAGCGTACGTGTGTTTTCAATGTACAATCATCTCCGAATCGATCAGTCGTAAATGCCCAAGTCCCCGCGCTACCCCCCTGCCGTGCGTCTCGGCTCGTCTGCTCCGCCGAGTAGAAAAAGTCGGAAATGGCAAGACAGAGAAAGACTCTGATGCGACCGATACATATGAATCAGTGCGTGTGCAGCTATAAATTGAAGAATTCGCGTGGCTGTTGGGGGCAACGAAGGGGGTCGGCGACGTGAAAATTTGTAATCCGCTCAGGATAAATCGGCTCTCTCGGGTCCGGTATGGTATCCCGCGTGCAAACACACGGCGAAGACGGCGCTGCGCACGGTATAGCCGCGCGGCGACTCTAAGCCGACATATATATCTGTCGAGCTGGCTAGCCGGGGACGCACGCGCGCACACAATGCCGTGCGAGTTTGAGCTTCGCCCGCTGGACGCCGCCACTGCTCGCTATACTCGCTCATTCATCGGGCGCACGGCAGCTGACGCAGCTCTCGACTCGAGTCACTTTGCGCGGCTCTAATAGCGCTCGCGGCTCCCCCCATTATTCGGCCGCTCGACAATGAGAAAAAAAACGCGGCCGGCGACAGAGATAAAGCCAGAGGGAAAGAGAGAGAGAGCTGCCTCCGTTTCACTGGACAATTTCAGAGGAAAACGGGGCCGCGGATGGGTGTGTGTGTGCGTGTCCCAGCTCGCACGCGAGACAAATCAAGCATATACAGCGGCTCAGGGAAGCTGGGAGTGACGAAAGAGTAATGGTCGCGTGGGTTGGCACAGATGGAGGAGCTTGCATTCGGAGGAGCTGTAAGCCGCGGTTGCTCGTGTATCGGATGTTCCGTTGGGGACGGAGCGAGCCTCCTCTTCGTAGATTAGATTTTTCCATGAATCACCTCGCGGTGGCGACTGCGGCCGACGTCGATCCTCCGCGCGATTAACGGCATCGTTTTAATCCTAAACAATTCGACCTCGCTCGCGTTTTTCCCTCGTTAATCTCGTATATATACACCGGCGGACGTGGGCTCGCGTGCCGGCAAAAACTTTGCTGCTCGCGCGCGCGCGTCTAAAAGCTCCGACGAAAGGTTTAATCTCGCGAGTTGATACGCTTCGCGATCAACGTTCTCGTTCTTTGTGATCGCGAATCGATTTGAAGCGCGTATAATCAACGCGTCACGAATAATTACGCGCGAAGAGTTTGTTTTGCCGCGGGTCGACGCGGCTGTCCAAGCTTCGATTCGAAAGACATATACACTTTGCGGAAACGAGTGCGCGCGGGGGAAAAAAGCGTAACGGTATCCGGAGTGATTGGCTCTCATCGAGTTCCCTTGAAATCGCAAGCTTCGATGGATTTATATCCGCGTGCGCACAATGCCGCCTGGTTTGCATTCGCGCGCGCCGCACACACACACACAACGACAGTGCCGAAGCTGCTGCTGAGGATCCACGCTCCGAGGAAATTCCAAAGAAATCTCATTTCCCGTTGCTGGCGGCAAATTTCCCCCAAACAATCCACCGCGTATTCGTTCGCGCCTGAACAAACATACACGTGTATATACATACAGATCGACGACTTTCATTGTCGACGGGAAAAAAATCGACAATCATACGCAATTCATGCCGACCCGGACTCGGAAGAAATTGTTCGGTGCAGCGCGAACGGCACGCATCGAATCGTAACCTGCCCCCCGTGTGTTTTGCGAATAATTGGAAACTCGGCTTTGTGAGCTGAGCCGAAAGGCAAACGTTTAGCTGTCGGAATTGACAGTAACAATGCCGGGGGGAGGCGCATGTCGGGGAGCAATTACGAAACGATAAAGGGACGCGCTGCGCGCGCGCAGATGATCGAGTTTCGATGGCTGGCGAACCGATCGCGCGTATTGCAACGTGCGGCCGATAGGCACGCGCCCAATGAGCCAACTATCGGCGGCCGATCTGGTCGGCCACGTGGAATCTCATTAGATCGAGGGCCGAGAGCATATAATTACTGCGGCTCGCTGTCTCCCTAGGTAGAGCCGCGTTGCGGGGAGAAAAAGCTCCGGGGCTCGGGGCAGTTTTGCCGTCTGCTCTCCGCGCCGGCAGCAGCAGGAGCAGCAGTCCCCTCCCCCGCCAGATGTAATAACCGTAAGAGCTGCAGGAAGTGGCTCGTTAATTTTATTCGCGCGAGCGCGAGCCCGCAGCCGTTGAGCAGCCCGGGGGCAAAAATCGCGCCCCGACCTATATACCGCGCGCGCGCCAGCCTCTCTCTTTCTCGCGTGCAGCTGCATCACAATGAGCGCCGCTCAAAATACCGTAGCAGCCATCCCCGATATAGCCGGGCCGCCCCGTTCATTAGGAGCCGAGCGAACTCGCGCCTGTAAAACCCCGACGCGCCTCGGCGCCGCTGCCGCTGCTGCGCCCCGTTAACGCGCCCGACCGAGTTGCTTCCGCGGAGCTGAACGAGCAGTACCTGGCTACGATTGGTCGTGCGATCGCTTTTATATCCACCGCGTTCATATCTCGACGGTGTGCTTCCCCCTCCCGGCTGTTCGCGCCTCGTGTTTATTTTTCTTATTTTTCCTGCCCGCACCTCGACAACTTCCAACTGCGTCCACCTTTGATCGATACTCTATGTCGTTCGCTCTTCGTCCGCTCTGTTAACTCCTCGTGAAATTTCACTAGTAGGGGGTATTCTTGCTTTCTCAAAGAGGAAGCTCTGTGACGTGACAAAAAATGACCTCTCGAATCACATTATCTTCGTAACCCCAAAAATATTTGTGGGTCATACCGTACGTATGCATATGACGCGGTTTCAAAACGCGATAATTTAAATTTTCATGAAATTTTGCAAACGAGTCACTGGTGGCAAAATGTGGCTCGAGTTCAATTTTCAGCAAATTCTGTTGTTGATCAACCCTATCAACCCCTATCAACCGCTGCTACGGAAAGGGAAAAATCAGTTCGAGGTGTACGTCATTGCTAAGGGGATGAAATATCGAGTTGAAGTTCGTTCACAGTACTTTTGTGGTCACACAACAAAATACTTTTGTAATTTCCATACAAATTGTTATTTACATCCGTAGTACTGTTGTTGGGTATTTCAATTTCATATCCATTCGTCGATAGCAGAATTTCATTTCTAGATAACAACTGTTGTTTATTGCTCTAATAACCGTTGCTGAAAAAATGAAGATTGAGATGAAGTTAATTTTCTTTTGACTTCAACCCTCTTTGAGTAAGCATACAGTTAATGCAATTTGCAGCGGTTTTTAACGTAGTGCAGTGAAATTTTCACTGAAACTGATTTCCGTCAGATTTCACTGTTGAAAATTGAGAGAGTGCAATACATCAATCCACTGAGAAGATAATAGGCTGAAATAACATTTTTCAAATGTGAAAATAGTTTTCTCACGCGTGAAGCTGAAATAGTCTAAAGAAATGGAGAAAACTCATTCTTCACATGTCATTCCAACATTCCACAGATAAAGAAGAAATCGATTTTTCTTTTACGACAAAATGATTCATATGAAAGTCTATATATGTTTCATATTTCATCCTCAAAATTGAATTTTTAATTTTAAATCATAATTTTTATATTTAAATCACCTAAAAGTGAATGGAATAGCGTAAACAATTATTAGAACATAAGCAGTAGCCAAGTTAAGACTTCAGAAACTGGTATGGAGTTTGTACATTTAGCAAAGCTGGAATAGCCCGAGGCGACTTTAGCTTTTCGAGGGAACTCCACATAATGAATGTTGATTCAGCCTAAACATTTTTTCAGTGTTGGCAAGCCAAGCCTCCTTCCCAGAACTATAAATTACGCAATAATCATACCCGAATAATTTCCCCTGTTTTCTCGGGTTGTATGAGCTCGAGTCGCGAGAACAGACTGGATCGAACAAAGCTAAATTGTGCGCGGGAAGCAGCGGAGCCGTGAAAAGTGTCAGATCCCGTGAATCCGCGTGCGCCAGCTCGCTCGAGTCTCCGATTGCTTTGGTCTTTTTGGACGTGATAGAGCGACGGGCGGCGGGAGCGTTGCAAGCTCGATCAGCGATCCGCGTGGGCGGGCGCGCTAGTCCATCTCCAGCGAGCGAGGCTCGAGGCACAGTTGACCAGGCGCGGCCCGCAGGCCAAGATCGCGGAACCGAAAATAAATCATTCGTCGACGCAGTCGGACGCGAGACTGACGCGTCGGGCTACGTACGTGGCCCACATTTCTTCCTGCGGCCGGGCTTTTAAATAACCGATAACCCGGCTGCTGGCCGCACGCCTCGGCCGCCGCCCTGCGATCTTCGCCCTGACCAAGTGGCGAACAATTATATACGCGCCGAGCGCCGCTCTGCTCGGCTTTTCCTCTTTCCCTCCGATTTTCTCCCGATTTCCCAAGGCCTCTTCTCGCCTTTTCTCGCCCTCGTTACCCAACGCTTCTTTGGCGGCACGCAAAAAACCGTGGACGTCATTAACAGACGGAGATAATGGCCGACAGGGGCTCGATCGTTTTCTCCGCTCCTCCACTTCGCCAAACGACCCTCTGCAATTTGTACCCGGCCGCCGCGGCCTTTTCCAACGGCGCGTCCTAATTCTGCGTTTCTCTCATTCGATAAACCTATCCCAAACACCGACGATTTTTCAACGATTAATTTATTCTTCTATAGAAATAACTCGATATCTTTGCCATCGCATGGAGATGAATTGTGTTGGGTCATGATTGCGTGGAAAATTACATTTGATTGATTTTGTTAAACTCCTAAAACGGCGGATTCTTTTCGTTTCTAAATATGGCGAGAATCCCGAGACAAGTAGTGCGTTTGATACCCTGCGTGACTTCGTAATCCTCTTTTCCTCGTTGAATATTGTGACGCGAGACCTGACAAAAGTGTTTTTCAAGCTAGTTTCTTATTGAACAATGGAGACATTTACAATATCTCGATGGATAGGAAATTAATGATGTAGATCAATTTCGGTGGATAGAAAATTAACAAAATTTTTCGTGCACTAAAAATGATTACTCATTAAATTTACACGAGTAGTAGTAGTAGTATCCGTTGGAATAATCCAAACAGAAAAAAATAATATCGGTAGTGTCAGAGAGAAACTCGAAATGAAAATATGATATGCTAAGAACTCTGGGAGATACTCGTTGACAGTCAAATAAAAGCATGTTTGCACTGCATCCCAAACATGACGTCTTAGTCCGATTCTTTTAATAACGCGGGAGAAAGGAAAACTTTCTGAAATATCTAATGCGCGCGTATACTTCATTCGCGAAGTCTCATTCCACTCGGCGACGACGAAATATGGCTGGCGCAGCTGGTAGTGACGTTTTTTCTGACCGGCCGCTGACTGAATCGCGAAATTAAACATTTTTCTCCCCGCGAGCAAGACAGAATATTCTCCCAACTTGAGCTTTCGCGTGTACTTTTTTGCCGTATGTTCGCTACGTTATCACGTCTTTCAGCATGCACACTCGAATAAATAACTTGGTCTCGGAACACACAGTGGAAAAAGCAGTAATTGAGTAGAGTTGGTTAAGCGAGTGAACTAATTAGAGAGAACGTGGGATTCGTTCTTTTTTTTTCAAACACACATCCCTTGATTCCTCTGCGCTGGGAAGCCAAAAGTTTTTCGACCCCGTGCGAGATTGACAAGGCACATACGCGAACTCCCAAGCAATAAGGATTCGCTCGTGTGCGAAAGATCGTCAAAGAAAATGATGATTAATTTGGTCAAGTTATTTTTGATCGAAGCAACTTGTCAAATGCGAAGCTAAATCCAAGCTAATTAAATCGGAGCGAGATAGCGGGTGAGCCGAGCGCGCTCGGGGCGATGTATATCATCTCGGGGGGGTAGAACGAAGGAGGTTTTGATTCTATTACTGTTTACGAGTTTGGCGAACAGTGCGACTGCACAGCAGCGCTCCGCGCAAATCGGCCCAGCTCGATGCCAAGTTATATCTTCTTTTCCAATCTATTCCATGCGGCATTTTGTACCGGACGCGGACTCGCTTTCTCTCTCTCTCTCTCTCTCTCTCTGCCTCGTCCTCCCTATCCACTGCGAAGTTTACGCGGCTCGTAAATTCAGCGGCGGTGTTAAAAGGAAGCATATACACTCATTGTCAAGGCGAAAAATCGCGAGCCGCCGCTGGGGCATATACCTGCGGCTCCATGACAAAGCCGGCGACGCGCGAACGATAAAGCTCCATCACAGAATCACCATAATTTTCTTCATTCCCTATCGGCCGGCATGTTTATTTCCGCTCGCGGCGAGTTGGCTCGATACACTCGGGTCCCGCGATTTTAGCCGTCTCGCGTCCTCCCCTCGTCAGCCAGACGCTCCTCGGCAAATCTTTCGCGCCAGCCGCGCGGAAAACTTTCAATTTCCGCCCCGCACTATTCCCCGTCCGACAAAGCCCCCGGTAATGTACGAGCTCGGATTAGTGTGGCATTACTCGACTCGACAGTTGACACCTGCTGGCCGGGTTCTACCTTATCCCTGGCGCGCGAGCGCGGGAAAAATGTCTGGAAGAGAGATTAATTGAAATTCCCCCGGCTCCATACGTTATCCATACGGTTAATTGGTATTTTGTCGTGATGCAGGGAACACCGCGCTGATTCGCGATTATTCCATCCTGAGATTCTTATTGATTCTGTTATAATTGAAAAAAAATCATGATCCAATTGAACGTGGAATTGTCAATTGTATTTGGCCTGAATCAAATTTTCGTAGCAGTACGAGTCAGTTCGTGTTTCTACAGCCGGAGTATCCAAAAGAAGGATTGCTCGTGTGAATTGTAAATAAAAGAAAACTTGACGTACAGAGAGAAGATTCACACTGTCAAAGGAACATTAAGTTTTTGGTGTATTTCAGTCACGCGTCAGATACAACTTCCCCGAAGCAGTGAAATTGATTCATTATTATATCTCTTATAATCCGACGCGGTGTGGAGTGTTGACAAATTTTGCTGGCGATTCGCATGACATAAGCCGTGAGGATGCGCGCGCGAGACATAGAGAGAGAGAGAGAGAGAGAGAGAGAGAGAGAGAGAGAGAGAGAGAGAGAGAGAGAGTGAGAGAGAGGGAGAGAGAGATCCGGAGTGGGCAAGCGGCCAAGCGTTCCGGTATTATTAGTCAGCGTTCGCAGACATCCATCGCGGCCCGATACTCGGGAATCAGCGCGATTTCCGGGCGCGGGCGAAAAAGAGAAGAGCCGCTGGTTCTGGGTAGGATGGGGAGGTGGGGGAGGGAAAAAAGCGACGGGGGGCGCGTCCAGTGGTACACTTTTCACGGGCGCGCGATTTTTTTATTTGGCCGGGCGAATCGATGCCTTATTTGCCTGAGAAATGCCCGATGGAGTGCCGCCTGGCTGTTTCTGCCTCTGCAAATGGATGGGCTCGCGATGCAACCCGACTTCCGCTCTGATTCACGACTCATTGTGCCAGCTGAATAAATTGCGCGTTTCACTAAGGGAAACCCCTTGTTTTCCACGCCAATTTTCGTGCCCTTTCCCCAGCCTCATCCCGAGCGTTTTCTTTCTCCCTCCCTCGATTTTTCCACTCCCGTTTGCTCGTTTCTTTTTCTTCGCCCCAGTGGGGCACGAGAACTATTGTTCCGTTGCAGCTCCGTTACGTTCTGGGTATTAACATTAACTAAAGATTACGCGGGGCGCTATTCATTCCGTTCAACGATGCGTCATTTTCGAATATTTCCCCAACTGCGACTTCTGCCTGTTCATTATTTCGTTCAATAGCGAACGCTCGCTCTCCGATTTTTCCTCTTCCTCGCTTATCTATAAAATCAACAATGCTTCGGTATAACAATCAAAATTCACCATCACATCCGGCTTCCGTTGCAAAATATAAGCCTCCGAAACAGTTTGTGTGTGCGATCCAGGGTGAATTGAGCTTGGCGCGCTGCACCTGCGCTTGATTAGATTGATATTTGTCGGCCGGGTTGACAGAAGGGCCCCGAGCGCATTGTGCTCGGTAGAAATCGAGTACGTTTGGGGAAAAGACGCCGAGGGCAGCGGTCCAAACTACAGGTTCATATGACGTGAAAGACGCCTTTGTCGGGCCTAATGAGCAAGCGTATACGCACTCGGTCTGCACCAGTGCCCGGCAAATTTGTAAATTTGCTCTGTTGATCAAATGAATAAACGAGGCCAATGACGGTGAAATTCAGAGCTCGAGTTTCAACTCGACCGCTGGACAATCCGCGAACGTTGCGAAACGCCGGCTAATTTATAAAGTTTCTGATGGCTGTTTCATAAATTTGCTGATTGGTTCTTTGATGCTTTACGCGCTGTAAACCTCGTACCAGTTATTTTACTCCTATAAATTCAATAAATATGGTAGTGGTTGGATTCTGTCTTTCTAGAGAATTTCATAATGAATGACGAATGAAAACAATGTTCTAATTATATAGCAATATTCCGACGAGTCACTTTCCCAAGCTCTTTATAAATATTTCAACCTCTATAATCGTATCCATATCACCCACAGTTTTTTCTCCCTCATCATACAACGAATTATGCATTATTACCTTGGTATGCATCCATATCCGTGTCTAGAGTTATTGATAATGTGTATACTTGCATAATTTATCGGCACCACACAATATGACATATTATATCATATCATATCATATCATAAGTGTTGGGGAATAAATTTCAGCATTATCTCGATAATTTCCGTATCGATTATCGAAAGCATACAGGAGTTGATTCGTCTTGATATGAAAGTTGCGAAGCAATCGACACTCAAATTCGAGTAGCCAAAGCCAGCCGTATGAAAAATAAATGCTTCTCGTGAGCCGGTCAGTAGACGACGCTGTATCTTATCGATGCATTTCGCATCCGATGCTCCTGGTAACTCGTATACGTGATCCGCCGTCTGCCATATAGCCTTCGCAGCGTCTCTCCTTTATTTTTCAGACTCACGGTCGAGTCGGAAAAAATGCATGCAGATTTTCATGGCACTCTGGCCGATATATTTATATATATATCGTATTCGTATACGCGGCTCTCCCTCTTCTCCATTGCTCTTTCTTCATTCCGTCAACGTGGCGCCATACGTGAAATGAATGTGTACAGCGGGACGGCCATCGCCGCCCGATGAATTGTGCCCCCTCAAGCAGACGCATTGATTTTCATGCCGCATGCAAAGTACTTTTTTACACGACGGATTCCCCTCTTAACACCTCTTCACTTTCCACCCGCACCCGGGTACGCATAGAAAATTCATCGAAATCGATTCGAACGCTCGGCCGAACTTCGCACGTATCCTCGATTCTGAACGAGAGTGCAGTATTGAATTCATCTGAAGTAAAATTGTCTAAATTAGAATCTAATTTTACTCCGTGATTTTTCAATTTCGAAAGAAGATTAGGCGAACATTACGATCTTTGAGCGATCCGAAACAAATTCAAAGCATTTTAAACATTTACGAATCTTTGGAATGAATTGAAATGATCATCAGTTATACAAACATGCCTTGATCAGATCCGGCTTTTGGAAATAACCAAACATAGAATAGAATAGTAGATAGTAGAGTAGAATAGAACACAGAATAGAATTAATTTGTAAGTTTATTACCAAGTACACAATATGAATACGTCAACATAGCAATTACCATAAATATAGATAAAAAAAAAGAATAAATATAGAAATAAAAAGTTATGAGTCAAAAATATCTAGCTGGACTCTTGACAATAATGATCAACTGAAGATCAATGCGATGCTTGTGAGTCATTTGAATGGATATACTCTCTGTCGCTGGGATTCTTGGCACTATTTATAATGAATGTAGTATCATATTTGACTATATGAGATTGGGTACGTTGCAACTTGCACTCCTTTCCGGTTCCAGTACGTTTTATGACTTGTTGTTGCTTATGAAGTTCAGTGGCAACGAGTCCGGTATTTAATCTGACGCCGAACCAGCGTCTACTATCCGCGAATAGAAGCAGAGAGTGAAGCGACTGTTGAAAATTGAATGACAGGGTCGAGGGTCATCGACTGGCAGATCGTCGGATGAATCGGGAACATTACAATGTGGCGCGCGCGTGCAGTGTCCCGGCGGAGCTGGACGGGATCGATTTCTAGGAGCTGCAGCGCGTACAACACATGAATTATCCAAAGTCGAGGTGGTCCGTCGGCGTATGTAGGCACAATCTCGGGCCGGCATCGGCGAGCGGCCTCGTCGAGCGACTCGATAATGGCGATTCTCCCGATACATATCGATCGAGCCTCGCGCACGACGACGGCGGCCGATACGAATCTTACGCGCGCGGATGATGGCCCCCGCGACACTGTGTGTCCACGCGGGCCGCATATGATAAGCCGCGCATCCAAGCCCGTGGGAATAGCGATCATGCTACCCGGGTAACCCACTTTCCGCCTCGACGCGCGTCTCTGTCTATTCATACGTGCGGATCAGCCGGTCGAATATATCATATGCCAAGGGCTGGCCTACGAGTGTATACCTATGTATACATGTATGTGCCGTATTATATGTGCCAGCTGTGTGGGAGTGACAGCCCTCGCGCTGAATCATAATTTTGCCTGCCGAGGCTCGTATATACGATAATGCACTGCCTGTTCACGTGGATGAAATGGAAATTTTCTTGTTTTCTGTTCCAGAAGCTGCACCCGATCCAAATGAAGCCCGCCGACAGCGAGAACCGAAGTCGTAAGTACACTTGTTTCGCGCGTCTACCCGATGGATTTACGCGAGCCCGCGCGACGACTCCTCTCTCGCAATGGCAAATATTGGAAAAGTTTTTTTTGCCCCTTCCCCTACCAGGTCGCGGGATTTCCCGAAATCGCTCGGCCTCCCCCCCACCCCACAAACGGCGTACACTCTAACGCAATCCAGATAATTGAGCGAGTCTTTTTAAACTCTCGGTCGGTTGAGTGAAACTCGAGAACTTTATTAACCATGCAGATTTTAAAGTTTCAACCTGATAATATCCAGCTCAACATGTCGCAACTTCGAGAACTGCATAATGCCCAAGCTCAATTTTTCAAAGAGAAGTCCTAGTGGTTGTGAATCTTTCATGAGCAAGTTCATCCCATGGATAATACTCGTTATTCGTTAAATATTTCCCGAGCAAAGTCGCCAGGATAATATCCTCGAAAAGATAAGAAAGGATAACTCGATTCAGAGGAGTCCGCTCATGGGACGAGTATCGAATGTTGTCCAAAGATGAGGCGCCTCGTGAATTCAAAATAAACGTGAGCAGATATATACGCGCGCGTACACGAATGATCCGCACGAACAGCAGCTCACCGGTATATGAATAAATCCCTCGATCACACTCGGATAACGAGATCGAGAGGCGAAACGTCAGATTTTGCCGAGGAAAAGTTGCATATCGCACGTGCGTCTCGGGCTTCGCAAGGCTATGTATACATACACGCGAGCCGAGCCCGGCGGACCCCCCTTCGTACACGATAAAACGGCCAGATGCGTCTTGCAAATCCAATCGCGAGTAGTCTCGGGGAAGCCGCGTCCCTCAAAAAGATCCCCGCCGGTCGGCGGGTAAAATTATGGCAGTGGCGGGGAGGGGAGGCAGTTGCCTTGTCGAAATTCGAACAATTTCACAAGTTCATTTCCCCCACAGGCGGCGCTGGGCGGGGGGAGGGGGAGGCGACCCTTCGCCCGCTCACAAACGGTCCGCGCGCGCGCGAATAGTTTTGCCCGCTCGAATTCCTGCGCCCGCGCCGGTCCGCAGCCGGCATATTCCTACGGGCGCGCGGCGCATGAAATATCTGCGCGATACACGTATTACAACAAATTATTCAGACCGCGCCGCGTTTGGAAGAAAATTGAAAATCAATACGAGCCTCGAGCCGGTTGCTACGCACCGACGCGCCCGCGCTCCGTTCGGCCTGCACTCGCGGCTCGGCAAAGTTCAACTGCGCGCCCCCGCGCGACGTAATGCCACTTCAAAGCGTGTTTATTGCCGACTAATTCGTCGAGTCTAATGGCCCTCCTGTCGCATTTCTCTGCCGACTCTCGCGACGGCCCTATCCTCCCCGGCCGCCGTCGTTAAACCCGAGAGCCAATAATTTCGCGTTTCCCGCCGAGATCGCCGCCTCTCCCTGTATATAGGGCTGAGCCAACGTCAAATAGATCTCGCCCGAAATCAAAATGATCCTGATAACTCGGAGGCGCGACGTTTTCATCCTCTGCTGGAGAAAAGAGTCGTCGATCGGGGGGGCCAGTCGGCGTTATTCACACCAGGTATAAAAGTACGAGGATGAGAAAGGGGAGTTTTAGCGGGAGCGGCTATTGCCCGTTTGAAAATAATCCGCGCGAGCGCGAGCGCCATGTTTCTTTTCTGCTCGTCGCGTCGACCCAGATCCGCGCATTATTCACGACGCGCTCGTGGCCCCCGGCCGGATCGACCAATATCACCGCTTCATAAATTCATGCCGGACATAAAAGTTCGAGAACATTACGCCGGAGCCCGCCCGCCCGGCCGCGCCAAGGAGGCGACAACCCTAAAAGCTCCTCTGAATCGACCTACACGTGCTTTTTGCCCTCTATCTCGCCCCTCCCTTCTCGTCTCGCTCGACCGCCAGAAATTGAGCCGCGACGATTCGAATCGCGCGACTTTCGTTTCTTTGATAAACTCGCTCTATACCAGGAGCAGGAAGCGAGCTTTCATTAAATGAGAATCCTGAATCGTAAAGCGAGTCGGACCTGCGGGTCGTTCAACTCGAGTTTCACGTCGCGTTACACACGTGCGAACGTCCGCGATGGGTCGTGTGGAGCGTTTTTTGGGTTATCGAATTACTCGTACGATTTGACAATTATCGTTCGAGCGATCGACAAATCGATCGTCTCCATGTGCAATGCCATACACGGCTTTTCTGTTCTACTCAAGTCATTTATTTGATTAACTTTCATTTTGAACAAGCGCAGTGCTGACAAAGGGCTTCGTTATCGTGAATTTGATATTCTCACTGCGCGGATATAGAATACGTGGTAAGAAGGTTGCGTTGTTATTTTCGAGCATCGTCCCATTAGGATGATCACGTTAAACGGAGTTATTTTCCAACTCGACTGTAATCTCAAACATATATTACTGTCGACGGTACGAACTACGTCGGTATACGAGAGAACGACGCAATCTCATTTGACATTCGGAGTGTGCGCGCGTCATTGTTTTGAATAAAACGACCTGATTATCAACAGACGTGATTATTCGTCGAGCCCTTTGATGCGCTAATCAATTACGAGACGTTAATATACACGGCGAGGCGAGCCCTTAAAATCGGACGGGGCTCGAATTATCAGCTATTCATTGCAGCAGCGGTCTAATTATACCGCATATCCCGGCTGTTTTATATATGAATAACATCGCTAATTGAATTCTCCTCTTACACAAACTACAAAAGGCTCCCTCTGGCGGTGGTGGCGGTGGCGGCGGCAACGTCGGCCGTGGCTGCGAGACTCCATGCACAAAGCAATCGGAGACGTGAAAATGATATATAATGGTATATATCGGGCGGGAGGGGGCGCCGGATAGGATAACCCGACGCGAAAGGGGTGGCAGGAAGAATTTGTCTGCGGGCAATTCAATATAATTTCAGCTGGAAGCGTTTGAACAAGGCACGTATTCGGGCAAGGGAAGGGGCTCGAAGCTCTCCTCGGTCGGTCGGTCGGTCGCTTGCGCGCGCGAGAGACTCGACCGTGCGAGTAATCGCTTTGGATGATTAGCCATTGGCCATTGACGAGTGGGAGCGAGAGAGAGAGTAGGGCTGCGCGACTACGTGCGGCGAATAGTTATACGCGAGCCATGCGCAATTCAATGTAAAGGAGCCCGCCCCGCTCACGTCTCTCCCTCCAAATTGTCAAATTTCGCCGGGCGTCCCCCCCTGCCCCTCTTCCCCCGGAACCGATCGATTTTCTACGCGACTGATGGGATCGCTCGCACGTGCGCTCACCCGCAATCCTTCTCCTCCGCGCACTCTGCTGCTGCTGCTGCTTTCGAAACGAGCGGCTCTCCCCGGGATTCGCGATATGCACAACGCCGCGTGGGTCTCGCGCGAATTACGGGCTGCGCCAATCTCCTCGCGGCGGGATTTTGTCATTGTCGCGCGCGCACGCGCGGATAATTCGACATGACCGTCCCACGATGAATCGTCACGCGAGTGGCATTTTTCGACGCAACGGCTTCGGGGAAAATCGCGGCCCACGCGAATATCAATTTCAATTATTCGCCGGAGAGTCGCCCACGCGCTTCCTCGTCCGACGCGATCTTCTATTCCACTCGCAATAATCGCGCAATTTGAATTTGATTATCTCGTGCGCGTTGCATTTGTGAAACAATTTACATTGGAAACTGACGGTTTGCGATTAACGTAACAACTGACAATTGATTAATTGAGAAAGTAAATTTGCGTTGTTTGTGTTACAGTGCCATACCCTGTGCCATTAATGCTATGCCCTTCACGGATCTTCGATTGGCTTCGTTTACAGAATTCATTATAACATACAGTTCCATTTGTTTTCGTGAGTCTCGAATATACGCGCATATTCATCCTCTCGTCGTTCGACTATTTTCTTTGCGTCTCTCGAAGCGGTTCGCACGACCATGAGGATCCACCGATCGATTTGGCCAACCCGCCGCGTTGTTGTTTCCAAGCGTAAAGAGCCGGATGAAGGAGACTTTCGTGTGCAGCTCGAGCGAGCAGAAGCGAGACGCTGAAGGAGCGCGAGGGAGAGTCTGTTGACGAGGTGAAAAGAGAAACGGACTCGGGGGGGTCTTTGACGCGCGGCTCATGATCTCGCGTCGGCGGGCGCGCGAGAGGCGGCAGTGCACTTGGCAAATAAGACGCGTAAGGACTGAGAAAAAGAGAGGGAGTGGAAGTCTCTCCGCCGCCGAGCCGGGGTACACTGGCTCGCGGCCAAATATTTGCGCGGCCGCGCACCGCCGCTGCTGCAGTGTGGAAAGCGAGAGGAGCCGTTCCCCCGCTCGCACCGCCGGACAACGGCTCCGCCGCTCCATTAATTGCCTTTGATGAGTTAGTTTTCCTGCAGCCGGAATCACGCGCAACGGACGGCCCGGTACATTTTGCCTCCCGCTGTACACACGGGATTTACCTCACGTTTCGCGGGTAACGTGTTTTTTTTCCCTCCCCAGCCCGCCATTGTGTGCCACTTGATTCGTCGATTGTCGCAGCCGCGCAACTGTCTCCTCCTTTTTTGCTCGAATCAATTTTGGTCCCAACACACGCGATTCTCCTTGGGCGGCCGTGCGACGCACGAATGAAACCCAAGCCCCGGGCTCGTTTCCGCGTGTACGCTCGGGGTTACGCAACCCGGGCGTTAATAGCACTACGAGTAAAAAGGGACGAGCGAGGCGCGCATCATCTCGGCTCCGGCGCGCGGAATAATTCACGCGCTAATCTGCTATGGCCAAGAAGCGCGCCGAGCGATCCGTGTGTACGTACGGGCCGCGCGCGCGATAACAGCGGGGCACCGCCTCTATAAATAACCCATGCAAGCTCCTATGCGCCGCCGCCCCGGGGAAAATAATGCGCGCCGCAAATATGCGTGAAATGCCGATTGACCCCACTCCAATTCTGACACACTATTCGCGCCTCGCTATGCGCGGCCCTTTTCCCTTCCGCCATACGTGTCGCCCGTATCTTTTTTCATTCCCGGCTGCTCTCGCTTTCCGACCAATGATTCAAGAAGCTATGTCAAGGAACAACGTACACGTATATACCGGTCGGTCGTGAAACATCGAAAAGTAATCCATCGTCGACCAAGTTGCTCAACCTTCGAAATGATTAATGCTACTCGAGTGACGCCACGCGTACCGGCTCTCGGGACAATAAATGTCGATCGGATCGGCGATAACATGTCGCGTGTGTCCAAATCAAACGGAGAACGCACGGAAAACCAAAGATGATCGACTTACTACATGCGTGAATGTACTTGTTACATGGTGTGACAGTATGCATATATATGTATGAATATGACACGAAAGGACCGGTCGTTTTTCAGGCGAATCACAAAGCGAGTCGTTGTGCGTTTCGGGGGAGCTTTACATCCGCGGCGCGGCCGCAACAGCTCAGAAAGCGACGTATACTGTGCTCGAGAGCATTGCCCAGCGAAAGAGAGAAAGAGGAAGGGGCGCGAGATACATATAATACAAGTGGAAGGAGAGCGCGCGTGTATAAACACACGGGCCGACTACGGGCCGCGAGGACAAAGGGCTGGCTCTAATTGCGCGTGCAAATCGGCCCGCGCCGGCTCCACTATTCATAAATATTTATACGGCCGACTGGGCGAGATGTCTAATTAGCGATACGACACGTCCGCGCGAACATATACACATCTCGTGGCTGTCTGTAGCCGCACTGTATCTACGTATGGGTTCGCGGGGAGAGGAATTCACTCGGCTCTCGTGATAAATATTTGACATTTGCTTTTTTTGCTCCGCGGACGGAACAAAAGGGGAGAAAAATCGCGGGATAGCGGGTGTCGGGGCCCCCGCACAACAAGCGGCGCTTAAATTAATAAAAAAAGTTTCCTCCCGGCAGGAGAGCTCGCGCGCTCGCGGCTCGGGTTTTACGAATTGTATGAATAATGCATGCGGGCGTGCGGGGCTCGCTGCAGCCGCGCGGATGCATTGTTAAAGAAATATTCGGCTCGGGGCGCGTTTTGTAAATGAAAAGTTTGTCGCGCGCCGAAGCCGAGGCTCGACGAGCATTGTCTCGGGATACGTGCCGTGCACTGGCTTCTCTGCGCGGACGCCCGGCGCGTTGCAACAGACACCGATTCTCGTGCGCCTGTGGCGAGAGATCGCGTTTGCGACTTCGGAAGCGTTTCCCGACACACACACAACCCTATGCATATTCATCTATCGACGTTTCAAAACGGGCCGGCCTCCCCCGCCATCGTATCGCGATACAGTTCATCGAGTCAAGCTTCTTTTTCCTTTTTGATTTTTCTTTTGTTTTCCAAACTGCCTCTTCCAATCTGTAGATTTTCCTTTGATTTTCAATTTGGCTTGAGCTATTGTATGGTACACTAAATGATTTTTCTGGCAACCCCAATAAGCCATCCAATCTAGAGTCTCGATTTTCCAGATATTCGAGCGTTATACATAGTTTGAACGGGTACTTCCGTATACACCGAAAAGAACTGTGAAAATCATCGGTAAGTCGGAACATGAATCTGATTAACTCATGAACGGCTGATCGAGGTATCCAAAAAGCATTTGATGAAATTTCGTGCGACGAGACTGCTGGTGGGTCGAGCAATTTTTGTCGAATTTCCGTTTAATTTATTCGAGAACGCGACTAGGCCGATGCGGGCTCGCATTATGGATCGGCGCGCGGGTGTGATCCGCGAGGAGTGGGGTGCTGTCGCGGTCGCGCGCGCGTTGCCCCTACCTCGTGCGCGCGCGGCGGCGGTGGCGATCAGCTGTTGAATATGCCGAAGGCGCTGCAGCGCGCGGCGGGCGCGGGAGTAGGAGGCTCGTGTACAGCGGTGGCGCGGCGGCGCGCAGTATACGCGAGCTAGCGAGCGGCGGCCGCTCACTTGTTGAGCTCTCGCGCGGCACCGACGAGCGTCTATCCGCGCGCGCGCCGCGCTACTCGTGTCTCTCTCTCTCGGCTCTCTCGGCTCTCTGTCACGTGCGTGTGTCCCCCGAGTCATGCCGAGTCCGGCATGGAGTGCCGCTGCAGCCGAGCCGCTTACGTAACCCGCGCCGTCGCCACCGCCGCCTCCTCGTCGTCGTCGTCGTCGTCGTCGTCGTCTCGAGCCAGAGTCGAGTGATAGACTGCGGCGTTTGGACCGGTCGAGGAGCGCGCAATATAAAAAGTGGCCGCGGGCGCGTTGGCGCGCAACAGACATGGCGATGAAGAGCCGCAAGTGCGTCGGCTCGATGCACCTCACCTCGCCCAAGTACTACCCGGCCATCAGCTCGGCGTACTGGGCGCCCCAGGCCCAGACCGCGCCTTACTCCGTTCCAGGTAACCAACAAAACCCCCCAAAGCTGCGCGCACTATTTCGGGAGCCCCCCCTGTATTATTCTTGTTCGCGCGCTCGAGCACCGCACACTTCACTCACTCTCCGCCGCCGCAGCCGCAGCCGAAATATATTTCGCACCGCGCGACGCGAGTCACGCGTTGCTCCTGGACCGAGCCGGCTCGCGCGGCCGCGTCTCGTCGGCGAATCACCCACCCCACGTCGCACTCAACTACACGTTAAACTATCCCGCAAACTTGGCCGTCTCCTCGTCGACGATCGATCGCGTCCGACCGAGTTTCGTATTTTCATACGAATATGTAATTTTTCAACGACAGGACCAATTTTTATCATCTAATCTACCCACGTTATCGATTATGTACTCAGCTGAATTGTCATTCTCTCTCGAAAAAGGAAATCGAATCTTCGTTGAAGAAAAAAAATAAGCTCGATGCTACTCGACGATCCTAGAGGAGTACGTTTAGCGGCTTCTACTCGTTACAATCTTCGATTTTTTCCCCCGATTACAAAATTTTTTTTTGTTTTCCTCCTCGACGAGTTACAGCGATCGCTCGCACCGGCGAATAGTTGAAGTATTGGAACGACAGTGTATATCGACTATAGCCGAGACGCGTGTAATTGCTCGGCAGCTGAAAAGAGCGCAGGCGACGTGCGCCAATAGCGCGCGAGCTGAATGATAAAAAGTTAATATCGCAGCTCGGTGCGTGGAACAATGGGGAAACAACGGCGAATTATCGCCGGTAGGAGGAGGAGGAGGAGGAAAAAGTAAGTCGCGAGCGAGGCATATCCGCGCGCACGAAGGTGACACGGCCGGCCAGAGTCGGATCGGCAATCGTCGAAGAGAATGAACGAGTATACTTACGTAGGGGGAGGGGTCGAGAAGGTGTGCATGCGCTCGTGCGTGTATACCTACATAAATAAACACGAGGGCTATGCCAGTCGGTTCGCCCGAGCCATTTCTATTAATAAATAAAGACACGCGGCGGTGGCGGCGCGCCGGCAGGCATCCGTCACTCGCGCGCGCGTGCCCGCTCTCAACCTCGCGCGCACCGACCGACCGACTGTTCTCTTGCGCTCGCGCGCGCACGACGCCACTACACACACACACACCTATGCGCTCATGTGCCGCGCAGTCAATATTTGAACGCGCGCGTTCAATGCCATCCGCCGGCTCGCGAGACCCTCGTCGGGCGTTTATCACTTTTGAGCCTTACCCCCCCCCCCCACTACCCCGCGTTGGTAGTCTCGTCTACCACACGGAATTTGAGATTCGCCAGAAGAGGAGCCCACCGGGCGTATACGTCTGCTCACCTCGTTGTACCCGCTCTCCGGGAGACTGTTTTTTTCACCCGCGTTTTCCCCGCGCCGCCCCCGAGACGTATACGTATACTCTACCTCAAACGGACTCGCTCATTACTCGTTTCTCTCGATTACTTATGCGCCAATACACGCTCGCGGGCCTGTATGCCAAGCTAAGAATCGCAACGAACCCTTGAAAATTCACGGATTAGCCAGTAACGTTGATGATAGACGACCTCTTTTGATTCGCGACAATCAATCGGGCAGTCGAGGCAACCAACCGTACGGTCCTGTTTTCAACAAGTTCAAGATAAACTTGAGTACTGTCTCAAAATGAGGCAGTGAAAAACATTGTATGAATGGGGAAAGTCACTGTCCGAAGGTAGACGAAAGACTGAGTAAAACTGCAGTTGATTTCTCATAAAAGTGAATTTACATTTTCGTTCCATAAATTTCAACACCAAAAATTCACTGCGAATTCGATGCTAAAAATTGATGTTAATCAATACTCTTGGAACTAGAGCGTAAATTGACTTTGACTTGGTGAAAAATCAACTGCATGGCACTCGATCACTCATCCGCCTCCACGCTCAATCATATTTCACTCTGGTACACTGGTTTTTCAGTGTACGATTTTAAGAGAGTTCGAATTCGGGTCGGTACAAATTCACCCTCTGCATTCAAACTTGTCCTAGAGCAACGGTAAATTGAGCCATCGAGTATCGGTAAAAGTTTGAGGTTGACAATGTAGCGAATTGCGCGTCTCTCTTGTACGTATATATACACGCGTATACGCACGCGCACAAAGCTGGAAGAACAAGAGCATGGATGAGTGCGGAGGAAGAAGGATTATCGGGAGATAGCAGTGCTCGAAGGGAAAGCGGCTCGCGGAAACGACATAAAGTATGCTTCGATATATACACAGACACAGACACACACACACATAAGTGTACGCGGGGGTGTATATAAGGATCGCTCGCGCGCCAATAAACTCGCGGCCGTTTCGCCGAGCTGTCAGTGTGTGCTTCGGTTATTTATCGTAGTTGTTCAGCTGGCCGCGCATATCAACAGCCCGGCCCGGATGATTCCGACACAAAGCTAATATAGGGGCTGCGCTCACTTCCGTTTGTCCTTGTATGTATGCGCGCTCGCGAACGTGTGGGTGTGTGTGTGTGTGTGTGTGTGTGTGTGCATATATACCTGCAGCGCAATCAGCGCACACACATGTATATGCATACACATAACGGCGAGAGCGGAACCAGCTCGTCCCACCTCCACCCGCCACCTCCGCGACGCGACCGACAAAAACAACGACTCTTCATTACACATACACACACACACATGGTGACATGTGCCTATATATACATAGGTATTTATCGACGTATCGGTGGCGCAACGCATTGTGCATGCGCGCTCGCACTTCTCTGCGCTGCAGCGATATTAGAAGCGTCGAGCGGTGTATATATATGCGCATTTGTACGTGTATATATATACGTACACACAGCATTGGCGCGCGAGATACAGACACGTGGGTAAACGACTTCCTACGCGACGCGTCGCGGTGCAGGGCTAATCTCGCTCTTGCGCATCTCTCCCCCGGTGCTGCAGCTCCTTTGTTCGCTGCAGCCTTCGCATTATATACGTGTATACATGTACACGAGATGCGGAGGACGACGTTTGTATGTGTATGCGTATATGTACGTGTGTGTGCGCGCGCGCACCACTCAGGCTATAGCGCGGCGTTGAGTAATTGCCGAGGCGAACCCGTGACGATTCTCGCTCGGTCTCGCTTGGGACTTATATATACCTATACACACACAAACACGTGCAACACGCGTATACTGCAGCTACATGAGCATATACGCGATTGCGCAACGAATTATCGCGAGAGCGAGTCACCTGCGTGCGCGAGCGAGCGAGCGAGCGAGCTTCGAGTCTCGCCGGGCAGCGCAACGTATACATATATAACCGGGGAATAACATGTTTTCCGCGGATCCGAGCAATACCCGTGATTTTTACCCGGCCATTGTTACGTGACGCGAATCGTCCGCTGCTGCACAAAGCCAAGCGCGCATCCGCCGCGCTGCTGCTGTGCAGCTTTATACTCGCCGCGATTCTCTCCCGCGCCGCTGCAGCGTTTCCTCAAAGTCAAAGCGCAAGGTTGAGCGAGCGCAAACACACGAACGCGCATGCACGCAAAGCGCAGCCAGTTATATGGACGCTCGAAAAGGATTTTTGTATTTTTTTTATTTTTTTATTTTTCTTCCTCGCCTCGGTAACACACTCGCGGCAAAACTGCAGCGGCGGCCGTGCCCGTTTCTGCGCAAGCCTCGCCGAGCCCACCTCGAGTTGGCTGATTTGAATTCGGCGCAGTCATAGATTATTCAAATTAATTTAGACGCCGTGTACGTCGAGGCTCGGTCGCTCGCGCGCGTTTCGCCGCGGATTAGCTTTCGCGCGGAGGAATTTCGAGGAGGAGCCGCTCTCCGAAGACGCGTGTGTACGTGTGTACATACACACAATCGCGAAACTCGAATGACGCTGCTGTTTGCGCGAGGTGCGTTCGTATACGGGGGATAAAGGTACATTGCGGACCGTCGCGATAATACCGCTGTGTTCTAATGGAGAGCGGCCGGAGCGTCGCGGATTATCCGCGGCCGAGCGTCTCATGTATATTACTCGCGCGAGTCAAAAGCACCGCGGCGTATTCACGCACACACGTACGCGAGTGTTGCGAAGGGATAGATCGCGGTGGAAAAAGGAGAGGCGCGCGCACACACACACACTGGTGCGGAGAGTCGCGTCGAGTGGAGGGGGGTCGTTACCTTACAGCGGATAAAGACTATCTATTATTCATTAGTATTTTCGTATGCAATGGCGAACGTGGCGTATATATTAAGTCGAGTGTTTGTGTGCGTCATACTCGGCCGCAGTGCTGGTCGCGGCGGCGCGTCTCCGTCGCGCGAGAGAAGCCGAACTCGACTCGTAAAACCGAGGAAAAAGTTCGCCATGGTATATTTTTCGAGTCTCGCTTTTCGCTCGCACGCCCGCGTGTATCTTGGCCCAACTGTACGGGATACCGTAATGACCTAAAAAATTTGCCGAGATCCACCCGCCCCGAGGAATCGACCGGCGCTTTTCCTCTCGTGCGCGTGTCTGTATGCATATACGCATACGAGCTCGCGTGCACTTGTTTTCATTAGCCTGCCGCTGTGTTTTTATCGTTATTTTTCATGTTTCTTTGCAAACTTTATTTCGCGCGCGAGCGTTGCTGCGCCCAGCCTGGAATGCGCCCTTTGTTGGACTCTTTTTCAACGGATAGGACTTTAGCTGGATGCATGGACTGGGGGGGGGGGGAATAAAAACCACGAGGCAAAAATGCGTGAAACGAAAGCAAGAGAGAGAGAAAGAAAGTGTGCGTTAGGCGTCGAGGAATAAACTGTGCTCTCCGTGGAGCCTGTAGTTGGGAGGCGAAAAAAAAAACCTCGTGTTATATAAGCGATGCGCGGAAAAATTGACGTCGCACACACGTGCGCGGGTCACTCGTATACGTATACGCGATTTCCCCGTTAAAAACAAAAAATTTACGAATATTCCGAACGATCGAGTGGACGAATGAAAATTCATAGCGGTATTTTCGTTTTTTCTTTTCTCGATCAACGATACCGTGCCACGTCAACTTTGAAAAATATTGCTCTTTTTTTTTCTTCCTTTTCCACTTGTATTTTCGTTCAATCAAGCCTGTATCCGTCTCTGACAGCCTCGCCGAGAGTCACAATGCTCATTAGGACTGGGAGACTTCCGTATTCCATCTTTGCCTTCTCTCAATTTCATTCTCGGAGTCTCGTGTGTCTAGTCGAGCTAATCCGAACTTGGCGCGCTCCATTGCGTAACTTCCCGCGAGTCTCTCGGAGCAGAAGGAAGTCAAGGATGTTTGAAAGTGTAAGTGTAGTCGCGCGTCTCACGCTTATATACGTTCTGTAATCCTGCAGAAAGAGAGAGAGAGAGAACGAGCGGGAGAAAGAAAATTCCTCGCGCGACTCTCTGTCCTCTGTATTGACGTTTTTTACGCTTCATTACGCCTCCTGCATTCTAACGGCTTTCCATGCCGATACAAATGCGAATGTGCAATAGGTGAAAAATGGAACATTGTTTTAAATCGTCAGTTACGCGTATCGACAGAATAAAAGACCCTCCGCGCGCGCGTTTTATCCCCCGGAATTCCGTTTTTCGTTGCGGAAATTTCATGCTGGCCGTGCAATAAAACGCGTATTTTCCCCCGAAATAGTATGTGGAATTTCGATGCGCGCATATTTTTGATATCTACACCTGAGCGTCTGCGTCGGTAAAAGCTCGAAATTCAATATCCTCCGTAGAAATTGTATTTTTAACCGAACGTTGCAGTATTTGGATTATCAAAAATCACGATTGTTTTTATCCATTCAAATAAACGATACGCGCCGGTATCATTTGCAGATTCGTGGGGAAATGAAGAAAATTAAAAAGATCGCAAATGTTTTGGGCAGGCGTTTGTATATGTTTTTCCGTGGTCTTCGATTCGGCCAGGCGCGCACTATCAATCCACGACAACGAGCACGAGAGAACGTATATTCGAATTGACCCTGGCTCAATCTGGAAATACGCCACTGAATAAGTAATTGTGGGAACGGCGGCCGGGTTAAAAATCCCATTGCATTTTGACGATTCGAACTGCGGCGTGTGTGTGTGTGTGTGTGTGTGTATATCTGGAATCTTGAATCGAGCTGAAGGCGCGCTCACGAAGGGGGCACATAGCGAGGAGGATTGCGAGATAAGGATCGGGAGAGAATGGCAGATTAAAGACTTGCATACATCCACTCGGTTTTGAATAGGCTGCGCGCGGCGTTACGTAATCTCGCGATTTAATCATCAACGCCCCGAGTGCGCGCACGTTTCCTGGTGTCCGCTCGCTCGAGCTCCCGCAAATGTAGAAAAAGCCTGACGCTGGAAATCCAGGCTGTATAAGAGAGTCGCTGCAGTGGCGCGCTACAAGTGTGTGCCGCCGCGTCGGGACGATAATTTAAAAAGTTCGTACCCGCGACCGGCTGTCCAAGTTCGACTGGCGGCCCCGTAGAGCCACGCTCGCGCGCGGATGATAACGCGCTAAATTGAACTCGGTCGCGCTCGGCAAAGTTGGCTCGGGCTCGGGGCGAGTTTTCCCGAGCACGTCCGCAGTGTGTCAGTGGATCGGCCGTTCCGCGAGAAACCGACTCGCGCGCACATCTCTCGAACAATGAAAGCGCGCGAGCGAGCGAGCACGTGTGAGCCGGCGGCTCGCTTCCTCTACACACACGCACACGTATATACACATCCCATTGCGTAAGCCGAAACGGGCGAGCGAAAGCGTCGCGCTGCTCCAAGTCAAACAGAAAGCCCGGCAAACAGTCTATCGAACGGGCAAATAGTAATGCGCGCATCCAGTCGGTGCTAATAAATTCCGAGGGCTTTGTTTCCATTGGCTATCGGCCCGACGCTTCGATATATATCCAACAAGCTCGATATCCGCCCGCTGTATACACGTACGCGCTTTTTCGACGTGCGCTTGTGCAATTCGAATCTCCCGCGCTCCTCTATTTAAATCGCTCGCGCACGCGCAACCACGGCTTTCTTTCGAGTTTTTTTTTCCACGACTTTGCACCGCGGACGCGGGGCTTCGATTTTCTTCTCCGATGAAAATTCTCCCTCCTCGCCGTTCTCGCGTCCGACAGCCTTCGATTCCCCGATCTAAATTCAATTATGCGCATTATGGATTATTTACTTGTACTATCGCGTGTTTTTTTCTTTCTCCTCTTCGATCGTTTCCACCGGCAAAATTCATTCATTCAAATATGGCTCTCCGACGATTTAATCCTCCGATTCTGATTAGAGGCTTCGAAGCGAAGAAGGAAAAAAAGCCTATATGCTACACACTGGAAAGGAAGCCTTCATTGGTTATCAGCTCGTTACCACCAATTAACATTCGAACGCTCGAATTGAACAACATTGCGAAACGTACGGAAGACTCATTGAAATAATAATCCAAGTTGAATTTGATCGAGCGCGCGCGCGTTCTGTACGTGCACTTGCGAATTCAAAATCTCTCGATACCGATGCGCCGGCTAATTGATCCTGGTTAACCCTGATGGAAAAACTTTCCAATCGACGCTCCATTGCACGCTCGCGGTCGTCGAAAATAGTGCATCGCAGCGGCGGCGGCGCTCGAGCATGTGCGTATATACTCGAGCGCAACTACGCTGATTGAATATCAATGTCAGAATAAAACTTCGAAAGTGCCTGGGGCTATATCAGTCTATACGTGAATTGCGCGCCGTGCAGTTGCGTGTCCCGTATTCTTGAGGGGAAGCCGAAGCAAAATTGACACGCGGTTACGACAGGCGCGTGAGCGAGCTCGCCGCTAGCGTTTATTGAGCGTCTAATTTTGACGATACAAAGTTAATTTGGATGAGTCTCCGAATAATCCATTGCATCTTGATAACTCTGAAAAGGTCGATAATTTTTTTCGCAAATACATCGGGTTATTTGTGCTCGTGACGCGTCATACAAGTCCATGCATAAATTCAAATAGGTCTGACGAGGACGTATTACGTGGACTGGTCTTTTAGAATTATTATTGCGATTTTTCTGAAAAGAAATAATCCAACAGTATTTTCTGGAACTAATGCATTTGGAGAACCAAAGTTTTTGCTCATTCGTTGTTTAATATTTCATTGTATACCTACATTTAACTTCACTTCACCTTAACGTCGGCATTTTTTATCGAACTTTAACCAACTCCTCGAGTAGCTACAAACCTCAAACTTTGCACACGGAGTTATTGTCAACGGCAATACTATGTAAGGTATCCAACGAAAAAAAACTTTTTGTTAGAAATTAGAATTTGTAAAATATTTAATTTCAAACGTGTGCACTGAAGTTTAGACCGAGAGAATAGGCCCATGTACTCTAATTTGTAAATAGTAGAAAACTACCATTTAATAGTACAAATTGCACAGCTGATGAAAATCTTGGATATGTACTAAAAAGAAAGTAAAATTTTTCTAATAAAAAAACTTTTATTCACTTTAATAGAGTATTACTATTCTTACTATTTTAGATTTATAGTGTGCGTCTGTTACGTTTATTATTATCGGCTAACGTAACCTATCGGTATAACTATCGCGAGTGTTTTTAGCAACACGGAAAAAAATTTGTAGAAAAACGCTTCCACGCGATCGAGCAACTCTTACAAACGAATGTCTGTGACACATATTGCAAATTATTCCCATCTTTGTGGCCGTGTTGATAGAAGCTCGCTTTTTTCAGGCAGTTTTTTCTCGTCACCCATTGCACCGAACTGCTTCGGCTGGCTCTCGAGTCGGGCGTAAAAACGTACGAATGTCGGCGGGCCAACGGGTGTCAGGGTCAATGTTGCGGCCCGAAAGTCGGGCCCAGCTGTATCGGGTCGACGGAGGACGCATCACGTACACGATAGGAAGGTATATCCTCCCGGCCCGCAGCGTGAGAGGAGAACGGAGCGGCGGCGGCGGCTCTTTGGCGCTACTGCACTCGCTTCTCGATTTACATTTGACCCAGTCCCAGGCGTGCGCGCTGCCTGCTCGGCTGGTCATTGGCCCCCTCCGCCTCGGAGCCGGCGAAAACTCCTCTCCGCTCTCGCGCGTTTTCTTCGCGCGCCCGTCACAATGCCCGCGCGCACACACACATATATTTCTATGTGTGTATACAGACACCCACGCCGACTCCTCGTGATCCGCCGTCGGACAAAGACGTTTTTTCCTCGTAGTATAGTACGGCTGCTTTATTTTCGCCGATTTGAATGGTTCCGACATTTCGCAGCGTCTATATAAACGAGTCTCGCATTGTGTGTTGGATAAGGAGGTGCAGAGCCCCGCGATGAGTCAGTCGACGTCGTTCGTCAACAATGAATTATTGTTCGCTCGAATTACCCTCCCGCCCGTCGTCGTCGTCGTCGTCGTCGTCGCTTGTGTTTATTCCTCCTGCACAATCCGACACTACGCGACGCTCTCCGGCTTGAAAGTATATGTATGTATCAAAATTCAATCGACGCGAAGGATATACGTGTACGACACGACGCTGACGCGCCGAGCAGATTCTCGGAAGAGCCGGATAAGGGAAAAATTCCAGTGCTCGCCGTAACCCGAGTGAAATTTGACGTTCGAGATTCATTATATTATATATATATCCGCGCAGACACACACGCGGCCGGCTTTCTCGCGTGTCTGCAGCGCCGCGGCCGAGTAGCGTGTTTACGTATATATAATGCATTGCGCGCACGCAAATCTGCAGCTCGCGCGAGCGGCGTCGAGATTATATTCGCCGTATATTCGCCAGATGAGTCCCGATGAGTGAGGCTGGCATTACGGGTTTCAAATGGCTGCGCACACACTCGAAATGCGAGTTTCTTTTGACTCGCTTCCAATGAGCGGTCGGGCCGCGGCTCGGCTGTCTTGCGTAACTCTTGGCCGGCCGCTGCTGCCCTGCAGCTTATTTTTAAAGAAGAGAACACATAATACAATGCGCTCGAGCACGCCTCACTCGGCGCCTTTTGGAAAGTGCGAAATGGGAAAGACGGGGGGGAAGAACATCTTTGGGCGCGATTAGCTCGAATGTTTGTCTTCATTAGACGCGCTTCTAATCGTTTCGCAACGCGGCCCACCACCACCGCCACCTGTCAATTACACGCTCTCCCAGGACGCGGCCGTGGCGCGAATTTTGAAGAACCGCCGCCGGGAGTCGCAGGCGTTCGTGCCAGCTCTGAAACCCCCCCGCGCGAAACTGCAGTTTTGCCCGGGTAATTGCCGCGAGCGCGGGATTAATCATCCGCCGCTCGCGCGCGTGTATATACGCGTGTTTGCGCAGCGACACCGGAGAGCGCGGATAGAGCGGCCGCGCGGCAGACGCGCGCTTGACCCACTAACTCGGTCGCGCGCTCGCTAGCTCTCGCGATCGTTCAACTTTCGACTTTCTTTCGCGATCACGGCCGCGCCGGGACGTAAACACGCCGGCCTAGCGCGCTTTTTCCCAATATCCCGCCGAACGCCACGTTCGATTGTACCTCCAGTTCGATTCGCGGTGGGTGAGGAGCCGATACAACGAGCGCGACTGCGGCATACGAGTTCACGCGCAAGCCGACTCTTCGGCACGGCCGGATGTACGTTCCACCCATTCCACATGCGGGACGCGTCGTCCTCCCGTCGGCGCACGTACTTTTGCCGACGGTTCTATTTGGCGCATCCACCCGCCAAGCCGCCACGCCGGGGATTTCAACTCATTACGCGGCTAAATCACATGGCTCGAAACTTTTGCGCCACTCCGCGCGCTGCCAGCGCGACATACCAAGCAGACTAATCGGCCCGTTTAATCCCCGCTCTCTGATGCGCTCACCCGCGTGTACACGTCGACGACTCCTCTCCCCAGCCCCCGAATCATTGCCTGTCCGTGCGAAATTCCGCGAATACACTGGCGCGCGCGACAACCGAATTCCCCTGCGCTCGTGCGATTCTTCGGGAGTTTTCGACCGATTCGTGACTCGGCCGCGATTCCAGAAACAGGAGAGCGCACTTCGTACTTCCCCTCCGCGTCGTGATGCGCTCGTGCGCGATAGTCCCGCATGGGTGTACGTGCTGGTTTTTCGATAAATATTCACTCGCGCACGCCTGGACGTTCGTCGCCTCGTGGGCATGTGCGCCGACGCGAAACCAGTTTACCGTATGTGCAGTGCGAATGTTGATTCGCGTAATTTCGCGTGGAAAATAATCGTATCGGCGTTTGAACCCGCTCCTCGCGTATAACGTTTTGTCGCGAATACTAGATTATCACACGCGGCCGATGGAAAATCTCTCGTCGAATGATCCCCCGCGCGTGTGTGTGACCCGGAGCGAGCCAGTCCAATTTCCACACGCGGGCGTTCGTCACGCGGGTGAAATTGACGCGCGCGGCATGTGCAGCACAGACAAAACACACGACTTGTCGCTGGCGGATGACGAAGATTGGAAAGAGAGAGGGGAAAAAAATAACCGGAAAACGAATGTATCGGTCAAAGCAGCGAGGGTTATTTAATGGAGCCGCGTCGCTCGCATTTTCAATTATCCCACTCGAGCCCATCCATCCACGGGGGGGGGGTGTATGCGCGCGCGAACTGTCGCTCAATGGGATTTTGTAATCGCCGATGGCAGCGATGCCACGCGGCCGGATGCAGCCGTCAAAGTTATATGTCGCGCGTCTCTCGCTGCCTTTTCCCTCCCCTGCCGCCGCGCCCCTATGTGTGTATATACGTTTCGTTTACACGCCATTTCCCGCGGCGACTCTTTTTTTTTGTTTCTCTTCGTCCACGCCGTTTCTCGAGTGTACGAAGTGCCTGTATAGTATAAGCTTCTTCTCGCACGGAGTCACCGAGTCGTGACTCGCGCAAACGCGAACGCGAGAGCATTAGCGATAGTGGGGTGCAATTCATTTTTATTACTCGTCCATACTTTGCTCCCACCGGGGAAGGGAGGGGGAGATCGAGCGCGTTTTATTTTAGCGGAGCTCGCAGCGTAGCGGGGCCATCGTTTCCTGCAATTTCGATCATTACCCCTGGCCCCCACGCGAGCAAGCACAATGAGCCTACCGCCTTTCATCGGTGCAACGGGTATAATCCACGCACGCGCGCGCTCGCGCGACCGGATTGAAAAATAACCGCTGGGTCGCTGGGTGAAAAATCCGCTGGGGATACGAGAGCGGCGCACAAAAGAAGCGCGATTGCGCGACCGTAACGCGTGCGCGTATGCATGTATGTATGCGCGCTGCAGCCTATACCTGTCGTAACCCACTTATCGCGTGTCGTGGGCGGACCGCGCGGGTAATTGCGCGAGTGGGAGCGAGACGACTCGCGCGAATTCCTATACGCCGAGCCATCCCGCGCCCCAACGATTGTTGTTCTGGCTGCGGGAGAAGTAAAAAGCTGCGGCTTGATCCAATACGGTTGCGAGACCGAAGGAAAGACGAGCCTCGGCGAGGAGCACGTATACTCGGTATTCCAGCCGTGGGAGGCCGTGCTCTCTGCGTCCGAATGATAATCGCGCGAAAAACGACACAGCCCGGGGTCGATTACCCAGCGAGTGTGGCATATCACACCTGCACAGGCCCCGGCCGCGGCTTTATCAGCGCTTGCGCAGGGCCAACGATTTGTAAACGCGCGCGATAAGATAAGCCCCCGCTGCGAGCCGAGCCGAGCCAAGCCTCTTCCTATGTATACTCGCTTTCTTTCTCGCGCTTGGCACTATAGTGCATATAGTCGGGTCAACTATGCTGACTCGCAACTGCGCTCGCTTTTTCAAGCGTCCACCGTCGGCTCGTCGGCTTTTCACTCGTGGCTCTTCGGATTTTCCGCTCGGTTCGCACGCCCGGGAAGCCGCGCTCGATCCGCTGTATATACACAGTCGGCGAAGGAAAATCAACGCTCGTTACGTATTCCCGCGGATCGAAGGGCGATTTGCGAATGCATAAATCGGGGAAAAACCAATTAGAGCCCCGGGCCGGCCGCCGGGAGGGATTGAAGGGTGATGGATGCAGCGAACGTTGGCGGGGATTTTTTTTCGCGCACGTGCCCGCGCGTAGGGCACGTAGGGTGCGGCGGGCCGCGGTGATGGGCGCGAGAATTAAAAACTCGTCCCGAGCGACAATGGCGATGGGCAGCAGCTGCCGCCGCCGCGGGTGCACCGAGCGGCCGACCCCGGGCTCTCGCGCATTTATCATTAGTATGAGTGGCGGTTGCCGACGACACCGCTCGTTACGCTCTCTCGGCCCGAGGAATTTAGATCCGCCAAATGCCGGCCGCGTGCCGCATTAATTCTTGCGACGCGCACGTGACTCCCCCTCCTCCTCCCTCCATTTCATATTCGCCGCGCGGATATATATATATACGTGTATATACGCTCCGTGTCGGAAATATCGCGCCCCAGCCTGTGTTTACGCGCATACGCGTCGCAAAGAGAGAGACTCGGGTTTGTTTGGATGTGTACGCGCGCCGCTTTCGTGATTATTGTTCCGTCAAATTGAATTTTACCGCACCGGCCATTATCAGCTGCCAAGTCGGCCCCCGACGCACTCACAATAACTGTCGTCTTCTAATGTTCTCGCTGGATTTACGACTCGCCTGCGAGTTCTTTCTATAGTTTTTTTTCCTCTCGCTGGCCGCGTTTTCCTGGGCAATCTAATACGGCGAGGCTTGCGCAACGAGCGTCGACGCGTCCGGGAACGTGTTGCCTTCAAATTTATCATCGCCGAAGTTTTTTTTTCCTACCCTAATCGGTATGAGTAAATTGTTTCGGAAACTTTTGAGAAAATAGTTCCTCGAGAAGGAATGTCGAGGAAGAAGAATACCTCGTTCGTTATTTTTTTTCTAACTCGGGATAATACTTATCACAAGTTTACCCGTTTGCAATACGAGTGGCTAAACTGCCCAAGCTCTGTAACGATGACTTCGTTTATTGTATTGAGATATTGATTAAATTTCCATCCAATATTTCCACCAAAACTCGACTGTGTTTACCATTCACCATTCATACACTTGAAAAAAAAACTCTGATAGTACTTTGAAACTCTGTCGATCCATGATTTGAAGTTTCCAAAAGTATTCTAACTTTCCAAGCGTTTACTTGTATCGATGTTGATCGCTCGCAGGTCAGAACAAACGTCGTATAATTGGAGGAATAAAACGCAAGGCCGCAGTTTGTGTTGGAGCAAAGTGCCGAGTTTGATATTGCGCAGCGTGTGTATACGCGGATCGTGGCATAAAAGGGCCCATCCACACGTTTCCAAGAGAGCGTGAACATCGTTGGTAGTTCTGGCACACGACATCCACGCGGCTTGATGTATTGTGTGTCGTCACTTTCCTTGGTGTTTTATACACACACACACACACACACACACGCGCGCGATATGCGGAGGCGCTCGCTCATTGTGCAGCTTATACACACGCCTGCAATATAGCTTGCACTGCGAAATCCTTGAGTGCGCGATCGCCAGACGGAATATCAATTGTTTTCCATTGTCAATTAGCGGGGAGCCTCGCCGCGAGCGTAACTCGAGAGCCGGACGCTCGACGGCTTGACGATCCGTTCTGTCGGCGCCTCGTATTTTACACACACGTGATTTTTGTCCGCAGAATAGACTTGATCGACGGATCAATATTTTCACGAGGCTGAATATTCGTTTGCCTAATTACAATGTCCCACTCGCTGGGTAGTCGGTGTGTTTCACGTATCGTACATAATACACGAGCGAGCTACCCGGTTTTTTTTTCTTGCGGTGGCGAGCGATATACGCGTGTGCTGGTATGTATGTATTGTGCGTAGGGTCGGCCAAATAAATCGGTTAATTCTTGTGTAAACGGCCGGGGGTCTGTTTCCCGACAGCGCGATTAAAAAAAATCGCCGGCGAAAAGTAGAGAAAAGAAAGCGCCGGGTAGGAGGGGCTTAATTGGTCATTTGTATGGGATTCGATGCCTCCGGTTCCTTCCGGTCGGCTCTCGCTCCTCGTTGTTCGCGTCTTCTGTTCGAGGCGGGACGAAATGCCGGGACGCCTCTTGCATACTGATGCGCGACGCACGCGCTTATTTTCAAGGCCCCCCAAAGCACCACCAACTTTCAGCCGCCTATATATACGTCTATGTATGTATGTATATATAGAGAGAGTCATAGAAGTGTATATACCTATATATGTCGGGCCGCACACAATCTTCTCCGCACTATTTCCTCCATAATTGTCCAACTCCGACGAGCAAATTGAATTTTACTCTGGCCCGGCCACAGCGCGCGGCCAAAGAAAGAGAGACGGAGAGACAACGACTTTTTTATGCTCCTCCGCAGGTTTTATCGCATTGTGTCAAGTTGAATTGTTAAGCAGCCGCGACGAGGAGAAAAAGTATGCGGCGAGGCACGATTTCATTTCGCCTTGCCCCCCCCCCCGCCTTTGTCCTCTTGTTTCTTATGTAGATGCCGTCGAGGAATTTTTCGTCAGATTGTGTTATCTGCAAAATTAATAGAAACTGCGGGCAGGATTCCCTTGCCAATTCGTATACACTCGTCGCCGGCTCTCGTTCGAATCAGCGTTGTTCCAACGAGCCGCGTTTCATTATTTCGGCCAATCGAGCTTCGTCGAGCCAAAATCATCGAGTTGGAGAATCGATTCGAGAATCGAATGGAATCCAACTCGAGCCGTCCAAAAATACACTTAGTACGTCAGTCATTACGCATTGTCACGGTAATGGCTCTCTTCCCTCGTCCTGCCAAAATCCACGTCAACTTTTTTCCTACTTCTGCGTCCGCGCCCGCAGCTCGACTCGAAATATCTCAGCCCCTTGTTATTACAAGAGCGAGTTCTCCTGTCCCCCGGAACCCAAGACTCGAGCGCGCGCGAGTTGAGTTACGTATTTTGGTTTGCGACACAGCGTGTAGTAAAACGCTCAACACATGTTGGATACAAAAAATGCACGAGTTGCAACTGTCAAACTCGATACTTCGGGAGTCGTCAAGAAGCAAGCCACGCCGAAATCATCTGTTCGAGTCGAGGTGCAATATTGAGCGTTTAAGTGGGTTGCGCGCGCGAGTTGCCCAACGAATGTTTGTTTGTTTTTACGGCTCGCGGCTATATATCGAGTGATAATTCAAGCTTAGCAAACGGCCAACGTCGCCCCGCAACGTTAGTACGTTTAGCAGTGATAATTGACAGCTTTCATCTGCAGCGAGCCTATAATCAAATTACGCAGCGGCGAGAGCACAGATCGCGAGCCGCCTCTCCCAGACTCATTCTCGCAGCCTCTTTGTCGACCTGAATTTCACTGTTGCACTTGGCGCCCGCGCGCGCGAGCTGCTAACTCGCCGCTAACGATCCTCCCAACTTTCAAGTGCACGTTTTATCGTTTAATTCCACCAAGAATACTCGCTTTTCTATTGGCATCTGGACCACGAATCACTTTGCTGCAAACAAGCGTACACTTATACACCGAGCTGCAAATTCGGTGGGGGCTGTACTCGTATATCTTTTTCTCGGGGAGTTTGGACGAGTAAAAATGGAACCGGCAACACGATTCGCCGCAGTTATCAACGATATTCGAACGGTGAAATTTGAGGAGGCGATGGGGAGGGACAACCGAGCTTGAGAAAGTAAAGCACATCGAGCGCCCGCTGTTTGCCTTAGAAAAGTGCATCGAACTCTCGCAGCTCCTTTTTTTCTCTCTCTCTCTCTCTCTCTCTCTCTCGAAACGTTTACCTTGAATCTCTGTGTTTTCTTAACATTCGATCCGTCAATTTCGCCTCTTTCGGCACATTAGTACGTGCGCGGAAAGGATATATAACACAAACACAGGCCAACCGACGTTTTTTTTTCGGTTCGTCAACATATGAATGAAAATATTTCACAGGAAAAGTAACGACTCGGAGGAATACCTCCCGCGTACATTTTTTCCTTCCTTTGAACCGTTACTTTCAACGTCCTATTCGAGTTCTGACGTTGCAATAATAGTCGTTTCATCTGTAAATTTCATGCGAGTAAACAATTTTATAAATACTAAGCGATTATTCGCGCACACATCTATCTAGATGAAAGCTCCAAATTATAGCGAAACTACACGAGGTCACGTCGGTTCCTCGCACCGATTAATTCCAAACGAGAGGGAAAAAAGCTTTTTTCGCGTGCGGGTCCCTCCGCCCGTGATACCCGAAACTGTGTATCAAATTTTTCTGAGCTCGCAGATCCGCGTAGTATTTAACGAAGTAATAATAACGAGTACGTCGAGTCGGCCCGGTGAAATGATCCACCCTCCGCCGGTAGACGAGGGGAGCAGGTTAGTAACCGCGCGGCCGTATCGGCTGACGAGGGCAGTCGGGGGAGGCGAAATTTTTTCAGTCGCGGATCTGATTCTCGGAGAAATCCGATCAACGCGGCATAGTCCGCGCTGACAAGGGCTTCGCCCCGCGCGCGCGCCGCTATACGGCAAATTAATTAAACCGATATCTGCGGACGGGGCTTCCGCGCGAGAGAGGGTGTGTGTGTGTGTGTGTATACGCGTGCTCCGCACTTTTCCGCGTGCGATTCCTTTTTTTTTTTTCATTCCCCTGGTCCGCCTCCCCTCCTCGCCGCTTGATTTTCACCCTCGTCGTCCTGTTGCGCTCGCGCACGCGAGCGTCCCGCCGATATTAATATTATATCGGGGTCTGGGAGGCGGCGCGTATACGTGCGCCAGCTACAATATGCCCGCGTATAGCCTCGAGACGCTTAATTCCTCGGGAGCGCGCTTCTGTTTTTCATTATCGAGCTAATGAATTCACGGCAAAAAATATCCTCTCTCTCCCTCTCACACCGTGTTCGCCTCATTTCGTGGGTATACGCACATCTCTTTTTGCTTCCTCTTCTATTTATTTGGTCCGCCCCACCCCGCGCGTATAATCAAATTAGCGCGCTACATAAACTCCGTTTCGCCCTTCGGTGTCTTTTCTCCCGGAGCTCTCTGTTATACAGGCGTTTCCCGGGGCCCGCGCGCACTGTTCCCCTGGCCTTTTCTCGCTCGCACCCGCGGCCAGACCCATCCTAACGCGGTCGTCGTCGCGGCGCATTATGTGGACAAGATGAGAATTTACATAAGCCGCTTTGTACCAGCGTGGATTTTTTCTTTGCCGAGAGGCCTAAGCAAATATTGGCCGAGCTGCTCTTCGTCGTCGTCGTCGTCGTCCGGCTCTTTGCAGCCTCGCTTCCAGCTTCTCCCTCCGCCCCGACAGTTTCCAAGACGATCGCGCATCGAAAAAAGCACGCGACGGGGGAGCACGTACGTACGATTACGCTGCTCGCACGAATTTCCCTTTGAGATGAGCCACGCACTATGAGGGGGAGACTTGAGTTTCATTTGAACAAATATTATCCCTCCAAACCCCAAACTTGTGGAAAACTGCGTTGGTTACGTTTTATCGTTTCCCAGGCGCCAACGCGAACGAACATGGACGAATGCTCGTTTGTAATTTGGCGAGTTTGCCATTGCCACCTACATGCGTAGAGGTGAAAAAATTCGAATCAATATGTAAATTATAGAATAGGGGTGAAATTATTTTGTTTCCTTTTTTCCCCGCTTGAATCGTATCACGATCGTTACGTCGAGAATCAACGAAACGTGCGCGATTGTAATTCCACGAGAATACAATACTTTTCCAGCCGTAATCACGGGCGGGGTAATATAATGTATTGGCTCCGCGGGTTGCAATACTTTTCAATTCCATACCCATGAATCAGAGCGTATTCCACGGCCTTTTCAAAATTACGCGAAACCCGGCGGAGCATAATTTTTTCCCGGCGCGTCGTAAATCCCGACGCATCCGATGGCCGCCGCGTGTGCGCGCTGTGATGACTGCAGCCGAGCGAGTCGCGCGAATGAAAATTTGACGGATGAAAAAGCCATGCGCTGCCTGCAATTAGATTATCGCAGGGAAATACGCCATAACTCGCTGGCGTACGATTCGCCGTATCCTCGCGAGCACCGAAGCCCACACTCACGCAAACACACGGACACATACTCACAGACACGTGCATTCCACTCGTCGCCCCCGCGTGCGCCCAGTCATATGTATGCGCAGATGCTCGTACGTACTGCACGTACACAACGGAGCCGTCGGAATTTTTGCCATTCCGAGAGGAGTATACACACACACACACACACACACACAGGGAGTGGGAGGAGGATTGCACAATGGCCGGGACAAAAAGTTTACGTAATAAGAAATAATGACAAAGTATTAGCGTGCGCTCGCTCGCCTTTAGTTAGCTGCAGCGCGGCGTGTGTATACTCCCGCGATGCATATCGCCGTTACGTAATCGGCCGCAGCCGCTGCTGTGCAGCGCGGCCCGAGGCTCTCGGCTCGGCAGCAATGAGCGAGAGGAGAGAAGAGTATTTATACTAGCGGTGTGCGGTAAACGTGCAGCGCTCACACACACACACATGTGTTTAAATGTATATACTTTTGTGTTGCAGACCGCAAGCTGTTCGTGGGCATGCTGTCGAAGAAGTTCTCGGAGAACGACGTGCGCAACATGTTCGACGTGTACGGCGAGATCGAGGAGTGCTCGGTGCTGCGCGAGAACGGACAGAGCAAAGGCTGCGCCTTCGTCACCTTCGCCAGCAAGCAGTCGGCCCTCCTCGCCATAAAGGCCCTTCACCACTCGCAGACCATGGAGGTGAGCTCGCATACGCGCCACATCTCTTCCTTTCTTCATCTCCCTAGCTATTCTGCAGAATTGTGTCGGTTTCCAATCGACCGAACGATTCGATCCGTCGCCCCCGTGTGTGTATGCAATGCTCCGGTGAGTTGCGAGAGAGACAACGACCGCCGACGATTTTCGAATTATTATATTATTATATCGTGATTTCAAGCACGCTTCCAACGCGTCGAATGCGCTTTTATCCCTACCCCCTCAGGGTCTTGAGTCATCAGCGCAATTTCCACGCAAACGATAAACCGAACGAAACGTCGCGATCGTTGTGAGGAAAAGAGCTTTTGACGCGCGGAGAGTCGAGTTTCTCACGCGCGCACGTCATGCGTGTACATATAACAGGCGAGTCAACGAGTCGATCGGCAATCGATTATCCCCAAATCCGACGCGACGCCGAGCGATCAATCCAGTCGCGCCCCCCAACCGAGAAACCCATCAGACTGATCGAAACGCGCCGCTGGATTTTCCACGGAAGGATTTGCCGAATAAATTACGCGCGTTACGGTTTGTCGGAGGGCCGCGCGCATTATGCGCATAAGCAAATGGAACGCTGACCCGCGGGCGTAATGAAATCCCGTCTATCGGTGTGTGGCATTAGGCGCTTTGCCGATTATAAGACGCGCGAAAATGCCCTCGAACCTCCCTGCCCCGCCTCTGTGGCTCATAATACACCGGCTCCGTTAATGGCTTCTCCCGTTCGCCGGAAGGACCGCGCGTCGCGGCCGGTCGATCATATTAAACGCTGCGTCGACGGGATGTATCGGCTCGCGCGGCTCGCATACGAAAAACCATACGATCGGGGCTGGCGAACTTATCGAGCCGGGGTGACACGCGCCGGAAGCTCGTCCTCCTCCTCACCCCCCCCCCCTCCCCGCGAAAGTGTCATCCGCAATCTTATTCTCGACCGACGATCGTCGCTTCCCCATTCGTTTCGCCGTACGAACGTCCAGCTCGCGTCTTGTCTCGATAGAGTCGCGTGTACGCGGACGAGCAAAACACAAAAGTTTCACTGGGTTCCACGAGGCAATAACGTGGGAAACGGCCTCTCGCGAGTAACAAACAGCTCGAGTGAATCATCCGCCGTCGCGTTTAGCGGCTCATTCGCAATGGCATACCGCGCAACTGCGCACAAATGCCACAACTTAATTCTTTCCAAATTCTCCCCGCGAATTCGTACGGACTCCTCGGATTCAATGGCGCGTGATTCTCGCGACGTACTACTCCGGGCCCCTGATTATCACGCGTGTCCCGTAACGAGCCGCAAGCTCGCCTACCCCCACTCGACTTGTCCAGAACGCGATAGCAATTGGAACACTCGACCCCGAATCCGACTATTTATTCACAATTCGCAGTTGACGAGCTCGCCCGTAATACGAATACACACGTGTGTGTATATGCATACAGCTCGACGTGTGCCCTCGTTACTCGCAGCGATACTCGAAAAATATTTTCCTCCCAACGATTCGCGTCCCGTCGATCGGAGCAGCCACATATATATACCGTTGTTGGACCGGAGAAAAAATCGTATGACTTCGTGGTACGGTTTGGTGAGCTTGAGCGAACGAGAGACGTCCCCGAGACCGCGTTCGAGCTTGAGCGACAGCTGACGTCGTTCCGGGGCAGCAGTCGTGCTGTGTTACACGGCCGGGGGGCATTGGCTGGGTGCCACCGCCGCTCGCCCACCCTGCACCTCGCGCAACTGATTTAACTGTCGGCGCGCGAGCCGCTTTCTTTTCCTATCCCGTCCCATTACGCTGCGCCGCGCTCGGCTTCGTCTCGTTTCGTCTACGCCGGGCTACTGTATGTGTAGAACCGATCGGCTCCCCGAAAAACAATCGAGCGTGTGGCCGAGTAAACGCTGCTTCAGCGAATTAGCCGAACACGCGGGCCGAATCGCTTGCCAATTAAGCGGTTAATGCCTTATTGGCAGCTGCGTTCTATCTCTCGCTCTCTGTCTGCGCCACACCACCGACGACGCTGATCCTCGCGCCGGCTGGATCAACTTGTGCGCGCAGCTCCGATCGTTGCGGATCCGGTTACCCCTTATATATGGGTCATTCTCATGAAAACGGTATTTTTTGATGGCGAAAATGGAAATGTCGAATTCATCAACTTTGAATTTTTTTTCTCCATTAGTTATGTTCTATGATACCAAAAAAAGCTAAAACCACTTGTGGCCCTTCGAAATCGCCATCATTTAATTTTTTTTTCAGTCATTTTCTGTTTTTATGATTTTTCAGCTATTGCGGTAATGACGCGTTTTATCGATATAATATGATATCAAATTCAAAATACATTTTTTTCTCAACCTGACGAATTCATCAGATAGTGCGGAAAAAAGTGCGTAAATTTGATTCATATACTTTTTTTGTCAGATGCCATTTCAGTCGAGGTATTTACGTTCAAAAGTAAGAAAAACGTGGTTACTGTACGTGTATACTGTAAATTGACTATAGTCAATAATACTGTCGATAATACATACTATCGTTCAACAGTAAAGGGACTAGAGTAAACTGTGAAGTATATTGGTAAATGTAGGAAGGCTCAGAGCTGCGAAAAGTGCAAGAGAGCCACTCACAATTCCGAGAAATTCGAGCGCGGGCCGGAGCGTCTGAATGATAGCGAGAATAGTGGTAGGCTATGACGCGGGGTAGGTCATGACGATTCGAACAAAATCATCGATTGCAGGCCCCAGAAGCAAATTTGGAAGGCGCCCGCGTGCATGTATCATAGATTCTTTTAGTACTAACATATGCATACAGCAGAATTATTCAATTCCAAGTCTGGCCCATAATATGGCATAGGTAGGCTATGACGGTATATATTTGTAATCAGTTTTAAGCAAACTTCAAGAGCTGTGGATTCGATGGCAAGGTGCAAAGTGCCAAACTTATCATTACTATTCGATTGCTGGGATCATTAGGAAGAGAACTGATCAATTAGCGCGATCTAAACAGTTGTTTAAACTTATTTTTCGAGTGATTTAAAAAAAAATCGTAAAAATAGGCAAAATCCGTTGACACAAAGTAAGTGGCTCAAATTGGCAAAAAAAAATGCAAAAAATATAGATTGCAATAGAAAAACTTGAAAATGCACATCTAAATTATAGGAAAAAATTTTTTTTGTAATTTTTGAAGAGTGAATGATAGCCTCTCCGTTAGTGGGAAGGTGACAATTCGGGTATGCGACAGGGTAGGTTATGACGATTTTGGCCTATTTTAGTCATCTTCAACACCCTAAATAACAACTTTTGTAAATTTTTATTGTTTAACCTTTAAGGTCATAGCTAATTCGAACTATCTGTAGCTGTTCGGGATGTCAAACAGTTCTTTTTCATGCTCAAAATGTCGAGGACATGGAAAATACCGTTTTCATGAGAATGACCCATATATCCATCCCTATATATTATATACGGCAAAGCTCACTTTTTCCCCCGTCGCTCGGAGGGGGTATTTTTGTTCTCCGCTCGCACGGCATTTCTCCCCTCTGAAATCGAAGAGAAGTAGCTTCTGGATTGGCGGACGGATTGACATGTCAAGCGGGACATTCGGTTAATTATCCCCGTGCCAAAAAGTCCCTCTGTCTCGCGAGCCAGAGACAGAGGAAAAGAGAGAGAGAGAGAGAGAGAGTGGCAGCGCGCAGTTGAGCAAGATTCGTGCCGAGGCGAATCTCGAAATAACAATGCGCCAGGTGTGAAAGGTGCACTCGCTCGGAGCGACACGGCAACGTATCGTGTTGCCTATACGCTTAATTGAGTCGGACGTTTACATGCTCGGCTGGTTGGGTTGGCCGGGCGCGCACACGCGAAATCAGTGCGCCAGCGCTATATAGTCGCTCGTCGTCGTCGTCGTCGTCGTCGTCGTCGTCGCTCCGAGCCCCGGCACTTTGCTACGTAAACATCCCCGGTGCTCCCGCGCGGCGGCGGCGGCTCTCTTCGTTTATTTTGAAAACAGCCAAACCCGAGATTGCCATTAGAAAATGAGCAGCGAGCGCAAACAATACGGGGCTAAATGGGACTGGCAGACGGATACACGGCCGATTGCAATCGGAGCTTCGGCGGCGACGGCGGCGAGTTGCATCAATCGCGCGGGGCACGCGAGAGACTGCCGCAGTCCCGGGTAGCTCCGGTCGTAAAGTCGCCGCCGCGCGGCGGCGACTGCATTAAACTTGGCCCGGCCGACTCGGCTGATCGCGTGCACCGAACAAAGCTCGCGTACGCGGCCGCTGATCGAGTTGCGCGGAAGCAAACGAACGAACGAACAAACGAAATACGCGTGATTTGCGGCGAAAATGTCGAAGGATGTCGGTTGCATTAAAATATGATGAATCATCGGCTGGTGCAGTACGCGCGCCGGATCGTATGAAGTTCAGGGCTCCCCCCGAGAACGAGAACCGCGCCAACACGGCCGCGGCCGCGGCAATTCCATTTTAATATCATGAATATTTCCGGAGCGCCGCGCAGTTCCTTGAACTTGTCCCTCTCTCTCTCTCTGTTTTTCGTCGCGCTCGGTTAACTGGCGCGCGATTGCATTTTCGATCCGATGCCTCGCTCGCGCGCATATATAGATATATATCGCACTGGCTGGTGGGTGGGGTCGGGCGGGAAGCCACCTCCGCGTCTTCTTGCATAAACAGGGCCTGGTGAATTAGCGAGCGCGGATGACGACTGTCGGGGGCGACGGATTAATATTTATGCCGACTAGCCCTTTGGTAAAGCAAGCGCCGTTCGCCCGGGCCGAACAAGAGCAGCCGAGACTGATGAGCAGAATTCGTTACAGGGATGCTCCTCGCCGCTCGTCGTCAAGTTCGCCGACACGCAGAAGGACAAGGACCAGAAGAGGCTACAGCAGATGCAGCAGAACCTCTGGAACATCGCCGGGGTCAACCCGCTCACTCCCCACTACCTCGCACCGGTGAGTCGACGGATCATACTCGTCGTACCTTTGCGTTCGTTTCGCACTTCCATTGTATCTTTAAAAAAAAAACATCTTTCGCGAGAGTAGCCTGAGACTTGATACGACGTGTGACTTAGCTCGTATTGGTGCTGATTTTGATAGCGTTTCGAAAAGCCGAGCGCGCGCGTGTGTGCGTGTATTTGTGTATAGTCTATTTCAGGCCGGGGCGCGGAAGCCTTTCGTATCGCAGGCGCGAAATCAAATGAAATTCAAAGGTCTCCTTTCAAGAAAGCGAATCGGAAAAGATCGAATTCAATTTGTATCTGCTTCATTCCAATTCGAATCGCACGCCCGCGCTACCAACATACACACTGTCCATTATTTTCAACAATATCATAGTGACAAGGAGAAGCCGGAGCTTCGAGATGGCCCAATTGGATTTGACGTGTTTTCCAACGGGGAAAAGAAGAAACGCGTTATGCTTGGGTCGCGACGACAAACCTTCTTTTTCGCATTATGCAATCAGACTTTGTACCTCATCGTGTTTTTCTCATTCGCGAAGATAAATTTTTCGTATATGAATTAGAACACTACAACAGAATCTATACTTTTCGTCGCGCGTGGATTATTCATAATTTTGAGTTATTGGTTCTTCGATCGGATCAATGGTGAAAACGGAACCGTTGCACGTCAGGGATTGATATGGAGTCGTGTGATGATGTATATGCGACGCCTACATGTTTGTGCCCCCGTTGTCGCAGAACGAGAGTCCGGCGTCGATAGCTGCGCCAGCGACGACGTCGCTGCAGTTGCTGCAGCAGTTGCAGGCGAGCTCGGGGGCGGCGACGGCGGCGCCGGTGGCAGCGAGCCCCGCGCCCAGCGCCCTCACCAGCGTCCAGCACCAGCTGCTCCTGCAGCAGCACCTCGGCCTGGGGGGCGTCACCCAGCCGGCCCAGCAGGCCCAGCCCGCCCCCGCGTTGCCCCAGGCCCCGGAGATCAGCCAGGCCAACCTCCAGAACCTCGCCACCCTCGCCTCCCTCGGCAACACCGCCGCCAATGACTATGGTTCGTCTCGCGCTTCTTATACTTACTGACACCTCCGACTTCCCCTCCGTGCGTACAGCTCGTGGCTACTACCAGAGAAATTACTTTCCCGCGTTTTTACCCGCGTGTGTCCACCACTCCCGTGTCCGTACGTACGTACTTCTATTAAGTTCAAGGAAATAGAAAAGTAGTTCAGTCGTTACGTGATTTACCGGCTCGGACAATCTTTCGCGCAATTCAAATGTGGATTTCTAGAGCAGACCTTCTTTTTGCCTTCGCTTCGTAACAAAACACAGACAATCAGACGGCGCAAGTTCGATCTATCATTCATTGGATGTTTTTTCTCGGATGTACAAATCGTCCGCTGCATGTTTAACGTCGGTTAATTGCCTGACAATGTGCCGGCGAGTCTTGCCTTTTATTCAATTGCTTTTTATGATAGGTCCGTGGCACGATGACGATGTGCAATGTGCGCTCGAGCACGAATTGGTTTAACTTGCTTTTATTGCAGCGCGCAGGGCAAACATTAAAAATAACGACGCCGTAGGATGCTTTTTTTCATTTTAAATATTTATACTTGTATTTTTACGTTCAGTTCAGTTCAATTACGCGTGAAGCGCACAATGTTATTTCTGATCAATACACGTACTTTACCCGCATTTTGTATCGTTATTCGGAAAATTGACATGTACCTCGTCCCATCGTTTCTCCTTTTTCCATCATTTATTCTGTCGATAATGCCATTCCTCTTGTCAATTAGAATATGATTTTTATGTTATGCTATAGGTGATTAATTGATTTACACTGAATACGCCAGAATAATTGTACCTTTTTTTTTTGTAAAGTATTTTCTGCGCATTATTCCCGTCGATAAAATTCGTCTGGGCTGTTCGGCATTAACATTTAAAATGATTCAATGAATTTCACCTAGTTTAATCAGAGTGAATATTTATCATTTTATTTTGTGACACCAGCAAATGGAGTATCACCTATCAGTATGCAAAACCTTGTCACCCTCGCGGCCATGACAGGTGGGGCTAACAACCTCCAACTCTCTCCAAATAGTGAGTATGGTAAAAGAACTTGATTTATTTAATTTTCTGCTGTACAAATTCTGACTTAACAATAGTAGTAAAGTATCGTGTCTATACTAACCACGCAGAGTCATATAACGCTAATAAAACTTGTGTATTATCAGAGCATGACTAATTATCTTCAAGTATATTGATTTGCAATAAGAAACTTGTGATCATAACTTGAATCAGCAAAAATTGACACATCTCATGCCTAATTCCGGTATCTAACCTTTACAATATGCAATAATTGTTCAAGTGACATTTTAGTGTCTATATATTTGTAATTGAAATGTTCAGAGTCAAGCAACGTCCTTGAGAAAAAGATGAAGAGAATTAATTGACGATCGTTTATTTAGTCGGTCCAAGGTACGATATATGCAATAATACAACGAAAATAAATGTGTGTTCTAGCGCTAAGTGGATTGGCCAACTCGTCGGCAGGTATGTCGTTATGTACGTGTCACATGCCTGGTATAGTATTAACCATTACTAAATTAGACACTCTTAAATACTCGTCAACCTTCTCTCCCGTACGTCGGTTCATCTTTAAATGTCGTATATCACGGCCATTAATCACTAAAAGGGGAACTCGAAATCATACTTGAGTTTTTCACAGTGATACATCCGGACATTTCTGATGATAATCAAGGATGAACGTCGCGTTCTCGAGTCTTATTGTCGTGTTGCAAAAAAAAAAGTTAGCCGGGAATGTACATATTGAACTTTCGACGAGACGCGAGGATACGCCAATGAAAGATCACAATTTTAACGAAAATTTTGTTATTTTTTTGTTGCCCATCACGTCATAGCTGCCCTACTCGGAAAAACAGGAAGTACAGGTGAGAGTGCCGTTAAAGACGTCGTCAGTTGCGTAGTACTTTGCTGTAATGTTCTCGTACACACCTTATATATTTATATACCCAACTGTTTCATTATTTATATTACGAACAAAATTAACAACTTCAATTGGTTTGGTTGAGAATTGTATGGTGAATGTGTAATATGCCTGCGTATATAAGAATCATATTAGGCTTGTTCCATGGACAATTCCGTCACGAATAACTCGTTCGTTTGAAATTGCTCGAGACTTTTCAATTGTCGATTATTCCTTAGCTCCTGTGTGTACAGTTTAACCCTGCACTAATTGACGCATAACCATTAACGTCGATTGCGCTTGTATACTTATTTTCATGAGAATCGATAATTTGTATATTATTCGTTTATATAAATATATACATAAATATCTAGCTTGACCAACTTTATGACGAGCATGCGACTTCAGTTTATCAAATATCCATTATTCTCATTGCAGCTTTTCCAGTATTGTTTGTATATAAATTTCGTGGAGCGCTTGTGATAGTGACACGTTTGTAGTTTTGATGGTATCACGTATTTCTTGTGTAAATCTGTTTACGTACATATATACATTTGGGGCATCTCGAAAACTCATTGAATTAATCCAACTTTCCAACCATCGAGAATGAATCATCCCGATTCTCATGTAATTCCATCACACCCACACACACACACACACACACACACACACATACACACAAGCAGTATGCTAATCATGGTATAATCAATACATCGTATCCGTACACACGTCCCAGATCTGTTGTGTAAATTACAAGCTTTAATATTCCTAACTCGAAAGTTGAGCGCAACGAGGCATCGTTGCGCATTCGGTATTTGCAAGATCTGTTCTGCAGTCACCCTAAGTGAAGCTTGCTTGAGTCACATTACAAATGCATCCTCAGGTGGATATTTTTGCATACTCTTTCATTTTCAAATAATACCCGTAGAAGCTATCTTTTACATATTTCCCGATAAATTTTATCTTGCGGCGGTAAAACGCTCGGAATGGCAACTTACGTAAACGTAATTTCAGGGTCGACAGGAGGTAGCTTGAGCCCCGTCACATCGTTAACGCTAAATTCATTGACGGGGACGCCTCTTGGTGGACTTCAGGAATCCTTGAGCAACGCATACTCCAGCTTACAACAATACGCAGGTAATTGGATAAGATATATTTTAAAAGCCTTGAAGGAAGTTACGAAAATGATTATTGTCTGGAACCCGTTGCGCAACTGAGTACTCGGAAATTTTTTTCAAAATTCTTCGACTTTTTTCATAATCTATCATTTTCACATGAAACATAAAATTTTATCAACAACTCTAACACGAAAATCTATATACGATCCAAAGCTCTCATTGGAAAGACTACAGTCACTGTGGAAAAGAAAGAGTTGCACAGTAAGTAAATAGAATTGGAATGGGCTTACGTAGTAAGCAAATGTGCTGTAAAGTTGTTTTTACTTTTTTGATATGCTTACGATAAACGGATCTGTCCGTCGGCAAGGGAACGGTCTCATTGTGATAATAATTCATTATGTATTCGTTCCATATTACACACGATATCTCTCGAAGCAATTACAAAACATATATACAGTTATTTTAAACCGCTCTTCACACATATAATTCTATCTGTATCGACGAAAAAATAATCTATATCAATCTATAAAATCTATTGTGCATAGTTGAATGTGATTGATATCCCTATCAGTTCTTCTGTGTCCTATATATATAGCACTGCTTACGATTTGACAACTTATTCCGCTGTAGATGAGTTTGTTCAGGCATCAACTGTTGGTTTTTGTATATACTCAAGCAAAGTGTAAAAAGAAAACTTTGATTGTGTACAAATCATCTGCATACGTGTAGAAGTTTGAATTTGTTTTGCCTAGCAGTTAGCGACATCGGAATTGATGATATCATTTGGTTTCCAGGGTTTCCAGCGTTCGCAACAACGGCAGCCACGGCGGCGGTGCCTGCTCAGGCGAACTTCAATGATTTTCGATTGCTGTCCAAACAAATCGAGGGTCCGGAGGGCGGCAACCTGTTCATCTACCACCTGCCACACACGTACACAGACACGGACCTTGTGACGATGTTCATGCCATTCGGCAATGTCCTCTCGGCCAAGGTCTTCATCGACAAAGAGACAAAGAAGAGCAAATGCTTCGGTGAGTAATCCTTCGCTTCTCCTCTCCATGTATTTCGGATGACTTGGCTACGTGCTATCCGCCAATACGTTGTTTTTGCCATATAAGCATTGACGACAGAGTAACGTTAAAATTTTCGTAGGTTTTGTATCGTACGACAAACCGGGAAGTGCGCAGAAGGCGATTCAAATGATGCACGGCTTCCAGATTGGCACGAAACGACTGAAAGTCCAATTGAAGAAGTCTAAGGATTCGACCAAGCCTTACTAGCCCGACGTCGACGATTCTCCCATTAGTAGGTAGATACAAAACAAAAACAAAGAAAAACAACCAAAACCGATTATTTTTGTATTTGAAAAGAAAGACTGATGCTCAAGCCTTACCGAAGTTTTTAATACAGCGTTTCAACGCTAGAGCATAGTTTTTGAATATGTGTTCAAGAGTACAAAACTGCCGGGGTCGCTCGTTTATTGAGTTTGAAGTATTATCTCAGGACAGTATTTGTCATCTTCCCGCCTTGGTTTAAACCAAGCCGAAGCTCTCGTTCTTAAATCTTCTAGTCAGATTTCCAGTATTCTTAGGATGTATCGATGGATGAGCCGAAGTTTCTTCTAGTTCTTTTTAACAGCAAGACCAGTATACTGCCAATATTAAAAGTGAAAGCGCATCTGTGATATTTTAAAAGTACCATAGGTCATATAAATTTTCCAGTATGAGTCAAACTTGTTGAAAGCCGGAACTTGAATTTCTTTCATCTCTTATCAGGCTTTCTGCATTTACGCGAACAAGAAAATTCGCCGATTATCAAAAAAAAAATCTCATTACAAATTTCACGAAATAGTCGAGGAATAATAATAACAATAATAATAATGAAATGTGCACATCCTATTGTTCCGAATGCTGTTACTCGGAAAGATTTCTCGTTCTGTGCCACTACACCGACTGCTCGTCTGCTCGTTATTACTGGACTGTAGGGCATAATCTCTATTTCATCCGTGTACACAATTCGTTTTATCGCTCCTTTATTCCGCAGTCACGCGAATATTTTCCATCTCTGCTCACACAGGCTCTATACTTTCTGCCTTCTCGGGAAACGAGATCCTTTCACACTGACACGTCGAGCCGTATCTACAGTATGTACATATCTAGGCAAACCAAAGCTACACACGCATCCACTCGCGTGGCCAAGTTTTATCTCTAGCTCGCCTCTCTTTTTTCCAACTCCCTCTCTCTCTCTCTCTCTCTGTCTCTCTCTGCGCACATTTTTTTCCCCGAACATTTTTTCGTCGCTCGCGTTGTATTTTCTGGCAGCAATAACTTGATTCGAACACGCTAATAAATCCGATTGCCACGTCGATCTAGAAAAATATAGAAGGCTCTCGAAGGCTATATCACGGTGCGCGACGCGGTCGGCGCTGTCATTGACAGGTGGCTCGTGATCCGCGCTATTTTTTTGCCCCCTCACGAGCTCGCTATCGGTCACGACCCAATGCACCGCAGCCGCGCGCTCGCGCGCCTACGCCATACAATCGATCTATTTCTTGCTGCTCGTCCGTGCTTTTGTACTCGGCCAATCGAAACATCGCGCTGATTCTGATTAAATTTCCCCGGGCACGTGGCTCGGTCGCGCGTTTCCATCCTGAACGACGTGAAAATCATCAATCATTTTTCTCTGTTTGCGGTGTCACGGAATGCATCGAAAAATTCCTGAACAAATTTTGCCTTGGCAAGATGAGCTTCGTTTTTTTTAAATCTCTCTCTCTCTCTCTTTCTCTTTCTCTCTCTATCTATATCACTCTCCCCCCTCTGTTTCTTTCTATCTATCTATCTATCTGTAGTTAACCACCGTGGAAAATTTGCAATTCAGAGTTACGATTAACAGTGGCGTATTAATCGCGGCAATTTGTCTGTCTATAAACAACGCGTTCATTAAAAGTAGATGTGGCTTTAGTGTCATGCGGAGGCTTTTGGTTTTTTTAATTCTCAAACATGATAATAATCTCGTGCCTCACCCACACATAAGACTGATTTTTTTCTTATTTTAGTGTGATCTCTTTGTAATCATCTTCTCTGTCGAATTGTTTAACACGTTATTTATTCAAGCTGTCGTTATCATTGGTCTCGAGTCCTGTAAGAACGTGTCATCGAAATAATCGCAAATACCCAGCTGAGCAAACTAATTATTACTGTTACACGCTTATATTTATACCTCGAAATTGTCTTGTCGCAAATGATGGTTTGAATTAGTACATTTATTATCTACATATTAGCAATGTGTTACCTTGCGCCAACATGTCGCCTTGAAATGCTTTATTTGTCTAGTTTTTTGAGGGACTGCCATTCCATAGTGGTAAAATAGTATATATCAGCCCAAGTTTTATCATTTGCCAAGTACGAGGACTCCATTGCAGTCCCCGAAGAACACATTTGTTTTTTAACTTGATTTATTTAAATATATACACATAATTATGACCCTTTGAACACGTATGACTCAATGTCACTATATCGTGTATTTAGAAAAAGCTATCTCGAAGATCCTCGTTCAAGATCGCAAGGTTTATAAAAATTTGGAAAAGAAAATTTCACGCTGATTGTGATTTCGATAGTCGAAGCTGTCCTTGGCCTTTATGTTGGATTCATCCCTCAATCTCGAAATGTAACCAATACATTGCTGTCGACTGCATTGAAAATAACCCGCGGAAAGCGTTAAACATTTGATTTGGACATTGTTTGTAACAGGCAAAATTAAGCAGTAATGCGGGTTGAGCTATATTGTGACTGAGTGAGTTTGAGGGAGTATATATATGTATATGGGGACTAACGCTTGCGCATCGATTAAACGAGGATCTCCGTATGTATTTTATCCAGTGTGGTGGTGACTAACCTGTCCGTGTGTTTGTTTGTGTGCCAGCAGGTGGCCTGTGACGTTGTGACCGTGTACACTCTCGAGCGGAGTCGCCGTGCCATGTCTGTCTCTCAATCGATCGGTCAGTCACGACCCGATCCTTGATCTCTTCACTCTTGGAATCCATAATATACATTTCCCCTCTATCAATTATCAACTTTCAACTCTGCCTCAACTTTCCGCCTTTTCATCACATTCTACTCAGTTTTACTTCCGAGGATATATACAGACACATGTATATATTGATCACACGCTACATCCGCATATGTCCCGCACACCGAGATGACACGAGCCGACGAGCGAGCAAGCGATTCTAAGATCACACATGGCTGTATTTGTTTGGCTCGCCCCGTCGCAGTCGCCGTCGCCGCCAACGTCGCTCACCCTAGTTACTGTTACTGCCCGAGATACATTGCGTCCCTAGCCAGGTATATACACCAGCTAGAGCCATGTGGACCACCAGCTAGAGACAGTGTGTGTGCGAGAATTTGCGTCTACACGTGCCCCACTCCACTCCCCGCCTCTATTACCTCGTCATTATCCTCAGCTTTGCTTCCCACCTTTTTTTTCTTTATCTGCATATCAGACCCTCCTCTGCAACGACGTGTGCTCTCGGACAAGCTAATGCATCAACGATAAGTGAAAGAGAGGACAGTTTGACGAGTAACGTTTAAGCCCCATCCCCGTGTCGATTCAAGAGGCCGATATCAAGAGACTCGTTGCCGATTATCCGAATACCCGAGACGAGAGGAGGTCTCGCAACCGAGAGGAAACAAAAACAATCCAACACACACTTTTATATAACTCTGTACATACAATAAATGTATATGTATATGTTTGTACGTGCGTATGTATAATGGCGTGAGATTGTCTTGCGAGTGCATCTGAATGTTGTTGAAAAAAGGCACGTGGTACCACGACGAGAAGCATCACTCTAAGCTTGGCGAGGAAACGATCCTGTCGTTCGACGAGTAGTGCATAAGTATTTTTATTGATAAATGTGGAAAATTCGCGGTTGAAGAAAAGTGGTATCGCATAAGCGTGCGTCTTTACATGTTGCATTCGCCTTTTTTGATAGCACGCGCCTCACATACAAATTCACACACGCAATGACCGTTTGTCTCTTACCATCCACGACGCGCGACAACAGATTCCTTCGGATGCTCACGAGCGATGCATCACGAAGAAGCGGATGGATCTATCTCCGTGGCAAAGGGAAGAAAATATATTAGGAAATTGCGCGAGACGCGGAACCAAATATCCACCGAAAGATTTCTGGTGCGCTTCGATGGTGCGAAGAGACCTTTTTTTAAAAGACTTTGTAATAAGATTGTAAAATAGCGAGGAACTTAGAGAGGATTGAGAAAGAAATTCGTGCAAGTGTTTATGTATAGATAAAAGAGAGAATTTAGTAATGTGAAACACATATTTAAAATGCGATTTCATCGAGCGCGTGATATGTTCATTTATTTTCTCTCTAATTCGCATCAACTCTCGCTCATCATCATGTTATAATCATGTAACGAGACTCACTTAAAAATGTACAGATGCAAGCGCATTCCCAGATCGGCTAATCGTGAAAAATTTATTCAACTAAGTTGGACGATTATTTTTTAAATTATACAAAATTGTTTCCTTAGTTTTTATAAACTATTTTCTATAGCAGTCGTACGAATCTTTATTTTTCAGTTAATTAGACATATTGTCTATACTTTTATAGTTTTTATTTTTTTGCTACGTCAGCAACGTTAAAGTACGTAAAAGTAATACAAGATTGAGAGAGAAATTCGATGAGTTACCAGAGATAACGAAACCGAAGACCTGAGAGCCTAAACAATAACGACAAGAAGTCTCTCGCATTTGGGCATTTGCTTAATAGGTTATCTATGCTACCACAACATCTACATTCTCATTCTCAGTGCCACTAAAGCTTGAATCCTAACTTGAATTTATTTTCCTTTTTTCAGAATGTAATGTTACTAAATCGTAATCCATTCATTTTTTGTAAACCATTCCTTCAAAACTTTAATAATCAAGAATTCTATGACATTTTTATCTTTATATATATTTTTTCGTATCAATGTTCAGAAGTAAATTAAAACAAAATGTCGGCATGTATGTAAAGTTTTCTTTTAACAGAAGTAAAGTTATATTGGCGTGTATACATGTTAATTACGTCAGTGAGCGTTCACAAACTTTTTGTACTTAAATTTCACTTTGTTTTATCGTCAAATATTTATTAATTCCTACGTACGCTATTTAAAACTAATGTCAAATTCTGGTTGAGACTAACAGTGTGTGGTACAAAATGTATTTTTCGAGGGAAATACCAAAGATGTGTCTTAATTATCAATGTACTTATGCAAGAGGAAAACGTAACTTAATTTAAGAGTCTAATCCATACAAACACAATGAGAGTTTGAAACCAATCAATATGAGGTAAATGAAAAAAATGCAAGTAATCCTTAGCCTAGTCATAAATAGCTACCGCATCAAGAATTCGAGTGAACCAAACTAAGTGTTTTTTCGTCGTCGTTATTTCTGCAGTAACAGTTGCATCATTACCCTATAAGACCATGAACTTATCTCTCTTGATTTTGATCACGCATGCACGTGTCTTTTCTGAACAGTTTCTTTGATTTGACTCACCGTCGCCACTTATATGAATCATACTTATTAGAATGTGGTAACTATTGAACATTGTTATTATCATCGTCGACTGTGCAAGTGTCACGTTGCTGTTACTATTGTTATTAGTCAATATAATTATAATATTGTTATAATTGCTTTGCTAGGTATCATGGAACTACATTTGGATGCGATTTTTAGTTTTCAACGACATGATTTCACTTTACCGTCGCTCAAGGCAATGATATTTCATTTAAGAGAACGTTTCATTTTATTTGTTTTTTAAGCCCAGAATAAGAATTAACTGTTTTAAAATGCCAGTTCAATTCCTTGAGCAACGAGTTAATAGTTCATTGAACAAATCGCGAATCAGGTGGATGAGTGAAAACAGTCGCATATGTTGAAACTAGCTGAAAGCAAATTGAAAATATGTACTTATGTCAAGTATTCTTGATTAAATCGAGAAAGTCATAGCTATGTATGACAGATTTAAGATTTCGTAATGAAATGTTCAATGCGTCTTTATTTAGTACGTTTTACCAAAGTAAATAAAAACGTTAATTTTTAGCGGTTTTCTGGTGACACCGCCATAGGATGAGAAGCATTCTTCTCAACATGATTTAGAAGTAAGTCTTATGAAAAGGAACAGCGATAGATTGTTGCTTCGTGAAGAATCTTGCTTGAATTTTAATGGAGACATAATGGATAAAAATCTACCGAGAACTAGCATGTGATGCGCAAGCTTATGTTTGTTAGTTAATTTATTCTTTTATCTACAGTATTCTTATCAGAATGTGTACTAATCAAGATTCTTTTACGATGCTACATTTTCTCGTACTACCACATGTACGATCTCCATTATAGCCTGTATTAAATTTTGTTAGTGCAGTTACTTACTGTTGCGACTAAGAAAATTTTTTCGTTCTGTGACTAGCTTATCTACGTTTATTATGATTACTGTTAGTATCTTTAACTATTAGTTATTACGTCAGTCACAATTACTTAAAATTATTTGTGTGAAATCTGGTCTCACCGTAGTCGTCGTTACGATACCTAAAGTTTCCCATATTTTTGTTTCCTTTTCTCTCAAATCCCTGTTTTATTTTCTTTTTTTTCTTTTTTCGACGCTCCGGTGCTTACGTGACACGCTGTTACTTGTCAGAACACAATCGAAGTTGGATTGACTGGCAATTCATAAATTTTTTGACGAGTCGCATCATGTGTCAATGCGTAATGACCGATTTATGGTTCTTCATAGGAAAACCCAATCAAGCTGCTTCTTGTAAATTACTTCCCCGGCCACGATAACGTGTGAATACACGCGTGTATATGTTTGTAATCTGTGTACGCAAAATTCACAGCAAAGGTTTTCTTTGAACGGAAAAACAAGACTTTGCGATAGCTATTTTTGTAAAATAACATTTACATGAATGATATTCCAGCGTCGTATACTGCGAATTATCTGGGCACCATTTGTACGTGTACGTGTGCGTGTGTGCATCATTGTAAAATCACAGATGCTTTACGAAATAGTGCTTTTTCGTAGCGTTTCATCGTCAGCCGGGGAGAATTTTGTTTTTTCTTTTCTTTGAGCAAGAAAAGTAATAAATGACTTGACATGTCAATAACAATATATTTATTTTTTTGTTCAGCATTGAGAAAATAAGGCTTTATTTGTGATTATTTTACTACCCGCTATTCCTTTCCTTCATATCCAGGCTTCTGTTATCCAATATGAAAATTTGTTTCTGTTAGTTACCAGTAATACATGGTTGGCATTCGAAATTATTTTTATTCAATTTCTTACGTAACATTAAATTTCTAATACATTGAAATTAAGTACTGAGTTCGAAAAATTATCCTGTTTCAACATTGTTATTTGTGAAATCGCGAATTCTACAATTTGCTCTCTCGCTTCCCTCAGCAAACTGCTCATTCACAAATTGACTCTAGAGACTATAGATTCAATATTCAGTCAATATGAAGATCAGCTGATGACAGATACAAAGAGAATATAAAAATGACAAAAGGGAAACGTATTATTAAATTGTTTAAAAGTGTATTACTCAGCTTATTTTTTCATCTGATTATTCGGTTAATGATTTGAACGACATTGAAATATTGAACATGATTGATTCATACAAGTGAGGAAAGAAATACTGTAGCATCTTCCATCACTTAACAGTAGCTAAGTTTCTTTCTATCACAATGACTTGGTACTATTATCAATTTCTAGCATATTGTAAACTTTATCACGACTAGAATTTACGGTGTCTAAATAGTAACAGTTTTAGATTTTATACATATAAATATGATGCGTGTGAGTTAAGACATGTGATTAAAAAAAAAAGTATGGCTGAGTGAACTGCGCTGTAGTTAGTTTGGCAAGTTAATAAATCGTACTCGACAAGTTAATGAATCGTATAATCGTATAATAAAACGTATTTTGGAAATAATGACTTGCAGTTTTATTTTTATAAACCAAAGCTCTACCTCACCTTTTCACTATGTTAAGAATTGTACTCTTAGTTAAAATTTGTAAATGTAACTGAAACCTACTTTATCGACTTTTGGTATGAATCCTGCTATAGGGAACAATCATTTTTCACAATACCCAATTTATTTACTTTGCATTATATAGAAAATCGTAAAAATGTAATCATTATATCCTTCCTTTTTAACTCAATGACCATATAAATCCATATTGGAAGTTTCCGCTATTTTTTTCTAGATACTTTAATAGATATGACGTCACATGGTTATCAAAACACAAACTTCATTGATCTATACTTACCTCCTCAATTTTTAAACAAATGGAAAATGAAAATACGACCTAATTATTTTGACAAGTAGTATTGTAATTTTAAAATAAAAGTTTGGAGAATTATGATGTTATATTGCCTTTTCTTATTGTACCATTCATAAATCACTTTGTAGACTTGCATGGTTAAGACCATTGAAATTAACAGAATTCAGAAATGTACTTCAACAGATCGCTTGATTTGAAAAAAAACAATGAATCTATCTCAAAAAAATCATTTTCCACTACTTCACGGAAAATCAGAGTTTTAAACATTTTTAAAGAAAAAAATTTTCGTTTAAAAAGCACAATGATAGCAGTTAAATAGTTTATTTGACAAGTTCGCGTTAAATACATGGACTATTATCAATAAAAAACATAATCTCCTTGAGATTGAGTTAAAAATGACAAGAAATAGCTAGCAATACGATTAGGTTCAATTCATTCGAACTCGAGACCATAGCAATGCCAATATCTTTATGGTATTTCAATTTTGATGAAAATAAGTAGATGAAGATTGCGTTGGCATCAAGAGGTCATACTTCATTGAAGAGATCACATTTCACTTTGATCAACAGAAATAAATAATAGTTCACAATTTCTGTACACAAAGTGATTTGCTACAATATTTCAACAGAAATGCAAAACATTTCTCAAACAAAGGTATTGAGGTAAGTGTGTATTTGAACCGAGTTGGATGCTACCTCCGCCTTTCTCCTTTTTGAGTCTTGCGTTTCTCTTTCTTTTCTTCCTTGAGTTGTTTCTGTTTTTCTCTGAAAAATCGTTTATATACAATTAGAAATTGACAAATCTCTTGCTTGCAGAATTATAAAAAACACTTGAAGATGGTCTTGAAAAATACAATTTTCTTGTTCAATTTAGCAGGTCTAATGGGATACCACTCACCTATCTTCTTTGTCTTTTTCTTTCTTCTTCATGCTATCCAGCTTGGCTTGCTCTCGTTTTTCTTTCTGGGCTTTCATGATGTCGGTGAAGTTGGTATTTTTCTCGAGGCCCATGTTGCTAGTGCCCCCAGCACCACCTCCAGCCTCCTCGTCTGCCTCCCCTTCGCTCTCCTCCTCATCTGACATTTGACTATATTGTGCTAGTATAGCATCGCGTATCCTCCTCTCTTCTTCCGTGTAGCTGCTCTTGTGCGAGGTTGTGGCAAGATTTTGGGATTCGAGCATGCGAGCCAGTCGCACGTCCACATCTTCCTTTGGTGTGCTGTCCGTGGGCTCCTCCTTGAGTTGGGCCCATTTGGCCCAGGCCTCCAGGATCTCGCTCACATGGTTTTCAATATTGTCTTCCTGGAAATCATTCATGAGTTGAGTACACTCCGTTTGTACAGCCCGATGGGGTATTTACGCAATCCGCTGATGCGGTGATATATGTCTCACAGCAGATGGAGCAAGTTGAACGATGGGAAAATGCATTTTCATGAGATAATCAGTGGGAACGGCGGATGACGAAGGGGAGTTGGGGAGCCGGGTGTCGTGGTGGGACGAGTGTACGGGATGAGAATGTCGCGAATCCTGGAGGAAAGTTGATTATTGTAGAGGCGCGGGTACACATCCTAACCTTACAATCTCAACGGTCCCTCACCGTTATGCCGGCAACAATGCCCTCGAGGGCCTCCGTCTTCTCGTCCTGGCTCTCATCGCCCTCGAGGATGCCCCTGATGTACGAGCCGAACACTCCCTCGTCGGTCTTCAGTTCCTGCAGCTTCGAAATCAGCCACGAGTCGAAGCTTGCCGCGACCACCGACGACATCGTTCGCCAAATCTACTTGGCGTGCGCGCAAGCTCTATATATAGGTATACACACACTCGTATATATTTCTCCACTTTCCGCACGCACTGCAGCGTCTGCAGCACGGCATGACGCGTCCAAGTGTCGAAGAGAAAATAAACGGAAAATGAACTTTATGGTCGATGGCAAACGTATAGAACATGCGCAAATGAGCAAAAACCAAGTGGCATCGTATTTTTATTACATTGTTATACTCACTTTTATGTGTATAAACATAAGAGAAGAATCTTGTCACGACAGTCGGCAAGAGCGAAACTGTATATAGTTATCATATGTTCGATCGCGCGCGATTTCATATCATCTGAGCTTCGTAGCACGTATATCGGTCGATAAGGTAACACACGGGACTTTTATATACACAGATATACCGGGAACCGTAATCACCGAACGAAAGATGATCGCGACTACACCTGATTATAAATAACGCAATATAAGGACTCTTGTGAGTAGTTGGACAATATGCGCGAAAAGCTGCAGGGGTATGGTATACATATAGAATCCAGGGGCGTGCAGGAGCCGCCAACCGGTTGTGGGTGCCCCCGCGAGTAGGTGCGCGCGCGCGACCGAGCAACAGGTAGGTAGGTGCCTATACATACGTATATATAGGTGCGCGCGGTGCAAAAAGTGCGTGTGTGTGTGTCTGTGTGTTGGCGGGGCCGCGGGGGAGGGAGGCAGGCAGGGGGCGCATTGGAGAGGAAGCTGCAGCAGCAGGTCCGTACGCTGCTGCTGCGGGCGGCTGGCGCTCGCGGAGAGCGCGAGGTGCGCGCGCAGCCGCTTTGTCCGCGCGGTGGTAGGAGAGCGCACGCGGCGGCGGCGGCGGCGGCGGCGGTGGCGGCCAAGGGACGATGCCCACGCCGATTGCATCCTCTCGCGCGCGCGCTAGTCGGGCGCTGAACCCGCGCCAGCCCCGTTCGCTCGCGCGCTCCGCTCCCGTCCCCTTCGCCCTGCTGCCTCTGTCTCTCCCCCTCTTCTGCCCCCCGTCCGCTCGTCCGCCGCCGCGATCGGCCACTGCATAAACCATTATACATCGTCTCGCGCGCGTTCTCGCAGTTTGTTTTGGTGGTTCGCACAAGTGCTCTCTGTCTGTTGCTCTCTGTCTCTCGGTCCCTGCTGCTGCAGCCACAGCGGCACCATAGGCGTCTCCCTCTGCAGCCCCGCGGCCGTCCATCCAGCCTCCTGCATGGTGAGTAAACGCAGCTATACGTATATATATATATATATATAGCAACGCGCGGCTGATCCGCACGGCCGATCTCGCCCGAGATCCGTCCTACCCCCCCGTGTACATACACACGCGATGTCGTGTCTACACTTTTACCCCGTGCTGTTGCTCTTCGTTTGTGTGTGCGAGTGCCAGTGCAACGAGTGCGATCGCCCGCCCATATGATCGGAGCACGGCGAGTTGGCGATTTTTTCGCCAACGCCGCGCGGATGCGGCTGCGTTATACAGCCAATGCTAAATACAAAATGGAGTTCGCTGCACCGACCTGCGGCTTTTCCCCGTGTACACCACCTCCCGCGTATACAGACACACACACGTACTCGCCATACCGATCGCAGCTGCATCTCGTGCGAGTGTGTGTTACAACCAGTCGCTCGGATTGAGTGGGTGACTTTGCCGAATCGGGGGCCTCCCTGACAGATGAAAAGAACAACTCCACGGCGGAGATCATTGATTTATATCCGATCGCGATGAGAACTCTGTGACGTGACTCACGAACGTGTCCGTGTGGAGAGCCTCTGCTCCGAAACTCTGGTTTCGGAGCTGGAGTTTGGACTGTAAGTATAGGAGGTACCGATGAAGGCAGAACGCGCGCGTCGCGCGAGGGGCCAAACAGACCGAATGAGATAATCGAACCCGTGGAGCAATCTCCAGCCGCGGTATCTCATCAGCTCGTCAAACACTGGATTATCCAAGCCGCAGTATATACATATACCTACGTATGCATTTCGTCAACCCCGCACAGCTGTTTTTCTTACCTTTTTCTCCCTCCGTTTTTTACTCGCTCTCTCTGTCCCCGCCGAGCGAAAAATCGATCCGATTTGTTTCGGCCGTTCCTTGTGGGGATTTCGCAAGGCTCCCCCCGGGGAGTCGGGGGGCAGAGAGAAAGAGGGAAATGCAATCGGCCAGCGAGATTGGGAAAATTCGCGAGTGGGCCCAGGAGACGAGTCGCGCGCAATCTACCGATGGATTTTAGACGGGGGCGGCTTTGTTTACCGGCGCGTGCAGGTTATACACAGGCCGCGTACACGGCCGATCGACGCCGATGTTATATATTATTACGGGTACTGGCCGAGCCAGCAAAAAATCGCACGCTCGCCGCGGCGCACGTATACACACGCGAACCCACACGGGCGAGCGCGAGCGGCAAGTAATTTAGCGCGGTAATAAGGAATGAGCTCGTAATCGTATAACTGGGCGCGCGCGCTCGCACTTTTCCTCGGCTTTTTTGCCCTTCGAGTTCTCGCGCAGCTGTGCCCCGCGTCGCTCGTTTTTCCGCGAGACGCACTTGTCGCGACCGAATATAACATTGATTATCGGAAAGGGGATAGGGGATTCTCGCGAAACTCGTATAAGAATCGCTCGCCATATGGTTCCGGGGAACAAGTCCGTGGACGAGCGTAGTTTCGGGTATTTTGGGTTGTGCCGCGACGATCCTGCATCGCGCGGCGTAATAAGATTTGGAGTGCGCGGCGCGGCGCCGCGAGTGTGTGTGTGTGTGTGTGTGTGTGTTGGCGAACGTTCGGAGCCGCGACCGGTCTCTCTCGGCTCGCTCGCTCGCAGGACATCGACCGGGAGCTGCGGCTCGCTCGCGCGCGCGAGCTGCCAAACAGCCGAGCACACTCTCGTTGTTTTTTTTTTCTCTCTCTTCCCCGTTTTATTTCAGTCCTCGCGCGTTCTCCCTCGCTGCAGCGGCGCTGCACCGCGTGTATGTGTGAGCGCGGATACGCGTTGCGGACCGCTGCCGGTCTGCATGCATTTATATATATATATCCGAGTGCAGCGCATTCTCTCTTTCTTTCTCTCTCTCTCTCTCTCTCTCTCTCTCTCTCTCTCTGTCTCTCTTTCTGTTTCTCGGCTCTCGAGCGCCGGGCTGCGGCCTTTCTCGAGTCGCTGCGCTCTCTAGGCTCTGTTGTCAAGCAGCCGCGCAACGTATACGTGCGCCACCCGCTCCGAAATAGATATCTCTCTCTCTTTCTCTTCATTCTCTCGCGCGCGCGTTCTCTGTCTCTCGCAGCTATTGCCGCTCGCACGATTGATACAGTGCAGCTTGTCGAAAATACGCTCCAACCCAGAGGCGTCTCTTGATTTTAGCTCCAAGTGATATTCGCTCGGCGGTGGCGGCGAGTGCACGACGCACACACACACACACAACTCTCGCGGAGAGAGAATTCGTTTGACGCCGAGCGCGATGCATTCCCGCATATTGTGTTTCAATCGAGAAAGCAATCGCTCGTGGGCTATTAGGGAAAGCGAAATCAATCGAACTCGGTAGAGGGGGGGGGGAGGAGATTTGGCTCGCGTATGCACGATAGATCATTTTGGAGAGAAAAACCTATTTCTCTCGGCTTCGTGGAATCATCCGTTTGCTATTGTTTTATTGCATAATCGCAACGGGGAATTCATATCTCCGCGAAACTTCTTTCATTTATTGTTCTACCCTAAAATTGGCTCGTGTGGGTGTGTGTATATACGGAATCTCCGGCGGGCCATCTGGAGTTTCGTATATTTGCAGCTAGTAACAGCTCAATCCGACTGGTTATCGAAAAATTTCCAGAAGCCGCGTATATAATGGCTCGTATTGGAGAGACGTATCTCCATAAAAGAATCAATTTGTACGATCGCAGCTCAATAGCTCTTGTGGAATAGGTGCCGTGAAGTTTACTGGCTCTCCCGTATATACACGCCACCTATATATACATATATATACAGCTTTTACGGCCCATCGGCTTTCTACTCGGTACAACGGTTTTCCGTTACCGTATAGAAAGAGCATCTCTCCCTCTCTCTCGTTCTCGCTCGACTGTCACTAAGCTAATCGAACTTGTGATTACACTCGAATACCCGCCGCGGCAACGACGACGCGCCTGCCCACTCGCGAATATAGTTACTGCAGCCGGTATGCGCGCGCCCGTGCCAAGTTGATATGTAAATCGCGAGCTATGCTCAAATTGATCGGTCCAAGCTGCTTTGTATCATATATACATACTGCGTTTAAAAAGTTGTCCAATAAATTTTAACAAGCTAGCCAACGGAATCGCTCGAGCATTTTTGTAGGCGCTATATAAGCGCGACTTTTGTCCCGCGCGTATCATGTGTACCTATACGTCGGAAAAATCCCAGTGACCAGGGGACAGAAGGAGCTACTTCGTTCTCGCATTTGGCCCGATAAAAAAGACCGAGTTGTAGCAGTAAAAAAGGTCCTAAAATATAATTTATGCGCTTTGCCGCTTGCGCTCGTGATGAACACTGTCGAACAAAGTGCTCTTCATAGCATTGGAAATGAGCCAAAGTTCGCCCACCACCGTTAGGCAGTATAAAGACTATTTTTTTCTTCTTTTTCTCTTTTTGGACAGAAGGACCGTGAATACTTGTAACTTGATATTAATGTTGGCGAAAGTGTGATGCATTAATTGAACCTCTCGCTCGGATTTCATCTCTTTGCGTCACGAGCGAGCTTGTCCGGCTCGATCCAAAACTGCTCGTGAACGATTTTTATTATTTTCTATCGCGCGAACAACACTCGCGGAAAATTGGCGGAACATCGTCGCGACCCCAAGAAGAATACCACAGGAAGCTATTGATTTCCAACGGCGACCCTGTACAATTTGTAGCAATTTGGTGTTGGGAAGCATCGCGGTGGTGGGCGGGGAGGGCCGCGCACAACCCGAACGGCGGTCCCCGTAATGACGTCGCAATTACAAATAATGATACGATTCGCATCAAAACTCGTCCACGTGCAAATCCTGCGTATACACATTCATATACATGTATATCGTTGAGTGGTCGTCGGCAGTGCGGGGCGGCGCAGCTCTCATCCTGCTCGTCCGTGAAAATCTCTCTTGCGTTTCGCGTTTCGCGTCGGGGCAGAGACGTAATGAAATGGCATTAAAACCGCGGTGATTCGCCGACGAAAAAGAATAAACACGCGTAGTATACGAGCTCTCGGTCGTGAGCGGCCGGTGTGAGGAACGAGCGAATCACGAGCGAGTCTCGCGGGCCCGAGCGATATCGGGGTGCAGCGCAAAAACAAGGATGGAATCTAAAAATAGCCATGGGGGATGTTGCCCAACAGATTACCCCTCCTGCGTGTGAATATGCGTGCGCGCAAGTTCGCCGCCTCGATTCCATAAGCTTGCCGATATACACACTGCGCGCGTAATTTCTCAATAACACGCTCGATCGCGAGCTCGTGGCCCGCGAGCGAATGGGATCGGCTCGGAGGGCCACGGGCGGAAAAAAAATAAGCCCAGCACTGTAACGATGAGTTGTTTGTGTCCGAAAGCAAGGGATTACGAGTTTGCGGTGGTGCAGCGCGGGCCGTTGCGCAATTGCACTTGCACTTTCGCGCGCGAGTATATACACGCACGCGTATAGATGCATATATATAGGTATAATGTATATAAGTGCAGAGCTGACATATGTCGATTGCGCGCTGCTTTTCGGGGAGCCCGCATATCCAAGTTCAACTGGTTTTGCGGTGTGTGTATTTTTGGGGTCGCGGTATTGCGCCAAGGCTATGTATACGGCCGTTGAGTGTGTGTATGTGCGTGTATGTGTATATATATATATATATATATATATATATCTATATAGATACAGTTGTGGGCCGTGTCCGCGGGAGTAATGAGACGCTGGCGCGGCCAGTTGCGCATCGGCCACAAAGGAATATCCTTGCCGCCGCCGGCTTACAAGTGTGCGCGCGACGGCTGTACACTTCCGTGTGTTTATGCGTATTAGCCGGTCGGTGCGCGCGGCCGCGGCTGTCCTTTTTTTTCTTCCTCTTTCCTTCCTCGTCTCTCTTTTTTCGCGCGGCACAATTCATTACTGCGCGCCCGCGGAGTGGGCAGCGGCGGCGGCAACCCAGCCTCTCTTCTGCAGCAGTGCGCGCGCTCGCTCTCGAGCTCTCCCGCGTCTGTTTACTGCCGGTAAATACTTATTTTATACACACTCGCGCGGTAACGGTACAGCCCAACCTTGCCGGGGCTTTTTCTCACTCTGTACCCGCGCACCGTTGGGAGGATACACGCTAACGATTTGCAGTATATCGATTGCATACCCGAGCGCAATCAAATTTTAATGGATCGATTTACCGAGCATAGTTGGATGCAGCCCTAGTCGACACGTCCAAACGTGAAAATTGATTCGCTGGGTTAGGAAGGGAGGAAAAAGTCGTCCGACAGCACGCACACACACACACACACACACACACCCACACACACCAATGTCCTGCCACAATCGATCAAAGATTTTCTCTCGATATACCTCTCCCGAACCGGAAGTTGTTCCTGCGAACGACGCTGTGAAAAATGCCCGAGCGCCGGTCGGAGATTGGTGGCTCTTTCCGAAATTACACCGATGCGGCGCGGCGGCACGTAAACAGCAAGAGAAGAAAAAAAGAACGAGGGTAGTTGGCGGTCCGCGAGTGATTCGAGAGTTGAGTCGCAAAAAAGCCGTGGCTCGAGTGTACGTGCTGAAAATTGCGAGTCGCGAGATGTGTGGTACTTGTGCAGTGCTCGCGGCTGCCGGGCCGCTCCTAGGAAGCTCGAGCCGCCGAAAAAACGAAGAGTCAACTCGTCGAGTGTGTGTGTGTGTGCAGTGCAGCAGGCTCCTCCCTGCTTCTCTCGCTCTCCGTGGCAAGTGGCAGGGCACGCACGCGGCGTTGAGCGAAGATAGGCATCTCTCTCGCGAGCGTAAAAATAGACGGCCAACAGCAGCAGCAGCAGCAGCGCAGGGAGAAGAGATGTGCGCGCATCCTTTCGCCGAGCCAAGTATGTAAGTGGCGTGTCCCAGGCTTGCACTCTCCCGAGCAGCCGCAGCAAGCTGCAGTATATACTCGGCCGGTCGGGCTCGCGCGCGATAATGCGAAGATCGAGCCGCGCGCGGCGGCGATTCCCAGGCAAACCAGGCCACCGACCGACGCGCACACCCAACGCACCAGCTCGGCGAGCGTCGCGCGAGCTTTATGACGCGCAATTGGTCTCGATTGCGCGGATGACCCGCCGCACCAGCTGCGCACCACCGGACGGAGCCGCGAAAATTTCGACGCTCCACTTATTGTCCGCGCTCTAGTCGGCTCGTATGTGCCACGAGTTTATTATCGCTTGAGAGAGATCGGGGGCTCCCTCTCGATTTCCAGCGGCTCGATTGTTACGGGCGAGAATTAAAATTTATCGCCGTTTGTTGATTTGCAAAAGAACTAAGTATTACAGCCCCTCGCGTTATCGGTCCCATCGGCAATTTGCATATGATTCAGGAGATTTGAACAACGTTCGATCGGGAAAAAACCAGCGCATTAGTGTTACACCCGGAGCCGTGTAATCGCGATTTCTCCCCCCCCCCTTGAAAGAATCGGGGCGAACGCGAGTCTTATTTTCGAAATCGAAAAAGAAAGGGGAAAAACAATCGTTATATCTGGTAGTCGATGCCGAGCTCTCGCGTTATATTTATCCGGCGAAAAATCGTTATTTTTTCAACCAACCAAATCTAGTACAAAGCGATTGTAAAATAATCCAGCTGGAATAATAGCGAGGCGTCTCCCTCTCACTCTTTCTCTCTGGCTCGTACACAACAGCGGAATCGCGTCGGAAATACGCACGAACAATGGCAGGGGGGGGGCCATACACCGTCGGCTGCCACCCACGTGCTACGTAATAATATCTCTCTCTCTCGCACTGGAGGTTTTGGGTGCGTATGGCGGTCAAGTTGCGCGCTAGTCTCGCGCCGGTTACACAGACACTTATTTCGAGGTGCACTCGTTATATAGCGATCTTCGGGGGAGGCAAAAATAAACTGTTTGCTTTCCTGAAAGTGCGAGGCGACCGCTCGCGCGCGCGAGAGAGCTCGAGGTTGCGCAACGGGCCGCCGCGGGGCAAAGGAGGCGGCGCGAGATACATACGGGATCACTGGGTCACGCAGGTCTATTTCTCGCTTTTATATATTTAAATCGTGCATTCTCGGTCATCGGCGCGGTGTGTGCGCGTATATACTCGAACCTCACTGTTCCTCGGCTCGGCCTGCACCGCTGCTCCGACCACATGGCGCGTGCTCGAGATGGCCGGCTTTGATACATACGCGCGTATACGCTGCCTGGTCAGCTGGACGTGTCGCGCACCGCCGACCAATGTCATAAGCTCGCGTTTCTTTTCCTCTCTCTGTCTCTCCCGCGAAAACGCCGGACGGCAAGACTCGACCCCTCGACTCGTCTCGCGTTATTACTCCGCTTCTCTTTCCTTATGGCGCATGCGTGTGCGCGTGTGCGCGAAGACGAGCGATCCGAGCGACAGAGAGAAAGAAAAAGCCCGCGACAATTACGCAACAGCTGTGCGCCGGCGAAGTATATACGCCCCGTAGTAAAATCAGCTCCATATTGTAGGTACTCCTGTGTGTGTGTGTACCTTTGCTAGCGTGTGCACCGCTGCACTTGTGCATTCAGTCGGGGCTGTCGAGTCTTTCTCTCTTGGCCGGCAACTAAGAGACCAGTTACTCTGGATAATTTATATATCTGCACAGGGAGAAAACACATTTACAATGCGTTACTTTTTATCGCCTCTCCCCTCCCCCCTCCTCCGTTCAATTCGACTAATTCAGATTATCCGACTTCGGGTATATATATACGAGTTTCGCACGGTGTATCTATATCCTCAGGCGCATTCCTCGATTCCAGCTGTACCTACTGTACGCGCGAGGAATTGCCCATGACTGCAATCACGCGCCGCGGTGACAAAGTTCGTTTGTGATTTTCTTAACGACCTGCCTCTCCGCGCGGCCCCGTAATCATCGTGATAATCATGCTAATTTGAGTCAACGAGAAATCATCGTAGCTCCGATAACCACGTGTGTATCTGCACTAATCAGTCACAAGTATATATACAATCGATATTGGAAACAATCAACCCCACGCTAAATTTATTCATCTCGTTCCTCGACTATTTCGCGACCCTCGGTGTATTTCGAGTCGTCGACGCGTCTTTTCGCACCCGAGAGAGAGATGCGGTGCTTTTCAGTATACACCAAGTTTAGCTCGATGCACAAGGATCTGGACCTGTTGCGGCGAGGGGGATTTTTACCCGGCGTGCGCGTGTGTGTGCGCGCATTTGTTTGGCTTTTTCTCTTTTTGGTCACGGCGGGAGCAGACTGCCGCGGAGAGAAACTCTCGGTGTTAATTGGACGGCGGCTGGGCTCAAGTGTACCAGCAGCAGCAGCAGTAGCAGCATCAACCCCCCAACCTCATTTCGCGTTAATGGTCGTTGGCTAGCGCACTTTCTTTGCCACGCGCGATTTTATACCATCCGTTTTTGCGTCAGCTGCGCCCGACAGAGAGAGAGAGAGCATCTGTATTTATATACGTAAACGCGCCTATTTCGGCTTTAGCTCCCCTACTCCGATTCGTCCCGCGCCAAAGTATATTTATCCCGCGGCAATTTCACCGCGAATATCGCTCGGAGCGCATACGTATATACATACATATGTACGCGTACTATATGCCGCAGACTGACGCGCGCGCGACTCTCAGATTAATGAGAGACGATTTGCGCGCGCTTGTACAATTACACACACACACACACACACACACACACACACACACACACACACACACATTTGTATGCCCGATGCCACTCTACGACTTGTTCGCCGATGCCGCTCTCGTCGATCCCGTGAATATAATAAAATTACTTTCATACGTGCGTCTGGGGATGCACAGAAAAACCACATGGCACAATCGAGTTGGATCCTATACACGATTGGTCTCTGCTTCATCGTGGCGTTGCAGAACGAGAGAAAAAGAGAATCGTTCGTTCGTCTAGCTAATTTGAATTAAGGTAACTGTACCCAATGTGCCCCCCCCCCTAAGGGTTTTTCGCGAATTTGACTATGATAGACTTCGAATTTTAAAATTCCGTGAACTGCATCTCAAAGCTTAGCTCAATACCTATTAGAAACCATCTTCATAATCATCATTCGACTACTTGAACCTATCGAAAATCGCAATTTAAAAAAAAACGCGAAAAGGCTAAATGCACAAAACGTGTACTCAATTTGGCACAATTTTTTAATCATTAGCTACAGCCTATATAGGCCTACAGGGACGATCTAATTGGCATTGAAATAAACTCTCAATTATGTTCCCAGTGATATCTATACAAAATTTTTAACATACAACTCAAAAATACGCGTCTAAATCATCGTAATATGTCTATACAAATATTCAATGATTTCACTCAGTCTTCCCATTTAAAAACGCGTAGAGGGGCACATTGGGTTCACTTTTTTTTGATGCGAAAAACAGCAATTTGAGTAGGATAAAAAATAATTTTAGGAAAACTGATGAGACCAATCGAAAGCTGAGATGTTTTTACACAAAAAAGAGTAATGACACTTTGAGAGATAAAAATTATTGACACCTGATTTTTGAGGTTGAGTGTGAAAAGTGAAATAAGAAAATGGTGAAAAAATCAGTAAGTGAAAGTTCAAAGTGTTGTAGGAGAGTGGTTTTAAGGGCTAAATGGGCGGGGAAGGTACCGAAAATTTTCTTTTAATTCTCCCAACATAACCCAAGAGCGACTGATGCTCAGAGAGCACCGGAAATATGAAATCTGACGATTGTGCCAAATTGGGTACAGTGCCAAATTGGGTACAGTTACCTTATATGTGTCGCGTCTGCAGCTCGATTGCACATGTATGTATATTTGAAATAGAAGTAAATCTTCGGTAATCCGGTTAATCGCAAAATCATCGGAGTATAGCCGAGAGTCTGCGAAGATAAAGAGTCTCCTGAGACGGGCAGCTCGAATATATTGGAGCTGAGCAGCAACGACTCGACCGACCGATCGCAATCAGAATCCATCACTGGTAAGCAAAACGATCGCATAATACAATAGGTGATGATCGGTGTGTATACCCATGAGCGAACCAACCTGCGAACGTAGACGAGTGTAAATACCTTAGCTCGGGTGATGTGCGCGCGCCAAGGAGGAATGCGCCGAGACACAGCTGGGCGTTAGCTGCACCAAAATCATTCAGGGCCACAGGCCGCGATGGGCTCGAGCTATGCGTCTCGTGTGTCGTTTCGCTCGCGCCTTTGTCCCGTGAGCTGCTGTGCGCTATTTCGGATGCCGCGAGTAGTCGGGGGAGACGAAGTAGTAGAGTAAGAGTAAGAGTTTTCGACCCCGATCGGTCTGGCTCGCAGCACCGGCTTTGCGTATACACGTTGCCGGGGGTCGGGCGCATGTGGTGCGCCGCGTAGAAAAACTGTGAACAATTCTAATTATAGACGTGCATGTATCGAGCCCTCGAGCCCACATGTTTGCAGCTGGCTCGCGAGATTTATGTATGCAAGCGCCGGACCGAATAATTGTCCGGTCGCGGGGGATATAATGGAGCCAGTAGCCGCCGAGCCGGTGAAGCATCTGTCGTTGGCTGGCTGCGAAAGAGAAAACTCGAGAGGAACGGAAGCCAAGTGGCCTGCAGAGGGTTTCCCTCTCTACACTACGTAGTAGGACCTCACGAAAACTGCAGGAGACGAACGTGTGGGAGGGGGGAGGGGGGAGGAAAGCTGATCTATCGGCTGCACATGCGCGCCAGGCGAGTAGCTGTCAGCGCGACCAAACCGGAGAAAGACGGAGGTTTGGATATCTCGTGTCGAAAGATCTGGCGCGTTGCATACGCGAAGAATCTCTCGTCGCTGCGCGCATGTATATGACGCGTCTCGCTTCTATACATACACGTACGGGCACAAATATGAAACAAGACGGAGAAACGAGCTAATAGTTAGTATGACGCACACTCACAGGGGGCCACAGTTCTCGTGTGCGAGCCAGCTGCGCAAAGTGTCATTGACTCGCGGTATATATCGCGCGCTGCTGCAGGACACACGCGGCCGTGAAACTGCAGCCGCGCGAGGCGCCTGTAGCACGCGATTTAATAGCTCTCTCTCGCTCTCTTGAGCCTGCTTGAGCCGAGAGCAGCGAGAAAAGAGAGGGAGGGAGAAAGAGGAGAGCCGCGGCCCAATCTTCGCGTGCTGACAATCGATCCGCGCGATCTCGCGCCGCTCTCTCGCGCAACCATGAAGCAAGGACAGCCTCGCCGCGCGTATATGCACCGCGGAGAGATTTGTGCGGCCGCTCGAGCTCTCGCCCTATCGATCTGTCCGTATGCACACCCGAGTGTGCGCGCTTACTTTTTTCTCCGTGTTTCTCGAGTCGCGCGTATACACGGTGCAAGGATACGTGTGCGCTGCAGTATACTCGGCTAATCGCGAGGCGCGTGTACCGTTAACACTTCTCGATTTTCAACGCTCGCTCGCGGGGGACATTTGGAGAGTCCGAGGGGCCCCTGCGCGCCGATCCTCGTCGCTTGATTGTACAAGAGCAAGAGACGACGGCGGCAAAAACTCGTTCGAGCTTACACACACACACACACTCGCGTGAGCTCGAGAGCGCACCGCTTGGAAGAAAATGAATCGGTTCCTCTACGTACGAAAATGCCGAGCGGCTGTGTGGCTTTGTTTGTGGGCAATAACGGAGCCATATGCCAAATTGGCTGCGACTTCCGCGCGATCCGGCCGGCTCGTTTTTTCCTTCGCTCTCGATCCCGAGGCCGTATCGACGTGTCTTACGAAGAAAGACACATCTCAAACTGTCCGCGAAGAAAGACACATCTCAATTTGTCCGCGAAGAAAGACACAACTCGCAATCTAGCCACGAAGAAAGACACAACTCGCGTCTGGCCGCAAAAAGGATACATGGCGCACATCCCACAATTTTCCGAGGTAAAAAATATATGGAATGAAAGCTTAGAATGAGTAGGTTATCATTGACAAAAAAAAACAAGCCTTTTCTACAGTTTAAACTCTTTTTTCGTTAATATTCGCGGGAGAATAATTCCGACATTTGTCTTTCTTCGCGGACAGATTGCGAGTTGTGTCTTTCTTCGTGGCTAGATTGCGAGTTGTGTCTTTCTTCGCGGACAGATTCAGTTATGTGTCTTTCTTCATAAGACACGTCGGTATGGAGGAGATAAGGACCTGCTGCACTGTCCGAGCGTACACTTTTCAAACGAGTGTTCTCGCCCCGGCTCGCCGGTCGAGAGTGGCTGCCGCGAATCAATCGGCGCCGTACGCGAATGGTTGGAGCAACTCGGGGCCAATAATTTTCTCCCTCGCGAGTTGTGTGTATATATAGGCGCGCACACAGCTGGGATTAGCATACGGTGTCGTTGCCGTACCATCTCGCATAAGCGCAGACTAAGCAGCAGAGATGCATTCGAGCTAAATACGACTCAGCGTTGTCGTCGTCGTCGTCGCGTGATCATCGGGCGTTTGCATAATTTTATCGAGCAAATAAACACTCGGCAAAGCTGCTTCATTAACCGTTTTGTGTATAAAATGTGTGCCAATTTCGGGTGGCGCGCGCCCTCGCGAGAGTAAGAGAGAGAGAGAGAGAGAGTGTGTGTGTATGTGTGTGTGTGTTTCTCTCCGAGCCAGCGCGCATTTACATATAATTATACCGGTGGCGCTGCGGCGACCTTGTGCCGCTGTATATACACGTACACGTTATATATATACACACAGGCCATGGAAAGAAAGAGCGGCGACACCGAGGGAGAATGGCACACGGCTATATAGCCTATACGTATATACTTATATTTATATATACATATACGAGTGTGTGTGTGTTTGTGTGTGTGCGCGGGAATATTGTGCCACGCGTATAGCGCTCGAGATTAGAGCATCTCGTTTTCTTTATTAGCTGCTCTCGGCGTATTACAGCTCGCGCCGCTCTGTAACGCGCTCCGCAGCGGCAAACCTGGAGAAAGAAGAAAGAGCGGTGAATGCAATAAGTAATAAGTAGCCGTTGCCGCCGCAGCTATATGCTTTTCGTGTATCATAGGTATACACTCGCGCACACACACAGGCACGCAGCGTAATGCATTGCACAAACCTGCTCTCTCTCTCGCCCGTCGAGCATTGCGCACGGGTATACTTGTGTATCTATATACACACACGCTCGCACAGACAGAGGCGGTGCTAACGTGTCACTACAGCAGCTCGTTGCTTTCATAAGCGCCTTTCGTCATTGCCCATTTCGCGTTTTGCGCGAAAAATCGCTTGTAATCGAGTGAAAATTGCGCCCAACGAGAGATCGGGGGGGGTTACATGCGCCCCGGCCCGATCAGCTCCCGCTTATCGGTCAATTGCAACGCGCGTGGCGAATCGAAAATATCCGGCTGGTCTCGACGATCTGTTCAGGTGTGATTATATCGCGAAACGCGTGTCTCTCACTCTCTCCAATACAAACGAACCGGCAAACAATGATGCGCTCATAGTCGAGCGGAAGGATTTGATAATTTGGATTCGTCGCTCGCATAGAGGAACAATGCTAATCGGCCGCGCTACCGAACCGGGGCTGAATACTAAGATGGTTGGTGGAGAGCCGGGACGGAATTTGTCGAACAGCGGCTCCGTCCGAAATACGCGTCGAAGGCTCGGTAAGATTTCGCGAATCTCCGGCGTACACGCGTGTGTGTCCGGCAGGTGGCGTTCCGCAACATCGTCGTACGGGGGCCGCCGGGCCTGGACTATCGACCCCCGGGGGCGCTTAATTATTCAACCGGATGTGTCGTAATCGGTGGCCCGCTCCGGCGCTCTTTTTTACTCCGCGGCAAGGGGCAAGGGGGCCGTATTTTCGGGTCTGGCGTATACGTATACACAAGAGAGAGAGCAGGTGGGCATTTCCCACGGCCAGCGCGACTCTCTGTATATAGTACACACCGGGTCGAATTTCGGAAACAGGTGCGTCGGACGAGCGGGTAGACCGCCGCCGCCGCCGGAGGAGATTTTTTTTTCGCAGACGCCGGGTCAACACTGTATATACATAATGGCTTCTTTACTCCGGTGCGCTCAGGGGCGCGCGCGCCTCCCCCCGCCGACGTGCTGCACCTCTATCTTTCGCAGTCACGAGTTTTCGGCGCCTCGCCGCACCGGCTTATCGAGGAGCTTTTCCATTCACAGCCGCCGCCCCCTGCAGCGGACCCGCGCTTATTAATATATATGGCGGGTCTCGAAAATGAGAGACTCGTACAACAATCGCGGTCAATTACGTAAGCGCCGCACGTACTCAACTCGCTCGCTCGTGCTACACATAGATACACGTATATCCTCCTTATATATACGTCGCACCATCAGGAATGCGTCTGCTCGAGATCGCAACGGGCCCTATCGGCACGTTCGATCGACGGGACGAGTATATATCAGAATGGGATCGTGTCGAAATTTTTATCCGCCGCTGTTTGGTCTCTTTTCTCATTCGTATTTCATTGTTCGCTTGTATAATGCGGTCCTCGATATATGAAATTCGTTAACATCTGCCGAATGGCGGGCAGATGCCACTAGGCCGACTGCTGACAAAGGGTAGCTAATAGACAGCGTCCGCGATCAATTCCCGATTAGGATGGGGCCCATTTATTCAAGCTTAATTGGTCACGTCGGAATGGCTAGAGTTTCGGCAACTATAATATATGTGTATATAGATACGGGGGCGCGCGCACATGTCGAATCAATTTCCTCCGCGAAATCCCATTACTGCGCGCCGTCGCGGCTGCTGCTGCTGGCTAGCGAAAAATTCCGAGAGAAAATTAATCGGCGATTGTATACGTTCTTTCCTTTCTTTTTCTCTCTTCCATTACGACGGGGAGTTTTGCAAAAATTGCCCGGGGGCGGTGAGTAACGAGGCCCCCATATATACTTGGTTGCATCGAAACACGACAGCTCGGGCATGACGGCGACGGCGGCACACGTGTCCCCGCGCCCGCGATACGTGTTAATTGAGCCTAACAATCCATAAAATGCGCGCTGGGCTACTCGTAGTTTTGCGGGATGTGACTGCTGCGCCCTCGACCCCCCCCTCCTCCGACACAATGAGGCAATAGAGATTCGCGAGCGATGCCGGCGCTCCTACTTCATATAATGTATAGCTCTCTGTCTGTCGGCGGTGTACACGTACAGCGATGTATACATATACACATGTATACATGTAGAAAAAGCAAGAGCCGCGAGAGAGCGATAGTCCTTGGGAGTAGATCGAGTAGCTATCCCACGAGTCGAAAATCGAGCGGCTGTATGGAGAGCTGGCCGCGCGCGATTTAGGCGGGCCAGCCTCTTTCTATGCCAATTAACGTATTCGCAGAATATATACGTCCTGTATAATGCTCATATGTGTGTGTATAGCACGCCGTACAGGCGCGCAGGATGGAAAAGAGTTGAGTTTCGGAGGCCCAAGGACACTTGCGTTTCGATATCTATGTATGTATATACATACACACAACCCCGACTAATCGCTCGTTTTTCTCCAGCTCGCTTGGCTCGACTCGGATATACATACTCGCACACACACACACACACACACACTTATATGTATATATAGGATGCGCCGAGTGGCTCGCGCAGTCTCTTTGTTGGCTCCTGCTTCTCTGCTTTATGCGGCAACACGAAGAAAAAACCAGATGAAATTCACTTTAACTCAAGCTGGTGTGTATATACTTGGGATATAAGCCGATACACGTTACCGATGATGCAGTGCTTTTTACGCTCCAAACCATATAAGCTCTTTGTGCGTGCATATAAGGTAACTGTACCCAATTTGGCACTGTACCCAATTTGGCACAATCGTCAGATTTCGTATTTCCGGTGCTCTCTGAGCATCAGTCGCTCTTGGGTTATGTTGGGGGAATTAAAAGAAAATTTTCGGTATCTTCCCCGCCCCATTTAGCCCTTAAAACCACTCTCCTACAACACTTTGAAGTTTCACTTAATGATTTTTTCACCATTTTCTTATTTCACTTTTCACACTCAACCTCGAAAATCAGGTGTGAATAATTTTTATCTCTCAAAGTGTCATTACTCTTTTTTGTGTAAAAACATCTCAGCTTTCGATTGGTCTCATCACTTTTCCTAAAATTATTTTTTATCCTACTCAAATTGCTGTTTTTCGCATAAAAAAAAAGTGTACCCAATGTGCCCCTCTACGCGTTTTTAAATGGGAGGACTGAGTGAAATCATTGAATATTCGTATAGACATATTACGATGATTTAGACGCGTATTTTTGAGTTGTATGTTAAAAATTTTGTATAAATATCACTGGGAACATAATTGAGAGTTTATTTCAATGACAATTGGATCGTCCCTGTAGGCCTATATAGGCTGTAGCTAATGATTAAAAAATTGTGCCAAATTGGGTACACGTTTTGTGCATTTAGCCTTTTTGCGTTTTTTTTTAAATTGCAATTTTCGAGAGGTTAAAGTAGTCGAATGATGATTATGAAGATGGTTTCTAATAGGTATTGAGCTAAGCTTTGAGATGCCGTTCACAGAATTTTAAAATTCGAAGTCTATCATAGTCAAATTCGCGAAAAACCCTTAGGGGGGGGCACATTGGGTACAGTTACCTTATATGTGTATGTACGAGCTACTAAAGATATGTACCGCGGATGCTCCATTTCCTCTATCGGCTCTTCTCATCTCTCGAATCAATCACTCTACCGGGACCGCCGCAGTGTTATTGATCGCGTTGTATCCACGTGACGTATTATATCATACGCCATACGAACTATTCCCCAGTTTGGGATACATATGAACGATGAATTCTTGGATAATGAGTCATCGGATGGGGCGGAACGACAGTGTGTGCCGGTTGACCCTTGCCGGTCGCGGGAAGGGCCTCTCCTTGTGAAAACATAATCAAAACATATACTTGAGCCGAGCCGCTTGGCCATTATGGAAAACGAGTTCCCCCGTGGAGAAGTGAAATAGCGGAGGCGTTTGGTTGCGCGCGCGGCCGGCTCTCAACCCTCAATTAGTCGCGCGCGCGCCACTCGCCCGTAACCTGTTCTACCGAGTGCGAGACGGAGAAAAGAATCACGGGATCGGGGGGCTCTAGCGCAGCTGCAGCTGCGCAGGCACCGGAGATTTTGACAAGCTCTGAATAACGAGCGACAGCCAACGGATATAGAGGGGAAAACATTTTTCCCATGGAGGAGAGGAAAAAAAATCACAGTAATCAGCCGCGGACTAGAATCCGATCGCGGGTCTCGCGGGTTTCGACGCTTAAATACCTCCCCGAGTGAGATTCACCAATTGATACACGCGTATGTACTCGAGCGCTATTCTCGCGCGCAGCTGTTTCGCAAACGGCGCGAGAACAGTGCACTTATGTATGTGTATGATACACGCAACCTATTATCTAGCCTCGCGCGCGACCGGCACCTAATAGATTAATTGGGCCGTTACTCCTGGTCGTGCATCGAGATATCGCGCGAGTCGAGAGATGTAGTCCGGCGGCCTCGTTCCCCGGTCTACACATCTGCATAAGCGCGTAAATAAGCAAGCACCCGATATACTCGCGAGTTCTCAGCCGGTGTTTGAGTTGGTGTATGTATACGGACGACCGGCGTTTCGGCCCGGGCCGCATGATAAGCCGATCGGACAAAAGTGCCCGGTTGTTTATGCCCCCCGGCGGCCCCCTCGAGCCTCGTCCACGAGGTGAGCGCGTATCCTTCGCGGCCGTAAAAAATCGCATTTTATCGTACGCTCGCGGGCGGGCGGGCGGGCGGGCCCGGCGTTTCGCGCTTCTTTATTCGGGCTCCCGCTGCAGCAGCAGAGCAAAGGTCAACGAAACGCGCCGTGCGCCGAGCATTCATAAATACGCGCGCGCCTCCTCCCCGCTGCTTCTGCCGCGGCTCATTTTCTCCCTCCTTTAGCCGCCTCGATTTATTAAGCTCGCCCGATAAATTTCATTAAGCGATATGCGCGCGCGTCGGGCTTCTATTCAGCCAGCCGCACGCAGGTATATGCTGCATATACGAGAGCGGCGGAGCAGCGCGTGGCCAATGAATTTCGAGCCGGTGCCCGGCTAATTTACAGCCCCGTGCCCTTTCTCTCTCTTTCTCTCCTCTTCTCAATTAATTACCTGGTTATACTCTACCTCCTCCTCGTCGTCCGCGTATAAATGACAAGATTTTCATTAGGCGCGATAAGCTCGACGCGCTTTTTACCCTTTTTTCTGTGCCGGCTGCAACGCGCGGCCCTTTGTTCGAGCTCGCGGAGCGCGGACGGAACCCGCCGCATCTCGCATATATATGACTCGGCATTACGATCGAATAGCCGCTTTTTCCTCCTCCCGTCGTGGCCCGAGTTTTGCCGAGAACGTATATATATATATATAGGGTTGACACACGGCTTGATTCATCCAACCCCTCCTCTCGTCGAGAGTGAGAGAGCAAAAGTCCTTTGTTCCACGCGTAGTTGCGCCAATTCTCCGCTGCCAGATTCAAATGGGCTGCGTCGACTCGTTATTGGCCGTTTACAAACCTGACACAATTACGATAATCGCACTGGAAAGACGCGAAATGCTCAGAGAATTGACTGTTGGGCCCCCGACTCGCGACAGGCCCAAGTACGTCGATGGATCCGTCCGGTCTCGCTCGCTTGTCATTCAAGGGTCGACGTTAACCCAGTTGACGGTGACGATTATCGGCTGCGCGATTCTCTTCCTCCTCTCGCCACGCGTGATACACTCGCTGCGAGCGTCGCACTCGACATGTGGCTGCAGCACCGCGTGGAGCACAGAAGAATGGATGCATATTGCGTCAAGCCGCGGGAAGATCGACGCGCGCCGGAGAGAGAGAAAAATGTGCGGAGTTTGCGTAACGAAATAAGAACCGTGTATATCCTACGGGTAATTTGCATATATGCATCGGGAGGAGGGGATTTCCGCATTTTTCGCGAGAACAGGTAGCCTGTGCGATTACCGCGCAGCTGCGAATGGCAATGCGGTGACGTATACGACCGGTGTGTGTGTGTGTCGAAACGTCTGTGTGTACATGGATGCATTTGAAGAATGTTAACGCGCTCGATTGACTGTCTCGCAGCCGAACTCGGATGCGTTGTCAAATACAACTGGACACGCGGTTCGGTCGGACGAGCGAGTTGTAAAAGCCGCGCCGACGGTTAATATCCACAACCACTCGCGTGAATTTTCGCGTCGATTTGGCCGAGACTACGCGCTGTTTCATTTATAAATGCGAATACAGGTCAGCGGGTCGTTTTCAAAAGCTGTACAGTCATATGGCCGCGGCTCTCGCGTAGTTCCCTTGGGCGATACACGCCGCACCCGAACTGATTTTTTTTTTGCCCCCCGCATATTCCAAACGCGATATCTGGAGCAATAGTTTTATTGTTCTCTCCGCGGGCAGCCTGTTTGTTATTCGAACCGACTTTTCGCGAATGTCACGTTTCCACCACGCTCTCCATATCCGGTTCGACACAGTTTATTAATAGGTAAAATCAATAGGACAGCGAACTTGGAACGAGATCCGAGGATTCGCTGTGGGAAATCTTTCGAACGTGAGATAACCGCATGATCGAGGGGGGGGGGGGAAATATCTATCGAACGGCGACTTATATTTACGAACATTTCAAGGTTTATCGCGGATTGAATTCTAAAATGTGCCACTAGAAAGTAAGTGCTTCGGCCTTGCAAACGGGTATATTATAGTGCCTCCGCAAGATGCAATTTGTCAGCTGTAAATTGTCAGGTTGAATGAATTGGAATTGAAAATTGAAATTCAATCGCACCTGACGAAAGTTCCCAATCGATTAGCCTCACCGAACCAGGTGGAGAAATAGCGTATTATTGTTATACCTAGTGACGACAAATAAACATCGTTCCAGTCATACCAGATGATAGCATCCTTGACGAACTATCTGGAAAGATACGCGTATATATACACGAATGGATTGCGAAAAGAATTTTTCATACTAGTCGAACTGACGTGGACACTTGATCAAACCCAAGTATCCCCGATCCGCGTGTTCCATCACTGAAACTTATTGTACTCGAGAAACTCCGAGTTTCAAGGATCCTTTTCTCTGAGCTAGTCTGTCCCGGGGTGTCGCGTCGAACAGTTTCTCTCCTCCGCCAAAACAGTTGCCCGTGTAACGTACCATATATACTTTCGTCGTCGATTTTCAAATCGCATCTGCCGCATCCACTGGCCAAAACTCGTGTCCGTTATAAATCACCCGGGCATTACGCGTAAGAAATAAAGAAGCCGGGCGTTTTAGCAGCGGTCGAATCGCGGCGGTGGTGGGATTTGCATAATCTCGAGCCCACTGCGGGAGTATCGTAAATCTCGAGAGCTCGAGCTCGCGTGTGGCATTAATAAATCTGAATTTGCGCGCGAAACTTGCGCAATATCCACTCCGAACTGTCTCTCTCTCTCGAATGAGAAAATTTCGTAATGTTCGGATTGTGGAGTAGCGGCTTGGCGCCCGGAATAATAATTAGAGTGAGCGTACAACCCGGCGGGGCCGAAAATTCGGCTGGGCCGCGAATAAATGCGCGCGTAGGAGTTGGCTGCGGCCGTGGCGTCGTTGCTACCGCGGCTCCGCGCGCTAAAACGCTCGAAATGAACTTGGGCGTGATCCTCCTCTTACTCTCTTTCTCCCGGCTGGCTGGCGTACCGCTATATAGACCGCACTGTACAGTGGTACAGGTTCCGCGCGCGATTCTCTCCGTCTCTCGGCGTTCCGTTCGATCTTCTTATAGCCGGTGCGCGCGCGAGAGCCGCCAGGAGGGGAGAGCCGCGAGTCATGGGTCAGTGAATCCTCGGCTCGTACAGTCACGAATGTTTGGATAGGCGCTGCCGTGCAGGTATGCAACCCGGCGCGAGCGCGGACAGTACGAGACAACAGCGAACGTTACGTTTCCAGTTTGTATATGCAGCGCTGCCAACGACTTTCCGCGGATCGTACTTTCGCCCTGTTCCTCTTCTCCGTCTGCTTCTTCTCCTCCTCCCGTACTATACCCGTATACTACTTCACTCAGCGCTCCTCTCGTTCGTTTTCGGTACTATGTGCAGGTAAGAGCGCCAGCTCTGCGCTTTTTCCCCCCCTCGATCGCCGGATAATCATTCGTCGAACCTGGTCGAACCGGCGTGTGCGTGTGTCTTTCACTTTCGCGCCAGCCTCTCGCAGCAACGACGGGACAATTTTTCTTCGCGTGTTATAAAACACGTCTCGCCGATCTGGTTTGACGCGATAGATATTTTAATCCGACATCGTTTGCATCGTTCGCGTCTTATCTCTCTGAGGTTCGAGCTATGGGCGAGTCTATGGTCGAAACAACCACCGGTTAATGTATCAATCGCTCGCTCCACTTCTGTGTGTTATGCAATATATTCATGTATGTATGTGTGTATTCGATACGGAGGAAAGTGCAATTGTTCCTACGCAGTACTTGCCGATGGTTTCGTGTGGTTTGGGAAAAGTACAATGGGCTTGACTCACGAGACTCGTGTCCAACGCCAATTCGACCGGTAATACTTATCATCACCAGTGCTCGGTCGTTCTATCCAGATCCATCCGTGTGTGTATAGTCGGGTGGGTAATTGCGGCTCTCGGTAGCTCCCCGGATTACACGCGATTATAATATATCGAGCGAGAATTTGCATAATATGCGGTGTGCAACGTAAAAATGTAGGTGGCACGAAGGCCCCCCCGAGTCGGCCGCGCGAGCTGCCCACATTATGTGTGTGTGTGTATACGTCGCGTTGTCGGGCTTGAGAGAAGAGGAAGAAAAAAAATCCCCAGAAAAAAAGACTTGGATCGGTGTATGTGTGTGTGTTTGTGTATATACACACGAATCGTGTGAACCGCAGCCCCTCGCTCGCGCTTCGTCGAAACCATATCGGCTCGTTTGAAAATATGCGAGGAATCCGCGCGCCCGTCTCACCCACTCGACTGGCACAATTAATCGCGCGCCAGTCGGGGGGAATGAGAAAAGCGAGAGCTTTTTTTTTCTCTCTCTCTCCTCTCTGTTCCTCTCCTCCCTCGGTCCCCCCCCCCATCTGTATTACATATTACGTCCGCGTGGTGCGCGCGCGCAACCAGTTTAGTTCGGGGAATTGCGCGCGCGCGACACGGAGACGGAGCGTGCGAAATGGTGTGCGTAGCCCCGCGGGTAATTGTGTGGGTTTATGGGTGTCTATATGTACGCGCTTGGCGGCGAGGAGGGCAGCCAGCGAATCGCCGATACGGCTATGATCCGGCGCGCATAATACATGACACGGCTCCCCCTCGCCACCGTATATATCCACCAATTAAGGGCAATCTTGCCGCGCGCGTCACACATCGCCTCCACCGCCGCGCCGCGCGGCGAGCCTACTTTAATCGCTCGCTTTTTATACGCGCGTGCGTATGCGCGCCTCGAGTTTTTAACTCGCGTTAACTGGAAACGAGCTGTAGGGTAGCAAGGCGCGCGGCAACACCTGCACTCGCCACGATGTATATATATATATTCATGGGATCGCTAAAAGCCCAAGTTCGCGATTTGCTCGGCCCCCCCTATAGCGTAATGACGAGAGCCTGAATAAATTTGTTATGTCCCGCAAATTTATGCTCGACCGGCAGGAAGAATAATCAGCACCGCGGCAAGAGCGGCCTCTGTATCATAATGCATATCCTATATACTCGTGAATATATGTATTCTGGGCTCGAGCCACACGAGTAAACGTTCCTCTCGCTTCGGCTGTAATTTACAATTACAACCCGGGCTCCTCGCAGTTTTACTTTTACCCCCCCCCTCTCCGCTATATGACAAATCGTATACGCGTACTTCGCGCGATAACCAACGCACCCCCGATTCGTACTCGATATAATATATCTCCGTATCTCGGACGAGAAGCGTCCGCGCGAGTCTATATACGTTGCGCGTCTGCGATATTGGACCCGGTGCCAAATGGGGAATCGGCTGTGAAAACGGCCTGCGCGCGTGATTAACGCCGCGACGAGAGATGCGGACGCTCGCACGTATATATACGTATACCTGCGTGTATGAGCGGCCCGAGTCGGAGATCAAAATCGGGCCCCCTGCGCTTATATGCGGCGCGTGCACGTCGACATTAAATTCCGAGATATCAATCTGGTTTGTCGCGGTTTTTGCGGCCGGGCCACACGTGCGGCCCCCCTCTTCCCTCCGCCGTTCCGCGTACGGGATGTGTCGCAAGAGCCCATTTGTATATTGGCATTCGCATGTACGTAGACGCATCCCCCTTCCCCGAGAGATACATTTTTATCTCCTCTCTACGTTCTTTTACAGTGAGAATCTCGCTGTAAGCTTCAGTGAGACATTTTTCACTATAGCGACAGTCAATTCTTTACTATAAATATGACTATTACCGATTCTCACTGTAGTACAGCGAACGACAGTTGCAGACTCAAGCTTGCAGTGAATATACAATGTAGTAGTACATCGAGTTACCTTGATGTGAGAACCATTGGACCATTTTACTTTCCTGTTGGTTTGTCGATCATGTATAAATTCAAATTTGTGGATAGATTCAAAAAACGATGTAAAACGATTCACTGGGTCGGGTCGATAATTCGACGTTCCTGGCTGAGCGTATATACGACAGGAGAACGAGCGCAATGCGCTTAAACTCGTTAGTCACGTATCAGTCATCGGTGTGTAAACACTCGCGCGCGCGGCGGAGAAGGAAGACTTATTCGAGGCAAATCGGCACTCCCTCGACGATGAATCAGTAATTGAAACACGCACGAAAGTTGTCAACGTAATTATCCGGCTAACGAGGCGCGGGACCTGCTCTCTCGCCCGCGCCTGCCTCCACACAATACAAGCGCACACACCACACTGGTGGCTCATTGTAATGAAGATATTAACGTTCCGATAAGCCGGAGAGCGCGAGCATGAGCAATATGGAAAATCGCATTGTTTACGAGTAAAAGCCGTATCAGGGACCGCATCGTCTGGTCGTATGAATCTGCGGAGGGAATCTGCAGGTCGCGACAGACACGACGGCCGCTGTGGTGCGGCGTACGGTGACTTGTTGGCCGAGTCGAATTTTGAAAAGGCGAAACACACGTCGAAAGCGAGTGAGGAGACACGCTAGACGCGTGTGCCGTATCTAACAAGTCGCGCGCGCGCGAGAGCTGGCATATATCAGATGGAACGACTCGCGCGCGATTCCCAACTCCTTCCTCTGCCCGCTTTCGCTCGTTCGCCGCCTCCGCCTTTTTGTCCGTGTGTATACACACACACACACGAACTGGTATATTCTCCCATTCATCCGGCCGGTCGTCGCTTCCGCCCCGGTGCGCCCGAAGCTCTCGGCGAGCTCGTCACGTGTTATCTTCAATTATCCCTCCCGCCGAGGCTGCAGTCCCAGCCGCTAATACAAATATACACGCGTGTATAGACCCACGGACGGCCACGCGACCGCGTCGTCGGCGTTCTCGACTCGTATATTCCGCCCCGCTCGCGCTGCGCGTGTAATAATACACACACACACTGCCCTACGTGTTACGTTACGAGCTGATGTTTGCCCCGAGAGCGTGTGAAATACGTAATACCGGCTGTGCAGTAAAGTCGCGACGCGCATTTGATTCAATGTGTATATATAACCGCAACGAGACGCGTTAATTTGGTCCGATCGCGCGCGGTATATATGTATAATATCGGCGCGAGAGCGTTGATGTATGCGCGCGAGTAAGACGATCGGCACGGGGGGGAGAAAGTTCTTATGCAAGTGCAGCGCCGCGCTTCCAACGAAAGTTACAAAGGAGTACGCGCTCGAGCCGCGTATCTTCATTAGGATATACGCGCGAGCCTTTATTCTAGGTCATTAACTGGCGGCCTTTTCATATACGCAGCTGCTTGTGCAACCAGAGCCCCGGAGAGAGAGATATCGTATAAAAGCCTCGACGTATATACAAAATTAGGACGGCCCGTACTATCCGATTGGCGCGGCTAATTCCATACAATTACATACTATACGGCACACACACACACACACACACACACACACTATTGGCGATTCACCTCGAGCGATAATCACGCCGTCCCATCTCGCGCGCATCAATGCATCCCTTTTTAATTATCCCCGAAAAATCGAACGCGTCGTCGAAGCAATGGGTTATATAGCCGTGTCGCGTATACTCGACGACCCCCGACTCGCACGAGAGAACTTCTCGCAATCGCGTGTCAATGGCGAACTTTGGTAAAAGAGAAAGAAAACAAGATCCATATAATGGTCGGATACTTTCCTCGTCGTGTCTCGTCGCTCAATGTACAGGATGCACGCGCGCGTCAATCGCGGCCGATCCAACGCGGCGGGTTATTGCCGCCGTTTCCGCCGCGAGGGGCGGGGGGGGGGGCGAAGACGAGAGATTTTTGCCGATCGCACGCGTACGTAACCACACGGCTCGATGTGGGAGCGCGCGCGATCGGCAAAACGCGGAGGATAATTGTTGCGCTCCCACGGGAAGGAGGGATCGCACGCACGCGCTCGCCCAATCTGCGCTTGTTCTCCTATATATACGCGCGCCGTGTAAATCATCACGTGCATTCACTGAAAACCTCTGCTGCGTGTGTGTTTTCTCTTCCACGAGCCGCAGACTGCCTCTGGTTTTTTTTCTTTCCCTCCAACACACTCTGCTCGACAGTCCGCGGCCAAAGTGCAGAGTCGCGAGGAAGAGGAAAAAAAAGGGAAAAAAGCAAAAGAAGAGACGAGCTCGAGGTGTCGTGTGCGTTCGTTGAAGCTTTTCACCGGTGACCCAAAGCCCTCGAACGTCGCGCGCGGGCATTTCAAAATCTTCGCGTATTTAGTTTGGCTTACAAACGCGAGCTCGTAACTCGGAGTAGTACCTACCCGACTATATGCGCCAGGAGGGGGGAGAAATAGTTGCATCACGAGGCGAACTCTCGAGTTTTTCCACGGGACTCGGGTATTTGTGAGTCACTCAATGCGAAGCGATTCCATCTGGCGGTGCGCTCACACATGTCGGCCAAGTATAGAGCGAGCTCCCACGGATATGACGGGTGGCAGAGATTGAGAGGAGGAGAAGCACAGCCGCCAAGAGAGAATATAGGCCGTATGCTGAGTGGCCCGCACGACCCGACAAGCCGGGCCAATTAAGCTCGCTCGCTCGCGCGAGAAAAAGCCCCGGCGATCCGTTCGATTATTAATCGGCAGCTTCGCTGCATGTGTAATTAGAATCGGCCGGGCTGGGAAAAAGAGAGCTGCTCGCGAGCCGTGAGGGCCCGGGGCTGTATCCGCGCGCGCGTGCAACAAGTGCAGCACACTAGAGGGATGCGGCGCCCTCGCTCTCTCTCTGTGTAATCAACGTAAGCAGTCGACTCGACAGATTTACTGGCGATTATTGTCGCACGATATCTAGCCCGGCCCATCGCCGACGATCGATATCGCGAGAGCCTGATTGGACGGGCCGCGCCTCCGCGGTTCCTCCGACGCATCACCAGCAACTCGCTCGACTCTATACTGCTGCGTCGTGGCCGGAGCCCCGGTTTAATTTATCATTCGCCTCTGACGATGTTATTTCCGCGCCAATTTTGCACCCAGGCCCCGGTGTGTGTTTTCATTCAATTACGCGTTGTTGGCCGGGGGGCCTCGATCGTCCGCGGACGGAGAGAAAAAGCTTATATTCAATCTAGTTCACCGCGATCGGCACTTTGCTTCGGATGTGTACCTCGCTGCGTATAACGGGCCGGCGACGCGCCAGCTGTGTGTGTGTGTGTGTGGATCGCTGTAACTATCGTTTTGCCGAGAGGCTTCGACAATCGTTTTTGACGCCGGCTGGATGACTATGGGCTTCTCGACTTATTCCCACGACTATAGGCTCGCGCAGCTCCCGATAATCTCGAGATAACGGCTGTGGATCTCTCTCGCCCTGTTGCGCGCGTGTATACACTCGATCATGTGACAATTAGCGTTCGGCGCGGCGGTCGGGGTGATTCTTTTTTTCATTCTCTTCTTCATCGATTACCGTGTTTGGCGAGCGGTGAGTCTACGCGCGATCGGAGTCGAGTTGCAGTGCGTTATTATTTGAGACGGCCGTGCGGTGATTCATTTATCTGTCGATGCGCGATTTACGCGCTCCTTCTTATTCATGCGCGCGCCAAGTTCGTTTGACAAAACTGACGTTCTACGGAATAATCGCTCGCGCGATTTGCATTTTCGTACTCATTCGGAGTTCGTTCTTTTTTTTCTTTTTCTTCAATATCTCCGGCGCTATTAGTTATGGATATCGCGATGGAAAAAAATGTGATTGATTTTGTTTCATTATACGTTGAATTATATTCTGGATTTAAAAAAAAAAGACACACGACTCATTCGACGAATCACGCTGAAGCAGGATGAAACACACACGCGACCGAATAATCAAGATTCCTCTATTATAACGGCATTAACTTACACGCGAAGTAAGAGGGATGGGGGGGGGGGGAATGAGCATCCAATCAATGCACTCACTGGGAGTGGCTGCTCACAACCTTAGGGAATCACCGATCGCTTCGAGAGATGGTTGTTGGTTACCCTAATAACTTATATCTCGCGCCATACAATATAACGTTTTGATTTTTGCATTGATTTTCCATGAATCATTTTGTGATTTGCAGCATGAACAATGTATCATATACAAAAAGGCCATAAATATGGATGATGCGCATAAAATCGGATAAACCGACGGAATATCTCCAGTCTTTATGGATTGTAGATATAAGACACTAGGGTAAGCGTGAACCATCTCGCAAAGTTTCATCATTATCGGTGACCCAAAGGCTGTATGCAGCAAGTCTCCTTATAGACAATCAAAAAACCGCTCGGGAGGGTAAATGCGATCACGAATCCAAAGTATGTGTGTGTGAGTCGATCAAGGGATTATATTACGGATGAATATGTATATCGCGCGGCTCGATCGAGACACACTCGAGGTTGAACGAGGCTGCACTTGTCGCTGATCTTCGCCGGCGCATACATTATCATATTATACGGGCTGAAGAGCGAAGCTGCTCGAGCGCGTCGCGTCGCGCGTTTTTCGCGCCTCGGCTCGTCTCTCGGCTCCCACGCGCGCCGCTGCAGCAAACAACGGGCCTCGCGCTCCCGCCTGAGTAAATGCATTCGACAGCGTGAATTTCGCCGCGGCCGCATATACATACGTATAGTTAGGCTCACGAGGGAGAGAGTCTCGCGCGCGAGCTTCCTCCCACACGCGACACCAGCTGCCCAAAGCTGCTTCGCGATCCTATATCTCTCTCTCTCTCCCCAGCGCGCAATGGCCCTTCAACCGTCTCATCGCTCGCTCGCGCGTGATTTATCCATCACGTGCAGCGTCTGCATTTCTCCTTCGCCGTCAACGAAGATACATTGTACGATTCAGTGTATCAGTCGCTGTATTCTTATTTTTTTGACTGTTCAGATGGATACTTTTGTTTTCCCGTTTATCTTCATTGATAATTTAACAAAAATTGGATATACCCTCTTCAAAACCTTACGATGGAAAACTAGTGTATGGAAGTGAAAATTTGTATATTAATGATCAAGTGGAAATGCAGTTGATTGTTCCATGAGTTTTGATAGACCAAAAGTACTAACTGCGAATTTCATGTAAAATTTATTTTTATAAAAACTCATGGAACCAAAGTGAAAATCAACTTCTATTACGTGAACAATTAACTGCATTCCACTCGATCGTTCATCTACCCCTTTATCCAGTAATTTTCCATTCTTATACATTCCCCGTGTAAATAAAGCCTGGGACAAGTCTGGAACATGTCTGACTCGTGTCCGGCACACGTCTGGCTCATACAGATTGGCCCATAAATTCTATAAGTATGGTCCGAGGTTATGAACTAATGCCAGACTTTTATTCGTTGATGGTAAAGTCTGTCAGAACAGGAGACCAGACTTTGTGCCAGACTCAATGCCAGACTTCATATATGCGGGTACAAGGTATATACTTAGCCAGGAGCTTCTCGGAAGTACCTGAGAAGATTTATGATTCTCTAGCCCACCAAGTTATCCGCATCATTGGTAAAGCGAAGGATCTCTGTAATTGAAAGTGAAAAATTCACAAAAAGTATCGGCCCCTTGGCTATAATACTATTGGTATGGACAATTAGAAAGGAATCAAACGATTTTAAGAAATTAAAACTGCCTGAGCAGGTGAGTGAACCATAACTAGCGAAACATCGCACAGTCACGTGGAATTTTAATTGTTTCGAACAGGCATAGCTATACTTCTCGAGTATCGCCCTTTCCTTGAACGCTGGATTTGCATAATGTTGGGTGCTCCAAACGATTCGCGCCATTATAAGCCGCGGAACTGCGTGTACTTCCAATTTAGAACTGTGGGTACAATATCTCGCGGGCGATTGTTTTCCGATTCGCTTCTCTCTCTCACTCTCTCTCTCTCTCTCTCTCTCGTCGCCGAGTGCTGGTGTAACGCGAGCCAGTGCGAGAGTTGTATCGCGTTTCGGTAAGCTAATCATGATCGGGCTGTGCTCGCTGCTATACGGGATAGGAAGATACGTAGGACGAGAGAGAGAGAGAGGGAGAAAAAAGACGTTCGCATTGATTAACATTTGCTTGGATTGGAGGGAAACCGTTAGTTTCCTCTCGCTCTATCCGCAGCGCCCAAGAGAGAAAGAGACACACGTCCTATTGGAATTTGAGATTTTAATCAAGCGCGCCGCGCGCGACTCTTCCGCGAATCTTACTCGCCGTATATAAGTACGTATATATACCCGATGCATATATAATAAGAAATCGCGCGCGGCCCATCGGGCAAAAAGGCCGAATATCAATATAACGCTTGCGCGCGCGGGCGAGATATTACATGCATACGCGTACTCTCCCTCTCGATCCTCTCGCGCGCGAGCGCGAGTGAGAAATAAAATCAGCCGGGGATTGATGGTAACGGTGAACGCGTACGCTCTTTTTCTCTCTCTCTCTCTCGGGTTCGCCTGGCTTGCAACAGTCGTGCAAGATAATCAGCCGCGCGTCTCCGTGTGTGTATCGTTTATTACGGGCGCGAAGTTACGTGTACGTGTACATACGGCCGCGCGCAATGTCAAGAGGTGTGTATACGCGTCGTCGATCCGAGATATATCCCGGCTTTCCGTGTTCTTCTCTCGAGGGGGGGACCGATGTCGACGAGGAGTCAGCCGAATATCACCGGTCGATCACTCGCGGCTGCGCGCGCGCGAATATACGCGTGTATCCGATTAGCGATCGCTCGGGCCGAAAAAGGACCTCGGGGCTGCGCCTTCAGCCCAGGCCAGGAGGAGCTGCTGCTGCAGCGGCTTTGTACTGATTTAGACTGTCTATATTTAGAGCGCGGCCCCGTTAGCGGCTCGAGAGAAGCGCTCACTCGCGGCCACGTATATATCTCTCTCTGTGTCGTTCTTTCTTTCCTGCCACCCTCCCGCTGTTCTTAACAAATGAGCTCCCTCTCTCTCTCTCTTTGAATCTCTCGAGTCTGCACGATTTAATCGGACGATTTCGACCCTGTGCGCCGTGTCCGAGAGCTGCGTGCCTCCATCCGATTGTGTTTATTATACACACAGAGACACGGGCGGGTGTTTAGCTTTGCCCCCGCTCAAATCACTCGCAATCGTACCATTGTTCGCTCGGGCTACTCCAACTGTCTCCTCGTACTCTCCGCCCGTATGCACCAGCTGCTTGTGAATTATTGATTAGCTCCGGTATGGGATTTTCAAACAACGCGCGGCTCGCCGAACGACTGACTCACGCGGCACTTGCCAAACGACAAGTAAGAGAAAGAAAATGTGCGTACGCGTAGCCGGATTTGATTGAGGATATACATCGTTGTCATGGTGCCGCGGTTGTAAGCGCGGGCCCGTCGTCATGACTCACACGAGTTTACCAAACTCGCGCGCGCGTGTCTATGCAAAAACGATTCTCTGACCCACAAGCGAATTTCACTTGATTTTACTCGAATCGAATTGCAACGTCTACCTACTCGAATCGAAGAATCGTTTTTCCAGTGTGCATATAGTTTGGTGAACCGGGGTTACCTTTCTCTGCGCACCGGTAGGGGAGAGCGGGTCAAGTTGTCAGAGGTAAGTTGGCAACTTACGAATATCTCCCGATTCACGTGACGCGCGAAGATGACGCTAATTACGATTTGTATCTACATTAACATAATGTATCTATTTCTATCGAGTACCAGATGTCCTAACTTACTTCTTTCTTAAAAACAGCACTGAACATTTGGTACACTCAGGGCAAATATGTATCGTTATACAAATTACGATAATAGCCATCTCTGCCCATCGTATGAAGTAGGAGATATTCAAAGTTTGCCAACTCAACTCTATTGGCAGTAATTTTTTGTCCCAATAAGATCATTAATAAAACAAATGAAAACTCTACCTACCTGCTCCTCCCTCCCCTTCACAAATATATCACTCTTCGAGAATCGATCAAGTTTTTTGCGCTGAATTCCAGGAAGGGTGTACCCGTCGCGCGGAATTCAATTAGCCAATATATGATTTGGTGTCTATTAAGGCGTGTGTACGAGTGTCGCCCTCGGGATTTTCGAAGGCTCCCTCGAGAGCCTCTGTCCGGTATAGATCATCGGGCCGAAGAACATACCGGCCGAGTGAGTGGCTCGCAACAATAGCTCGTCGTATAAGCGGGCAAATATATGGCGATTGGCAAACGCGCTCACGGCAACATCCGCACACGGACGTTCCCTCTCTCTCTCTCTCTCTCGCTCCGTTGCCGTTCGGAAATTGAAATTGGCGGTAGCTGCGTGTGTACAAACACGAAGGAGGAGGCTCTCGCAGCCGTCACACTGTTGTATGTACGTGGCCAGGCGCGCGCGCGCGAACGGTTCAAGTGAGTAATTTGCAGTGCGAGGTCGTTGAAACCTTCGTCGGGGTTTTGCCTTTCGTCTCTCGTGTGCGTCGTCGTCGGCCGACCGGAGAGACGGACACAGCCGCAGTATACGTGCATGCGCGCAAACACGCGTAAATACAGCCGCGGCTCCTCTCTATCCCTCTGTCTTCCTCTCTTTCTTTCTCGGGGTAAGTGTGTGTATATAGTTGAGCGTGGGCGAGTCGAAAAGTAGACAATGCCCGAGCGAGAATAAGCGCGCACTTGCTCTGCTCTTGTTCGGTGCGAGCTTACGCTTGTGCATGTAGCACGGGACGAGGAGCAGCGTGACTGCGGGGAGTTTTAGCCGGCTCTCCTCCCCGTTTTTCTCTTTCCGATCCGTTTCAGCCGCGATTCGCGACGCTCGACTCGTCCCTCCGCTCGTATAATATATCTTACACGTTCTTACACATATTGTCGAGTCGATGATTTGGCTGCCCGAGCGCTTTACAATACACAGCCGCTCGACGGAGGCACCACAGCTTTCTCCTCGCGCCTCACCTTGCTAAATAAGCAGGTACACGACGGGCAGGGGGTGCGCATCGATTTTCACTCTTGAAATTTCCGCTTTGATGGAGTCGTATGGCTCGCTTTTCCTTCGCTCGACGCGGCCATGCACGCCTGGCAGTACGCGTGTGTGCATTGGCCGCGCGCGCGGGCTATCTTTACATTGAGCACTGACGCGCGTCCCCTTGCCAGAACGTGCAAACACGCTTTCCACCGTCGCGGCTGGCGCTTCGCGAAATTTCGCGAATGTCCCGTCGTTGCTTCCCAACATTAGCCTTTCGAAGCCGGCTTTAGCCGAACATTAGCCCTCGCGCGGTTGGTATGTCAAACAACCTTCGATACGAAATTCAATTTGACTCAATATTTAAAATAGTAGAAATTGTATAACAGATGAAAATTGGTAAAATTTAATTGATTTTCAATTCAATGTTCACGATTGTTCCATCAGTTGTATGCAATCTAGATTAATAAATAGTATTTTTTTCAACGCGTATGATAAACTCAGAAAGTAGGCTGAAAATCATTGGCGCTGGGACAGCGGTACAACTCGAGATTCCGAATAATCGTGAGTTGGGTGTCTGGAGTGAGGTTTTCTCCCGCGGCGAGGACGTGGCCCGCGCAGGTGCCTATACATGCTCGAACGAATCGAGAGTGAACAAACTGTGCGGATTGTCTGCGCGCGGAATGAAAAATGATGATCGGTTGCGTCCGCGGCTGCCGTACGGAACAAAAGAACGGCCGGCCGGCCGCTAATTGCGCGCGGCGCGCAATTGTTTTCTCTAGATAGTCGTCCATGTGCTCGCGGGCGCGCGTCATTATATACACGAGCGGCTCCTTCGTGCTGAAATCCAACAAAAAGGCCCGACCAACAGAAAGAGAGAGAGAGCGGCAGCAGCAGCGTAAACAGTTCACGCTTTCCTCGCGCTCGCGCAGCCGCATATTTTCCGATTGCGCAGCTCCGGGCTCAGCCTTTGTGACTAATTGCTGCCCGCGCCTTTTTTTTCCTCTTTTCTCTCTTTACGCCTCAACCACCCGGCTGAATCACATTCGACGGTGTGTGCAGCAGGGAAAAGGAGGGGGGACGGGACATCCGCGAGAATTTCCCCGGCGGCGCAGACACATACTCGCGGGCGCAAGTGGTGCATACGAGCTGAGCGCACGAGAGAGGCGCTCGTGTATATCTGCTACTCCACATCGCGCGAATTTCCATTGAATTGAAATGCACAGTCGCGTCTCTCATGCGCGAGCGCGGCCCGGTTTCACTCCGACTCCTCTCCGCGGCTTGTCTTTTCGGCTGCTGCGGTGTGTACTGGTGCACGCGCGGCTTACAGCGAATCTCCGCGAGCTGCTTTCCACCGAGATTCAATTGCGGTTTATCAAAGTGCAGTTGACCGACTCCGTTGGAGCGTGTTATGGCGCGAACGGCGGCTCCGCATGTTTACACTAACCTTGAGTCTCCACGGCGGCGCTCTCGAGTGCCGCTGTTAACATCTCTTTAAGCTCCCGCGCACACGGAAATATTTGTATTTTCACAAAGACTCTATACCTCTCTCTCTCTCTCTCTCTCTCTCTCTGTCTATCTGTCTGGCTGTTTGTCCGCCGAGCGCGCGGTCACTTCACTGGCTCGCGTCTAATTGCCAATCTCCTCTAGCCCCCGACACTCGTTTGTGCGGGGCCGAGAAGCGACGTGGAGCGTGACTCTCGCGGAGAGCTTCGATCTCGTCGAACGGGACACTATGCAACTGCGACAGCGCTCAACGTCATTTTTCACTTTTTCATACGGCGTCTCTAAAAACGCCCGTTTACCTTGTCGCTCGCTGGGAGCACCACTTGAACGAGCTCCGCGTCGGGACGAGAGGAGAAAAATAATAAGCATCCCTGTAGCTCGCGTAACCGCCGCGAGTCCCGTATATTTATATGCGCGTAATTGTTTAGCGCCAAGTGGCGCGGCGCTGTGTATCAGTGCGAGCTGATCTGGGTAATAAAAATGATGGAACGCTCTGAGAATCGCTGCCCTCGGAGATGTTGCTCGTGGCCGCACAAAGGCATCAGCTCGCCGTAGATCTATATGAACGATATATATATATACATACATACACACACATATACGTAGCATATATGCATATATATCGCAACCAATTCTCAACCAACACTCCTTCTCTTTCTCGAAGGATGAATTACAACGGCGTAAACAATGCGCATTGTAATTTTTTTTTCTCTCCTCATTACCTAACGCCGATCTATACGACGAGTTATCAGTCGGTTCGATTCATCATGCGTGCGTATACGTGTGCGTACGTATAATATATAATGTAAGAGCCGGGGAGAAAGTGCGCGGCGCGTTATAAACAACGTTTCACTACGGGGCGCATCGGCCCGGAAACGCGTGAGCGCGGCGCGTCGTCGGTAAATAACGGAAACGCCCGCAGCGTGGCCCAACCGCGTGCAGCAACGCGCGCGCACGTCCTTGTGGAGAAAAATCGCGAGAAGCCAAGCTCTATGTAGGGCTTTCATAACGCGCGCTCGCGCCTCTATACTACTCGTAGTCTTTTGTAAGCCCACACCGTGACTGGCAAAGACGCGGCTATGTGATGTCACGTGATACCCGCGGCCCAGTGACCGTGTCCACATCAACGCGTATGAGCTGGCGCGTGCGCGTATACGCATATTTTATAAAATCGCAGATCGTCGCGATTTGCCGATTTCAGAAGCTATGTATAGCTATATTATGCCGCGGCTGCGGATCGTCTCGCGTACTGAATTCGTACGGTTGCGGATCCTTTCAATTTTGGCCCCGATTATATTAATCACGTTTTGCATACTTCGCGAGTTGGCTAAATATGGAAAGTTATATACGTGAATTACATTACGCGCGTGTGCGATGCGATTATTACAAATGTGTACTTTAAATCGTGGGAATGACTGCGAGCAAATTGAAGTTGTAAAATGAGAATTACATGCACGCACGTCGGCATCGATTTCGCCTCATTGTACGTATACATATTTTCATTTCGTTCGCGAAATAATCTCGGCGTTGCACGAAATATTACGCGGATATTGGTAAAAGTATCTGTATACATTCGAATTTTTCATAATTCACCAATTGTTTCGGCGAATTTCGACACTTGCAATCGTATCCGTGTGGTTATGCAATACGTATTGCGTGTATGTGCTTCGTAATTTTTCTCACATTTTTCCAACGCGTAAACAACATAAAACATAATGAACGAATTCGGAAAATAGAAAAATACCAAGAATTATTGGATCCATAGTTGTCATTGGATAGCTCAGCCATGATTTTGTGAGGGTCGAACTAGGCTAGCGAGCAATCTCCTTCTGTAATCTGCGAGTCCAAAATAACCCATTGTGACGAGCTACAATTTTCGTACGCAATTTCACCGTGACCGACTCGGACAGTATAAGACGGATTCTCAGCCACCCACCAGACAGCTACTGGCTCGCGCGCGGCGGCGGCGGCGGCGACTGTTACGAGAGTTGGCAACTCGGTTTCCGCTGATCGGGGAATTTCGTCTCTCTCTCTCTCTCTCTCTTGGGGTTATTACGCTTCCGAGGCATTTATCGTACGAGATAAAGCCGTAAGTAGTGGCGTTTTAATTTTCTCCCGACGATCCCACCCGTAATCTTGCTGTATCTTATCAGCGCTGCACTCGGGCACTGTTTGGATTAGGGCCAACGCGGCCAGCTCTACAAACTTAATCGCTTCAGTAGTGTTCTTAGCCGCGGATGATGACGATAATGTTGTTATTAACGGCTTTATATCGTCCAAAGCAAAATCCTCGCGTTTGAAGAGGACTATGGCCTGCCAACGGTCTCACGTATATTGATTCGTTCGTAGCGACGATAAAATCGTAAACTCGTGAGTACAGTGTAGTTTGCAACTTGGCGATATTTCCACGGGAGGCGGGGGCAAAAGAAGGAAAAACAAGTTTCAGCCCGAGTAACTTTTAGTTCTCTCGTTCAATGTCGACCCGAAGAAAATGATTAGTTGCACTGGTGCAGCTCCAATGAATTGAGTTGGCAGTGGTCAATTACAATTTAGAAAGTATAGGCATTGTTGAGAATCGCGCTGAAAAGCCTCGATGCGATGCGTGTGAAATTCCGGAAGAAGCAGAAGAAGAATTACGGTGTGTGAGATAAGCCAGTGGATCGAGCGTTAACTGCATAGGAGGGAACGATTGCGCGGCCGTTGTTCCAGCGATTCAATACGCCTCAATTAGTCCTTTGCGTTATTCAACGAAAAATAATTTTCACTCGACGCAATCGGAGGATCATATCGAGTTACACGATCGAAACCGTCGCAAACCAAAGGTACATTCTTGCGTGTCGCAAAGTCTCGGGCGATCGATCGTCGAGAGAAAAGGGCGAAATAGCTGATCGATCGCTGTAAGAGTTGGCGTGCAAGTGCACATTGGATTGCACTTGCCAGCTCTCTCGCGCATCGAGGTCCGGCCGGTATGCTCTGCTTACTATATAACGTGGATTTCTAAATCGCGCTCGCACATCGAATGCGGCTGGCCTTAATGGGCTCGCGCTCGCCTTACAACGCGCGCCTCTCTTTTTCCTTCGCGCTTTTTGCTCGGTTCATATCGAGGGGAAAGCCTATACATATAATACTGGGCCTATCACGTGTGTGTGTGTGTGCGCGCGCGCGCGCGATAGAGAGCCGCTCGCGTGTCGATATATATACGCGCGGCCGGAGCTTTTCCCTCGGCCGCACATGCGCGAACAGTCCGAGCGACGAGACCGCAGAGAGCTAATTATCGCGCGGGCGAAATTTCGCGAGCGATCGCTATCTCCCATGGCGGCGCAGCTCCTTTTTCTTTCTCCGAATTGTATACCCGAGCGCGCACAATGTAAATCAACTCGCCTCGAAACAGAGCCGACTGCTTCTTTCTTTTTTTTTTCTCCCGATGACTCGCGCTGCGACACCTATCTTACCGGCGAGTGATTATCTCGGTTAGTGTACGTTTCTGCGAGACACGCTGCGAGATTGAGCCGCGTTCCGACTTCCATTATCAAGCTCGACGTTGACTTATTAGTCTAGAGGGTTGGATAATAATTTGCCCTCGGATTTACCGAAGAATTTGACGTTCGATTGAGTAATTGAAGAAGAAAAAAAGAAGCTTCTGTTGATTCCTAATGCCACGTTTCATTGAATATGCGCGTACGATTTAAAAATTCCTATTCAACAAACAGATCGTGTTGTTTGCCATTTTGCGAATCTTCCTCGTACCTTATTTACCCAAACTACACGGAAAACTACTTGGTCGCCTCGTTCGTACATATACATGTTTCTCAGCTCGAATTGCCGCGGCTTTAATCCAATTACATTACACGATTACGTCGCGAGTTGGGCGAATAAATTCGCCGACCAGCGCGAGCCGAGCAGGAAGAAAAGCAACAATAAGAGTAGCCGCAGGCGCGAGCCGTTGGATAACAAGTCGCTCGGGCACGCACTGCGACGTGCGCGACAGAAAAAAGAGGAATAATCGAGCCTAGGTCCGCGAGGATCGCCATGGTTCGGTCGCGCAGGTGTCCACACGTGTACACGGGTGTGTGTATACAGGTACGAGCTAGGCGATCGTGTCACAATACACGCGCAGCAAAAGCCACAGGCCGCAATCCACGAATATCGATTTCAGCTGGCGGCGTAGTACATATATATGTGAATTATTTCGTCTTTTTGCCGCGGCTGGACGTTTACCGGAGCACCAGCAGCAGCAGCAGCAGCAGCGACGGTGGCGTCTAGCTCGTATATCTATACACGCCCGAGCAAGCCAGCGCATGCGATGGCCCGCGCGCGAGGTCACTAGCCCCTACGGCGCGTTTCGACAAATCCATTATCGTGTGTACGTATATATATATATATACGTATACGGCTCTTTCTCTCTCTCTCTCTCTCTCTAGTGGATTCGTTTTCTGTATCCGTATATCACTATGTAACGGGAGAGCCGTAGGAGACAATGAGGTGCGAGCCGAGGGAGGTATATACGTCCGCCGCCGCTGCAGCAGCACATCTCTCTCGCGCGCCGCTGCTGCTTCGTTCGTCCGATTGTAATTTATTGGGTTTCGTGTTTGGGAGCTGCTACGTTTGTTAGTTTCGTTTATCAAATTGATCTCGGCTGGCGAAATAACTATACGGATAGACAGTGTATAGGGGGAAAAACAAAACAAACACGAGCGCGAGCGTGTAATTCGAGTTGCGCTCGCACGCTGTAAAAATTTCACGAGGATTCCTCTTATTAAACAGTTTCTAATTGGTCAAGAAAGTTTTTTTTTTCCACAGCTCGCGAGCACACGTGTATACGCGTGGCTGCGGAGGGTCGGCCGGTTACTTTCTATCACGCCAGTTTCTAAATTTAATATGCAATAAGTTTTTACGCGAGTTGCGCGGATATTTAATTGTCTCGTGTGTACGCGCTTAATAGCCACTCGCCGTTCCAATGGGCCACACCGCACTAAAGGAAAACCACCTCACGCTCGCGCAGCTGATGGATTTATTGTATCGTAAAGAGTCGACGTCGGTTGAGCAGGGGAGGCGAGCGAAAAAAATCGATCGTAAATTAATACACAACGCGACCAGTCGAGGCAGCGTAATTCATAGAAACGCTAATTGGCGACGATGTGCGGCATATTGAATGTATATACTGCCAACGCGCGCTCGCGGATACGTCTATGGCTGTACATAACGACGCGGGGCCGTGTATATATGCACGTACGTGTGCATAATCATAGCCACTTGGGCCGGGGGTTCGGTGTGTGTGTGTGTGTGTGTGTGTGTGTGTGTGTGTGTGTGTGTGTTTCCGATAAATAATAAAACGCTCGATGTCACGGCAGCGCGAGTCTGCCGCCGCCCCGTATTAGCTAAGAAAAATATCGGATTTCAGTGCGCAGGCTCGAGGGGGGAGGGGTTGGAAACGCGCGACGAGATGCAAGACGTCGACGAGCCGACGATATCGCGCCGTGGCACGGAATTTCGATATTTCTGCATTGCGTGACTGAAATAGCGAGTCGCGGGACTGTCGTATAGCCGGGACACACGGTCCGATGTATGTATATGCGCCAGCGACGACTCCCGAGTCGCCGGGGCCGCGCGCAAGTATATACATACGCGATCGATCCGGATGATTAATTTGGTTACTGGATCGCGCGCGCGGCCGCACGTGATAAGGGGCTCTTTCGCGTGTGTAGTCGACGACGGACGTGTACACGTATATATATGTAAGTATTCGGAGGGAAAACTTTGCCGCTGCGTCGGCGCGTCAGAGGAAAATACTCACACGTGCTCGAGCTGCCCTTTATATACCCGAGTTATTAATATATGTATATATGCGAGCCGCGTCTAAAGATTTTATCGATCCCTTTCGGGAGGATGCGGTACTATTTTTAGATTTCCAGCGTTGAAGAGCTGCCCTTCGAGATACAGAGGCGCGTTTCCCGTCGAGCTGAATGATCGGCTGCCCGCGTATATACTCGTTTCGACACCGAGCGTATGGAATTCGCTCGATTCAGTGTAGTTCCGAAAAAGTCGGAGGTTTCGTCACGCTCGGATGAATACGTATGACGACGCCCGCATATATATCGATTCTCGCTGCGTTCGCGCAGCTGGCAAAGTACCAGTGAAATTTCCGAGTGCCCGGAAGTTATCGTTAGCGTTCTAATAACCCTGTCGGCGATTCGCCGCGTCGGTATATATCGCGCGATCCACTGCCAACAAGTCGCGGGTGCGACGAACCGCGGAATCGACAAATCGAAGCTCGCGTATATATATATTGTCCGGACGAGAGGCGGGGAAGGGGAAGAAGTTCGAGACAGGACGGATCGCCGACAATAGGGATCAGGCGCGCGAGAGAGAAATTCGCTGCGTCGTGCGCAGTGGGGGTAATTAGTTCCGGGCACCGGGCTATCCCGGCCAATTAGATCGGCCAGGCGGCAGGTGACTCGCGCGCTATCCAGAGCGCAAAAGCGGCGCACGCGTCCGCCGATCCGCGCGAGACGCGAGCTACATAAACACGATACCCCCGCTTACGAGTCTCGCGCGTTAATTCGGGGCCCGTTTTTGCGTGTACACGGCCTTGCCTCGTTCAGACGGCCGACACCAGCTGCGCGTGGGTGCGTGCGGAAAAGCAGGGCCCACGACACATGATACACGCGGCGCAACGATCCCCCGCGCACATACATCGACTTCTTTCTCCGCGGTGGCGCTCAATTATTCGCAAAAGCCAATGCAGCTTCTGCACGTATACTCATATATATATATATACACATCCAAAGCAAGCTCGAGTCCCCTGCGATGTATATTCTCGATTGCGCCATTGCGCCTGTGAAAATATATACATGTATATACACATGAATCCAGTTCATTCAGCTGTTTTCGGAAAATATTTCGTAAGCGGCTGCGCACCGTCGAACCTTTAGCGCGGCTCGGCACACAATGAGGCCTGGATTTCACATGCCCGCATTGCGAGGCCGCAAAAGCAACGCCATTGTTATGAAATTCATCGTCAATTTATATTTGGCTACGATTCCGTATACACAATACACGTCCCCCGGCCGATTCGCCGATGGAGAAGTGTTCTATAGTGTAGTGCCCGCACACGACCTCGCGCGTAATTAGGATTAATCGCGTGTGCAAACTGTGCCGCGGCGAGTTTAGACACGTTGAATCGTCAAAATTGTTTAAAATCGTGATCTATCGCAAAGCGTAACATGCCCGCGGGCCATGAGCGTACGAGCGTACATACGTGCTCCTCGAGTTGGGTGTCGCAACACACGCAGTAGGTATATATATATATATATATATATATAATGATTCATCGTTGCCGCGAGCGGCTAATATATATACGTATGAGTACGCTCAAGCCCGTGCACTTCCACCGAATTTCAAATAGGCGGGCTTAAGTAGCGTCTAGACATGATATTCCGCGGGCCCACTGTCTGTATCTGCGTACACACAGATATACGCGGAACAAATCATTTTATGTGAATTGAGTGGGCGTTCGTATCACTATGGGAATTAATTGCTGTATACGTAAGAGTAAGCGTCCGGCTAGACGGCCCCACCCAAATTTTTTGCCTTACATTTTTTGTTTTGCACATCATCGTTTTTGCCCCGATTTGCCGCACGGCTTCTTATCAAGCGGAGCTGCGCGCATTGTCCATCCATTACGGCGGCCGCGCATACGGCTCCCGGCGATCCGAAACACAAAGCCAGTTTGAAATGCAAATTGCACGTCTCTCTGTCTCTCCGCAGTGCGGAGGGAACAATTGAAATGCACGAGACGCCGGCTCATTACGGCTGTGTCGGCTGTCTTTATAAATCGCCGTTCGATCATCGTCACGTGCACGAGTCTGTAGTTGTATAGTCGGTAGTTAGTGGACGGTGCGATTCACGCATGCGCCCGTGCATCAGCCTACTGCCCCTCATTCTCATTCTCACACCTCATCAGCTAACGACGGCCGCGCGGTCGTTCACGAAATTTAATTTGGCGCATGTGTCATGGTTATGTTTTGAGTTGCTCGCCCCTACCCTCGCCCTCTACTTACTGTTGCAGGCCGAGCGAGCAGCGGGGGGCAAAGATGCTGCTGTGCCGTCGAGCGTCCGCCGGGGGCCCGATGAGCCACGCCTGGCCGGCCACTGAGGATTGAACGCGCCACAGCCGGACACGAAACGCCAAGATGCTGGGCGTGAGCCAGCACCAGCACCACCAGCAGCCGCAGCAGGGCTCGGGTGGCGCGGCCCCGACCAGCCTGCGCCACTCGGCCAGCTTCTCCTGCCTGCAGCGGGGCTCGGGCGGCGAGATCGGCCACCGGGGCCGCACCTCCACACTGCCCCAGCAGCCGTCGCTGCAGCTGGGCCAGCAGCACCACCAGCCGCACCACCAGCAGCACCAGCAGCACCAGCTGATGCACCACCACCACCACCACCACCACAACCACCCGAATAACCAGCAGCAGCAGCAGCAGCAGCAGCAGCAACAGTACTCGAGCGGGCTGTCGTCGCTGCAGCACCAGCAGCAGCACCAGCCGGAGCCGTACGACAACGGGAACGAGTACGGGTTCGTGAGGTCGCGGCCGAAGCTGCGCGGTGGCGGCAGCAGTATGCTGGGGGACGCGGACGAGAAGCTGATGAGCAAGTCGAGCTCGAGCTACCTGGCCGAGCCGGAGCGCTGCTCGAGGAACAACAACCCGCTCAAGGGGGCCCTCGTCCTCTTCTCCGCGTCGACGTCCTCCTGGTGGAAGAGCCGCCAGCGGGACGAGCTGGCCGGGCCCGCGTCCCCGGGCCAGCAGCGCCGCGGCACCTGGCAGCCCCAGCCGGGCCCGGACCAGCGCAACTGGCCGGCCACCAGCCCGGCCGCCCACCCCCAGCGGGCCCACTCGGCCAGCCAGCAGCAGGAGCGCAAGTGGCGCTCGCTCGGGGCCCTGCTCAGGGCCCCCCAGCTCGCCTCCCCCGGCCAGTACCAGCCGAGCCCGAGCGCCGCGCCCGGCCCGGCCAACCTCGACGACGGCTGCGCCCAACGACGTAGGCTCCTGGCCAACGGCGGCCAGTCCAAGCCGGCAAGCCGTCGGCTCTTTGGCCAGTCGCAGTCCCAGCCCCAGCAGTCCCAGTCCCAGCAGCAGCAGCAGCAGCCGGGCGACGAGGCAGCGGAGCCCGGCGAGCCCGACGAGCACACCAAAGACGCGGCCAGGTCGGCCCGGGCCCAGAGCTTCTACCTGCTGGACGACTTCCTGCGGCCCCAGCCGGCCACCTCCGCCGCGTACTCCGGCTCGAGCGGCCAGCTCGCGTCCAACATCACGCCCCCGCGCAGGCACAACTCCAGCTCGGACAGCCTCGAGGTCGCGACCAGCCCCCTGCCGCCGCCGGTGCCCCCGCCCCCGCCCCACTCCCACGTCAGCAGCAGCGGCGCCAGGCACGCCGACTGGCCCGACAAGGAGCTCTGCAGCTGCAGGGTCTGCTGGGCCGGCCTGCACCAAGGAACGCGCCACCAACAGGTCAGTTCAAACCTATCCACGTTCCCCCTGCTTATATATATGCTACTCGCGTTTGTCGACACGCTGCTTCGTTTGCCATTCGCACGCCTGTATGAGCTTCCCAGCTGCCGAGAAGGCGTGTCGCCCAAATCATTGCAATGCCCGAATTCTCGATAGGAAGTTTCGAGATCGAACCACTTCACACCATACATAGTATATTATGCACCCGAGCGAGGTTAGCTGCGATTTCGGCACGAAAAACGTTTGCGATCCGAGCGCAGCGAGGATTGCAAGTTTGCGCGTGACGAAATAGCCTAGATGAGCAAGGTGCATATACTATTTTTCGTACCCCGCGGCAGAAAAGTGCCATTCTTTGCAAACGCCAGGACGCAAAGTAGGCACTTTACTGCCGCTGGGACGAAAATATTATTATAACTGCGCTTCCATCGTTATTATTCATCCATTCGCGAGCTGTATCCGAATCGACAAAGCCATCGTTTCATGGAAACAAGTATTCAGTTCTTCCGAGTGTCGACTCTTCCCGCAACCTTTCACTGGATACTTTGATTAACTCATACTTTCCATAAAGAAAGTCCAGCTTACTTTGGTTGACAAACCATGTTATTTACTTATTACTTGGGTAATATGCAGCCATGTTGGCCCACCTGACATCAAAGGTAAGATCATAACATAAAGAACCGATTTTTTTGCTCGTGTATGACCAAAACCGTCAAAACAACATTTTAGTATTATAGGAAGTACCCTCGGTTTATTATGAGACCCAGTTGACAGGTAGATGTTGACACAAGAGTAACCCAGTTGAAGTTTGGTACACATATGGTACCCCTGGAAAGGGAGACGGAACTTTTCTATGCGTTTAACAGTAAGTCTTGTGGAAAAAACGCGGTTATTAAAAGATATTTCTAAAGCTTACGCTCAATTTTCAACCAAATATTCGTTCATAATTGCTCGAGGCTCATCCAGAAGTTTTTCTGCATATCTCCAGTATTTCGAGTACGTTTAAAAAACTTAAGAGGTAGCAAAATTAGTTGTGGAGTTGACAATAAGTCAGAAGTAAGACAAACATGCTGATCATGATGAATTGCTAAATCCAGACCTTGTTCGCCAACTTCGGAGGGAATTTGAGAAATTTGAGTGATTTGACTAGCATATTATCGAGGGTATTTTCACTACAACTTGAGATATTTCCATATCCTGTGTTATTGAATTTAGATAATTGTATTTTAAAGAGACCCTCATCGTCAGTACATACAATGTCGAAGGAGAAAACTTGGGATTTTCATGTCTGAAAAGTTGGTAAGATTTGTCTGTGTGTGCAGGTTGTCACAGTTTTGAGAACACGCAAATCTAATTGTACGCAAAGCTCAGTCTATTCTAGGAAAGTCGATGTTCCGGAGAACTTCCTCAAAAACTTACATAAGTCACTCGAGTGTGACAAGATGAAACGGTAGACGTTATACATCTGTCTCTTGCGTAGGCTGGCAAGATACATGTTTTGGCGTGAAAGGGGTTGGGAAAACTTCAAATAATCACAAGGTTTCCCTCAAACCAAGCGATGGGTTGATTTATCGGTAATGGCGTGGCTCGCGACAAATATAGCCATCCGAATGTTTGCCTGAAAGCTTAGCAACATCTGAAAAGTTTTAAATTAAAAAGTATCGATGCGCACAGGCTATTCTTGGGGCTGTTGGGGGAGCGTGAGTCGACTGGCATGGACGGAGGCGTATTTCTCTCGTTTCTGACATAAATGAGCGCTGCCCGAATCGATTCGCTCGAGGCCCACGTGCACTTTTAAATAACCCTAATGGGCTGTCGTGCAACCAAACACGTACATACTTCCTGGCTGTTCCAGCGGATTAAACGCTCGTCTGAGATCCATAACTAGACACATGTCTGCCTAAGTACTATGCCCTCTTTGTTTTGCTCAATCCTGCCTTATTACTCAATTATTAAATCAATCCTCGCGTTTCCCCTAACAATCGTCAAGTTTTTTTTCTCCTCCCGATCAACAGGGTATATAATCCTTCTTTACAAAGCGAGTCGTGGGAAGACAATTCGACGACGTTTGGAATGAGAATTTCTGCTCATTAATTTACACAATCCGTAGCCAGAAAGTATATTGCCAAATGAGCGTAATATAGAAGGGCAAAAGGGATGTTGGAGCGGACGTCTCTGTGTCAGGGTCGCCAGATAAGGCTATTTGTAGACAAATTATTGATCATGAGATGGGGGATTTTTTGTGTTTATTGACGATTTGTTTTTGTCGATAAATTTTTTTTTCCGATAAATTTTCACAAAAGAAAACGATTGCCAAAACAGAATAGGTCCCCCAATCTTATGATCACTAATATGTGAAAAAACCGCCGAATCTGGCAACCCTATTCCGTGTGCGCGAGGAGCCGGGCCGCCCACAATACCCGCGACGTACGCGTATCAAAAAGTAAGGTATGCATATGTATATGAACGAACGAACGAACGATATTGCATTCCCCAGAGCGAAAGATTTTCCTTTCTGTATTCCCTTTCGGGGAAATTTAAATACGCGATGGGACATAAGCGATACGGAAGAGGGAGTTAGAGCTGGAAGCCGAGTGACACGTGAGCAGGGTCCGGTTGTCCGCGGTTGCACTGGGCCGCGCGTGCTCGCGCACACTCTGTACCGAGCGTATCACGATTTCTCAGTCGTCCGTCAGTTTGACAGGGCAATACACGATTCATCCCGGTGAAACGGCCCTAACGATACGCGCGCGTAAGTCAAAGCCGGGCGGCCCCCACCCACCCTCTCTCTCGAAAAAAAAAAAAACGAAGAATCGAGCGAGTATATTAGTATTCATCGTACGCTGAGGAGAGAGAGCTGGTTCCTCTTCCAGCCGACAATGGAACTGCACCAGTCTCTCGGGAGATATGCTGATATTTAACGGGCAGATGAGGAGGCACAGGTAAAGGGCAGTGACAAAGAAACGCCCCCCTCGTGTCCCTGTATCTAATGGAGCGATCTTTTTGTGTTTTCGGAGAGCCGTTCCTTGACCGGATCGACTCACTCGCGGCCGATGCTCTCGTAACGGGCGATCTCGTATATATATACATATACGTACGCGGTGCGCGTGTACACATCGTCGCGCGCGAGCCTTCATCTCTCTACGGCGACGACTCATTCTTCGCTTTGTGGCTTATCAATAGTTCATCGGGCCGCGACACGGCCTGAAAAATGATCGGTGACTTGACGTGTGATACGCGATGATTGGACGCTTTTCGATTCGTGCCGCGACGATCATTTTTTTTTTCCTTCCTTCTTCTTTTATTGTTAATTGATCGACTGCGAGCGATTCTGTTTCATCAATTAGACTCCATCCGTGGAGTTTCGCTGGTATCTCCCCGAGACAGTCTATTCGTTGGATACACGGCGAGCGTTGAATCACCGGCTCATGATTTATGTATCGATTTTTTTTTTCTTTTTCCTCCTTCGCATATACATGTATCGCCTGCAAGACTCCGCGCGCGGATGTCGCCGCAATTTTTCACATCGAACGTGTGTTACGTCGTGCGACGGTTTGAGCAAAAATCGAGTGCGTTCGAATGAGCGCAGCAGCGGCCGGGGGTGTAGGGTTCCATCAGTCAAATGCAGGGGCGCAGCAAATCGGGAAACGAAAGCGTGTCAATCACGCTAATGGGCCAATCTGGCCGAGGGTCGCGGATGCTCACGCTCGGGGCGCGCTGACGGAAAGCCTCGTTATCGAATCTAGTCATTTTGAATTTGATCGATGCGGCGGCCGTTTGTTGGGTCGTCGCCAGCCTGTGTCTTTGTACTTTTGACCTGTCTACGCTTGATAATCGGCGAGGCGTCGTCGGCACACACAGACACACACACATATAGATGCATCGGGGCTTAGCGATGATCCGGTGTGGGAGTGGACGTATATATCCAGAGGCGCTCACCACGCCTACGATTGTGCTCGAGCGGCCGGCTTATCTCGCGGAAAATATCTCGGGCAGCGGGAAAAAGAAGAGCGAGAGAGTTTGCAGCCTATATGCCGAATGACTTGTTTACGACTCCTCGAAATGCCCCGCTAATTTATCTCGCGAGACTCTCGCTCTCCGCTCATATGTACTGCGCGGCTCTGTTATGTGCAGGGCGCCCCTTTCCTTCCTCCGTTCGTTTCCTTTGTTTCTAATGAATCGTGGATAATTTCCAGACTATATCAGCCGCTCGCGTGATTTGTAACGGAGAGTCTACGTAAGTGTGTGTGTGTGTGTGTGTGTGTGTGTGTTGTTCGAGCTGCAGAACTTGATACAGATTGCTTTCCGCCGGGATTTATGAGCCCCTATTCGTGTGAATCAAGTGCTCGAGGGACTATTCTTCGACGTTGTAGCACCGCACAAATTACCCAATTCCATTGCAACGCTTCGCTTTTTCGGATCATTCGTTTGTATAACACCCAACCGGCTATCCCGCGCAATACTTTTCATCGACGGCTAAACGATGCAAAAATTACAGTCTGACATATAGCGCGCAATCGTTTGGTATAATCACTTTCTTCGACCGCCGTATGATAATTTTCATCTTTTCAAACTTCACGCTGACGAATGAAAAGAGTTCTCGTCTGATTATTAGACTAGCGGCTGAGTCGGGGCCCGCTTAGCTCTATTTTTACATTTTGAAGAGCTGAAGTGAGCCTCCTTTTTGACAAACTGCCGCTGCCCTCCCAATATGTCTTTCTACACGTGCTGCTGATGCGCATTTGTTACGTTCTGAGAGCCAATCAAAACTTTCGAAAGATTAGTCACAACATTGCTCATCGTTTCTTTTTAAAGAAAGAATCAAGGGGCCTCGGGAATGAATATTTGTACAGCACACTTGGATGTAGTGTGTTCGAGAAATCTTACAATCCCAATTTGCGGAGGTTGAGCAAATGAGCTATATTGTGCCAGAAAAAAAATGACTATGGACAACATTTGGCACCTACATTGAGCTAAAGCGAGTTTACGGGATATTTCGCTTGATAAACCAACGTCGGTGACGTATTACGCCGCGTGTTTGAAGTTGCACAGGTTAGAATAACAGCAATTTCGATCAATTATTCATCCAATGACCCGTGTAAAATACCACGTATTGAAGTGTACCATGTATAATGAATCGCGAGGCATAAACGTGTACTTTACTCGATCCAAGTGTGGATTTGTCCCATTGAAATCGGTTTGATAAAGACTATTTGAAATTGAAAATGGCCTCTCAACTGCGAACAATGATCCAATGCTAACTCACGAGCGAAAGAGAAAGACTCAATCTCGGTTTGAATGGGGTCTAATAGCAAGGTTCTCAAGTTACTGCCGCGTGATACCGGATAATTCATGCATAATTGATGAAGACACGGAACGAGAGAAGGGAAGAAGAAAGACGGAGTAGGAAGTAATATGACAAAAAAAGCACACACGTATAGATACTAACGGGCACACGATCTCTGCGCGGCCTTACCGCAATGCCGTATATCGATTGTAATTTTACGTTTGCCTTCTTACAAATAGGAATTCCTGCGTTACCACTATCTGTACTATCTGCCGGTTTGTGTTGGCAGTTTTTTTTTCGATTTTTTTTCCCAAACCTCAACACGTATATGGTCTTTCCACGTGTAAACACACTTTGCCAGTTTGAAAAGTACGTGGTTCCGCTAGTTCATTGTAAAGCTTGATGAGAATTCTATTGGCTGTACATACATTTGTAATTGGCTCCTGTGTGCTGACTCAACCTACCTAAGAGGTTTCTGCGTTTAGTACCTGCCCATGATACTTGATATATGCATTGTGTGAATTTTATAAAATGAACCTCGTGTACCGATCCAAGTCTATAATGCATATATTTTAGAAATGTTCACGGTATTTTTCTAAAGTAATCAATTCAAACCAATTCCATACATGAATGACATATTTTTGCCCCTTTCTCTTTTACAAACAATAATATCCTTCAACTCCGCTGCAAGTACCCACATCAATGTAAATAAGCAGAATGAAACGAGCTCAGTTTTGATCAACGCTCATTATAGATTTGAACAGGAATATCATTGAAATTTTCCAACCAAATAGTGACGACTTTAAAAAAAACTACCATTCTTGAGAATGAAAAATATTGCTAAAATCATATTGGTGAAGGATTAAATTTGCAAAAAATGAAACTGCCAACATTTTATCATGATTATCAACCAAAACTTCTATCGACATGTTTCAGATAATAAATTAAATAATACAACAAGATGTGAATCATTCGAAGATTTAGGTTGAATCGATAATTTACATAATCTTCTCTCGTTTTACATTTAATCTTCAAAGTTGAAAGATATTCTGGTCGATAATGACGGTAGAATTTGGTAAGTACTTTTTCCTGATTACATCCTTAATTAACAGTATTTTAGGAATATTGCGCATTTTTCATTGACTGTACGTTATACATTAAGTAAGTCCTTAAGTAATAAATCTTCTAAAATTATTCCCAGTGTTTACACAATCTATTTTTATAAAATTAATCGAGTGCATATTCAGATATTGCTCGTCGTAATAACATTTTCAAGTTCATAATTAGCCAATAACTTCATGACTCTACCACTACGAAATTTCACAATGAAAAAAGAAAATTTTGTTTTCTTCTATTTTTCTGCAAGCAATATTCATGTCAACTGAATAGCTCGTCCTAGTTCATTCACAGATCTTTAATCACAATTCGATTGGATAATCATTGTAAGACCATTATTGAATCAACGATCCAAAAACTAGTAATCTGCGGCTTGAGAGGCTTCCCACCGGAAGTTACAATCGAGTCAGCAAATAAATCTGGCAGTAAAGAAAATAGTTACGGTCGGGCATACTGTTTTCTTGTGAGCTTATAGTCAAGGTGGTCTCTGGTCGATCTTTTGAAAGGGCCTAGTTCCGATCTAATTCCAACGCAGCCGCCACTGCACTGTGCCACACTCGCGCGTCTACATGTGCGAGATTAACTCTTTCCTTTGTTAGATTTTCTCATGGTTGCTGAAACAAGTTTTTAACTCGTGTTTTTACTCGTTCCATTGCAAGATTCGCGCTTAGATAATCATCACGTTTTCGCTGTCGTTGCAGAAAACAGACCGTAATCGTTTTCTCAAATTCGACGTTTTCAACGAGGTCCTCTAGCGAATTGTCCATGACACCGTCCGGGATGGAATCAGAATATCAAAATATTATTCCTCTTCTGACGTTCAGACTGTCCTCGGTAGCTTCAATTTGCAGATTTTTGTCTGCTCGGGTACACAATTTCCGCACTTCAATAATAATCCTAATTTTACATAACGGTCGATTCATAAGAATAGGTCCAACGAGACGTCTTCTGCCCAATCCCCAGATAAACACAACCATTCATAAGAACTTTCTGAAGTTTCTTTGATGAACTTATGAGTGCGCCGTTATTTTTCGAATTGTCGCACTAATTCCAATAGTCGACACGATAAACTGAAAAAGATTTCACGATGTTATCACATGGCCTAACAGTGAATTCCAACAGTTACCATATCGAATCGAATCGATTCGGTATAGATCCTTGGATCGGATAAAGGTATACCGCTCATCTAAAAATCACTGAAAACACGAGATAACGCGCTTGCGCGCTCAACAAAGAGACGAGCTCTCCCAGCTAACTGTAATAGAAGAAGGGTGAGAGTAGATGTTGGATCCCGATAAAATCACCCCGACAAATTAGTGCGGGGGGGGGGCCGGCCGGCTAGAAGGAGGAAGGGTGGCCAAGGGGGTCGGATAAAAAATTCTCCTCCAGTGGCGCACGGTAATTTAGCTGGGCTCAAAGCGCTCGCCAGCATTAATATTAATGAGAGAGAGAGAGAGGTTAAAAAACTGAAGGAGAGGATCGGCGCGTGGGGGGAGTAAGCCGGGTAGTGTAAAGTGCGAAACCGCAAGAAGCGGCGGCGCGCGGCTGCAGCGAAGCGTGCGCGCATCCGCGATGTATATAGCTTGGGCGCGCTCGACGTGTCCGATGAAATCTCGCTTTCCTTTTCGCGCTCCTCCTCCTCCTCGCCTCCCCGCCTTCCCTCGTGGCTCTTTCTTGCCTGCACACAAGTCTCGTGATCGCGCGTACGTATATATGTACACGCTGCACACACACACTCACACACACACACACACATGAACACCGCGGCCCAAAGGAAACGACCCCGCACGGCGATGGACTGCGCGCGGCTTGTTCAACTGTAAAATCACGCCCGTCGCGGCGAGGGCTGGGCGCGCAGTGACTCGTCGCGAACATCGATGTGTAAACGCCTCGAGAGACGTGGGTCCGATCGGTCCATGCCCAATTCTATACGTATATACGGGGTGTACCGGTAAGCTAACGCTAATCCGATATTCAGCCGAGCGAGCGTTACAGCATGTTTCGCGATAGTTCGCCACGTCTCTCAGCCGCGCTATATATGCATTTTCGTAACTCTCGCGCGTGGCTCTCGGTAACGTAACACCCGTTGAATGCACTCACAAAGACCATCTCTCTCTCGCGGCTCTTCCCTTCCCGCACAGTCCAGTCTCGCACGGGATCGCAATATACATATATATTTAATACGCGAAAAATATGCAGCGCGAGGCTCCATCTACTTCCGCGTCGGCAAAGTAGACCGCGGGGCTGCGATGCGCCGCGGGAGAGCCACTGCGGCCGTTCTAGGTTCCTGACTGACCAGCTTTCTCCTCTCGAGTTCCGTCGGAGCCGCAGAGATGACACCACCCGCGGCTTACGTGCGCCCGGCGCAACAGCTCCTCCCGCGGCCCCTCGGACGCGTGAATTCGAGCTTGATATACCAGAATCAAAGTCAGTATCCTCGACGTTGCTCCGATTAGCGATGTTGCAATGCGAATCTCCCGACGCAATTGCCAGTAATTCATTTAATTCATTATTCTCCTACAAAGTTTCCGAAACGTAGATTAGATAGATAGATAGATATTTGTTTATTCAACCTTGGGGTAGAATCGCGTCTGGTCTGTTTCGATATACATGTTATAATTATTGCATAAAGTGATAATTGAACATGATTATAGCATTGACATACGGTGGTTACAGATCGCATCACAATAGGAAGTTCGTTGAACCGATTATAATTAGAGTTAGCGGAGAATTGCGTATATAAACATAGAAATTACTTATTTACTAATATATAAGGACAAGACAAAGTATTATATAAATGACGGTCTAGGTCGCTGCTATGGTGCCTATACCTTCGCGAGTGACTCGCTCTCTCCGTCAGCTCTGTCGGCCGCAAGGAGAGTCTCGAAGAGGAATGTCTTATTGGTTGATTCATTGGCATTGCGATCGCTATCGCCTGGGCGCGAATTCGCGTGGGGCCGCAAACGGCGCAGGTCTTGGCTTGAGTAAATTGGAATTGGCTCGGAGTCACGCGTTTCCCTCATGCACACGATCATGTTCCTGACCACCGGCGACGCGTAGTTCAATCGCTTACTGTGCTCGATGGCCAAGCATTTGAGGTCGTAAACGGGCTTTGGCCATAGCGTGTTAACGAAAATTTTCAGGACACCGCCGGTGCCGAAAATGGATTGCGCATCTCGATCCTTGAGCCGGCTGGAGTTGTGAATGACGGTGTCTCGAATTGTGGGGATCTTGCAGTGTGCCGGGGATACCTGTGATAACGACTTCGCAAGGGTCGGTATGGGTCATGGCGCGCGTTATGGATTCGACGCGGTTTTCGGTTACTGCCGAGCGGGAAGCGAGCGAGTTCACTGCACCTAGGAGCTCGTCACGATGGGTTCGGTACTCGGTGAGATATAATTTGAACCAGCTCGGCGCTGGTTCAAGCCCAATCATTAGCCCAATACACAGTGAATTTTACGCAGTTTTACGCCCGACCGGGGCAAATCTTCGGAACGAGTCGAGTTCCTAAAGAACGGAGAAATTGGATAGTGATCGATTAGCCAAGTGGAGGATCGCTCGCGCGATTCGGATCTGGGCTCGTGCGCGATCGTACGCGGCGATAATAACCGACGTAAAGCGCGACACCGAGCGGGGGTGGGGAAGCCGGCGCGCGGAAAAGAAGGGGAACGAGATAAATAAAGTGGGGCCCGCGCGGGAGAAACGGAAACCTGAAACGGCATCGTAGCTGCCCTCCTGGAGCTTCTGCCTCCTTTCTTAGCGTGATAAATATGCCGCGAGGCCCGGCGAGAGAGATTATATACCCGCATGTCGCGTTGGCCGGCCCCATGGGCAGAGACACCAAGCGTATTAACGTAATCGAGAGCGGCTCGTGTTTAATGCACTCCCCGCCGAATTGACAGCGGCGAGGCTGCGCGAGTCTTTCTACTATAGTCGTCTTTGAGGTATATTTGACGGGGAGAAATGACGCCGCTACAGACATCAATTTTCATCGTCACCCAGCCAGCTTCACTGGGAATTGGTGATGCGCGAGCGGCTCTCCCCGGCCGCAGCAACCAGTGAGCTCTCGTCCTTATTTTTCATTCTCTCTTCGGCTTTGCAGCAGCGAAAGCCTCGGCCACTGGCCGCGGCTCACCCAACTTTCCGTATATACCGGAGTAGATTTTCGACGGTAACTTTGGCGCCCAACGCCCCCACCGCGGCATCCTCCTCCTATCGAACACGTGTATATGTGCGCTATATTCGAATTCGTCGAGGATTAAATTGCACCGGAGCACGGGAACTTTCACGGGCGGGAGACACTTTGCGTATGTATGTACACATGCAGTAGGTCTCGTGGCTCGAAGGAGCGCACGCGCCGCGTGTAACGCGTCCCCGCAGCCGCGCGCGCTTGTCTAGCTATATAACGGAGCCTCGGCTCGGTCGCGCACACCGCAAGCAGACCTCAGCTGTCCGCGCGAATTTCCTCGCTGCTTATCATCGGTAGAATTGCGTGAATTCCGCGGGTCCCATCGGGCCGCCGCCGCGAGTATCCGATTGCCGCAAAAATCGCCTCGCGAGACACGCGAGATCTGGTTGGTGCGCGTGCTTGTCCCCAGCGGTGCCGGGCAGATTTTCGACGGCACTTGTCGTCCCGCTGGGTTTGCGACACGTCGGCGCGGGCGCGCGCCTACGATGTATATAGGGATTAATCGGGCCCCGCGCTCGAGCGAGTATTTCGTCAGAGCTCGCGAGCGGCGAAAGAGAAAGAGCCGCGTGGTGAGGCAGAACGCCGGGTCTATGTGTAGCTTGCGCAACTCCTCCTGCCCTCCTGCGCACGTGCAACTCGCGGCAACAACAGCATAGCGCCAACAATTCTTATATCCTTTGTGCCACTGCAGTCCCGCGCGGCCTATATCAGCCGTCACTCCTGCCGCGTTACCGGGGCCTCTCCATCCGCGCACAGGGTGTGTTCTAGATCAGCCCCGAGAGGAATAGCTCGCGGACGGCAGTAGGTCGGACGATCGGCTGTCCCGGGGCGCGTGTATCGGCCGCCGATTGCGCAACGCCGCGCTTCGCTAATAAAACGCTCGAGCCCGGCGCCCGCGGCCGAAGCTCTCTCGGGGCGACGAGACGACACCGAGAGTTATTTCGGTGGACGAGCGGGCGCGCGAGACGGGACGAGGATCCGAGTCGCCGCTGCTCGGGGGGGATATCCGCGGCTCAGACTCTCCCGGGACGCCCCCGGCACCATGTGTCTCTCTCTCCCTCTCTCGTCCCTCGGACTTTGATTATCCTCGTTCATCCGGCTGCAATTTACGGCTGTTCATTATTTCGGCCGTGCGGGCGCGGCAGCCGCGTCCGAGGCTGGACGTGTACGGCTGGCCCGCCGCCACCGAGCTCTATACACTGAAATATAATGGCATATGACGCACGCACGCGCCCAAGAAGACTTTTGCCGCCGATATCGCGTTCTGCCACACACGGAACTCGGGGGGGGGGGGGTGGATTATTCGCACAGATTCCGACCAGTTTCGTCCGTCGTTCGAGCGTCTCGCGGCCTGTTTTTCCGACCCCACGGCTATGAACACTCACAGGCGCGCGCGCGCGATCCTCCTCCACCCTCTGTATACATCCTGGATTTCACTCGGCTCGTTTGCTCTGGCAAACACTCTGGCGCTATCTCGATCCTCGAGCCTCGTGCCTACATAGCGGAGCCGAGAGAGAATTGGGGAGTGTGTATATACGCGCGCGGGCGATAAAAGTCGAGCGGGGAGAGTAATGGAAAATCGATGCTCGCATCGGGCCGCCGGCTAAAGAATTGATTGGATCGAGGCGGATAGAGGAAATATACGGGCCACGCGACGACGACGACGACGACGAGTCGCCTGAATAATCGTCTCTCGGCGACGGCGGCGGCGAGAAGAGAGTGTTTTGAGAAGGAGACTGTAGGTGCGCGAGGGGTAGGAAAAATCGGAGGCGTGTGCGGGGAGAGAAGCGGGTTGGGTCGCGGGGGGTCGCGCGGGCGAGAGATGCTGGCTGGCGGCGGCTGGCTGCGGCGGCGGCGGCGGCAGGACCTGCGCGCGCGAATTCGCCCATATCGATCTGGCTGGCGCTGGTGGCTCACGCATCCCCTCCCCGAGAGACGCCAGTCGTCGTCGGGTTCATCGTCGTCGCGCGGTCCAGCGCAGCAGTAGGTAGAGTCGGCCTTTGGCTGCACAGGGGCTGCTGCTGCTGCTGAAACGATCCGTGTGTAGGCCGCGCGGGGCGGCGGCGCGCCAGCGACAACACCCTCTTTTCGCCAGTCTCCACCCGGACGCCGTCGCTAACGCCAGCCTCTCTCTCGCTCTCTTTCTCTCTCCCTCGTCATCTCGTTTTCCTCTCCATCTCTGCTCTGTCTAGCTCTCCCGCGAGTGTTGTGAACTCTAGCTGTGCCGTGTATCGTTGGGTGAGTCTTCGAGTCTACGAGCTCTGTGTGTGTTGGTTGTGTGTGTGTGTGCGTCCGTGTGTGATTCCGAGGGCGCGACCCTCTTTCTCCCAGCTGTTGATCCCCGCGGCCGAGCCGAGCTTGTGCAGCTTTAATTCGCGTCCAAGCCACACTAGTGCGAGCTTCGTGTAACGCCAGCTGCCCCCACCCCAAAACTAGTTTGGCCAATTCGACGAGGAGCTGCACACATGTGTGCGTGTATACGCGAGCCAGCGCCAACCCCACCGCCACGAGCTGTTGAAGCAGTATAAATTTGATTAACTCACAGCCTTCGAGAGTCTAATTTGTCGCGGACTGCGCGAATTTAATTGAAACCTTCGGAGAAAGCCAGCGCGAAATACACATAGACGCGCGTGAGGGCACGTATACCCCGACCGAGCCGTGCGCGCCACTTTTTCATCCGACTTTTTTTGTTTTTTATGTTTTCTCCAGCTCGCTCGTGAAAAACGCTGGCCGAGCGTGTAACGCGACGGACGACTACGTTATTGCTTTTCGTCCTAATTGCGACACTATTCATGCGCGACACGCGTGTAACTACGCGTATACATATATTTATATACTTTAATTCCTTCTCCCATTTCGCTCGGGCGTATCTCGCCCCCCGAGTGCTCGGTGTGTACACACGTAACGGCGTTACTCGAGAAAAACACACTGCACGAGCGACATCGTATATAGAACCGAGCGCGCGAGCATTTGGTGTGCCGTAACAATTTGCCGTAACGTATACACAGCCCTGCAACAACTTACATTCTAAAAGCATTCAAAGTTCGCGTCCAATCCGAGAGAGCCGCGAGCTCGCCGGAGCGGATTTAGCGAGTGTCAAACGCACACACGGGCTCCGCAGTTGGCCGGTTTTCGAGAGCACCGCGAGATGTTTTTCTGGGACAGCCTGCCCCGCGGGGCGCTGCAATCTGTGTCTGTCCGTGTCCGTGTGTGTACTCGTATATATACGAACGCAACGGGAAAAATCAAATCGGAACGAAGCCATTTAATGGCGCGAGGGCCGACATTCGGATCGAACTGCACGCATCCGTGTGCCACATCGCGAACATACACACGCACGTATTGGACGATAGCAGTGTAAGAGGATTAAAGAGACGAGGCGCAGGTAGAGCCGAAGGCCGCGATTTCCCCTCCCTCGATGTGTCGACCCCCGTTTATTCTTTGGCTAATTGAACGTGTCGACGACGACGACGACGACGACGTCGTCACTTTTGCCCCGGCAAGAGTTTTGTTACGCGTCCATCCCTCCCAGCCCACCTCGATTATTGCCGTGTCACTGAAAGCCGGCCAAGCTCGGCTTACTACAGCTGGTCGTGAGACTCGTGAGCGACAAAGCCACGCCGCCCCAGTCTGCCGGTAATAATGAGCGATCCTCGGCCGCCGACTTTGGCCACTTTATAGCTGCGCGCGCGCGCGAATCTTCCCAGCGCGATTTCCAAGCCAACTCTTCTCGGCGGGGAGGCACGTGCCATTCGCGAATCTCCGAACGGAGGCTCGAGCGAACTAATTCCGCAAAAGCACGGATGAGCTAAATCAAGTTATCGGCTGGGGGATATTCCATATATCCGAGTGCGGCCTCTCCCCCGCGCGCCCCGTCGAGGCGCCTCGTCGCTCGCTCTCCTATATACTCTCTCGCGGCGCGGCGGCGGCGGCGGCGATAATCAATATCGTGCGGCTAAATTGTTTTTGTGCCCGCGATATGGACGCGAAGGACTACTGGGGCGTTTTTCCTATCCTCCCCCGTATGTGGAGCAAAGGCATTACAAAGAAAGAAAAAAAACTGATAATTGAAAGTTATCCCATTCCTCTCCGCCGCTAAGGCTCCGAGCGATGCGACGTATATGTGTATGAAACTCGGCTTCTGTCCTTTCACCGACTGTTCGAATGTGTCACTCGATATATCCTCGGATGTGTATATACTTTCCCCTCGCGCCGTTCGACAGAATTGGCGAATCGAAAAATTATTATTACCCTCGGAATAATGGAATACCTTCGCCCCTCGGCGCGGGATACCGCGTGTATATAAGTTTTCCGATGCTCCTCGCGGAACACGCACTATCGCCGAGATCGACAGAATCCATCGCAATATGACGAATCTTCGTGCAGGCAGCGTCGCTTATTCGTTCTCATCGTCTCGATAAATTGTCTCCGCACTCGTGTTTTACTTTTCTCCGAAAGCAAATTACCGAGTCGGTGCAGTTTAACCGTATTCCTCTCGAGAAGGGAGCTGTTGGGCGGCGAGCTCAGGTGCAGGATTCGGTCGCGTATATCGCTCGACTTAATATCGGATCGCGGGGGGGCCTGGAAACTAGTTCACCACGTGGGTACATAAAGCGAATCAGTCGAGGCGTACATTGGTCGCGAGTGAGTTTTGTGTCTATCGGCCTTTCGTATACATAGACAAAGCCAGCGAAGTTGCATTGACCCGAATCGCGCGGCGTTGTACGTTGCGCGCGATATAAATATGCGGCGGCTCGCGAGATTAGATAGCGGCCCCTTCGAAAATCAAACGCCGGCGGTATCTTTGCGAATTCGCCAACGAGTATCTATACACGGGGCACAAAAGCTCGCGGTCAGCAGGCTGTTGTCGGCGGGGGCTCGAGAGCGTATACGCCCGCGGGATACGCAGGCCTTCGAAATTCCATCCGCGAGCGGTCTTTGTCTGCTGCTGCCCGGCTGCGGTACACACTCGATATATGTATATGTGACGCGAGAAGGCCGGCGCGTAGGCGCGAGCAACAAACCGACGTGCAGCTTCCCTTTGGTGCGCGCCAGCTCCCCCGTCATTAAGTTTCGTCCTTCCGCGGCGGCCCTTACACTCGCGAGCTGGCCTTTAATCAACCGTATGAAAGCGTCCATTTAGTCGAGTGAAAAATTTGCATCCATTTGATAAATCCGCGAACGCGCACGTGTGTGTGTATATACGTGTATACGAGAGGATTGAAATGTTTCATCCCGCACGCGAGCTTTGTAGGTCACGACACGAACCGGGGAGTTTTCTCATTTGGAGCGTATACTACGTGTTCCATCGGCTTCTCCAAACAACTTCTCCCTCTCTCTCTCTTCCTGCCACAGCATTTCCGATCGGTCCGAGAGCCGAGGAAAGGTAAAATCCACATTATATTCGTGATGCGGCTCAAAACAGTCGACGACGCGATTAAAAAAAAAATCGGCCCCTTCTCCGAAAGCGGCGGCGCGCTGAGAGAAAGATTATCCCGGCCTGCTGCAGGCTTATCTCTCTCTCGCGTCTCTCCGCTTTTGAGTTGGCCGGACGGTGAGTAATTTTATTGGCCGCCGGCCACTTTGTCGAGGGTATTGAAATCGCCCGTTCATGCCCGCAGCCGATGAATCAACATCGCGGCCGGGCCCCCCCGTTAAGGGCAACTAGTGTGGGCGATCGTCTCTCGCTCCTCCACCTACTCCTCCTACTCGTCCTCCTCTCCTCTCCTCGCCCGAGCCACCGGATCGACGCAGAATTCGCGCAATTTCCGCGCAGCTGCACCTCTCGACTTGCGTATATGCATGTATGTGCGAGTCCAACACGTCCCGCACATATATACCTGCGCCTCTCTCGTCTTCTCCAGCTCTCGACACTTTCGAATTGTTTCCTCGAAACGGACTGGCCGCCCCGACGACTACTCACCGCGCACTTCGCGTCTGACCTTTTTCACTTTATTATGCTAATTTGTTGTTGCTTCCTTGTTTTTTCCTCTTTACCGAGGCGAAATCCCGAGGCTCGAATAATCGACCCACCGAGAGCCGACTGTTTAATCGAGGCACGCGATTGTAATTGGATCGGTATACAAATGTAACTTAATTGATGAAGCAATTTGCCCGTCATATTTTCACCGCCGAGCCGGCGTGTTTAACCGATGGATCTTTCGCGTTTGTTCCCGACGCTCCGATTTCAATCTGGAAAAAGTAGTAGGAAACGATCCAATTACGCGAGTCCCAAGGATCTCTCGTGTTCTCGTTGAAACACGCGGAGTCTCCTCGTCATTTCGCTCGAACCGCATGCTACGCTCTCCGGAAATCTCTTTACGATGCGCGCGCGCACAGACTACGAGTTAAATCAGTAATTGGTAAAAACCTTCTCGTCTTAAACTTTGGTAGCGGAACTCGTGGAAATAATTCACGATCTCTCTGTTTTGATGGTGGATGATAGATAAACATACATATACATCGAGGAGTGTATACGACTCTTGAAGAATTCAATAAGAAACGTCGCGAGCGCACGGCTTATTTATATGTAAGTGCACCTCTCGTACTTTGTGTACCTCGAAGCTTGTTTCCCGTCCCCTGGACAAAAAAAAAAAGAGCGAGCCGAGCTAAGAATGCCCCCCGCCCGCTTTTTCTTCGCGTCAAATGAAAATAGCTCGTGCGCCATCCTCCTTGTTTCGCCTGTCGAGTACACGCCTGTATGAAGAAAACGTTTCGCGTTTTATTTCACCTGCGCGTGAAGCATTTATTCCGAGGCGATGACTCGAAGAAGAAAAAATATCTGCCATTCCATCACCGTCGAACGACTCGTATATTGAAGTCCGTCGCCCTGGTAGAAACGTTAAGCATTTATTAGCTAAGAATTGGTTAGTGTTAATATCCTTAGCTGGATTCTTGTTAAAGTAGTAGCTTAAAATACTGCCAAGATCTTGGTAACGAAGGGACGGATTCGTAGCATAAAATACTGTTAATATTCCGCTAACGAAGAGATTCGGATAACTTTTAGCTAATGATTTCAGCCAGTTCTTACTTAACTGGTATTGTGTTAACGGCAAGAAATGCTTAATTTTCTACCAGGGCGCGCGTCAACGCATTCTCGTATATGACCCGGACCCGAAAAGCGCAATTCTCCTTAGCAAAATTTGCCTTATCGCGATATCGCACGTAATCAATCGGCCGATTATCTCGTTGTTTCGCGAATCAACGCTCCGAGAGATAGATAAAAAATCCTTTGGGTCGAAAAAACGCCAACCCGCGGCCGGAGCTCAACGAAAGTTGAGCAAAGTAGTAACAGCTGCGCGCGCGAGAACAATAGGGTGTCCGCGAGCCGTGTGTGCGTGCGCGTGTATATACGCTGCGAGCCTCGAGACATCACAAAGAAAACCGGGCGAGTGAAGAAAAAAAGCTCGACGACGACGACGACGATGGGCTAATTTCCAAGGTCCTCGATTACTTTTGGCCCGACTCCTCTTTCTGTCGGGCAGGGGCAGACGCTTCGCTGGACGGGTCAATTTCGCGCCTGTTTGTCCGCCACCACTCGATACAATAAAACACCGGCCAGTCAGCCGTCGGGGGGCGGTAATGAAGCGGACTCGGCGGAGAAAGAGCTGCTACCTTCCGCGCGCGGAGGGAACACACGCGAGGCCTTTCGCGAGCACGCGATTACGTGTATATACAATACGGTATACACATATACACTTGGGTGTACGAGTGCAATTGTTATAATCGGAGTGGTCGGCTCGAGCGAGTCGTAGGGACACGTGCAGATACAGATACGTTGCACAGTGGACACGTGTATATACCTGTGTGGCGCAGCAGTGCACATACGGCCGGACAGTCGGGCCGCGATTTAACGAGGGGAAATCGAGAAGAAAGGATCGCTTAATAATCAGCGGCACGAAAGATTGCGTTCGCTGCTGCCGGTGTGTGTGTGTGTGTGTGTGTGTATGTATGTTTATGTATACAAGCTGCGCCGCGGCCAACAGCACTATACTCTCGACTACTACGACGGACGTCGCGCGCAATGACGGTTATTAGCCTCGATTTGAACTTGATCTACTCTTGATGACATTTTCTCTCATTGTACGGACTGGTAGCTCGCGTCCGAGCTCCGGTCGAACCTGAACCACTTGGAGCGAGATTGTGTGTGTGTGCGCCCGAGCGGCCAACGAGAATCGCTACGTGCGCGGCGAGCGAGCTTCTCTCCGAAGCGCGACGAAAGTGAAATCTGGATAAATAATGGGGCGCTTCTTGCAGTTTCACGCCGTATACGCGTCCAACAAACAAAAACTCGAATGTGCCCATTCTCGTTGCGGCTCGTAAAGCTCTTATCCCATATAAAATCCGTGGAATATCGCTGAGTGACTTTTTGCCCGATTCCCCGATCACAGACACTTCGGGCAAAAGCTACGCGAGCCCTTATTTGGTTATGGAACTGGTGCGCCGTAGTTATATATACGCCTCGAAAAATACCAGCGCCTATTCCCTTTGGAGTACTTCGGATTGCGCGTGATTGAACAGACCCCAGCATTGACACCGAGCGAATGACAACCTGCGCCCGCCTATATACGCTTGCAAAACTCCCAATCATCCGGCAAATCACGCGTGGCTTTTTCCTTTATCAAACCGTTGCGCTCCGTTTTAGGATTGAACGTATCAATTGGCTCGAGAATTTTTTTTTTTCTTTCTGTTCACCGACGCGTGTTGGCAACCGAATCATAGCTCGCGGCCGTGCCGAATTTTTCCTCTCATTTCGATTGATTTTTTCGATGCTACACGTCATAGAGCCAGGAAGGAAGGTTCGAAGCTCGCTCGGGCAAACGGGATGAAATTTTGCGAGATTGTTTTTTGGTGGCCCGGATGTAGGTCAAATACACAGCCGTTCCGTCATTACGTTTCGATCTTCCACAGACGTATCCACGTGAATCGTTATTGATTCTATTCATATGCTATGTATGTGCCGCATCCATACAGAATCCCGTACATACAGATATAGACTGTACATTCGTGAAATCGATACGACGTATATGGTCGACAGAATCTCCCTGGGATATTGAAACGTGACAGTGAACGGCTGCGTACCCCACACTCGCAAAATTATATCTTATTATTTCTCGAGGAATCTAGAATTTTAGAAAAATCCACTATGAAGAAGATTCTGCGTTCGAAAGTAGGCAAAATTTGATATGCAATTCTCGTGGATACGAGATAACGTTTTTGTGAGTGGGAAAATCATCCGGGCCGTCGTTATCCACTGCGCCCAATAAATTTCTCATTGGCGAGTGTCGATACGAGGGAGAAAGAGTGAGAGAGAGAGCTCGAGGTTATAACGCTCGAAATCGTTCCCCGACAGAATGTGACAAAATGTAACGAAGAAGCCAATATGATTGGCTAAAGTGAACGAACAAAAGATTCAAGTGCGCATAGTAGTCGGTGGAGAAGTGAGACTCGCGAGTTGCCGAGTGTGCGGAAGTATAAGCATATACATATAAATATACACCAATCCCGGACCGAGCGATGGATGCTCTCGAGCTGCAAGCCACCCTGGTGAAGCTGGACCCGGCGACGACGGTCACGCCCATCGGCTCCAACGTCAACCTCGCCAGCCAGCTCAACTACAACGCGAACGCGAACGAGACCGAGCAGCTGCAGAACTCGAACAACTCGCAGCAGCAGCCACAGCAGCAGCAAAAGACGACGACGAGCAGCTCGGCGGCGGCGCGAAAGACGAGCTGCAACAAGAACCACGGCCAGGCGCCGGCGAGCCAGCCGATCAAGTGCAGCATCGCGGAAGTGAGGTGACGTCAGCCGTGCATCGGCGTCAACATGATCTACCACACGTACCCGCCCCACCGGGCCGGCAAGCACCACACCAAGCACGCGACCAAGGACAAGAGGTACCACCACATGCACCACCACCACCACCACCATCACACCCTGATGCACCACAAAAATCGAGCGGTGAGTACACCCCTACGCATATGTGTATATGTATGCATACCACGCGCGCGCACCTTACCTCGAGCAGTCGCATCCCATCTCACGCGCCTCTCTTTCAGATTCACTTATCCTACATGTTACGTAAGGTGACTCGACCCAACGTCGCACTTGGCCGTTATGTTGACAGTATTAAAACACACCTTCCCCTCCCTTCCCCACTTCTTCGCTGATTTAGCCCTTTCAACTAATATTTTACAACAGTTACGTCAAGTTTTTATAGACGTGTTTCAATGATCTAGATACGTATTTTCTGGTTACATGTCAGCAATTTTGTAATAACTATCTAAGGAAACATGATTTCGAGTTTATTTAAATCCTAATTTGATCGTTCCTCTAGGGGTATAGAGGCTTCAAAAGCGAATATGAAAAATCGTCACATTAGGTAGACCTTTACCCAATGTGGCCCTTTTGAGTTAATTTAGTTTATTGACATTTTGAATGGGTTAAAAGAGACAATTTATGATTATGGTTTCTGCTATGTATTGAGTTAGCCTTCAAGATGTCGTTTCGAGAATTTAAAAATTCCAATTTTATCGTAGTTGAATTCGCGATAAATCCTTAGGGGTGACAAATTGGGTACAGTTACACCTCATACATCGGCGACCGGCTTTAGTCGATTCGCGCACAACATTCGACGTAACGATCGTACTTTATATTATACCCCGCTTCTTTTAATCGTCTCACCTGAGCCGAGATGCGGCCCGTTCAATTACTCATTTCCTCGGATTTATCCTTCGATATACTCCAGAGCCTCGCATTGAGTAATGCACTTTCTTTATCGGACCCGAGTGCGCCGCCGCGGATAATATATTCGATCTCGGCCGCGCGCACGGCACGTTGAATCACACTCGCTATCGCGCAGGATATGTATGTATATTATATAAACGAAAATTTCACAAGCGCGCGAGCACGAGAGATCTGGTTTTGTAACTCGCGTCGCACATACATATATATATGTTGTATGTGATGCGCTTCTTGGAAAACCAGCTGGTGCATTCGTAGTCGGCAATTATAAATTCGATCCGCGCAAGCACAGACGCACCATTGATATATACGAACTCGGAACAGTTTGATAGACAAGGCTGCGCCTCGCTTCGGGCCGGCTCTGTATTCGTGTGCGCGAGTTGGGAATATCAACATATAAAATCATATCCACGCGTGCACCGTCGTGATTGAGCAGGAGGATTTTTCATTAGAGTAGGCGCATTAGCATTTAACGACTGATAATTGAGATGCTCACGGGCTCAGCCGAATAGGTATGAGCTCGCGCGACTGGTCGACGGGGGAAGCCAGTCGCGACGCGTGGCAAAAAAGTGGAGCGTGAGAGAAAAACAAGTGATGCCGAGAACGCGCAACAAAGAGGCGTCGCGCTGATAAAGAACGGAGTCGCTGTCATGTGTGTTGGTGCAGTAGCCGATATGCATTGGCGATCGGGGCATGCGTGCGTGCGACAGCGCAACCTTGATCCACCCGTATACTATATATGCATACGGCTACATAGCTGCAGAGCCACGCTGGCAGGTACACGTGCGAGCAAAAGTCACTCGAGTGCACCACCCCGCGTGTGACTCACAGCATCAGCTTATCCCCAACCCGGCACTTGTCCACTTCAACGTCGTTTACAGACGAATTGGCTCACATGCAAATATGCCCGACTAATATACTCTAATTACTGGCCCGCTCCCCGAGAGTTGCGCCGAATATTTTCGCCTTTGCCGATAACGTGTGGTCGCAGATATACGTCTGACCTCGTTACCTTCGAATTACCCAAATTACACTTACAATTTAGTTTTTCAAATTGTGACTTTGCGTATAATTGGATCCCTGCGTCCTCTGAACTATGGCAATCAGCAGATGTTCTCAAAATCGCACATGAAATCTTGAGATATATACCCATACTCTGAAGTTTTTACCTACGACATTGTATTTATATGTATCCGAGCTACATCTCACTCACAAATGCTGGATGAGTTTCCTGTTTCATTTTTGGATAGTACGTGATGCAAAATAATAATACAAACGATATGGGGAGAACTTTAGCTTTATTTGTGGTTGCAGCAGCCTAAATATTATGCCATATGTTATTGTTTATGTCTTGGTTACATTAACGGCGCAGTGTTTAGCACTCTTTTGATGATACAGCAAAAAATGTATGTTAGTATCTTCTGTGAGTATTTTGTCATTCGATATTCTGACAATGTGAGAACACAAATTGCTGGTCATGCACGTTGGACAAACTTTATTTATTATATTTGAAAAGTATATTTTATTGTACCAAAATGTGAAAATAATTTATTGAGCTCCTTTTAATCAGCCTTTTTACTCCTAGTATAAAAGGCTATGTTGTATTGAAACATTCGATGATTCTTATTTGTGTAAACATTCATATGAAGCAATTAAATCCTGAATATATTTTGAAACGTCAGTCTGAGCTAAATTTGAAAAAAGGCCTGGAGAATATTCCACCCCATACATCTTTACTTGAGGTGATCCGACACGAAATGAAAAGACTGGGGAGAATAGGGTGAAATTTTCACAGGTTGTGAATGAATCTCAAACATAAGAGCTATTTCAAAATGCCTAATTTTCAAGAAGCTTTTTCTCTGTAATTTGGCCGGCAATCTATTACTTTTTTAAACAAGTATGATGTATTTGAGTACCATTAACAACCCGTATTAATTTTGTTCCATTCTCCATTCTCATGATTTACATGACATTTTCCTTTATTCTAATTAACGGTGGTGTCGAGCTACTTTAAATATACACATACAATTCTAAGCTCGAGAAAAGCTATGGAAATGTCAAGAAACGACTACTCTAGAAATTTTTCCGGTGTTTCTTAGGCTGGCGTAGAAGAAATTCCGACCCACCAGAGAGACTTGCATTAATGCAATTATAGATTATACTGAATTTTCGTTGATAATCATTGTCAACATCTGCACATCCTATTGAACTTTTGTCCATTGACGAATGTTCAATGTACCATAAGGTTGGATTTACAAAAATATCGCATGTGGTTATATCAGATGAAGCAGAATTCAATTTGTGACAGTCGTGGTTTGATTCTATTACGCTCGATCTAAATGAGCTGAGAGTGTATGCATGTACATACGAGTAGAAAGCATATACATACTCGTAGATCAATCTGGAATGAAGTCTTATCTTCATTCCGCCCACGACTCGGGTCTTGTTGGCTTCTTTTTATCATCTCTATCCTGATCAAGGCTTTGTTTGGACAGCGGTGTACAACTGTGCAAACTCGAAGAAGAAAACTTGCCTAATTTCCGTGATTTCTATCGCAACTTCTTTTAGTACTAATTAAGCTCGAGCCTCAATTATTTCTCCCCTGCGACAGACTGTCAGACAGACAGACAGAACCATGTTTATTATCCAGTCTAATAGCCTACTGCCCGCACAGATATATATGCGGTACGAAACGACACGAACGAGTTTCAACCGAGTCATATACGATTCGCCTCTGCAACTACTGAAATAATTTTCGATTCTTTCATCTGACAAAATGCCCCCCGTATATTCATAGATAATTATTACGTTTGGCCCGCCGTCGCTTTCATGGGTTGCCCCGAATTTCGAATCTGGGGTATCAATACACGAGGAATGACTCCATCGTATAAATTGAGAAGTGCATCGGATTAGTCACTTATCAAATTGAATAACTAACTTTTGCCTAGTGCAGATGCGTTGAATCGCTCGCAGTGACAGCGATTTAGTTCAACGTCACTTTGTATATGAATTACACGAGCAACGTTTGGACCAGTAATTAGATTCTATCGCGAGTAAGCGAATTAGAGATGACGTTCAGCGAGAGAGAGATAGAGAGACACCGAAAACAGTATAATCGATTATTGAGTGTGTATATATATATATATCGCATGAACATAGACCAGTGCGGCGCAGCAGTTGGTAAATGCGCCCGTATTTGTGTCCTCGACTCCAGCCTCCCTACGTACTTTTATTCTATAATTCGAAGTGAGAGCGAGTTCGAATCACACGAATTTCACTCGAGTAAATTTCGCGAATACGATGGAATGCACTCGAAACTTATTGGACTTTCTACATGCGAAAACAATCAGTCGAAAGTGTTGGGCGCGGGCAGGCTGGATGAATTCGTGTCAATTAGTAATTAAGGCTCTTTGATCGTTTTGCCACCGTCTATAAATCAGATTTATCATGATTTATTGCGCATTGTTTCCATATCGACGTGTAATAGTAGTGTTATGTGTACATGCGTTAATAGATAGCGCATACCGGCGTCGATTAGCTCGTATATACAGCCTTGCGTATTATCACATTTACAATTGAGACATCGTTGAAATTACAAATGCGCAAATCTAAGAAGTCCATCTGAAAAATCACGGCAGAGACTAGAACGATTAGAAAATTGTAATTGGACTCGGAATCTTATCGGCTGATTTATTGCAATACAGCTGCTTCAAAATCTCACTTCGCGTATCGCTTCCCATGATTGGGCTGTACCATTCCATCGATCGAGATGTTTTTCTCCTCCATCGAACAAAGAGAGCAACGCGGCAGAGAAAAAAGACCAAGCTACACAAGCGTTGGGTTGAAATTTCACGATTCGGCGGGCTATACGGATCGCGGCAGTCGTGTTTGCTCATATATCGAAGGCGGATTGTCCAAACGAGATTTGACGTTGTCGCGCGGAAGCCTCGAGCCGGACGGATGCACTTGAGAGAACGAAGAACAGGTATCCAAGTAAGTCCAAGTCAATAAGCATCGGGGCATTGGGCACACGTGACGAGTCGTGTCGGTCGTCCGTCGAAACATTGCGACTCGCCAAAGTCCGTCGCGATCCACGTGACATTACGTACGCTGTGCTGACATGTTGACAGAGCTGGTGTTGTTCGGTATATGCGATTACGGATCTTTCCGGACGAATATTCATACGATTGATTTTTTTTTTCTTTGACTCACGCTCGTTTGAGAACGAAGAAGGAAATGTGGCGTTTACTTTTGCTACAATTGCGACTTAGCGACGTCATTCCAAAGTTCGACGGGCATAATTTCGCAAAGCAGCCGCGAAGCATGATGTTTCAACCGTAATTGGGATGAAAAGCGTTCGTCTCCCTCGGCATGCGGGTATTGTAAACGTCTCGGTCGGGAAATCGATCGAACACAAGGCAAAATGAAACAATTGACTGGCTGCTCGATGGTTATAGCGCGAAGACAAGGTATATACATGTTCCGACCGGCGGCACTCACTCTCGGGTATCAATAGCATTCAATTACGGGGCGGATCGCGCGGTTGAAAGGGCAAGTATATATACTCGCGCGCGGCCGGAGCATCCGCGACGAATTAAGGAGCCGCCGTACGGGCATATCATCACGCGTAGGCGATCGGCTATAATCAGCCGCGGCTTCGCTCTCGTTCGCGCGTCGATATACACCAGTGTGTGTGCGTCCGTGCGTGCAGCGATCTCACTTTCTACGCGGCGGGCTCGCGCGGTTAATGAAGCTCTCTGCGCAACTCTCGAGCGAGCTGCCCAACAACAAAACGAAAAGAAGGAAGAAAGGGGGAAAAAAATAAGCGCGCGCACCTCCAAGGCGACTCTGGTCGTTTGCACGTGTATACGTACGCATGAGGTCGTAAGGTAATGGGCTCGGGACCAATTATCGGCAATTAAGGATCCGCGGGGTATGTGTACACGCCCATGGCGCACGCGGATTTTTCCTCCCTCCGGCTCTCTATGATCATTACGTGCGTGTATATACTTACGGGCGTGCTCGCGCCCGCGGGCTGGAGTGGGTGTAAGCGCGCGCGCAGACGAGAGGATCCCGAATTTCCCAAGCTTTTACGCGTATTTTTCGCGTCCGCGTCGCCAATTAGCCTAGTTGGCGATTATTCGAACGAGGGAGTTTGCGAGTAGCGCGCCCACGTATAGTCCGTCGCCTGAAGCAGGTAGGTACACACGGAGTAGTGGGGTGCGCGCTGAGTCAGGTTGTCGGTCGCGCGCGATATATATATATATATGTATCAAGCGAGAGAGAACAATGACACCGAGTCCGGCGCGATTGGGCCAAACGTGATGTATACCTATATACACACTATATTGCACGGCACGGCGCGTATACTTCCTGCTGGCGAGGCCGTGCGATCGCGCGCGAGTGTGCGGAGTGGATGGCGGGCGGCAAACGAGTCTCGCCGGTGCAAGTGCACATCGCAAGCGCGAGATCAGTAAGTGTCCAGCCCGGCTCCATGACGGAGCTCTGCCAGAACACCTTCACGTATATATATACAATCCGTACCTCGCGAACAACGCAGTCTCTCGGCAGTGTCTCCGCGCGCCTCTCCCCCATTGTATACATAGAGCATTGGCTCGATAGTCGCGTGGTAGTCGCGCGATTCGCGATCAGTGGCTTTCCCCCGCCCGATATCCAGTGTACTGATCGCGCCTCCGCTCCGTCCGCATTGTCTATACGGCTCCCGTCGGGGGGGCCAATAAGTGCGACGATACTCCAGCTCGACGCTACTCATCGACGCGTCTCGATGCTCCCGTTTCTCTCTCGGGAAACTGGCACACACACATACACACATAGAGACGCACGAGCGAGCGAACGAGCGCCGGCTTGAGCTATTTTCCGGCCCGCGACGCTCGAGCTGGCCCCGAGCCAGTATCGAATTACCACAAAGTGCCCGCCCCTCGCTGCACATGTGCCGCCACCTCCGTTGCTGCTGCTGCTGCTACTGATGATGATGCTGCCGCCGCCGCTGTTTTAACGAAAACCCGTGAGAAAATTGCCCGGGATATCTGGTCGCGCGAGGGTGGGAAAGTAGAGAGGGGCAGAAGGAAAAATTGGTGCGCACGCCTCTGCAAGCTCGGATGAAGAAGTTCGTTGGCTTCGCGGCCGTTATCCTCTTTTGTTCCCGCGCGTTCCGATGCTGACTTATATACAGCCGGGTGAAAATTACACGTGTTAGCGCGACCGATGTACTCGTCGCTTTCGCGATAGATCCACAAAAGTTTTTGCAATCGATACGATTCGCGTAGCGTAAGTTTGAACAATCAAGACTCGTTTGCTGATCGTTGCGGCTGGTTGATATGCGGCGACACGCGTTTCCCCAATTTTTCGGGGTGATCGTTGTACAGAGGAAACGGCGTTAGATACGCGGGTTTGCGAAAGATGATTCGCGGGGAGGGGCGCACGGATGAATTATAACTCGTGCCGCGCCTCGTCGAGAATCTCTACGGCTTGGCGGTTGCGTCGAAGGGGAGAGGAGGAGCATTTGGCGTGCCGGAGACGAACAGTCGCGCGCATAATTCATCCATTCGCGAGTCGATTCGGCTGCAGCTGGGCTTTTGGCGCGGATCGGATTATTTGCCAGTCGAAAAAACCGGGAACCGGAACGCGCTGGTTCTGGAGAGAGGGCGGTTCGCGAGAATCGAGGTCAATGGACACGCGGGGGGTAGTGTCTCTCGAACCTCCGAAAATCGATTGCGTTCCGGTGCGCGGCGTACGCTCCGCTGCAACGCCCTACAACGTCTCGCTCGCTCTCTTTATCTTCGCCCGATCCGTGCAGCGCACTGCACCCACGCGACGACGAAGCTCGCGACTCTCGCATAGATACGTGAGTGTGTGTGTGTACACACACTCGGTTGCGGCGGGGCTGTTCCCGTTTCAGCTCTCCGCGACACGTCCACTCGCGTAATAAATCGCTCGGGCGTCTCGGTACGCGAACGCCAACTGAATTTACCGATGCGGCTGCTGGCGTATCCACGCGACGCCGCACCGCTTTTTTTCCTTTTCGTTTTTCCACGTGTCGCGATACACACCCGTTCGCGAATTCGCCACCGGAGCTTACAGTGTCGCGACGACCGTCGATTAAATTCCCAAAGGGGCGCGATAGTCAATTAACCACGCGCATCAAACCGTTGCGGAATTCAATTAGAATCTCTCTGTATCTCCGGGCCGCGGCGCGGCGTAATTCCGAAAGTCAATAATCCCGCGAGGGGATAGATTTGAGCCAGGCCACGCGAAATCGGTGTTAACTTCCGCAGTCGCCGTGGATAAGCCCGCCCACGAGTACTTGACATCCGGGATATCGATCGCGGGGGGTGGCGCGGAGGGGTAAGCACGGGGAAGAGAGGAAAAAAAAGGTTATAGTTGTAGAGTTATATTGGATTATGGCCCGGCTCGAGGTGTCCCCTCGTCCGGGCCGTGTCGCGCGCGCGGCACACTCTCGCGTATCCGTGGATGTGTGTACTGCACACATGTAAGCGCGGGCTAATTTAATATAGCGCCTCGGCGGCCCGGCCGAGGAGTAGTAGCTTCCGCGGAATCGGAGCTCGGCCGGAGCAGTGCCAGCCCGGCTGCCGCGGCGCTTCTCTCGCGCGAGCGTGTCTCCTCCGACCACCGCGCGACGTCCTTCCTTTTTTCGTTTTGCCCGTCGCCGCGTATCTCCGTGGCGTCGCCTCCGGGGCGCGCGAGACACTGACCAGAGACTCGCGGCTACGTCGGGAAAAATGTGTGTGCAGTGAGAAGCTCGTCGATTCGGCGAACCGATTCAAGTTCGACGCCCCGAGTGAGATGTCAACGTGCTCCGTCATGCCCGTCTCTCTGCAAGATATCCTGGTAAACCCACTTTTCCACTTTCTTTCCTTGTTCGTTCTTTTTACGACCCTCCGAGCTTTCGATACGTCGTCGACGTTGGACGTTCGCGGATCCGTCTGTACCGGGGATCGGTTGGACGGTGATGAAACGCAAACAACAAAGAAAATCCGGGGGGCGAGCGAGCGGGATGAGTCGCGTGCAACTTTATATATACGCGGGCAACTCGGCGTCAGTCTCGTTGGAGGTCCTTGAAAGCGCGAGCCGCTCGCGATCCCCCAAAAAGCAATGGCGCGGCTCGAGTCCGGTTCGGAACCGGTTTGCCCTCGTGGTTGCACGAAAAAATCAACCCGAGAGAGGAAGCTCTCCGTGTATGCTCGTGTGTACGTACGCGTGCGTGTATGTGTGTATGTACACACACGCCCGCGTGAAAAATCCCTCTCGCGCCGCCGCTACGCGCTGCTCCCGCTGTTTTACTGCGCGAGCTCGCTCGAGATCGGGTTTGAGCAGTCGTTTAAATGCACTCGCGCGAGCCGATAATAATGGACGACGAGCCAGCTCGCGCGCGCGCACCTCCGGTTATTCTTCCGAGTTTGACCTTGGTCGCGGCCCGACGAATGGGACACTCTCTTCTAACTGGCAAAACGAGACGCGAGGGGGAGAGTTGCTGCTTTTAATTTTTCACCGCTCCAATGACTCGAGCCCCTCCCCCTCCACCTCCTCCTTGGAGACTGACACCAATGCGACCCCCCGCGTCCGCTCGCGGCGCGCGCGCGAGACACCCTTGACCCACTGACCGGTCTAGGGCCTCTCCACGCTCTTTTCTATTTGAGAACTGGCTGAATTCAAAGTGCTCGTTAATCTTGCCCCGCGCCGTGGGACGGGGCTTTCAAACCCGCCGCGCTATATACGGGCATACTTTGGCCCGCATACCACTCGAATATCCTTCGTTTTGATATTTGCATTGTTCAAACTTCGATCGCTACCCATTATCTCTCGCCCCGACTGTCGTACCGCGCGAATTCGGATGTTTCATCAACACTTTCGAATTTTCCAATATTTAATTTGAAACTCGTTTATTGTAGAGCTTGGATACACTTGTGACGGAGCTTTTTTCTTTGTCACCGAGTCCGTATCTCGTTGGAAAAGAGTTTTCTGAAGAAAAACAAAACAGTACACCGGCATTCAACGTACTCGCTGCGACTGCACTCGGATTAATTACCGCGCGTCGACGAGTTACTTTGGAAATCGGAAAAAACCATCACGAATTAATCTGAAAATAACGAGTGAATTTGCGAGCCGCTGAATAGTACGCGCGGAAACGGGGGAAAACGGAGACGGGTGAAACGAGGAAACGTCGAGGTAAGAACCCGATACCTCCGTTGCCAACCCATTTGTCGGATAAGATGGCCTGTCGCATTCACTGATAGCGAAAGGATCGGCTTCCAGCCTACAAAAGCATTTGCCCGCTCTTTTTTTCTTTCGGGTAAATTACATCGGAAAGAATCAACGAGCTCGTCAATCAAGCGACCTGAGCAAGGGGAACGCGCTCTAAATAACTCAATAACTATTCCAGCTGTTTTCAACACTCGGCCGTATGATATGGGAGAAAAAGAAAACGCGTGCACATTCCATCGCGTGCTCCGCGCGCATGAAACTTCGTTTTTTCTTTGCCCCTCTCATATACGCGATCGAGTTTTTCCCGCGCCACAGTGACACACGAGCCCTCCGATGGAATAGGCGTGATAACAGCCATTACAGATGTGTAATACGCGCCTCGTTGCGCAAAAGCCTGCTGGATCGAAGAGCCGTATCAGCAAGTCAATTGCGCACCTCCTCCATTAGCAGATTTTCGAATCTCATCTCGATAATTACGTAAAACAACGCGATACAATCGGGATCGGGTACATATATTCGGACTGCATCGCGAGACGATCCGATGCAGCGATTAAAATCAGCCGCGCATCGGTTTTCGCGGGGCAAAACTATCGTGTTCTCCCCGCGGCTCGGTCATGTTCTCGATTCACTAACTCGCCATGTGTGTGTGTGAGCGCGCGCGTGTATATACATCGCGCAAAGCCAGAAAACTGCCTCGCGTGGCTCGTATCAATCAGCGCCTCTCGGCGCACACGCAACGTTTCGACATGGCTGCGGCATTATATATACACCCAGACACAAGTGCGCGCATTAGAGGTGTGTGCGTGTGTACACAATAAAGTGCATATCATAGACATCCATCCCCGTGGATCGAAAGATTAACCGAGTCGACGTTGGCGCGCGCGCACGTGTTGGTTTTCAGCTGCGCTCTCGGCGTAGTCTTCTCCTCGGCCAAACGTGCGATACTTGTGCTTTACTCCCCCTCCGCCTCCCTGCCCCTCTCGCTCCTCCGTCGCGATTCCATTGTGTCGTCGCGACCGCTCGAGGCGCGACGTATATATACACATACACAGACGAGCGCGCGGCACACTCTCGCGGATGCGTCAACGCGTCCCCAGAGCTACAAACTCGATTATACCGTTCGAAAAGTTAAGAAAGCCGTTGCCAGCTGACGCTCGAGAGTCTGTGGCATTGCTCCTCCACTCCCCCACGCGGGACACGTAACTAATTGATTCGGCTGGATTTTCCGTTGGCCGATAAAGCCGCGACACGCGCGACTTCATTGTCTCGAAAAGCCGTTGTGATTCTTACATGTGTTAACTGGACGCGCGCGAATCTAAGGGGATTTTATTTTCGTTGTTGGCCGAACGTCCGATTCCTCTCGACCGTTGGATGTTCGTTTTTTTTTTATCGCGGAGCAGAGCTGAGTCGGTCGGTGCGGGCAAAGATCCGAGCTCGAGTCGAGCGTCTGCGTGTGCGTGTGTGTATCGAAGAGATTGCGAAACTATAAATTCCAGCGCTCGCGCGATCACACCATCGCGACGCGTATATGCGTATATACACGCGCGAGCGAGAGACGGGTCGGTCGCGCTCGCGCGCCGCACAAGGCGAGAATTAATTGGAGCGACAAGATACAAGAGGCGAATTCCTCAATTTGAATAAACGGCCGCGCGACTCGTCGAAGGACTCTATTGCACACGAGAGCGCGGCTGAATGAAAGCGCGGGCCGCGAGAGTCGCGCTGATTAATCAGTAGCTCCTCTCGAGTCTGTCTGTCTGTGTGCGCGCGCGCGACAAGACCGAAACAAACACACCGGGCTCTCCGCGCAGTTATTCAACATTTGGCCGAGGCTCAGCTGGAGCTGCGAAAGAAAGCGAGAGCGATATTTCGGGTGCGCGCGCGAGCCGCTTGGCACGGGTTTATAGGCGCAGCCGCACGGCCTACATATAGAAGACGAGCCGATGCGAGCGGCCCGCGCATCCCCTGATTCCGAGCTGGCGTTACGCAATCGGCGCGCCCGCGACGCTTATCAACCGGCCACGATCGTATTGGCCCGGGCGATCCCCCGCCGATTCGGGCTCATTTCGCGGTGAGCCGTCAAAATTCCCACATGTCTCTGGTTGTTCCCGCCTGCGGTTGCAGCCGAATATTATTTTGTGTATCCAATCGTAGCTCGAGAATAACAATAGAGACACGAAACAATTTCAGGGAAATCAAATCTATCATTCAGCGAAAATTCGTTGATTAACAACTATGCGACCGGGACAAACCATAGTGTTTTCGACCCGCTCACTTTCTCATCTATCGATAAGAGACGCCGAGAGGAAAGTCGCTCGAGAGGTTTCCCATGATTGGTAGTGTAAAAATCGATAGATGGAATAATGAGGGCGACGACTTCGGATCAAAGCTCCGGCGGCGGCGGCGGCTGATGCGCCGCGCTGCAGCCGAAATAAGTCGGGGGGCGGGCAAGTTGCGCAAGCGGCGCGCACGGGGCACGCGTATATGTATATCTGGGCTACAGGTCGGCCGAGCCGGCCCAGCCCGATCAGCTGTTGCCGGCCAGTCCGGATCGTGTGGCTCTGCCGAGCGGAACGGCTCCCTGAGAGAGGAGCTCCTGCCGCGCCGCCTGTCCGACCCCCACCGCACAATTGCCAATGGGTACTATTCTCCACCGAGTGCACCTGCTCCCCCTTGTGCCCCCTCCTCCTACCAGCGGTGTGGACGCGTGACCTTGTGACCAGTATACCTGCACATGTGTATATGGAACACCAACCGTACGCCTCGACGAGTCGTTCCACGCGTGTGTTACACCTGTGTGCGAAACATCCCATGTGTATGCCCGCGACCAGCAGTGCGCCCGCCTGGATTAATCTACTCCTCTGTTTTTCGCCTCTTTTTCGCTCGCCGAGTGCGCGAGTATACGGTGTCGAGCTCGCGACAAAAAAGCCTCGTTGACACTCGTCGTCGGAGGTTTTTTCCCCCGCGGGAAACTCGGGGGGACGACCCGCACTCTCCGGCTGTGTAAATCATAATCATCCGGAATGGGGAGCAGTGCTTTGGGTCGACGATCGATCATCGTTTCGCGCGGGGGTTAACAGTGCCAAGCTCCTCTCCGGCCAGAGTCTATCGTTTAATTAGCAATCGAGCCGCGCGAGTATAACGAATCGATCCGGCCCCGTCGCTCCACGCGAATTCATATATACACGCGGCCGAGTAAACCGCGTCTCGTTCGCGATCCGCAGCGATGAAATTCCTGGTCGAGTGCTACGAGATGCTCAACGTCAAATTCTCGGTGAGCCAAGCCAATGGCTATGTGTGTGTGTCTGTGTGCGCGCGCGCTTGTGTGTATACAGCGACATTGCTTCGCGCTTCATTCGCCCGGCTCTTTTCACATTCATCCATCGCTTTTGTGTCAATCCGTTCATTAAAAACGGCTTTTGTCATTTTAATGGCATTAAGCAGCTCGAGGCTTAATTGGATCGCCCGCCACCGACTGCTTCTCTCCCTCTCTCGCTTCCTCCGCGTTTGTGCGCGCTCGCCCGCCCGCCTTTTTTTTTTCTTCCTCCCCGTGAGAAAGTGCGACGTGGCTATGTACGACGAGAGCAAATTGGATGATAGCTGCCCCCGCCGCGCGACGACGCGTTTGTGCCCGCTGCGCAATATTGAATATCAATCGCGACGCACGTCGTGTGTGCTCCGTCTCCTTTGTCCAGTGCTGCGCGGCTTATTCATAGAGAATCGCGCGGCAAACAACAAATCACGCCGTTAAACAATGAAATGCGCGTTGCATAATTCACGAGCGGTACGGAATACTCGATTTTTTTTTCTTTCTTTCTTTCGCGTCGAAGAATGGAAATCAGAAGCAAACTAATCTCGATCGAGGGAACGAATGTCGCGTTATTTTTTTTTAATCTCATGACTCGATTGAAAATTCGTCACTCGAGTCTCGTTGCTAGTTCCGTCCGATCCCCCCCCCCCTCGCGAATCGTCTCGGTGCATCATTATGATCTGTATCACCGCCGCGGGCAATGCAAATTCTGCATTACACTCGTGTTATGATTAACATTCGACTTTTGCAAACATTGGATTTTCGAATAAAAGTTTCGTGTGTGCGCGTTGTATGCTCAAGCTCATGGAATGTTTGTTAACCGCTCGATTTAATTGCGTCATGCGCAACGATGATTAGTGGCCCTAATTATCTTGTTCGCCAAACGCGTACATGTGTCTTATCTGCGCGAAAACCGTTACAACGTTCGAGAGCGTACATACATTGTGATTTGGCAACGGGTTCGCCGTCGCGCCGTTCGTTACTTTTCAATTGGATTATCATCGAAATCCCAGAACAAAGACACTCGCGTAAACTCCGTTAACGTCGGTCGGCAATTAGGTTACGCATCGCTGCATCATTAACAGGATAGAACAAAAAGTAAGCAGAGAGTGAGAGACTCACGGGGGAGACACACAAGAGGCTTTTAGTCGCGCGCGCGCTATGATTCACACTCTGGATGATAATACAAATAGTCAGATGAATCAGGAAACTCGGGGAAACAATTATCGAACACACTTCCGCCTCCATCAAAACACGCGTCCAAAGTTATATATCCACCGTTGATACGCTCATGCCGCATGGAGCGTTGTCTATAATTATTTTTCACAGCTCGCTGTTTCTCGTAAACTTCATCATTTTACGCGCGAAGAAACGCGTGAAAGTATAATATGTGTGTAGGTATATATTGGATTGGCGAGCAGCGAGAGAGCAAAGAGAAAATCCGCGGTGCTATTGGTGCACAATTAGTTTGGGTATATACGAGCAGCGGAAAGAAATTCGCCCCGGCATCGTCGAGTCGTTATAACCGCGCTGGATATCATCTCAATGCACCGTCGCGCCACAAAGCGACAATGAACTAAATATAATGCGCTCGTGGAGCAACACTCGGCGGCGCTCTCGTACGTACGTACGCAGTAGTGATATTTCCTTACAGTAGTCACATGAACACACACTTACGAATCTCAACGGGGCTCACAATTAAATTCGCGCAACAATTGAAACGCTGATTTTGGTTGATCTCTTGCGTAACTCGAGTGTCTACACGTATATCGAATCGAATCGTTGCAATAAATACGGGCAGCCGCGGCGATAAGGTGCGTCGAAACGTATATATGAATATCGCCGATATAAATTACGGGAGTATGTCTGTATATACACGATCGCGGAACGGTATTAATCCCCCGGGACGTCAGCTGCGTTGCGCAGGGCCGAGGAGCGATCACACATAACAATGTTGCCAAGGAGCCTCTTGCATAATACACGCAACGTTCGAAATTCAATCAGCGCGCAGATTCTTTCCTCGTTCGCGCAGGAGACTAGCTTCACCTTGGGCCGATCTAACTCGAGAGAGACGCGTCGGACAATGTGCAGCGTAAACGCGTCGCACATACGCACGAAATTGAGAGAGAGAGAAATAAACCGACACGGTTTACTTAATTACGGTGCACAACGCGCCAACACTTTCCCCATTGTTGCAGGCGGCCGGCGATAAGAGTCCGGCGCGTACATATATTCACGCACACTCGCGCGCGCACGCCATAATCGGCCGATAGTAATTATATCGCCGCCTGGCTCCCGAGAGCCGTAATCGGTCAATCGAGCCCACGCTGTTGCACGCACCGCAGCTGCGCGCTGTGCTCCCCTCTCTTTTCTTTCCGTCCGCCTCGTGTTAACGCGTCGACGGGTCCCCCCCCCCCCCCCCCTGCGAGTGGGAATTTTCTTTTTTTTTCTTTTAAAAACGACATAACGAACTCGCGCCCAAATGCGGGGGAACGTAACGCGTGTGGGAATGAGGCGTGACACGATCGCCAACGAGCAGTGGGCTCGTCGTCGATTGCGCGTCTCTCTTCGATGCTCGCCTCGCGTCAAGTCGAATATTTGAATCAGTTATATATATGTATGGGTCGTAATGGTGTATCGGGACGGAGGAAAAAAATAATTTTCCCCCCCGATAACAGGTGTAAATATTATCGGCGAGTTTGTGGAGACTCCGAGATACGTGTACATATCTTAAGCGGCCGGTGAAACGATTGGGAAAACAAATTGCGTCAACTCGTGACTAACTCGGATTTATTATTGATCCTACGAAATCTCCTTGGCATTTTCAAACATTTCCAATCGAACTTCGGCAAAAGCTTGGAGCTCCGCGATTTCCCGCGGAAATTATCTCGCGGGGCCAAAGTTCCGAGGCTGCGGAAGTTGCTTGTTTTGCGGCGCAGGAACGAGACCGTTCGTGCGCGATCGAGATACTCGCGTTGTGTATCCGCAACAACGGTATGATTCCGCGTCGAATTCGAGATACCTTGATTTACACAAACGACCCCGAGAGTGAATGAGCTTGCGACTATAGTTCGAAAGTCGATGAGCAATCGACATGACGCCGGTTAGATTAATTTGCTCTGAACGTATTGAATGTAATTCGAGTCAATTCGGCACTGAAGGCAATGAGCAGCTTCTCTGATATTCCGTATTTCCGATGTTTTCTCGGCCCCAGTGGCGCTCGACTTCCGCTTCTTCAGCACTTGAAACTTCTGTCTTACAACCTTTACTACTTCCTTTTTTCCTCCTATTCTTGTTCCACTTTACTAACTAAATTATAATAAATAAGTGTAATCATTCTTATTTCTTTACACGTGACTACTTGATATAATGTAAAAAAATATCTTCCGTTTGCTTGCCTCACTATTCCACAAATTATTTTCTTACTTACTATAATGCTCTTTTTCGGGTGCAATATAAGTGGGTTGACAATGTGCCTCGTACTGTTAATATCACAAAGAAATTCTCGGAAATACCTCAAATATTCACAATCCGTGAATAATTAATGAATGTAGATGGAAAAATCAAAGTCGATTTTTACATTTGCCAGATGGTGAAAATATATGAATTGGTGAAAGTGAGTCACGTTGAGAGGCTCATAAGACAGGCACGTTGACTAAGAGAATTTAACAATGCCTAATTTGAGTGACCTTTGATATTTAGCATTTTTAATATGGGTTAAAATGGGTTCCGTGATTATTATCATGGGATTTCTGATATCCTTTGATTTATCCTTGATATGCTATTCGCAAAATTATAGAATTCAAATTTCGTTATAGCGAAATTTGTGACAACCGTTAGTGACATCGCTCGACTTATGTCTACCGCGAAACTGATGCACGTGCGCGCGAGCAATAAAAATCTTTCGCGCTCGTGCGTTAGAAAGTACGCGGGATAAAAGTGCGCTGCCGCGCCGCGAAGAATCGGTATTTATATACATATCTCGAATGGCTTGTGCATCGTTTCGCTTTCATTATTTTCGCGGCTGAGATTGGGGCACGCGTTGCAGCGCGTGCTTTTCTGCTCATTGCGTTTTGTAAAGCCGGGTGCGAAGCGTTTATTGAGCCCGTAACGGCGCAACAAAGAGAAAAACGAGCTGAGGCCTGCACACATTGGTCCAATGAACTTTACGAGCGTTGCTCGAGCTCCCGAGACAAAAGCTCGGGGCGCGCATTACGCGGCCGCAACTACTACTGATGCGCACCAAGTGTGATATTCTCTCCAGGCAGTTGCTCTTGTCAATCACGGGCTTGCCGCACAAAGCCACATGTGCTGCCGCTGCATTGGCCCGTCCTCGGCGCTCCGAAAATAATTCGCCAGCTCCGATTTAAACTGGCCGCTGAAAGGCTAACCGTCCCAAATTACCGACGTCCGATAAAATGGATTGTGTGACACCCACCGATCAAGCCTCGAGATTTATGTGCTCGCGCGTTGCCCGTTCATCCCCCGCTGTGATTTACGAGCACGAAACATACTCCCGCGCCGCAAACTCCGATCGCTAATCGAATCATCGATTTTTTTATGTTTCAGGTGAGTAATCGAGAGCAAAGATTGGCCGGATAGATCGTTCGGCGCAGGTGCGGTGAGTCTGTTGGGTGTTTTACTCGTTTGACAAATGCGTCATGATCCGCGCCACTCGCAACTGTCCGCGAGGCTGAGCCGAGAAGAAAAAAACGAGCAAGAAACATTAGCGAAACAAGTAGAGCGTGTAAACACGAATAATATCCTTCTTGAAATCTCCTCACCCCCACTCCGTCGATTTCTCCCATTTGCGCTCGATCCATTTTTTTCGCCGCATTGCAGATTATACACTAAACACAGGGATAACAGTGGCGCGCATAACACTTGCGCGATTATCCGTATCGATTTCGTGGCATTGGAATAAGTGCGTGTAAAAATACCACGCAGTGAGTGAATTGACGATGAATCCGAATCGCTTCTGCCGCGCGTTCACACACACACACCATCGTCGCGCGTCGGTCCAACACTCGAAAATTTTTGAATGATTAATCGCGTTGGTTGCGCCCATAATTCTCACTTTAAAATATCGTGCCCCATTCCAAAGTGGTGCGCATTTCAAGTTTGGACGATTCGAAAAGATGAATATTTCAAAACGATTATGTGTGCGTGTATATGTATACGTCCAAAGGGACTTAAACGCGGCCACTTTGTATTTGAGAAAGGCATCGGTGCAACGATTTGTTTTGAATGGAAGCATTTGAGCCGGGACAAGATGACGCGCACCGAGGAGCGATGATTCATAGAGGAGACGCGCGAGATGACGGGAAAAGCTGTCCGTTGAATTATTTATATACGCGCGGCATGTAATAACAAAAGGGCCCGGCGCTCCCGAGTGTAGGCGAATGTAACGTGTATATATCGTAGGCGAGCGGCAGCCCAAACGCACCCGGGACGACTCTCGCAATCGTTTTCTTTTTTAACAAAGGTAAAAGTGAGCCCCGCCGGTGCTCGGTAATTCCCATACGGTAGGCCCCGCGATCCAAAGCCTCCGTGTCGAAAGAGACTACTCGGATATTGCTCTCGCTGTTTCACGCGAGCCACCCAACTGATCGAGTGGGCAACGCTTGCCCAATCCCCGTGCGGCCACAGACGCTTGTTTCGTCGGATTAGACGTTCGAATAAACGCAGCTCGATTCTTTGGGATACATAGGCACGCATAGCGATCTCTCGTCCAGATTAGCATAAACATCGAAGCGCACGCGTACAAACAGTCGCGGCAAATCGGGCTCGAGGTGCCGCCGGGGGAAAATCGCGGGTCGGGGGGTCAGCCGCGAGAGCAATATGCGTATATATATGGGACGTGGCGTACGGCGCGGACGTGAAGGAGGTCGGGCCGCGTGGTACAGCCTTGACACGGGGGTGGGGCGGGAGGGAGGCTGGAGCGCGCGCGCGTGTTATACCTGCCGCGCTCCGGCCAATCCGACGCGCGGCAGCTCGTTTTTGCGTCGCGGGATTACCATGGTAACGAGAGCGCAATATATAGAGAGAGAGAGCGAGTGTACTACTCCTCCCTCGTGCGGCCCGCGCTGTTTGCTCTTATTCTCGTGTGCGTGTGTGTGTCGTTGCACTTTGCGCCGGAAGTGCGAGATTCCCGCGCGCGCGGCCAGCTGCACCAGCCTCTTATCGGCCGTTTCGGCGGCCCGCAGACCCGCCTTGTGCTGTTTGCACAAGCCTGTATAATCCCCCCCCCCTTCCCTCGTGTTTCCTCCCAGCGACTAAAAACACACGCGTACCTGTGTACCGCCGTGTGTCATATTCCTTATCGAGCTTATCTTCAACCGGGCTTTAAATCTTGGTCGGATCCCCGGAAAACCCGAGTGACCCGTATGGGTGTATATATATTGTACGCGTATATCCAAGACTCGCGGGAGAAATTGAGCGGCGCAGAATCACTGACCTCTTATCGTTGTACAAACAGTATTGATTGATTTATCAGCTCGTGTCGAGCGGAGCTCGCGGTGTACAGCTGCCACCGCGTGTATACCGAGCGTTCGGCTAATGCGCGAGTGCGCCCGTGTGTGTGTGTGTGTGTTTCGGGAGCGTATATACAGCACACGGCGCGCAATATCGACGTGGAGCGATCGCACTCGAGCACGCGAGCAACGGCTTATAATGAAGAGACAGCCTGGCGCTGCAGCTCAAGTGCAACGCTCGCGCAAAGAAAGGGGCAACGAAGGAGGAAGAGAAAATAAGCGAGCTCGCCCACCGCCGGCTTTTATGACTTTTCGTGGAAGCATATACGAAGCAAAAGAAATGAGAAAAAAAAAGTGCGTCGGCCGCCCCCGCGAGCATATACAACGCCGATTCCTAAAGCCTTTATCTCGCGGCCGGATCTCGGCTTAATTTCAGCTCGTGCTCGCGCGCCAGTTCGATGCCGGTCGAGTTCGACACACACACACACGACGCGGGTATAACTGCATTCGCGCAACAATGCCACCCAGCTACTCGGCGGTGGCGGCCAGACACCATTTTCGATTCCTTGTCGCTCGAAATGGCAGCGAGCGGATACGTATACTTCACGACCCTCCCGTCTCTCGCGATTAGCGCCACGACAAAATATCTCGACCGATCTCGGTCTTCCCCACCCAGTCTCTTTTCAGATATCCGACTGTCACATATCCTTTTGCAATTTTAACCGATCGATACGAATTATATAGCTAGCGGATCGATCGGCGTTCGACGCGTCCGAATATATGGGCCCCAAGCTCGTGCACATCTCAATCTCTGGCGCTTTCTCCCCCGCCGAGGCGGCTGCGCAGAGGAGAGGAGCTACCCTGGAAAACTTGCGCGCTTATCCGTATATACAAACAAGCGTGGCTCAGTGAATAACGGATGGACGGAGCTCTTAGCGCCAGCTAAGTACTATATCGAGGAAATTCCTCCGTTCGTTCTAAAAGCTTTAATCTCAATCGCCGCCTCTGCTATCCCGTTCACCTGTGTGTGTATAATACTATATCCGTCCTCAGCCTCACGGTCTATCGGAAATTGGCTTTTTGCTAATAGCCAACGCTCGGCTATATTGTATCGTTATAGACGTCTGCTGTGTAGCTCCCCGTTTGAGCCGCGGCCACTCGCTCCTATATAGGAGACGACCGGGCGGCCCGTTAAACATACGCCCGCACTCGAGCGCGGCTGATTACCCGGTGACAGTATATTTATACTAATACCCACGATAAACTCGAGCCCCGGTCCCCTTCCCTGTATCGTGTTTTTCGTGAATCACGCGGCTTTATTCGAGTTGAATAGCCGGAGCGCGCTCGCCAGCGTAAAAAACGACGACCGATCAATCAGCCGCGCCGGGGGAAAATTCCAGCGGTAAGAGCTCTCCGACTGTATATACATGTATATATATCTACGCCCGCGAGCGCGCGCACACACACACACAGAGTCAGTGACAAGCTGTTCGAAACGACTGGGGAGCGTAATTTATTACGACGCGTCGCGGTGGCATCGCGGGCTCGAAATTATACGGGAAACTTGATTCGGAATAATGAATGTCCGATAAGCATTTTCGAGCGCATCCATAAACGCCGCGCGAGGAGCGTAGTGGCCGCCGCGACGACGGGGGACAATGGGCGTGCGAGGAGGAGTGCCGCCTTTGTAACGCAAATCGCGCGTCCGTGAAAATACGTCTCGCTTTTCCGCGCTGGGCCGACCGCTGCATTTTTGTATACGCACGCGTGAACGTATAGGCGAGAGTAAGACAAATAAAAAAGTGAGCGGGCAAAACGAAAATAACTCGGGTCGCGGTCGAACGGTTCGACTGCAGCGAACGCATCGGACGGGAGGAACAATGGCCGAAATTAATTGGGGATGTGTATCGCCGCGACAGAGGACAATATATAACGGTGGAAAAAAAAGGAAGGAAAGATTGCGAAGCGCGACAAAGGAAGTACGGGTTTCCTCGGGCGCTCGAGCCTGGTGAGTAAGCTGACTTTTCCGGGTTTTTGGCGCGCGCGAGAAATCGCGTGTCGTGTGCAGCGCGTGACGACTGCGCGTATACAGTGACGCGCGTTGGAGCCGATGACGCGACGACTCCGCGAGTCATTGCGTGTCACTCGGTGGTGTTTCGCGCTGCAGCCGAGTCAGCCTCGACGATGGCAATTCACGACTCGAGACAACTCTTGATTCCGTTCGATTTCTCACGTCCTCTATCTTACCGCCGGGCTTGATTCATCTTCCGCCTCGGCTGTGTCTCGAGCGAATTTTCGATTCCGCGAATGCATTTATGCTCGTTGGGGTTTTTGTTTCTTCGTATGTCTCTCTTTTACAACGATGGATCATCGTTTCATAGTGCGGCTCGTAAGCGACGCGACGGTTTTCCTCCCCCTCTTCTTCTTATCCTCGATTGATTTATACTCCCAACTCTTTCGACAATCAATACGTATTAATTATGTCAGATATTATACAAATGAACTCGCAGTGGAATCATTCGAGCTGATACGCGCGAGCTCGAGCTATCTGCGATAAGGGAGAACGTTGGACGATAATCGCGCATAATATTTATTTGCCATAATTGATAAAACGACGAGCTGACTCGTAGAGAGGCTTCGCCCCGTGGAACTTTGTCATAATTCAATCGCGGCTCTTATCCGCGGTCAGATGGGGACGTAAATAATGTGTCAATTAGGATGAACGAGATCACGAGCTTTCGTTTGTGTGCGGTTTGTTAGTCGCTGTATCAGCTGACTCACGCTCGCGACAGTATACACACATATTATACGGTTGTATTAGCAATTTTTGCGTGGCCGAACGTTGCGTCGCGCCGCGAGGTGTCATTTGAGTTTTTACGTAAGTCTAATCAGCCGTGCGAGGATCCGGACGCATCATTACAGGCACGAAGTTCCGGTGAGTTCTTCATTAGCGCTGCCCTCGACGACACTCATTAGACTCGCTAAACTCACCGGGCAATCACGGCTGTGTCTGCCGAGACAAGTGTGCAATTACTGCACGCAATCGTCAGACGTTTGTTCGTCATTCGTCGGGGCCGCGGGCCGGCGAGTTCCTTGGAATCGCGACGAATTTTCGGATCGTCGCTCTCCACACTCGTCGGATTCCACTGTCGTGTGTCCCATATGATACCGATAGACGTTAGCCGGTCACGTAATGACGACAACGGTTGCTAACGGTTTCGGTACAGCAGCAGCAGCACCAGCAGCACACACGTATAACCCGCTTGGTTCGCGAAAACCTCAGAGGCTCGATGCTGTAGTGACTCATCCGTTGCCTCCATCAGTTGTGTCTCTCTCTCTCTCTCTCTGCCTCATTCTTTGTCTGCCCGACGATCGCTCGAACGATTTTACATGTATTATGTAGGGTCCCGGATAACTCGCGCACCGAAAGAGGAGCAAAAAAATATCCGTCCGAACCGGCTCGAGCCTCGAGCCGCGTGTGCGTGCGTGCGTGTATATATATACGAACGTCCCCCAAATCATCCCGATCAATCTAGACAAATTTGAATAAGGCGCTCGCTAATGTCCGAGAGATTACTCCGCTCTCGATCCAACTCGATTCGAATCTACATGAGCGATACTTACCATTAATGTAAGCGTGATTGACGGCCCGAGTAATTTACTCGTTCGTCGTCGAGTCGAGCCAACCGAGAAGAGGCTCGATTTGAAAACTACCCACGGACTCACGCGCGCGCACCAAATTTAACACATTATATCGCGTTCGAATTGACGCTTGTACATACATATATGCGTGCGTAGACGCGTGTAGAAATCGATTCGACAGCGATCGGCAACAATGGGAGAGGGAAAAAATTCGGCCGAAGGACGTGTGGGATAAAAACGCGTGTGGCAATCGCATCGTATATTATATACTTGCGTTCGGGAGCAGAACGGCCTATATATGTAAATGCGTGCGTGCGTTCGAGCTCGCGCGCAGTGAAAGACGAGCTTCATAAGATCAGCTCCGCGGAGAGAGTCGATCGTGGGGATGTATGTATACATCGACACACACACACACACACACACACACACACACACATCGGCGAACGGTTGCGCTTCTTTGTCAATGCACAGGTAAAAAGCCGCGGGAGGAAGAGAGAAGGGGCCGCTTGTGCAGCCCGGCGACAACGAACGCGTGACCCGCATTTCGCCGAAGCCTTTCCGTGCAGCGACTGCCTGCGGGGTATAGGTATATCTCCGGTCTCCGAGACCGAGATGCGCGACGTATACATGTATAGATATGTATGTATACGTGTCGACGCGAGGCCGCACGAAACCATACTATTGCAGGGCGATTGTCTGATGTGTGCTGCAGCAGTAGCAGCGCACGAGGAGCAACGTAACGTCGGTTCACCCGAGGAAAGCATGGAAAAAGCGGAAACGGAGCGCCCGATCGATATACATATTATGCACGAATATCTTTGCTCCCGAGAGGCTCTCGGGCACGATTCGCCTATAGGCCTTACGTAAACGGGCCTCCCAACCCGTCCCCGCCTACATAGCCGCGCGGCATTTATAAATAAGCTCGAATAGAGAGACGGAGAGAGAGAGAAAAAGAGAAGGACGGCATTTCCGGCCGATGGATTCCCGAGTCGCTAGTCCCCCGCGCATATCTCGTATACCAAAACTCGCTCGCGACGACTTTGAACCCGACCAGCTCTCGAGTTGCCAAAGATCCGCGGACGCGCCCCCGCACTTTTCCCTCCAGTCCTGCGGGTTCGCCGCATGACAATTCCGCCAATTCCACCGGCAAAGTAATTACTCGGCCGACAACCTGCAATACACACTTGCTGCAAAGCGTTAAGTGGCCGCGTTTATGTATGTGTAGCAGCGCGAGTACGCCAGTGTGCACAGCGAGCTAAGAGCGTGTTAAACTCCACCGACCATTCGAGGATCAATTGAATTCCCCGAGCTGATTAGCCGCGCGCGCGGTCGTCTTCATTATACACACACGCGCGCGAGAGGGACGAGGTAGCCGCAATTACCCGTCGGTAGTGTCTCGGTCGGCGTCGGGGAAATTTTCTTTCGCTTCGCAACCCGGTGTTATTAGGTCCGATGCGGCCCCGTGTCGCGAGTTGATTATAGCCTTTGGCCCAGCCCGCGGCGCAATCGATCGACGCACCTGCAACGCTCCCCCCCTGACTCGTCTCGCGCGCGCGTTTCTTATTCCGCCGATGCGCGGCAGGGCGAAACTTTTTGCGGCGAGCGCCGATTCGAAGCATAAAATGGGAATTATTTATGGATACATGCGCGCCGCGTTCTCGGGACGCTGATTATTAATTATCCCGTCGTTCGGCCCCCGCGAAACTCTATATATCCCCACCGAGGTGGAATCCAAAGCGCTGATGTTTGTTTCCGCGCGGTAGATAAAAACGGACAGGCCCATTTTTCTTATCTCTCGTCTCGTTCGGAGCTGCGCGCGTACACACACACACACACACACACCTCGAGCGTAGTGTGGCGCTGCTCTCCGAACACGTCTTCTACAATTGGAGAAAAAAAATTTCTTTTTCATTCTTCCCCCCTTGTAGCCAGACGGTCTCGTTCTACGTTTCTCGAAACAGTAGATTTATCCGGATTTTTGCCGACTGTACAGGTGGGATTATACGAATTTTAGTTTCTCTCTTGGAATCGACCCGAGTTTCGAGCAAAATTGAAGAGACAAAAAAGGGGAAAAACCGCCGGCTGGAACATACACACGTGACCCGTATGTATACCGTTACACGAGCTAGCGACCCAAACGGCGTCGAGCTACGCGTAAATGTTGCGCGAGCCGAATGTGCGTGAGTGTATACATAATATATAAATACAAATTCGTACGCACAGTGGCCGGGTGAGAGCTGGTGGTGGCGTATATATGTGTGTATGTGTATACGCTCGAAAATCGGCGCGCGTAGGACACGTTCTCACGGGGCTTACTGGGCTCGGCTATAAGGTGACGGAACATAATCTGTCGCGCGTAACGCGGAGAACGTCTCTCGAGAGCGACCCGGACGCGGTAAAAGCGAGATGTAATATACGCATACGGGAGTATTCTCGTCGCGGCCGAAATAGCCCCATATACGTATATCTAAGAGGGCGGCGGCCCCCATACACGTCAGTAGCGACTCTCCGAAAAATTCCGTGTATGTATACGGGGCCCCCCCGACTAATCAGCTGGCGCGCGAGGATATAATTGTATACAGTGCACGCCGCGAGTGCATGGGAGCCCCATGGGTCCGCGGCGGTGCACACACGTGTTGTGGCCGACGGTGGCGCGCACGTGTGGCTCGCAGCGCAGGCGAGGAAGGCGCTGCGAGAGCCGGGGCGCCGCGCTGGTGGGGATACACAGGGTAGGGGCTCTCTCCGCGCGCTCACTCTGTGTGTGTGTGTGTGCGCGAGCGAGCCTCTCCAGCTGTGGAGCGCAGCGTGGCGCTGGCGCGCGCACAGTCAGTCAGTCAGCCAGTCGGTCCAGCGGCGCTGCCTGCGCTGCCCGCCCCACATGTGCCTGCCACGTGAGTGCGCGGGGCCCCGTACCCGGTGACAAACTCACAAGTGCATCTGATATACATAGTGGATACACGGGACCGTCGCAAACATGCCGAGCCAGACCACCACGATACTCCTCAAGTGCTCCATGGTAGACGTGCCCGCCATCAACCACGTCACCCTCAAGTCCCTATACGCCGTGAGTCCCTTTTCTCTATCCCCTTTTCGTTTTACACTTTGTGCAAACCCCGAGCCGCGCGCGCAAACGTATACAAAACGGCAGTGTTGAGCGCTCGATTTCGTACGCGACCGAGTCAATGGACGCGTTTATATATCCATTCTATCAGCCCCGCGCGCGCGAGCGTTTATTTTTACAAACTCGACCGACGCACGTCGCCTCTGTATCTCTTTATATATGCGTTTACATACACACACACTTGCTCGCTTGCTCTCTGGTAATAAGCCAATATTATACTTGTGCAATCACGCGAGCGTATATACAATTAAACGTGCGTCTTCCATGCGAAATCCTTACACGAGCGCGTCCCCGCAGAATAATGTTCGTCCTGTGTGTTGTGCGTGTGCGTGAGTATTAGTCGCTGTAATAACACGTAATTACCCGGCCGTCGAAGGTTGATGAAAAATATATACATGTCGCACACAGCGATCGAGCAGCTGCTGCACATGTATATACACATACATATACACGTGTGCCCGTGTAGCTCAGCTGGTGCGTGTTTGTTCGGCGCGAGCGAGCGAAATCACTGCGCGTGAAACCTATGTGTACACGTCCTATATATGTGTGTGAGCGATATAAAATCGGCGCCGCGGTGAAGCGTGGCGACGATCAACAGGTGATATTCGGGCCGAGAATTCGGGGGAATTCTAGGTATACACACAAGACAGACACAAAATCCATCGGGGACTCGCAGTCGGTGATATAGTATTATAATGGAAATCGAAAAACGTACGGGACGCAGGAGAGACAACGGCGGATGAAAAATTCATGAGTGAAAAATCAAAGCAAACGAGTCGTGTGTCCGTACGTACGTGTGTGTGTGTGTGACTGTGTGTGCGGAGGAGAGAATAGAAAAAGAAGCGAGAAACAGGATATCCTATCGCCGAACGATCAACAAAGGAGCAGACCAGCCATCCCACATTTTTTCGTTGCGGAGAGGAGCTTATGTACAGCGAGGCGCGTAGAAAGAGAGAAAGAGAGACCCTTGAAAGAAGCAGCAACAGCAGCAGCAGCAGCGGCGGCAGCAGTGGCGCAGCTGAGCGGGTTCAAGGCCCGCGGGGCTGCACTTGGAAGAGAAGAAAAGAATAGACGCCCGCTCCTATATACATATATAGACGCGCGAGCGCGCATGTATATACCTGTGGCTCATTTCGAGAGAGCGGATGCCAGAGAGCTCGCGGGCGCGAGGTGTGCCAGCCAGCCAGCCAGCCAGCGGTCCTCTCCGGGGAGATGTGTTTTCTCGGAAGAACTGCGCCTGCCCGACCAACGCCCATGCGCCTCTATTCCGGCCTACATCGGGAACAATTGCGCGGGCACCGCAAGGTCGAAGGTCACCCGCCGCGAGTCGATCCGCATTCTCATCGCACCAAGCCGCACATAATGACGTTATTACACTCGACTCGCATTCAGATTCGAACGTCGCGGCCTGCCGAATCGGGCCAAGTGTGTGTCTGCTCGTACGTACGCGGCGAATCGCGCCGACGAGGCATGCGTCCATCAACTCCGAACCGGAGCTCGAGAGACTCGAGAGAGCCAATTTGGAGGGAGACAAGCTCACGTGCAAACTTTCTTTCGAGTATAGAAGTATGTACACGCGGACACACGGGCATTAATTGGCGATGCGGCAGGATCGAGCCGCTCGTCGCGCGCGGCGACTTTCAATTGCGCGCGAGAATCCGGCTATAACGAGAAGATATATGTACACACACACACATACTCGAGCGTGCGTAAATCCCGGCAATGCGGCGAATCGTCGTGGAAAGTCGACTACGACGCGGCTGTTGCGGCGCGCATCTGTCGCGGGGCAAGGAGGAGGAGGCAAAAGAAACGATCGAGAGCAGCAGCCTCGTAGGGGGAGACGCGCTCGCCCGCCACGGCTATACGTTCGCGGATAAGCTCGCGAGAAGTCGCGATTATACGTATGTGCGTGTACGCTAATTTGGCCGTTCGACGTGGGGCTTGTCAAACGCGCCAAATGCTCGTTATATAGCGTTAACCTCGTTTTCGGCTGTGCGCTTTCCACGCGCGGCAAGAGAGACACGCCTGGGGCGCACACGGCGTGGAGCTCCCCCCCACGCCGGGTCATTCCGAGGCTCGTTTTCTCTGCGCTTTCCTCCCGCGGGTCTCTCTCTAGAGTCTCGCGTGCGACCCAGTCGTTTCTATTTTTCAACTGCGTGCCGTACGTGACACTCTTTAACGCCTGCAGCGGTGTGTATGCACGTTGCATCAATAGATCTCCGCGCGCGCGAGAGCTGCACCGGTGCGGATACGTCGGGAGCTTTCTTAAATCCACGCGGCTCTCTGTTTTGGTCGTACACACGCCGACACGGCCCTTTGTCCCCCCGACTTCCTGTCCCGGGATACGTGTACACAATACGTGGATATGCGAACCGTGACAAAATACGCGCGAAAACCGAGCTCGGAAACAATCAAGCTCTCGAGCGCGCGATCGTGTACGTTACATGCTGGGGGCAATCGGCAATAAGTAGGCTAGTTAGCAACGCGTCTCGAAGAGCGCGGCATTACATATATACGAGCTCCTCCGCGATTATAAGCCTACGCCGCGCGCACTGCAGTTGTTACATGTAGTTGCTCTCACGAGCGGCCCGCATTAGCTGCAAAGTAACGCACGCGCGCCTCGAGAGACACTGCAGCCGTTGCGTAAGCGCATCGGACGCCGAGAGTAGCGTCCATCTATAGGCGAACGCTCGGTTTCCAGTGAAAAGCTATCGGCAATGAGCACGAGATCGCCATGAAGAAAGTCATTGTCCTCTCTCGACTGCCGCCGCCGCCGCCGCCGTGCACCGCATGTTTATCGTCGCGCCTCGGCATAAATCAGCCGCAGCGATTCCGGCACACACACACGCGCACGCACACGCGCAAGCGTATCGATTAGCGCTGTGTTATGGTCGCGCTCTCGTAATTAATGACTCGCGAATTAGCGATCGCCGCCGGCAAGTGGAAGTGGCGCATTGCAAACGCGCGCCAAGCAAAAAGTGCGCCTCGATATTACGTCGGAGGAAATTCGTACGCGCAGTTATATATACACTTGAAAGTAGCCTGACGCGCGCACAAGAGGCTCGGCACAAAGCTCTTTATGTGTTGCAGCTGACAGTGAGCTGGCTGGCTCGCGCGACTGCGTATGTATATATGATGCATATATGAGCAGTACCGTACGGGCGCAAGCGCGCGAGGCTTCAAGGATTTCGACTTGACAAATAACAGTAATATGTCGCCGCTCGATCAGAATTGCCCATTGAGTACGCTTCATTTGACTCTCTCTGTCTCACCAGCGCCGCGCGTACGACTTCATTAGCCGTCTCTCGGCCCGAGATATGCTCGAGTGGGTCTGGCATTCGCGATGTACAGACTGTGCAGCGACGATCCGCGACTGCCCGGCGTATTTTTGTCGCGCGGAGCTCGTGCAGCCGATCGTAACGTAACGCACGCTCTATTGATCCAACGGATCACCCGCGCCAAACGATCGATCGAACGATGCCTCATTGGAACCGACGTGCAGCACGTGCGCGAGAAACGTAAACACTCGCTTGGTATATATGCACGTAATATCGAAGAAGTAAATATATATAAAAAGAGTATCGGGGAACGTGACTTATCTCGAGAGCGTAATGTGCACGCGACAGCCGCGCGCGCGCGACTCATAGTCGCGACAAAACAAAGCATCGCCACACGGCACATCTGTTCGACCGGTCGACAAAAGAGCCCAGAAGGGTTGCAAATCGCAAGGGCCAAGGGGGCGTTGGACCGAGGATCCTGGGGCTCGTTGTGTACCTACTGCTATTGCTCAATGCGACAAGTCGTATACGTTGCTGGTTCGTGTGTCCGAAGTGGCGCGCGAGCGACTCTTCAATTGTATAAGGTTGGCGAGTTGCTCGTCACCGATCGGTCGGGAAAAATCCCGGACAGATTTAGGGTACGGCCGTGCTCGTCGTCGCGTGGATCGATCGCCGTACGGTCTGATTTGCGGCTCGGAATGACCGGCCCCGTCCGTGCGAATCGCGTGTATCGAGCGCCCGTCGACGCTCGCTCGCCAAATGGGCTCGACAGCCGCTCTTAATAACCATTAGCGAGCCGCGCTTGCGCAAAAACCCGCGCGACGCATACAGTTGCGTCGCGCTGGCCCCCAGAGCGAGTTGCTCAATTCTCCTCCCCGTTATACATGTATACACGGGTCACATGTAGATGCGACGCAGAACAAGCCGACTCGTGCAAGCTTCCTCGAGAAACATCTTGGATTTTCTTCTCCCCTCCCCCCGTCGCCGATCAAGAGGGAGATTAGGAAAGCCGAGAGCCGCGCGAGAAATCGTCATCTCGATTAGTCGGTTGAAAACCCGGTGACGCGGTGAAATTGAAATGTTTCCACCGGTATGTAGAACGAGTTCCCTATACCATCGCGAGTTTTTTCAATCGCCGCAACCCGCTTGTGCCCACTCGGAGGAAATTTTTTCGAAAGCTGCTGCCGCCGAGCGTCCGGTCGAATATGCGACAAAAATCTCGCTCAGAAAATCGGCACCGTTGCAGCGCGCAACGATCCGACTCTCGACGAGCCAATCTATATTCATGGATATGGAAAGAATACTCCGCGCGCAGGGGGAGCTTCGCGTGTATACGCGTGTTACCAGGTCACACGGAGGCCCGTGGCCGTGAAAGTTTTATCACGCCGCGATTCCTTCGCTCGTATACGTGTATACATGCTATATATTGCGAGCATGTACGCGACCCGAGGTGCACCGCCGAGCCGAACGCCCATTACCGACACGCTAATTCAACTCCGCGGGCGAAAAAGTTTATCTCGCCGTGTTTGTATATACATACCCTCGCCGCGCGCGCGGCGGAAAATTCATCGCGCGCAGCTGCCACGTTGAAATTCATGTTTCGTCAGAGCTCCAGTTACTTAACTCTCCTGCATGTGTATATACATACACTTTCATTTATTACATGCGCTCCCAGAGACCGATTAATAAATTGAGACGCGAGTTTCTCTATCGACTCGGCTCTCAAGGTTTCCCGGAGTACTTTTCAATTAGATTACGATCTCCCGGGATACTTTTCCGATTTGTATAATTAATCATCGGCACTCGATCGAAACGATATGCTTTCTCGTGTACGTGGATAATGGAGTCGCTAGTCGAGTAGCTGTTGGAAGCGGCCAGATGTGGCGAAGCCACGAGTCGTGCGGTAAATTCGTGGATTCGCGCGAGAAATTGAAATGGCAAAATTTTGCGTTCAACTGACTCCGGCGACAATGAATTATTGTGTCACTCGTGGCTTGGAGTAACTCTTCAATTTTTAAATTATCCGAGATAGATACTCATCTCACTGGAACATTTGCTCGTTGCTTCTCTTTACTTGGGTAATTACCAGATCCCCGAGTTGTTGGGTCGGAAAAATTATTTTTAACTCTAGCGAGAAATCGTACTTTTTAGTGTTTTCACGAATTCCTGGATGGGTGAATAACACGTAGTCGACGGATCAATTTGTGTCGACGGATTCGCGAACATAGGATAGCGCGTGGGACGACCGTGAATCCGGAAAAAGGAAGCTGGTATAATGTTCGAAGGCTGTCACTCGACATTCGGCTCGACTAGTTGCCGCGTACGTTTGATCTCCCGGCCAATTTTCATCAGGCCACTCTAATCGCAATTAGAGCGAGGAATTAATTAGACCCGCCACTGGATGCTCTGCATCCACCTTACTCTCTTCACTCATCTTAATCTTTGTACTTTTGCCTATATATCAGGACTCGAGCTGTTTTGTTTCTCGCTTACGGAATCTTCTTTGAGATACTGCATACAGCAGTTCTCGACTTATCAACTATCGCACACGATGGTATTTTCATTCATTTTCACAAGAATAAAAAATCCTCATATGAAAAGTGATGGCCTCTAGAGTGATGGCATTAACTCGTGATATGATTGGTGTAGATCTAACCACGTGATTTGTAGTGGGGTGTATATAGATATAGTGTGAGATGTATATATATAGATGGAGAGTAGCCGATGACATGATATTATGGGTTAGGATAGTCAATTTCGTTGGTGAAGCTGTCATAAGTTTCGACAATTTATTTTCAAAACTATAATTGTAGGTATGTGAATTTGATGGTACGTGGATATTTTAGGCTACCTTTTAGTTTTCAACAGTTGCCGGATAGGATAACTCTGTTAGGTTAAGATGTCTGATTTGCAAGTTTTATGTGTTATGTGGTTTGATGGATCGTTTAGTGTTAAAAATCTGAAATCGTCTTGCGAGCTCAAGGGTCGATAACTCAGGATTATTTAAATAGAAATTGATGTCAGTGCTCGATGGTTCTTTCTAATACTTATATAGTTTTTACACGGATCATAGGAATGTAGGGTTCGGTTATTCATATAGCTTTTAGAAATTTACATCATGAAATGAATTGAGATGTACGTCAAAACTATTCTGGTCAAGAATCGTGGAAACAATAATTGAAATATGATTTTGAAACGCACACATGTATAGATCGCGCGCAGCGCGTTTGTTGTAGCTAGTTATTATTAACGATCATTTCGATTCCTTGACGATGGAAGGAGCCGAACGAGGAGGAGGCTCCTTCGAGTGGCTCTTAACACATTTGCCGGGTCAACTGTGTACGTTGTTGGGTGACCCGAATACCAGGTAATTTATCAAGTCTCCGTACAGACGGGGCAAATATTGTCCTGTTCCGTAAACGGCTGTTGACTCCGCGCAAATTCGCGTTGTTAATTAAAACTCCATCGGTTCAATCTCGTTGGCAGCGCTATCGAGTCTCTTCGTTTTTTTATCCCCCTCTGCAGTATATATGCGCTCGGTATTGCGACATGCTCTCGTAGCGATTTGAAAAGGTATAGAAACCGAAGAAAAAACCCACTCTCGATTCGTTATTCACGTGTCGTTAATTTTTCAGTCTCGCGAGTATTTTTTCGCCGTAATCGCGGGCGCGCTCGCGTAAACCGGCTCTCGGGTCGTCGCGCGGGCGAGTCTCCCGGGAGCGAGCCCACATCTATAAACTGGCTCTCTCTCCGACTCCTTCCTTCCGTCGCCGTACATATATATGCGCTTTCATTTTGCAAGCTCGCCTCGTAAAAAACGCCTCGTCGAAGCACACGGCCCATTTGGTGGGTCTCGCTAGCCGTGATACACGCGCGTGTACGCATTAAAACGTGCAGCTGCAAATCAAAGTTTTCTCATACAGCGCGGAGAGCAGCGCCGGACAGCTGCGGCTCTTGATACGCGTATATATACGCCACGCGAGTATTGGATTACCCGGCAGCGGACACGAGGAAGGGGGATCCGTTTACTTCCCGTGTATATATGTACGCCACTTGTATGACGCTCAAGAGCGTCTGTAAACATTGAAAAGTGTGACTTTTTTGCCCGTTCCCACGTGCGGCGCGCCGACCTCACTTTACCTCCTCCCCACTCCTCCCCACTCCCCCACACGCACACGCGCGTGAGAGCATTGACGGCTAACAATTGCCACCTGTCCGATTTGATAGTTGGGCTATGCAACACACTGACACGATCGATCCATTAAAATTCACTTTCTCGCCGCGACGCTCGCCGACGCGCAACGAAAAATGACACGTCGATAAGGATCTACCGAAAGAAAAGGAGAGAGATTTGGTGCGCGAGAAATTGATTGCAACACGAGCGGCGTACGCAACGTGTATGATATATACTTTCATTTTTATCAAAAGTACAGAGAGACGGCCGTGTATACGTGTATACCAGAGCCTTAGATAGCCCCGCGCGCGGTTGCCAAGCGAAAAAACCCGACTCGCAGTGCCCCTGGAAGCGATGAAATCATCAGGTGCGCACCGGTGCGCGTAAGTTCGCGCACGCAAATAAATTTCTAATAATCCAGTTTGTCGGAACCCGGTGATTTTCCTCCGTCCCCACCTATCTACACCCGGTCGATATACCAAACGGAGCCAACTGCGTACGAGCGAGAAACCCCAACGCGATTTTCTCCAGCTCGCGCGTGGCCCGGGGATAATACTCGGCTCGCGCGCGTGAGGCACGCAGTGAAAATTAATGATTGTCCCGGGGAAGAAAGTCAGCTGCGATCGCGCGCGCGGCCGCGGGAAAAAAGTGAAAACTGTAAGGAGATCTTGCGACCACGCGCGGATAAACGGATCAAACAGCGACGCTCCGTCTTCCGCGTGCTGTATACGCGTTGAAAACCGCACCCAACTCACCACTTGTTGCGAGTACATCGCTCGCTTTGACGCGCGAGGATGCGCGTATATATATACTCACGCTCGGGACAAGTGCCCCTCCGTGTACTCTTTCTCCATTGGGATACATTGCAGCGGCTTATGATTGATATTGCGCAGCTCTCGAGCGCGTCCCTTGCACATCTCTGCAGTCGGCCCGAGCGAGTCCGAGACTCTGACCTTCCTTTCATCCTCGCGCGCGTACGTATATATACCAACAAGCGTGGCTCGACGTTTTCTTTCATGAGAAAAAAAAGCTAGCCGATCGCTATATACACGCGAGACTCGTTGCAAAAACTCCGCGCGTTTACAGATACTTCCCGGTACGTATACGTACTTCATATACGTATACACTTCGTTTATCGACTTCGCGCGAAACTTGGTTTATTTCTCCTCCGCAGCCGGGGAGCTATTAAATTTCCACTCGCGCGGCCGCGGCGAGATTTTAATTCGCTTTCGGAGTATTCCCCCGGCAGCGCTTAATAAGACGGGCAGATCACGCGCCGCTATCAGCCTAATGAAATCGAAAATCCGTTGAATATATATAGCCAAGCTGCGTTTTTCCACGCTTCGAAATCCGTCTTTTCCGAACGCTCGCGCGAGCCAAAGAGAGAAGGGAAAGGAATATAAAAAAACCCAACGCAATCACACGATCTCGACGTCGAACGCTCGATAATCCGGGAGAAAATTTACGCACCGTTTCGAATTGGACGATGATAAAAGTTTTCGAACGCGATCCCTATCGGCGCCCAATGTGTTTTATCTCGAATTATTAATCGTCGAATCTCCAGATATGACGATCGAGCGCGCGGCCGCGGATATACTACTCTCGCCCCATTATACTCATTACGCAGGCGGTCGATAAAAAAAATCTCGTAAAAAGCGCGAAGGTTAGGGATCGGATGAGTCGGGTCGTCGGCTATTATCGCACGATGAAACTGACTTTGCGCAACAATAATGATTTGGGCCGCGCGCGCGCGAGACAATCGAAAGCCTTGCTCGGGTCCGTATAGCTGCACAAAGGAAGACAGATACACACACGCTTCCATTCACTCATTAGAGCCGCCGCGGACAGAATATAAAAAAAAGAAAACTCGTCTCCTATTGCCGCAGCTCCTCGACTGTGTAGTCTCGAAATCGAGCGTATGTAGCTCGGCCCACACGCGCGTTATACATACGTATACGTGTGTATATCGCAGCGGCGAAAACGAGCGTAGCGAACGGGAAGTAGGAGTCAAGGGCCGTTACCTAATCGCGGTGAAATAATGCAACGGCGCAACAGACTCACACACAGACACGCAGACACACGTATATATACATTATATTACGGGGAGACGCGTTCATATATACACGCGGCTCAACAATCGCCCTGCAGCTGACTGTAACCCACATATCCTTGCGCGCGTCTCACGATTCCCCAGAGCTATATGCAGCTATATACATACCGCACACGTGTATACGTTTAGCGCAGTGGAGAGCCAATATATATGTATCTATATGCATATGCAACGATGCTATGGAGACGTCGGGGCTGGTTTATCCGTCGCCGCCGCGTCGGGCCGATCGATCTCTCTCGGCTGGCCCGCATCGGCGGAATTAATTCGATCGGCCAGATAAACACGTCGCTGGATTTTTCACTCGCGGCTCTGGTTGTGCGGGAAGATCGGCTGGCCAGATGCACGTCGCTCTTCCTCCGCGGTCTGTACGGCTGGATATAACCGATCAGCCAACGTCAGCGCGGTCGAGGAACAGCGTTTCGCGCCAACATTGTATGTGTCACGCGCAGCTGCGGTCGCGGAAGCTCCCCGCGATATACACACGTCGCGTACGCGTGCATCGACTTTCATTCGGTATATAACGCGTTTGGCGAGTGGCAACGGGTTGTTCGCGCCGACGAGTCATTGCCGCGGCCTTGCCTTCCACCACCGATTCGTCGCGTTCCTCCACAAAGCAGACCCGCTTCCCGGCATTGTTACACCGCGAGAACTGGGATCGCTCGGCGACTGTTCCCAACCAGCGAGATTCTCTCCTTTTGTGCAGTGTGTAACGTGCGCTCGCGGGCAGCCCGAGTCGTAACCATCTCGAGTTCACTACTGCGCCGGGCGATCGATCAGTTGCGTTCCGCATTAGCCGCGAGGCAAATTTATGTGCGTACGAGCGATGAGCTCGACGTTCGACGGATACATGTGGGTCGCGGCCTACTTGGTTCGTGCGCGAGTACACACACGATGCACCGCTCGAGGTTTGCACCCGGTAAAACGCGCAGCGAATCCGTACGAGAGCAGCTTTGGGGACGGATGCGGTGTGTACACGGCCTGCGACTTTCGCTGATGAGAAACTTGACGCGCGCGAGAGTCGAGAGGTTATTAAAACGTTTATTGCCGCGCGCATTGCCAAATCCCCCCTGTAATACGCTGCGCCACAATAGCGCGAGTTAATTGTGCTCAATCTCGGGGAGGGCATCGCATTAGCGATGTATAGGAGCTCGCCGCTGCCAATCTCGGACGCGAGTTAAACTTGATCTGGCGTCGTGTATATATACACGTATACACACGAGTCGTCCCGTCCGCTGTCGAACGTTGCCAAAGTTTGCCTTCCCCCCTCGGACGACGAGATTTCGCCACGGTGATATGTGTATATGCACGAACAATACGCGCGGAGAGGTCAACGCACAGTTACGATCCACCCAACCTCCCCGGGTCACAATAATTGACCGTCACGCGAGCAGCCACCTTTTTCGCCCCCGATCCTCCCTTTTCCCGAGCGTTAACTTTATATAAACTCATCAAGTATCGCTATATCAGATGATTGCACTCTCGGCGGCCGGAACGAATTAACCGGCGGGGCCGATACGACCGTGAAAAATCACGGGGGCCGGTCGCGAAAGTAAGTCGCGTGCGCGCGCCCAGGTGTATTTTTCGCGAATCGGCCCGGCTCTCGGCGTGAAAGTGGCTCTCGGTCGGGATTTTTACCTGGCGCTCTTTTTTTCTCCCCCACCCCCCGTCGTCGTAACGTTGGTCGAAAAAAAAATTGCGACGTGTTGTTGGACAAGGCAGCTGCTCGCGCGAGATTGTCTGCCCCACGCGAGAGACCTCGAGCGAGCAGGTGTCTCGAGGAGCGACGGTGCATCTGCCAAGCCGCGGCCGAGATTGGCCATCCAGCTGGAGGAGATGCCGGGCATGTGTGTACCGCGGCTCACGAGTGGAAGCAAGAGTTGGCTCAAGCCGATTGTCTGATCAGCCGAGGAGAGCCTCTCCGGATCCGAGTGGGCGACGCAAGGTGTCCGCAGCCGGCCGCAGCTGCTCGCGGGCTCTTTCAACCTGCTCTTCCAAAGCCGAGCCAACACTTCAAGTTTTTTCTTTTCCCCGCGATATAATCCAATATACACAATAGGCATATAATCGAACGAATATATTTCCACTGTCGAAACATTCGGCACAGCTAATTCATTTATATAGAACGCGCAAATTTTTTTCCTCTCCTTTTACCCTTGCGGTGCGTTCAAAGTTTAGCAGCCGCGTTTTCTCGTGCTGGCGTTCGATTAAAGTGAAAATCCGCTGCGGCTCGAGCGCGTTAATTAACAAAGTTGTAATTAGCGGCGATCGGGCTCGCGGTGTCGTTTGCACACGTCGAGAGCCGCGCGCGATACCCCCGGATAATCGGCTCCCTCGCCGGTCGAGCGGCTTTTTCCAACGGGGCTAATAGACACGCGCGAACATGTCTCGGGGAGATGGAGCGAGCCGATAGCAGCAGCAGCGGCACCGACGATTAGAGGTGCGCGCGCGGGCGACGATTGATTGTGAGTATGGGCCGACAAGCGTCGCACGACTTAATTTGTTTGGCGAGTCGCGCTCGAAACGACCTGTCGCGCCAACGATATTACGCGTAGCAGCCGAGCCTGCAACCGCACCGGCTCCACGGCATGCTTATACCCCGTGGATTTAAGCCGTGAGATTGTACGAAAAGACCAAAACTGTGTAGGCTTCGCTAGTGCGCGGTATTCGATCTGCAATTCCGAGGCAGGCGAAATCGAGGGTGATTGCATCCCGACAGCCGCGGGATTACGAAAAAGTAGCGCGATTCGCTCGCATATCGAGATGCTATCGCCCGCGGGTCGTACACACACACGGCGTTGTCTGGTATGCGCGCGAGCAGCTGGCTCTGCGACTCCTCGCGGAGAGCTAATCGACCCGCACATGTATATATATATATATAGTCGAGTCGCGCTTGCGCTGACAAAAGATGTAGCAGAGCCCAAGTGTGTAACGAGCTTTCAACTGGCGTGAAATTACAATTGCGTCTTATCTCGGCCGGGGATCCTCGTTAGCTCGACAGCTCAGCTCGTGTATATTCCTCCTCGGGGGTGATACCACGTGCTGCTTGCACGCGCGAGTGTATACACGCGTTATCCGAGGCGCGTCCGACTTTGTTTGCCACGTCATCCGCGCGCGCTTCGTCCGTGTGTATGATGGCCAGCGGGCAAACAGCCCGAACGAGCTGGCCAATGGCGAATACATCAGTGGGAAACGGAGTATTTAGGGCCAAGCGAGTAACGGAACGTAATCGTTCGGGTGGATCGGCCGTTGGGTCCGCACAACGAGAACGCACCGGAGCGCGGCCGATACGCAAACCCTTGTATGCAAGCTCGACCCATTTGTCTCTCCCCTCGCGCGCGCGCGCGCGCCTACCTGGCGCTAAAAGTGTCCTCCCCTCTAGTATAGTGACAGAGTGAAAGCTCGGTGTGTTGATGTTTGCCCTGTGCTTGTTTACAGAGTCCCGGGACGCTGCACAAAGATGGTGGCGGAGGGACGAAAGTTAGTGGCAAGTCAGTCGGCGGGGTCGGCTCTGCGACCCTCACCTCCCTCTCGTCCATCACCAACTCGACCAACGTCAGCAGGAACAAGAACACTCCGATATCATATCGCGAGGTAAGTTGACGACACTCGAGTATAAATATTTCAGACTGCGCGCGACTATGCGGTTGAAACACAACGCGCGAGCCGATATAATAATGCGCCCTGCCAGCCAAACGAGAGCCAGCCTGCCGGCTGCTCGTCTTCATTTTTTTATCTTTTTTTTTCATACAGCGAAATGCGTTAGGACGAATATTTGAGAGCTACGATTATTGCAGCATCTATTGATAACTCGACAAACGAAAAAAGAAATTCATTGCGAAACAAGAGCGTAACTAACGAACGAAAAATAATTTTTTGTTTTTAAACAAAATATTTGTGTTCATTCTTATTTACCTCTGAATCAATGAGAATAATGTAGAGGGACATGAATTCAAAGTGTTATATCTCAACGGATATTTTTGTTCCTACATGATTGTTGATACATTAAAGCAAAATCAACATGTTTGCTGAGGCATAATGCAGGTTAAACGGCTATCTTGCTTCATATAGTTTTTCTCGAACGAGTCGTTTAACTAACATAATCCCAAATGTTGACGTTGTCCTAAGGAGTGAAATATTATGTTGGGAGAAAAATTATACTGGGATTTCGTACATCACGTTGAATCAATTTCAAACGCTTCAATTTCACACCCCGGCACATTTTCAATATTTGTTTTCTCATGTTTACCATACAGTCCCTGTACAGTGATTGTATTACTTGCATATACTGGGGGAGCGATGATTTTCATGGCATTTTTCACTTGGATAAAAAAAGGGTGAAAACTCCAAGTCGGATGGAGAAATATTCACTCGTGGGGAAAAAAATTAATAAAATTAATTGAATCAAATTGAATTTAATTAATAAATGAAACAATAATATACAGTCTACAGCGTAGGTCTTCAGTCGAGAGGCACTTAAAGTACTAGACAAAAATTCCCAAAACCCCAAAGGCGACGGTATCACCCGCAGGGGACCTCGGAAGCGCGCATATCAGGCGAATTACTCGCGCCCGACTGAGCATCAGAATGGATTAATTCGCTAACAGTAAACGCTGGCTTGTTTTTCCGCTTTTCACCCGGCGTAACGGACGGCGAGCCACTCGTGATTGTAAATAATTAGCGAGCTCCGATCTGCTCGTGACGCAACAGCGTCGGTGGCCTCTCGCGGATGAGAAACGAGCCGCGCTCGCCATACACACACACACACACACACATACAGGGACGCGTGGGTCGTTTTTCGCCTTTTTCCCCGACTACCGCGCGCGCGCGCGGGGGGGAAAATGAACGGGTATATGCACACGCGCGGGCAACGGTCGCTTTTCCGCCGCGCGCCAGCTCGCGAACAAAAGCCGAGCGAGCAAATGCGCAGATGCAGTAGCGTAAAAGCGTTCCCCGCGCGGCGACAGCATCCTTGGATTTTTCCCGCGTGACACTCGGCTCGCAGCTAGCGGAGAAAGTGTACATCCTACGCGCGCGTTTTGCCGAGCATATACACATATACGAGTCGACGCGGCCCGGATACACCGACACGGCCGGTGCGTCAGCTGCCGCAGCGGGCCGATCCCCAGCACTATACTAACGCGCTGGATCATCCGCCAGAGCCGGCCGTCTCCGAAAAACATCGGTTGACCCACTTGCCCACCCGAGTTGGGCCCGCCCGATTGAGCGGCCGAGCGATCCGGTTTCTCGCGCGCCCCGCAGGTGAGCTCCCGCGCGATTCTCTTTGTCGGCGAATCGCAAAGCCGCGCGCCCGCGTGTAAGTGTGTGTGCACGTGTGCTGCAGTTCACGGGCTCGTGCTAAACTCTCGTTCGGTACCTCTCGAATGCGCGCGGACGTACTCGCGAGAAAAAAAATCCGCTGCCCCCGGAGTGTATCGCTCGTGTTTCCCTTCCCAGAGACGAGGGAAGAACAGAAAAAAAATGATAATAATCTCTCGGAGCGTCGTTCGGTTTTATACGCCGACCCCTATTTGCATAGCGGCGTAATCGTCGCCGGCTTTTTTTTTCTTTCTCGAATTTTCAACGGCCGTATAGACTACGATGCACGTATGTAAAACGAGCCCCATAATAGTCTCGCGCCGCATCACGACAATCGTTAAAATTACTATACGGGACGAGGATGTGCGACACGCGAATCATATACACACACACACACACAAACATACACTCGTGCATACCATCGACACGTAATTTGCTTTCCTCCGTGGATAATGATATAGCCAGTGATCAAATACACTGGCGCGAGATGAGGGTCGTCGCCGTCGTCTCTATACCCAATTCCGACCAGTTTATGAATGCGTCATTATATCATTCCGCGATGGCTCGTACAATGGTCGTAAAATTCGTCCCGAGCGCACACCGTACAACGATTCGCCGGCAATCGAAAGAATCGCGACTGATCATGAAAGAAATCAGCGGATTATCGTTGGTCGATATATCTGTATATGTGTTTGTACGAAAGCCTGCCTCGGCTGCTTCTCTCGAATGTATATATGTATCTATACACACACACGTAAGTACGGAGTTTGAGTTTGAGATAAGGATCGCTGGTGGAACAAAGCTGATCTGGTCGCGGGGCACACGTGAAACTCCTCTGTGTGTGTGTATCGTTGCTGAGGAAATTTTCAGCGGCGCTCCTGTGCATATAAACGCTTACGTAAGTGCAATTAGGTGCTCGCTCGCGCTCGAGCCTAGCGTCGACTTTCTAAATTCGCGTATATGAATTAGTCGGACGGGGGGAGAGGATAAAGCACTCGGCGTCCTCAAACACTTTCAGCTCGTTAAGGTGACACATCGCGCGCCCCGATAGCCAATCTCCCCCTCCCCCCTCCCCTACCCGTACCCGCTAGCTTCCAGCTATGCGGGATTATACGTTTTATAATTAGACACGTGTAACGGGCCGAAAAACCGCGAGAGGATTATAATCGGGCGAAGCGGCTGCTCGGCTCTGGCGACCCCCATTACGCGGGGGGTTCGAATGTATCCCTGCAGGGCGTATATAGCAGGGAAGGAGGGAAAACGCGCGCATACTTGCAGTAGGTGCAGTACGACACGGCGCACACGTGAAACGCGGCTCGGGCTCTCGCGTATTAGCTGGCTGCGCAGCGCGCAGTGTTTCTTGCGAATAGCGCACGCGCCGCCGCCGCTCGATTGTTTGTCGGCCGATCGATATCGACTCAAGTTCGATTTGCATCGTCATTCACGCAACGGCGCACAAGCCGGAAGAGGCGCGCGTTTGTTCGTCTCTGCGGCGTCGCGAGGATGCAGTTTGGATTTTCACCTAGGATAACGCACAGAGAGGAGGGAGGGGGTTAGTAATTACGGGGCGGCGCGTGCACGGATTGCATTGGCGAGCGGGACGCGCGACGAGACAGAGCCTCTCCGCGGAATACTCGCGCGCTCGCGGCTGAATTTTAACGAGCGCATTCGTTACGTGGCGCGCGTATTGGTGCGCTGGCTCGCGCGCGCGCGCGCCAGCCAAGGGGGGAAGGTCATGGTGCGGCCGCCGGTCAACGACCCCCGGCTTCGCGGACGGGCCCGCCCGACCGGCTGGTCTACCGCGTGTTATTTCGACGTATGGGAGGAAAGAAAAAAAAGGTAAAAATCGCTGGCGAGTCGATTTTCCCGGTCGTATACTCCGATGCTCTGCGGCGATCGCTGCTGATATGTATACTGCACATACGAAGAGTCGGCACGCGCCAACAATGGGCGCGTATATACGCTGCCATTACGTGTATCTATCTATCTATCTATATCGATGATTGCTGCCGCGCTCCGCCGGGCTGCGCGCAGGCGGGATATTGAAAAACAAAGCGAGTGTGTTGACCGAGCCGCGATTACTACACCGCGACTGATTTTTCACCCCGCGGTTCGATGCCGTTGTCATTCGTCGGAATTACCCAACTCGAGACCGATGCAAATTCGTTGTTTCGTACATAGTGAAATCCAAGCCAGCTTCTAAACCGGCGCGAGGTCCACCATGTTCTATTCGGCGAGGATTCGAAACTCGAGGTGTATATGCATACGAGTCTCATATATAGCCCGGATACAGAATTAGAATAATGAATTCCCGAAAGAGTTTTATTCAAGATTTATGGGTCGATTTCTTCATAGGAATTTTCTTTCAAAAGTTCCGTGACAGTTTTACACGTGAGATGAACGATTGATTGATTAAGCGATAGGTTAATACTCCATATGACTTCAAGTAAAAACTTAGATGGATTCATACATGTACCATATGCGTTCTTCATATTTCGGTAAAATGTATAGAATCCAATGATGTTGACGATAGGAAAGGTTGAATGTCAACAATAAGCACGAGGAAAATTAGCGGTTCATTCACGGGCAAGCGCAAGTCGCCCGCGGCACACTATACGTAACACGTATACGAGGCATCCACACACACACACACACGCCGAGAGACAAACGCGCGCGCGGGGAGTCAGTGACCGCGGCTCGAGCGACACGAGACACGAATCTCGATTCCACTTGTCGCGCGCTCTCGTGTACATATGTATATACGCGCTTGCGATCGTGTGTGCGAGCTATAAGTACGGATATACACCCGTTCGCGGATGCATCGGAGGGGGCGCGCACGAAGAAAAAAGCGCCCGGGGGAGAGGCCGCGCACGGTGAAAGTCGAGCTGGCGATCGGGGCCGATTATATAAAAGTGCGCCGAACTAGTGCGCTCGCGCGAGACTCGCGGACTAAATATATACCCGGCCGCAGCAGCAGCAGCAGCAGCTCGGCGAGCAGTATTGGTGTCTCGGGGGCCGGCCATATAAATTCACGGCGTCGCCCGCGCGTGTCGACTCTGTCCCCGCGTACACACACACACACACAAATATCTGATCGCGGGATGTGCTTTTGGCCCACGCTTTCGCATCGTATATACACACACGTTGTACGCGTGCTGGTGCGTATATCCACGCGTGCAGTCGTAGACAGAGCGGCCGGGGGGAGGTGGGAGAAAGCCGCCGCCGTGAGAACGCAATTGCGCGCGCGAGCGTTACGCAGCTCTAGGATCGCGCGGTTGGTCGTGACAATGGCCGCACCTACATACGTATATATATGCGCGCGCTCGTTCGATCATTCAGAGTCGAGCGGGATCGTGTGTGTATGTGCATCAGAGAGCGGCACGCGTGCGTGCATCGGCTTTATCGGCGAATTTCGCGCTGCCAACCCTTGTACCGTTAGCTCGTGCTGTGTATCGGTGCGCGGGGGCTAATAGTCGAGGCTGCGGTGACGTCGGCTACATTCAAAAGCCCCGCGCGCGCGGCACCGTAAATACTCGTGCGCGTATTTACGCGCGCCGTAACTCTTGCTCGCGCTCCCTCTCTCTCTCTCTCTAATGAAAATTTTAATGGTCGTCCCTTGGAGGACGAGAGCGACTCGCCCGATTATTTATCGCGGCTCTCGCCCGCTCCGAGTATAGCCTCGATGGAGATACGAGGTGGTTTTTCCCCCGGCACTAGGCCGGGCTGCTTCGTCGTCGGTGGTACATTGCCCGACTACGACGGACAATCAAGTGTACAAGACTGTACGTATATACACACGGCCCGACTACTGCACCTACCATAGGCTTTATAGCGTTGCCGCGTATAATTTATTTTTGCGTACATCTGTACCGCTCTTTCTCCTTCTCTTGTGTGTGTTTGTGTGTACATGTGTGTCCCGTCCGACGAGAATATACGACCGCACTATACGCACTTGCATTTCTCGTACGGCCATAAAGAGTTTCTCATTACGCCCGCGACGATTATTTCCCGTATACGATTGCCGAAGCCTAGAGCCTCGTTTGCATTAGCGGTAATCGCGACGATTATTACTATTCGGCGCGCGCCCGCCGCTATCCGCCTTTCGATCGGCTCGCTGTTTGATTACTCGCAGGCCCTCCAATGTATATACATACGTATGAAAATGTTTGTTCGCGACGCGTATAATGCGGCAAATTTATATATCGGCCGAATCGTGCCATTCATTCTAATCTCGGCCCATGAATAACTTGCTTCAGATTCAGATAACCCGAGCGAATTAGGATTTTTTACCGCGTGTCCACAACATTTGAATACAATCGACGAATTATATATGACCTCCATTTCACTAATCATCGGTTGTTTGTTCTTTTATCGGTTTTCATCAATTTACAATTGCACCAACACGAGTTGTGTGCATTGGCACATCTCTTGAGAAATATCGGCACAGATATTCATCTGAATATCTGTTATACAAAGCGCCGCGGTAGTACGAAGACGACGTTCCGAATTGGAAATATGTCTTCGGTTCCCGGTGTCTGCGCGGGACCAGCACTTCTTCCAAAACTTTGAATTTCAACACGGGAAATTTCCGAACCAACGACGAACGCAACTCGTCGAGCGCAAGCCAATTGGAAAAACGCTCGATGTTGCCGATCGCAAGTCGGAGAAGAATTGTATAAGAAAACCTTCACGGCTGATCGGGAGGAATAGGAGAGGAAAAAAAAAGGTGGGAGAAATTGTGCAAGTTGTTTGTTTGCTAAGCCCCGAGCCGTTGTCTCACTGCTGCGCTGCAGCTGGGAGAAGGAGATTTATGAATGTGAGATCGCGCATTTGTTGTGGCGAGCGCTAGTCGCTACACACCGACGACTCGCGACCTACGAGACTTTTTCTCTCGTGTCGTAATTCGAGGAGCAGCTATTATTGTGCTCTACATGTCGAACAAACAAGCACTACAATCCGTTCTCTCGGGGCCTCGCGTATATATATACGTATAAACTCTCGAAGATTGCGAAGATTTGCTGCTCGCGGGGCGCGCGTGAACTTTTTCCCGTGGGCAAACAAAGCGGCGCACGGCCACGAGCGAGAGAGGGCCATTAGGCGCGTGCAAGTCGAACGGCAGCGTGAGTTGCGGTATCGACATCGCTTCCGGTAGTTATGCGCCCGTGCAACCGTGCCACGTGACTTCCGTCGTGAGAGAGCCCCTCAGAGAGAGAAGAGCTGCTATAGCCTGGGCGAACAATGCATTTCCATATTATATATATACTGCCGCTCGACACTCGTGCTTTCCTGCGCGCGTACCTATAATACGCGTGTATTCGTTCCTCGAAACATCGTGTTCCCAGGTCCCAATACACGCGTATATAGCCCGAGCGCGAGGCAACGCTATATACACCGGATGGGCGGTTCCAATCAAAATCCCCTACTTTCCTTATGTTTCGCTTGGACTTTTACCGCTACGCGCCTCGTTCCATATACACACACACACACACAAACGCGTGGACGATATGATTATTTTTCACGATACCGGACGAAATGCTCGCTTTCATATAAAACATAATAACGAAAGATGATTACCATGGGTGTGGAGGGCCGGCGCGAACAAAATAACGCGTTCTACAGTATATAGTGTATCGCAGAAACAGAGAGCGAGAGAGGCAACGAACTCAAAAAGTGTGTGTAAATCCGCGCGAAACCGCCTCAAGTTATTTGCATTTCCCTTTGCTGGACCTATTACCCACGGCACACACGTGCGCCCGCTCATAATTCAAAGTCGGCGCGAATAAATATCAAGATTTCTCATTTATTCGCGTTCGAGGTGATATATACAGCGGCAGCGGCAGCCGCCGCCAGGGCCGGCTATCGTTGTTATCGAAATCAAATATAGCCGCGCGCGCTGCGTTTTCAGAGCCGTTAGTTATACACACAGAGCACTGCGCGCATATCCCGCGTCTTCTACCATGCAGGAGGTGGGAGGGGATAGGCGCTAAAACACGTGTCCCGCTAAACACGTGCGTGCGCGGGCGCTTACGGATCTGCATCCGGTATAGTATCCCGCGTGTACACACGCATGTACCGCGAGAAACTCCGTAGATGAGATTACACCGCGGCCGCTCTCCTATAATGATACGCGCGCGTTATGTAAACGGAATGCGGCCGATCTCGGCGGAGCGCATATGTGTGTGTGTGTGTGACGCTCCGAAGGGGAACTTTCGTTTTCCATCGCTGCGTGTATATAAGACCCCGAACAGAGTCAGCCGCTAGACGGAGGTTCGTTCGCGCGGCTGATTAATGCCGCGGCTGACTTTGGAAATGGGTCTGTCTCTCGCGACGCACACGTTGTGGGCGCGTGCGTGCGACAAAGCAGTGCGGCGAGGCCGATTTCAATGCGGTGCAGCGTTGGGTAACGGCCACCAGCTGAATTACACCGTGCACACGCACACGAGCTCCGCAACTGCCGAGTACACGTATATATGTGTATAGGAAGGTGCGCGCGAGAACAATGGTATACACGGGGACCGGCGGGTGGAAAAAAAAATAATCATCGACAATAATATCGCGGCGCGCAGTGGAAAGGCCGCGCGTGGTAATGTCGGGAGAGCTGCACCGATCGTTTCGGGCCCGCTCGAGTACAACCGAGCCGGAGCGCCACGAGCATCAGCTGACGAATGGGAACGTTCTTATGTCTCTGTCTATGTGTGTGTGTTTGCGTGTACCCTGTGTACCTGTTTCCTCCCGCGGCAGTAAAACTAAGTAGGATAAGCCCGCGTTTCCGTGAATTCGCGAGAGCGCCTTCGCGAGCCGGCGTTTCTGGAAAATCATATTATCCTCCGGCCGTGCGCGCGCGCACTGCAGACGCGTAAAACAAGTGGCCCGCTTTTTGCTCTTTCTCTCTTTTCCGGAGCGCCATTTATAGTGCGCGCGAGAGAGCGCGCCGCGCGTCATTTGTATCGCGCTTCCTCTCTCAGCCGAGCGCCAAAGTCGGACGACCAATGTCAAGGCGATCGCGATTCTATGTTTCCCGGCCGCACTAGGCCGTTGGCTCGTGGCTCCGATTGGTTTTGGAAAATTCGAGAGAAAAAAAAAGCGTCATTGGCTCGTTTTATTTCGCCGAGACGCGTGGCGAAGTGTATACATGCGGGTACATCGACTGTGGACGCAGCGGTAATCCTCTCTCTATATATAGATACGTATCGCCGGTCATGGTTTGTTTAGCGTGTAATTAGGCATCGGCAGAGCGCTTCGAGAGTGTGTATAGCTTTGACTCGTGTTTGCTCGCCGCCATCAAAGTGTCAGCGCGAGCCGGCCCACGCAATCTCCGCGCACACTCGCTGAATAAGTATACCGGTTGGAATGAAAAAAACCTAACGTAGCTGCCGATGACAATGAATCGATCTCCCGAGCCCATTTAACCGCGTCCGATTAGTACGGCGTGATTAATTATCAGCGTATTTGAGAGCCGAACTTTCGTGAAATACACACGTGTTGAGAACGGCCGAGACCGAACAAAGTGTATTGAACGATCGACTATCGTGAATCTGGATTGAAGAAATTTCATTGAGGAAAAAAAAACTATGGCCGAAGCGGCCTATTCTCACAGGTCCCCCATTACCATACAGCCAGTGAATTACGTACTCGAGGAGATAATAATTGTTATATATAGACTCGCGCGCGAGAAACGATTATCGGAGGAATCGCACGTGCGCCTCTCTCTCTCTCTCCCTCTCTTTTTCTCTTATCCCTGGAATTAAGTGCTCGCTCAATTTTAGCCAAGGCTCTTGCCGGGGAAACGAAACAACAACCTTTTCCCCTCGGTATATCGGCTATTTCGCCAGCGAGTCTTTATGCGCGCGTTTGTATAAATCGCGACAGCGCGATTTCGAAACGCGCCGAGTCGATGTAGGAAAAGCATTGGTTCAACCTTGAAACAGATATATGTACTCATACGCCGAGGGATTACCGGATTTGGAAACGGCAATGCGCGAATATCGTAGATGGCGTGTACGTACGGCTGATAACGACGAATGTTTCGGTGCTTCGATTATTCGGCTATCCTCTGTTTCCCGGGATTGTATATACGCCTTTGCCAAACTGTGTCGCGCGCATATTGTATATGTAAGAGCGCACTCGGATTATCTGTCCGCACTATAGTGTCAAGTTGGATTCGGAACGCGGGTGACTCGCAAATTTTATATATTAAACTCGCGGATAATGTTTTTTACCCTATATACGCTGTGTATACGTAACTTTCGATCATTGTATCTAGTCGAGTTAATTAGAGAGGCTCGCATTTTTTAATATTTCGTCGCGATCGCGCTAGAAATCGCTCGGACAAGAATATCAGCCAACGCCTGAGTTAGAGAAAAAGAGCGAGAATCGAGGCCGAAGCCAAAGATGCGCAGGAGGCGCGTGGGATCGCGCGATCCAGCGTTCGCGCGAGCTGGAGGTCATTATCACTGCTACTCGGCGGGCAATTATGGAAAAAAATGCCGTGGTTGACTCGAGAGCGGCGCGGCGGTGGTCGGTCGCGGCATCGAGCACACACGTACGGGTCACGTTACACGATGTCCGCGAGCTGATTCGTTTGCGTCGACGAGGCTCAATTGAAATTAATCGCAGCTTCTTTTCTCGTATACGCACACATGCGCCGATCTAGCGCGCACGTGACATATAAGATATATGCATATACGCGGTCTCGAGCGCCAATCAGCCTCTCCGTCCGAATGAATTCTTATTGGGTGACAAACCGGGCGGCGCGCGGCCAATTTGGCCGAACCCGCTACTTTGGCGGCGACACAGCCTAACCGTTCGATTATTCCCTTTCGCGGCTGCCGTCGGCCTCGGGCTACTCTGCGCTTAGCAAATATATATATGTATCAGCCCGTCCAGCTCGTATCGATTCGCGCCCAGATGCGCGCGTGGACTAGAGCCGCGCCGCCGTATGGGAGGAATCGCGAGGCAGTATAGATATATACATGAAAGCACTGGCACGAGCGGAGAAATGGACGAGTTATGGGCGGGCAATGCTCCGAGGAATTTCCCCGCTTTGTCTCGACGCGCCGCAGCCGCTTCGACGAACCGACTATCCCCCGCTTTGTCCCGCTCTCGTGTCTTTTTCATTACCGTTCGGGCAATTAACATTTATTTTTCCCTCGTGTGTATATACGGCAGTACGCGCAATCTCTTCCTGTGTGTATGTATGAGCATATACATATATAGGCACACACTTGCTCGCAATGCAACGTATGTAGGAGCCGCGCGGGAGTTTACGAGCCCCCGCGTTTATTTCCTGGCCGAGGCAGCACTCGAATGCCCTGTGATTTTTGCCGTGGATAAGCGAGCGATAGAAACGCGAAGAAAACGCGGTGTCCGAGTGAAAGTCGCTGGAAAACTCACCGCGGATTCTGCGCTAACTCGCGTCTTATCTATATCTCTCGCTCCCCGTCTCTGAATTTCGCCGAGTGAAGAACCGCCGAGCTGCGCTGAATGAACCGATGAATTTGACGGCATACGGGTTTATGACGCGATTCTGTCGCTTATCGATTACCCCAATCGAGCCTCGTATTTCCGCTAGTCACACTCGAGCAATGCGCGTGTATTCTCCATATTTGCGGGAAAACGAAAGGATCCGCACAAGTCGGTCGAGCGCGAGCCAATGAATACGTTCGATAATCCGCCGTCTGAATTTTCCCTCCGTAGAGCGCGGCGGGGGAAGCATAATGCATATTGTGCAATGTGCAATGATACGCGTAATTGCACGCGTCGACATGCCGTTCATGTTTATTTAATGAAAGCCTCTCGCAATTTCAATCGAGACCAGATTTATTCCACTCCCATCGGCTCGATATCTCGGATTTGAAAACAATAGTGGTAAAACTTCGTTTATATATCTATATCTGGACGGGTCTCGGGTTCGACGGAACAATCATCGACTTGCTATTCATACGCGGTACTCGCGTCGCAAACGCCATTCGCAGCGGGAAATCCGATTTGTGCGAATAAATCTTCATCCGATTGGGGGAGGCGGGGCGGCAAAGAAGTTTTAATAACTGGTAGGGAGGTGAGCAAAGAGGAAACGAGTCGAATCGAGCAAGGAGATGAAAGCCCCATCCACCAACTTTCCTTTCTCTCTCTCTCGCTCTGCAAACATCAATTTTCGCGATTCGAATGGAGCCCCGGGGTCGCGACGACATTGTCCCTCCCTCCCCCCCCCCTCGAGAGAGAGAATAGCTGCGCGCACGTGGTGTAATCAAAGCGTATATGCAGGCCCGGTAATGGCGAATCTCGTGGGCTATTGGCTCGGCGCGACCCACGCGCGCAATCCGCGAGTGTGGATGAATATTCCTGCTTGGGAATGCCGGTTGAAGCCAACGCCCATAGTGCATATAGTGGCCGGAGGAGGGCCGTATACGTATGACGCACGTAACCCGGGATAAGGCGTCGGCGGAGGAGGCTACCGGCGGCCAAGTTCGACGCTCCGCCGCGCAAATTATTATTAGCCGGCCGCTCGCTCGCACCAATCGCGGCCGAATTCGCGGGCTCGACAATGAAGCTTGGCCGCTGCACGCAAGGACGCGAGCCCCGCGCGTAATTGCACCTCGCGCGCTCCTCCTGCACCGAGTGATTGCACATCCCAGCGGCTCTTCGCCCTCCTCCCGCAGCTCCATTCGTCTCTCCCCCGCCCCTCCCCGGCTCTCTTTCTCTTCGCGATGCATCGAACGAGGTGTGGAGTTATTATTGCGCGGCTGGAGGCCGACAACACTTTTCCCCCGCGGGATACGCTTGGATAAGATCGAATGTGGCATGTTATCGTCCGCGGACGCCCGATCGAAACGATAAGTGAAAAGTACAGCTTATATGTATGCGTGTATATATAACTCGGTGCTCATTGATATAACGCGTATACTGTGTAGCGATAACTTTTTCTATTCGGCCGAATGATTAATTGCCGCGTGCTCCGGTTCGCCAGGTGCATATTCGAGTATTTCACCCGTGGAATGCCTACACGTACTGCGTCTACGAGTGTGCACCTCCACGCGCACACACACACACACACACACACACATATGTATAGAGGCGTCGGTGAGCCGGAGATAAATAAACTTTGAGAATATCGGCTGTACGGCGGCGATTTTCCGGGTTAGTTTGTCGGCTCGCGCGCGCTGCTTCCCATAAACAATCGCTGCTGCTCGAAAGTCGCGCTCGCGTATATATATACACACTATTTTAGTGGTCTATAAAGCCTCGCGGTTGAAAAACTCGCGCGGGGCCGAGCGAAAGCGAAGGCCATTATACTATTCGGCAAGTCGGGATTATTACACGCGGCACGCGCGAGCCGCATCGCGGAGAGCAGCCTAGATGCGCGCGCGGAGAGCTAGAGAGAGAGAGAGAGAGAACGGGGTTACGAGGAAGCGCGACAGACTAAGAAAAATCCAGCGCGTATAGAGAAGAATGTCGGACTTTTACGGTCCGACACGGTTTCCCCCGTCGGGAGTCGGACGTACTCGCGCGCGCAGGAAGGGGGGGAGGACTTATAGACCCGTGCTCTCGTTTCTTCCTTTTTTTCTCTCTCTTTCCACGGCCACGAGCCGCCGATTTATTTACTCCCGAGTCCGGATATACGTGTATTCCGTGCAATCGCGGCCTCGCCGCCCGAAATTCACGCGGCCCCGCGTTTCCTTTTGTTACTCCCCCCGGACTTCCCTCTTGCCTCGTCGATATTCCCTCCCCCCCTCTCTCTCTCTCCGAGATCCGACAATTTTTCTCGACATCGCCGTCTCTCGGTCATATCAATCGGCACCGCTACTCGAGCCGCGCGGATACTCCCCGAGCTGATTGGATACTACACAACCACACAGAAATACCGATTCTTCTTCAAATATTGATGGAAGATTTGTAACGGTCGGGCGAGGAGGTTTTATCTGGCTTCCAATTGGGATCGTATATGGATTTGAACGAGAGTCTGACGATGCTCGGGGTCGATAACCCTCGCGCTGATGTTTAGTCCGAGCGCGTGTTCGAATTTGTAAAAGAGCAAATATAATACGAAACAAACGCGCAATTGGCATTCGGTGCGTTTCAGCTATATAGAAGCTCGGCGCTGGCTCGCGCGGGGTTGGCGGATAATCGACTTTTTTAACGCGTGCTTTCAAAGCCCGGCCGCTGATAAAACAAAAAGCGTCGCCGTCACGCGACTTTAAAGCTCGGCCCAAGAGTCTTCGTACATATGTATAAAGTCGATACTTGATGTGCCTCGGCTCGCGCGATGGATCCAAGAAACGGGGCTTCTTATTTATCGTTCATATACATTGAAACGTTATCCTGTGATGAAACTCTTCTCGTCTTTTACTCATTTTAATGCCTGTGTATATACAAATAAGCTTCGCGCAACACAATGTATATACATACAAGCCTCCGGATCACACACATTTACAAAACGGTATCGTGATTTACTCCCCGCCGTAGCTTTTGATCCTCGACATTTAATTATTCGCCACACACGAAACTTTGTGTCCGAGGAATTCGCGCTTGTATACAGATACACATCACCAACCGAGAAGATCGGATGGAAGAGAGAAAAAAAAGAAAAAAATCGCGACGAACGAACCGAAGCGATGCACAGGATCAATATTCATAATCCGCGAGAGAGGAGCATCGCAGCGGCGGGCTACGGCAAAGGAGTGAATAAATAAGCGAATACCGAAAGAGCGAGCGAGCGAGCGAGCGAGAGGCTGATGCACGAGGGACTTGGCTGGAAGGGCGCGCGGCAAAAACCGCGTGAATTGTTAATGCTCGCCGGGCACGCGAATGGAAAATGAAGTAAGCGTCCGTAGAGTCGTCCTGCGCGCGTAAATATATACGTATATATATTTACGTGCGCGCGAGGGTATCGGGCTGGGCGATTCCGCGAATACCGAGCGTGCGGCATGCCAAACATACTCTCTCTCTCTCTCTCTCTCGGCGCATACACGTGCAGCTGTGCGCGTTATAGCTAGGGGGGCGTGCGCGTCTCGTTCGGCGAATCAAGCAGTCGTAAAAGTGCACGCTCCGAACTTTAACCGTCTTCGCGCATCTTTCTCTCTCTCTCTCTCGCTTTGCTTCAAATATTCACGTCTGCCTCCCTCGCTCTATATATATATGCTCTCGCGTGGCCCACTCCGAGAGTATGTTCCTCCTGCTGCAGCTCTCGAAAAGCTGACCAAGTCGGCCGAGCTACTCGTGCTCCGTTATGTAAGGCGGCGCACGCGGGCTCGCAGGCACGTGTGCCGTATGAACTATATACATATTGTGCTATTGAAATACACACATATATATATATCGTGTATGATGCCGTGTGACATGAGGACATTTTTCTGCTTCACAGCAGGTGCTGCCGTCCCTTGGCAATAGCAAAACGTCGCGGGTGGATCGATCGACCGACAACAACAACGCCAACAACACGAATGCGAACAACATACACCTGCCCATCCACGACCAGTTCAACACCAACACTCACACTGACGGATATGGTAAGATACATATATATCCTTATCGCATTTCATCCCACCGACCCTCCACGCCCCCGCTTCCTTCTACTCCAAGTCCTTTTAGCCTTTAGCTTTTAGCCGCGTTTCGCGTACTTTTATCTATGTACGGTCCGTTGCTCGCGCGCAAAGATGCAGCTAGTCCGAATCCATCCTCTTCTCGAGAATCCGACTTTTATTTTGAACATTCGGTTGACGTAAGGCCCTATCGAGTTTAGTGAGAATGGGCTTCGCGAAATGGACTACTTAGAGTGTTTCGAGTTTTGAAATCGAATTTACAGCTGATCTTCCGAGTCGTATTTGTTTTCCTGTGCGAGAGAATCCGAGACGAAATACATGACGGTCGAGAGTAACTTCGAATGAGAAGTAATGAGTTTGGTTACTGAAACAACTACTGGTTGGACACGGCACAACTGTTCAGCATGCAATTGAAGAATTCGGAACAATTTATTCCAAATTTTACAAATTTGACTAATCTCGATTTGCTTCGCAGGTGTACGATTACCAATGACTCCTGAACAAGCGACCAAGTATTACGGCTCGAAGCTCACCGAATTCGAAAGAGCTGAGATCGAAAAATACTCGGAAATCTGGTATCTGGGCCTGTCAGCATGTAAGATCCACGGGGAGGAAGGGGCCTCCCAAAACGGCGGTTACGACGACGACAACGGCAGCTACAACAAGGTCCTCCACGATCATATCTCATACAGGTAAAATTACCATTCGTTTACCGGCTTTTTTATTCCTATACGAATTCACGAGAGTAATACATATCTAATTCTCCGCGATCCATGTCTTTTGCAGATATGAAATCTTGGAGGTGATCGGGAAGGGAAGCTTTGGTCAAGTTATCAGGGCGCTAGATCATAAAACTGGCCAACACATTGCCATTAAGATCATAAGGTCGGTACCCACGACGATTGAACGTTGATCCTCGAGTGGTCGAGTAAATGACAAGCTCTAAATGACGTTTTTTACTTGCAGGAACAAAAAGAGATTTCATCATCAAGCTCTCATCGAAGTGAAGATTTTGGATCATCTCAGGAAAAAAGACAATGAGGCTAGTTCATCTCACAATGTGATACACATGCTGGAGTACTTTTACTTCAGGAATCATTTGTGCATTAGTTTCGAGTTGATGAGGTACTATACCAGTTTGCATATATGTATATATTTTCTCTCTGTTGGTCGAATGCGACTAAACTCACCTGATAACCATTTCGATTTCGCAGCTTGAATTTGTACGAGCTCATTAAGAAGAACAATTACCAAGGCTTTAGTTTAAGTCTGATTCGAAGGTTCGCGAACTCACTGGTGAATTGTCTGAGGCTGCTCCATCGAGAGAACATAATCCACTGCGATCTGAAACCCGTAAGCCTCGTCCGAACCAGCGAGTCGGCTCCGGCCCGTTTTTTTGCCCCGCAAATCGATAATAGTATATTATGCACCCGAGCGAGGTTAGGCGATTTCGGCACGAAAAACGTTTGCGATCCGAGCGCAGCGAGGATTGCAAGTTTGCGCGTGCCGAAATAGCCTAGATGAGCGAGGTGCATATACTATTTTTCGTACCCCGCGGCAGAAAAGTGCCATTCTTTGCAAACGCCAGGACGCAAAGTAGGTACTTTACTGCCGCTGGGACGAAAATAATAATCAATGGATCGTGGCGTTTCAGGAGAACGTGCTGCTGAAGCAGCGCGGTAGCAGCTCGATAAAGGTGATAGACTTTGGCTCGTCATGCTACAGTCATCAGCGCGTGTACACGTACATCCAGTCGAGGTTCTACCGGAGTCCCGAGGTGATCCTGGGCCTGCCGTACGGCACGCCGATCGACATGTGGTCGCTTGGCTGCATCCTGGCGGAGCTGTTCACCGGCTACCCGCTGTTCCCCGGTGAGAACGAGGTCGAGCAGCTGGCGTGCATCATGGAGGTGCTGGGCAGGCCGCCGGAGCAACTGATCAACCACGCCTCGCGTCGCAGGCTGTTTTTCGGTGAGTAGACCATGCGTATACTGTGCGTCGCGCCGCCGCCGACGTACTCTTGAGCAGAACAATTATGACTGAGTGACTTGGGTGTGACACGCAGATTCGAAGGGAAACCCGCGCTGCGTGACCAACAGCAAGGGCAAGAAGAGGCGGCCCGGCAGCAAGAACGTGATGCTGGCACTGCGCTGCCGGGACCCGCTGTTCGTCGATTTCGTGAGCCGGTGCCTCGAGTGGGACGCGAAGAAGCGGATGACCCCGGAGGAGGCGATGCGCCACGAGTGGCTCACCTCTTCCTCCTCCTCGTCCCACCTGTCCTCGTCCTCGTCGACCATGGCCTCGTCGCTCGTCGGCCTCGTCGTCGAGCAGCAGCCACAGCAGCAGCCGCCGCCGGTGAGCCACGCCGCGGCCACGGCCCTCAGCTGCAGCGCGACTAGCATCTCCGCCAGCGTCGCCAGCGTCGTCCAGCAGCCGGGCCAGCTGAGCCAGCTGAGCTCGCGCCGGCACACCGACACGATGGACGACAACCTGCGCCACTACGGCGTGTACCGCTTCCGCAGCCGCAAAGGCGGCGTCTCGAAGCTGGGGGTGATCGACGCGCCCGACGGCCCCTCCTCCGGGGGCCTCCTCCTCAAGAGCAAGCTCAACGGCAGCGCCAGCAGCCACGCCCTGGCCACCGGTGGCGGCGGGGTCACCGGCTCGGCACAGCCCCAGGCCAGCTCGAGGCACGCGTCCACGGGCGACATCGTCACCAGCCTCGACCCCAGCCTCGACGACTCGGGCACCTTCCTCCCGCACATACTATCTTGAAGTCGGCTGCGAGCCAGCCATTTCTAGCCCCGCCCCCTCACTGCAGGGGGGGCCCACCTCCTGCCCAACTCGTCGACCCTCCCCAAGACACACACTACCCGCATCTAAATGTCCTTCGTTTTAGCAGCCTCGTCGCCGACCCGACTCCTCAATGACCTTCTCTCTCTCTCTCTCTATCCCTGTCTCTGTCTCTCTGTCTCTCTCATTCTTCTCCGTACGACTTTGTATCGACAATAATTTTCGAATCGGCCAAACTGAGAGAAAGAAATACCCGTGATATAATACTCAGTACTCAAACTTCACGCTCGACGACTTATGTGCGTGAGGATGAACCCGCGCGTATTCCCTGCGGAGGGTTTTCAATATGAAATGGCTGGCTCGATCACCCCGTGTCTCGTGTCCAATTATTCAGCCATGTGAATAAATGCAACAATTGCATTAGTTTAATCGACACAATGTGCTTGCTCACTTTGCGAAGAGAGTGAGCCATTTTGATCGATTGAGGAACGAACAAAGAAACGAGGGGTGAGTGGTTAACGCGCTAATTATGAAGTTGTTAAAAAAAAACATCAGTCTTTTCTTCGATGGCTTCGAAAACCAATACGTCGTTAAATAATGATTACGCAGATTATCCTCTTAATCCGCGTGACCCTGTTTTTCACGAGGCCTGAGTAGTCTTATTGTGATATTAAACTACCACTGTCTTACTTGGATCTCTGATTATTGAGAATATAGTGTCGTCTAATGATAGTTTTATTAATATACTTTATATTATTATTATATTATTATCATTATTATTATTATATCATTATCATTAATTATAATTATATATAATTACATATATAAATATATAAATATTATTTTGTTATGCTTTCGAGCATGGCTACTGCCAGCACTACGACTGTAATAATTAGACTTCGTGTGTTTAATGTATTGACTAGATCGGTGATGCTATATCGAATCATTGCGATTAGCAAGAGTTTGCTCGATTGTACAGTGAAATCGATCCAGGGTACACGCGTTAAAGCTTGATGTGTATTATGTCACACAATTTTTAGATTTTCAGTAGCTCGCGACAGCTTTACGCTCCAATATTGATTATCATTACAGTCTTCTTATTTTCAAGTGTAATGTTAGAATATTTTTTAGACTTACTATTGCCCCCCTACTACCTGTCTGGTAAACGAAAATGTTATATTCGTGTGTTTATATATATATATAAATATAAATAAATATATATATTTATATGTATATATATACATATATATTCATCTCCCCCTGTGACCCGTGTCGACACTTGCGCTGCATGCATTTTTAAATATTTATCAAGGTTTTTAGCGTTGCAATATTTTACATACATTTTTAATTGGAATTCTAACATTCGTCTTAATTATCGATGTAAGATTACTTTATTGTGTCAAACTGTGAATTCAAAAAGTTTCGATTATTTCTAGAGCCAAAGACTTGCTAAGTTTGGCGTAGATACGATCGCTCATCAAATTTGAAGCACTTGCGTTTATATGGAAAATCCACAACGAAGAAAAAAATTTATGAAAAATTTATATAAGGAAAATATTTGCATATACATTTATATGTTCAAATCTTGGAGGCTCTCTCTTTTCAACAGCTGATGTGTAAATAATTCTCAATATCAAAACATAGGTGAAAAAGCATACCACATCCCTATGCAGACCACGTGTGACAAGACTGAAAGACGTTACTTATAAAATTATTATTTCGTCAAACTTATTTGGATGGAAAAAGTAGCAAAGATTTTATTCACTATCATCTCTTTGTGAATTCTTTAAAATTACTTTTCGAAAAATTTAGAGAAATCTTGAATTGACCTATATGATATCGTTTTACGCTGTAATGATTCAATACTCTGTAAAGCCTACCATTGCAGCATTATTTTTCCACTGCCGCTGCGGTAATCTGCGAAATGACAACAAACTCAATGTCGTATACCAATTAAATAGACATTGTTATTTGTTGTTTGCATGCAAAATTACATTTTTACGAGCGATAGTAGTCACGTATATCAATTAATCGTTAAAACGAATTGTCAATGACTCTGTTTTTCAAGTACTAATAAGTAGTTGTAAATTGAATGTAATAAAAAAATTCAGAATGTATTGTATAAAGTAAGTTTTTCAAATTATCGCCTATACTTTATCGCTGTTTTATGTATTGATTGGAATTTTCATAGTGCGATATCGACGCTTGAAATCATTTGCGGATTAGAAAGCCTCTTCAAGCTTGTTGAAAATATGAGAAAAAGGAATTTAAATCGCGTTGACCAAGTTTTATACTACAGATTACAATTCTGTCGTGCTTAAAGATAAATTACGCATGGAGAGAGTGCAACATCAAAAATCAAAGTAGAATTGCTTGCCAAGGAGAACAAGCAATTTAAAATTGCTAATTTTAATTGTAAAATGTCATGAATTCAAAAATGTATGGAAGCAATAGATTAGATGTAAATCATTGCAAACAAATTGTACAAAAGTGTATTTTTTGTCTTCGTGAATGAATTTGCAAATCAATTGCTCAGCCGTAAAATACTTTTTACATTTTCGTGATTCGCTAAATAATTGTATTGCAATGCATAAATGTTTTTTATCTATGTATATCTCTTTGTGTAAAAAATGGTACATTTTTATGCATTAAAAATGAATTGTTGAAATGATGGAAAAGTATTGTTAATCAATATTTAATAAAATTTGTCTGCAGATCAATATAATTGTTCAAATATTGCTATTGAGAAAAATTTATCGGATGCGCTTTGCGGAAAATTGTGATGTCTTATTATTCTATCAGAAATTCGTTTCAATCCTGTATGTCACTAAAATTTCTAAATGTTTTTCTTTTATGCAAAAACTGGGTTGTTATAATACGCAGATATGCATTTCGTCAATAGAAAAATTATTTATCTGTCTAATTATCAATGGAAACTAAAGGTCTTAATATACGTAATGATAGATGAATTATGTTTCTTACAAATGTTGAAATAGCATGGTCCAATGCAAATGAAAAGAAAACTATAAGTAGCCTCTTAGGACAATCAACAGACTTTTTCGAAAATGGAATTGGTCAAAGTACACGAAACAAAATGATTTCAAGCTTAAAATACTACAAATGCCGTAAACATATGTCGTATGCAGTGTGGCATCGTTGGTCGAAGTGGTCACAAAATCAAGGAATTGTCCTTTTTTTCTATTTTAGTTGGCAAGATTTTTTTTAAGTGAGGTGTATTTTCTTAATAACTTGCACATTACGTAATGGCTTAAGAATTTCCAGTGGAAATGTGAGTAGTAACTTGTGTTTTCTTCTGATACAAAAAAAATTGTGTACATGTACGAATAAGTGTGAGTGTATGTACGTAAGAAAATTATATGAAAGTGCATTTTGTGATTCATAAATGAAATATAGTTGTAGTCAATCTCCCGATTACTGATTTCGCGCGAGCGCGAGATCGACAGTATATGCCTGAGATTAGTATGAAAACAGCCTCGAAATAGATCAATCTGTTGTAAGTTAGAGGTTGCGCTTATGGTTAATCAAGCATAATGATCGCAGAAATACTGAACGTATAACCGAATAATATGCGAGAATAAGACTTGACCTATAGCGTTTCGTGCATCAAGAACATGTGTGCAAATAAAGAATTGAGCTAAGATTTACAATATAATGACATCGTGAAATGTAAAAATTATTAATATTAAATCCCGACTAAAGCATCATCACCTTTTGTATCATTTGTCCGTTTGTTTCTATCTTGCTGCGTTTGTCTTTCATTATTAATGTAAAACCAAGATGAATCGGTTTCGATAAAATCTTGTGTGTAAATATACTAATAAATATTATACATATTGAGAAAAATGTATTTGGAATTTTTTATTTTTATCCCAACTACTGTTATCCTCAAAAATATTATTTCATGACAAATAATGTACGAGATATTTTTTTTATGGCCTGATTTTAAAATTCATATTCACATTGTCGTGAATCTATTTGAAGATACTTTAAAAATTATCTAAATAAGAATATGCATATCACAATGCATAAAATATTAGTACATTATTTTGTTACGTGTTGTAAAGTTTTAGATGAAGTTAACTCTCGTTTTGGACTTCTAGAACAACGGACAATTTTTCGTTTAAAGTTTTCATCAAGAAAAAAGATATAATGTTGAATTCCATAATCTGAAATATGAAGTCAGCCTAGATCAATAACAACTGTTTTTTCTTTTGTGAATCTACAAGACATCCGATTCAGCTCTCATCTAATTATATTTTATCAATATTTAACTGTTATGATATAAACGTTAATGAAATAAAAGACTATGATATAAAATGTAATTTTTGTTTTATTGCATGAGCAAAACTCTAAATAACATAAGATAATATATTTGGCACATTTAATTAGAACAAGAATTCTATATTTTTTTCTAAAATTTAACGATTCCGTATAATTAAGGACTAAAACATGAAATATAGGAAACCAAAATCATTCTTATAATTTGTCTAACAGGTTGGAGCAATGAATTTGTACAAAAATATTGTTTCAATATCTGTTGATACTACTCATTCATATTGATGGAATCAAAGAATACCTTCGAAATTGATAGAGACAAGCAGGTCTAGTTGAATCATCAAATATTGGTATTTTTTTAGGTCTATCTAGTAGAATCTAGATTCTTCACATGTTTAATGATTCTAATATAAAAGAATTGAGTAAAGCTAAATTAGCAACAGCATGATTCGATCGTAAAAATAGTTTTTTACTTCAACTGTTCTTAATTAGCTTTGTACACATATAGTCCTAGATCAATAACAACTGTTTTTGTACATTACTTCTAATAACAATCAAAACAGCATCTCAAATAATTGTAATTACATGATAATCGCGCTATTACAATCGTACCAGACGATTCTGTCATTACAAAAGAATGCATAAAGAATGTTTCGTTCCTCAAAAGCGTAGAAGTAAAAAATATGTATAATATTGACTCAAGTTTTCCCCTGATAATATGAATGGAAATGATCATTTGCAACTAAGTGTTTATGCAAACTTATTTTTATATGCTGATGTCATTTGTTCTAAAAAGATGAACGTTAGAACAGTATGGGGTCCAAGTCGAGCATAGTAAGGGAAGAATCCTTTCCACAGTGCAAACAGTCCTTCGTGGCGTACAACTTTGGTTAATACATCAATGGCACCTTTGAATTCTGGTTTCCCATCAACCGTTTTCATATTTTGTATTCTGAGAAAAGTATGAATAATAATTGTTACTACTTGAATACTCAGTTTTCAAGTTAATAAGAATAAAATAGAAATTCACCTCGTTTTGGCTATATCAACAGGCATTGAAGCTGCTGTTGTGACAAGACCAGAGATCATTGAACTTGCAAAATGCAAGGTAATGTTTTCCTCAAAGTAACCTAATTGCAAATTTTGTTAATGAAAGAAAATCATTCAAGAATGTGCAGTATGAATAAATGTCAATATTTTCACCTGTATTTAAAAGAGATTGCTTAGCTTGAGAGTATGAGGCTAATTGAGCTGCATTGACAACCATTGCACGACCCATAGTGGGAATAGCTCCTCGCCATAGCGTGAGAATCCCTTCTTCTTTTGTGATACGAATCAATGCATCGAAAACGCTTTTATAATTCCTTCGTTCAGCTAAACAAAGCATATGTGTTGGATTATAATCAAGGCTACAAAACCAAGCTATATTTACTGGCGCTTTGCCAGCGGAATGAGGAAAATTCTTCTAGTGAGAGACATTGCTGAAATAGCATCCAATTAATAGTTTAATTCTCACCGAGAGCTAACCTGCCATCAGCTGTCATTCGTATCAGTGCCACTTCGGCTGGAGTCCCAACAAATGCACCAACGCACCCAGCAATCATACCAAGACCGGCTTTGGTTATGAAATTTGGCTGACCATCTTTACTGCAGATTGATAATGAATCAAAACAATGAGTCATTTCTTAGAACTCATAAATCAATCTTAAACTCACGAAGCTATCTCAAAAAGCCATGTGTATATTCCCAGTCTTGTTGTTGTGTACGTCGCTTGACGCATGAGACCAGCCGACAATCCAGAATAGAGTGCCAGCACACCTTCATTTTTGATGATGGATGAAACAACAGACGCAGTAGATACTTTTGTCCCGCTCAGCTGCATGCGATTTTTTATAAGGTCAAGTGGCTGGACAAAGCATGTGGCTGCCATCCTACGTAGTGAAAAATAATGATGAATGAAAATTTCACAATAGTTTCACCAATTGACATTACAAATCATTGCCACACACTTGGGAATGTTCTCACAGAGTGATTATACAAAGTAAGCTATGCGCACAGTGGGAACAAACAAATCGTTTGGTCTGTGTTATTGACAGCAATATAGAGATAGCAATATCAAACCAGACAAGCAGTATTGACTTATTAGGTAATCGGGGGGGAAGTGACCGCACAATCAAAGTGCGATAGTCTTGCAGACGGGCTGCAAATCGAAATCACATACACAAGCATCAGCTGCAATGTCAATTGATGTAGTTGAAAAAAATGGAGGAGGGGTTGCACATCTCACGATAGAATTACACTGACCCTGAGGTGCCACCGATGAGGAACTTGACGGCGTTGGGCACACTCTTCTCGGCCATGGCTACTGCAGGGGGTGTGTGAGCAGACTATGGGGCAGCAGCAGGTGTTTGTGGGGGGGAGGGGGCGAGCTCTGCGACCACCGCTAACACTGACGTCTCCGGACGTGTACGTGCTAGTTCCAACCGGTTGCGACGAAGGTCGGCGCGTGACTGCAGGGGATCTCTAATTCTCTACTCTCCTTTCCACTCTCCGGTTTCGTCCGCGCCAAGTCCGCGCCTGCTAAAATAATCCGGCCATATGCGCGCGCGCTGCAGGCGACCCGCGCGCGAGATTCGAACGCACGACCATACCTCGATCGTTGCTTCGAGCTATACGTCGAACGTCTTTGACCCAGTTGTTGTGGGAAAGTGTCGGTTATTCGATGCTAATTTATCTCGCACAGCGAGAAAGAAGAAATCATGGGCAGCGCATGCAGTGGATGTTCAATGAAAATATAATCGGATTTGAGGGTGAACGATACGAAGAGTTATATAGGATCACCTGAAAACATCAATATTCTTTTTTTTTCCATATGTAACTGAATAATGAGAATAAAAGTGAATAGATTTAATGGAATTCTAATTATTGAATATTACAAATGATTTTATCACGAGTATAATATTTTGACCAGAAGTATAAATATTTTTTATCATACTGCGTTGATTTGAGTGTCGATTCAAGTGTTCAATTGTTGGAGTTATATTCAATCAATACACTACAGAAAAATAGGTCTTTGATTTCGATGTTTATCTACATACGTAGAGAGCAAATAGATGAGAATATCGATATTTACTAAAAATTATTCGAAGTAAAAATGTAATTAAATTTACTTGGAATAGAGTACACTTGCGTGCAGTTTTCAGATTTATCTTAGAATCTATAAGACTATCTCCCGAATTTGATTAAACGAGATGGAAACATTAGGAACATAGAACTTGTTAGCTATTAAAGAGCAGTTCATATTTATACTTGGCGTTAATTCTGTGTAATCTCCGATGCGGTTTCTAATCGCGCATTCATACTTCTACCGAATGTAATCGGACCGTAAATATCTGAGAGTATTTGAGAGAAGCGATGGAAAGTTTTTTATTGGCCGAAAGCAAGAATACTTGTAAATCTTTGGAATGAAAACGAGAAGTCTGTGCGTCACTAACTGGCTACTATATACTCAAACGCGCGAGCATTGAGTGTATAGACTTGTAAAAAGGATGGGCGATTCCACAAAACACATACGAGTGCTCGTTTAAAGAGCATTTTAAAAAGCACTAATGGGTGAAATGTGATTTCACGAACTAGTAATATAAAATAATAGTTTGCTCTGAAACAACAATTCTCGTTTATAAATCAATTTTGTATTTCCTCATAAAATAGTAAATTACCTCAAATTATCAACAAGTTTATTAATAATGCTTTGTGTACGATGAATGTTATACATGTACATATGTTTGAAATCATTCAACGAAATCGTTAGATTACACGGAGATAAAAAATATTCGTGAATCACGATTGTAATCTTTATTTTTATACAATTACCGGCATGATTCGGCTATTATTGTCACAAAGTCACGTTGTTAATGCAATATGGCAGACGCAGATATAAATGTGATTCTCGACCGACAACTGTTCTCGTGTGTTACTACTTACTTATACGTGGCACGTTGCAGTAAGCCAATGGCCTCAACTCGTCGTTCGAAATTAACTCGTCCGTGCTAAATGAATCAAGCAGCCGATCGATGGATTGTTTGTTTAAATATTGAGAGTTGCACCGCTTACAATGAATCGATGAGCTTCGAGGGAAGCTCGAGCGATACTAACGTAATTGTATAGCGGCTTTAGCGAGAAGTTCATTCCATAAATTGTATCCTGTAAAGCCTGGCGAGCTGCTCGTTGATCATGAATGTGAGGACGGTGTGTGGCCCTAACCTTGCGTACAAGGGCCAGAAGCCTTTCCACAGCGCGCCGAAGCCCTCGCTCCTGGCTATGCTCGCCATCACGGCTATCATGGCTGGCGCCTTGTCCTTCGACTTCAAATTCTGGATGCGCGTCTTCGCGATGTCGAACGGCATCGAGTTGAACGCGGTGAACAGGCCCGACAGCATGGACGCGCAGAAGTGCAGGCCCACGCCCTCCTTCATCCCAACTGTTGGCGCGACAATTCCAATCGAATTTTGCTGTGCAGTGACCGTATACCATCGGGTGGACGCTCAACTCACGGTTAGTGACGAATACAATTTTGGCCTGGCTGTACGTGGCCAGCTGGGACATGTTCACCACCGCGGCCCTGCCTATCGTCGGGATGCTGCCTCGCCACAGGGTCGTCACTCCCTCCTCTCGTGCAATCCTCAAGAACGCATCGAACACGTTCTTGTAGTTCCTTCTCTCATCTCAGTGAAGCCAACATTCATAACAATCATTCTATTAACAATGAAACCTCGAAGAATCCCTTATTTTTCTTTCTCCTCTTTCAAGGAGATGCATATGCTAGCCGCGGAACGAATCGATCAATTCAATATATAGACAAATTGAAGGGAGGACGAGTCAAGTCGTTTTTTAAATATAGCTACTCCGGGTGATTTTAGCGTGGGGCGCGTAGGGAAGCGCACGGGCACAGTGTTCCGATTAAACAAGAAATATCTAACTGGGTGGTAATCTGCCGTCGGAGGTCATCCTGACGAGCGCGACCTCGGCTGGAGTCCCGACGAACGCTCCCACGCAGCCGGCAGTCAACGCCATCAGAAGCATCGTACCGAAGCTCGGCTTTTCGCCTGGATACTTTTCTCTGCAAAACACCCGAGTTTCTCACCGATCTATACGCCTCATCGACATTGGGGCCGCGCCTTTACCAACCGAAACACGTCGAGCAGCTGATTGTAGATCCCCAGCCTCGTCGTCGTGTAGGTCGCCTGGCGAACCAGCCCGGCGCTGAGACCTCGGTAAAACTTGAGGACGCCCTCGTCGCGGTATACCGACTTCACCACCGCCCCGACCGTCGTGCCTTCCTTGCTCATCTGCATCCTGTTCTTCAGAACGTCCATCGGGTGCACGACGCACGTCGCTGCCATTCTTTGGGGACCAGGGTTTTCCCCGATTAATACACAAAATGTTTGGTCAACAACGCTCGCGATAGCTTACCCCGACAAACCGGCGTTCAAGAAATTGAAAGCAGGTGGGACTGGCTGCTGTTTGGGGTCATCCCCTTTGTTCGCCGACATTGTTGATCACAGCATTAGGTATACCGCTCGCTATATACTACTTTATTCAACTCAAATCGAGGATAAATACGTATACCACGTGGTGTATCTTTGACTTTGATCGTAACCTATAATCCGCATGGTGTCAAGTGAATGGAAACACGATGAAACAGCTGAAAGCTCGTCGTTCACAATTCAAAGTCAAAAAATATGGGGAAAACAGAAGAGACCAGTTTTTTCAATTTATATAATTGCGCAGTTGTCATACAGATAGATTTGGAGTCAAAAATTATAAATTGAATATTTTGAGGTATTGGTTTCTGAAAAACTGATTCAACATTCTGACATTTCAAAAGCAAATCTATATATTGCTATACCTATTTATTTTAAGTCTATATCCGGTATAAATGTTTACATAATTAATTAAATCAATAGAGCCTCATATCAGCCTAGAATAAGAATATCTTCGTCTTTCGTGGGCTTGGTGCAAGCCATGCGACGGCCTCGGCGTTTTTTCGGTACTTCGCTATGGTCATATTCCATTCCTTTTTTGGACGGTGGTATTAAACCTATCTCTTTTTTGAATTGCTGAAAATTTGTTGAAAATAGATTAATAATTGATTATTTATGCTGAAAATCAGTAAATTTTTATGAAGCATACGTGAATAGTTTTTTCAATCAGATAAACGGGTCGAATTCCACGAGACTCATTTAGGACTTTTTCACCATAGTCTAAGACTCTTTGATTAACTTTATCTAAATTTTCCTTGACAACAGCTGAATCATCTTCCTCTGCTCGAGCTTGCTTCCTTTCCATATCATTCATCGCCTATGAAGGTTATTGACATCACAAAAATTATATCAGATAAACCAATAAGAATCTAACTGACAAGAGAAGGCCAGTTTTAAGAGTGAAAGATTTTGCTGAAATTTTCCACACATTTTTTAGTTACCAAAGAAGCAACTACAGCCATTCGTCTTAGCGTATATTCAAAATTTTATGGTGCATATAAGAAATCTTTAAGCTGGATGGCTATACTTAAAAACAACCACAAAAAATTACGGCAAGATCGATCATCCCATATTTACTGGTCTCTTCTAATGATTCTAATCATATTTCAATGTCCAACTCGAATAATCATATTATTCTCACTGCTAGTGAAAATTATCTTACCATTTGGGTCTTTAGCAATTTAGAGTAATTCATTTTTTTCTTTGACTCTTCCTCTAGATGTTGTAAATTCCATTTTTTATTAAATTCATCTCGCTTATATCTTTGCATTGTTTCCCACATTTTTAAATCTTCTTCTTCTTTTTTACGCTTTTCTTTTTCTTCTTCGAAACGTTTCAAGTACTGCTGCATTTCGAGGTGAGCGTTCTCTTTTTTTTGTTTTTCTTTTTCTATTCTTTCCAATTCTTCAATTTTCTTTTGTTCTTCAATTTTTTCGCTCTCTCTAAGCTTCTTCTCTTCTTCTATCTTCTGAGTCAAACGTTTTTTACTTTCCAATTTACCACCAATCTTTTGAGCTGAAACATTCATACTATATGATACAAACCGTAAGATTGCCAAATGATTTCTAAATTAAATTCAGTTCACCTAATTTCTCGACTTGCAGTGCTCTTTCCTCTCGGATTTTTTTAGCTTTTTCTTTTGCTTGTTTATCGATTTGTTTCTTCAAAGTTTTGTATATTTCCAGAGATTTTTCTTGGAACTCGTCTTCTTCACGCATTTTGATCTCATACTGTCGCTTTTCTTCAATAGCTTCAGAAAACATATTTTTCAAACGTTGTTTTTTCTCAAATGCCTGCAAAGATGTGGAATCAGATAACCATGTAGTGCTCATTAAAATTAATCGTGTAAACCTCTGACCTCTTTCAACTCTTTCTCTTTGATTTCTCGAATCTCTTCTGCCATATTTTTCAATTCTTCAGTTTCTGATTCTTTCAGTAGATTTTCCATTTTCACCAAGTTCTTCCTTTTGGCTTCGATCCTAATCGAAACATACACATCAGTCAATATTAATTATATTTAGCGTGATGAGTAATTGATTAGGTTTTTGAACTAACTGAAATTCTAATTCTTCGCGATGTTTTCTTGCTTTCATTAGCTCAGCTTCGCGCTTTTTTTTTTCTTCATCATTAAATTTCTTCACATCCTCCAGGACGAATTGAGCATATTCCTCTTCAAGCTTTTTGTATGTGCTTTTCAATGAATTTTTAAATTTTATTTGTTCTTCTAGTTCTCTGTAACACTGGAAAATATATTGATTCTTTTGTTTGACTCTTTCGTCAAACTATGTCAATGCAATGCAGACATTACCTCAGATACAAGAAGAGCTCCATTAATCAATCTACACTGTGGCTTTCTATGGAACATTAGTTTTTTCGCTTGATTTATAACTTCAGCTCGCTCTAGCGCATTTTTCACCTTCATTTCTTTTATAAATTGGTGCCTTTCAGCTTCTTCATTTTTCCTACGAGAAAGAATTTCTTTTCTTCTCACCCGTGCCAAATTCTATTTGACAAATTAAATTGAAATATTTATAAAAATATAAGGGTACTAAAAAATACTGGGTACAATTCGATAATGAGTTCATGAAAAACATAAAATGCTCACATGAGCTGTGTCCTCCCACGTCTTTGTCATATTATGTGCAGCTTGTTTGAGGGCCGCAATCCTCTTAGCTTCTCGCTCGGCATAAAGAGCAACTCTTTCATTTTCCAAGATAGTTTTGCAGAAGCCATCATACACAGATTGTGGGACGATTAATGCTAATGATCTTTCTGAAACCTATTGAAACCCGAAAAACTTTTGGTATAGTAGAAAATACATTTTTCTCGCTAATGCTGCTGACTCACTTTAGTATTTCGCGCATTTTGCCCTGGTTTGAAATAATATTCGGTGCGCACTGCAGGCTCTTCACTTTTCATTCTCACCATTTTTCTACTTTGAACTGTCAAATTTCAGTGTCTAAACTCTTAAGCAGAATGCGCCAGGTTATTGGAAAGTCCACTGTATAAGGTTTCACTACAGTGGCTTGTTACCATGGCGTCCAAACAATCGTTGTGCGTCGATTTATTCAATTTTCGCAGTGTCGCGCACGCACAAGTCGTTCGATGAAGTAAAATCTTACCTGCGCTCCGTTCATATTACTTCAAAGAAACAGATTTCATCATCGAAGTCGATTACCTACTTACTGTCTATTGAATGGCTAAAGAGATAATTATTATTGTATAGTTGAATAAGAGAAATTAATTTTGGAAATTCTCAACTGAGCAAATACGTAAAAGAATTAGAATTTTCAATAAAAAAATGAATAGAATTACTCATTCGACTAATGACAACAATGAATATGAAAATAGAATAGTTCAAATAAGTTTCGTAGGATGAGCAAATGTATATAATTAATTCACATTAGAAAGTAAAATATCACGCATCATGATGAATAATTTTTTTTCAAACCCAAAACAATGTAGCTTTGAAGAATGTTACGTTTCTGGATTTGTTGACACTTCTAAATTAATCTAATAAATTAATATCTAGCTTACTATTAGAGGTTTGATCTGCAGCCAGCAAATAATCAAAATATATAGAATATGAATATATTTTATTATCAGTTTGCATTTATAAACAGTCATAAGTTATGAAAAACTCAATTATATAGTAATGTATTATTTAAGCAATATTGATTTGAACATGAAAATTTCAACTATACGATCGGTTGATTACCTTGATTAAAATGTTTGCAGCTTGTAAAAATCAACATATGAATAAACAAACAATCGGGCATACAGCTAGTGTTCGAATTATTCCTTCATGTTAATTGTTATCTTTCGCAACAGATTCATAGGACTCGGAAAATAAAGATATATGTATGTATAAGATAACTTTTGTTCTCCATATGATTAACAAACATTAGTAAATGTATGGACATAGCTAATGAGTATACACGATATCACGCATAAATGCAATATAATCTCGACACTTATTCGCAAGACACAACAGTACGACGGTAACATCGAAATATATATGTATAACAACAACAGCAACAATTTATACAACAGCTGCACAAATGTCATAAACAACGAAGTGATATTCCTGCGTGATTCAGTTGTATATGAGGAGTTTGTTCAAAGAATCAGAACATCTAAGGATCAATGATGGTTCGAATGTAAAATATTTATTTGAGAGCAAATGCGATATACGATGACTGGAAGTCTATGTATAGAATAAACATTTCGACAACTTTCACGTTTCTCTTCCTGATACAATGTCAATGTATGTATATATAATATAATGTGTATATAATATATCTGGCACGACACAGCTCATTTGATATAGAGATCGGGAAAATATATGCAATATGTGTGCTATGTATATGTATAATTATATATTTGTCGCGCTCCTCGAAACGCGCGCTCCATCTTTGTTTCTCTCATTTATTCGAATGTGTCGATACAAAAAGCCGATGCTCGAGTTTGGCTCGCGCACTCGCGCCCCGTGCAAAAATAGGCTTTGAAAAATATCATCTTTGTTTAAGCGTATAGATCGTATAGACGTATGAAAAGTGTAGACAGGATAGCGAGGGAGGGAGGGGGGGGGAGGGAGCTGGACTTTATATTACACTCCCCATAAATATATCTATATCTAACTTGTATTTGTCTGCACTTGCTTGTTGTACACACCAGCTGTTTCTCACGGGTCGAGGGTGTATGCTTGGTTAGCTCATCTCTTGCACGCAAAATTGTACAATACACTCACATACATTAATAAATATATATATATGTACGAGATCGAAGCCATGATGTAAGCGTTGTCAGTGGTATACGCTCTCGCGCGCGCGTCCGCACGCCGAGGCATGGCAGTGAGAGATTCGAAAGCTATACAGCCGGTCGCGACTCGTATTATACGAGTCGAACGCGTGCACAGTTGGCTCGTGGGGCGAGTTTTTCCTTCTTTCTTTTCCCTCGCGTTAAACGCGAGCTACAGCTGTATTAAAAATATACCGCGCGCGGGCGGTCTCGATTGCGGAAAGTTTCGGGGGGGGGGAAGGAGCGTATACGAGTACAGGACAGAGTCGGAATGAGAGGCGGGCAACGGGTAGTTGGGGTGGGCGGAAGACTGGGCATGACGAAGAGGCGAGAGCTGAGCGGAGCCGCGGCGAAATCAGAACTTGTGGGTCTTGTAGAGCCAGACGAGGTTGGTGAGTCGTCCCTCCTTGCGGAGGACCATGCGGATGTAGAGGCCGGAGGAGGGCGGCGGAGGCGGCGGGGGCGGCGGCGAGACGGGCGGCGTGGAGGGCAGCTCGGGGTCGGCGAGCGCCTCGGCCGAGCACTGGGGACAGCACTGGTCGGGCGGGGGGGCCGAGGGCTAGCTGCTGCTCGGCTGCTGGGCCGGGCTGTGCTGGCTGCCCGAGCCCGCCTCGCTGCCCAGCGAGTTGAGCGTGAGGTTGCTGCCGTAGGGGTCGAGCGACGACTGCACCGACATGCTCCGGCCCTGGCGCCTCACTCGGTGCGGGGACAGCTGTCCGGGGTCGACACTCGTCGGGTCTGCCTGTCAGCCATAACCATATCCATCATCCGGCCGCAAATTCAACAGACAACAACGCGCCAATATTATAACCAGCCAAGTTCATGCTTCGCGTATCCGTACCCATACCCTTTTGGCAGAGTTAAAAAATTGCCTCCCCCTTGACGATCGTCGGCTGCGAGTTATACGGATATCCCGTACACGAATTCACAATGACTTTGATACAATGCAAGGACAATTCTCGCGCCTCCGGTCGACTCAAAGCTGTTCACATTTGTTTGGCACAAAATAAAGAAAATACATCGAGTAGAACTACAATCCGAGAAAAATCGAGAAAAAGATACGTTTAGCTTTTTTTTACAAGCTCAAGTGAAACAACCAAATATAATTTTTCATGCAAGTTCCGTACTTCTCGTAGTGGAAATTCCCTGTATACGAAAGTGAATTGTTCCACTGTTGAAGCGGCTGTATGTGTTTTTCATTGTATTACGCGGGAAATTTTTAACGTATAATGTCAGTGAAGGAGTCCCATTAAATTTGATAATTTAACTTTTGATCGTTCAGAAATGCATCGACCCAATGCAGTCAGTTCATCGGCGTGACACGCCTGTAGCACAAAGAAGCACAACAAGCCGACATTGATTAGACGTGGATTACCAATGATTATGCGCACCTGATAAGCCAGAGCATTGACGATTATGGTGTTGGGCACGAGGCCCAGCGGATGGACTTCGTGCATCAAAACGTTGGCCGGTATCTTGTGGAACTGGATGTACTCGATGAAGTTGCCGATCACCTCCTTCAGGTCTATGTTTGAATTATTGTCGCAGCACTTTTTGCTCCACATCAGAGCGGCCTGTCGGCGAGGGCGATCGTTAGATTCGAATAACAGAGCCCTATTGGCAAATTCGTTCGAGTCAACGCTGACATTACCTGGAACTTGGTGAACTCGTCTGCGCGCAGCTCGTCCCTTGCCAGGATCAAGCGCACCACGTGCTGCGGTAGCAGCGTGAACGATCCAAGGTTCAGCACCTCATTTCCACGCTCGTCCACGAATTCCAGCACCTGAGTCCAAAAAACGTTGGCACACGTTAACAATTGACGAGCAGTTTTATAATTCACTCCGTAATATATCGATACTCTATTCGTCAGGTCGTATCTCGGAGGAACGCATAATAAGTTCTTGTCTCGGAGTGTCAAAAGTAACAGGACCTTACCACTCTGTATCTCAAAATTTATGTTAACTAAGTTGCACTTACAAATTGACTCGAAAACTTTAGCCCAGAGCAAAAGCAAAGTGTCCTGTCAATTATTTTCCAAAAATCAATCAACGCCATGGTACACAGGGAATTACTCATGCAGAGAATTTGTAAGTTCTATCGACCAAGCCAGAGCTGATCATTACAGCTTGGCAGAGTCTCTTCGTCCGACGTAATATAATCAACGATTCGACATTTTTGTGTACTCGATATGACGAAAATCTTAACCATTTTATCTGGCCATGTCACATTTATGAAAATCTTAGAGTAGAACTTATACTGAATATCAATATATGCTTATGGCCAAGCTATAGATATCGTGGCTTGTAACCTGATTTGAGTTTTTCCAAAAAGTGCAACTTGCGTATTTGAAGGTACATGTAATTGAATTGATGACTGTAATAGATCATGTAAGCTGAAATAAACCTCTCTGTAGGTTTGAAAGATCAATAAGAAAAAAATAAGGTCGTATCTGTATCCACTCAGCCACACGGTTCGTTTTTCTGGAGATATTCGTAAACGTATTATCGGCCTTATCCATATACAGCATATCTGTATATTCCGAAATCCATAGATATGGATATACTGTGCACATGCCTAAAGCAAATAATTAGTGAATATCTTTAAGAAAACGAAACGCTGGACTGAACAACTGTAGATACAAGCTATTAGACTACTCATGAACCATCTTTCAAAGTTTCATCGTGATTGGACAACCGGAAGTAACGTCTGCTTCATGTCAGTACTCTGAATTCCTTATGGTGAAAAATCTCACTGTACTACAGTGAATACCCAAAATCTCAAATTAGATTCACTAATTTGTCTCCATCAGCTTCTTATGGCTGCACAACCGAGTGCTACAGAGACTGTGTTTGCATATAATAGATTTCAAGCTGAAGGTAGCATCAACACGAAGCTTCTCTTATGAATTTATATCGCCCATTTCTAACCACTGAGATACAAATGTGTTCCTCCAAGATATATACGTTCTTATTTTGCATTCCTCCGAGATACGACTTTATTGTCCTGCTCCCCGATGTACGACCTGAAATTTCAGAATACAATTTCATCTATCTATCCAAGTGTTCACTATATGATTGCCTGGGAGGAAAAAATGGAGAAGGTGCCGTTGAATCCACAGTAAGTCTATTCATTTAGCAGTAATTTCGGTTACTTTATTTATATACTCATGATTTAAAATTACGTTATGCATACAATAGAGTTTCATCGTATTTTTCTCAAAACTCTATGAGAATTTCTCAGTTTTTACTGTTTTGATATAATGAGAGAAAACAACTGATCAAAACAATAAGATTAGTCCGCTAATATAAAGTAATCAAAAATTACTGTTGAGTTAATACTCACTGTTACTTCCATTTCAAAGTTAAATTTGAAATGGAACATTTTCCCTTCCAGGCGACGTCATATCCTATAGTATAGTAGTCATTCTATACTCATTGTTATTGTTCCTTCTCAAGTTCCGTAAGTGAGTTTGGTCGTTACATCGGGATAATTTCAAATTACCTTTTGGACCAACGACTTGGTGCACTTGTACTGGATGTAGCGTTCGGCAGAGGCGAGCAGCGCACAGACGGTGTCGACCGTGATGCAGCATTGGACAAATCCAGCGCAGGCCCGTCTCAGCTCGTCCAGGCCATAATAGTCGGCCGCGTTCATCACGCCTGCTCGAGCGACAAATTATCAATTTTGGTAAATCTATGTACATGTAGGGGAGGATGGGATGCAGCGAATGGGAACCGGATCGTGGACTCACCCAGTAGGGTACGGGGCTGCAGCGTGACGCATCCCGTGTGGATGTACTCGATCAGCTGGCGAAACACGTCCGGCTCGAATTCCTCAATTATGAGCGTGTGGTGCTGGTGCGACTGGGGCTGCAGTTGCAAAACAAACAAATTCACACGCACACGCGTAATTATTCCAGAGGACTAGCATATTTACACGGTATACACGTTATTTCGGAGACCCGATAAAAACGGAACGAGTGGCGCGGGCTGGAGTAATCGAATTGGGTCGACAGTCGATACAAATACGAGTATTTATTCTCATTCATCTAGTCGTTTTACCGCGACTGATTAGCTCTTACTCCAGAGAAACTCAATTTGAATCGTGGCCTTTGATCAGCGATGTTTACTGGAAGCTATGCGCTTCGAGTCTATTAAATTTTCATTCCCAATCGATCCTTCCAGCCCAACCAAGTTATTTCAAGGAAATCGTGTCTCCAGGTAAGGGATACGGCAGCAGTCTTGATAACTTATTCGTGAATCAACTCTACTGTAAAATACAACGAATTAAAAAGTGCGTATCTAACAGAATTAATATTCGTACTTTCTTTCACTCTCTCTCTACTACCATAACAATTCGAAGAGTTATGAAACGTGTCGATGACTAACTAATGCGTATTAGCGAACTGAATTGGGTGTATACTACTTACGGAATAATATATCGTTTCTTATATATATGGTTGTGAGCATATATGCGTAACATGCGCATGCGTAAATGAATCGACGATTGAATCGACTAACTCGACTCAATCGAAATTTGGAGACAAGAGAATGAAAAAAAAAGCTACAACGAGAGTAGAAACAAAATGATAAGACTCTATAGCCAAGCTAGAAAATTAATAGCAATAGGAATTTCGGTGCGTCTATCCGATAACTGATAGAGAAACATCAATCAAAGTGCTTTTGTAAATCTACAGATGGATGTCGTAATTATCATTGAGATACGTGACGCACAGAAGGGATTTTGAATTTGTATTAATTTCAATTTGTACTAGAATGATACCTCTTGTATGGGAGCCAGCTGCTGCGTGAAGCCTGATCTCTACGTGGCACACAATACATACGGTATTTTATCATTCATATGGCAAAACTTCTTTCCGCATGGTCGTACACTACGTTATACTAAAAACGTAAATACACTCAGAGGTTCGATTCGTTTGTGTACTACTGCGACACTACGTTATCCAATCATTGACGGTGAAAAGAAAAGTTACATTCAGTTGAATGGAACTTCATTTCTCGGCAAGCTTATTACGCGAATAACTCGTGATTAATCCCTCTTGTACATCCGACTTATATACATACCAGCCATTATATAGCTCTGAGTGTATCTACGCAGTCTCGAGCCGTTAGAAAGCGCGCGTAGATCTATTTCTCAGAGGGGGAGAGCCGAGGCTGTCATCGCAACGATTATATTCACGCATCGTTCGGGGGGCGCTTCGTCACAGTACACATGTTTACGCGGACGTGGATCGAAGGATAGGAAATTATACGAAGCGCATATATACATGTAGAGATAGAACAGAGCGGCGCGGTTGTATGTATATATTTATATACACACATTTCTGTGGGAAAGCGACATGACACTGTTATTTTGTATATAGCGAGCATATATGCGAGTACTGAGGCGCGGGGGCGTTTGGCGTGTTACTCGTGTGTATGTGTATATATATATATATATATACACTTGTATACACAATGTCCATTACCTGTTGCGCCGCGTTTTGCAGGTTGAGCAGAGGCTCGGAGCTCCTCTTGAGGAAGTACCTCAGCTTGTTCTCCTTGGGCGGGGCTTCCTTTTTGCGCTGCGGGCTCGGCGCCTGGTACAGCATCTTGTGGAACACCCTGTCGTGCACGGCACACACACATACGCAAACGCATTACGCTCAATCTGAGAGTGACGTCGGCAGGCCGAGGCAGGGTCGGGGTGGGATCGGGACAGGCGGCAGGGAGAAGGGAGCGCCGCAAGTAGGTAAGGGACGAGCTTGGTCAGACTCACTTGCTCCTGGCCGCGAGGACGGCCTTGACCGCGCAGACGGGCTCGCGGGTGTCGCCGACGAGGAACGTGACGTCGCAGAGCTCGGGCATGCGGGCGAGGAACTTCATGTCCTCGGCGAGGCCGCTCTTGTTCTCGAAGGTCGAGTGGTCGGGGTCGTCGGGGAGGAGGCCGCCACCGCCGCCGCCCCCGGCCGAGCTCGAGGCCGCCTCCGGCATCGCTGCCCCCGGCCCCGACTCCTCCTCTTGGCTCGCGGCCCACGTCACGGCGACTCCGCGGGTACCTGTTGTCGCCGCCTCCTCCTCCTCCGTCGATTCTCCTGCCGGTGCAGCTGCTCCTGCCGCCGCTGCTGATGCTGCTGCTGTTGCTGCCGCCGCGATCGATCCCCAGGGCCACCAGAGTAACACTACCGCTCCCTGATCCCGCACCGCCTGGCTACGTGCGTCCCTCTGCGCAGAAGCGGCACGCCGCGCGATCCATACCTGCGCCCCCTACTGCTGCCGCCGCCACCCCTCGCGCACGCACACTCTTTTTCACGTGCGTATTCGCCGTCGTAACGAATCCTCGCGTCGACCCAATAAAGCACTCGACGCTCGCCTGCTCGTTCCTCTCGTGTTCTTTTTCTTTTTTCCTCGGAAGGAGGGGACTCGACTTTACTGACCTACACTGCGCTTCCAATTCGAAACGGTGTGCCCTCTCGAACTCGACCGAATTGGGTCAAGCTCAGTCACACGCTCATACTCCTGTACGCTCTTTCGCGTGGTCGACCTCGTCCTCCTCACAACTCGACCTACGTACGAATTTCAAAAAAATAATACCATCCCCCGGACGGATTTGTTATTCGAAACGTTCGGAAATGCCGATGCATTATTGATTGCACTCGGGGCCGGTGCCCCGTGTGCGAATAATTCACGAGCGAGTATCGAAAAGAGCGCAGCTCGCGCGAGAAGCGTACCCAGTGCTTCGGCGCAAAAGCACAGCGGCGGCGGCGGCAGCAGCAGCAGCGGCACTCGGCTCTCGACCCGCTCATAACGCGACTGCGCTAGAATAACGAGCGTTTTCATTCTCGTTTCGCCTGCTCATATGATATTCGTGCTTTAATCCACGCGCCGCGCCACTTAATTGTCGCTTTGACTCGTGAAAATACACATTAGCTTTATTTGCGCACACGAATAACACACACGCCCCGAGGACTCGACGTTGAATTCGACGAATAAGCAAATTCGACACCGTATACCCACTTGCTATTTCGTTTATTTTTTTTCTCTCCACCAGCCACCCGAAAAGGATATTGATTCTCTACACACGCGGATTATCGGAGGAAAATTGATAAGCCCGTTGTCGAGGATTAATGGTTCGAACGTTTTCTCGGCATGGAAAAATTGCACGTTGGACGAGACAGGAGACTGATTAGAGGCGCACAAAGCGTCGATGCGTGGAACAAGGAATGTTTACACAGCTGTGCAATTTTGTTCCACGCTTCTAGGGTGCAATTATCTCGGGAAGGATGTGTGGTTCGGGCGTGGGTGGGGTCGAACAGATTAAATATTTCGTAACATAAAACAACATCGATTTTATTCAACACAAATGCTTGCACGATATCGTAGAATTTTTTTCTTTCGTGAGGATGACAATAGTAGATTTAATTCTAGCTTGTAATATTTATTTACACGAAGTATAAGGCACATTCGATATTACATCGATATAAACACGCGGCGTATGACGTGTCAAGAATTTGTCGGAATCACAATATTGCCGCGCTGTATCATATGTCACTTTCTCTTACGATATGCCACATCCTTACCAAATGTAGAAAATGATCCGCGTATATATGTATTTATATATATATGTATACTCGTTCGCATATAAACTCTTCTCTCCTCATTAGTATTATTCATTTTGACAATGCCATAACTCAACAGATGCACAGACTTATTTATTCGGCGCGCCGACAACTCGTACAGTCAAAATTGTATCTCTTTGTAAAAACGAAGAACTGATTAAAACTAATCAACTAATGAAACTCGGCGTTCGAATGGATCCCCCATATATTATGCTCGAGCAAATGAGAGCCAGTGAAAAATGAACTCGTCAGAAGTATAAAATCCGCGATCCGTCAATGAAAAGGAAGCAATCGATAAACACGCCGTTCGGGGCAATTACAAACGTATAGAGAGTGAATTGCTACGGTTACACGGGAAATGCAATCCGACGGGTCGAACCGGCAGGGGTGATTTTTTCGATGTGATCGACAGTTTGTCTTTACAATTCTTGCGCGAGGTTTGTAAATTGCTCGCGGCAGCGGCGGGAACTCCGAGCGCTCGTTAACTATGTTAGTCGCGGACAAATACATGAGCCAGGCTCGGAATTTGACGCGATGGCGAACACGAAGGGAGGGAGGAGAATCGGGCCGTGTCCCGATCACCGAGAGCCCTTGGAATTATCCATCGATTACAGTAATTGGCAACTAGTAATGAGCTAATTAAAATTGTTGCACACTCAGACTCTTACAAATAATAGTATACGTACTTTATTTTTCATTGCACTCTTCCGCCCTTCGTAATCTCACTCTCTCGCTCTCCTCGTCTCTCTCTCTGCCAAACTTTCTCTCTTTCCGCGGCTAATCACAATTTCATATACTTTATTCGCCTCTCACTCGATTCTCTCGGTACAATCAGCAAATCTCTTTCTCTCGGCAAAACTTTCTCAGTCAACACACTCGATCGTGAATTTTCTCCCCGGCCGAATCTCATGACAACTTAATCCTAAAGTGAACTGGCATCGATCGTACTTTAGATTTATTTTACACAAATGTACAAGGCCTACGTGTCTCGAGTATGTTTCTCTCTCTCTATTTGCTCTTCGTTATAGAAAAAATATAAAAATAATTTTTCAACTCGTGTGTTATGTGTTGTGTAAGTGTTTGTGTGCGTGTGTGTGTTTGCATGTATGTGTGTGTATGTGTGTGCGTTAAAGAACACGTGTCGCACTCGAACGGAACACTGCTCCCCGTCAATCTTACTCTCTAAGTCGCAATGGAATAAAAAAGTTGGGTCCGCTCGAGTCGAGCGTAAAACGATCCCCGAGGGTATGATGTGGCGAACGAGGAGAAGCCGGCCTGCAGGTGCTGGGCCAGCCTCGCGGGTCCGTGTCGTAACAACAGCGCCGCAGCGCGAGATTGACTCGGGTGGAGCGCGCGGAATGGAGGGGAAGTGGGCATTGGAATGTGTGGCTGGTGGCGGCTCAGAGCCGACGGGGCAGGCGCAGCCGGTGGCGCTGGCGGAGGTCGGCCCGGAGCGGCACGTAGCGGTATCACAGCTTCGACGGGTCGTAGTTCTCCAAGGACCACCTTTGCCGCGGCACCGCCGCGTTGCACTCCTCCATCAGCAAACGCTGCTTGCTCTCCGTTATCGCCAGGCACTTGGCGCTGCTCTCGTGCTTTATCTGCTCCGTCTGAAATACACATCGGCCTAAGTTACTTTCGACCCATGGCTTCCTATGTACGCGATCAGCTTGTCGATACATTCCCCCCCCCCCCATCTGTTACACACCCTCCTCCGGATACTCCCCATAAATCTCCACTGAAATCTACCCTGACCATCTGCGTAGATGTCGGAGACAATTAAGGACTGATTACTGATTTGGCAATTGAAAATCGCGCACAGGTTGTATGTATGTTTACTTTAAAAACGAATCAGGACAATGTTAGATGCACGAAATCGTTTTTGGACTAGTTTCTGCTATGAGATTATAAGTTCCTGAACATAATTTATGGGTCACTTTATGGGACATTATTTTTTTTCTAGTATTTAAAATACCTTTTGACTGAATTGACCTCCGGTCATTTTTGTATTCATTGGAAGTGTCCGTTCTCTAAGCATAAAACGGCCACTTTCGGAAATTGTATGATCAACAATGGACGAAGCATGTGTTGAAAATGTGCTGGGGCATAAAATTGAAGTCTTCGACATGCTTCATAAGATCTCCTTGAAATTTTTGCTACATCATGATTTTTCATGCTGGTAAAACGACCCATTTGTATGAAGTATGACAGAAAATGGCCGTTTCATAGCCCGAGACATTCGTTAACCTAGTTTTAACGCATGGAAAATTAGGTAGAGGTAAAAATTCTACCAGGAGTACTTCAAATACTTAAATTTTATGCCCTGACACATTTTTCCCGATTGATTTAGAGCTGGGTGGACACATATTTTCAAACTTTTGATAAAGAAAAGTTTTTCCCGTGCATATTATGTTGACCGTTACCTTTTTAAAACGGATAGAATTGGAAATGACCTTTTGCACTTTATCATGTCTCAATCAGTACGATAAGAATCGTGGATCGCAGATCCAACCCAACATGTTTTACTCTCCTTTTCTCTCTCTCATATTTTTGCAGTGCGAAACCACTTTATAAAAGTGGAATATCACTGTATGAGGATGCAGATGAGATTCAATAATTTTGCAAATTTCTGCTATCAAAACTCAAGTGCACTCAAGTGAATATCCACTTATATTACACGAAAACTTCCGTGTTCGCTTTCATACAGTGGTTTGTCACTGTAAAGATTCAAGAGGGTAGATAAGAAAAATGAGTTTTCACCTGTCAGGCCGTATTATCCGGAGGGGTCTTATATAGATTTCACGTAGAGAATCCACGTAATTGTCTGTGTAGATATCTGCTCGTGGAGACTTTTTTAGTGGGGAAAAATAGTTAGACTATTGTCCGTTCGAGAAATTCAAGGGAACAACAAGACGAATTGAAAAGCTCTGCGAGTTATCCGAATTCCCTGGTGGAAATACTTGGGTGAAGGCGCGTGGAATATGAATGCATTACTCAACGATACAAAATAAATGAATAAATGAAAAATAAATGGAAGAGGAGGGCGGCAAGCGGCAACGGAATCGATCTCGGGAAAAAATTATAGTGGTAATTAAGGAAATGAAAGCGGAAAGTCAATATATTCCGGAGCGAGCATTAATTCATTATTGGCATACGGATAGGACAATAATTCTGGGCGCTACGGGCGCTACGACAAAAATGAATTTCATGCGCGATCTCAATGTTATTATGCCCACATAAATAGCTGGTGGCGCCTCCCGTTCGTTCTCTCTTTCGCGTATTTGAAATCGAATGGCACGCATCGATAAGTCTTTTTCGCGCGTGAAAAAGCGTTTCCAATACCCGCTCGTTCTGTTTCTTTTTCCGTTTTTGCTCGCGCGCCGATATTTCAATGGCGCAAGTGTGAGATTGAATTACGGCCGATCACAATCATAATGAAAATGTTCGCTTTCGTGCTTCGCCACCCAGTCATGCGCGATATTGTTCAATCAGCATCCGGAGAGAAAATTCAATCCGTAAGCTGACGCTTTAAATTGATATCCTATGATAAATGAGGCTTTTTTTCTCTAGCTTGTCGTATTCGCACGGTGAATCAATACAGATCAATATACTATACGAATTGACAGTTATTAGATTCAATTTACAAAAGTATAGAAAAAAAAAAACAAATTGCATTCGGAGTACTTCATGAGAAATGTAGGCATTAGATGTTTGAAACAAGAGGGTGATTGTTACTTTTCTCGTAATATTTGTAACTTGAAAAAAGGCACTTTTATAAAAAATACAACTGGACAGTTTTTGCCGGAATGGAATGAATAATATGTTCCAGGATAGTCAGGAAGAAGGAGATTGTATGCGAAAGATACCTTATATAATATTTCGTTATCCGGCTTTTCTGATTTTATCGAAAACTTTGTTATTAAACCATTCTCTACTCTTTTTAGGCATGAACTTGGTTGATGATTTAAAATCTCTTATGTTCACTGGTTTTATTTCAGGATTAATTACGAAACTTTTTTGAGGTTGTTTTCTAGTTACCCAAATAGATGATATTTCGCTATCTCTCCAGATAATGTTCTGATTTCCCAGATATATTGTTATCTTTTACAAACAATGAACATATGTACGTATGACACTTCATATATATATCTATAGATATACATTGCATACTTAAGACTAGCAATGATCGGTTAATATTTAAAATAAGGTACCTGTACCCAATATGCGCCACCTAAGCGAGAAAGGTCACTACGCCGCGTCAAATGAATATTTTCTAACATAATTGGTGTCAAATGAAAGGTCTACTCAATACCTACAGAATGAGCTGAGTTTTTTTCGATTTGAACAGTTCTACGCTAAGATACCGTGGTTTAAAAAAAAAAAAAAATTTCGGGAAAAAATTTTTAGTATACCCAATATGGCGCCACCCTGAAAATACTTCTTTTCATCCAATTTGAAGCATGAAGCATGTCTGAAATGGATAAAATACAAACAAAAAATTATATTTCTGATATAATTTTATTGGAAAATACATTTTGTCTTTGATTAAACCATAGTAAATAGATTATATCGACGTGTCTTACGAAGAAAGACACATCTCAAACTGTCCGCGAAGAAAGACACATCTCAATTTGTCCGCGAAGAAAGACACAACTCGCAATCTAGCCGCGAAGAAAGACACAACTCGCAATCTAGCCACGAAGAAAGACACAACTCGCAATCTAGCCACGAAGAAAGACACAACTCGCGTCTGGCCGCAAAAAGGATACATGGCGCACATCCCACAATTTCCCGACGTAAAAAATATATGGAATGAAAGCTTAGAATGAGTAGGTTATCATTGACAAAAAAAAACAAGCCTTTTCTACAGTTTAAACTCTTTTTTCGTTAATATTCGCGGGAGAATAATTCCGACATTTGTCTTTCTTCGCGGACAGATTGCGAGTTGTGTCTTTCTTCGCGGACAGATTCAGTTATGTGTCTTTCTTTGTAAGACACGTCGATATGAACTTCTAACAACCTAAATCAAATCAAGTTTTCAGTTAAAATTCATGACAAAACCGTTGTTTTTGAATTAACAAAATTAACTTATGCAACATCTAATTCCAATATTAATCTCTTAAATTGATGAACATTCTTATTTGTGTAATTTTAAATATAATTGAGATGTTCTCACTGAAATGGAAGAGTTCAATTTAAAAAATGTCCGAGCCTACTTGGGGCTAGCTATTGTCATGATGGTAGAAAAATTCTGTCTGATGTTTTTTCCTAGACAGTACTTATAAACGCATAACCTCAACATTTTTCTGGTTATAGGATAGCCAATATCTGCTAAGCGTTTAATTCGACTACATAATTCTTCGTTCTGTACTGTCGTTAACGCATATGGTCGACTCATTTTGCTTTTCTCGGATATGTTTTGTTTGACATATCGTTGAAATGTTCGACGAGGTATCTTATATATAGTCGAAGCCATCCTCTGCGATATCTCACCTTTTTTTACCTGCTCCAGAGCTTGAACTGAATTCTCTTTCCACCATGTTTGGCGGATATTTACCATCAATGGGTTGATTGTAGCTTCTAGAGCAAGAAAATAGGGGTGGCGCATATTGGGTACATTTGATAAAAATAACGAAGAGCTATTGAAACGATTGATAAAAAGGTCATACAAAGAAAAAAAAAATTGGATGATGTAGATGGGATGTCAAGGAATCGAATGATATGTCGCTCGATTTTTTTGGCCCAGTTTAAGGGTATTAAAAAAATTCGCACTTACCTGAGCGAAATTAGATCGAGAATGAAAATTGGCGAAAAAATGGATAAAACGAGCTGTAACAAGTTGGTGTAAGGGTTTCCGATCGGTGAAAATGTTTTCTTTCTTCATTATTTAGTATTGCCGACAAGATCCTGTGACGCGGCGATGCTCTAGACGCGCGTATATATGAAATACGAAGGGTGGCGCATATTGGGTCCTGGCGCATATTGGGTACACCTACCTTATATCAAAACGTTAGGACTCGCGACTGGTTAAATCCCTTTCGCAAGTACCAAAATACTACCTCAAAAAGTTTTAAAATTTTGGAGACTTAAAGCCAAGGTAGGCTTTTGATCAGGTCTTTTGTCCTCGATACTATAGATCTCATCCAATTTGAGGTATTTCAATTCATTTGCATATTGTTGTGTATACGCAGCAAAAATGATTTTTCAAAAGTGTGGCAATACTGAAAGTTGATTGTACACGAAAGAAAATTAAGTACAATTTCTTGCTCGAATCAAAAAAATCGTTTTTGCCTTTGTGGGCATGTGAATTATTCCTCAAACTTTGATAGTCGCAATGTTGGAGGACGAAGAGTAAGGTAAGGAAGATAAGGGGTTTGTACACACCTGATCATTGTAAGTCCATTGCTGGTTTCCTTTGCTGCCGTGGCAGGGGTAGAGGACGACGTCGGTGCCGCTGTAGTCGAGGCAGGACTCGTCTCTGCGCAGCTCGCCGGTTTTGCTCAGCAGCCAGTACTGGGCGTGCGCGGGAAAGGACACATTTATTAGAAAACGATAGATAGACAACGCCGGGGCGGCGATATTGAGTGGGTCGAGGCTCGAGCGGATTGGAAATTCCAGCGGGGCTCGGGCAGGCGTAATTAGTGGTCGGAAGAGCGCGGCCACCCGGGCCAAATTGGCCCGATCGCGCTTATCCAATCTGGCCTGATCCGCTCGCCGCGCTGGAATTTCTTTCGGCCGCCGCGGCCGCATGCACAGAACACATAAGCTCGGCGTTATCGGAGCCGCACACGTGCACACCCACACCCACCCGCACACATACCTGAACGCACACCCAAGCGCTGCACACACTCCCAAGCACACACAATTACACACGTACGTGTACATACACAAAGCGTTATTTAGCCGAGATTGCAGCTACTGGTTGCGACCTCGTTATACACTATTTGAGAGCATGCAGTAAACAAACTTGCGCGTGCTTCAGGCAAGAGAGAGAGAGAGAGAAAGAGTAGAGAGGGAGGAAGAAAGCAAAAAAGAGGAGGAAGAAGATCGCATCGAGTGGAGCTCATCCGGGCGCATTTATACACTGGGCCGCTCGTGTAATTAAAAAGTCGGGTAATTAGTTGAATGCGCGCAAGCCGACACAGACAAAGCGCGCAAGAGAGGGAGGAAGAGAGTCGGCCTCGCGGGCGGTACGCGCCCGTTATACCAAATGCGCCCAGCGGAAACTATAGCCGCTGGACGGAAAGAGGAGGAGGAGGAGGAGTAGGAGGTGAAAAGAGAGAGAAAGAATCGTTTTCGCGTCATACATAGTTCGCGCGTCCGCGTGAAATTCCAATTAAAAATGGCACTACGCGGGGGGCGGGGGGTGAGTCGCGGCGCGAGTTTTAATTACGCGAGCTTGGCTGGCGGCCGGCCGCGGGGTAAGGAGAAGAGGGGGTCGAGCTTGAGCTCGTTGTGATTCCGGCCTCGTTACACACGGCGGCGACGCGGGCTTGGCTCGCCGTAAACACGCGCCACTGCGACAAAGCTCTTTATCTCGTTTTTGTGCAGCGCGCAGCGAGCGCTCGGGGAAACTCTCGGCGACGTAGCCCCGACGTGCCGAGAGAGGCGAACGGATTCGCCCCTCCCGTGAGGGAGAGAGAGAGCCAACGGCCGCCGCGTGATTGCGGCCCCCGCCGCCGTCCCTGCCCCGGACAATCGGCCTGCAGTTGCCGAAAGAGAGACGCGGCGCAGTAAGCAGTTTACTCGTCCAGCTACTCGATCTCGTTACAGAGCCACCCCCGTCCCGATACGAGCCAATCCCGGTGACGGAGTCTCTCACGTACGGGCCGAGCGACGAGCACTGAATGAAACGACGACGACGACGACGACGGAGCCATACCCGCGACCGACTCGCACTCTCGGCTTTCACTTCGCCCCCGTGGGTACACACACGCAAGCACGCGCACACCCACGCGCGGCTGTATACCGAGCCGCGGACGAGGGTAGCTGATGCGAGGATCGAACCGGGGCGAGCAACGGACAAATCCGACGCGGCTTATCCGCGTCTTAATTGAAAGTAAATACAACGGGGCGTAGCTCAGCTCCGACCCGTTCTCTCTTTTCCGTTCGCGCGCACTATTAGTATGTATACACATTGTCTTTTTCCCCGTCGATGCAACTCTTGCCCGGATATATGAACATATCAGTCGCGGCTCAGGTAACGCATACGCACACCTTCGCAAACAGTGGAAACTTGATTCTCGCGCGCTCGATTATGCAGTCGGCCATTCCCGGGCGATCCGTGATTTTCCCCTTCAAAGCTGCAGTATAAACGCACACGACGACTGTCTCTCTCGCTCAGGTGCAAAGTTGGCGCGGGTCGAGAGCAGGGAATCGGCTAATCGACTGCATACACCGGTACGTTGAATTTTCATTTTCGAGTCTATGCGGTAATGAGCGAGAATCCCTCCGGTGATTCGGGGAATTCGAGGGTGGGAAAGGGCGCGCACGCGCGTGTAGTACAATACTTGCGAGGAGCTGGAGGAGATTGAAATTTCGCTACGCCGAATACCCAAGTGAGCAGAGCGTAGTCGGCGGGCTTTGGGGGCCGGGGGGCAAAATCGACCGTCCGCACTCGGCTGATTTTGCATCGCACACGAAACGGACGGCTATTAGCTGGAAGCGTGCTCGAAATGAGTAGTACATACCACCACCGCTGAGTCGTTACACACCGGCCAACCACCTGCGCGCGACGCTGCTCCAGCTGAAAGTGCCAATTCGCGCTTGTATACACATACACACACGCACACACACACACACACATCCAACTTATCCTGCGGAGTAAAGGCTGGTGGAACGAAGCGAAGAAGATTAAACACAGGCGCGACGGTAAATCAGCGCATATTGGAAAAGGGATAGTCAATCCACCGGGCAGGGCATGTATATAAATATAAATATATATGTATATATACATAAAGAGAGAAAGACGTAGAGCGGGAGAAGGGGAGATGAGAGATAGAGATAGATATACACAGGGTAGAGGAGGCGGAGGCGTCGCGTGTACCTGATTGCCGCCTTGGTTATGACATTCATAGAAGCCTACAGGCTGGTGCAGGTCTTCCACGTTGCCGGGCGAGTCAATGCACATTTGGCTACTCAAGTGCCGGATCTGCCGATCAAAACGAACCAAATGATGTACGCAAACACATTATTACTGGCAAATGGCGATTGCGTGGCAGAGCGATCAGCTCCTCTTTCGCGTTGTGTCCTCGTGACGCTCATCATATTCATAAATGGGTAATAAGTATATATATTTATATATATACATGTGTGTATACGATCCGCAAACTCGCTGTCGTCCCGTTCTCCTATATGTATGCGCATACTCTAGTTTGAGCTCGCACTTATGGGTATACAGAGCTTAGGGGGAGGGGTAAAGTAGCTTTTCTTTCCGCATGTCTTGCTATGCCTTGTGTGTCGCTACAATGATAGCATGAGATCACGCTTCAGCGCACACACTTTAACACAGGCACACACACACCCACGAGCGCGCACATACACACAAACCCAAACACACACGCGCGAACACACTGTAACACATGCTGTATAATACTCGCTGTAACGCATCATGCACTTTCCGCTCGACGAGTCGGGCAAGAGCGAGCTCGTTTTGTCTCCCCTGCTCCCGCTCGTCGAGAGAGGCATAGAAAAAGACAGAGAAGACAGAGAGAGAAAAAATGGGAGAATGAGGAAAGAGAGAGAGTGAGTGAAATAAAAAATCAGTCAGCCCGCCCCGCCTGGAAATCACTTGATTTCACGCTCGAGAGTATAGGTATTACAGCCGAGTGAATCGCGGCGGCCCTCGAGACGCGTGGCTCGCTTATATATACACACTCGGAATCGAGCAGCCGCGGGTGGGGGATTAATTACTCGTATTTAACGGCACGCCACTCGGCAATCAGTCCGTGCCGATCCCTCGCGCGCGCTCATTCCGGCTTTACCGGGCCGCTGGCTGGCTGGCTCGCGAGCGGCGATAAACGCGCTAACGACGAATCATCGTATTCTAAACGCCCATCCAACCGTGTGCTGGGCTATGCGTGCTTTTTACTCGATTCACCGTGATTGCTATATACATACTCGTTCGCCGAGCCAACGGCATCAAAATTCCAAATCGACCCGAAAGTCCAACACCGATTTGCCGATCGATCCGCGTCGATTTCCAGGCTGGCGGCGGGGCTGTATGTGTACGTCGAGTACAGGCGATTGCGTATATCACACGTAGCGCAGGCAAACAAAGACAGCATGCAAAGACAGCCAGGCAAACACATGAGGGGGCGGGCGAGGGTGTACACAAGAAGCGGCTGCGGGGGCTGGGATATTGCGTTTGTGTATACCTGGTTGCCTCCTTGGCGATGGCACGGGTACAGCCCGACCGGCTTGTGCAAGTCGCTCTTGCGCGCCGGCGAGTCCAGACAGGTGCTGCCGCCCTCGCCCAAGTTTCTCACCTAGTACGTCACATTATAGCATTGTCACATCGACCACATATGTTCTTTTCGTTTTGTCGTTTATCATTCTCATCGGTCAACGATCTCTCGTTTTTTTTTTGTTCCTCGCTCTACGCTTCCACTCGGCCTCGTCACTAGTTGGCCTGTGCGACCAATCGACGCACAAATTTATATCGGCCCACGTTTTTCCGCCTCTACTGGTCACACCGGGGGGCTTTTTACCCGAGCCGATTCGAGTGGATGTTTGCCCGCGTATAGGGGGAGAAAAACCCCGGGGGTAATTGAGCGGCGCGAGCAGCTTTGTGCAGCTCGGCGAAACCACCGGTCGGCGGCGAAGCATCCACCGCGCGTCCGGGGATTTAACGAAAAAATCGCAGCCAGTGCGTTTCGCGTTTTTCGTTTTTTTTTTCGTTTTTAGAAAGTTACGCCGCGCGCGTTGCAGCTTTGGTTACACATATATACACGTGGCGAGAATGAAAAAATTTCCGTGAATCCACGAGAGCTCGATATATACACGTTTATATCTATTTACACGGAAAATATCCCAGTCGTTCGGGAAATACATTTCGATGAAAGACGCGCGAGGGCACGCGCGTGTCTGACGGTTGTATACAGATAGGAATCGGAAGCGCGCGCGATTCGAGTCCGACGTTCTCAATTTCGCGGAATGCCGGCGCGGCGCATAGTTGCAGAGCGTCCCGGTGACGAGAGGGCAAAAAGCAGAACGGAATCTGCAGCGGCGCGGCTGCATCTGGTCGAGGGGACGGGCCCCCTCCCCCCCAGGGCAGGGGGGAGGACGAGTGCGGCGCGAGAGCACAGCGGAGCACGACAAAAAACGAGCGTGGAATAACGAGCGAGAATTCGCGAGACGAGCCCGAGTAAAAGCGTGTAGCGAGCTTCTGCAGCCACTGCAAAATTTCAAGCTCTGCGCGGGTCCTGCAAAAAAATTCGACCGGGAGGGCGGAGGTCATGTTTATTAGAGCAGGTCCGGTGCACCTCTTGTACGAGCATCTCTTGTAATCTGCTTTTTCCCCCCGACGGGGGGAATATCCTAGTGGATAATCTCGAATATTATCGATCGGAATTGCCTCTGCGGCGAGCGAGCCGATACGCCGATCTGCTGCTCCGTGACTTCCCCTGTGAATTAGAAAGAAAGAGAGAGAGAGGCAGAGGGGAAAAAACAATGCTTCCTTCTCAGCTATTGATACGCTGCCGATGAAAAAGGAAATAAAAAAAAACGGAGGAAAAATAAAGAGAGCCGACTCGTGGAATCCTGGATATACCGAAGATTGCTCGCTGGCTGAAAGTAAGTGAGATATCGTTAAGGAATAATGATCTAGTTCTCTCGATTGTATAAGCAATGCGAATGGTATGCCGGCTGAGTGCACTCGGCCGGCTTAAGAATTCATTAGAGGTGAATTAAGGACGGCTCCCTATTTATAAATGATTTTTCGGAGCGCTCGCCATCTGATTAAGGCACTTTTTCGTTCCCGCCTCATTACACGTACAAGCTGGGCCCCGTTGGAATATCGATGAATTCACTTTTTCCTTTTTTTTCCACCCCGTCCCTTCCCCTCGCGACCGAGCACAGGGGGCCACTATCGATTCGTGTCGCGCAACGCGAAAAAGGATAATTTAGCGCACGACAAAAGCAGCAGCTCTGATCTGGCTGATCTCTCATCAAATATTCAGCGGGCGCCGCTCGCATTATTTCCACGGCTCGCGGATCACACGAATCGGCCGTGCGCAACGGTCGCGTTATCATTAGTCCGGCGCGCGTAATTACTCGTGACGCCCGGGTGCCCCGTTCCTCCCGACTCGTGTACCCCCCAATGAAAAGTCGCTCAGTCGGAGGCCGCGAGCGCGCGAAAACGGCAATAACTCGGTAAGGGGGGGTCGAGTGTCGACAACGTTCGTCACGTAACGACGATACGGCCGCGTATGCCGGAATTATTCACGGCGGGCCGATTACTGCTCGGCAGCCGCGTCCCGCCCATAAATCCCGCGAGGCGAAAGCGCGATCGAGCGCGAGGGGCTGCGCCTCGGCGTGTACGTGATCCGAGGCTCGCGCGCCCGCGATATAATCGACGTCGGCCGAGGGGGGGAGGCACAGCGACAAGAAAAAAACCCCGCGGTCGTTGTTTTACGATGCTCACATCGAGTGTGTGCCCCGGAATTCCGAACTGTGGGTCCGGCTCTCTTTCCCGCGCGATCCTCCGGATTTACCGGCGAGCTCGGCCAAGGAAAACACGACCCGGAGGTCGGCGAATCCGAATAAACATGGCCCCCGGGGGTGCGGCTCGACGCGGGAAAATTCAATGTGCGAAATCGCCAAGCAGCCACGAGATATGTGTACTCGTTCGGCCGCGCGCGCATAAAGCCGGGCGCGCACTGTAAATCCGCAGCCGAGTGTTTGCTGCTTTTTTTCCCGGCCCACCCACCCACCCCATTCCGTTTCCATTCCAACGGCAGCAACAATAAAAAGCGACGCTTTCCGAGCGGCCGCGTAAATTCAGTTATGTTCGGCGCCGGGGCTCGGGGGCTAGATCGCAAGGGGACCGATGTATACGTATATACCCCGCTCGCGCGCGCGATTACCATAAAAAATGTTTACGAGCCCGGAGGAAGATATCGCGCGGGGTAACGCGCGCCGCTGCAGCGCGGGAGATTGATTCTCGCAATTACGCGCGCGACAGCCCCCCCGGCGGATACAAATCAGGCGAAGCGAATCAATCCGGATCGCGCGCGCGCCCCGGACAAATTAATGCGACTCCGCCGCTGTCCGATGTCGTCGCTCCCCTTTTTTTTTCTTCTCCCCCCCACTCAGCTCGCGGCTTTTCCCGGGGGCAAGGAAAACACGCACCGCGCGCGGCTCATGAAAAATTCAAAAGCCCCGCACGCTCGACCGGCTAAACGCGATAAACGAGCTGCGACAATAAAAGTGGACGAGCCGCTATATCGATGGATCCAGTCGGCCGGGCCTGCTCTCTCGGCTGTTTTCCCAAGGGGTCATACCGCCGCGGCGAACAAAAGGAGCGTCGGCCGCGCCAGGAGGAAAAACACGCGCGACTATCGCGCGAGAGCCACTTTCCATCGCGAGTCGCGCGGGCGTGCGGACAATTTGCCCCGCTCCCCACTCGTTTCTCGCTCTCTATCGTCGAGCCAGATCAGAGTCAGCGCCGGGTTAACAAATGAGCTCGCCCAGCGCGAGTGAAGTTTGATAAAGCGAGCCACCCGAGTCTCGTCGAGCACAAAACGGAGAGAACTATTTTCATTATTACTTTGAGTTTCGACGTTCGTTCGTGTAGCCGTCGTTGGCTGCAGGGTACTGCAGCTGGAGCGACGATATACTCGAGTGAAATTATCAATGCACGAACGAACGTAGAGATATCGTTCCCCGGATCATCTCCGAGCCCGTGTAACATCGTTATTTCCCTCGGAACTAATTCCGTGCGCGAAGTAGCCTCGCAAAAGCGACGGATTAAAAAGGGGAAAAAATACAAGGCTCCTCGAGATCCGGGGAACGATTGAAATGCACTCTGAAAGATGAAAAAAAAAAAAGAATAAAGTATCATAGTCGTCGAGTCGCGGGGTTGTACCCGGTAGAAGGAAAAAATCTGCAACACAGCAGAGACGTAGATATATACATATCCGGTTGGCTGCTGCTTCGGAGTGACAAGAGTACGAGTTTTATTTCGTCGCTTTGCGTCGGGGGGCAATTGTGCATGGTTGAATGAGCCGTCGCGGGCTGTGAGCGACGTGGCCCCTCGCGGCATCTCTCTGTAAACAAGTGGCCGACGCAAGTGCGGCGATAGTGCGCCTTTCGGGGGCGCGGGGTAACTTACCTCGCCGGAAGCGACCGCCTCGCCGGGGATGAAAAGCTCCGGGTAAATATTGTCGAGATACCATTTGAAAGGCTTGCAGCCGAGCCTCTTCCTCAGCTCTTTACGCTCCGACACGTCCCCGTAATTTTCCTGCAAGTGCAAAATCGTAAAGAGATCGTAAAAGCGAGACTCGCCGAGTCGTACAATCGAGTTGTGCAGCAGCCGGGCGCTCATTCACCGAGTCACGCGCGCGCGGCGTTAAAAACGCGCCGACAGATAAGAGGGAGCCCGGCCTCGCGCGGAGGCTACGGCACCGGAACAAAAAATATACTATTATACGAGCCGTAGCGGAGGCTGCGGCAAACTGCCTCATTCTCTCTGCCGTACAGCCGGTGGACTCGAGGCAAACGTGAGGATCCCGAGGGAAAACACAATTATCGAACAAACGTCTCGAGCCCGGGACGAAGGTTGTACGTATATAGCATTTGTCTGTGTTGGATGTGAGCCGAGACTCGCGTCCGCTACAAAGATATCAATTTGAGCGTCGAGCCGCGGGGGCAGCCAGACGGAAGGCGCGTACATCTATATACTATCGGAGGAGTGCAGTTGGGATGGAAAGAGTGTGTTATAACCTTGTCGTGGCCTATCCTTTGGTAGTAGTACTTGGCGTACTCGTCCAGCCACACTTCGCTAAGCCTGATGCTGTTCCTCTTGAGCACGTTCACGCCGCTCCGCCATTTGTAGGGCGAGCGCTTGCGGAAGATGTGGCCCACGTGGGAGCACGGCACGATCTCCAGTGTGCCTGTCCAAACAAACACACATCACACGCATCACACGTAAAACGTACAGCTCGTGCGAATACTCGTATAAGTATACACGATGAGTCGTTTGTCCACTTACCGCCGCACATCCACGTCTTGAAGGAGAGCTCGAGGTTCTCGCCGCCCCAGATGTCGAAGCCGCTGTCGTAGGTGCCCAGCCTCTCGAAGAACAGTCGGTCGATGGCGAACAGGCCGCCGGCCATCGTCGGCGACCACACCGGCTCCGCCGGATTCTTGTGCCGCTTCTTCTCCCGTTCCGGCACCGCGTGCCAGTTGAACTGCTCGCCAAACGCAAAAAACAAAATGTTTACCGATCGCCCGTTGATTACCCTCCTATCGACACCGCGACGAAAATAAAGAAAAAGACCGAGAGGAAATTAACCGTGGACGCGTTTTCGAACGTCCAAGACGCGATCGACGCAAAGGAAGCTATAGATTTAATAGAGCCCGAGAGAGCTTTCAGAGGCTATATACGGAGTATTAGTCGGCGCGGGACCCGAGCACTCTATTCATCCTGTCTTTTCAATCGGTCCCCCCCTCGTTCAATGGCTCACAACACGACGCGACCCGAGCGTTCTTTCGAATCATATCAACAGACGAGCCTTGCGATATAGACTCTCGTTCGCCCGTATATCTATATACGCGACTGCCGCTTCGGTTATCCAAACCCGAAGTACCCGAGACTTCCGTCAGTCGAATCCCAACTAAGCGGTTGCTGACCAAGATATATGTGTATGTATATATGTGTGAGAGACGCGACGAGAGAGAGAGAGATATAACGAGGGACATGTAGAGCTAACCTGAAGGTTCCAGTCGAAGCCGCCGACGTTGACGCCGCCCGAGTCGCGCCAGTGGTACTCGAGGGTCGTGTCGTCGATCACGTCAATTACGGGGCAGACGACGGTGGTGGAGTTGCGGGCTATCCGGTCGAGGAGCGGCTCGAGCCAGCCCTCGGTGCACTCGCAGTGGCTGTCGAGGTACGTGAGCACCGGCGCCTTGGCCACCTCCGCCCCCAGCAGCCGGGCCCTGATCAGGCCCTCGCGCTTCTTCGCCCGCACCACCCGCACCTTCGGGTAGTTCATCATGTAGTCCTCCAGCTGGCGTTTCAGGTGCGCTGTCGAACCATATTGCACGAGTTATATGCGTGTGCGACTTTTCAACATATATATATATACACGTATAGATTCGAGCGAACGTATGCTTGGAGAGAGAGAGATAAGAGCCGAAGTATCTCCGTTCAGATGGGGTTTCACGACTTGGTCCTTTCCATAAACTCATCAAGTGTTACTGCGAGGAGCCGTAAAACTGAAATCTGGCGCAGTGCAGATAAGTCGGCGTGGGAGTAAACGGTTTTCAATAAAAACCAGGCGCGAGAGCGGCGAACGATAAGAGAGAGAAAGAGAGATATAGAGCGAGGACGAGAGCCGTAGTCGAGACGAAAATCAGAAAAGCGCTGATGAAATATGGCACCGCTCGGGGAACGCGGCGCTCCGGCCATGGGTATATATGTAATGTAGGCACAATCAGTTGGGAGGAGGGTGAGAGATGGAAAAAAAAGAGAGAGTCCTGGGGGGAGAAAAATGCACGGGACGAGTAGCCGGTCGTATAGGAGGAGCAGCAGAGCGCGGGGCTCGATTTACGAGTGACGATTAGATCGATATCCGCGGCCCTCCGACTTAGCCTAGTCCGTGCGGCTTGATTTATCCGCGTAACGAATGGCGCACCGTCGGATTATGGCGACGTCGCCTCGTCGATATACTGCCGCGCGCGACGCGGGGAATCGCGGAAAATCGCCGGGCTATTAGTCCGGCCGCGAGCCAATTTACACGACACCGGCCCTATACTCTCTCGCGAGAGCCAATCGTCCTAATCCCCCGCTGGGGCAGGAGGGACTCGCTCTATATACACTCGATGCAATTCCACGGCCTTTCTCTCCCGCAGCAGCGTGTCTATATGTGTACACACATATATATATATATACACACAGCGCAGCACTTGGAAAGCGGGCGTTGTATATAATACGTGCTTGCGACTGTGCAGCTCCTGGCCGATCGCTGCTGCACGCGGAGCCTTTCGCGCTCGACCGATCCTCGTTTGCTGGGGGGGGGGGCGGGTAAAAACGAGAGGTGAAAGGACGAAATAGTGGCCAGGGAAAAAAATGGATCGATCGCGTTGATTTGTATTGTGCGCTGGCTCGCGTCGAGTGCGGCCGATACGCGCGGCTCGGTGGGCGCGTCCGCGCTGTTTCGTTGATAAAGTGAAATTTGGTATCGGCGTCACAATACGCTCGTTTTCCCATTCAATATTCAACGAGAATATTTGCATGTAAACCACGAACTGGGGCTCGTTAAGAGAGAGAGAGGGGGTAATTTTCATATTCAACGTCTCATTTGGAGAGCGACGCGGAGTGGGGGTGGGGGGCGGAAATTGCGAAGCGACGCGTAATATGCTGGAAACCACATTGTTTCTCGGCCATTCGCAAAAGAGTTAATCTTTTTACCGGGCGTGCAATGTTTTTTCATCGGTTAAACTCGGCCGTTCTGTAGGGGCGCGCGCGCTCGCGCATACGTGCCCGGGTTATACGTGCTCTTGATCCATCAGCCGAGCGCCACTGCACGCCGGCCGCGTGCGCGAGTACAAAAATGGCTCAATTTATATTCGAGCTCGGGCGTGCGTTATTATCCGCGTGATGAAGCCGGGGCGCATCGGATTATAAACAATAAGTGAAAAAAGAAGAGAAGGAAAAAAGTATACACGCGGCTGTACAAAACGGGCCACGAGCGTTAGTTCGTTAGTTGATAATTTCCGAATCTAATTAAAAATAATAAAGTGCGTGAGAGGGAGGGAGGGAGAGAGATAGAGAGAAGTGGAACGGAGCGATGTCGGAGAAGCGAGAGAAATGGAGGGGCTCTCTATTATCTCGTTCGGATGATAAAACAATCAGCCGGCAGCCGGAGGCGCTAATAGGCGGCTCGCGCGTTATACGGCTCGGACGGCAGACCAAGAGAGAACCGAGACAGGCTGAGAGAGAGAGAGAAAGAGAGAGTGTGTTTATGAGGCTCGCTTCCGCTGTGGCTTATCTCGAGCTTTTAAGGACTGGACTGACTGTACGGCCGGAGTGCTGTGTGTGGCTCTCGGTTGTTCAGCTGATACGCGCGAGCTCGGGATTAGCCGATCTTTGCATTCGTAGCATCTGGCCGGAGGGACGTGCTGTGTTGGGGAGGGGCTATAATTGCGCCGGAGCCGGCCGGCTAATTGTCGCGGGGAAAAAGCCCCCCGCGATGTACTCACGCATGTCCGAGTAATCGTCGACCAGGATAATTTCATGGATGAGGTGGTCGGGCGACCTGTCCAGCACCGAGTGGACCGTGCGCAGCAGCACCGACCACGCCTCGTTGTGGAAGCAAATAATAACTGCCGTGGGCGGCAGATCCTCTGCGTATCTGTTTGGCTCTTTGCACCTGCAACACAAACACACACCCGGCAAAAGGTTAATACAGCTATACATACATATAGGTATACCGCAACGCCTCTGATGCCCCTTTCCAACTTGTTCGCTCGTACCAGCCTTCCCCCCTTTCTACTTGGGCATTTTACGCTCTAATTTAATAATGCCGCACCACTCGGCCGCTATAGCCGGAAAAATGAAAACCTCGAATAGCTCTTTTTCTCCTCTCTCACCCCCCCCCCCCCCCCCCGACCAATTCTGCGCGCGGTTTTCCTTGCGGCCTGGATTTCGCAAGGAAATCTCGCTCCCCCCACCCGCCGCAGCCAATGCTACTGCGTAATTACGAGCAGATTTAGGTCGTCGGTTCGAATTTGAAATTTTTATTTAAAAGCGCGCAGGCATCTCGGGGGGGCGAGCTCGCTCGTTACGTTTAATTTACGCTCGTTACAAAAATACAGTTGAATAATATGTAAGCGTCGCGGGACGTAACGTCGGGCTCGCCGCGCGCGTGCTCGTCGCAGAAAATTCTATTGCGCCTCGCGACTGTTCATCAAAAAACTAAGCGAGTACGAAACTCTCGTAATAATGTGTAATTTACACGTTTCGCGCGGGTCTCGAATTTATATTGCGTGAATCGCCGCGGCGAAGTGATGTCATTAGCGAAACTTCTTCCCCCCCCCCTCCCCCTGCTCCAAGACCTTTTCGTTCGGTTTGGAAATTCAATTACACGCCGAGCTGTGTGTTATCATTATGTTCCACCGTGTTCTGATGTATAGAATCAGAAGAAGCCTCGCGGATTTTCTTTTTTGCAACGCAGCAAAAGTATATCCTTCGCGCGTCACGCCGTTCGAAAGCGTTTTTTTTTTCTCTCAACAAGAACGATGAGAATTTTTTTCTTTCGTCGGCATGTAACTGTACGATGTTGCGTCACGCATTCCCGCGTGAATGTATCGAATAGAGTTTGAGGAAGCGAGAAAAAAAAATCAGTCATTAACCATATATCTCCAACGACTCCCACTATATAGGCTCTCAGTTCTTGATCGATGGTGGTCTGAAAAAGTGTATGGGTTTGATCGGTCAAGTAGATGGAAAATCGGTCCACGATAATTCACAATCATTCATACATTGACGAATTAGTTCCACGCCGGAAGTCCATCCATCAGAGCTCGGACGATCAAATTGGATTGCAGAAGAGCGAATACGGACGCGAATAGTAGCAATATTCCGACGCTCCTGCGACTATTTCTCGCCGAAATAAATCTTTGTTACTTGACAAGCCTAAGTAATTAACGATATTCAATGAGTTTGAAACCCGTAATATATCGTCAATTATTTTTTTATTCGAAACTGTACGGAAGCGCAACAACGTGGATAAATGCGTTCACGAAAATTGTCGGTTCTTACCAGAGAAAAAAAAACAGCTGACTAGTGGTACTGCGGGTAAAGAGCGTCAATATACAGGCTATGAGTGGGGAAGAGAGCGGAAGATTTATTGGGCATTAGAGCCGGCGAGAAGGGCGCAATAATGTCGGGGGAGCACGGGTTGTGGGATGATCAAACAGAGTCGGGAGAGTGAATGCACTCGTCGTCACTCGTCGCGCGTAATAAGAATCGGAGAGGCAGCAGAAAGAGCTCTGGCAAAGAGGGGGGGGGGAGGCTGCGAAGCTCCCCCCGACTCTTCCGGGGGCTGATGCCGCTGCTGCTGCTCGACTATTCCGCTGAACGCGCCGGAAATCGCGCGCAGATGCGGCCGCTCGTCTGATTCGATATCAGCGCGCGCGCGGAGCCTCTGATTTTTGTGCCTGCGGCTCCTTTGACATCCCCTATTGCGCGCGCGGCCAAAGCGCCTGTCCCTGCGGCTGACGACCAATCGAGCCGAAAGAATCTTCTCGGCTTTCTTTCTCGCAATTCTTGCTCCTCGTCCCGCGCTAATTAAATATCGTCGCTCTCTCGCTCGAGAGCCCCTCGTATTCATCAAACCCCGGCTTGTCCCGATATTTTCGGGCAAACAACTAACCCCCGAGCGATCGCGACCAGTTACATTGTTTACTGGGCAACAACGCCATTGTCAATGTTTGCAGCGTCTTTATACATGGGATTGGCCAGAACAATTTTTCACGCCTAGTTTTTCATGTATCTAAAGTTCGCATCGGCTTGTCCCGATATTTTCGGGCAAACAAGTTATCCCCGAGCGATCACGACCAGTTACATTGTTTACTGGGCAACAACGCCATTGTCAATGTTTGCAGCATCTTTATACATGGGATTGGCCAGAACAATTTTTCACGCCTGGTTTTTCATGTATCAAAAGTTCGCATCGTTGATAAGCAAAGAAACAACTAGGCCCTGCAAAAGTGGTAGCTTAGTGGGTCTAAGCGTTGTTTTTCTTCTCTACATCATATCTGTGCCGCGTGTGGGAAACGTGAATCGATGATATAACTTTATAAAAGAGACCCTCATCGATTTTGAAAATTCCTCATGATTATTTTCGCGTGTATTATTGATTCCTTAGGTTGGAAACTTTCGACTACCAATTATGGTGAAAAGATGGCTACTCCCAATGAGTTGTGCATAAAGCGATTCGGTCTAGCGTTTCGTTTTCCCAGAAATATTTGCGAAACATTATTGAATTTAGGTTTGAATAATATATCTATACGTGTGAGCTTCTGCAACAGGGATATACTGCATATAGACGAAATGGAAAATTTTTCCCAGAATCTCTTTGGGGAATCGAAACGTTAGAACGAATGACTGTGTACATGGCTTATCGAAATACCCCAAGAGCATTTTGGAAAATTTCGCTACGCTTGGTCACTCGAAGTTGACAGCTGCTCTCCCCGTAAGGTGGAAAAATTTTCCCGAATAAAAGGAACTATACTTACATTACAGAAAGCCGAACACACTTCTGATCGGAATTACGAACGGACGGGGAGAGGAGGAGAGTCAAGAAAGAGGCAATAAAAGCAAAGTTCTCCAACAGGAGCGGATGAAAATAGCCAAGTCTCGATAATCATTAATAACTAGCTACATCAAACGCGCTGCGCGCGATCTACATGTATGCGTTTCAAAACCATATTTCAATTATTTTTTCTACGATTCTTGACCATAATCGTCTAACGTACATCTCGATTCATTCCATGATGCAAATTTCTAAAAACTAAATGAATAACCAAACCCTAAATCCTTATGATCCATTTAAAACTGTATAAGAGTATTACAAAGAACTACCGAGCACTGACATCTTCTTCTATTTAAATAATCCTGAGCTATCGACACTTGAGCTCGCAAGACGATTTCAGATTTTTAACACTACTAGGGGGGTACCCCCCCTGCTCGCTTCGCTCGCCAACCCCCCGTGTGTTCTTTAGAAATCAATAATTTCAATAATAAGTGTAGTAATAATTAAAAGAAAATTACATTCAAAGCAATAAAACTTTAAACTTGAACTTTCGATTTTGTTCGATTGAAAAGAATACTGAACGAACGATTCGAATCAAAATAAAGATTAATGTCAGCTATATTCATGTTAAACGTTTGTTTTTTTAGATTAATAGTGGGTTTAACTTTAGGTTAATAGTGACATGTGCTAGATCATATTTTTTGGTTTGGGGTATTCCGCGTGTTCCATTTCAGATTTTTAGCAGCAGATTTTGAGTAAGATCTGTGCAGTTGAAAATACTGGAAACGAAACATACGTGAATTTTTCTTTCCCTTAGCAACGGTTGCTAGGGCGGTAAACAACGGTTACTGAAAAGCTAATGGGGAAGATTTTGTGTCCTTTGCCGTATAGAATTATGGAAATGGGTCATAAATTGATAATTTCCAACCTTCGTAATGGTTGCTAGGGAGGTAAAAAACGATTGCTATGGAACAAATATAACAATTCAGTGCCTCTGGCCATCGAGTGTGACTTAAAACTGTTTTCCCAGCTTCCAAAACAACGGTTGCTAGGGATGTAAATAAACGGTAGTTTCGATGAATAAGTGGATTTATATTGAAAAAAAATTGTCCAAAATAATATTTAGTCCTTTCCTTCTACTACAGCAACGGTTTCTAGACACGTAAACAATGGTTGCTATGGGTAAAACGGAGATTTTGTATCCTGTGCAGTTGAAAATACTGGAAACGAAACTTACTTTTTCTTTCCCTTGGCACCGGTTGCTAGAGCGTTTAACAGGGGTTACTGAGGAGCTAAGTGGGAAGATTTTGTGTCCTTTGCAATCAAAAATTATGGACATGGGTCATAGATTGATCATTTCCAACCTTCGCAATGGTTGCTAGAGAGGTAACCAACGGTTGCTATGGAGCAAAATATAACAATTCAGTTTTCTTGGTCATCGAGTGTAACTTAAAATTGATTTTCCAACTTTCGAAGCAACGGTTGCTAAGGATATCAACAGTGGTTGCTATGGGAAATATCTCATCGATTCTCTTCGATTCTCATCAACTCTCATAGTCCCAATGAGCACTTATGAAGATTCGTGAGATAACACGTTAGGAGCGGTTGCTAGGCATATAAACAACGGATTTTATTGAAAATTGAACTCGGCCTAGATTTTGCCGCGACTAACCTGTGTGCAAAATTTCCAGGAGATCGGACCATTGCATATTTATTGGAAATAAATAATTTATTCGAAGATACGGGTGGAAAAAGAGGATGGAAAAAAGAGGTGGAGAAAGGGGTGAAAAAAAGAGGTGAAAAAAGGGGTGAAAAAAGAGGTGGAAAAAAGGGTGGAAAAAAGGGTGGAAAAAAGGGGTGGAAAGAGAGATAAAAAAAGGGTGAAAAAAAGGGGGTGAAAAAAAGGGTGAAAAAATGGGTGGAAAAAGAGGGTGAAACTGAGCAACCAGAAGGAGCAACCAGAGGGAGCAACCGGAGGGAGCAACCAGGGGGAGCAACCAGAGGGAGCAACCGGAGGGAGCAACCAGAGGGAGCAACCGGAGGGAGCAACCAGGGGGAGCAACCAGAGGGAGCAACCGGAGGGAGCAACCAGAGGGAGCAACCGGAGGGAGCAACCAGAGGGAGCAACCGGAGGGAGCAACCAGGGGGAGCAAAATGACGACGGCGGCGGCGGCGGCGGCGGCGGCGGTTCAGCTTTTAATATAGAGAGAAACTATTCATTTCTTTTTCTTCCAAGGCTATAACCTCCGGAGCATGTGCCTACTAAACTATTCATTGAACCACATAACATATAAAACTTGCAAATCAGACATCTTAACCTAACAGAGTTATCCTATCCGGCAACTATTCAAAACTAAAAGGTAGCCTAAAATATCCACGTACCATCAATCAAATTCACATATCTACAATTATAGTTTTGAAAATAAATTGTCGAAACTTATGACAGCTTCATCAACGAAACTGACTATCCTAACCTATAATATCATGTCATCAGCTACTCTCTATCTATATATATATACATCTCACTCTATATCTATAATCACCCCACTACAAATCACGTGGTTAGATCTACAACAATCAAATCACGAGTTAATGCCTTCACTCTAAAGGCCATCACTTTTCATATGAGGATTGCGTTTCATTTGAAAATCGCCGATAGCTATACTTCGTATAGCTCCACCAGCGGAAGCAATTATCAGCGTATTTCGCGCGACGACGCGTGGTTATAAATGGGTAAATCATCGGCGTCGGGTTATTGCAACGTATGATTCACGCATCGCGTGATTAGCCCGGTAGCCGGTAGCCGCGGCTCATTAGACACTCGTCGCATATAATCACGCGCTGCCGGCCGCGTCCAATCGGACCGGCAAGTATCTTGGGTGGACCGGCCGGCGCTGTACAACTCACGAGCGAGAGGCAATTTTGAACGAGCGCGTAAACGAGCTCGCGAGTGTACGCACACACACGGGGGGGGGGGGGAGGAATCAGTTGTCGGAGCGTTGGCATCAGCTGCGTACACACGGAGGAGGAGTTCGGGGGGGAGACTGGAGGGGTCGGCGGTGCGTAACGGGGGCGCGCGAGGGCCGCCGACGATATCGGCCGGCTCGTCGCTAACAACTTGGCTCGTTTGCACGTGATTTCGATCACAGCGGCTCGCTTAGGATGCATCAAGCGCGGCTGGGGGGCGGCCGGCCGGGGGGCGCGCCCCTGAATCGTAATCAGGCCAAAGGAGCCAAGAGCCCGACGACGACGCCGCCGCCGCAGCCGCTTTAATTTCCCGTAAACCCGCGCTCACATAATTATCGACGTCTCTCTCGGACGGGAGCGAGCGAGAGAGAGACAATGCGAGCTCGTTAGCCGCGCGCGCGGCCGCGAAACTATCCACGGCCCGCAAATTCAGAGGACGACGAGGCCGGGCACAAAGCCCTGCCGCTATATTACTTCCTTACTGCGCGTAGGACGCGGCCGGCTTTTACCAGGCCTCTCTTGCCCCCGCCCCTCTTTACGCGATGCTTAGCTGCTCGCTCACGACGATGCCTCGGGCGCGAATTTGCTGAACAACAGTCCAGCCCCGATTGACCCTCGCTTGGAATTTGTTAAGCCACCTCCTCCTCCTCCGCTTCTGCCGCGCGACCCGTGTATATACACGTCGTTTTTGCGCGCAACTCCTCCCGTAATAGCTGCGCGTCGCTCGTAATTAATGTTCGACGAGTTTTGAAGATGAAATTCGAACTCGCTCGCGGTTGCCCCTCGCCAACGGGTTGCGTACACGATTGGTTGCACCTCGAAACGTCTCGTCACGAAATAGTATTGATTTTACGTTTGCCCTCAAGTGCCACTACCGCGGAGCAGGTTACAGTTTGCGGTTCTCTCTACCGACATGACACTAGTTGGGGCAGGGATCATTTTCTGAAGAATCGATGTTATATACTTGGATTGGACGCCGACTGTTCGATTATAGCTTATTTCGTCCGGGAAAAGCAACGAACGAAAGGGTACAAAGGAAAGCGCGTCGGATAGGAGAAGGGAGAAGTTTTTGGACGAGCTGCTGGAGGTATAGCGGGTCATCGACAATCAGCGAAACAGAAAGCACTCGGGGCGAGAAGAGGGGGAAACACCCCCCGTCGCGTGCAAACATCGAGGAGAGGTAGTGTGGCGGGTTTTCAAGTCGGCTCGCTCGCAAGTCGGAAGAGAATCGCGCGCGGGCGATCGGCTCCCGTAGAAAACTCGTCGCGGGCGAGCACTTTTGTCGCAAACCGCAGAGTCGTTCTGGGCTAATGGACTGTGGCGAGCGAGACTTTTCCACCGGGCGTCCCAGGAGCAAAACCAGCCGAGGACGGACGGGGGGGAAAGCCGATAGCGGGGTTGTCGCGCGGCGGCGGCCCGATTCAACGGGGGGTTCGGCCGGGAAAAGTTGGCGGGCTCGCGCGATATATTAATCATGCCAGGAGCATCGGTCCGTAAGCGCGGCCCAATTATTTGGGGCGCCCGCGCGTCTCGCAAGTTCGAGCTGACGCTCGGCTCTCAACGGCTCTCGGCGCGCTCGCGCGTTCATAAATTAGCCGAGATAAGGCCGGCTGCTTTTTGCCCGCCGCCGCCGCCTCTCCCCCGGGAGCTCGAGGCTGATAGCGCTAAATCAGCGACTCGGGGGCCGAACAAAAATTTACATTCGCGCCCCGATAAGGCCGATTCAATTTCGCCGGGGGATTTTCGCGAGCTCGGTTTAATCGTCGCTCGCACGTCGCTCCGCAGTGGCCCGGGCGCGCGCGCGCAATTTCGCGCGTGCCCCGAACGCCGCACTGGTGCGAGTTGGCGCGATCAAAGGGCCGCCGTCGCCGTCGCTGCTGCTTCGGCACACGTGCGCGCTTGCACCCGCAAGATCTTGAACTTTGCGAGTTGGGGAGCGCGAGCTGGCCCGGCTCTTTGAATTTCAAAGCCTGTCTCGTGTCTTTCGCCCCCGAGCTTCTTTGTTGCGCTCGCCGTGTAGCTGCCACCTACAAGCTCGCCCGATCGATTATGTATCAAAGTTCCAGCCCTCCTCCCCCTCTTCGCTGCCGGCAGCTTTGATCTGCGAATGCTCGGCGGAGCGTCGGCCCGCGTACTCGACTGCGTAATCGAGCAGATGTTTTCCCGCGGAGATTCACCTCCCCCGTCTCCCTCGCTACCGAGTCCGTTTGGAATAACGATGATCCGCCACGGGATTTCTCTCTCTCTCTCTCTCTCTCTCTCTCTCTCTCTCTCTCTCTCTCGTGTCGCCCGCCGAGGGCCGACACACACGCGGAATATCAACGAGCCTCGCATTGAAAAAGTCCAACGGCTCATATTCGACTCGCTCGCTATACCCATAGCTACCACGTCCTATACGATCCGTCCAACCAGACCCGGCCACTTACTACTCGTTCGAATTCAAACAATCCGAATCGGATGTGAGCGGTCGTTAGTACGTATACCGGGGCCGCGGAATTGCCGAATCCACGGTGTTGCTGGCTTTTTCCTCCCTTCCAGCATCATCGGTTTTGTCCGGCCGCGAGAGTAGCGGGATGCACACACACGCGTCGGGCGACGAGTGGCTGACATTCATGCAACGAAACGACCACGCAAGCGTTTTTCGACGAGGGGGCCGGGGGAAGGTGAGGCAAAAAGCCCTCTCGCAGGCCGTAACGATCGCGCGAGGCCAATTGTGCAGCCACGCGACTTTTCGAGCTGTGCGTTTCTTTTGCCATTATAGCGGGACGCGGTTGGCCGGACCGCGCGCGCCTCTACACTCGTTTCGCCGAAAATCAGAAGCGAGACTAGACAGGAGTGTGGCAGGATCGAGCGAGGAAACGGCCCTGGCAGTCGGCGAGTTGGGCGACAGGCGAAAGTAGAACGTCGCTCGCCCAAAAGACCGTCTCGGACCCTCTGACCTGCCGAGCTCTCCTCTTTGCCTCTCTCGCGTCAATTTGTCAACGACCTCTTCCCGAGCGCGTAGCTCGAGTCTCTCTCTCGGGAATTGGCAAAACGCTCGAGCGAGGTACAGTGCAGCTGTGCCGAACGCACACATCGGTCAGCCTGTGTTCTCGCGCTCCTCGGTCGCGGGCGTTCGTGCCCGCGAGATAATGAAAAATCGATGGCGAGCCGTGTGTCGTCGCGAGCGCGCCGCGCTCGGCACCGTGGTAATCGATTTCGTCGCGCGCCCGACGTTTTTCATAAATATAAACGGGGGAAGATTCGCGGCCCACGGCCACTCGTAATTTTCCCCCGGGGCCGCGGCCGGCTCTTTAGATACCGGGGAATCCTGAAAAATTTATAACCCGGAATGAATGCGCTCGTAAAACAAGAAAGTGGAAGAAATTTATCGCCCCCCCCCCCTCCCACATCATCGAGCAGACTTACCGCCATTCGGATACTGTGTACACGTTTTTCGGTATTTCGATTACGGTAAAGACACACGCGGGGCAGGTTACGTGCTGCGTCGTAGCGAGGGGCGGGGGGCACACACGAGCGAGATCGAGACGGATTTTGACAGATGCGACGTAGGGCACGACGGGGTATAATCAGTTTACACGCGGGTCTGAGTCGGTGGGAAAAAAATTCCATTACTCAGTTGCGCTCGCGCGCGCTGCAGCGGAGTCGCGACAGCCGCGCGCGACATTGTCACGTCTCGCCCGACTCGTCCTTTTTCTACTGGCGAAACCCATCGATCGCGGCTCTTCCCCGGGCGGCTACGAGCGCGCGCGGATCGTAATTCCAGCTGCGCGAGACCACGAGGAGCGCAAGAGAGGGAGCGCGGACAATGGCGGTACAGGGACGAGCCGAGCATATACGGAGCTCCGAGCGTGTACACCGGGGCAAAAAGTGGAAAGAGGCGAAAGGGAGAAAATCGCGGTGTGTCTTGCTGCCGGCTCGAGTCTTGCTCTCGAGGAAGACAAGCCGGCGCGGGCGCACGCGAGACATCGATGCCGGCAACAAATGGAATGGTAAATAGCGAATGGACGTTTCAAAACCCGCACGTGACCCGCATGCCCCAGCGACGAGTCTCTAACTCGTCGTTTATCTTGTCCCTCCCTTCTGCCCCGTCTCTCCTGAGCGCCGCTTCTTTCCGCGCGCGCCAAATCCAATCTCGCGCTGTATACCCTAACAGGTATGGGTGTGTGTGTGTGTGCCCAGTGCTCTCGGCTGAATCTGCCTGAACCCGAGCCGAGTTCGCGGAAAGATTGCGAGCTCGATCGCGAGAGGTGCAGGTAGCAAGGATAAATAGGCAACTTCGCGGAGCCGCGCGAGTCGCGAGTGTGAACATTTTTCTCCGTACACGAGCCCCGCGATGTATCCGTGGACGGGGGGGGGGGGAAGAGCAACGGAAAAAGAGCTGCTGTGCATCGCTCCATTATTCCTCGTTCCAATTAAGCGTTTATCTAGGAGCTCGTTAGCCGCGGGGGAAAAGAAGCTATACACGGGGCGGCGTACGGCTCGGCCGACGGGGAAAAATGTTGCGCACGGGAGCGGGGTGGGGGGGGGAAGAGGGCAAGCCAACGTGTACATCAGCCCAGCGACTCATTGAGCCGCGCCAGGCTAATGAGCCGGTCGCTTCGGCTCGGCTTTCCTCGTTTTCGTCTTGGCTCGAGCGAGACGCTTTTGTCGTGTACGCTCCGCGGCCCGCTGGGTTTCGGCATCGATCTCCAAGCACACCCGGGCAATTATACGCTTCGCGAATCGACGATTCGTTGGGTGGGCGGCGGCGAAGGCGTGTATATATACGCCGTTGGGCGAAATTGACATAGTTGATTCGGCCCGCCGAGTTGAGCCGAATGTTATTCTTCTAGTTCGATTGGGCGCCAAGTTGAACGGGCGTGTATTGGAGAGCGCTCGCGGATAATGAGCAGGCATACAGACAAAAACGATTACCAGCGTAGCTGGCATTGTTCCGTTTGCTTTGTTCCCCGCAGATGCTGCTGCTGCTATTCAGCGTATCCATTTTAATATGCCTTTGTCAAAAAGTTTCGACCTCCAGGCCAGGGGGCAATCGGCGAAACTTGCCGTTGCCTCGGTTGCCCGTCAGCGATTTACCTTCGTTCCCCAACAATAAGTCACGCGTAAGAAACGCTTGGCGCGCTTGGCCGGCTGATGGCGCAATAATTCGCTCGCGCGCGCTCGATCTTCCCTCATCGCAAACTGCTCGAGCCAACTTCACGGCTCGGAGGAGGAGGAGGTGGTTGAGGGCCGGCTAGGGGGAGAGACAGGGAGAGAGTCATGCACGCACGTCCCCGAAGCAGCAGCACTTAGTCGCGCTCGCGAGCTCACAGAGAGCCGCGTGACAAAGAGAAAGGAGGACGTCGAGAAGGGATTCTCTTCTCTTTCGCTGTCGTCGTCGACGACGTCGTTGCCGGCTGTACCAGAGCGCGCATAGTCTGCGTCGCTCGGCCCTCTTTCTCTCTCGCTCTCTCTCTCTCTCTTTCACAAGAGTACGCCGACGTGTCGTGTGAATGCACGCGCTGCGCTCCCAGTCTCCTCTCCGAGCCCCTTTGAATCTGTCGCTCGTCGGCTCGACTGCGTAATTAAACGGGAGATGCTCCCGCCGATAACTCAGCCCCGCGGGGAGGGTGGACGCGAGCTTTTCATCGGCGGCGCGCGGCTGCGTACACATCTTTTTACGTCAGCGCGTTTGCCAATTACGACCCCGATCCCCCCGCTCCAACCGGCCCAAATCCCGTTGGCCTCCGCGTACAGTTGTAAATCAGCCCGTGCCCGTATTACGGCAGCGTCAGACGCGTGGAATAATGCGCGAACGAGCATTTGTCGGGTATTCGGACGCGCCTCGTCCCTGCTGCTGCCGCTGCTGCTCGAAGACGATTTGCCAGTAGAAACGTCGGCATATCCTCGCCGGTGCTTCGCGAGCGGCTGGCTGCATGTAGCGGGTGTAAGAGTACGTGCGAGCGGCTGGCCGGGCCGATGCGCCTTGAATAATGGATTGCGCGCGAATAACAACTGGCAGAGGCGCGCGCGCCTCGAAGACGAGCCAAATGTTGGTGTGTGTGTGTGTGTGTGTGTGTGTATATCGAGGCGAGCGAGCCCCGCTCTATATACTCCTCGGGGCATGTACTCTGCTCTACGATAGAGAGAGAGGGCGAGCTTTAGCGCGAGAAATAACCAGAAGCGCTGAATTATTGTTCGGCGTGGGCCGGATTAAAAATGTGCTCCGGAGCGCGCGGCGGGTACTTGCGCGGCTACATATATATACACGTACACGTACACCCCAGTGGAGAAGAGGGAGAGCCGTTCGATTCGTCTTTACGACGCAATCGCACTCGGCCGAGCGTAACTCGCCGCGGTTACGGCTATAATGCCGCGCTCCATCGCCGCGGCTCGAGAGCTCATACATATACATGTATGCACATGCACACACCGACACACAGAGGAGTCGGTATGGATGTACAGGAGCGACCAGTTCGTCCGGCGCGCTAGCTCGTAAAACCCAATGGGCGAGAACGTGTTCTTTACTTTTATAATACAGCTGTCTGGCAGCTTGCGCCACTCGCGGACCGACATTTTCCGCGTTCGGCGACGCGGAAGGGAACGAACGAAAAGCGACAAACAAAAGGAGAAAAATAGAGAGACAAACGAACGAACGAGGTGGGGTGCCGCGCAATTATTGCGCGACTCGCCGGGCGGTTAATCACCGCGCGGCAAACTTCCCCACCGCGGCCCCGAAGTAAAACAACAAATCTTTAGATAACCGCAGAGGCGCCTCTGCAGCTGGCTCGCACACACGCTCGCCCCCTCCCCCCTACTCCATAAGACTTAGCTACAACTTTATGATTAGAGCTCCCAGCCAACTCGGAGGGGCTGAGAGAAAGAAGTTGTTGCGCGAGCGGCTGTATACACGCACGGTGTCCCTCCCGCCACGTGTTTTTTTTCCTCTCCCTCTTTCTTCCTCTTCTCCTACTTTTTCATTATTTTCGCCGTGGCCGCTGCTGCTGGGCTTTGTCCGCGCGCGAATATACCAGCTCCGGAGAGCGCGAGCGAGTATTGTTCCTGGGCGGCGGGGGAGGGGTCGTCGATCGCAGCTCGCAAGAATCGATCGTAAGAAGCTGCAGCAGCAGCCAGCGGTCGTTGGGCCTTGCTCGCGCGCGCGCGAGCCCGCCTGGATTTATGTAAGCGGGCACGTACGGGCCATAACCGATAATTGAGGATCCGAAAATCGCTTAGCGCGGGCCCGGCGAGCGAGGCACGAGCCCGGCCTAAAACGCCTCGATCCGCGCGCCGCTCTCGCATTACACCTTGCCAGCCTTTAATGCTCGTTATCCGATATTTATGGCGCCCTCGGCTGCTGCTGCTGCTGCTGCTTCTCGACTCGCGCGCGACTCTTTTATATGCGCTCCCCACGATCCTCCCCGGTCTGAGTATGACTGATCTCGCCTGTATCGCCTGCCCCTCGCGCCTGCGAGATTTCGTTAAATTTTATCGCGCGATAAAGCCGCTGGCGCATCGCGCGGACGCCTCCGTATACAATCCCGCCGTTATTCACCGGCTAAATCAGCCAGTCCCAACGGCATGGCCTCCGTGTTATTGCCTGCGTCGATATATAGCCAATACGACCCGAGGATGGAAAATCCGGTGAACAAATACGGTGGAACGTCCGATTAGCAGCACGACGCGGGTGTACTTTTAAAACTGTCGCCAGCTACGAGTGAGTCAATGAGACGGAGAGTCGTTATTAAAACAGCAAACTCAACCCGACTTGTTTTTTTTGTTGCATTTTTGTTTGCGAGCAGTAGAATTTCAACGTGTATTCGTATTCAGATGCCACAGATAAACCTTCGGCGTCACTGTTTTCCGACGAATATTTTCCAAACAATCGAAATATTCTGCAGCTTGAATTTCATCCGTTCCATGCGGTTACCCAGCTTCGACATAGCAATCAATGGTTTTTCGTGTTTTCACTACCTCTGATGCCGCCATAATCCGTAATATTGTCCATCTACAACTTTTGCTAATAAAATTGCATCAACGTCACGATCGATTTTAATAATGAATACTTACTTAGTACCCCTCGCTACGTAACTCCGAATGACGCCGGAATCGTTGATCGAACGATTCGTTTATTTTTGCGATAAATTATTTCATCCAACGTATTTCTAAAAAAACGTAACTCATCCATGCTCCATGTGTGTTTTACATTTTAACCTGAAGAAATACCTTACACCTCACTTGGGCTCGTAAGACATATTCTGCCTCTTTCGAAATTTTGTTAGCCAACCATTCGAAGCCGCAAAATCGTGCAATTTGAGTTCACTTTGTAACCTTTCGAAATTTCTGTTGTAATAGAAATCTAGAAATAAGAACGTCCTTGCACGGTCTTGGCAAAATTGATCAAAAAGCGTTTGATCCGAGTCCGAGGCTACTTCTCTTCTCTCTCAAATCTGTTCTGCACTTCAATAAGCTTCAAATACTTCTTTCTCATTTATTCAGGTTCAAATCAGTTCATGTATTTTCTTTGTTCGTTGCTTGAACATTTTCGTTTTCTCGACATTTCCCACTTTAAAACCGAACGATTGAGGCGACGAGTTACGATATTGACTAGATGGGCGATAGAACCGTCGATTTTTCACATCGGCACAGAAGGTAATTACAGAAGCTAATTATGAATTGTATTGCAGTAACCGCTGGAATCTCTTATTCTGCTTGTAGGGCGTGAACATTTTGCGGGTATCTATCCCGATTTTAATTGGTCATTTCGGAATCTCGAAAAGTGTGAAAAAGTTTGAACTCGATGCCAGCACATATTATAATTGAAACGGAAGCGAGAGTAGGAAACTCGCATACAAAATCGCATCGATTGATTGATCGACTAAGGACTCTTTGGTATCTGTATATACGCATTGACGTATATAGAGGACTGCGCCAAGCTTCGAATCATGATTGGGAGAGCAGGAAACGCAGGAAAAGCTAACAATCGCGGGAGTCTCAACTCGGTGGTGCGTGCCATCATTATATCAATGGAAGACAATTAAAACTTTAGGTGTAGGGGGAAGCTGCAAGGCGTGTAATACGTTAGATTGTTTGCACGAGACGGTCGCGCAGCCCCCGCGAAATTTCACCCTTGTTCCTCCTCGCGCTCCGTTCTCCGCCAGCTCCTCGGCTGCCGCAGTGCTATACACAGTCGCGAGACCGGCTCCCCCTTTCGTTTGCCGCTTTCTCTACCTCTCCCTCCTCCTCCTGCTCCTCTCCAGCCTCCCCTTAATTGGATGTTTCGCGCGCGCTCGCTCGCCTTGTGTAAATCTCGGGCCCGGCTGAAGATAATACTAATTAAACGCTTGTCTGGACACTGATATCGCTGCATCAGTCCACCGTTCCCCGGCGCGTCTCATTATTGCGCTTATTGCGGCCGATATTAATCCAGCCGAGCGATCCAGCCCGCAGAGGGACGTGACACCGAATTTCTTCTATTCTCAACAACGCCATCTCGTGTCCGGATGAGCGACGCCCGGATAAGGCCACGACTTAATCACTGCTCTCTTGAAAAAGTGCGAGGAGGCATTCATTCATCCGATTATCTTGCGCGCGGGCTGTTCCGTTTTATTTCCGCGCACTCGCCCCGCGATACAATCGCGACGATGGATACACGATGAGTTTATTTCCCGAACCGCTTCTACCTAACCGTGAACCTTAGGCCTATTTTCCTTGATCGAATGAAAACTCGGCACTCGAGACAAACGAGACGGAAGGGACGGGGAAAAAGGTGAACAAGCGGGCGACACGTCCTCGTGAATATTGAGAGTTAGACTCGCGGGAGCTGCGACAATTTGCGCGGCCATTCCACGATGTTTGTCGGCTCGTTGAATTAATCAGAGCGAGAGGGGCAACGTCGCAGCCAATGAGATCCGCTTGAAGAATCAATCGAGAAAGGAACTCGTGGCGGAAAGAATCGTAACAAGTGTCGGCGCGCGCGAGAGAGGTGGAAAGAGAGAAAAAGGGGCGACAGGGGCTCGGGGGAATCTGAATTGATCGAGCGAGCATCGGCGCTCTATCGATTATCCCGCACACGAGCCGCGCGCGCGCGGGCGCAGTGTGGGAGAGAGCGTGCGAGTCGAGCTATCCGCGGGCGCCGCGGCAGAAAAAGAGAGACGGACTATATCGGGAATCGCGCGCGAGTTTGGGATAATCGAGGTTTGATCCCTTCTTCCGCTGGAGGGAGTAACCGGAGCATTCGGGTAAATCCAATTACCCGAGAGAGCCGGAGCAGGAGAGAGAGACAGCATATATCCGTACGCAGGTGCGATTTGCGATGCGTTGCCGCGACCCACCCCAGTTTGTTATCTCGCGTGTCGAACAGCCCCGGGAAACATCGGGGCGCATCACACTTTTTGTCCCGGCCAATTGATTCTAATCCGAAGCTCGTTGGAATATTCACGATTGCCAGGGTCGGTCGCACTGCGGTTGCGTACGAGGACAGACGCAAATTGACTTTTGCCCCGGCCTGCACCGGTTGGCCGAGAGATCCCCAGCGCCGATAGCGCATAATATGCAGAGGGACGCGCGCGTATCATGGCGCCGCCCAACGAGACGGACAGCCGGCCGCGATTCAATATTTACGCTCTGAAAATTCACGCGCTTTGCCTCGGGTCGACTCTCCGTAACGCGCGCCCTGCTTTTTTAATTGAGCTTATCTAGTCGCTCCGAGACGCGCTGGCTGGATTGCGCCGAGCGACGGCAAAAAGATAAGGTGGAATCGACGATTATCAGTTGCGGAAGAGAACCGAGTTATACCTCCAACCAAGGGACGTACGTTTCTTTTGATGCCGAGGGGCGGCCCCGTCAGCGCTTTATTCCAATGTCACACGCAAAAGAGCCCACGAGTCGGAGGGAAATTAAGAATCCGACAGTCGTGTCCGAGATTAAAAGGGAAGTACAGAGACGGGCGGACAAACGGGCCGATTCGAGAGACAGATAGACGTCTGCCAAGTGAAGAGTGCACACAATGGCTAATGTGTGTTATAACGCGTGGTGGTTTCCCCGTCGAGAGGCGCGTGCGGGATGGGGCGGAGACTTCAGGAGTGGGCGATGCGCTATCGCACGTCAGACAAATAAAGTTTGTCAACGTACTGTCAGTCGATAATTCATAAAAATGTCCTCTCCGGCTTGTCCGTTCGCCCCGTTGACGGCCATTCGTCATGGACACAGTCAGGCCGAGGGATATTTGTAATTGTTGTCTGTCGCGAATAGATCGGATAGATAAAGTGATTCATGGCAAAAGGACTCTTCATCTATCCGAGTTTCTCTGTGTATAGATTCCCGTATGGTGGCCGGGAATTCGATGGGTAATCATGCGAGGAAGGATAAAGTTTGTAATTCGACTGCCGCGCGATTCAGGGCCGTGTATATACGCACGGGGGGATTACCCGTATTGGACTGGCATTGTTGATCACCTTTTTTTTCTATAACTAAGTTGAAAAGTGAATTGATTTCGTATTCCACGTCAAATGCCGGATGGAGAACGATTGGAAATATTGCATAAACAAACATTTTCCACTGTTTATTGATGCGATGGATTAGATTAGATTAGATTGGTTTTATTTCCTGTACATTATGTTGTACAATATAATCAGTAGTACATATAATTACTTATATCTAACTTAACAGTATGAATCAGGTTAGCTTATGGACCAGGCGATGGACAATGAAAAGACATTTTTTGGACAGGTTTAAATTTTCAAAGAATCATGATATGGAAGGATTTTGATGAAACTTATGAAACTTTGAAAAAACGGTCTCACGGCAAAATCGAATAGTTTTTAATTTAAATCATGAACATCTCTCATTGTTTATTGATGCGTTAACAACGTGAATATCACTATCTGGCAGTTTTTCCTTTATCAATAATTACGAAGTAAAAGAATACGGATGAAGTTCGTGAAATAATACGCTCCGATATGCCCCGAATAATTTACGATCTAGAATTATTGAGTACATGGACCTCTATCATTGTTTGTTATAACATAAACAAGGAAAACTCGCCTTTTCAGCAGAACTTATCAATAACTGATCGATCGTTGTTTATTCATGCGATTAACAATCATAAATGCGATTTTAAGCGTTTTTCATCCACAACTCTCCACAAATTTTGTAAAAATTCGCGAAATTATTCTCGCTGACTGCCGAGTAACATTAATTTCAAACCGTTGCATACACACACCTGTATCATTGTTAAATTATTCAACCAACAACGGAAAACTAGCCTAGTGCCTGTAATAATGCCCTACTATATTGTAGACTCCAAGCGTATTTCGAGATAATGTTGATGATCGTGGGCGCAACAGACATTTCACTAAAAACGACGCTCAAGTTGCACGATGTAATAATTCCAGGGTCCAAGGCTTTATGGGATAATTAAAATTTTCACTCGGTATGAAAAACGCCCGGCTGCGTCGGCGTGCCCAACAATTCCGGCGAATTTAATATCGTAAAGTTGAACTGCAGTCGCGGCGTGTAGCCAGTGGCCCTACAGGCTTTCCACGCGCGTCTTTTGCAGCATCGTTCGAACCAAAAAAACTTTAGCAACGCGATGACTCGCTCACGTCTATTGACCTTGGTCGAATTATGCGGTACATCCACGTCAACGTACACGGCGGCGCTGAAGTTGGTTGCGTTCCACTCTAAGCAATTAGCCGCAATTAGGTCGGGCGGCTGGACAACAACAGCAGCGGGTGGGCGGGGCAGTGGACGCTGGTTCGCCACTTTGAGCTCTGGGCTCCGGTTTCAATTGTGCAGAAGCCAGCCGTCATTGAACTCGGCTACTGCACTCGATAAAGTGTTCCGCGCTGGCACACGTCACAGGATACGTCGCGGGCGCAATTCGGATCATTTACAGCTCGCCGCTGCGGAGCTTGGACAAGCGGTGCGCGGCTATATAACGAGTCTCTGCCGAGAAGCGCCGACGAGCCATGAGCGCACCGCCCTCGAGTACAGTTCCTATTTGCGCACGACCGGTGCTGCGAAGCTTCAACTTTGCTCTCATATGCGCCAGCGTCCAGGGGCTCGTGCGCCGCCGCCGAGACAATCGAGCGAATATATAATTGGTGCTAGAACGGCGTATGTGGATATCACACACGTCAAAGTTGGCGATGCGAGTTTTCAGAATCATAACTGGCCCGTTAAAAAACTCCCGCGCGTATATTATCACGTCGCCGCGTGCGCGCACGTACACCCCGGCGAAGTGCAGTTGAGAGACGAGCGCCGCACAGCGAGTAAACAACCGCGCGCCGGGTCTTGACGATTGTTATGATAAAACATGAGAGATGCGCTGGGGTACGAGCTACATATATGTGTGTGTGTGTGCTCACCGATACATATAGAGAAGTTCACGCAAAACGACGCATTGGAGAGCCGCAGTCATGGACTACGAAGATAGAGAGAGACGCAGGGAGAAAATTGGTGTATGGGTGAGTGGCGGTGGCATTAGGCGTACGAGCGCACGTGCGCGTGTTGCGTTAACGGGCGCAACCATGCCAAATTGATCCGAGCGATGCCCGTGTCTACAGCGTACGAACTAATGCCCGTTTGTTTGGGGGCCGGCACACACTCGCGGGCTCCGTTTGCCCTCTCGCTCCTCTGCAATACTAACTCTGCATACTCCTGCCCCGCGGCCGCCTCCACTACGATCCGCGAGCTTCGGACGGATCGTTGATTTTTTTCTATAATTTGTTTCTTTACTATATGTTGTTGCATCCAACGCGAACCGGAATCTGCATTATTTTGAATATTAAATTTTTCAATTGATTACTGGTGATTCAATAATCACGACACGAAAATTCATAATTAATCCGTGAACATTGATATTTTATACATGGTGAATTTCAAATTTGTCGCATTAATTAAAATCAACGTAATAATGTTAAACGTGATTCTGTTACACGTCATTTAAATTCAATTATATCACGTTCATGACTCTGACAGCTCGCGAAAACCACGATGAAATTCGACCAAACCCTCGAATTTATACGTATAATCATATTTGAATCTATTTTCTGCACGCTGAAGATGATGAGCAGTTGATCCGCTAAGTGATTTGTTCATTAATTATTCGCTCGACTTTGCCACTGATCAGTTGTGAAAGCGTCACAAGTAACGTCCGAGGCGGAAATTTCGAAAAGCTCGGTTCATCGGACTCATTTTCCAAAGTTGAATTCGTTAGAAGCGAGCAATAAATATCCCGGCTGCGATGATATATTCGATCCTCCGCGCTACACCGAGGCACTTCAATCGTCTGACAGGGGATAAAAGGATTCGAGCCTAAATATTACACGACGAAATCGAGTGTATTCACTTGATTATCCGAAAAATCAAAGTGTCTGTCGACGAGAATACCGAGGAACGAATTCCTGGTGGAAAAAGGGGGGTCGCGGCGCGATCGATCGCTCGAGCGGCAAAGTGACTTCGGAGTTAATGTCGAAAACGCAAAGCTCGCGCGCGAGAAGGGGACAAAGGCACGCGCGGAAGCAGATAAGCGGTTCGCTCGGGATTCGAGGCGGTCGGGTAAAGAGCCGCGGCCGTGAATCGCTCGGCGCCGTATATATAGTTGCGGGGAGCGGCGCAAAGTGGCTGCGGATTAGCCGAGATCCGTGGGAGAGAGAAGGCGCGCGTGGTCTAACAGTTGGCCGCGTCGACGAACAGCCGGGCCGGCGCGGACTGCCGGGCCAAGTTTGCGCGGAGCCACCTGTCGCGATAATGTCGGTTAATATCGCTCGCTCGCTCCAGAGAAGGCTAATTAATAATGAGGCCGGAGGTGGGAGGGACGGCTAATTTCTCCCCCGCGAGCGATGTTGCGGTTCGCGAATCCTCGGCTGCTCCCGAAAGTTACGCGAAACGCGCGGCAATTTACGAGCGCGTGCATTATAACGGCGCCGCAGCCGCCCCGGCAACTTTGCTCGCTCGCGCGACCCGACGATGCGGAGGCGGGCAGGGGGCGCGCGATATAGGGACTCGAGCCGAGGGAGTGGGGGCTCCGCCTTGCCTCGCTTGATTTCCCTCAAGGATTCTTCATTATTTGTATTATCGCGCGCGCCTGCCTGCCTGCCTGCCACCGAGTTGCCCTCGCGCGCAAGGGGGCAGCACAGCTCCGTCGCGATAAGCGCGAGCCCTGCACTCGTCGGCGCGCAGCCGCGGCGTGTATTGACACGAAGCTAATATTTGAGCTGCGGCTGGTGGAGGCCGAGGGAAGATGCCCCCCCCCCCACGCCACTTTATGCGCCAGCCCCTCGCGCCGCTGTTCTTTAATTGGCAGAGTGGACGCGATTTGGCGAGAGAATGTTCGAAAGCCTGTGGCGAGAGGCAGTTCATATTTCCTCGAGTCGCGACTCGAACTCCACCTACTACGCGCTCGCTCACAATCCCAACTTTGAAATTGCAATTTAATCACAATTATTACTTCGGTCGCGGCTCCACGATCTCCCCCCAATGAATGTGATTTGACGAGCTGAAAGCCCCGAGTAGTTATAACAATGGCGTCTGGCCCAAGTAAATTTCGAGCGAGTCCAATGTAATGAGATGTTGGGCAAATTGTTAACCGCGCGCGCGCCCCCGACAATATGGCGTACCTCTTCAATTATCGAGTTTCCCCGGGTCAAATATTGAATTAATAATATCGTTTGAAATCCGACGAATCTCGCACTTTGCCTTCGGTATAATTTGAAGGAGCTGGAAAGAGACAGGCAGAGAGAGTGAACAAACCTTTGAAAAGAGATCAATCTTCTTGTCCCCGATTCCGACGGATTTTTTTCTTTTCCCCACCCCAGTCTCTACAATTCAAATCGGACTCAAACATACTAGAAGGGGAAACGGTTTTCATTCGAATTTCCACTGGGCCGTTTGAAAATTGATTGGATGTACCTTTTGCCGGCAGGTCGCCGATCGACGAGTGCAACGCGAATGGCCGAGGCGCGAAAATGTAGTAGAGAGGAATAAGGGAAACTCACCATTGGTCTCGAGGATCTGGCAGTGATCGGTGGACAGAAATCAAATCGCTCGCGTACTGATTGAAAGCATTGTTGATCCATCCGTCGTCGACGAGTTTCTTGATTTCGGCGGTGAGGTTGGTCGGCAGGATCACCGGCTTACCCATTTCACCTGGAGCCGACGTGTCTAGATCCCGGGGCGCCACCAGCACTCCGCCACCTATTGTCGTTGCGCCCAGGTGCAACGGGGATAATAGAAAACACGACGGTTAGATTTTTCGTTGCTGGATTTGAAAAATAAAAAAAAAATGCACGTGGCTCGACGTGCTCCTGCATCGGGACTGCTGATCGATAGCGAGGTGTATTCACCGAGTTGCTTTTTTATTTTGAAAATTGTGAAATATTCGCGGAGCCGAGAGAATCAAGGATCGATTTTTAAAACAATCACATTTGTATATTTTGACAGCATAATTATATTCCCGCGTTAAAAAGGTCTCTCCCAGAATGCTAACGAAGAGGAGCTAATTAGCATCGGAACGCAATGGAAAATATCCAATAACATACGCCCGCCAAATTCTATACGAGCGCGTTAATATGCAGTTGATTAACTTTTATTTGAGCTAAATTCGGCGTATGGACAAGTAAAATCGCGAAACAAGTATTATAAGAGTTGCATAAACCGCAAGAATGTCTTCCATTATGTTGATTCCACCACATAAAAGCAAGCCTCACAAGTAGCTTCAGCGCCGAGTTATTCAAACGTTTCAGCTCGGATTGAATCGAAGAGAGAAAAAAGCAGCGGAATATAATCGAGCCGAGCTCCCGGGAGCCGGGCCGGATCGTGCTCTAATTTTACTAAAATGTTTCCTCGGCAAAGAGGCAAATTGAACACACAGAAGGCTATAGGAGTTAATTAGAGGGACAACGAAAAGGAGGCCACTGCCAGAAGCCCGCACATAATTAATACAGGTAACAGAATCTATGGAGCATTAAAAATATAGTTCAAACGACATGGACTCATTCTGCAAAGCAAAGCGACGGCTTGTCGCGTTCTATCGTTATCATCGACCGAAATATATAACTTCCGATATTGACGATTAGACGCAAGTTTGAAGAAGTGAAACACGCCAAGGCCCGTTGAATTTCACGATTACAAAAAAAAGCCGACAACTTTATAAACTGGCTATAGACTCAAGCGCGCGCTTAAGGGGTAACACCACTCTAGGATTTTCAAAAATTCGATTTTTTTTTTTTTACTTGAAAAGTTAGTAGAGTTTCCGTAGAATACGCTCCTGAAACCCTTTTTCCGAAATTCGAACTCCAAGTGTTTTTCCAAAGGGATTGCTGATTGAAGTGTAAGTACGATTTAACGATAATTTAAAACTTTAAACGCGTTTTTCTCGAAAGTGTTTTTATCAAATCGGGCGTACTCGTAGCTTCAAAACGATTGCATGGATCGTCTCCAAATTTTTACAGTAGCTTCATATATATATTCTCCTCCGAAGTACGTAGCCGTTTTTTGATATTTTGAAAATTACTTGTTTTATTAACAATTTACTGCTCTTTTTTTAGTCGAAAATTCATAAACGTTTGTTTCAGATATGCACAGTTTCTACAAAAATTGAAAAAAAAAATCCTACGTACTTCGATAGCTATTAGTATGTAGTTTCAAAAAATTTTGACTTTTTGTTCCAGCTCTCATGGTTGCCGAGATATGGGTACGCCCGCGGAGCGTATCGGAGATCCGCTGTGGTGCCGCTATTTTGTACGGAATCGATAATAAAAAATTTTTTTTTTATACTTCAATAGATGTTGAATAAACCCTGTGAATTTCAATACAATCCCTCTTCCCATAATCTCATGAAAAATTCGCAAAATTACACCTTTTTTTCGGCCTCTAGAGTGGTGTTACCTCTTAACGCGTTACATTCTTTCCCGTCAAAATAAGATTGAATTTTTCGTTCTCACACTTTGTTGAAGTGTTTTTTACATATATAATTGACAATTAACTTTAAACTATACACACAGTAAATCAGAATTTGTCTTAACCGTACGTAGGACGTTAGAAACTCATTTTGAAATGAATAGCTAATCCTTCAGATGGAAGAAATATAAGCTTTGTTCGACGTTTTCAATGATTATTTCCGGATATCGATTTTCCCCGACTTCGGGGCGGATCCGCGTGGGAATACGAATCGGGGGGTGAATGATAATTGTGTTGACCTTGCTCGGGACCAGCCTTGACGGGTGGTGGAGTGTCCTTGCGCAGGCCCTGGGCGACGGGCTGCGGGACGAATCCGTTGGCCATCTGGGCGGGCCCGACGAGAACCTGGTCGACGTGGCCGTCGGCGGCCGCCCGGCGGTCCTCCGTGTACAGGAGGAAGCAGACGGTAAGCCAGACGGCCCCGGCCAGGATGGCCAGCTTAAGCCAGAGGCTGCGCCGTCGCGGGAATCCCATCATCTTGGCCCCGGCGAGCTTCGATATCTGCTCGAGCGAGCTCCGAAGCCGTGGCTGCCTCTATCTCATCGCGCCAGCGCCTCCATCCTCCTCCCGAAGCTCCACCAGCTCCAGCCTGAAACCCAAACAACACCAGTGAGCCACTGAGTCTCCGGAGCGCAAACCGCCGACGATCCCCCTCTTCCCGGATGTCACAGTTCCTATACGTTTTCTCGCTCTCTATCGCGCCGCAGCCGCCGTCGCCACTGCGGATATGCCCGACAGCTCTTATCTGACCCCCCCTCCCCCCCCCCTCGCCAGCCACACGCACACCAGACGCGAGCCACGCGTTGTATTGTGTGTAGCCTCAAGTGCCTTGGCGTGCCAGGCGACGGGACGACAGCGATTTCTCGCTCATCGAGCAGAGCTATTTTCAAAAGCGCACTCCGAGTTTCTTACAGTTAAATTGTTAAGATTATTTCAATTGGACTCTCGAAATTCCTCGCAGTCGAAGACTACAGAGTGAAATTCAAAAAGCTCACCATTGAAGTAAAAAACTAATTGCCTTTGGCAATTTTACCTTTCACCATCGGAAAATCAATTCTGAGTCCGGTGAAAATTCACTTATTTCAAACTTCACCTTGAATCTTCCGCCTCCATACAGTGGTTTTTCACGGTAAGGAATTTAGAGAGTGACACATCAGTTGGGAAAGTTATATGATAGGGTAGCCGTAACTCCAGAGATATCTATACTGTTAGATACAGTAACTGATGCTTATACAGTAAATACCCTCACTCTGTGGTATATACAGTGAAATTCCAGTATGTAAAGAATCCAGAGAGCACAGCTTTAACGAGGAAACTTTTCGAACCGGCCGTGTGTTTGTTCATTCTTTGCGAGCATTCGAATTGCGAATTGTTGATTTCATTGATTGAGCTCTCGGAGTACATTTGCATTCGCCGACAACATGCGTTAACGACGATTTGTGATGGCGCGCGGCCATTCAATGCACGTTCAATACTATATATGCAGCTCGGCATCCGCTATACACACGCAGTGTTGTGATCGCCGATCCACAATCTGATGATTTATATATATCGGGTTCAATCACCCGACGACGAAAATCGTATTTGCAAATCGCACATCGACACACACACGCGAAATTACAGCCCGACACTTTAACGAGGCGTGAAACGTCCGAAAATCCCAGTGCATTATAATCGCGCATCGTTGCCGCGTCATTCGGTATAAAATACTGACGGATTAATCGGGTGCATCGAACATGATAAGGGCATTCAAGTTGAGCGTTATGTATTTTCAGCAGCGCCCGAGGGATTTAATCCCCGCAAAGCATCGGCTCTATGGTGCAGTTCCGTTGGCAAAATAAAACTCGGGCTCCCAAAATCGATCGTGCCGCGACCCGTTCAGTGTTTAATTTAATCTTCATTCATGCGCCGGTATCCGTCGGCAAGATAAACCTCAGTAACAATTAAAACAAAAGTTTCAAAGTTTCGACAAGAGTGTGTACGGAGCGGATTTGGAAATCTGATAGTCAACGGTCGTGTTTGCTCGGGGGGCGAAAGTGCTATTTTTAAAAAGATATATAGGCTTTGAAAGAAAAATAAGAAAAAAAAGTAAACAATCTTTCGTTGACAAAGCCCCGCTATCTCGTTATCAGCTTCGACCTCGTTGCTCCCGTGCGTCTTTCAAATACTCGAACGTCCAAACGAGTCGTCAACCTCGCGGTTGCAGAGCTTAAAAATATCACCGATCGATCCAGAGGCAACGAAAAAAGCGCGAAAAATCGTATCCTCGCGGAACAGCAAACTCGGCGCCGGCAGAGGTAAAACGCGCGGGTAACACCGGCGGTCGAGTGACTAATCCGCGAACTCGAGACAAACGAGGGTCGGCGGGACGCATCAGACATATTCGCGAGCGATTACTGCCCGGCGTGCGGTATAAAAGTGCCCCAAGTCGTCGGTTTAGGGCCGCGAGTCGTCGGCGCTCATCGGCGCCCCGATAATGTCGCCCGTTAAAAGCCTTGACAATGAAAAGCACTGGTCTGGCGCGGAGGGGGGGAGGGGGCAATAAAGAGTTAACGCGGCGGTCGCGGCTAATGGAGTAGGACGCGCTGGACGCCGGCCAAATAAGTGGCCCTCTCCCCTCACTCGACCGAGCCTTTGTCCCGCGCGGAGAGAGAGAGCTGATTGCCACCCCCCCCCCGTGTGCGGCGGAAAATTGAGCCGCGCCAGCCCGGAAAATTTCTGGCAGCGAGCCGCTGTATGAGAAATATTTATACGGGAACACGGGCGACGGCGGATTTTCGCCGCTCGTGCGTGCGCAAAGCCGCTCGGGCGTAATACGATTCCTCGCGCGTGCGAAAAATAACTGGACCGTGACGCTTGATACACGAGAGGTGGACACTGACCGGTCCGGGAGCTCCGACTCGATGAATATATTTGCGAGTGGCTTGTTTTCCTCTTTATTTCGTTGGGAAAAGCTATTTCGTACAGGAATGTCGCCGGACTCGCAGGACGTGTCCCTTCAGTAGACCCAAGCAAACTATTTCTCTCGTTTCTGTTGTTCTTTATTGTAAGTGGACCCATCAACCACCGCTTGTCAATTTATACCTATTGGAAAAATTAGTGGAAAAAGTTAATCATGCATATTTTTCAGTATGACAAGTAGTGGTCGATAGACTCGTCAACTATTCTATTCTCGTCAACTACTCGGCTGCACAGTCTGATATTGACCCACTGACTTCGAGTCGGCACAACCTTTGGGAGAACCAATCGGGATGAAACTTTGTGAGATGATCCTTGGATACCCTAATAGCTTATATTTCGAGCAATACACTGTAACGTTCTGTTCTTCTGGAAATGTATCAGGTGACAAATATGTTGAATTTTAAGCATGAACAGTATATCTGTATATGTATTAAGAAATAGATATGAATCTACTCTAAATGTATAAAATTGAATAAATTGACAGAATATCTCCTGAAAATCGAAACGTAGGACAATTTTTCCTCCCGAAGATTATAACCACCGAGGCATGTGTCTAAGAACGTTATGTATCATGTTAGCTGGTTATACCTATTGACCATCTCACAAAGTTTCGGTCACCCAAAGGTTGTGCCGACTCTTCTGGTGAGACTAACCCGCTGTGCCTGAATCAATTGTCGACAAGAGAGCGTTTCGATTTCAGCTCGATAAAAGATAAAAGTAGGATAAAGAAAAAAAAAGAAAAAAAATACACAGCAATGATTTGGCAATCGGCTAATCTGCTATGATAGAAACGCCGAAGGATTACTCAACGGATCAGTATCGGGGGGTTGGCTTTGCCTCTTGCGAGTGAATCGAAAATGTGTGAGAGATAGAGAGAGGGATAGCCGGGTATAGTGGGTGTGTGCTGATTGTATCGCGGCGTGTTCCATTGAGACCGGGGGGTACACGGCTTGCGTTGCACAGCAAGTCGACCGGCTTGATGCACGACAAGATTCACTGGCTCGAGCGATTCTCGCTTTTATATTCGCCAACTGGCGTGCACATCAGCGCCTGGCAAAATCGATCGGCCCCAGCTCTGTCGTCGTTATATATACGCAGTCACCCGGACGTATAGGAAGACTCGCGCCAAAACCCAAGGACGACCGAACCCCCAAGAGCGTCCAGAGGCTCGCGATCGACCGAATTAGGGTTGACGCGGATCAGCGCCGCGCGACCCTCCGCACTTTCGCTTTCCCTCGGCCCCGCCGACGACGTCGAGAGCCGCTCTTCTTTCGCGCCACTCGACTCTCGCGAACTTGGCTCCTTGTACACGTACGTACGCACTGGCGCGCGTGTCGGAGCCCCCGAGAGCCCGGTCGCGCGCGAATAATTTAGCCGGCTTTGCCGCGGCGCGTGTATGCGTATGTGCGTGTGCTATCGATCTTCTGCCCCAGCCTCTTCGCACGCGACGCCGTGTATCGCCAGTTTTCCCGAGCTCCCCCGAGTTCAAGGTTCGCCCTTGGACTTTTTGATTTTCAATCCGCGCGCGATCGGCTGGCTGACGCGGGATATCCGTGTTTTTTCGGGATGAAAAATTGCCCAAGTCGGCGTTATACATATATATCGGCCAAATCGTCAACTTGGAAATCCCGTGCGATCGTAAATCAAGAAGTTCGCGCGAGGAGGAGCGAAAATTGCGCCCGGTGTATAAGCTCGAACAAAGTCGGGGATTCTTCGAGATTTCGAATAGATTTCAACGGTGTCGTCCCCGCGAGTGTGTATCCCCGCGAGGTGAATTTCAATCTCCGCAGCCGAGTGGCAATATTGAATATTCGAATCGACCGCCCGGCACAATATAAATCGGTTGGGCGCAACTCGCGCGCGCGAGAGAGAGATCTCTCATAGCCGTCGCTGTGTGTGTACGGGTGCAGGAGGAACGCAATCCATCACGCCCGGCGAGACAGACTGGTATAGCCGATGGGTAACGAGCTGCAGCAAACTATCGCTTGTCTAGGCCAAGTTCGGCTTTTCCTCAACTTTGCCAACTAGACCGGCGAACTCTCTCATTCTCTACGCCTCACCGAAGCCTTGTTTCGTCTGGGATTAATCAATTCTGTCTCTCTTGCCTCGAGTTTCTCCCTCGCTTCTCCTCGGCGACATTATACCATTGACTCTCTAGCGCAATATCTATTCAATGATTTCACACATGCACACGCACACACACACTGGCTTTGCAACAGATTAGCCGAGGGTCTCGCTCGTGCCGTGTACGATTAGTCGTTGAACTTTAATTCGGCGTAGAATTACAGTATGGGATTAAGTGAAATTGTTGATGAATTCAAATATACGCGCTTCAGACTTGGAGAGGGATTCGTTCGCGATCGGTCTACGGGCAGCATCGATTTAATTACAATCACCGTCGAGGCGTTCAATTCGAGGCGAATCATTCATCCAATCCGTACTAAATTCTGAAACAGTTATGATATGGTGGCGAAATATTCGCCCTCCAATGGGTTAAACGATTCGACAATACACGCGGAGTGCATTTCATTATTCATACTCTTTTCAATTACCGCGACTACGTCCAATGGAGCAGCAGCTTCAATGGATAAATTGACAATTTTGGAGAGGAAAGATACGGTCGACCTATCGAAAACAGAGGCCAGAGAGCTTTTTCCGCGCGGGTATTTTTCACTATGCGCACTCGATGGTGCACATGATTTTTTCGTTCGCTCGCGTCTATTTTGAAATCGACGCCCGGAAAAGGTGTGGTTTTCTGGTTCTTTCCATTTCGTCGATATAACATCCAACCGAGAGATCCGAGAGCCCTGGAGTTTCGGGAACGCAGAGCACGCGACGTTGATCCAACAGAGGAATCAAAGAGTTTTCGTTTCAAGCCGGATTCCACGGATTTTCACGGAGAGTAACAGAATGGATTGCCAAACGAATTCTCGAGCTAAATTATATCAACGAGACTACCGGAGTGTCGCGCGCGTATAAGATTGAATCCCGCATCAACCACTCAATTATTTGCCACTTTTTAAATGGCAACAAGCGGTTAATAGGTAAAACGAGTCCAACGTCGGTCAGGTTTTTTGTTCCACCGTCTGGCGCGAAAATCAGCCGGAGTGCAAGAGAGCCGATATAGACCGAGCGATAAAAATTGGAGCGGCTCACTCGATTTGCCGGTGCGCGTCCGCGAGGTATACTGCAGCGGCAGCGCCCAGCTCTCGACCGGGCCAATGAAGCCGCGTTTGCGGGCGCCATCAGGCTCGGCTCTACGTGTCTGCCTCTCTCTCTCTCTTTCTCTCTTTCGTTGCGTTGCAGTTGTGAATCAGCGATGGGCTGCAGCGCGAGGGAGGAATTAAATATTACGCGCGGGGGAGCGGCGGTAAATACGTTGGGTACGTTTGGCCGCTGGCGATGAATTAATAATCGGACAGAGCGAGGCGTGTGGCACGCGGTAGCTGGCCCATTGAAACAGTAGTCGGCCGAAATGCATTAACGTCCCGGATAATTTAGCGAGCCGCGAGCGGCGTCATTTTTAATCGTGTTTAATTCCTGCGTAGCACCGGTATGTATATATGTGCTATATCGCTAACCGCACGCGAACAACTGGCCTCCGCTCGGTATATATACGCGACCATTGTGTGCCGCGCGGGTAAAAAATGCCAATCGTCAGGGGACTCTGGGCACACGTGGCAAGGAGAGCGAGAGGAACTCATCGCGCTCCAATTAGTTGTCGCCGTTGAATTCTCGGCAGGTATTTAAAGTAAGGGTATACCCAATACTCCAGGATTTTTCGTATAAATTTCACTATGATACAATTTCAATTACAGAATTTCACAAGTGACATGTTAAAGTTTAGCTCAAGAGCTATCACAGACCACAGCTATTATCAATTCACCAAAGTAACTAGAGTTGGGCAATTTAAAATTTGTATACCCAATACAGTTGGGAGTACAATATGGTAACGGCAGGATTACCAAAAAATTTTTTGTAATATTACCAACATAGACCGACCGTCATTAGTTCCCTAAAAGCACCCAAAATGCGATATATGGGAGGGGGAGGTACTATCAGTACTTCCCCCCCCCCCGCGGGGTTATCGGTAAGAGTTATGATAATTATAGTTATGAAAAATAGTACATATATAGAGTAATGAGGACGGTACATCACCTGAAAAATTAATGTTTCCTCAGTTAACGTGTATCCGAGTAAGACGACCCCACTCTGAGCGCACTGGTATCAACCATGCTCGTTAATTTTTACGGTTCTACGCGGTAAACGCATACAGCTCGACAGCTGATGCGATGTATCCGCAGATCCAATACAACCTCGGAATGATTTATCGTTCACGTTAATAGTACTTATTTGGTATCGGTTCACTTCGCTATGAACCGTAATTCGATCGATTAGGTGAAATCGGTTATGTCTCTCGGATACACGTTTACCGTAAGAACCTCAATTTTTCAGGTAATGCACCCTAATTACCTCGCACTAGCACAGTGCATAATCCTTGGGTCACCAATTACGGTGAAACATTGTTAGGTGGTTTTTGGATACCGCGGAATAACTAGAGTCATACTTTATTTCATATTAGGGTACACCCGTGAACCATCTCACAAAGTTTTATTCTGGCTGCTGGCAAAGCTACTCCTACTCAGAGTATAGGTTTCTCAGGTGATAGTTCCAAGATGGACCTGAACACCGGAGAGTGTAATGCACCAACTCAAGTTTCGACTGGGTAGAGTTTGAGGTAAAGAAAAAAAGTAACAATAGTCAATTCCGCGGGAATACGCTCGCAGCGCGTTCGATACATACACGGGGCGTCGCGCGAGCTCCGCAGCAAATAACGAATGTGTCCCTTCTGGCCGAAAGCTCGACATCGATCATATCCGCGGCGCGTTAACTAATACTCGTCACGGCCTATAAATACTGCTGAATCACGTGTCCAATAAAGACCGAGTCGACAGAACTTCCCCTCCATCATCCGCGCGAGCAAACTCACGCGAAGGGGGCGCGATTTCCTATTCTACCCAGAAACACACCCCTGGGCCGCGCAGCGACATTTTTCTCTTTCCTCCAATGTGTGCATACACACACACACACGTATACACGTGGTGAAAGTAAAAATCACGCGATCAGCAGAGCCATTCACGGGGCGCGACGCGAATATCCGATCGACAAAGATGAAATATGCAGGGGAAGCGGCGAGGCGAAAAAAGTAGGTTACGCGAGGGTGAATAACGAGCCGGCGCGCGGAGAGATAAGCCCGGCCTTTTGAGGCTGCTTTTTTTTTCCTTCTTTTTTTACGGGCGCAATAAAGGCTCGTCGGGCGGCCGGCGCTGGCCAATTAAACGGGTGCGCGCGCGGGCGCGGGGGCCACGTGTCTGTTTGCCACCAATGTGTATATAACTCGGCCGGGGATGGCGCGCCCGAGAAAAGTTTCATATGAATGGGTCCCATTACTTGGCCGGGCCTTATTAAGCCTCGCGTCCGGGTATTAATATCGCGTGACGCAGCAGCAGCAGCAGTAGGTTTTGTTGTCGAGCGCGCTGAGGCGACTATATACTTTTTCGCGGCTCGCTCGCCTCTCGCCTCCAGTGTGTTGCGGTCTAGTTACGACGCCGCGGGCCGCCCTGTATACCCCTTCCTCCCCCCCCCCCCCATACCCAGGAAGCCCTAACTTCCCTGGGTTCTCGCGCCTTCTTAAGAGCCTCGAAATTACGAGCCGACGCAAGCTCGGCATTTTGCCGCGAAGAATCAGCCCGAAACAGCTCCACCTGCGTGTGTGTGTGTGTCGGTGCGGCCCGGGTAACGTATGGACACGAGTATTTTTATAGGCCCTATGGGCGAGGGGGGGCCTGTTTGGCAGACTCCCTCGCCCCGACGGCAATTTTCCCGGCCGCGAGTTATTGCCCGGCGGAGGTGGTTCGTGACCCCCTCCGGTATACGAACGTGTATACCCCCCCGAGCCATCTCCAACGTCGGATACAAAAATCTGGCCGATTACTTTGGCGCAGGGCGAAAAATGTGTTCGCGCTGTACCTCCCTCCCCCGAGAGAGCGAGCGCACGCCGCGACTTTCGGGAGCAAGTGGCCCCGCAAACCAATGTTTTGCGCGTTTCATGGCGCGAAAGGGACGTGCACGCTTTTGGCTCGCGAGCCGTTGACCTATTTTCTCTCCCATCTCTCTCTCTCTCTCTAGAAACTTGGCTGGAAAATTCGTTGTTTGTCGGGTAAGAGTTTAGCGATTGTTATTTAGCAGAGTTTGATTATTGTCCGGGAGGGTCGATTGGTAAAGGTGAAAATGAAAAGCAACTATAAGCGAAACACGGGAAGCGATAACATTGATAAAGGTAGGGATGTATGTATAGTACAATCTGGGGGCGACGTATGCGCGCTGGCTGTTTCCCATTACGGTGTAATCCGCTTTGGGCGCGGAAAATGCAAGTTCATATTAGCGGCACTCCATGCGCAGCCCGCGCCGCGGCATAACTGCGCGCGCGCGGCTTCCAATTCCGCTCGCAAATCACACACGCTGTTACCAGATAAAGGGCGCAGTGCTCGGACAATTAAGGACACGAGCTGCCGAGATATTATCGAGACTCGTCATGCAGACTCTCTCCCTCTAACCCTGTGCTCTCCGCATATTTGCGTAATACGTTCGAATTATATCGAGAGAGCGAGCATTCGACGTTAGCAGCCGGCGCAACGTGTACAGTAATCCAAGGGAATTCCCATCGAAACGCGCGCACGCGATTCCTCCTTCCTCCTTACAGATCGTTGTTCATACCGCGTTATTCGCGCGGCAACTCGATGTATTCATTCACGCCTCTCAGCGCGTATCACAGATAATTTTGTACAGCCCAACCGCGTGAAAAAAAGTCTGGGATATGTCTGACACGTGTCTGGCGTTGTGAACTAATGCCTGAATTCGTCCAATCGGTCACTATTGTTCCGCATCCAATACATCAATTAAGTGAAATCGTTTGATAATTATTAAACTGCCAATACTAGTAATTTATAAATTATGAAGCGATAATTTGAGAAAATGTCTATTCTCACTTCAGAGACCATCTGCTTCACCAATGATGCAGGATAAGAGAGATTGATTGGATAAATCTGCTCAGCCATTTTCGTGAAGCGTATCTTTTGCATATACGAAGTCTGAACTCATATTTGACTTCTCGATACAAATTAAAAAGTCTAGTTATCAAATCTGGCATTGGTGCCAGACATCATCGGCAATGAATGAAAGTCTGGCATTGGTTTACAGCGTCAGACGCGCATGCAGGACTTTAGTCAGACTTTATGTGCCAGATATGGGCGAGATATGTCCCAGAACATTTTTATTTACTTTTTACAGCGTACTACGCGCGGTATTATTGAGAAAATTTAACGATACAGACCACAAAGAGAAACGAAATGAGGGTCAGATCAGCTGGCATCAAATAGCAAGTCGTATAGCGAGCAGCGGTCGCGTAAAGCTACAATAACTGCGTGAGATGGCTCGAGGGATAGACGTATACACACACACACACACACACACACAGTACAGAGCTGTACCAGAGGCGGGGGTGGAGATCGAGCAAGACAGCGTGTACACATATCGGGTTGAATCGCGGACGACGAGACACTCGCCCGAGCGAGAGATACAACGGGTACAGACGTCGCAGGTCGTGCTAATCCACTTGGCCGCGCGAGCGCAATTAGCCGCGTACACGGCCGCGCGCATGAATCCACCCGCGCAACGACACAAACACACGCTGCGTGTCTATACGTCACCGATACATATACATATACCCAACCTCGTCCAGCTGTCGTCGCGCGTATACATACACGCAACAATAATTATACGCCGGCGGCTTAACTCGCGCGCGCACGCCCGGCTCGGGCATATTTTTGCTGTCGCCGGATTTATGGGCGGACGCGCGAGGGCCCGATCAGATATATGGCCGATGCATGCTCGCGCGCGCGCGCCCCACTTCCCAAGAGTAGCCAGAATCGTTTGCAGCAGCAGCCGCGGGAGCGGCCCGAGATTCGTTCACCTTACGGCGCGCGTTTCCGACGCTCGAGCCGTGGCTGAGATTTCGAAAAATCCGCGTACCCAAATTCATGTCGCAACTAACGCGCCGTCAATGTATCAGGGCATTATTCTATTTTCTATCTTGTATATTCTCGTGTTGTTGTTCGTATACCGAGTGATACGCGTGAGCGGTGTGGTAGTTTTTTTGCTTTCCTAAATTTTACTCTTTTGCGACGCATTTTTCAAATTCACACTCTCGTAAAACCTGTATATGACAGTGAGAAACCACTGAACGAAGCTGGATGAATGATTGTGTGGTACTGCAGTTAATTTGTCATCTTATGAAAGTGAATTCCAACCTTTGCTCCACAAGTATTGATACCAAACACAATTTACTGCGAATTGTGATGCGAAAATTGTTGCTATCGACAACCCATGGAACCGAAGTGAAATTTCACTCTTGTTACATGAAAAATTGACAGCAGTTCCATGAATGTTACATTCGCACAGTAACTTTTCACTTTCATACGTTGGTTTTCCAATATGAGGTTAAATAAGAGAGCACATTTCGTGTGACCAACACACACTAGCATTTTTGAGCGCATATCGAAGTGCCCGATCGCTACCGATTACGATACGTCGCGCGTGAAGTTTCATTCGCTTAGCTCGAGTCGCATGCTCATGGGATGTGGGTATTTCAATTGCATATCGAAAATACATTCCTCCGAACCGGATCCATCGTTTCACCTCGAGATCTCCAACTCTCGTCGACTCCGCATCGCCGCGTCCAACAATTCGCGCATACACACGTATGTTTCCACGTTGATCCGGTGATTTTCCAACTGTTACACAACGGGAATATCGCGGGGGGCAATGGGGGAATGGCTGTTTGTCTCTGTACAATCGGGCGCAATCCATCTAGAAAGCAGGTCACCACATCAGAGCGTGCAACACATCAAACGAAGCTCGGCGACGGCGGATAGAAGATAGGGCTCTGCCGGCGCAGCCAGCAGCGCGCACGCACCTTGCCGTGCGGCTGCGTTTTTGCGCTCGGCTTATATAGCGCGTCGGGGGGGTCAACGGCCGGCTGCGCGCGCGCGCGGAGAACCCGTTTGCAGTCCAGCGATCGCCACACCAAATACCGGATGTCTCTTTCTCGGCGCAGCCGAGGAATCGAGCCCGCGGACTCGTCACGCCAAATATCCACCTCTCGGCCGCGAGCCGATTGTCCGCGCCCTGCAACGCCGGCTCTATTTCCAGCCCGTATACTATCGTTCGATCGCACGAGCCGACTCTCGTACACTGCTTTGACTGGCTGCGCGCACTCGAGTCACGGGGGTCTCTCGTGTGGGAATGCAACTCTCCTGATTCTCTCTCTCTCTCGACTTGGCGGCAGCCGCGGGTCTGTGTCTCCCGCAACAAGCCCGTGTGGATTTTCCGTTCGCTTTGACTAGCCTTTCTTTGCCGCATATTTTTGAAGCGAGAATAAGCGAACGATTGCAACATCAGTTGGATTCTGTGGGCGCACATGTCGACGAGTCAAATGGTCGCATACACGTATGATACTCGAGAGAACATGTGCATGCGCCCAATAACCCGAGGGGCAACTCGCGCAATGAATCGCAAGTATTTCTTTGATATTCCTCAGGGTTTTTTTCGCGTATTTCATGGTATTTCTACTATATTCTCCATCGTAATCCATGATATTTCATGGTTATGTTTGCTACTCCTCGAGGGAAGGCTTTCGCGAAGATTGATAGGTTGGGAGCTTGGGAAGGAGCTGCAAACGCAAGCTCGTATACTCCCGAGGGAATAATTTATGTGTTGCCGGATAAGATAACCGATCGATAATCTTGAATAAATGACTGGGGCATTACTACTTGAGCATTATACTATGAGCTGAATTTTCGAAGCGTACATTCGCGTGTGTTGTCCTACTACTCCCACAATATCCCGCTCTGCAGCACATCTTCCTCTCCGGCTAGATTTACTCATCTTCAGGAAAACTCGGCCGACTCAGTAATTTTTTTTTTTTTTTTTCATGAAATTGGTAATGACTGTGCAGCTTTTTATTCGAGCTAATGTACAAGTGTTACAACGACAGTGATATAACGACATCATACGTCGGCCGGGGCTTCGAGTGCTCCCGGCTCTTCACAATAGATGGTAGAAATCTTCTCCTATCCTTCATTATCCTCGTTTCTTTTTCATCAAAGATAATACAAGATTTCTAATGCCCAAAGTACTCACGATTAAATGAGATCTTAATGAGGACGATCGATATAATTGAAAGAACTTTCCTCTCGTTACACGGGAGAACAAATGTCTGGGACAAACGTAAAATATTCCCGACAGCAACGGGATTCATTGAAAAATAATGAAGTCCTCGCCCTATGAAATACTAATCTTGAATATAGTGATGTAATAATAGCCTCGCCATCAAATTGAGAACAGAGCGAAACTTTACTCTGCGAGGAGATGTAGGGTCGCGGCGGCGGCGGAGAGATATAGCCGGCTCGAATCAATTCTCTCTCTCGTCACAGTAGAGTTTCCGCTTGTATTAATGACCGGATTGAAATTCAGCCTCGGCATCGGTTCTCGTTGAAAAAGTTGAAGTCGACCAAGGGGCCCAGAGAGTAATTTCCCGACGAGCCGGGTTTTCCGCAGCGCGTAATTCCGCGGCTGTGTATATATACAGACAAAAATCAAGCCGCTCGTGCCGAGAACTCGCGGCTCCGCCAGTCCCGTCGATTGAGAATCTTCATTATCGACGGCACACCCACACACGTGCACTCGACAGAGGGGAAAAACAAAAAAGCACGGGCCATGCTCGATCGACTTGGTCGTAATCCTGCGCGCGAGCGCCTAGTTATCAGCTCTCCCCCCCGTTCGTATTTTATATTTTTCAGCGGGCCGGGAGTGAGTATGCGAGAGAGAGAGAGAGAGAAACGACACGCGCGCCAAATACAAAATAGGCCGGGGAGAGCATCGATCAAAATTCATGTTGCCACTCGGTCGACAGCTGCGATGCCGGAATTCGCAACGAGCCGTTTTGCCTCTTCCTGCAGCTCGTTCCGCGAGCCGCATATTCCCCCCCGCGTGTCTGTGTGTATTTTTGAGTGGGCTCTATCTCGATCCCTCTCTTTCTCTCGTTCAATAGACTGCGAGCGCTTTGTCGTATATAGCTACCGGCGCGCAGCAGCAAGTCGATCGCGATCATTTTTTTCCGTTTTTCCTCTTTTTTTCTTTTTTTTTGTTCCAATCGAGTATTATTTCGAACGAGCCCACGGCCACGGGTAACGGGAGAGAGAGAGAGACGAGATTGGCGGTCGATTTAGCGGAGCGACGCGCGCCCGCCGGCCGGCTTAATTCGCAAAGCTCGCGGACAAATGCGGCCCCGTAATGAATTTGTCAAACGCCGTCCGAGTGGAGGTTTCAGCTGGCAGCAGATGTGCCGCGCGCACAGCTCCAAGGGATCGCCATCCGGGCGGTATACCCTCGCTCGCGCGCGCGCGCGGAAATGTTGGGCTTGTTAATTGAATTGCGACGTGCGCCGGCCGTTGTTCTTTCATTCCCGGTAAAATTCAACTTACAGCGAGATTCTAATGGAGAGTGCTGGCCGTGCGCAGGGGAGAAAGAACTCGGTTTTATCGTCCCTGAGAGAGAGAAAGAGAGAAAAAGGGCGAGGTTCCAAGTGTTTTTGCACCGGCGCGGAAATAATATAACTCTCTCTCTGCAGTCGGGCCGCGCGCGTTTTATCATCTCCATTATGTGGCACGGCCAAGCGGCCCGCGGAGAACTACGTGGAACTTGATTAAATATAACCTGCAGCTCGATTCGCGCCCTCTATTTGCCCACGCACGCGCTTATTATTCACAACTCGGGAGCGCTCGTCTCGTTTCCGGAAGAAAAGTCTCGAGCCGCGGAGGAATATCCGAACGCGCGTATACACACTCGGGGTATCGAGTTTTTCAGTTTCCGTATTCGAGTAGGTCGCGACACTCCGAGGGTCTGGCCCGACAGCCGATCATAACCCCTTGTCCACAGCCGTATCGTTTTCGAGCCTATACACGCGCGTATATATACACCAGCTCAAGAGTATACGCTTACTCGAGGGTCGTACATAGGCGAGAGGATCAATGACACACATGCGCGCTCCACCGTCCAAACCGATCGGAGCCGGAGCTCCGGTTTTGCGATGAAACTTTCCCCGCGCGCGACAAGGGGTAAGAAAAATCCACGCGCCATAAATCCGATGTAAACACGGCGCGTTTGTTGAGAACTGCAGCTCGTGGGTCGTCGTGGTCGTTTTACCCGGGGACTTGTTGGCCGACGAGGAACTATACGCGCGGAGAGAGACAGCACAGCCGGGGCAATTAAGAAAGAGTCGAAAGCGCGGAGGAACGAAGGGGGGGGGGGAAGGGGTGAGGAAAAAAAACGCTCGTGGGGTGATGGTGCCGCGGGGACGACGCCGCCGCGGATATTTCTCTCCGGCTCGCCGCGCGCGCGCGGGCGCGGCATATATACGCGCGACAGAGAGCGAGCGCAAGATAAAAAGCCGGGAGGAGCCGGACGAGGAAAACGAGGGAGGAAGGAAGGAAGGGCGAAACGAGCGCTCGAGAGCGGGAAAAACAGAGGGCAATAAGGGAAGACGGACGGGAAAACGAGCCGCTACTTTCCTTTCCTCCCTACTGCGCAGCCTTTCCCCTCTTTCTCCGGGGCGCGCGCGCGCGCGAGACGTGTAATCCGCGCGGGGCCGCTTCTTCTTTTCGCAACTTTGACTATTCTCCCCCCGACCTCCTCGCCGCGCGACTATGAATAACCGCGGCCAGTAAGAAGTATCAGCCGCGACACCGTCGTTATATTTATGCGAAAAACTTGGGGGGCAATCCGTGACTCGCGCAAATCTACGTCCGTCGATCTCGCGAATTTTTCCCCCTTAATCTCCTCGGCGCTCGGATCCAAGTATAAGTGCTCCGGCTCCTGACTAATGCGAGTCGCTCGTACCGACTCTGCTCTTCTCGCGCTGATTTTTCAGCGTTGCAGGATCGTCACACTCGTATACGTCGCACAAGCGCCGATTGCCCAATTATACTAATATATCGTATGTATTGCTGTAACGAACGAATCGCTCGGTCGGATTTGTGATTTAATGCATCACTCCATATTCGGCCGGATTAATTGGATTATGAATTCAACGAGCAATAATATTCCTGTATAATATCGAATATGCGATTTAATTCATATTCTTTCGATTGGCCTGCGTCGGTTGGTTTGCCTCGCCGGTAACAATAATCACGATATAATGACGATAATGGAGTTATACACCGCGGGGCGCATTCTAAAGCTGGCGGCTCTCGAATCAATTATTACATTTATACTCGGCGCGAATCAAACGAATTCGGTATGATTAAAACGATGGTCGATAGATTTGTACAGGCTAGTTATATGACAGACGGTCGCCGCGCAACCCGTTGTAATCGCGAATCACCGATGATCAAATCACGCTTTGAGCGAGACAATGCTCGAGTCTCGCGGAGCTCATAAACTTTGCAAGCTGCGCAGCCTGGGTAGCCAGGAATATCGAACAATTTTGAAATTCATCCGCCGCTAATCAAAATCGTCCCGGCCGACGCGCGCGCGCAACACTGATAAATACCGCATTATGATAACCGCCGAGAATAGCAACGAGTGTACATAATGCCGCGAATGGAAGATTCTGATTTCTCCCAGACATGTCCCTCGGCGAGGTAATCCAGTCACGGGACGACCCCAACTCCACTTTCGGGGGGCCTGTGTGTTACAATGAAACGAGGTGCGAACGAGTTTTTTTCTGAACTCGCGAGCGCCGGATGCTAATCGCGTACGGGGCCGCTACTTAGCGCGTCGCGTTACCCGGGATAAAGACACTCCTCCGGCTTTTTCGCTGGGCGGCTCCCGAGAAAGCGGGCGTGAGCCAAGCTCTCGCTTTCCGACCGCGTCGGCTTATTACCTTTTTTCCCCTTCCGGGTAGCCGCGTGTCTATGCTGCGCCGTAAAGGCCCTCGGGTGGAAAAGTAAATTTGGCGGTAATTAATTTTGAATCATCCGTACGAGCTCGACCGCGGATATGCAGAGTGCATTGGGGAAAACTGCATCGGTAGCTGCGTCGGCAGTGTTATACTCGCGACGCGGCTAACTTTGTTTGGATATTCGCCATTTGCAAATGGGATTCCGACTGTCATCCGACACATTTGACGTGAAATACACAGATTGAACAGCGGGCCGCAAAGCCGCGCGCGCGCGCGTGTCTGTATATATCGTTCGTTTTGACGAAACGTCGCGTTTGGATTTGCGCCGCGCGAATCCAACGTGGGATCAAAGATGCAGAGGAGGCGCTGGAAGTTTACGATATCGGTAGCCCCGGGAGAACCTTGGCGTAACGCGTATGATATTCAAACGAGCGACGCGTTTACACCGGATAAATCGTAAATCGGAGGACGCTTTGAAACGTCGACCGACGATCGGGCAATAATTAATTCGACTTATTTCCCCGCTCACGAAGCGGCGACAGGAATGTGACATACGGGCGAAAAGCTTCGCGTTCCCCATGCATCTGTACCGACGACGATTAATCAACAGATCGTTTCGCTCTCGCGCCCCTATCGTGAAATATACTACCAAGTATAAAATACCCGAGCGCTCGAAGGCGAGCTGTGCGTCGAGCTTTGTTATCCGCGGCGCATCGACGAATCCATCGTGTGTTTGCGATATACAGTCGAGGCAAACACGCGCACGGGCCGGAGGAGGAGGAAGACGGGGAAAGAGTGCGTGCAGCGAGCAGCGCGCCAGGGCAAACAGAGGCTGCCAGGGGCAAAAGTGTAGCTGCGGGCTGGTCGGGTCGCGTTTGCACGCGCGATTAAACTTTATCGCGAGTCGCGCGTTGTCGCAGCCGCAGCATCAGCGAAAGCTCGCGTGTCGCGGGAGCGTCAAAGAGACACACACACGCGAAATCGCACACACACAGACCCTCTGTCGAGCTCGTGCCCTGTTTGACTTTTCAATTTTGCCACGCGCGGATTCGTATGGCGTATCCATCAGCCACTCGATCTCCGTTTGTCGCGGCGACGCTGATCAAACGCGCGCGGGGGAGAGACGAGTCGATGTGCCACGAAACTGCGAGTCGCCGGAAATTCGAACCCGCTGCGTACACCAGCTCGGACCGAGTTGACGCGCTGGCGACGACGATTCTGATGTGCTTTTACTAGCGCGCCAAACCGAGTTTTTTCTTTCTTTCTTTTTTTCTTTCTACTCCCGTCAAAGCAATGATCAATGAGTGTATATATACATTAGCTTAGAAATGATTCTTCTCCCCCCCCCCCAATATAGACCTATGCAGAAGTTTTTGAGACGTTTGGAAAAATTGCACAATTCCTTATAAACAAATGAATTTCGGAGAATATAATGAATCAATCCTGTTTAAATTTTTGACATTACTTTGCCCTAATGTAGAGCTTTGAAAAACTTTACTACATTCACAGAATTGATTTTCTTGAATGCAATCCTTGATTCAAAAAGCACCGCTTCCATCCGACTTCCAATCCCTGCGTGCTATAACAAAATGATCACAGAAAAATCCCGTATACGCTGGACGTGGAATTTCCCCGTCGTTCCATCGGACGTTTGATCTCAACCGTCCTGCAGAAAGTGCCGACAAGACCGAGCTATACCCAATTTCCGCCGTGAGTTTGCCTCTCCAAATTTCGCCGGCGAGTTTTGCCAGTACCCGACTCTCGTCGCTCGAGTTTTCCCGCTCCGAGATCTTCGAGTGTATTGCCTTTGCCACGACAACGTGCCCGTTAGTCGCGGTCAGCGGGCTCGCAGCAAGGCGCGCATCTCTCGCGCGACACCGGCCAATTCCGTCGAGCCGAGGTGTGTGTATATATCGCGGGGCGATCAGCCGCCCTCGGCTCGGACGGGCAAGAGGGCGAAATTAAGTCGCGGCCGACGTGTCGGGGCGGCGGCGGCGGCGCACGGCTGCGGAGCGTTAACGCGCACAAAGGAGGATAAAAGTCGGAAAGAGGTATATGTGCGAAAGCTCTCTCGCTCTCTCGCTCTCTTGGAATCGGGGACGCTTTTCCTCCGGGGCTGCTTTCTTGCTTGCGAGAGCTCGGCTTTGTCGATACAGCGAGAGAAGGGAGCCGAGTGAAAACTTCCTTCCTGCGCGCGCGGCCGCCCCTCCGGCCCTTTGTCCAGCCCCAACGCGCCACAAAGCCAACTACGCGCGAGATACGAGCAAGAGGAGCTGCGGCTTTTTGCCCACGAGACGTGGCTGGGTGTGCCACTGGCAACGTAAAGGATGACGCGACTTCGCCGGCTAGCCCAACGTGACCACGCGTTCCGTTTGCAACTGCGCGGTGCGTCCGTCAGGACCGCGATTCACCAAGGCTAGTGCGCCAACCGACACTGCGTGCACCTGAAAGATCGTTCGCGATTGTCTTCCGCGGTGTGCCTTGTCGACGGAGGGGTACACTGCCGAGAATAACGTTGAATCCAATGTAATTACAGGCCATGAACTGTAGAACAAGAACAATATCTTCACTCTCCAAATTCCTTGCATTGAAAATCTCACTGTAAGTTTCAGTGAAATGTTTTTCATTGTGAGGAATTTAGCAGGCGAAATGCACTTCAAATTCAGATTAGTCTATGAAATAGTAGTTTTTGTTGATATTTTGAAATAGTAACAAAAACTACTATTTAATAGACAAATTGTACAACTGATGAAAATAGTGAACATCAACTAAGAAATAGTAAAATTTAAAAAAAAATAGTAAACTTAAAGTAAATTACTAAAACATTAGTAAAATTGTACTTGTTTCCCTAGTGAATATCTACTATTTTTATCAGTTGTGCAATTTGTACTACTAGATAGTAATTTTTTAGATCTAGTGCGCGGACAAGCCGCTTGACGTATACTGGCATTTCAATATTTCGTATACATTGAATTCGATAATGAGCTTATGAAATTGAAATTAATCCCACTCCTAACAGTGTAGGGTATTGTATTTTGCGCGGACCAGATATCATACATGGCTCGACGCCAATTTGTTTATCCGTTCCCGTGATTCCCAACCACACTGTTTCGACTATTCGCGTACGGGATCAAAGCAGTTTCACCCAAGTCGAACAGCAACGGACAGCAACGTGATAGCTCTGTGCGCAGTGTAATAAACTCGCTGTGATTGACGAAGCGAACGTCAGCTTTGAATATTTCAGAGCCAATCCAGAATCAGACAAATATATATCCGGAAACGAATGAGCCGTACCTTGTACACGAGTCGAGATCCACAGGAACTGAAGCGTGTGTCTGCAGCTCGGCTGTAACAGACAAAAAAGTGAAATTTAAAATACGACCAAGGCCAATAAGTATAATATACACTCGCGAGCCTCGGCCCGAGCTGAAAAATTGTGAAAATCGGGCGCTTGGATGCAGACTAGCGCGCGCGGCGCGTTATGTCGCTCGAAGGGGTTTTAAAAGCGCTCGGCGGTGCTGGCGGAAGAAGCGAACGCGCCTCGAGGGGCTGCCTGGAATTTTCGCGGCTCGACTCGTTTGACGCCCAACAATAACGGCGGAGCCAGCCGCGCGCGCCCGATCGACTGCAGCTTCCCTTTGAAATACCTCGGCGGCAGAATCCGGGGGATGCGCGCCGCTAATAACCACTGGCGGAACGCGTCTACGCCCAACCACCGCGACTCTTTCTTTACGCGCCTCGGAGCTTTATGCCGGCGACAAGTGTCTCTTCCCCGGAGAGATAGAAAGCCGGGTTACAAAAATAAACTGCTCGTATTAATATTTTATTCGCCGGCTCGGCTGTGCTGCTGGTGCGCGACTCGCGAGTTGCCAACTCTTCCTACCCCCCCGGAGCGATTTCTTCAAGCAAAACGTATAGAAGAGGAGGGGTTGGGGGATTATATTTGCCGAGCGATATTTTTCACCTCAACCCTTCAGATTTCCCCTCGTCTGCTGCTGTTGCTTTATCATCCGCCTAATGCATTATTCGCCCGGCGAATTGGAATCCTTTTCGTATATAAATGGAATATACGGCGCGTCGTTACGTATTCGAAAAATTTCGAATTCGCGACGTTGATAAAGAAAATCACTTTGCCGAATCTATATTTGAACAGTACGACTGGGGCAAACGCGATATGTACGCAAGATTATGATACTCTTTCGGGTTATGCAACTTATCGGGTGTAGTTCGAGGTCGGGGGAGGGAAAAAAAATCTGATCCCATCTCCGCCACTCGCAGAATATTTCTCGTCCAAACAAAAGTATATCACCGAAGGCAAACACCAATGGCTCGGTGTGCCAAGTGCAAACAACGAGATTTTTTTTTCGCGTAGCGTGGGATCGCGTTTTTTTTTTATCTCTGTACGTATAGGCGAACACGGGGCGCAATGGGCAAGCTATAATTATTGAGCTATACACAATGCCGCAAAAAAACCACTCGACGTACGCGCGCGTCATTCAAATGGCCCAACGTCTTTTATATACATGAGAACGAGCCAACGAATCTACGCTCACTAATTGCTTCCGCCGTATATACGTATATATTTATTAATTCAGCCTCGGCCAGGATATCTATATACTCTGTCGGGTGAATCCGATGTTTTTACGAGTGGATTTTTTTGCCTGGCGATCGCCATCGATCACCGAGCGCCTGTGCGTTGGCAGCGGGCCACTACACTGCTCCTATTTCTTCGGCTCGAGCTGGAGGCATTCTCTCAAATATTAACACAATGACCGCACCGCTCGAGAGCTCGAGACGTTACACTCGAGAGCTCGTCCTGCATCCGAACGATTTAGCTGGGTTTCGCTCGGGCCACGAGAGCTCTATACAATCGGGACGTCATCAACATCAGCCCCCGAGAAAGCTTTCCGCGCGTCTTGTCCGACAGTATACGTCAACGATCCATTATGAAGAGTAGGATCTATTCAGACGCTTCCGCGAGTCGAGGTACTACTCAAAACTCCCCGCCGGCACGGCCTAGTCGAATGTTTTTTTTTCCTCTCTTGAAGATGAATATGTTTCTGATCGCCTCGGTTGATACTCGAAGAGTTGTATACACCGTACCCGCGAGGAAGAAATATTCATCGTGGAAGTACGAACGTCACTTTTAGATTGTAAAATATTTTGGGATGGATTAAGTGAGTCAGAATATCACTGGAGGCCCGACGTTTCAAGCGTACATGGAAATTTCATATTTGGTCATTCAAAAGTTGTGTTGGTCGTAAGGTCAAAACTGCATTTGACACCCAGATTAGTTTCCGCTAGCTGTTTTATACTCGGGATGCACGTAATTTTGGGCGTTGCAAAAATCTTCAAAATTTACCGCTCACTTCGAATTGAATTTGTGGGGACGGGGTGGTCTTTTTGGAACCCCGGAGCCCGCAGGAGAAAGTTCGGTGTTCGTTTGAAAGTTTGTATGTGTGTGTGGAAGCGTGAATGGTAAACTGAGTGAGTGACGAGTGAATGTTCTTAATAATCTATATTTGTATTCGTGTGTGAATACAGGTGTGAAAGAAGTGTCGCGGGCGCGAATAAACTAATTAAGAAAAGTGAGAGAAAAGGTGATGGGAGGGACACGGCGCGAATCGGACACGAGGAGCGGCCAGGTGTTGTGGCTCGCTCGCGGACTGGCGATAACTGCCGACTCGGCGCCGCGCAGTCTATTGTCCGACGGCGGCCGAGTCCACTATTCAAAATTTTAAACCAATTAGAGGGCGACGCGTGATTGATCACGCCATCGAGTGGACTCGGCTACCGGCGGGCAGCATGTGTGCGTGAGCACACGACTACACCCCAACAGAATTGTTAATTAATTTACAGAAATTTATTCTAAACGAGAAACAATTTATCTCATGATAAGTCATCAACGAGCGTATGAATTTTGAAGATTACTATTCCAACCAGAATTATATGCATTCCAAGCAGAAAACGTCTGATGGAACCTAATTTGGGTGACACAGTAGTCAGTTTTGACTTTACGACAAGCAACTTTCGAATAGCTGGGAATGAAATTTCTATGTGCGCTTAGAACTTGGGAATTTCTGTGATATGCTGACTCACTTTTTCAGAGCAGTATGTTGAATGAATCTTATACGTAAGCTCACATTAAAACATCCAAAATATATTGTTATTTTCAATTTAACTTTTGTAATTCACAATAAGTATTTTTCTTCGCTATGTGTAACGTCTAGTGAATGTTTAACAAAATCATTAAATAGTATATTACACTACAAGGGACGAATGTCGATCATTCTTCCCGGCGGAGAGATTGCCGGGCTATCTGCCGGGAATGATGATCGACTATCGTCCCGTGTGGTGTATACTATTTTTCTTAATAGCCGGCCGAAAATTCGTGGTCCATGAACCACCGCGACGCGAAAACTTGCAAGCAGGGAGAATTCGTCTGCTTCACAGTCGCGGCCATGTTCCGCGTGCGTGGCAGCACTGCTACTGCAAGAGCAGACAAGCAGCTGATCTAAAAAGGAACGAAGGACTTTTATCATCTGCTAACATTTACGACCCGAGCGAAGCGAGGGTTGTTGGTTAGCAGATGATCAAAAGTCCTGAGAAAAAAACTAGATTATTCATGTCAAGTAGATATTTTGACATTGTAAAATTAGATAGGTAAGAACGGGCGTAATAATAAATAGACAAAAGTTAGAAACTCGAACTATTGGGAATTGTGAAAGTTCACGTGACACCCCGATATATTGGGGAAAATAAACACAGGCCTTATGGGCGAAAACAGATTTTTATTTTATTTACGCTTTCTCAGGACAAAATACTCCAAACGAGTGATAAAATCAAATTTCTGAGGTGACAACAGATACGTGATAATTTTTTTTCCTCGCTGAATCGGTCATTAAAGTTTGAAATTTTATCTCGAAAGGGTGAAATAAAGCCATAACCTGTCAATCTCACGTGTGTGTACCTCCGTAAATTGTACCGGGTAGAACTGCTTCTGCTTTCGGAGGTAAACATATGATACAGGTTATGGCTTTATTTCACCCTTTTGATTTGACAGCGGGGAGGAAAGCTGAGATTCGATTTTATTCGTCCGGCCGATTAGCTGTGTGCCGGCCGGCTTCAACAATATGGCCGCCGCACGTTTTCCCGCTCTCACCTTGCCCGGACACTTCACGACACTGCCACTCGCGAACACCACAAAAAAACCACGCTCTTGCGACCAAATGTGGGGACGGGGTGGTCTTTTTGGAACCCCGGCATAGCCCGCAGGAGAAAGTTCGGTGTTCGTTTGAAAGTTTGTATGTGTGTGTGGAAGCGTGAATGGTAAACTGAGTGAGTGACGAGTGAATGTTCTTAATAATCTATATTTGTATTCGTGTGTGAATACAGGTGTGAAAGAAGTGTCGCGGGCGCGAATAAACTAATTAAGAAAAGTGAGAGAAAAGGTGATGGGAGGGACACGGCGCGAATCGGACACGAGGAGCGGCCAGGTGTTGTGGCTCGCTCGCGGACTGGCGATAACTGCCGACTCGGCGCCGCGCAGTCTATTGTCCGACGGCGGCCGAGTCCACTATTCAAAATTTTAAACCAATTAGAGGGCGACGCGTGATTGATCACGCCATCGAGTGGACTCGGCTACCGGCGGGCAGCATGTGTGCGTGAGCACACGACTACACCCCAACAGAATTGTTAATTAATTTACAGAAATTTATTCTAAACGAGAAACAATTTATCTCATGATAAGTCATCAACGAGCGTATGAATTTTGAAGATTACTATTCCAACCAGAATTATATGCATTCCAAGCAGAAAACGTCTGATGGAACCTAATTTGGGTGACACAGTAGTCAGTTTTGACTTTACGACAAGCAACTTTCGAATAGCTGGGAATGAAATTTCTATGTGCGCTTAGAACTTGGGAATTTCTGTGATATGCTGACTCACTTTTTCAGAGCAGTATGTTGAATGAATCTTATACGTAAGCTCACATTAAAACATCCAAAATATATTGTTATTTTCAATTTAACTTTTGTAATTCACAATAAGTATTTTTCTTCGCTATGTGTAACGTCTAGTGAATGTTTAACAAAATCATTAAATAGTATATTACACTACAAGGGACGAATGTCGATCATTCTTCCCGGCGGAGAGATTGCCGGGCTATCTGCCGGGAATGATGATCGACTATCGTCCCGTGTGGTGTATACTATTTTTCTTAATAGCCGGCCGAAAATTCGTGGTCCATGAACCACCGCGACGCGAAAACTTGCAAGCAGGGAGAATTCGTCTGCTTCACAGTCGCGGCCATGTTCCGCGTGCGTGGCAGCACTGCTACTGCAAGAGCAGACAAGCAGCTGATCTAAAAAGGAACGAAGGACTTTTATCATCTGCTAACATTTACGACCCGAGCGAAGCGAGGGTTGTTGGTTAGCAGATGATCAAAAGTCCTGAGAAAAAAACTAGATTATTCATGTCAAGTAGATATTTTGACATTGTAAAATTAGATAGGTAAGACGGGCGTAATAATAAATAGACAAAGTTAGAAACTCGAACTATTGGAATTGTGAAAGTTCACGTGACACCCCGATATATTGGGAAAAATAAACACAGGCCTTATGGGCGAAAACAGATTTTTATTTTATTTACGCTTTCTCAAGACAAAATACTCCAAACGAGTGATAAAATCAAATTTCTGAGGTGACAACAGATGCGTGATAATTTTTTTTCCTCGCTGAATCGGTCATTAAAGTTTGAAATTTTATCTCGAAAGGGTGAAATAAAGCCATAACCTGTCAATCTCACGTGTGTGTACCTCCGTAAATTGTACCGGGTAGAACTGCTTCTGCTTTCGGAGGTAAACATATGATACAGGTTATGGCTTTATTTCACCCTTTTGATTTGACAGCGGGGAGGAAAGCTGAGATTCGATTTTATTCGTCCCGGCCGATTAGATGGCGCGCAGATAGGGAGGAACCATTGAGTTTCGACGACTGTACATGGGGACGAATGTCGAATTTTCGGCCGAGGTAGTAAGAAAATTAAATTATATAAATGTTATATTAAAATTAAGTTACAGAATTGATACAGGCGTCAGCGAGCATGATATTAAAATTGCCAGTGGGTGACAAAAAAAAATAAAAAAAATAGACGAATAGTATTCACAAAGAGTATACGCATACACATAGTATACACAAACCGAACAAGACGCTCATCGGGATCAAAATAATCCGTGGCGAAATGTGGGTAAATAGCTCATTTCGGAGTTAAGCTTGGCCCAGCTGCGGTTCACACTTGTGACGCATTGCTCTCTCTACCGTCGCGCAGCCCGGCTCGACTTTGATTGCGCGGCTTCCTCTAAAAGGAAGATTGTCCGCAGTTAGCACGCGCCTAAAAGAGCCGTTAAGAAAGTGGTAAAAAGTCGCGTGCGGCTGAAAGAGCGGCGGCCAAGTGCTCCGCAAAGATTTCGCGGTCTGATTAGCCAGTCGTATAGCCGAGCTCGCCGCCGAACGCGCCTCAGCGAGCCACGAGATTCTCGCGCGGCCCGAGTGAGAGAGAAAATTCTCGCTATGTAAGTAAGCGAGCTCGACCGGCGAATTTGCATCTCTCGGCCGGCTGCACGTATCAATCGGCCATCCTCGCCCCCCGACTTTCGCTCTCTCTTCATCTCCCACTCTCGCGACACGAGGGAACCCCCCTCTCATTTTTTCCCCTCTCCCCTTGCACTCTCGTAGCCGACAAAACTTTTCAGCGAGACTCTGTCTCGGTTTTTAATCGGCAAAGCTCGGCGAGCGTATTTTAGAATTAGCCTGCGAATTAGCCGGGAGCTGTGGGACGCGGCGGCGGCAGGAGGGGGACACGGGGAATATGTTTTGCCACCGCGCGGACCGAGGGGCAAATTGAATTTTCATTACACATGCTCGGGCCATTGTTCTCGGGGCCGGGTTAATTTGGCGCGTTAAGAGCGCCGCGCGCAAAACTGGGCAGAGGAGGAGAACGGCGGAAAAATCACGTTACTCCATTAGCCCGCGGCTCGTTACGCTTCATTCAAACTCTCGTTTTAGAAAGTACATAAGTACGTATACACGCGTAGACGCGGCGCGAAACAATGTTTCCTCCGGGCGCGTTATGCCGTCGGTGGAGGAGTGCGTTGAATGCGCAACGAGCACCGCGACTTGATGTTTTCAAATTTATTCAACGCGAAAATAACACGGCCCCCGCGAGCGCTGGCGAGAGAGAGAGAGACCGCAGCGGTTTATGCCTCGGGAGACACAGCGCGCAAAGTAACTCGGGGCTGTACCGAGAAGAGTAGGAGGCGAGAAGTGGAAGTGGGGGACACGCACGAGAGAGTAGCCGCGGGTCGGTAGAAACGCTCGGGAAAATGTATATGTATACGCGTATATAAACGCGATATAAAACGAGAGCGGGACCGTAGACACAGCGGCTAAGCCGCCGGTTTGATTTACTCGGGCAATTTGCGTGGGACGCGCAACTGGTGAGAAAATCCTCGGATTAAGAAGCATCGATTCAGCGGAGGAATTAAAGGGACGCCGCGCCAGGGGCGAGAGAAAAACATACTTCAGGTCGGGGGTATATAGTGAGTGGAGGGGGATAAGGGCGTCGAGTCGGGCGGGATTCGATGGCGCAACGGCTAACGCTAATGGGTTTAAGGTGGCGCGCGCGCAATCGTGCCGGCTTTTGCAAACACAAACACCCACACACACACACACACACACACCAAGAGCAGCCGAGGAAAAGACAAAGGGTGCAAGCACGAGGCTCGGCCAAAGGAAGAAAGCTCGGCCTGCTGGCAAAGACGGGACGGATTTAAGGGGGATTTACAGCAAAAGGGGGGGGAGGGCTGGAGGAAGGACGTGGCTGCAGCATCGGCGTGTGTATAGAGAAGAGGCCTTTGCGCCAAAGCCACCGGATCTCTCCCACCCCGTCTCTCTCTCTCTCACTCTCCGGGGCGCGCGCGCTACACACCGAGTTAATTAAGACTGGCGGCGTGGCCGCACTTAATTCTCGCGCGCCAGCGCCCTCCTGACGATACACTGGCCTGCCGCGCACCAGCTGCACCAGCCACCCCCCACCCCCTCGATCGCGCGCTACCATACACGCGTATATACACGCCTGCCGCCCCCAAAGCTCGACCCGCTTCTCGCTACGTACACCTTGTATTTTCATAACTTGTCTCTCTCTCTCTCTCTCTCTCTCTCTCTCTCTGCCGGGGCTGCTTTGAGGCGAGTCGGTTGCCGCCCCCGCGAGCATCCAACTTGAATTATACCAGTGCCGAGCTCTCCAGCGCGATTCCAACACACGGGACACGGCAAATTATCGATCAGATCAGACCGAGCGGGCGCGCGGGGCAAAGTGCAGCGCAAGTGGATAAAGGCCGAAGTGGGTCAGACGCGCGCGTACGACTTTCACCGCCGCCACCGCCCTTCTCCTCGCTGCCCGTCTCGTCTCTGCAACCGACAAATCTTGGGTGATCTCTCTCGAGTGCTCTCTACTTGGGTGGAATAGTTTATTCAACCCCGGCGTCGCGAGAAAGGGCGCGCGAGGAAAAAAGGGATATTCCGTATGCATTCCCACGCCGGAGCCATGTATGCGTGTCAATTTTGAGCGAGTTTCAAACAAATCTTCTCTCGTATACCCCCGGGAGAAGAACTTCCGTGGCTGTGTGGGCGAGGAAGCACACAGGGCTATGGAAGAATTTGCACGGGTCGAACGCGGAAAACTTACTTTCCATCGCCCGGAATCGCGCGCGCGCGCGCGAGATCTAACTACTGAATAAATAAATTTCTCTGCCCCGTACTTTGCGATATATTGCAGCAGCCGCGGAATTCCCCAATACAAAACCCGGCCGAAGTTTGCCGTGCGAGCCCCACCCACGCACCGAGATGAGATCGCGGATATTCTTTTCGGCCAACAAGCGCCATCCGATGTCGCGTCGTCGCCGTCGAAAGATATCGCGTCGGAATTGGCTATATTGAATCGAGGGAGGGGAGAGGGCGGGCCAGGATAACGAACGAGCCCTCGCTCGAGGCGTCGCTCGCGAGATTCCTCCGAGTTGGCACGAGGACCATGGTGGGATGGGTTCGGCCATCGGTTGCAGGCGGCCGCGTTGGTTTTGCGACCCACCGCCCCCATCCTCCCCCGGTGACGATGTTTTACGAGGCTTATCGAGGGGGGGGGGGATGGGACGGCGCTCGCTCGCACCATAATTTTTCCCGGCTCCCGTGCGCGCCTTATCTGCGTACGCCGGCTCGCCTCTTCCCCTTTCTTATGCGCGTATGAAAATAAGCTGCGGCTCGAGCTTGATCGGCACGCGTGAGCCGCTTGCGCGAATCGCTCGGGGGCCATCCCGAGAGCCGGCGGACCCTCTCGCCCCCGCCCACGAGATATACAGCAGCCGGTTCGAAAATCGCATGCGCCCCGCTTTGACTTTTTTGCCCCGGCAGCATCGGAAATGACCCTTTCTCTTTTATATTCAACCGGTGTTCAGCCTTGTGTTTGTATATACGCGCGCCTCCCTCGCGCACATCGGGCGCACTCGTACTTTGTGCTTTATCGCGATTGCCGCGGCTATATAAGCACGGTCGACTGGCGCACGTGCGCGCCGATCCCTCGGAATGCTCGGGTCGGGTGTACAAGCGCGATTGTCAAGTTTGTCGCGGGATGGGGGAACACGCGCGACGAGCAATCCGTTGGCAGTTTGAAATTTCGCAACCGGGTCGTCAAAGGGTAGTTTTGTCCGATTCTCGTTTGCCGCGGGATTCTTCAAAAACGAACGGCCAGGGAATGATTTGCGTGACCGTCCGCTTTGCGCTCTCGCCAAAAACTTCCTGCTGGCGGAGCGCACGCGCGAGAGGAGAGTATTGAGCAAGCGAAAAATAGCAAATAGTTCCTGGGAGGGGAGGGAGTCAGACCGCGCGGTGTAATTGGAAAGAAAAATACAAGGGACCGGAGAGTGTCGGGGGACACGAGCCTGCACATAAATCCCCCTCGTTTCTTGTCTTGCAATTCCACTTAAAGTTCTCGCGACGCCGCGCTAACGCCTCCCGACTAATTGCACGCTCGGCTTCAATTTTTCAGCGGCCGCTATTTTGTTTGCCACCCCCCCCCTCCGGCTCCCCTCCCCGCGAGTCGAGAGGCGTAATAGAGATAGGCGTCCGCGCGCGATGGATGCCTCGACCAAAAGTTATAAGTGCTCGCGCAAGCGGGGAGATGGGATATTTATTGTCGGTGCGGTCGAGCGGCAGGGAAAGGCTGATACAGGGCGCGCTTTCTCGCGTTAATTAAGTGCGCCGTAAAGATCCGTGGACGCGCGTGTATATATGCGCACGTCCGAACGCCGAGAGAGAGAGAGAGATTTTGCCTCAACGAGTCTAGGGGCTTTTGTATATCTACAATTCAATGAAATTCCGTTTTTGATTCGTTCAATCTGAATATATCCACGGGGAGCATGATTAATTAGCTGATACCCCGGGTCGGGGGGCGAAATTCAAACTTTGATTCGCGTCCGTTTTGAAGCGGCGCGAAACAAGCGGGCAAATGGAATGACGAACAAAACTGCCGAGTGGCAGTGTGTCGAGAGAGCCGAGGGAGAATCGAGAGAGGGAAAGGCACGTCACAGAGAGCACAGAGAGCCGGGGGACGAGGCTCGCGTGAGCTTTGACAGATTAGGCACACGAATCTGATGATGTTTCCAGATCTGACTCTGGGGATGCTTGAATGCGTGTGTGCGTGTGTATATATAGGAGGATGAGCGGAAAGACCGGCGGCGGCGGCAGTGTGTCAAAGTGAAACTTGCTTCATTAAATTAGGTTTATCAGCTAGATGAGATTTCTCAAAAGCCCCCGGCCGTCACCGCAGCCACTACTACATCAACTGCTCTGTAGCCAACTGCATCCACTGTTTACTCATTCGGAAAGACGCGAGTGTACACACATATTAGTATATAAGGTAGGTATACCCAATATGCGCCACCCTTTGCATACATACAAGCCACGGCACAGAATTTTGTCGACAATACAAAATAATGAAGAATGAAAACATTATTTGACCTGTTGCGAACTTTTACACCGATTTCTTACAGTTCATTTGCTCCACTTTTCCGCCAATTCCGATTTTTCATCTAATTTCTCTCGCGTGAGTGCGAATTTTTCTAATACTCTTAGACTAAGCCAGAAAAATCGAGCGACACATACCATTCAATTCTTTGGCATTCCATCTACATCTACTTTTTTTTTTTAATCACACGTCCTTATTACCAACCGTTTCAATAGGTCTTCATTATTTTTATCAAGTGTACTCAATATGCGCTCAAATTATTAATTTTTAAAAATGACGAAAATACTATTAAAATACTCCAGCGTAAAAAAATCATTTCGAAGGTGAAGTGTGGTGATCTCTCTCGCTTAGGCGATGCATACTGGGTATGTGCACGTACCTTACATCCTCCCGTAATTGCCCCTACCGACTCCGTTGAAAAATCACTCTATTTCTATGGTTGTAGGATATCGTTGGTATGTATATACCGGCGGCGGCGGTCGACTCTCGTTACAATTGCTACGAGTTTGCGCAACCGTCTAAATGTGCGATCGCAGTTTGCGGACGATTATTGACAATCGAGCTGGCGCGCGCGCGCAACCGAGCATTTGGATCATGAATTGAATGGGACGCTCGAGCGAGCGAGCCGAGGAGATACGAAGCGCCGAGCTGAATAAATGAATAGAGAGCAGCAGCAGCGGCAGCGGCGGCGGTAATCGGCGGAGTTGTCGTGAGCCGGTGGCTCGAGACCCGAGTGCGGGGCCGCCGCCGCCGCCGCGGTGAGAATACCAGCTGCGGTGCACGAGCGGATGATCGCGCGCGCTCCGATCGATCGATCGTGTCTGTGCTTTGAATCGCTCATCGGGTGCGCGACAACAAGCGATCGCGAGGTTGATTGACAGCCGTGGCCGTTTTGCCGTGTCGCGCGCGAGGTGGCCCGTAAAAGGGGCGGCCGAGAGCCCGGCTGCAGAGCTGAATCATCATGATGATCCGCGCGCGGGCCCAGCAGGGATATTCCACCTCGTCGAGCTCGCGGATATCTTCGCGGAATCCCGTACTCTGCGTTCTATTCTCCAGAGGGGCTTGACCTTTCACAGCTGGCACACTTTCCGCTCGAGAAAGAGACGCAGAGAGAGGGACAAGTGTGGATGCATCGCTCGACCGCGCGCGCTGCGCTGCGCTGGCCCCGAGCGAGCGACGACTCGGCAAACTCGCGACTATCAAAGTAGCTGGCCTACTCTCTCTCCTCTCTCTCTCTCTCTCTCTCTCTCCTCTCCCTTTCCCTCCTTCTATCTCTTCGTGCGGCTCGCGAAAAATCTGGGCTAAGCTATACGCGCCAGTGCTAATGGCCGCTGATGACTCGCCAAGTGGCGGCAGCTGTGTTATATGTGCCCAGCCATTACACTTCTCGCGCGAGCAAGCGAGCCTTCCTTATACGAGCATTTGAGAGACTCGCGAGTCGCAAAGGTCGCGCGCGCGCACTTACACATACACGAGACACGCGCCTCTCCTTCTCCGACCCGAGAGAGCTGCATGTAATATAAATCATTGCTCGTCACCCGAGAGAGCAGCAGAGATCCCGCCGTTCCTTCCCACCTTCGACTTTCAATTCGCCAGTTTCTACTTTCTAAACACCGCGAACGAGCGATCAGATTTTGAAAATACGAAGGCGCGCTTAGCAGAAATAAACCGTGCGCGGAAAAATCGGGAGGATCCGAATGGTCCCAAGTAAAACAATCATGCATAAATTATGCCTAGAAAGTTATGCCTAGAAATGGACTGACATAATCTACGCATAGTCTAGGCATTATCAAGGCAAACACCAAAAGTATAGTTCTCTATGCCTTATTTAGGTCTAGTGAGCGTTGGATCTTTATTTATAATATGCAGAAATGTGGTGCATAATTTTTTACTTGGGATTATTTGATGAATCGTATGATACTCAGAATTTAAATATTTTTATTTTTGAATCTAGTTTATATTTTGCAATGAATTATCCGGAGGATTATCGGGATTATGTTGTCTCATTATGTATATTATGTGTTATTATAATGTCAATAACTGATAGTCTAACCAATTTTATCTCAATTCATCACAATCGTAGTGCATGGAGAATACCAACTAATTATATCTTATTACGTTAAATATAAAATGCATGCTCAGAGATACTAATTATGATGACAACAAGTGTTTCGAGATGGTACACTTGCTATTTTTACTCTCATACCACAGTTCACACACACGCGCGCGCGGGTGTGTGCCCCGCTAGTTACTGTACGTAGCATGCGCGCAATATTCGATCTGAAGAATCGAGAGAGAATGGCCTATGCGTATTCTTTTGAGCTCGCGTTGGAAGGTCGAATGCCATTTTATGTTCGTATTCGCGGGTGATTTTGGTTTACGGACCTAGTCCTCTCGCGGATCACTATCTGCTGGCAATGGGTTCAGCTTAATACTTGGTGCAGTCTGACTCCGGTCAGTCCGTAAGACGGATGAGAGGTCGTTCCCGTCAGTGGGTGTTTTCTGCGAACTTTGACGAGGTTTGTAAACTTTTTTATCAGCGTCGCGTTATCGGGTGGGGATTTATTGGGAGGGGTTTTACTCATGTTGAGTTCTCGATCGATTCATTCTGATAGTCATGTCGCCGCAAAAACTTTTTCTGTGTTGACTCCCTCTGATGATTTCCTCCAGGATTGAGGAGCGCTGAGGCAATTTGATGATGCAAAGGTTTTCTCTAGTTCAAATATGAGAGTGTCCCTTGAAACATTCGAGCCCCGCGTCATTTAGCGATTGGCTGACACTAGGACAGGAACTCGAGCTGCAGTGGCGCGTCCATGATGAGGATCACCCACCTTCTTCCACTCGGAGTCTGAGAATCAGTACTTGTCCAATGAGCAGAGCGCTTCATGAAAGGAAGGGACTAGACTTCGTTGCGAGCCATCCCAAACTCAAAGATAAGTTCTTATTTTTAATAAATATCTTCATCCCTGCACATAAGATCTATGGAATCGTTAGAGAATCGCCCATGATTATTTTTTCGAGCTCGCGTCGGAAGATGCTATGCAATTCTATATTCGTATTTGCAGGTAGGTTTAGTTAATGGATCCGAACCGCTAAGTGTCGGTATTGCAAGCGACCACAATGTACTGATCCACATGGTACTTCCTATAGATGTCGTTTCAGATTTTGCTTCTCGCAAGTGAATTTGGTCGCGTCTGTCTATATACCATTCACCTAAACACTTACAAGATCTCTCGGTTTTAAAATTAAGTAATAAGGTAACTGTACCCAATTTGGCACTGTACCCAATTTGGCACAATCGTCAGATTTCGTATTTCCGGTGCTCGCTGAGCATCAGTCGCTCTTGGGTTATGTTGGGGGAATTAAAAGAAAATTTTCGGTATCTTCCCCGCCCATTTAGCCCTTAAAACCACTCTCCTACAACACTTTGAACTTTCACTTACTCATTTTTTCACCATTTTCTTATTTCACTTTTCACACTCAACCTCAAAAATCAGGTGTCAATAATTTTTATCTCTCAAAGTGTCATTACTCTTTTTTGTGTAAAAACATCTCAGCTTTCGATTGGTCTCATCAGTTTTCCTAAAATTATTTTTTATCCTACTCAAATTGCTGTTTTTCGCATCAAAAAAAAGTGTACCCAATGTGCCCCTCTACGCGTTTTTAAATGGGAAGATTGAGTGAAATCATTGAATATTTGTATAGACATATTACGATGATTTAGACGCGTATTTTTGAGTTGTATGTTAAAAATTTTGTATAAATATCACTGGGAACATAATTGAGAGTTTATTTCAATGCCAATTGGATCGTCCCTGTAGGCCTATATAGGCTGTAGCTAATGATTAAAAAATTGTGCCAAATTGGGTACACGTTTTGTGCATTTAGCCTTTTTGCGTTTTTTTTTAAATTGCGATTTTTGATAGGTTAAAGTAGTCGAATGATGATTATGAAGATGGTTTCTAATAGGTATTGAGCTAAGCTTTGAGATGCCATTCACAGAATTTTAAAATTCGAAGTCTATCATAGTCAAATTTGCGAAAAACCCTTAGGGGGGGGCACATTGGGTACAGTTACCTTAATTATATAATTATTACTTAAGTATAATATGGAACGATTGTCCTTAGTCCAGGCATGATTGATGCACAGTATTAAAAAAGAGAGGCATAGAGAACTGTACTTCCCGAGTTTGCCTTGATAATGCCTAGACTATGCGTAAGTTATGTCAGTCCATTCCTAGGCATAACTCCTAGGAATAATTTATACATAATAATTCTACTTTGGGTAGACTGAGTTGCTCGGGAAAGATGAGCCAGAGTTGTGTTACACTTTGTAGGCTCGACTTTCGTACACGAGGCGCTTCCGAGTACTCTCTAAATTTGTCACAGTGAAAATCTCATTGTAAGCTAGCTCCAGTGAAACATTTTTTACTGTACTACAGTCAATTTTGACTGTGAGCACGGTGAATTTTAAAATATAAATATGAAATTTCCCATTTTCACTGCAATACAGTGAGCGACATTTCGCTGAAGCTTATAGTGGATGTACACTGTAATACGGCGAAATTTCACTAAAAGGAATTTAGCGAGTACGATTGACGTCAGGCTGAACGTGTCTTCTGAGATGCCAAGACGTTCGATTCGATTTTTTTTTTGGTAATATGTTTATGAAGAAATATTCTCATAGACGAGCAGTACTCGATCAGACTAGGCTGTTTTGAAATATTTTCCGCATTCAATATTGTATGAATCATTCTTGATATCGAGGTATGCAGTATGCATTGCGTAAATGTCGAACTCGCTAAATTTCTTACAATGAAATCTCACTGTACTATAGTGAATAATAAGCTCCAGTCAAATGTCGCTCGCTGTATTAGAATGAGAAGTCACTGCAAGTAACAGTGTAAAAATCAGTAATTTTATATTTATAGTTTGAAATTCACTAGTATAGTGAAAAACGTATCACTGAAGCTTACAGTGAGATTTTTACTGTAAGAAAATTGTGTTCGATCATTATAACGTATTCAAATGCGAGTGTACCCAAGACAATTACTAGCTTACTCCGATAACAGTTTGTCCCGTGAAATTTCGAATCAGAGGGGACCTTGGAAATTATCTTGCCACCCGTACATAAAATTTCCGTGGGATTCAACCCTCAACGTGGCTGTTTTACTTTTCCCCGAATGCACCGAATGCGCGTTTGGAACGTAGACACATTTCGCGAAATGCTCAAATATACACAGCTCAAGCAAACGTGGAGAGGTCCCGCTGGGAGGGGACGCGTTCAGCCGATGAATCTCGTCGTTCGGTCGTCGGACAGCCGCCGGGATCAGTCAGAGCGGGGGCCCCACGTATACAAAGTCAACGAGCAATATACGCAGAGGTGGTGCAGCTCGCCCGGGAGATGTGCGCGCAGATTTATCGATTGTGAAAGTCACGCCGATGACGAGTCTCCCCACGTGTGTGCGCGCGCGTGTATGCGCTGCAGCGTCAGTGATAAAAACCGAAAGGTCGCGAAACCGGAAATCGAACTTTCTAATTCCCTCGCGCGCTACAATTTCTCCGCTTTCGTTTTTGAGCTATTACGATCCTCCGATCTCCGATCCCCCGCGAAGTGCATTACGTGGCGCGGCTCTGGTGTCGTCGTATCCGCGCGACCTTTCGATCCCCCCCGGGTGTCTAATTGCGCGCGAGTTGCGCAAAGAGACGCTGCAGTCGTCGCCGAGGGATTTTAGGCTGCGCGCGCGTCATCCGGGTGTGACGTGTTTTTAAACGAGCCGCCGCGACGGGGGCGTAGATTGTCTGCGGGATCGCGGCGCGCGCAATATCTCGACGACGACGAGCGTTAATCAAATACAAGCCGCGGAGGCGGCGTGGAAAACGTGCCGCGATTGGCGAGGCTCGTTGCGCAAAAGCCCCCCCAACACACGGCGCTAAACGTGTTTTACATCGATGGACCGGGTATATGTATATATATATATATATATAATACTCGCGAGCTTCATTAACGCGTCGCTTGTGCAAAACGCGGGGAATTTCGACAGCTGTTACGCGCCGTAGCTGTACAGCGAGCTGTTATATTACTGGCCGTGTCGGCAACGACGACAAAATCTCTCCGATTGCCTCGCGTTGCGAGAGGAAAAAATGCATCTTCTTACGCCGGGGCAACGGGAGCTTGGGTCGCGGAGGTGTCGCTTTTGATTCGCGACGTCGTATATAGCAATCTCGAAGCGCGCGCGGCGGGCCCGTTTCGAAATACGCGTGCAGTGCAGGGAAGATTTCCGTATTGCTGCAGCGCGATTTTACATATTGAATTTGTCCAATCGAGTTTGGCTGCGAATTCAATGTAGTCGTTGTTGCGCGGAGGCTCGCGGGCGCACACCTCGCAGAGCGAACGCGCGCGTTTCGCATTGTAAAACGTATGGTGTCTGTTTACGAGACATATACGTGGAAATTTGACGTCTCTTCGTTGCGCGAAATCCCGCGTGTTGCAAAATTAGGAAATTCGTTTTTCTCTATCTCTCTTACCGAGATTCGAAACGTATTTTGAATGATTTATTTTTTTTCTTTCGTCATCTCTGTTTTTCATAGCAATTTTTGTGTGTGTCCGTCGGACGTTTGAAGATCGTTTGTTTCCGTGCGTTCGGTTGCTTTCACTCGCAGCACAATGATTAGAATAGCATTGTGGCGAGTTCGTACATGGAGAAACTTTTTTTTCATCAAAGAACGTGTACAGCGATTTAGCAGCCCGAACAAAAATTACAGCACAACAATTATTACGTATTTTTCTTTCTCCTCGACGTGTACACATACATGTAGCGGCCAACCATTGTCGGACGAATTTAGTCCGAGTGCGCGCAAAAGGTGAAAGCGCGTGCATTAATGCTCTCGCGAGGTAATTTTTCATCCACACGTACGAGCTGAGCGTCGTTGCATCGCGCGCTGGGACAGCTGTACGTACAGCATCTGCCGCGCGCACCTCATTCCGTCGGTCGTCTCTCTCGCGTGTACCTGTATCGGAAAAAGATCTCGCGAGCAACTGCACAACAGCGATCGAAATTAATCAGGGCCGATCGAGGAGTGTAAGCACGACTCTTGCGGGCCGCGTGATACGTGCGCGCAGAGCCACGGGAGATTGGCGCCGATAACAAAGAGTCGCAGCCGCTCGTGGGTGCACCTACGGCTCCGCGTGTATGTGCACCGCATTGACGCGTATGGCTGAAAAGCAGCAGAACCTTTTTTTCGTTCGAGGCCAGGATCGAGCCACAATCGACGGTCTCACACCTATATGTACGCGAGAGCGAATTTTCGCGGTGCAGCGATTGAGGTATGAAAACTGCAGGAACAAATTTCTCAAAAGTGTTGCTGCAGTGCTGAAACTCTAATGCACTTGAAAGAAGTTGAAAAAGGTAGATTTGTTCAGTAACTTTGAAACTTAATCCATTCAAATTACTTAGAGTAATCAATCTATCTAATTTTTCCATTATTCGTACTAAAATCTACAACCTCGACGACAGTAGGTTCATTCCAAATTAACTGGGACAAAACGAGTGCGAGCTTCATTCACGCGTAACGAAAAATATTTATTCAGAAGTATTGGAAAATAAGGTTGAATGGCCAATTTCGTTCTAATTCACTGCGCAAGGAGTGCGATTCTACTCGCATGCCAAGTATGTGTATGTATGTGCAATAATCGCATTTCCCCAAGCTCGTTAGGGAAAAAATAGTACTCGATGAGCTAGCGAGCGAACGGTTTTTCCTGTTTCGCACTTGTATCGGGATATATACATTGTCGATATATGTATGCTGCCACAAAGAATTTGGTTGCATGGAAAGATCGTTCAGTTTCTAAACAACAAAAATAATTATGTTGATTCGTTATTACGAAAGTATGGGTCCCGCCGACTACTGAGCGTAATAATACCCGTAACGACGGTATAACTCGTGAAATTCGATGCATGTAAACTTACGTACGGGCAAAGCTTTTTGATGTAACGAATCAGCAATCAACTCACCTGTAACAAAAAAAATAAAGTCTCACATTAAATAAGCACAAGGAAGTATACATATCGATACGACATTTTTTTTAATTCAATATTCGACGCGTTCTATTAGGCTAAAAAACTGAGATTAGCAAACAACACAAAGAGCACTGAACTATTCATATGCCTTTGCAACTACATTCAGACGCGCTGCTCTGTCGATCTATATGGGCATGCATTTTCAAATCGCCTTCATTTTCTCAACGATAATCTTTTTTCAAGCGAGTACTTATCGATTCACTTCATTATGCGAATTTCAAAAACCTAAATGAATAACCGAACTCTACATTCCTACTCTCTAAATCTAAAAGAGTAAAAAACTACAATTTAATAGTAGAAATTGCTCGAAATAGTAAATATTTACTAACAAAAAAATAGTAAATTGACAACACACTGACAACACTTCTTGAATTAAAAAATAATCCCGAATTATATCGCGACACTTGAACTCTCAAGATGATGTCAGTTCTCTTCAACACTGAGCTGTTCATTAAACCACACACAAAACTCACAAATCGGACATCCTAAACTAACAGAGTCACGCTATCCGGCAACCGTTCAAGATTGAAGAGTAGCCAAAAGACATGCAAGTATCATCATAAGCCTTGAAATAAAAATAATATTGATGATTCTTGAAACTTATTATCACAGCTTCACCAACAAAACTGACTATAATATCATATCACAGCCGATGCTCGAATCTGTTTATGCACATCTCATTCTATATCTATACACCTCGCAGTGTAGACCACGTGAGACACTAATCAAATCACGTGTTAATGGCAATTCACTCAACAGCTGCCATCACTTTTCACATAAGATTTGACTGCAATTTGTACGTAATTATCAAACGATGATACGCACCGATGGTGCAGTAATTCCTTTGCACTTGCACGTATCTATTAAAATAATTTCCAAAATGTAAATACATATGAAAACGCGAGCCGCTCAACACTTACGAACAGCGTAAACGTACACTGTGCATATATACCAATGAATCCGTTGATTAAATAGTTAATCAAAAATGTCTACTGTTTGCGGCCGAGAATCATAACGAACTCGATTGAAATACGAAATAAGATAATGAGCCGGCACAGATCAAATAAGCGATACATATGATATTTCACTTTATGCAGCAGAGTGTGAGTACGCTCGACAGATTACAAGCAGATTAGATTGCACACTTGTTTGCTCGCAAACACACCCGCGTTTACTGTGTACGATCGAAACAAAATGATGTGCGGATTATTGCTATGTAAATAATTCGACAATTATAGCCTCTCGTAGCCATTTACATGCGCAGAGATATTAGCATCAACGAATTTCGGAGAACGACTTACTGTGGATCATCATCGATCGAGACGATTCATCGAGCTGTGATATCAATTTCCACCAAGCCAACTTTGACGTCAGTCATTTTTCATTATCCTCAATTGAATCTAGAGTGAAAAACTTCGTTTCGAAACGAGGTGAAGTCGGGGGGCGATAGGCTCGGTCCCCCAAATGTCTCGGGCATGTATATCCGAATTCTCCGCTATACCTGTTATCGTCCCCATCGGAAAAAGGAAAAAAAAAGGAGAGTAACGACCGGCGCTAACGACGAACGAGTAGTCGGAGGCAGCCCGCGAGCGAGATGGATTTTACTCGCTGCTAATTCCGCGCGAGCGCTCGCACCTATATATATATACCCTCCGACGCATTTCGCCGTTTCTGTCGGCTCGTGGCTCGTGGATTTATATGCGGGACACGACAAACAGTCCGCGGCTCGATTATACAGTCCGTTTGACGGGCAATCGTAACCGAGAGCTCGGCCAAGGGATATCGATCGCCCACCTCAACGGACACACTCCTGCACTCCTCGCTGCTGCTGCTGCTACTCATGCGTATGCCAAAAAGATTGCGGCGTGGCTGGAATGTGTAACACGTACTCCTCGTAGAGTATCGATATTTGTTTTCCACTCACTTATGAGCGTTGAGTGTTACGATTTCGCCGGGTGATGATTGATATCTCGAGTGTTCACACTTTTCATGTAATTCGATGCACAACTGAGCGAGATACTCTGGGGAAAGCATATAATGATGGTTCTATGAATATAATCAAAGGAAGCTCTCACTGATATCATGGAAAGTGGTGTTGAGAAATTGTTGTTTCTGTTCAATCAAATGTCGATGATTTTCAATTCGGTATGAATTTTTCTTCCACGTCCTGGTGTGTACGTATATCAAGGCAAATAGAAACTCCCAGATGAGATGACTCACGGTTTAATAATTTATCACGAGAATCGTAAAACATTAACGCTACTTTCTAGTATCTCACGAAGAAATCGTAAGCCAAGTAATAGGGGGTATATATCTGAAGCTTAAAAGTGTTATGCAGCTTAAGTTGAAATAAAAATCTCTTGGTAGCTCAAGTATGCAATCTTCTTTCTTTGTTATATCCACGAAGAAAAGAATACTTGGGAGAATTACGAGATAGTCGGTTGATACTACTTCTGCCGAGTGCGTAAACCAAAAAATATTACAAGTTTCTACCAGTACCAAATGAATTTAGTAAATTTTTGAATTTAGTGAATTTAGTTTATGAATTTAGCGCTCGAGTTTCAGAACTTCGAAGCTTACAAGCTGGTAAATGCACTCTGGCTACTTTCACAAGGAACTAGGATAACTTTTTGAATTTTGACAGTCAGCAAGAGATTCGACAGACATTCTCCTAATTTGGACAAGTTTTTTTTTCTCTCTTTAGACCAAGGAGGGGAAAAGGGGGGCTCCGTACTACCTTTACCTTGGCTATACAAAATGAACAATTTTTCCCAAATAACATGATCGAATTAACCAGAAATAATTTATCGCTTTAATTCAGCTGTCATAATTATCAATCTAATTAACTTTCGACATTGGCGACATAACGTAAAATTGAGACAACGGGATTAGAATTACTCAGGTCTTGACAATTGGTTATTTAAGGGGTAATATACCTTTGTGACCTCCGATTTCGAGGTCATTTTCAAACACTTACCATAAGCGCAGAAAAAATCCTAGGGATATGGGGTTTGTTGCATATGAAAGTACTACTTTCCAACTATAGAAAACACACTTCCTTTTTTCTAAAAAATACAAAATGGCGGCGTACCAGCTCGTCAAAGAAAAAAAAATTTTTTTACTTTTTCTCCACTAGCGTACCGCTACAGGTCACAATTTTGACCCTAGAAGAAAAAGTCGAACGGGGCTTTGAAGTAAAATGAAAAACTCAGTGAACATCGGGCGGTTTTTTTTGAAATTCTAATTTGGGGCCAAATGGCGTCAATTTGAATTTTTTTCTTTTTTTTTCGTAAAAAAATCGATCGAAAATCGGCCATAAAATCGGTCAAAATCAAAATATCAAAAAAATCGTACGACGTTCACTTAAAAATCATGTTTCCAAGCTACAGTTAAAATTTGAAGAGAATCGGTTGAAAATTGACGGCGCTATCGGTACGCTAATGTCAAAAAAGACGGTTCCGAGATAAACGCGTTCAAAGTTTTGAGTACAATACTAATACTATACGACTTTGTTCAGAGAATCGATTTTTTGAGGCACTTAGAACTTCTTTCCCCACTTGATCGACTTTTCATATCATTCTTAGATAGTTTATGGAGTGTTTAAGCCAATAAAAAAAAATTGGAGAAAAAAAAAGTCACAAAGGTATATTACCCCTTAAGCCCTTTGTTATGAGTTATGACCCTCTACGTGTCTCTGTGCCTGCGTGTCCGTCTGTCGGCAGAACGTTGTGATCGAATTTTAACCTACTTCGCGATGAACCAAAAAAAATTCAATATCTGCAGATACGCTCGTTGTGCAGAAATATTTTATGTCAATTATTTATTTACGCCCTGTGGCATATTACGCTCTCATCCCTTTTACAATAATTTCTTATCGATCTGTTTTCTGCTACTTCTAGTCCATCATGTTTGTATCCTTGTAGTCGTGATATCTTCACTTCAAACACAAAGTGTGGACCAACATTTATTTTTAATAAAAATATAGATACTCTCCGTTGAAATAAGTTGCTCGATAATAAATCACAAATTTAAAACTCACAAACTTTCACGAAGGATCGTCCAAGATATTCGTTAAAATCATTTTATTTCATCATTTGCCAGTGTATTTTCAGAAAGATATTGTTTTTCATCCACGATTTTTGGGTTGCCATGCAGCGTGAGAAAAAAGAGCCACACGCATTAGATCAATGTTTTACTGATCCGGAACAACCGACGCAGGCGAGATTTAAATTTCAAACTAAAATTGATGGCGAATGATTGGTAAAAAATCGAAGGCACGCGTCATCGGGTCCTCCGGGGATGTCCAAAATATATTTCAACGCATTTCCGTACACATTTGTCGAGTATACGCGTCCCCCCTCCATACCAACCCAAACAACCGAGCAAAAAAGGACTCGGGATGTTTTCAAACAGCGAAATCCTGGGCTCGATCGGCCGTCGGTCGTATGATAAGATTCGTGCCATTTGCGAAACAAGACGTTCCCTCGCTCCGACGATGCGATGTTTCACAAACGTCGAGATCTCTGCCGAGTCCGACTATAGTTTTTCCACGTAATGGTTCATCAATTAGGCGCAACGAGGTAAATTTGTTATTAACTCCCGGAGGAAAATGAGGGAGAGAGAAAGAGTTTCAGGCCGAAGCAGCGGCTTTCTCCTTGGCCGCTCGCTCGCGCGCGCATATATAAAATGCTCAGGCGTTTCGACACTAAATTAAGCCGGCCGCGCAAACAAAGCAATTCGCGAGCCGCAACGGTACAGCGTGTAGCGGTATATATACACGCAAACGAAAAACCGCACGGCGAGGAGGAGGAGGCGATCGAGTGGTTCCTCTCTCTCGTTGATGGAGCGCGGGAGATCCGAGGAGCCGATGGCTCTCGCGGCAGAGAAAGCCGTTGTCGCTGCGCTCATCTGCCGCGCGACACCCGCGCGTGAATCAAACTTTTGCACGTCGCGCCTAGCCGGGGCAACATAATACACAGCCGGCGGCGAGACGGAGGGCCCGCGAGGTGTGTGTGTGTATGGGTTATATATATATATATATATATATATATATATATATATATATATAGATAAAAATCCCGGCTGAGCCCCATGCGAAAGCAGCTCTCCGATTGTGCAACGCTTGTGCACGCGAGAGAGAGACCGAGTCTCTATATACATATACAGACACGCGATAGGTCGATCGCGCGGCGAGCAAGCCACAGAACAATTCATCTTTCTCTCTTTCTCTCTCTCTCTCGGTCTATGTCTCGGAGAGCCGGGAGAGGAGAAATCCCAGCTCCTCCTCCAGCTTCTCGCTCGTTTATATATGTATGTGTGTGTATGTGCGGGCCGGTGTTGCGCAACGCCATTCCTAAATTCCTTCACATTTGCTTACACGCTTCGTGTGTGTGTGTGTGTGTGTGTGTGTGTGTGTGTGTGTGTGTGTGTGTGTGTGTGTGTGTGTGTGTGTGTGTGTGTGTGTGTGTGTGTGTGTGTGTGTGTGTCACTTTGGCTCTTTTCACTTGGCGCCGAGTAAAAGGCGCTAGCCAGATATTATCTCCCCCTTTGGCTGACACACACACACACACATAAATTGGCGCGTAAGCGAACTGCAGGGAAGACATTTGCATGGATCCATTCTGAGCCAATCTCGCTCGAGCTAATTGCTGCGAAAATAACGCTTGCGCGCGCGCGAGTTTCTTCTGTAAGTTGTGTCCGCGTGTAAGTGCGCGCGCTATGCTCGCTCGACTGGCGCTTTCGTAATTATCGATGATTCGCCGCGAGCCGTGAACGGAGGCTTTCATCCCGATCTCTGCTACAGCATCAGCATCAGCAGCAGCAGCAGGAGGCTCGGCTGCATTCATTGTATGCACGTTATACATATATACTCTCGGCTGCCGGAGGGGCTATTCATCGCTGAGCCATCGCCGTTTTTATTTGTCTGCTATTTTTCCTTCGGCCGTTGTTTTTTTCTCTCCTTCTCTTTATATAAATAGACAAGCTCGTACTGACAGAATTTATCGAACGTCATTTCCACCGAGTGCTTCGTCGACAATGAGAGCGAGAGAGAAGGGGGTAGGGGGGGGGGAGGGATGGGCACTCGTGTAAATGTAAGCGGATATGATCGGTACATTTTCCAGAGGTCTTTCGATCCGCTATTAGTCACTGTAATTTACGGCCCCGTTATACCATCGATGCTCGATTATCAACCAGCACTTCAGCTATATTCTCTCGCGCTGTGCGCCTCTCGCTCTCTACGGTTTGAAGTGCTGGCGATTAATTAACGAGTGATATTAATCCGAGTGCGCGCGCATTCCCAACCGTATATATACATACGAGTATAGTATTCGCGTATGGGTGTGAGCAGTGGGGTGAGCATCGGCGTACTTTGATTAATTACCAAAACTCGGAGCGCGTACAAAGTGTCGACAACGCGTGTGCGCGCACGCCTCTAGCCCTCTCTTTGCGCAATGGGTGGGCAGGTGGTGGGAGATGGGGGTCCCAGCCAAAATTGAATGCGCGACTCGAGAGAGAGAGAGAGAGACAGGGGGAGCAGAGCCGTATGTCGGGGCGCGCGCACGGCAAGTTCGCTAAGCACACTTGTGTAATTTTACTTGTTCTGATAGTTGAATTAAGATATGCTATTTACTCTGCAGCGCATTATAAGCAGACATCGAACTTGGCAGCGCCGGAGGAGTGGGCGAAACTTGCTCCGACAACTAACGCTCTATACGCGCGCGAGTGGATAACACGACTCTCCCGTGCGTTTCGCGCGCTAGAGAGAGTCTAACGACTCCCCCCCCCCCACACACACACACACACTCGCGCTTGGAAAATCTTTTACGAGCCTCTCCAACGGCAGTCGGATTAATTGCAAAATCGCGGAGGGAAGAGAAAAGAAGAGTCGGCGTTGCCGTACATATAGCTACGGGGTCGAACGCAACGAGAAGTTTGCCGTCGGGGGGATATTGGCTCGAGTCGACTTTATTGAATACACCCCGCCAACCCCCTGAGCCGGTAGGGATAGGCAGATGCTCCCCGTGTATATAGCCGCGGCGAAGAATTAGAACGACATGGCCTTGGGCAAACGCGCGCTCCGCGCTGTGCAAATCCGAAGGGCCAAGATAGCGTGGCGCATGTGCATGCATATGTGTGTATGTGTGTGTGTGTGTGTATAGGCGCAGGCCGGATCGGTCGTCGCGTGCGCCGTGTACGTATATATACGCTGGCCCGCAGAGCACCGGGGAATATTTGCGCTATATGGCAAACGAGCTCTGCGCGTTCGATATAGGGGGACGATTTTACGGGCAGCGACTCGCGCGGCGCTGCTCGTCGTTATCGAAGCCGCAGCAGCCGCCGGAAATAAAACGAGCGGACCCGGGATATATCGCGCGCCCCGACTCTTTGCTCCCGACATTTTTGCCGGCTCGCACTCGATTTCCCATATACGCGCGAGCCCGACTCGACACGCGTGTGTACACACACAGTATATGGGATAGGCCGCGGCGGTGAGAGACTTTTCCTGTATATATACGCGATATTCGACTGTATCGGTCGTATCGTATATTAGATAGCGACTATACGACCGGCACACAGCTTCGTCGCGGTGGATATACACATACTCGCGCGGGGGGGGGGGGGCAGTCGTTACGCGAACCGCCGCTAATCTGGTGCTTGATTGGCCGGCCGGATTTTGATTCGATTACGACCCGGCCGCGGATATAATCGAGAATCGTCGATGGGGCTGTACGCGATGGGTACACGCGGGATAAAGCCGAATGTGTTCGCCTCTCGTTGAGAACGTATTGCTTGGGCTGGGGGAGAAAAAAAAACGTGGCATCGACGGATCGTTGATCGTGTTTTAAATATGTATTAATGGCGATCCGCGAATATAGAAGAATAATCTGCGATAAGAAAAATTATCTTTCCACCCGCGATCCGCGAAATTATCTTATCTGCCTAACCTTGGGCACGAAATCGATTGATAAGCTAGCAACTTGCGAATGCGAATCGCAATTACCGCGTTAAATAACACTCGTTCCGCACCGGGTTGATTCGAACTTCTGTTTGAAACCAGAGCGAATGTCTCGAGACGAAAATTAAATCGAGGTTTCTTTGATAAAAATTCGATGCAGCCGCAACCCGGCGAGACCCGGTGGAAATCCGTATTATTCATCAAGGAACGAATCCAATAAGGCGATTGTCTGTGGGATCAAGAAGATCGGAGCTACGGAGAGGAGGAAACATCTCGTTACAGTTTCGAGCAAATTGTCCGTCTCTCATTTGGAAACGAAGACTTCATATTTCCCGAGCGCGGTGATCACTCGACGTTGTCTGGGCTGCTTGATTCTCGTGCAATATATATACAATCGACCGTGACGTACGTTGGGAAACACTTGGGGAAACACGGGAGGAGGGAAGGGGTTGTCCAACAAGCAATTTCCATGAATTACCCGCGGAGGCTGGGCTGTGTCCGAGCTACCAGAGGCGCACAGCGGCCCCGAAATTCCGGGCGATAAAAATGCATTACAAGAGAGTCGGGCGCGTGTACACGCACACGCGCCCGTCCCGGCTGATGAGAAAAATACGCGTCGAGTGCAGGCACACCAGGCGAGGGGTGGCGCGAAGCGCGAGACACACCGAATGGTTAGCAGAGTACTCGCCTGTTCTCTCTCTCTCTTCCATTATACTTTTTTTTGTTCCTCTCCCTTTAATTGTTATGCATTACGCGCGTATGAGGCGCGACGCGGTGGCAAAAAAAAGAAGTCGCCGAGGTAGACACGCGCGCGCGGTCGAGATTGATGAGGAAGAGCCGAGTGAAAAATTGAAACGTATCCAGGTGGAGGTTGGCTCGCGTTATTTACGAGGCCGCGCCGGGGGCCGCTCGTGTACGGGGGGGGCGGTACCCCCTTCCCCCAAGATGAAAACTTGAACCGTGTCGAATGGAGACATTAATCTCATTCTTTCTTGCGCAGCCGCTTCCTCCTCCGAGTCCTTTTCACTTTTCGCTTTTTCGCGCGCAGTTACGTGCGCCGTGGGCTTTTTGCCCCGGACGTATTACGTATACGCGGGCCAAGCGGGCCAAGACCACCCCTTTCAATCCTCCGTGAGTAGAGCCACGCGCGCGAGCGACTGCTTCCGTGGATATACGTATGTATACGTACACGCCCGGACTCTTTCCCGTATAGTCCTTTTTTATTTGCAGACTCTGCTCGTTGTCCTCTCTGTGCCTTGCTGCACACACACACGTATACACATTCGGCTTTTGGTATTACAAGCTTTCCGTGCGATAAAATTTACCGCTCGAGACTCGCCGCGCTCTATTGTTGGTCGATACTCGTGTGTGTGTGTGTGTCCGACTCTTCGTTGCAGCTCCGTGGATTACACGTCTTTTTGCCGATAGCCCGGCAAAGCAGGTCACGGGATTATACTCACGCGACTGCACTCGCGAAAAAATCGAATCCCGGTTCGAAAGAGGAGAAATGCGCCGTTTGGACCGCAGTATGGGAGGATTTGTCATCAACAGCAGGAGTATCAATCCTGCGGGAGTCTGTTTGTAGCGGCAAGGTTAAATCTTGTTACACCTGGTCCAACTCACTTTTTTTTTCTCTCCTGTCGAGCCGACGAAATTCTATTCTGATCGTGATTGCGCGCGTAGCAATTGTCTTGGCTCGCGAGTCGCGACACGGATTCACGTCTGCCGGCATTTATATTTTTGGATTTGCGGATTCCGGATATCGGAATATCGAAAGGGCCAAAGGAACAAGTCAATATTAAATAGTGGCAGCTCGAGAGCGTACTCGCCCGAAAATTCATTCTCGCGGGTGTTTGAATTCGAGACTCGGGATCACCCGTCCGACAGGAGTATCCGGATTGATTCGGTATAGAAAGATACGGCTCGCCCAATCAAAGTAACGAGACGTACACCTCGGAGGATCTGACGAGAGAGAGAGAGGGAGGAAAAGGGGAAGAAGACGTCGTTCGAATGAAAATTAAGCCCTGAATAATGTAAGTCACGCGTGTCCTCTCGCCGCCCGCGGCTCCTTCTCGCGCCGGATTCGCTTTGGCTTTCTCGCAAAGAAAATAAACGGAAAGCGGGGGGTGAAAAGTCGCGCGCAAAATCCGCTATCCAAACATTGTTTTTTCCTCCTCCCCCCTCGTCCCCCTCCGCCAGATTGCGAGTAAATAATGCATTTACATGGGGCACGACGACGACGACGACGACGACGATGTACAAGGCGAACTCGGCGCAAACTATTTCACTTGGCACTCCGTCGTCGCGCTGCTCGGGGGCCGCCACCCCCCGACCCCCCGGATTCCTGATACGCCCGAGCACGAGAGAAAACTAACTGGAGAAAAATTCAGACACGCATCGCCGAGCTTTTCCGGCTCACTCTCCCACCCAAGAGCAAATAAATCCCGGCCAATGTCCTGATTGCAATCGTTCATTGATTACTTTTCTTTTCCTTATTCATACTCGCGGGAGCGAGGTCGGGCGATGAAAAATTCAATTCCATTGGAATTCTTGGAATTTTCCCTCCTCCTCGCGGTGCGCATCTCCGGAGAAACGTCTAATTAGACTCTGGCAAAATCCTCTCTCTCTCTCGGATCGAAGAATTTGCCCCCCTCGCGAGGGAGGGATATGCCCACGCACGATTTTCTCGCGTCCGCATTGCCGCGGGGATCGATTTATAGCTTTTCGATTGAAAACAGAGGAGGAGGAGGTTGAGGGAAAAAAGCGCGGCCGCGATACGCGGGTGTGTTGGCGAGCGATCCTCGGCCCGAGTTATAGACGCGTGCGAGTCGTCAAATCGATCGAAGCTTGGCGGGGGGGGGGGGGGGGGGGGGTTGCGTCCGATATCCGGCGTTTGAAAGGCGACGTCTATGAGCTTTCGCTCCGTTTCATTAAGCTCTGGCGAAGCGGCAGCAGCCGTCTCTCCTCGAATTAAACACGACGGCGGCTCTTGGGTCCATTAGCGAGCCGAGCGTAATTAAGCGCGGCCATAAATTACGATTGCGCTGGCGTCCCGATAAACTTACGCCGAGGCCCAAAGAGCTTTCACGTGCGCCCAAGAGCGATTCGGCCGAGGCACGCACGGCTCTCTCACACACAAACACACACACGCGAGCACTCGCGCGAACCCGACGTGTTAATCGTACATCTAACCCAAAATGAAACGGCGGCTTTTTTACACACACACACAGACAGACACGCGTATCCTGGACTTCAGCCACGATAAAATGCCCCATGTAACAATCACCGGTTCATCTAATTTTGTTTGTTTGTGCCGAGCCGCGAGACGTTGTCCGTGTGATAATAATCTCGGGGACTTGTCGTTGGCGCACATTGTCCGGGGCGACCCGCGCGGATCTTATCCCCCCGAAGAGCCAGAGAGCGATATATATCCGCGATGTAGGACTCTCTAATACTCTCTCTCTCTCTCTCTGTCTTTCAGCGGGACTCGGCGAATTCCTCTCTTTCACGTTCACATTATTCCCCGATGCCATTACTCTCGCGCTAATGACCCGGGCAACGCTCGGCAGAGCGCGCAGACGCGCGGCGGCTCTCGCCGCAGCTGCACCAGCGATATTCAATTTTTTCTCAACGATCCGTTATATTCTTTATGCCGAGCAGCAGCAGCAGGCCCGACTCTTTATTCTCCCTCTGTCCGTCTCTGTGTTCTGTGGATATATCGTCTTTTTTCTTTGTCCCTTCTCCTCGTGATAAAACGCAAATATTTCAGAGCGGAGAAAGGCACTTTTGCCCGGCTCGAATCATCAGTCGCGCTCCCGGTATATAGCCAACTCTGTCCAACTCGTGTATATATACACACTCGGGGAACGTTTCGCGCGCAGCCATGGACTCCGATCGAGTTTCCCGGTCCGAAAGGGGTGAAAAATCTATGGGCCACCCCGCGCGCGAGTTCGGATAAAAATGACCGCGGTCAATTGCAGGGCGCGCGTCACTTATCATATGTCCGGCTCTCTTTCCCCGCACCTCGGTTGCCTCGCCAAACTATATATATGTATATATATACTTCGTTCATCTCGATCGATGAGAAATACTTCTTATGTGCCACAGAGCCGTAACGTACGTTACTAAGCGTTCGCTCTAACTCAAGCGTACGCGAACAAGAAGTAAAAGTACAAAAAGTCGGCTTTTGCTACGTGTGTGTGTTACAGCAATTTTTTCGTCAATTCAACTTCCGGTCGGATGCGACCGGTCGTGTAATTTTACAAAACATCGAATATCAGAGATACACACACGATCCAACTGAAGTATCGACATGCATATACACACAAAGTCCGAATCGACTGACGTTTCGTCAAAGTACAATCGAAATACAGTCGACTCGGCAACCGTGGGGGGGGGGGAGGTGAAAAAAAAATTTCAAAATCCACAATATCTCGTATAACAAAGTTAAAACAATGCACGACTCGAGTGGGCGCGTGTGAGTGTGCGTTGGCAGCAGCAGCGTGCACGAGTATATGATTCAAAGGTCGAATAAACGCGAAGCCGTCGCGATTGACTGGGCGCAATATAGAACGAGAGAGAGAATCGTGTATTACTCCTGGGTACACACATCTCGTCGTCGAGGGTCTGGCTTCATTACTTGGGTTTCCTTTCAAAAATATTGAGAGCCGGGGAGTAGAGGAGGGGGAGGGAAAAATGCGAAGAGCGAATTGATGGTCGCGCGGGCGGCCCGCGCAAGGGTAAACAGGATCGCGCTCGTCGGCTCTCCCGTTATAGCTGCCGCTCCAGCGTCCCGAGGATTTATAAAGCCTTTCAGAGGAGGCCTCGCGCGGCTCGACGCAACGTCCCGGGGACGCCGCGCCGGGCTCGCTCGCTCTCGTTTTGCCAATTTTTCACGTAAACATTTGATCGAGGGTCACGCGAGCACACACACAAGTGGACGAATGAAGAGAGCTACTGCGCAGCTGGGTGTGCAAAATCGAGGGGGAGGATGAAACTAGCTTATATAGCTATTTCCTCCCGTTCGTCGCATTCCTCCTTTGGCTCCTCGCGGTCGTGGATCGCTCCCCAGCGTCGTAATTGAATTTTGGAGAGCAGCGTAAGGTCCAGACACCGACGTTCCTACACACCCTCACTTTGGTGTATACACGAGCGCATAGACGTCTACGCGGGCGCACTCGGACTCGGAGCCGCGAGCGCTTTTCACTTTTTCCAGCCGGTGCGGTCCGTGGGATTTTTCACTGGCCCCGAGCTAATAGCCCCGCAGATCTGTTGCTCTGCCGTGAGCGATGCACATTAAACGAACCGGCGGCTTCCAATCGGACTTTCTCCTCGCTCGACTTCCTCATTATACACCGACACGGCTGTGTGTGTGTGTGTGTGTGTGTGTGTGTGTGTGTGTGTGTGTGTGTGTGTGTGTGTGTGTGTGTGTGTGTGGCGGTAGTCTTCTACCCCGCCGCTCTACCACGTGTTTTTACCCGGTTCGTCTTTAACGGCCCGGACGAACCGAGGGACTTTTTGTTTATTATACCTGGAGACGCACCGCCGCGAGTAGCGTCCAACGTAGCGAATAGGTTGTACGGGGGGCAGCGGGACCAGCGAGAAAACGTCAATGAGGTAATTATTAATTCGGCCCGATCGTCGGGGAAATTCCCGGCTGCCGCTGGCATGTTAAGTTCTGCCCGTGTAAATTTAATGCTCTCCTCTCGCTCAAGGGGGCATATACTCTCGTGCCCGGCTAACTTTTCACTGCTCGCGATCCCCGCTAAAATGAAAACTTGCTCTTTTTTTTCGTTTTTTCCCCTCGTTCGAGCCTTTTTTCGCCCCCCTAACTAATTTGCCCCCGAGGCTCGGCGATGAAATTTACAGAAGCACACACACACACACACACACACACACACACACACACACACACACACACACACACACACACGCACGCTCTCCTCGCTATACCCCTCGATTCACCGTAAGAGTCGCTCGCGCGAAGTATTTTGTACCGCGTTCGCCGTGAGGCTCACACATCAATTTTCGTCAAATCAGCGATTATATATTTTGCCGGTGCACGCGGGGGGAAAACGGAGAGCGCCGGTGCTGGTAGCTCATGGCAAATTGAGAACGGTTCACCGGAAAAATGCTACCTTTTACCGGGAAACGTTTTTCAAAGTTAAATATTCAAGCCGCCATTACCTTTCAAGTATACACACAGCAGTCAAATGCAGTCGGTTCGTGACGTTAATGGAAGATTCTCGTTTTTCCGCTCTGGAACATAAAAAAGAAAATCAAACGTCAGGAGTGCCGCCGATGAAATTAAATTATCGAGTCTACGGCAATATTTTTTAGTTGAGGACAGACACACACACACACACACACGCGCGCGCGTGCACACACACGCACGCACACGCACACGCACACGCACACGCACACACACCAGAGGGGAATGATGCACGAGAGGTAAGAGGATGGGATATCTTTTAAGATCTTATCGTATAACGAGCAGCGACCACGATTACCTCGCGTTAGATTCTATCGTAATTGGAGTATAGAAACCCAATGTTAAAGAGATTATTGTATTTTTTCGTTCGACAATATGCATTTGTATATATATACTCGTGTAAATCGAATTTGTATATATACTCATGTAAATCAAGTTCGCTCGGGGTTATCAGCTTTGCAATTGACGAAGTTGGATCGAGAGATTGAATTACGAATTTCTTCCTAAAAATACTTTCCACTGGATTTTTCTTTCATCCGCGAGTCTAGCCACCACCCCGCACTCGGTTTTCGTTTCATTCCGTCCCACGTAAACTGAGGTAATTTAAAAATTTCACAAAGTACTCCAATTTCTCATCTGTAAATACGTCTTGCAGTCTCGAAGAACGAGCAGAAATCGCGCGCCGGAGCATTGAAAAATTGCGAGATCGTTGAACGAAAACTCAATTGGTACCCTCTGCCTCTCTCTCTCTCTCGCTCCGACAAATAAAAATGATATATCCGTACGCGCCGGCTCTTCGCGTCGTACCTACACACACTTTCGCGGGGGAAAAGAGTAGTCGGTCGGAGAAAAGTAGCGTGCATTTGGCAGGATGTTTTTTTTTTCTTATCGCATCGCTTGGAACCGGCGATTCATCTGCCGAGTATAACGCGCGGCGGAGGCTGCGGCCCGAGAGCAGTTCTTTCAGTGCGTTATGAATGCGCGCGGGACCGAGCCTGACGAGAATCTGATTACTCACTATTTTCCTCAGCGTTTCGCAATTCAATTTCCATTTGCTTCTTCCCCGGATCCATTAAATAATTTCAAGTTTGCGCAAGGAGAAACAGTCGCCCCGCCCGAGGAGTGGGGGGGGGGGTGGTTGGTGGCGAAACAACAACGAGGATTTTCCACGCGAAAGCAATGGCGAGGGGAAATCCCTTCATTACCTTATATATGAAAATCTCGCGTCGCGTCTCGCGCGCAGCTATACGCTCTCCGGGCAAAGCGTGGACAATAACTCATATCGCGTGTAATGGTGACAGATGCGCGTCTCGTTGCGATTGAAGACGAAAATACAGGCGCGGGCGCGCGGAGTGCGCGATAAATCATTCCGTGACGGATAACACAAAAGATCATATATCGGCTCTTTCGCGTGATGTGATGCGCGCGGGCGCGAAGGACAGAGTGGCTCTGCTCGAAGTTTACGACTTTCCGCGGATGTATTCGCTCCGGTGAAACCATTTCGGCCCTTTCGATCCACGTATCTCGCGCGCGCATTGCCGTAATCAAGCTTTCGATCTGTAGTCGAGTTGAGCGCAATCGACCGATGGATTGGAATCCATCGCGAAGACGCGTAGTATGCTCTCTTAAATTCTTATAGTGAAAAACCACTGCATTGCAGTGAAAAATCACCGTAAGAAGGTGGACGAAAAATTCACTGGGATACAGTGAATTTCTTATGTAACTAAATTGAATTCTCACTTTAGTTCCATGAGTTTTTATGGAAAACATTATTACATACAATTCACAGTAAGGAGAGTAGTAAAAATTGACTTTACACCATACTTACTGCAAATCGTGATGTAAAAATGTTTGCAATCAAAACTCATGGAACTAAACTGAAAATTCACTCTAGTTACAAAATAAATTCACTGTAATCCAGTGAATTTGTCATCCACCTTCTGACAGTGATTTTTCACTGTAACGCAGTGGTTTTTTACTGTAAGGATTTAAGAGAGTGTGTGAGAACGTACTCATTTTCGCAGAGTATAGGGGAAGGAAAAAATGTGTCAAGTAATGGCAATGCTCGCGTGGGTCATACAGATATATACGTACATGGGACTCGAGTACGAGTTTGGCCAGTTTGATTAGCGCGAGTGGAGGGGTAAGAACGTCGTCACGTCGAGCGCAGCGCGCGTAACTCGGCGATTCCCAATGCTGCGAGAGAGAAGTAGTTTCGGGTTGGCGGGAGGGGGGGGGGGGTAGGAGAAAAAAAAATGAAACTGTCGTGCGGTGTGTAGAAGCTCGAATGGGATTCGTATTACGAGAAAGAAAGAGAGCTTGCTCGAGCTTGCGAGAGCCGGCGCGACTAGTTTGCGAAATGGAACTCGTTCCCATAATCGTTAAAAAGTTTTTACGGGCCCTTTCCGGGGGATACGATCTCATTTACGGAGTGGAACAATACATCGCGCCGCAAGAAGTTCGTCCGGGTTTGGCTGATGCGATGGAGAGAGAAGGACAGGGTAGGGGGGAGCGCGGCAGAGCCACGGACGGAGAATGATTTTTACGGGCTTTCTCTCCTTCGCCTCGAGTGATACACACGAGTCTATCGCGGAGCCCGATATTCTAAAGGCACACAGCCTCGAGTCGGTGCGGGGCAAAGGAGATTCGCGTCAGAGCCGGGAAACTCGTGGCTAATTGTATTTGTACGCGCGGCGGCGACCAAGTCGGGTTATCAGAATAGCAGCGGCCACGCAGCCAGGGAATTCCCCCCGCCCCCGCGTCTTACAGGTACAGTTGGGGGTAAGGGACAAACGCCCCGTTCGAGTTTCACCCCGTCGAGCGCACGTAGATATGTATGAATAAAGGCTCCCATTGAAATTTATACCCGAGGCGCATCCGTCTCGTTTTCGCTGCGTCCACCGGTATAATAACACGGGAAAAGCGGCCGGCCGCGCGGAGGGACACGTACACACGAGAGGGACGGAGATTTTTAAGGCGCCGAGCCCGATCAGCAGCTTCGGCCTCCTCCCCCGGACGGGCCATTGCTCACAGCTGGATCAGCGAATTATTCGGCGGCGGCCAAGAGACATCAGGGCCAAGAGGCAAGTGATGTATAGGTACATATATGTATATACGTATAGGTGGATCTGGCGCTCGCACGTCCGTACGGAGCTCCTGCAGAACCCGTACGTGCGTTGGAGCCGGCCCTCCCCCGACATGAAAAACTTTGCTCGACAAGGCCTTTCATCTGGGCGGCGTAATTGACGGGCATACCCCTACTCTTATACGAATCGCTGCGATCGACAATTTCACTCTCGCGACCGCCCCCGGCATTACGCTCGCGAAAATCTGCTTGACCCCTACACACCGTCGACCGGAGGAGGAGGAGGAGGATCTTCTCGAGAATCCGAGAGACTCTTTTCACGATCTGCACGGAGAGAGCAATTGGTTCGACGGCGTCGAGCTGATTTTTCTTTTACGCGACCGAGATTACATTTTGCGCGAGTGTATACACAGTCGCGGTGTCTCGTTTATTCCCCGGAATGATCCGTTGGAACGCGCGACTGATCGCCGAGAGACACTTTGATTCGAGCGTACCATATTGCGACCGGGGGTTCAGTCTCTTTTGAATCCCAACAGTGAAAATTGACTGCGCGAAAGTGGGTGATTTTTTTTCTCGAGTTAATCAGGATTTACTCGATCTTTATGAGATTGGCTCACCGCAAACCAATTTGTCGCTGTGAATTCGAATTCGATTGAAATTTCGAAGATAATAAAATTTTCCATTATTAACTAGCTCCGGCTGAATCGGTCGAAATGTCACCGCGATCCATTGAAAAATCCACCCGCGACCTCGTCACAGTCGTACAGTGAATTTTCATTGCGAGAGTATATTATATATAACACCGAAGCGGAGTAATTGCGCACGGACGAGGGATGATTTTTCAAAAGCAGCGCACACGTGTACCCCGCTCTAATGCATATGAAACGTCTCGGAGCCGCGAGAGCATCGCATTCTTTCACGACACGCATTGTGTACCTCGCGCGAAAGACACGGGGCGCAAAGCGCGCCTATCCGCGCATATTGCGGTTCGTCGTTACGGATATACATATATATACCAGGCTGGAGTCTGCGGAGATATATAATATGGTCGAGCGATCGAGAGACGATACTAATCGTAATCGGCTTATAAAGTTGCGCGAGACGTATACACGTAGAGAGAGTCGCGCGAGGTCAGCATATTAATCTTGAGACGCGACTCTTATATACTCGATGTGCCTCCCCGGCTCGCCGTATACCCTGTGATCAGCTCGTCAAAATTCGCACTGCACTTTCGCCGTGGATTATATACCCGCAGACACGCTCCCCCGGGCTTTCTACTACTGCGGCTGTTTGGAAACGCGCAGGCCAGCGCGAAAATTTACCAGCTGTGTGCTATAGCTCGATGCGCCGAGCGGATTACGGATTATTCAGCGGGGCTTGAAGGTCGAATTCGTAAGTCTTCGCTCGGCGGCGGCGGCGGCCGTCCAAAGTTTCCCTCGCGATCAAAATCAAGTTTCGCTGTTGCGGGGATATATAAGTGCATTATAAGTTGCCGCTTTGCCAAATCGGCGAGCGGTCGATTCGTATAAACGCTCCGAGCGATTGCGGACGAAACTATATGTATAGAAAAGCTTTATGGTGTACCTCCTTTGTACCTCGTGTATATATATATATATAAGCGCGTACATGGAATTGTTGGTGCACGGCTTGGAATAATGTCGAAACGAAATGTTTTTGCTGGTCGCGAATGTTTACACATATATACGTTCTTCAGTAACCGCGACACATCTCATCTTGCTCCTTTCTTTTTGGAAAGAGGAAGAGCTTTTTTAATATACTCAGACTAGGTTGAAAAATAAAATTGAGCGACGTACCATTCGAGTCTTTGACATTTCATCTACGTCGTATAGCCATTTTAATTACACGTTCCTTTTTTACAATTGTTTCAATAGGTTATCCTTACGTTTTTTGGTCGAGTGAACCAAATTAACGCGGTCTACCCCTTCAATCATTGATTTTTCTCTAGATTTCACAAGTCTGCTCTTCAAATTAAAAGTAAGTAGTGAAAAAGTGCTGTTCGTTAGTGAGAATTGCTCAGTTGATGTAAATAGTTAACTCATGAATAATCCTCACTGAAAACTTAGTAAATAAACTGGTTTCGATAGTAAATTTTTTTCACTAATGAATAGTAAACTTGGACCGAAAAGTTTATCGAAACTACTTATTCGCGTACCAAATTATTCAATATACTGAGGATAAAAATTTACAATTTTAACCTCGAGTATTGCGGGAAAAAATTGATTCTATATAAAATACTATTCTTCTCCGTAGAATTTTTCAAATCTGATTAGCTCACTGGGAAGCCTAAACAGGCATTCTATTCCATAAGCAGCGTTATGCTGGCGGGTTACGTAAGCAGGCCTCAACGGCTACACTCGGGTTTGTTCTCTCTGAAAAAGTCAACTTTTCAAAAAATCAACTTCTCAGTATATAGGAAAGTCCAAATCGAATGCATCTCGGCTTATGTCGAAGGTATATTCTACTCAATCCCATTCCATTCGACCAGCGCCGCGTTGAGAAATCCCTTAATTCGTCGGATTCCGGTAGAATCGCAAAACGATCATCCAGATGAAATTCACCCCGACTCCTCTAAAAAAAAAGTGACATTTCACACGGCTGAAAATCTACAAAATAAACGTAGAACGAGCTTTTTCAGTTTTCCTCGAGCCAAGCACGACTGTTCAAACACAGCAAGACATCGGCAAAGCAGCGGAGTTTGAAAAAAAGTCGTGGCGAAATTTACCCAGCGTGATAAATTGAGATTATCGCGATTTAGTGACAGTTTGCGCTCGGCTAAAGGCCTTATTGGGTATACACGCGCGTGTTACATCGAGTGCGTGCAACAGTGGTTGTGAAACCGAGGTTTTTCATCGCGCGTAGATCAGCGGACGTATAGCAATTAGCCGCGAGAGGAGCAGCGTGACGCGGCGATGGGCAAACACACTGTCTCTCTCTCTCTCTCTATCCCTCACGAGCGTAAGTCAGCTCTCGGGCTTTGGAGCGGGTATTACTTTGCCGGCAGAATTGGAAAGCTCGGGGGAGTGTGTGGATGCAGGTAGAATGGCAACGCGGAAATTCGTGGGGAAGGCTCGTTTCCGCGCGACGCTAAGCAAGACGCCGGTGCGGCTCGAGTCGAGCGCCGCGCATCGCAAGCGATAAATCTCCCTCTCTCTCCCCCTCGGGCCGGCTCTATTACACGGCTGCTGCGCTGCTGCGCGCGGCAAATCGGTCCTCTCCCACCCCCCGATACTGTATATATACACGTATGGATAAATTTACCCGCGGCTGCAGCGCTCGATTCTGCGCACAAGCTCGACTCTGCGGCTACGTGTATACTCACACACACACACACACACGTATACGTAAAGCGCTTGACTAAATCCGAGTATTCGCGCCCCATCGAACGAGACGAGTCGCGGCTGAGCTTTCGGGAGAGGGGAAAAGAAGAGTAATAAAAGGACGGGGGAACAGCTCGCGGCGAAAGAACTAATTGATCGAGGACGCGCGCGATGCTGCGTCCAGCCAGATCTACGTTTATAGCGGCTGAATTAATTACTCTCTCTCTCGGGGGGGAGAATCGAGGCTCCGTGTATATATGTATATAAACGTGAGTAGAAGAGAAGGAGGAGGAGGATATATATATATATATATATATATATATACATATTGGGAGGTAAGGGTGTAATCCGAGGAGTGTGCGGGCGCGCGCGAAATGGTTATTATCTGCTCGCGGAGCTTTTGATTTACGAGCGGGCCTCTCGACTTAATCCGACGGGCGGTGGGGCGCGCGTCTACTACTATATACGTTTCCGGCCCGAATCGACCGATCCACTGCCTCGGAAAATCGTCCGCTGCGGCGGCCCCCCCATCTCCCCGGTAAAAATTAATCGACCCGTACATACGTATATATGTATATACGAGTCGCGCTTTCGGCCAATTATCCTCGGCTGGCCGATAAAAAGCCCGGCTGCTGCGGGGAGCTTCGTCGTTTGCGGCTATCGGTCGTGACTCGTGTGTGTGCCTGGTGGGGGTGGGAAAACGAGAGAGGAAAAAAACAACAACAACGGGCGATACCGCGTGCTCGGCCATAATTAGAGCGCGTAAACGTCGTAAACGTCTCTATCGGCGGCCGAGCGCGGCGCAAAAAACACGAAAAGACACGGGGGGGGGGTGGGCCAGCAGCTCGGCGGGGGAGAAAAGAGAGAGGGAGGGGGGGTGGCGGGGGGAAAAAAAGGAAGCGGGGGAGGAGAAAAAAGGAAAGAAGTGCATCAGAGCGAGGCGAAAGAGCGTAATGGCTGTGTTCTAGTGGCTGGCAACACGCGAGCCCCCTGCAATTCCTTTGTTCGCCCCGTAGCGCGCTATCGAGTTTCCCTCCCGCCCCAACCACCTCCCACACCTCCCTGTATATATATATACCGACGACGCCTCTCTCGCGCGCGCGTCTTTGACGACCGGCCCGAGCCGCGCGAGCGGAAAGTAAATTCAAATGTGCAACGCGCGCCTCTCGCCCGGCCGGGATATAGATCAAAGGAGGAGCATAACCGGCTGATGCGCGCGCCAGCACCACCCTCCCGCCTCCCCCCCACACCTGAATTCTCATTAAGCCTTTGACTCGCGCGTTCGAGTCCTGCGCGCTGCACACCTGGGGCCTCCGAGAGCCGGCCAAGGAGAATTCGCGCGAAGGCGCTGTCACATCGAGCGGCCAAAACTCGAGTGCGAAAATTACGCAATCGTTTGCCCGACCGACTGATATACCCGACACTTTTCCCAAAGACGTACGTAGGCGGAAAAAATCCCGGGCTTTTTTTTCTCTTGGGCTACGCGATCCATTGAGAATTTGGGTTATACTGTCGTGAAAAGTACGGATCAACACTAGGCAACTAACGGGTACTTACACCGCATCAGAACAAATGTAGTAATCGTTATATCAACGAAGAGCACATGCAAATCTTTCTAGTAAGAAAAGCATATGCCAGATTCTTCCAACGTAGGTAGTATGTGTGCAAACTCATTCTCTCTCACTACTATTTTGAACGATTCTTTTGAAAAGTGAACCATCGAATGAGTATTTCTTTCGTCGGAAGATTGTGCTCAGTTGCTACGTGTTCTCTCCAATACCTTAGAATGAACAACCATATCAAAACTCATGGGACAAAAGTTCACTTTTATTACATGAGAAATTAAACATAGTTCCACTCTTCGTACATGGATTTTCCTCAACGAATCGTTTATGCCCAGTAATTGAAAACATATCTCTTTAAAATCAAGACGTTATAGACTGAATGTCTGTAACGTTGGGTTATTCAGGAAGCGTCTCCGAAAATTTTGCCTCATTTGGGTCACCTGCGAATTCGACAACGTCCTCCCATAAACGAGAGTCCTTTCCTCCTGTATACACACATGGTGGGAATGTGGCCGATGATGAAACATTTCGAGGCTGGCGAAAGTTAAGTGTCGCTACGGAGCTAATAAAATCAGTGAGCCCGGCGCAAATAGCCCGAACGATCAGTGACTCGGCAACAAGTAGTTATAACTAGCTTCTCCATATATCTATGAGTCGAGCTATACTAATCTCCGCGAGTTTATCGTGCGGTGAAAGTATCATCGTCAACGAGGATCGGCTCCTCATTACGCGCGATTTAGCTCGTAAATTACGCGCCAATCGACCGAGTCTCTTCGGTGAGTTTCCGAAACCGATTACGATCTACTCCCACCCAACGACTCGTCCGTATATTATTCTCCTTCCCCCGGCTCACATCATCGGATATATTCAATTCGTTTGATTATGGACTCGCGAAAAATACGAGGCGGCAGCAGTAGCGGCGGATAGATGAAATTTTACTATCGCCGTGCTATAAAATTCACCGCGCGCTCGTAAATTAGCATGAGGCCGATAGATGTTTTTCAGGGCGAACGTATATATACACCCACACGAGCGTAATCTACAGCAGCAGCAGCAGCAGCAGCGGTCCCCAGCGGCCCGTAAGACGTTCGCAGCTCGCGATCGCGAGCTCGAGCAAATTTCGAAGGAGCCATCAGCTTCGCGGGGGGGAAGTGACGGGATGTGCAGCACACACATACATACTCACGCATCGCGTTACGCCAGACAAGTGGAACGGAAATGGCGCGGGTCGACATAATTCAGGTGGGGGCGCCGGAGCCGCGCGGAATAAACGTCAGGCCATTCCCCGCGGGATCAGACTCTCTCTCTCTCCCGCGCGCAACCCTGTCAAGATTGGCTCAGAGCCGGCTGGCGACGTGCGACGAATACCGCGCATATACAGATACACGCGCGCAAGAGACTGCACCTTTCTCTCTCTCTGCGTGGCGCCGTCGTGTTCTCTCTCTCTCTCATTCAATAAGCCCTTTTTCCCTCGTTGCCATTGCCGTGTGTACCCGCGCAACAGTGCGGAACAATCTCTCTCTCTCGGCCCAAGCGCAACACCCAACTTAATAACATCGAGAGTCGGCTCGTACTGCCCTCGTTATACTCGGCCCGGCGACGCGACGCGGCTACACACACGAGACGGCCAATGAACCGAGCTTCAACGGAATTTCGGACAGTGGTTTTTCCCCCCGATTGTGTTGTTCGCCCGTGTAATACTTTCCCAGTGAGCTTATGGGTTTTTTTTCCTTCTCGATCGTGAAATTCACAGCCGAGATATGGAGTACGAAATGCCGCGATAGCGATCTCGTATAGCGTTGGCGGCCCCCAACACACAACAGCGATCGTGGCGGTGATTAAAATTCGTTTCTCGAGCCGGCAGAATGATTCGTCAAGCGTGAAACAAGGTTAATGCCTCGACTGCTATATGTATATACACACACGCGAACGGGAAAACCAACGCGCCCGCGGCGGAGCAAAAAAAATAAACAGATTAGCCGCAAAGTGGCCGTGGCCAACGGAAAGACGTTATTCACTTGCCTGCGCCGCAGCCGGATTTCGCGCGTCGCGGCTGAAACGGACGTGGAAGTATACACGCACACGTAAGAAAAGCCTCGCGCGGTGTTTCCAGCGCGATAAAACGTCTCGCTCGCCTATATGTACGCGAAACGACTCTTTTTTTCTCTCCTCTTCTCGTCCCGCGCAATATACGCACCGCCGTACACGCGAATCAAGCCACGAGTTCTCCCGAGAGCGGGAAATTAAGCTACGTGGGCGGTGGCGATTGGATTTCGGCTGCGGATCGGGAGAAAAAGAGGCCAGAGCAAAAAATGGAATTCGCCTCCCTCCTCCCTGCCCCGAACCCGGCTGTGGTGATTCGGTGGTGTGGCGCGCCCGCGCGGAGGGGCCGATCGGCGAAACAAACTGCTCAATTTGCGGCGACGAACGAATGGCCTCATCCGGACTTTGCGCGCGGCACACATCGGTGCTTTATATCCGCTACACACACGCACACACACACACACGTCTCGCTCTATATCTCACGCTCCGCCCGTAAATCTCGCGTCATTTATCACAACTTTGCGGGACCAGCTTCTTCCTCCCTCTCCTGCCCATCCCCCGTGTGTGTCTCGCGGCGCACGACGGATCATACACCAAGAAAAGCGAGCGGGCGAGCTGCCGAAACGAAGGCCCCTATAAATCAGCTGTTTCGGCCTCTGCCGCGCATCCTCCCGATATCGTATTATATACGCGCGCGCGCGCGCACCACTTGGCGGATTCCGTGGGCGCATCTCGCGAAATTGCCACGCTCTCGGGGGCTGGTATAAAATTGCGCGTCTAGGGATATACGCGAAGGAGGTGGGGCGTAGGTCTCTCGCCCTCGTCGAGTGTAATCTCGGCCGGCCGTTAGCGCGCGGCCGCCTCTGCTCGACGGCCCGCGAGAATCACAAAACGGACGGAGAGAGAGAAGCGCCCCCCGTGTCCCGGGGACGCGCATTTTGCCCGGGGAATGCGCGTGTATCAGCGTCGCCCAGCCCCGCTCGCTCTAGCCCCGAGACGACCCCGAGACCCGGCAATTTCGCATTCGCCGACGTCGCGCGTTTTAACCTCGTCTCCTCGTGCTGCTGCAGCTGCGAAGCGGATGGAGGGAAAAAAACGAGATTCGCTCCCCCCCGCGTTAACGGGAGGGTCTCGGGCTCCAGGTTAAACCAACCCCCCCACCCCGGCCTCCGCGGGGGAAGCCATCCGCTTTTATGATGGAAAATAACCCGCCAAGTCGCTCGAGTATGTATGTATGTATGTATACACGTGTGCCGCCGGACGAGCTGCCGGGGATTTATATGCGGTTCGGCTGTAGGCCCGCGAAGGACGATGATTCGGGGATCTTGGGTTTCTTGTGACGTACACACGAGAGGGATTGTTGGTCGGCGGTACTTGAACAAAGAAGCGACTTCATTGCTCCCAGAGTCATTCTCGCGAGATTTCTCTGCCGCGTGCACTCCTGTTGCGGACTGTTGGAAACTATTAATGTGGGACGTTGTGGAGGCATCAGAATGAGGTACTTTTTGCGCGTGTCTTTCGGGAATTGGAGAGAAAAAAAAAGATAAATTCATCCATAAATGCAAACTCGCCACGTGCTTACATACGGTCACGGTATGTACCGAGGTACGAATATTTATTTTATTACCAACAAACATTTTACGGAATGACGGATCAGTGCAGCTTCTGAAAAGATATTATTTACTAATGTGCATTCGAGGCTTGCGGCATATCTCGAGTGAATTTGATAGTGCGATGAAAAAAATGAATTTCTCCTCGGTATGCATAAAATTATCTAGAGAAATACTCACCGAATTTTCGAATTATTTATTTTTGCAAAATCAGTTGAGAGAGAAAAAAGTAATCGCCCCAAATTCGTTAGTGAATTCCATATTTTTCAATACATTTTGCAAAATTCGGATTACTCTTTGAAATCAAATGCAAAAGCTACAGTTGTAACTTCAATCGGTTGAAAAATGACCGAGTTATGCTGCAAGCCGATTTTAAATACGTGCAGTTCGGAGATAATCGCGTTTAAAGTTTCAATCCCACCACGGTATGACTTCATTATTGCATTAAAGTGCTTAAATATACAAAATATGATTTTCATTGTATATTCTCGAATAGTTTAAGCATAGCTTGAGCGAATAAATTTTATTTTATTTAATGAACATTTCACCGTGAGCAAACTCGACGGACCGCAGCCCAAACTTCCGAGTGTTCTCTAACTAAACAAACTGATCGACAAGCGCGCACCGATGCGTTACCGTAGACGAGCGCGAATTTCGATATTTCGCGCGTCAACCTTGACGAATCGGATTACGGGACGATCAAAATCACAAAGTGAAATTAATTTGGCATCGTCGAACGCGCTTCCGTCGTGCGCTTGATGATTCGATAATCCGCGCGTGCACTTACGACCGTTCGGAGGGACGTTCGTTTTTCGGGCGTAAAATGTAAGGTAACTGTACCCAATTTGGCACTGTACCCAATTTGGCACAATCGTCAGATTTCGTATTTCCGGTGCTCTCTGAGCATCAGTCGCTCTTGGGTTATGTTGGGGGAATTAAAAGAAAATTTTCGGTATCTTCCCCGCCCATTTAGCCCTTAAAACCACTCTCCTACAACACTTTGAAGTTTCACTTACTCATTTTTTCACCATTTTCTTATTTCACTTTTCACACTCAACCTCAAAAATCAGGTGTCAATAATTTTTATCTCTCAAAGTGTCATTACTCTTTTTTGTGTAAAAACATCTCAGCTTTCGATTGGTCTCATCAGTTTTCCTAAAATCATTTTTTATCCTACTCAAATTGCTGTTTTTCGCATCAAAAAAAAGTGAACCCAATGTGCCCCTCTACGCGTTTTTAAATGGCAAGACTGACTAGGAGACCGCTTGGGATGCGGGTCACCGATCATGACCAAAATTTTTTTCCAGGTTCCTGGTGGCCATAGTAGAGAGAATCCAGAATATTAGGTCCAACGCTCCCAAACTTCCCAGATATTAATTTATGTACCCTGGGTGGAGACGTTGTTCTCGTCCCAAATGACAATATGTCATCTGAGACGTATTTCCCTCACTGCACTGCACTTTCACTGTTCCAACTTGACCACCACATCACATTCTACCCTAGAAAACATATAGAAGCAGTAAATAGCGTGTACATGCAACAAATCTTACTTTCATGTCTTACTCACATAGAGTAAAACATGAAATATATGGAAATATCAACGATTATCGACTTTTCATGCTGTGCTTGGATACTGAAGCAATAACAACACGTATCCAAGCACAAAGACAACAAATCTAGTATGATTGTACGACAATTCAGTGTCAGAATTGATTTTCACACATGAAAACTTCAATTCTGAACATTCGTCGACCAATATCATGCTATAACCAATAATTTTAAAACTTATCTACTCACAGTTTTGCTCCCACTTGAATGCAATTTCTGGCCCTGTGTAGCTGACCTGGAATACAAAAATTATCACAAAGCAACATATTCAAAAATATATATGTACACAGACAAAGGTTAAGTTTACTTATCTGAATTCCCTTGCGTCTTGAATGAAAATCCAACAGCTGCTGCACACGATGAAGATCCAAACCTGCTGGAAACACTTGAAAGAAAGTGGTGTACTTATAAACTTTCATTACAAATACTCAAACTGTTGTGAGTAAGCAATGTCTACTTGATAAGTACAACATCACATGTCTGACTGACTGTGTTTACAAACGACACCTATGGTAACCTGCAGGGCGGAGTCGGTAACACAGGTACTGCCCTGCAGGTTACCATAAGCGTCGTTTGTAAACACCATGTTTAGTTTGACATGTGATGCTGTACTCATCAAGTAGACATTGCTTACTCACAACAGTTTGAGTATTTGTAATGAAAGTTTATAAGTACACCACTTTCTTTCAAGTGTTTCCAGCAGGTTTGGATCTTCATCGTGTGCAGCAGCTGTTGGATTTTCATTCAAGACGCAAGGGAATTCAGATAAGTAAACTTAACCTTTGTCTGTGTACATATATATTTTTGAATATGTTGCTTTGTGATAATTTTTGTATTCCAGGTCAGCTACACAGGGCCAGAAATTGCATTCAAGTGGGAGCAAAACTGTGAGTAGATAAGTTTTAAAATTATTGGTTATAGCATGATATTGGTCGACGAATGTTCAGAATTGAAGTTTTCATGTGTGAAAATCAATTCTGACACTGAATTGTCGTACAATCATACTAGATTTGTTGTCTTTGTGCTTGGATACGTGTTGTTATTGCTTCAGTATCCAAGCACAGCATGAAAAGTCGATAATCGTTGATATTTCCATATATTTCATGTTTTACTCTATGTGAGTAAGACATGAAAGTAAGATTTGTTGCATGTACACGCTATTTACTGCTTCTATATGTTTTCTAGGGTAGAATGTGATGTGGTGGTCAAGTTGGAACAGTGAAAGTGCAGTGCAGTGAGGAAATACGTCTCAGATGACATATTGTCATTTGGGACGAGAACAACGTCTCCACCCAGGGTACATAAATTAATATCTGGGAAGTTTGGGAGCGTTGGACCCTAATATTCTGGATTCTCTCTACTATGGCCACCAGGAACCTGGAAAAAAATTTTGGTCATGATCGGTGACCCGCATCCCAAGCGGTCTCCTAGTGAGTGAAATCATTGAATATTTGTATAGACATATTACGATGATTTACACGCGTATTTTTGAGTTGTATGTTAAAAATTTTGTATAAATATCACTGGGAACATGATTGAGAGTTTATTTCAATGCCAATTGGATCGTCCCTGTAGGCCTATATAGGCTGTAGCTAATGATTAAAAAATTGTGCCAAATTGGGTACACGTTTTGTGCATTTAGCCTTTTTGCGTTTTTTTTTAAATTGCGATTTTCGATAGGTTAAAGTAGTCGAATGATGATTATGAAGATGGTTTCTAATAGGTATTGAGCTAAGCTTTGAGATGCCGTTCACAGAATTTAAACATTCGAAGTCTATCATAGTCAAATTCGCGAAAAACCCTTAGGGGGGGGCACATTGGGTACAGTTACCTTATACTCGGTAGCAAATATGCGCTTCGATAAATACCGACACAATAAGACGTATCCGTGGAATATGCTAATTGCCGTATATACACGCCGGGGGGCAAACTGTCGTTACGGCTCGCCGCTTATATATACCCGGGGCCGGATTACGGCTGTACATATACATGCGTAAACTCGCTAGACCGCGTGGTTATACTCGAATCAAAAACTTGAGCGATTCCACACGAGATAGCGGCTTCTCGCGTCCGTCGAAACTTTGCGCAACGAGCCGCGCAGTGTATATCCGAGATGGACCGAGGTTATATATATATGTATATGTACGGGGGCTCGGGAGATGCGTGTCGATGCAAACTTTTCAAACGTAAATTCCACTCGTAAGAAACGTGTAAGCAAGTACACACATACGCCAAAGAGAGAGAGAGAAAACGCTTGGGATTTGTCGGGTGGAAATAAAAGTTTCACTTTCGTCCGACGGCGCGTACCTGGCCGAGGATATTTCACCCGGCGCGCGCGATATGAACAAATCAATTTTAACGCGCGAGAATATCGCTCGGAGGGGCCGGTGTTTTTATTGCCGGCAATAAGTTAACCTGCTCCGCCGGAGGGATAGCATTTCTTTTGCCCCCGCCCCCCATCGTCTACGTAAGAAACTTTTGGATTCCTCGCGCCCCCGCTTTTCCCTTCACGATTTATCGTTCGACTTGGCACACACATGTGGCGCCTAATGACGCGTATTATACATCGAGAGAGGCACTCGCGACTGGGGTTTGATTGGCCGAGAGAACCGAGCGTATGTATATATACGGTAGGTCAGTTTAGCGCGGGAGACGTTAAGACTGGCATTAGCATACATACGAGATGTGTCGAAGGGACGGGACGGGAGTGGCGGGTAAAACAATGTAAGTTCGGAGAGCAGGGCTCGCGCGAAACTACTCTCAAAGATATACACGGCCGCCGGGAGTTCGATTGAGTTTCATTGACTTAGCGGTTCTCGACATCGGATCGGCCCACGAGCCGCTGCTCGCCTGTCTGTACGTATACGTATAGACGGCTAACCGTTGCGTAGCAGCATCAGCCGCGGCGAAACGCGGAAATACGTGGATCTGATGGCTACTCGTCGCCCGGCTCCTCGGGCTCGCTCTCAAATTGATAATGCGATCAGCGACTGCGGCTTTTTTATCCCTCCCGACCAGAAGGGGTCAGTGGGGTTCACGGCGCCGCAGTTCAACAGCCAATCTATTTTGCATGAGACACGACCGATCGCACGCGAGCCCGATGCCACTGCGGATTTTGCGCGAGCGTCGCGCCGACCGCGATGTGCTTTTGCGATTCTCAAGAGTTCCCTCGCTGCTTAGATCGACTCGACTCGCGTCAAAGTGGCTTAAGCTAACTTATTTATTCGAAATTGTTTCAATTCTATCGTTTCGGAGTATTCAATCTCATACTAGTCTACTGGAAAATGCTTTGCTGAGATAAATAATTGGCTGTAATAACATTGTTTAAAATGCTTAAATATAGCTTCTCACGCGTCAAAGCTGAAATTGTCTGAAAAACAAAGAAAACTTAAAATGTGTTCAAAGTGGTTTTTCATACAGGAAAATAATTTATATGAAATTTTATACATTCCCTATTCCATCCTTGAAAAACATTGTTTACTCCTTTATTACGAAATGTTTCACATGCACCTCATGGTAAGTCTTTTCGAGGTAAGTGCGTAAGTGTTTTTCGAGCGTAGTGAGCTCTCTAACTTGAAACCGGACAGTGAAGAACAATCAGTGTACAAAACTGAAAAATCCTTGTATGAAGGTGGATGATAGAGGAGGAACTGCAGTTAATTTTCCATATAATAATTAAACTGAAGTTTTTCTTTTGCTCCATGAGCTTTAATATCAAACATTCAGTGGATTGTGACTCGAAAAACTCGGATCTAAAATGAAAATTCACTTTCATTATGTGAAAAATTAACTGCATTACACTCACTCATCCATCTTACACATCAGCTAGTCTAGAGATGTCGTTTGCAGAATTTAAAAATTTCAATTTAATCGTGGAATTTGCGAAAAACCCTTAGAGTTGGGCGGTACATTGGGTACAGTAACCTTATTAAAAAAAAAACATTAATATAAACCAAAGTACGGAGCTTTGATTGCAAGTCAACTAAAAAATATGCAGCAAATTTCCCGACTAGTCGACGCACGCAATGCTTTATATTGTACTACCAAAATGGAGTAATAAAAAGTCTTGTAAATTTGAAATAATGTTATTTCAACATAATGAGCAGCAAAGTTGAAACTTCAGAAATTGATATGGAGTTTCTACATTCTGGAAAGCTGGAATAGTTTTCTCATCTGCAATGTTAAAACGACTTCAGTTTTTCAAGGGAAATCTACATAATGAATGTTGATCCAGCCCAAAGTTTTTTTCAGTATTGAAAAGAAAAAAAATATACTTTAACTAACCAGAAAACCACTTGGGATTTGGGTCTCCGATCCCGCTGAAACTTTTTGAGGTAGTTTGTAGTTACTCAGGTGGATGATGTATGCAATCATACGTCTTGACGTTTCGATTTCCAAATTATATTGTCATCATTTCATACAAATAATGTATATAATAAATACATATTTGACATTTCGTATCAAAAAACTACTTCAAACAGGTTCAGTGGAATTGGAGACGCAGATGTGTGACATTCTCTTGGTGATATATTATTTATTAGGCAACGTGTTTTTCTTGAGCATATCGTAATCTACTTATTAATATCTGATACTAAATGTGTGTAAATTGTCGATCTTTGAGGGCCATTCCAGAGTGAAGTGGACAAAGGAAAATTCACAAAATCCACCACATATTTATTTTATGCGACGTTTCGCCAGTTAGGTTTACTGGCCTCATCAGGCAGTTTTGAATGAAAATATAATATTACGTTCGGCAGTGTAAGCGGCTGCCATTGTCAAACTCCACTGCCGAACGTAATATTATATTTTCATTCAAAACTGCCTGATGAGGCCAGTAAACCTAACTGGCGAAACGTCGCATAAAATAAATATGTGGTGGATTTTGTGAATTTTCCTTTGTCCACTTCACTCTGGAATGGCCCTCAAAGATCGACAATTTACACACATTTGGAATTATGGAGGGTGCACAATATAATAATATCTGATACTTTTAATCATTTCAAATTTTCCCTGCTTTTTGTATTTGCAGTTTACAAGTTATTCATAAATTTTCCGAGCAATAATAACCGAAGTGTAAAAAATGCAACTATCGGTATGGCCGTCCGATATATGCGGAAACAAAGTCGGTGACGATTTTTCTCAATACAATCGGAGTTCGGGTTTCACCTGTATCCCGAAATTTCCATCCATCGCTGGTTGGCCGAGCCGTCCAACATGGGGAGAGGAGTTGGGATAGGCAAACCACCCCCGGCCGTCGGTTCGCTGTCAGTCTATGCAGACTCGCGGTTGTTGAATACATTAGTCATGAGCTCGTGCCTAATGGACCTGGCGGGCGTCTCCTGCTGCTCCGATTATTCTCGCACGCGTGCGCGTATACGCCACACCGTCCGAGGGGAGGCAAGTGTAAACAATCGGGCCGCGGGCCGATTGCAGTACAGGTATACACGTTCCAACTATATGGCCGGCACGGCTCCGATAAATCCTGCGGCCCGTGGCCGGATCCAAATTAAACGGGCGTGCAGCGCGCGACGTGTAAATATGCTCCTCGCGCGAGCGAGCGCGATTTACAACTGGGCCGATGTTCTCGATGGGGGGACGAGCATCTTGCTGCAGCCTGCAGCGCTAGGCGCATAATGAGATTGCTCTCCCCGGGTAAAGTCCTGCGGTAATTTACGAGCTGCTTAGCGCCCGATAAGCAGATCCGACGAGGCACGGTCCGGCCCGAGAACTACTTGCCGAGAGGCGAAAAACAACGGACAATTGCTCGGCGATCGAGTCGTTGGGAGATGGGATCGATCGTCGAACGATGCAAACCGATCCAATTGCCTCCCCGCACTGGTGGAGAAGAAGCTTTCTATTCGGGGGTACAGCTATCTCGGAAGAGAGAATGCAGCAGGGAGAAGGAGAGCCAGTACGTGTGCGCCAAAGGAAGTGCACACCACGTATGTCCCGCCTGTATGATATCTATCGCGTAATGACCCGTGATTTTTCGCTCGATTCAGCTCAATTTAGCTCTACTCGCGCGGAGCTCTCGGATTAGGTCGGTGGTACCGAAGCACAGAAAAAGCCGGTCGATTTTTCACTCGGCGATGGCCTTACAATTGTAAACTCGCATCTTGGGTTTTTCTTTTTAGCTGAGCTAAGTAGGCGTAAACTCGTTTTTTCTTAACCCGTGTACAAAGAGTCAGATGAATATCGCCCGAGTTCGGTTAGTGCTGTTTTAAAAATGATTAGTAAGCTAGAAATTACAATGATTGATCATGGGATTGCAATTTGACTGATTCAATATGTTCATGGTCGTATATTCCGAGTTCACAGGCATAAAAAAGAATAAATGATACTGATCAAAATTTAATCGAAGAATTAAACTGTATTGAACGTGGCTCTTTTCAATAATTCTTTGAATAAGAAATTGAATGCAGAGTACGATAACGAATAAGCTCTTTTATACATTTTTCAAAGAGATATTTTATTCAACTGTCACGGAGTACATTCAGATGTTCCGAGATGAAATTCTGATCTTCCAAGGTATGCCAAAAGGATTGTATCTGACAAAAATCTCTTATTCATTCGATTTATGCTCAATTATTACGAGCTTGTTGCAGAATTCCTTCTATAAGGTTCTAATAAAAATATTCAAAGGTCTAATCCAAATTACCCAACCACCTGGGTCCAGTGTTCCTAATGGAGAGTCTGACATCCTGATGGTTAGTGTCACCGATGATAGTGTTCTGATCTTCCAAGGTATCCAAAGGATTGTATCTGACAAAAATCTCTTATTCATTCGATTTATGCTCAATTATACGAGCTTGTTACAGAATTTCTTCTATAAGGTTCTAATAAAAATATTCAAAGGTCTAATCCAAATTACCCAACCACCTGGGTCCAGTGTTCCTAATGGAGAGTCTGACATCCTGATGGTTAGTGTCACCGATGATAGTCTTGCAAGGACGCGCTACTGAAATTTATCACCGTAGTTTAAAAAAAAAATCGATAAACTTTTTTTTTCCAAAAGTTTTCGATCCCCTCGAACCCTGATTGGTCGGAGTTTTCGTTGACGTTTTGTCCCGCTGGCTTCCAGTCCAAGACTCGGTTCAACTTCTCTAATAAAAAATTCTTGGAACGCATCTTTGGAACACTATTATCGAGAATCCTGCACCTTGTCCGAGTCCAGGTGGTTAGGTATATTGGGTTAATCCTTATACAATTTTAATCAGGACCTTTTAAGAACTTTTCAATTAAGAGAAAAAGATTGTGAATTGAGAATTTCATATTAGATAAGATCTTTTTTAACATATCTTGGAGATCAAAGTTTCATCTTGGAATATCTGGTTACTCTCTTGAGAGTTGAATAAAAAACGGTCTTCGAGCTCTCAATATTAAAAAGTTCATATCTTACATCATATTCGCATTCATTTTATTTCTAATCTTGAAGGGTATTAACATAAATATACATTGAAATATTTAATACTGATCAATTGTCGATCGAGTTTTGATTTGCTCATTTTTTACGAGGTTCTTTACGACGACCCATTCGACAAATTGCGAAATTTCAATTTCGTCACTGTTTCGCGAAAGAACCTTGGACAAGGTGAGGAGTCATATTGGTTACACTTACTTCGTACTTCAGCGAGTGAGACAAAAGCCCGCTTATCGCAGTAAAAAGTCAGGGCCAGTCGAGGTAGCAGACTGACTGAATCGCGCGTCTTCCCAGTCGTCGCTCGCGAGATAATCGACGGAGGTTCCGAAGTGGCAAAAAACGCAGCTGCGGCCGGCTCGAAAACACCGCGGCGCAAAATGAAAGAAAGGAGAAAAAACAAAAAACAGCGGGGGAAACGGAGAGAATCGACAGCCGAAGAAAAGCGCCCCCCTCGCGCGAACCTTGGGGCACTAACGACTTTTCCGAGTAGCTCCGCGCGGTGCTGCATTCATTTGCAGCCCGCGGTGTCTCGCTCTCTCTCTCTCTCTCTCTCTCTCTTCCCTTCGTTTCCCTCTCGGCATCCGGCTGCCGGGGCAGCACCGGCTCCTTGTTCGTTCGGCTTGTTAAAGGCTCGTACTTCACCGGCTGGCCGAATAATTAATGTGAACTTTGCGCGAGCCCGGGGCGTTTGTGCGCGCGCGCTGCTCCGGTGCCAATTCAGCGAGCCCGCGTCAAACAACTTGGCGGCGAGCGAAGCAACCTCGATACTTTTCCGTTTTTGTTAAACGGAAAAAAATGAATCACCTGACCTGGTTCGGTCGTGACCAGCGTTAAAATTCGTTTTATTCCCCCCGAGCTTCGGAAATTTTTAAATCACTCAACGCTGCTGTACATCAACGGAGTTGTACGCGCGCTACTGTTTGAGCAGCTGGGCCATGCACTCGCGTGGCGCGCGTGGCTTACGCAACTCGGCAACAGTTTATTTATGCTCTTTGTTATCTGATTGCGATTAACAGAATTGTTAACTTTCCGAGAGAGAGAAAGAGAGAGAAAGCGTATTACATCGCGACTCGACCTGATTCGGACGAATTTCGTGATTTTGAAATAACGATGGCGAATCCAATACGCCTGCGGCACAAGTTTATCGTTAATTTTATTACCCTCTATGAATTTCAAAGCTCTCTTTATCGTGAGAGCGAGAGAGAGAGACAGAGCAAGATCCTATCGCAATATTAATTTATTGTTCGCCATAAAGCGAATAGCCGCTAAAACTAATAGAAGAAACTATTGCTACGTCGATTCGATTCAACTCACGAAGCAATGAAGATCGAAGTTAGCGATGATTTCCATTACTTACCTGAAACATATAAAAGGAGCAATGAAATTTTAGTTGTAAGATACAAGCACTGTCAGAGTCAGATTGATGCATGGAATGTTTATAGCGAGTGTGTTTACAGGATTCCTTAGCAAAAAGCACAGCTGATGAAATGTATTCGTATGATACACACGCACACACACAGACAGTCAAAGAGGTTTCCAAACACGTCTCACGGTATGTTTATCAACACATCGGCCCAATGGAATATCGTTCTCGTCGCAATCTATTAAGTCCCTTCCCCCGGCAAACGTATATATATAGCGGTTTTCCGCTCGGCGGCCCTAGTCACACAGGAGCCACTCGAGCTTTTTACCGCGGGCTGCTGCTGCTGCTGCTGTAGCGCGACAGAGCGAGAGCGACAGCCCCGGGCTTGGGTTATTGCTTTGTAGGAGCGAGAGGGTTTAGCGCCGTAAACAGCCCGCGTCTCGAGGTACTCGAGTGCGGCTGGGGGGCCACTCGGCGGCATAGGGAAAAAATCCGCGGCGGCCGAACCCCCGGGGATCGCCGATTTATCGGGCGTCTTGAGCGCTGCACGCGTCACACAGGGTCTGCAAGCTCGCTGGTGCCATAAATCGCGGGCGGGCTAAAAATTCGCGAGCGATTTTTTAATCTCCTCGTGCACCGGTGGGAGGGTTGAGGGTAGGAAGGTGAGGGGGGCGACTAATCGCGCGGGCAATATATCTCCCCCGGCGACTGAGCCGACACGCCGGGGTGACGAATGGCTCGCGCGCGCCTATCGAGCTACCCCCCACCCGTCCGACGCTTTTTGCGCGCCTCCGTGTGTGTATACGCCTGGTGAGCGAGAGACTGGACTTTGCTCCTTTGATATTTGCCAGCGGCTTCTTAATGACTTCCGTCTCGACCGCCCAACTTCTTATACTATTCTTCCTCTCTTTCTCTTTCCAACTTTCTTTCTGTCGGGGTCGCGAGTCTCTCCTGTGTGCCGGCATATCGGGATACCGCGCAGCTGGCCGATCTCTCGCGAGGAGAAGCTCCTCATAGCGGTTAATGAATTTTTTCCCTCCCCGGCCCCGCTGTATAGCCGCGCGCGGTAAGTGGCATTCCCCGATAGGAGCCCGGCAACTCGGGACGATAGACGCTCTCGCCCGGAAATCCCGCCAATGATCCAATGAAACTCTTATCTTCTCTGGCGATTTCTTCCCCTCCCTCCTCATCTCGCCCCCCGACTGTTTAACGTATTTATCCTCACCACACACACTCCGGTATCTTGGACTTTTCAATCGCACGAGCGTCCAAGTGTGATTTCGCTGTGATTCGAATTCATCCAATTTTCGAGCCGTCATTTCAACGGCTAATCTTTAATTTACGCTTCGAATTCCCCTGAGCACTCGGGTTACAGCGCGGATACTCATCTTGGCTCGGGGAAAACTTTTATTAGCTCTTCATCTCGCATAATGAGACACACAGGGGGCGCGCGAGCGAGAAAACAATTTTCATCCGTCCCGAATAAAACTCACTGTCTCTTAAACGGATTCCTCGCTCTCCGCGGTCGCAACTTTTCACGCGCCCCGGTCTCGGATAAATCCTCGAAATTATCTCTTGCCGGGCGGGAAAATATTTCACGTGGATTCGCGTCGATCCGACAAACGCGAGTAGCCTCGTGTCGTCCCAAACGCGTCGAGCATGGGAAAATTGCCCCGGAGAAGAAAAAAAAAGAAGCGCGGACGAGAATGCGCGCGTACGTCGTTGCAACGACTAACGCGGCTAATTATCAAATTTCCCGCCCTCTCTCCTTCCCGCCCGTCCGAGGAATGCTTAGGTATCTATACGGCTAGCAAAATCCTACCTCTCGAATTGCATTCCTGGCCCGCCGGTAATAACCGAGGGTACATCCCGTCGAACTATGCCTCCCTCCCGCCTCCGTAATTCGGACACCTGAAAATTCGCGGGGATGAAAGAGGTTCACGGGCTAAATTAATCAATGTGGAGAGGGAGAATCGGAGCTGGCGCGCAAACACACCGTCGGCGTTGGAGGTGTGTGCAAAATAGCCCTGTGAAAAATGTCCCGATGCCGTGCCGGTCTGCTGAGCGCGGCCGACCCGATTGTATCTTTGGCACCTCTCGGGCCTGGCGCGCTCCGGCGATTTTCATCGATCAAACGCGCGTGACGCCGTACAGACTCGAGCTTTTGCCTCTCTACCTTTTTTCCTCCTCCTCCTCCTCCCCGTACGGGGGGGAAGTTTTATCGGGCGCGAGCGCACATCTACTCCACGCGCCGGGCCACACAATGCCGCATTGTCTCGGTTACATTGTACGCTCGCGATGATGACTCGGAAAAGCTGCCGCGCGGCTCGCTCGTCGCCTATTTCGCGCGCGCGCGGCACTCGAGTATCGCGCCGGACTCACGGCAAAAATGCATCATCAGCTTCGCCTGTATACGTATACGCCCGTGCGCGACCGATCGTTATCCGTGCAGCTCTCTTTTATTTTTTCTCTCTCTCGCTCGACTCTACGGGTCGATGTTGACCCCCGATCCGAATTTCCGAAGGGGATCGTATTTTTGCTTATTCCCCCCCGAGCTCCGATGAAAATATCATCCGCGTATGTAAATTAAATTTACCCGGCGAACGCGCCGCAGAGATATTCGATTTGCCGCGCGAGCAACTCATGCACACACGCTATATAATATACACGTGTGTATGTGACGATATGTTATATATAGCGGTATTTCGCACTCGAGGGAACTCGCCCGGATGACGCGACGCGGACAAATGCGAGAGACCCGTCACACGACTATAATGTACACGGAGGCAGCTCTTTCTATTATTTCCTGGACAATTACTATATTGACGGCCTTTACGTGGAAAAAGTACATTTCATCATCTCCAATGAGGAAAAGCACATTGCCAGTCTTTCAGCCGAATAAGAGTTATACATCTGAAATTATTAGGATGAAGAAAAGCACATCTCGATTAAAAACATTTATTTTTTTCAGAAAACTGCCATAACATTCAACTTTTCAGACATATGTTTGAGGAACTGTAACAAAACCCTCTGGGGGTGGCACATTAGATAGATTTTTTTCATGCTTGAAAGTACGGAATATATTTATCTCCATACGGGAAGCTGAAGTCTACTTCTCTTCGACCGAAGAAAATGAAATGTAAGGTAGGTGTACCCAATATGCGCCAGGACCCAATATGCGCCACCCTTCGTATTTCATATATACGCGCGTCTAGAGCATCGCCGCGGCACAGGATCTTGTCGGCAATACTAAATAATGAAGAAAGAAAACATTTTCACCGATCGGAAACCCTTACACCAACTTGTTAGAGCTCGTTTTTTCCATTTTTTCGCCAATTTTCATTCTCGATCTAATTTCGCTCAGGTAAGTGCGAATTTTTTTAATACCCTTAAACTGGGCCAAAAAAATCGAGCGACATATCATTCGATTCCTTGACATCCCATCTACATCGTCCAATTTTTTTTTTCTTGTATGACCTTTTTATCAATCGTTTCAATAGCTCTTCGTTATTTTTATCAAATGTACCCAATATGCGCCACCCCTATTTTCTTGTTCCAGCTGCTACAATCAACCCATTCATGGTAAATATCCGCCAAACAGGGTCGAAAGAAAATTTAGTTCAAGCTTTGGAGCAGGTCAAGAAAGGTGAGATATCGCAGAGGATGGCTTCGACTATATATAAGATACCTCGTCGAACATTTCAACGATATGTCAAACAAAACATATCCGAGGAAAGCAAAATGAGTCGACCATATGCGTTAACGACAGTACAGAACGAAGAATTATGTAGTCGAATTAAACGCTTAGCAGATATTGGCTATCCTATAACGAGAAAAATCTTGAGGTTATGCGTTTATAAGTACTGTCTAGGAAAAAACATCAAACAGAATTTTTCTACCATCATGACAATAGCTAGTCTTAAATAGGCTCGGACTCTTAAATTGAACTCTTCCATTTCAGTGAGAACATCTCAATTATATTTAAAATTACACAAATAAGAATGTTCATCAATTTGAGAGATTAATATTGGAATTAGATGTTGCATAAGTTAATTTTGTTAATTCAAAAACAACGGTTTTTCATGAGTTTTAACTGAAAACTTGATTTGATTTAGGTTGTTAGAAGTTCATATAATCTATTTACTATGGTTTACTCAAAGACAAAATGTATTTTCCAATAAAATTATATCAGAAACATAATTTTTTGTTTGTATTTAATCCATTTCAGACATGCTTCATGCTTCAAATTGGATGAAAAGAAGTATTTTCAGGGTGGCGCCATATTGGGTACACTAAAAATTTTTTCCCGAAATTTTTTTTTTTTTTAAACCGCGGTATCTTAGCGTAGAACTGTTCAAATTGAAAAAAAACTCAGCTCATTCTGTAGGTATTGAGTAGACCTTTCATTTGACACCAATTATGTTAGAAAATATTCATTTGACGCGGCGTAGTGACCTTTCTCGCTTAGGTGGCGCATATTGGGTACAGGTACCTTATTTGTTCTTGGTAAGGGCCGTCGATATATACAGGGAATGGTTGATAAATGCCACTCGTTCACGGCACACTCAGGTGGCGCGCGATTGTTTGACCGAGTACACGGCACGTAGGTGCTGGCTCGAGCGATGGAGGATCGATTTTTAAAAATAACCAGTCCAACGAAAAATAATGGGACGTAGCTGGTGTAACGGCGGCGGCGGCCGATATATATACACCTGACACGCGCACTCGCACACACAAACGACCCTATCTCGAGATATCGAATCCACGTGCTCGAGCAAGAGGAGCGCAATTTGACTCGTATAGCCCGCGAACTGTGTAATTGTCTCCCCTCTCTCTCACGTGGCGCACACGAGGAATCAATGTTGCTTAGCCGTAATGGGCCGGTTATCCTGTGCTCCGTGCCGTAGATGTGTGCAGTGCGGAAGACGCGGCGGCCGGGCGCACGAGCCTCGCGATCGCAAGGGAGAGAAAGGCAATCCGATCAATTCGTACTACCTCGCCACGTATACATACATACCCTCGCGGCGATCAGCGTTATTACACGCTCTAGCCCCCAACAAGCGGGGGACACGCACGCCTCCGATATCCCGGCGCTCAATTTTTCATCTACCGCGCGCGCGCAAGTGCAGTTTGATTCGCGCTGCCGCGAGAAGAGGGTCGCGCTCCCCTACCCCGACCGGTTGGTTATTGAACGAGCCGCTCGAGCCACGCGGCCATGGTCTGTTTCAAAATAACCAATCGAACGGGGACCGTACGACCCGCGAACAGCAGGATTCTCGATCGAGCTGAGCAATCCCTCGGATGGTCGGACGATCGCATTCAAACACCCGTCTCGATATACCCGAACGAGCATTTTCTTTTCAGCGGGCCCGTGTGACACGATCATTACAAATACGTTTATGTATAGTCGGCTGTTGCGCGAGAAAACGTGCGGTATACGATTCAACGTGTGTGTGTGTGTGTGTGTGTGTGTGTGTGTGTGTGTGAGCGCGATCAACGCAGCGTTGAAGGGAGGGACGATTCGCGTTGACGGGTCTACTCGCCGGGAGGTGTCGAACGCGCTTCCGTCGTGCGCTTGATGATTCGATAATCCGCGCGTGCACTTACGACCGTTCGGAGGGACGTTCGTTTTTCGGGCGTAAAATGTATACTCGGTAGCAAATATGCGCTTCGATAAATACCGACACAATAAGACGTATCCGTGGAATATGCTAATTGCCGTATATACACGCCGGGGGGCAAACTGTCGTTACGGCTCGCCGCTTATATATACCCGGGGCCGGATTACGGCTGTACATATACATGCGTAAACTCGCTAGACCGCGTGGTTATACTCGAATCAAAAACTTGAGCGATTCCTTGAGATAGCGGCTTCTCGCGTCCGTGTATATCCGAGATGGACCGAGGTTATATATATGTATATGTACGGGGGCTCGGGAGATGCGTGTCGATGCAAACTTTTCAAACGTAAATTTCACTCGTAAGAAACGTGTAAGCAAGTACACACATACGCCAAAGAGAGAGAGAGAGAGAAAACGCTTGGGGTTTGTCGGGTGGAAATAAAAGTTTCACTTTCGTCCGTCGGCGCGTACCTGGCCGAGGATATTTCACCCGGCGCGCGCGATATGAACAAATCAATTTTAACGCGCGAGAATATCGCTCGGAGGGGCCGGTGTTTTTATTGCCGGCAATAAGTTAACCTGCTCCGCCGGAGGGATAGCATTTCTTTTGCCCCCGCCCCCCATCGTCTACGTAAGAAACTTTTGGATTCCTCGCGCCCCCCGCTTTTCCCTTTACGATTTATCGTTCGACTTGGCACACACATGTGGCGCCTAATGACGCGTATTATACATCGAGAGAGGCACTCGCGACTGGGGGTTTGATTGGCCGAGAGAACCGAGCGTATGTATATATACGGCAGGTCAGTTTAGCGCGGGAGACGTTAAGACTGGCATTAGCATACATACGAGATGTGTCGAAGGGACGGGACGGGAGTGGCGGGTAAAACAATGTAAGTTCGGAGAGCAGGGCTCGCGCGAAACTACTCTCAAAGATATACACGGCCGCCGGGAGTTCGATTGAGTTTCATTGACTTAGCGGTTCCTCGACATCGGATCGGCCCACGAGCCGCTGCTCGCCTGTCTGTACGTATACGTATAGACGGCTAACCGTTGCGTAGCAGCATCAGCCGCGGCGAAACGCGGAAATACGTGGATCTGATGGCTACTCGTCGCCCGGCTCCTCGGGCTCGCTCTCAAATTGATAATGCGATCAGCGACTGCGGCTTTTTTATCCCTCCCGACCAGAAGGGGTCAGTGGGGTTCACGGCGCCGCAGTTCAACAGCCAATCTATTTTGCATGAGACACGACCGATCGCACGCGAGCCCGATGCCACTGCGGATTTTGCGCGAGCGTCGCGCCGACCGCGATGTGCTTTTGCGATTCTCAAGAGTTCCCTCGCTGCTTAGATCGACTCGACTCGCGTCAAAGTGGCTTAAGCTAACTTATTTATTCGAAATTGTTTCAATTCTATCGTTTCGGAGTATTCAATCTCATACTAGTCTACTGGAAAATGCTTTGCTGAGATAAATAATTGGCTGTAATAACATTGTTTAAAATGCTTAAATATAGCTTCTCACGCGTCAAAGCTGAAATTGTCTGAAAACCAAAGAAAACTTAAAATGTGTTCAAAGTGGTTTTTCATACAGGAAAATAATTTATATGAAATTTTATACATTCCCTATTCCATCCTTGAAAAACATTGTTTACTCCTTTATTACGAAATGTTTCACATGCACCTCATGGTAAGTCTTTTCGAGGTAAGTGCGTAAGTGTTTTTCGAGCGCAGTGAGCTCTCTAACTTGAAACTTGCCAGTGAAGAACAATCAGTGTACAAAACTGAAAAATCATTGTATGAACGTGGATGATAGAGGAGGAACTGCAGTTAATTTTCCATATAATAATTAAACTGAAGTTTTTCTTTTGCTCCATGAGCTTTAATATCAAACATTCAGTGGATTGTGACTCGAAAAACTCGGATCTAAAATGAAAATTCACTTTCATTATGTGAAAAATTAACTGCATTACACTCACTCATCCATCTTACACATCAGCTAGTCTAGAGATGTCGTTTGCAGAATTTAAAAATTTCAATTTAATCGTTGAATTTGCGAAAAACCCTTAGAGTTGGGCGGTACATTGGGTACAGTAACCTTATTAAAAAAAAAAAACATTAATATAAACCAAAGTACGGAGCTTTGATTGCAAGTCAACTAAAAAATATGCAGCAAATTTCCCGACTAGTCGACGCACGCAATGCTTTATATTGTACTACCAAAATGGAGTAATAAAAAGTCTTGTAAATTTGAAATAATGTTATTTCAACATAATGAGCAGCAAAGTTGAAACTTCAGAAATTGATATGGAGTTTCTACATTCTGGAAAGCTGGAATAGTTTTCTCATCTGCAATGTTAAAACGACTTCAGTTTTTCAAGGGAAACCTACATAATGAATGTTGATCCAGCCCAAAGTTTTTTTCAGTATTGAAAAGAAAAAAAATATACTTTAACTAACCAGAAAACCACTTGGGATTTGGGTCTCCAATCCCGCTGAAACTTTTTGAGGTAGTTTGTAGTTACTCAGGTGGATGATGTATGCAATCATACGTCTTGACGTTTAGATTTCCAAATTATATTGTCATCATTTCATACAAATAATGTATATAATATATACATATTTGACATTTCGTATCAAAAAACTACTTCAAACAGGTTCAGTGGAATTGGAGACGTAGATGTGTGACATTCTCTTGGTGATATATTATTTATTCGGCAACGTGTTTTTCTTGAGCATATCGTAATCTACTTATTAATATCTGATACTTTTAATCATTTCAAATTTTCCCTGCTTTTTGTATTTGCAGTTTACAAGTTATTCATAAATTTTCCGAGCAATAATAACCGAAGTGTAAAAAATGCAACTATCGCTATGGCCGTCCGATATATGCGGAAACAAAGTCGGTGACGATTTTTCTCAATACAATCGGAGTTCGGGTTTCACCTGTATCCCAAAATTTCCATCCATCGCTGGTTGGCCGAGCCGTCCAACATGGGGAGAGGAGTTGGGATAGGCAAACCACCCCCGGCCGTCGGTTCGCTGTCAGTCTATGCAGACTCGCGGTTGTTGAATACATTAGTCATGAGCTCGTGCCTAATGGACCTGGCGGGCGTCTCCTGCTGCTCCGATTATTCTCGCACGCGTGCGCGTATACGCCACACCGTCCGAGGGGAGGCAAGTGTAAACAATCGGGCCGCGGGCCGATTGCAGTACAGGTATACACGTTCCAACTATATGGCCGGCACGGCTCCGATAAATCCTGCGGCCCGTGGCCGGATCCAAATTAAACGGGCGTGCGCGCGACGTGTAAATATGCTCCTCGCGCGAGCGAGCGCGATTTACAACTGGGCCGATGTTCTCGATGGGGGGACGAGCATCTTGCTGCAGCTGCAGCGCTGGGCGCATAATGAGATTGCTCTCCCCGGGTAAAGTCCTGCGGTAATTTACGAGCTGCTTAGCGTCCGATAAGCAGATCCGACGAGGCACGGTCCGGCCCGAGAACTACTTGCCGAGAGGCGAAAAACAACGGGACAATTGCTCGGCGATCGAGTCGTTGGGAGATGGGATCGATCGTCGAACGATGCAAACCGATCCAATTGCCTCCCCGCACTGGTGGAGAAGAAGCTTTCTATTCGGGGGGTACAGCTATCTCGGAAGAGAGAATGCAGCAGGGAGAAGGAGAGCCAGTACGTGTGCGCCAAAGGAAGTGCACACCACGTATGTCCCGCCTGTATGATATCTATCGCGTAATGACCCGTGATTTTTCGCTCGATTCAGCTCAATTTAGCTCTACTCGCGCGGAGCTCTCGGATTAGGTCGGTGGTACCGAAGGACAGAAAAAGCCGGTCGATTTTTCACTCGGCGATGGCCTTACAATTGTAAACTCGCATCTTGGGTTTTTCTTTTTAGCTGAGCTAAGTAGGCGTAAACTCGTTTTTTCTTAACCCGTGTACAAAGAGTCAGATGAATATCGCCCGAGTTCGGTTAGTGCTGTTTTGAAAATGATTAGTAAGCTAGAAATTACAATGATTGATCATGGGATTGCAATTTGACTGATTCAATATGTTCATGGTCGTATATTCCGAGTTCACAGGCATAAAAAAGAATAAATGATACTGATCAAAATTTAATCGAAGAATTAAACTGTATTGAACGTGGCTCTTTTCAATAATTCTTTGAATAAGAAATTGAATGCAGAGTACGATAACGAATAAGCTCTTTTATACATTTTTCAAAGAGATATTTTATTCAACTGTCACGGAGTACATTCAGATATTCCGAGATGAAATTCTGATCTTCCAAGGTATGCCAAAAGGATCGTATCTGACAAAAATCTCTTATTCATTCGATTTATGCTCAATTATTACGAGCTTGTTACAGAATTTCTTCTATAAGGTACTAATAAAAATATTCAGAGGTCTAATCCAAATCACCCAACCACCTAAGTCCAGTGTTCATAATGGAGAGTCTGACATCCTGATGGTTAGTGTCACCGATGATAGTGTTGCAAGGACGCGCTACTGAAATTTATCACCGTAGTTTAAAAAAAAATCGATAAACTTTTTTTTTCCAAAAGTTTTCGATCCCCTCGAACCCTGATTGGTCGGAGTTTTCGTTGACGTTTTGTCCCGCTGGCTTCCAGTCCAAGACTCGGTTCAACTTCTCTAATAAAAAATTCTTGGAACGCATCTTTGGAATACTATCATCGAGAATCCTGCACATTGTCCGAGTCCAGGTGGTTAGGTATATTGGGTTAATCCTTATACAATTTTAATCAGGACCTTTTAAGAACTTTTCAATCAAGAGAAAAAGATCGTGAATTGAGAATTTCATATTAGATAAGATCTTTTTAACATATCTTGTAGATCAAAGTTCCATCTTGGAATATCTGGTTACTCTCTTGAGAGTTGAATAAAAAACGGTCTTCGAGCTCTCAATATTAAAAAGTTCATATCTTACATCATATTCGCATTCATTTTATTTCTAATCTTGAAGGGTATTAACATAAATATACATTGAAATATTTAATACTGATCAATTGTCGATCGAGTTTTGATTTGCTCATTTTTTACGAGGTTCTTTACGACGACCCATTCGACAAATTGCGAAATTTCAATTTCGTCACTGTTTCGCGAAAGAACCTTGGACAAGGTGAGGAGTCATATTGGTTACACTTACTTCGTACTTCAGCGAGTGAGACAAAAGCCCGCTTATCGCAGTAAAAAGTCAGGGCCAGTCGAGGTAGCAGACTGACTGAATCGCGCGTCTTCCCAGTCGTCGCTCGCGAGATAATCGACGGAGGTTCCGAAGTGGCAAAAAACGCAGCTGCGGCCGGCTCGAAAACACCGCGGCGCAAAATGAAAGAAAGGAGAAGAAACAAAAAAACAGCGGGGGAAACGGAGAGAATCGACAGCCGAAGAAAAGCGCCCCCCTCGCGCGAACCTTGGGGCACTAACGACTTTTCCGAGTAGCTCCGCGCGGTGCTGCATTCATTTGCAGCCCGCGGTGTCTCGTTCTCTCTCTCTCTCTTCCCTTCGTTTCCCTCTCGGCATCCGGCTGCCGGGGCAGCACCGGCTCCTTGTTCGTTCGGCTTGTTAAAGGCTCGTTCACCGGCTGGCCGAATAATTAATGTGAACTTTGCGCGAGCCCGGGGCGTTTGTGCGCGCGCGCTGCTCCGGTGCCAATTCAGCGAGCCCGCGTCAAACAACTTGGCGGCGAGCGAAGCAACCTCGATACTTTTCCGTTTTTGTTAAACGGAAAAAAATGAATCACCTGACCTGGTTCGGTCGTGACCAGCGTTAAAATTCGTTTTATTCCCCCCGAGCTTCGGAAATTTTTAAATCACTCAACGCTGCTGTACATCAACGGAGTTGTACGCGCGCTACTGTTTGAGCAGCTGGGCCATGCACTCGCGTGGCACGCGTGGCTTACGCAACTCGGCAACAGTTTATTTATGCTCTTTGTTATCTGATTGCGATTAACAGAATTGTTAACTTTCCGAGAGAGAGAAAGAGAGAGAAAGCGTATTACATCGCGACTCGACCTGATTCGGACGAATTTCGTGATTTTGAAATAACGATGGCGAATCCAATACGCCTGCGGCACAAGTTTATCGTTAATTTTATTACCCTCTATGAATTTCAAAGCTCTCTTTATCGTGAGAGCGAGAGAGAGACGGAGCAAGATCCTATCGCAATATTAATTTATTGTTCGCCATAAAGCGAATAGCCGCTAAAACTAATAGAAGAAACTATTGCTACGTCGATTCGATTCAACTCACGAAGCAATGAAGATCGAAGTTGGCGATGATTTCCATTACTTACCTGAAACATATAAAAGGAGCAATGAAATTTTAGTTGTAAGATTGATTGATGCATGGAATGTTATAGCGAGTGTGTTTACAGGATTCCTTAGCAAAAATTACAGCTGATGAAATGTATTCGTATGATACACACGCACACACACAGACAGTCAAAGAGGTTTCCAAACACGTCTCACGGTATGTTTATCAACACATCGGCCCAATGGAATATCGTTCTCGTCGCAATCTATTAAGTCCCTTCCCCCGGCAAACGTATATATATAAGTATACACGAGACGCAGTAAACGCGGCGAGAAATCCTTATAAAGTCGAGAAAGTGTTTTGAAATAAAAGTGCGCGGGCGCGCGACGACTTTATGGAGGCGTCGGCTAAGCGGTTTTCCGCTCGGCGGCCCTGTCACACAGGAGCCACTCGAGCTTTTTACCGCGGGCTGCTGCTGCTGCTGCTGTAGCGCGACAGAGCGAGAGCGACAGCCCCGGGCTTGGGTTATTGCTTTGTAGGAGCGAGAGGGTTTAGCGCCGTAAACAGCCCGCGTCTCGAGGTACTCGAGTGCGGCTGGGGGGCCACTCGGCGGCATAGGGAAAAAATCCGCGGCGGCCGAACCCCCGGGGATCGCCGATTTATCGGGCGTCTTGAGCGCTGCACGCGTCACACAGGGTCTGCAAGCTCGCTGGTGCCATAAATCGCGGGCGGGCTAAAAATTCGCGAGCGATTTTTTAATCTCCTCGTGCACCGGTGGGAGGGTTGAGGGTAGGAAGGTGAGGGGGGCGACTAATCGCGCGGGCAATATATCTCCCCCGGCGACTGAGCCGACACGCCGGGGTGACGAATGGCTCGCGCGCGCCTATCGAGCTACCCCCCACCCGTCCGACGCTTTTTGCGCGCCTCCGTGTGTGTATACGCCTGGTGAGCGAGAGACTGGACTTTGCTCCTTTGATATTTGCCAGCGGCTTCTTAATGACTTCCGTCTCGACCGCCCAACTTCTTATACTATTCTTCCTCTCTTTCTCTTTCCAACTTTCTTTCTGTCGGGGTCGCGAGTCTCTCCTGTGTGCCGGCATATCGGGATACCGCGCAGCTGGCCGATCTCTCGCGAGGAGAAGCTCCTCATAGCGGTTAATGAATTTTTTCCCTCCCCGGGCCCCGCTGTATAGCCGCGCGCGGTAAGTGGCATTCCCCGATAGGAGCCCGGCAACTCGGGACGATAGACGCTCTCGCCCGGAAATCCCGCCAATGATCCAATGAAACTCTTATCTTCTCTGGCGATTTCTTCCCCTCCCTCCTCATCTCGCCCCCCGACTGTTTAACGTATTTATCCTCACCACACACACTCCGGTATCTTGGACTTTTCAATCGCACGAGCGTCCAAGTGTGATTTCGCTGTGATTCGAATTCATCCAATTTTCGAGCCGTCATTTCAACGGCTAATCTTTAATTTACGCTTCGAATTCCCCTGAGCACTCGGGTTACAGCGCGGATACTCATCTTGGCTCGGGGAAAACTTTTATTAGCTCTTCATCTCGCATAATGAGACACACAGGGGGCGCGCGAGCGAGAAAACAATTTTCATCCGTCCCGAATAAAACTCACTGTCTCTTAAACGGATTCCTCGCTCTCCGCGGTCGCAACTTTTCACGCGCCCCGGTCTCGGATAAATCCTCGAAATTATCTCTTGCCGGGCGGGAAAATATTTCACGTGGATTCGCGTCGATCCGACAAACGCGAGTAGCCTCGTGTCGTCCCAAACGCGTCGAGCATGGGAAAATTGCCCCGGAGAAGAAAAAAAAAAGAAGCGCGGACGAGAATGCGCGCGTACGTCGTTGCAACGACTAACGCGGCTAATTATCAAATTTCCCGCCCTCTCTCCTTCCCGCCCGTCCGAGGAATGCTTAGGTATCTATACGGCTAGCAAAATCCTACCTCTCGAATTGCATTCCTGGCCCGCCGGTAATAACCGAGGGTACATCCCGTCGAACTATGCCTCCCTCCCGCCTCCGTAATTCGGACACCTGAAAATTCGCGGGGGATGAAAGAGGTTCACGGGCTAAATTAATCAATGTGGAGAGGGAGAATCGGAGCTGGCGCGCAAACACACCGTCGGCGTTGGAGGTGTGTGCAAAATAGCCCTGTGAAAAATGTCCCGATGCCGTGCCGGTCTGCTGAGCGCGGCCGACCCGATTGTATCTTTGGCACCTCTCGGGCCTGGCGCGCTCCGGCGATTTTCATCGATCAAACGCGCGTGACGCCGTACAGACTCGAGCTTTTGCCTCTCTACCTTTTTTCCTCCTCCTCCTCCTCCCCGTACGGGGGGGAAGTTTTATCGGGCGCGAGCGCACATCTACTCCACGCGCCGGGCCACACAATGCCGCATTGTCTCGGTTACATTGTACGCTCGCGATGATGACTCGGAAAAGCTGCCGCGCGGCTCGCTCGTCGCCTATTTCGCGCGCGCGCGGCACTCGAGTATCGCGCCGGACTCACGGCAAAAATGCATCATCAGCTTCGCCTGTATACGTATACGCCCGTGCGCGACCGATCGTTATCCGTGCAGCTCTCTTTTATTTTTTCTCTCTCTCGCTCGACTCTACGGGTCGATGTTGACCCCCGATCCGAATTTCCGAAGGGGATCGTATTTTTGCTTATTCCCCCCCGAGCTCCGATGAAAATATCATCCGCGTATGTAAATTAAATTTACCCGGCGAACGCGCCGCAGAGATATTCGATTTGCCGCGCGAGCAACTCATGCACACACGCTATATAATATACACGTGTGTATGTGACGATATGTTATATATAGCGGTATTTCGCACTCGAGGGAACTCGCCCGGATGACGCGACGCGGACAAATGCGAGAGACCCGTCACACGACTATAATGTACACGGAGGCAGCTCTTTCTATTATTTCCTGGACAATTACTATATTGACGGCCTTTACGTGGAAAAAGTACATTTCATCATCTCCAATGAGGAAAAGCACATTGCCAGTCTTTCAGCCGAATAAGAGTTATACATCTGAAATTATTAGGATGAAGAAAAGCACATCTCGATTAAAAACATTTATTTTTTTCAGAAAACTGCCATAACATTCAACTTTTCAGACATATGTTTGAGGAACTGTAACAAAACCCTCTGGGGGTGGCACATTAGATAGATTTTTTTCATGCTTGAAAGTACGGAATATATTTATCTCCATACGGGAAGCTGAAGTCTACTTCTCTTCGACCGAAGAAAATGAAATGTAAGGTAGGTGTACCCAATATGCGCCAGGACCCAATATGCGCCACCCTTCGTATTTCATATATACGCGCGTCTAGAGCATCGCCGCGGCACAGGATCTTGTCGGCAATACTAAATAATGAAGAAAGAAAACATTTTCACCGATCGGAAACCCTTACACCAACTTGTTAGAGCTCGTTTTTTCCATTTTTTCGCCAATTTTCATTCTCGATCTAATTTCGCTCAGGTAAGTGCGAATTTTTTTAATACCCTTAAACTGGGCCAAAAAAATCGAGCGACATATCATTCGATTCCTTGACATCCCATCTACATCGTCCAATTTTTTTTTTCTCTGTATGACCTTTTTATCAATCGTTTCAATAGCTCTTCGTTATTTTTATCAAATGTACCCAATATGCGCCACCCCTATTTTCTTGTTCCAGCTGCTACAATCAACCCATTCATGGTAAATATCCGCCAAACAGGGTCGAAAGAAAATTTAGTTCAAGCTTTGGAGCAGGTCAAGAAAGGTGAGATGTCGCAGAGGATGGCTTCGACTATATATAAGATACCTCGTCGAACATTTCAACGATATGTCAAACAAAACATATCCGAGGAAAGCAAAATGAGTCGACCATATGCGTTAACGACAGTACAGAACGAAGAATTATGTAGTCGAATTAAACGCTTAGCAGATATTGGCTATCCTATAACGAGAAAAATCTTGAGGTTATGCGTTTATAAGTACTGTCTAGGAAAAAACATCAAACAGAATTTTTCTACCATCATGACAATAGCTAGTCTTAAATAGGCTCGGACTCTTAAATTGAACTCTTCCATTTCAGTGAGAACATCTCAATTATATTTAAAATTACACAAATAAGAATGTTCATCAATTTGAGAGATTAATATTGGAATTAGATGTTGCATAAGTTAATTTTGTTAATTCAAAAACAACGGTTTTTCATGAGTTTTAACTGAAAACTTGATTTGATTTAGGTTGTTAGAAGTTCATATAATCTATTTACTATGGTTTACTCAAAGACAAAATGTATTTTCCAATAAAATTATATCAGAAACATAATTTTTTGTTTGTATTTAATCCATTTCAGACATGCTTCATGCTTCAAATTGGATGAAAAGAAGTATTTTCAGGGTGGCGCCATATTGGGTACACTAAAAATTTTTTCCCGAAAATTTTTTTTTTTTTTAAACCGCGGTATCTTAGCGTAGAACTGTTCAAATTGAAAAAAAACTCAGCTCATTCTGTAGGTATTGAGTAGACCTTTCATTTGACACCAATTATGTTAGAAAATATTCATTTGACGCGGCGTAGTGACCTTTCTCGCTTAGGTGGCGCATATTGGGTACAGGTACCTTATTTGTTCTTGGTAAGGGCCGTCGATATATACAGGGAATGGTTGATAAATGCCACTCGTTCACGGCACACTCAGGTGGCGCGCGATTGTTTGACCGAGTACACGGGCACGTAGGTGCTGGCTCGAGCGATGGAGGATCGATTTTTAAAAATAACCAGTCCAACGAAAAATAATGGGACGTAGCTGGTGTAACGGCGGCGGCGGCCCGATATATATACACCTGACACGCGCACTCGCACACACAAACGACCCTATCTCGAGATATCGAATCCACGTGCTCGAGCAAGAGGAGCGCAATTTGACTCGTATAGCCCGCGAACTGTGTAATTGTCTCCCCCTCTCTCTCCGTGGCGCACACGAGGAATCAATGTTGCTTAGCCGTAATGGGCCGGTTATCCTGTGCTCCGTGCCGTAGATGTGTGCAGTGCGGAAGACGCGGCGGCCGGGCGCACGAGCCTCGCGATCGCAAGGGAGAGAAAGGCAATCCGATCAATTCGTACTACCTCGCCACGTATACATACATACCCTCGCGGCGATCAGCGTTATTACACGCTCTAGCCCCCAACAAGCGGGGGACACGCACGCCTCCGATATCCCGGCGCTCAATTTTTCATCTACCGCGCGCGCGCAAGTGCAGTTTGATTCGCGCTGCCGCGAGAAGAGGGTCGCGCTCCCCCTACCCCCGACCGGTTGGTTATTGAACGAGCCGCTCGAGCCACGCGGCCATGGTCTGTTTCAAAATAACCAATCGAACGGGGGACCGTACGACCCGCGAACAGCAGGATTCTCGATCGAGCTGAGCAATCCCTCGGATGGTCGGACGATCGCATTCAAACACCCGTCTCGATATACCCGAACGAGCATTTTCTTTTCAGCGGGCCCGTGTGACACGATCATTACAAATACGTTTATGTATAGTCGGCTGTTGCGCGAGAAAAACGTGCGGTATACGATTCAACGTGTGTGTGTGTGTGTGTGTGTGTGTGTGTGTGTGTGTGTGTGAGCGCGATCAACGCAGCGTTGAAGGGAGGGACGATTCGCGTTGACGGGTCTACTCGCCGGGAGGTGTCGAGCCCGTCCGTCCGCGTCGATAAATCAGTGCGTACCGGTGCATAACGAGTTGTGCCCGTTCGTGGGACGGAGGTGGGGGAGGGGGGGAGGAAGAGGTACAATCGACAGAGGCGCGGATAGGTCGAGGGGTTTCGCCGAGACTCGCTCGCATATACGGCTCGTACGGGGAGAAAGAGCCCGGCAAAGAGCATCGACACTGCACCCGACTGCACGCAGCCGTCGTCGTTGAGTCGCGCACTACTTCTACGAGGCCGAAAACCCAGCATACCTGCGGGGAGGGGGGCTTTAGCAGCCCCGATTACGAATCAACCGATTGAGGATCGATATCGGCCCGGTGCTGGATCAAGCCTCGCATTCATGCTGCCGTCCCCCCTATATGTTATACCGCGCGCGTTGACTCGAGCGCGGCTCGAGATCTCGCCCCATATACCCTTTGACTCTTGCGCGCGCTATTATGCGTCACATTGTCACATTGTTCGGTGCGCGTCATTGTTGCCAGCATGCTAGATCATTCTCGTTGGTCGAATTAGTCGTCGAATCGATTCGCGGGGACTCGATGACGAACCGGGACGCAGTGGAGGGAGGAGGAGACGGGTGGAACACGCGAACTTTCTAATCAGGGGGCCTCGAGAGACAGCAGCGCGGGGCGATCTCTTCTGCGGGCTCGGCCGGCAAAGTTGGGCAGCGCGAGCCGCTCTTGGGGGTGGGGGGAGGCAGAGAATAATATTTGTTCGCGCAGTTGGCAGTGAGCTGACAAAAGCGACGGGCGGAGCGGGTGGCGGCGGCGGCGGCGGTAGAGGGGAAACGAGGGGTGGGGGTCTAACAACGACGAGGGGGACTGTGCAAAAACGCCCGGTCGCGAGGAAGGAAAGCGTCGAAAAGTTTGGGCGCGCGACAGCAGCTGCGGACCGGAAGAAAAGCAGTTTTAATTGAGTCGCCACTGCGCTCTGCCCCCCCCCCCACCCTCTAGAGCAGCAGCAGCAGCCCGAGTCCTCGGGGAGACGAGGCTATTTTACGTACGCGCGACTCCCGGGCGGTTTTTCCGAGACTCGCGCCTGCGCGACACACGCACACACAGACCAGATGATCGTGTTGCTGTCGAACGCGGCCCGGGTAAAAAAGTGTACACGGCGATTGTTGGCGAATTATCGAAGACTAACTTTCCTCCCCCTCCCACCCCCTCCCCCGCCGCCGGCCGAGTTTGAATTTAAGCGGGGCGCGCGCGCGCCTCTTGTAATTCGAGTTAGCCTCTCTCTCGCGCGCGCGCGGCAACTGATTCGTGCTATGGCCGAGCAGTCAAGTTGATAACGTGATTTCGTAACTTTGCCGAGCATAGCGCTACAAGTGTGCATGGTGTACACACACACACAGGACGCTGTCGCTCCTAAATCGGCTCGCTCTTCGGGACATTCCACACAGACACAGTCGCGGGGGCAAAACGCTACACACATAACTCGATGATCGACGCATTACCTTGGATCCGTTTGTTCGGAGTAGCGTTTGTGTGCGGCGCGCGCGCGCGCGCGGACTCGACGATGGGTATATAATTGGGCTGGGTAATCTCGCGCCAGCCGTCGGAGCAATTTCAGCCCCGCTCTCCTCCACCGTGCGCAAATAGCGAACTTTCGAAATTCCGCGAAACGCCGCGCACGAGGTGATCATCTGTATATGTGTGTGTATACGGGTAGTTGGATCGCGCGGCAACCTTGGCCCAACCGACATGTTGGTGTGCGCACACACATTGACGCGCGACCAGGAGGAGGAGGAGGAGGAGGAGCAAGTGTAAGCAGCAACGCGCGAGTCGTAAAAACGTTGCAATCACCGGCCGCGAGCATTAGCCCCCGGGAGATGTAACGAGCGCTGCTGCCCCGGCGTGTAAAGGGCGAAATTATCCCGTGGTCGCTGCAGGACTTTGGTATATGATCGACTGGTGGCCCTAAAACAGCAGCGACGACATCGTAAACTCCCCGACTGCTGCTGCTCGCCTCGACCCGCACTCCTTTACGGGATAATCCGACTTTAGCCGCGGGCGATTTTGTTCTTCGCGAGACACACATAAATGCACACACACGCCGCACTGTTATCGAGAGTCAGTCATCTGACCAAGACGGATTTTCCTGCGCAAAATGCGGTCGGATCGTCGCTCCTGGGAATTGCTCGCGCTCGGCCTGCGCGGCAGCTCTCTCGCGGTGTATACACGTAAAGGGCCGCCGTCGTTGCCGAGTCGCGGCGAGAGAAATATACCCGACGACGGCTCTTTTTACCTGGCGCACGTTTCAATCTCGAGCTTTTGATTCGCTCGCGAGCACCAGTACGTATACCCCCCCGAGCGATAGACCGGCTGTTTGCTCGTCGATCGCGCAGAGCATATCGGAAGTGCGACTGTTGGCGCTCCGCGTGTGAGCAAATCCGCGACTCGACGAGCTCTCGGTTGTCGAGGCTCGACCATGATGAATTTTTGCGTTGAGCGGGGGCAATTCTGGCGGGGGCCGGATGGTAAATATCGAATACGTCGATACTCGGCGGCGTGGCCATACGGTAATTGTCGACTCCGCGATAAGAGACGAAGCCCGGCTGTTTCATATTATGGATATACGGATCGAGTGTCGCAAGGGGCTGCTGCCTCGAGCCGCGGCGAAATATACTCGCGAAAAGTAGTACTCGCCACGGCAAACGCGATACTCGCGCGGGAGAAACAGCCTGTCACACGCGAACGGGGCCGATGAACTTGTATCGGTTCGGATCGCGGATCCAACGACACCAGCACGACGTATTTCCAGCGGGGATGCGGCCAGTACACGGGATACAGAGGAGAATCGAGCCGTGTATTTGGGACTATCGGAATTTGGCGCGAGCACGTATCCGGTTATTATAATCGCGGAAGAGGCAGAGCACCTGCACGCGCTCGAGAGGCGAGCGCGGGCTGTCCCGTCGTCGCAGCAAAGGTGAAGGTAGCGCGAGGACGAGGAGTATACACAGGGTGGGAGGTGGTCCGGACCGGTCTGACCACATGCTTGCTGGCTGCGCGCACTCGCTCCTCTGTTGCAACCGGATGAGCCGGCCCCTCTCTTTCTCTCTTTCTCTGCTGGCCGTTAGGCCGCGTTCACACCGTTCGCGCGGCTCTGAATCCCCCCCATCGACCAAAGTCGATATATTCAACATTATTCGACTCGAAGCGAGTATTACAGATGGACGGGCTATTTCGAGAGGCGTCCGTCGGATGCTGCAGCTATGCGACCTTGCATATGTATATGTGCGATTCCCTCGCTCGCCGTGGCGGCAAGGTTGCGCGGATCCTGTTTTCTCACAAGGCGAGATTCAAACCCGATGAAAATCGATTGGAATGCAAAAGCCGCGGCTCGCACTCGACCGACTCCTCGGCTTTTGTCGATCGATCGAGACGCGACACGCTTTTCACGCTGCGGCGTGAGCCGTGTATATGTATATGGAGAAGTCCGATATGCCGCGAAGCTTTGGCCGCACCAAGAGCAATTACACTGGAAGGAGCCGACTATATGTGCAGCGAGGCTGTGCTGGCTTCACGCGGTGCAGCCGAGAATGCGGGGAGCCGCGGCGGCGGCGGCGGCGAGTTACAGCTATCTGACCCGATGCTCGAGCGCGCGCGAGAGAGGCATTTAAATTTTAAACCGCTCTCCGCGGGGCCACCAGAGTCAGACGGATCCGGATCGAACGCGCGAGCGTTTATCCACCACGATTCTCCACGCCGGGGCCGCGACTCCGCGCGACTATATATACATTTGTATGCTCGAACGTAGGTATAGGTTTAAGCGAGCGACGCGCGCGACACCGAATGGGACATTTTTGATGATGCATGCATGCGCGAGTGCGCGCGTGGGAAAGCCCGGTGAAACATTGTCCCGTTCGCGCAAGCGCCTGCATATCGCTCGGCAAAACAAAAAGCGAAATAATAAAGATTGACTAATGAGTTGGTTCGGGGACGCTGCTGCGCGCGGTGATTCACCCTCGTGTGTGCAGCGCTAGACTCGTTCCTCCTGGTGGACTTTTGTGCCCGTGCGCGCGAGTCGTCTCTCACGTTGCTTGAATTTCGAGAGAGAGCGAGAGCCAGATCAACCGTGCCGATTTCAATGTTACATATTTATCGGGTATATATCTATTACAAACTGAACTATGTTAGATAAGATTAGATTTGTTGGTTTTTTTCCTTGGCAATATTCGCCGAGCGCGAGGCCGCGACGAATGCTACGTAAGCCTGACGATCGCAAACTGTATACGAAGTCAGGCGACCAGCGAGATTCTTGATAGATTGGCGAAAGTTATGCATCTGTATCTTCTGCCTAATATACAGATGCTAATTGCTAATTGGGCCAAACGCGAGAGCTTGTGAATATATCATACAGTTAATCGTAAATTTCAAACTTGAAAAGAGTAAGGTACACAACAAATACGATTCCCTGATTTAAGTAAAAAATCTTTCTTAAAATGGGACGGAATGAAGATCAGTATAGAAAAAGTACTCAAATCAAGATTTGTATTATGTAAAATTTGTTTTAAGTAAAATAGATTTTCAGTACTGCAACACTTTTAAGTAAGTAATCGTTTTTACTGTGTACTTCGTATATATAGTAGTTTTGGTAGTTTGTAAGGCTGCAATGAACTTCGAAAGAGGTTTCAAAATTGATGAAAATGGAAAAAAGCCGATATACTGTGGAAAATGCGTAACAATAAATTCTCACGTGCGACTTGTCCTCACTGCACTCGGGGTGTCTCCGTCGGATCGCACTTTGTGAATTTCCAAACGTAACTCGAGAACCGCTCGGATCGCCCGGTGAAACTCGAATGCGCCTTTCGACGCGAGATAATGTCGACTACTCCCGAAACTCGACGAAATCCGAATATATGTCGTTCGGAAAGGAAATGATATCGATCGAGCCGTGCGTGTCTCGCGTTCGATTAGCCGCATCGGATCGGAATTTCGGTGTACGAGAGAAAAGAAAAACAAGAAGAAGAGAAAAGATAAACCTGTTGCGTCGGCGCGGCAGTGCAGATAATGAGGAAATCTAAATCTCGCGATGGAGAAAAAGATAAACCGGGTAGTAGAGGGACGTATGACACACGTGCGATAACGACAACTCACACACTTTGAACGAAACTAGCGCGGATAATCTAAAGTATCACCGGAGTTGATGTGCGAGGCGACGCGCGGCGGCAGCGGCGACCATTTCCGTTTCCGCGTTGGATCATTAAAAGTCGCATCGGCAAAAATGAAGGCACGTGTGCGTGCGCTGGTGCAGCGCTCGCTATGATACATCGCTTAGAACGTGGCTCTGTCGCGGCGGGACGAAAAGCGAAAGGCAAGCGCGGCTCTCAGGTGTCGCTGGCCCCGCGTATATACCTCCCGTGTATACCTACCCACAGACACAGACGCACACGTGTGCGCGCGCGCATGTGCGTGCAGCCATGAGAGACACAAATATTTATCGTGCATAGGAATTTGGAGAGCGGTGCCGCCGAGATTTGAAAGTGAAATCGCCCGGTAAACATATATATGTATGTATGTATGTATGTACACACATACGTATGTATACTGCAGAGTGCAGTGGCTCGCTCGAGAAAAGAGCAGGAGGAAAATGGAGGAAGAAACGAAAAGTCGCTGCAGCTTTCGCCCCGCTTCAATTCGTGCGCGCACGTAATCTTCGGTATAAATCCACTTTCGAGGAGCGAGCAGCAGCAGCAGCACCGTAAGAGAGCAGCGGCGGGCGCGCGCGAGGCAGAGAGAGCCAGAGAGAGAGAACGGAATATGCATGAGCCCGGCAATCCCCCAGAATTCCGGCATAATAATTAATCAGCCGACTCGCGAGCGGCCTCGCACACAACCCCCCCCCCCTACCCAACCCTCCTATCAATATGCAAGCGACTCGATAGCACTGGCTCTTCCACGTACAACGCGGACACACGTGCATGCGGCCCCGTGTGTGCGTATACTCGTTTCCGTCTTTCGAGAAGAGAGGCGCGAAAAAGGGGCGCATCAGCTGCGCTCCCCTCCTCCCCCAGCTATGAATATTAAAATGCCCTTCGGCCTCAACTGGACCTTAACTAATTTGAGAGCCTCCGGAGCCGCCCAGGCGACCCTATGAGCTTTGAATATGCCTTACAAATTGCCGTACACGTAACCCCGCGTGCGCATTTTCTTTTTTGGTTCCGCCTCCCCCGAGTCGACGCGCGAAATTTCCAAACAAATTGCGCTCCGACAACAGCTTGGCGCGTGCAGTAATCTTCTTCGCGTGTGCGCATTCAAATCGCGCCTCTCCTCCTCGATCGCTCGACGACACGAGTTATTACACGTTGAGCGAGCCAAGGTCGGCCCCGCACGAACGGCCCGGAGACGAATGTTTTATTATATCTGCATATATGTATAATGCGCCGAAGAAAAAAAGCAAATAAACCACGGGAGAAGCTCGCGGTGGTGAAATACAATCACGCGCGATCGACGAGCGAGACGACGATAATTTTGAATTATTTGCATAAAACTGATAACCGGAGCCCCGAATAATAATACGATCAGCGAATAATTTGCTCGGAGCGTAAATACTCCAACACGCACGCGCGCGCGCATCAGCGAATATTATTCGAAATGTATACATATGTGCAATCGCACGCTCGATTTATATATATAAACGGAATAATTGGTAGCCGAGCACAGGCGAATATTCGAAAGTATTCGGCATTGTTGCCGACTGTGCGGAAAAGACCGCGCGCATTCCGTTCCAATCTACTTATTAGATCGGATCGGACGCTCTTTGTTGGTCTAATTGGTCGCGCGAGCAGCGGCGGAGGAGATCTGCCGCGCATCGGGCTCGGCGATCTCAATGGCAAACTGCCGCGAAAGACTGCGCACCTGAGCCCCGGCGAAATTCCTACCGCTCGCTGTATACCCCCTATTGAAATCGAATCAACTTGTCGTGCGGCCCCCCCTAATTACGCGGCTCGCACAATAACGACCGGCGGCTTAACGAGGGGCCGACTGTGTACACCTTGTCGCAAGGGAGGACGCGAGAAAGAACGAATGTCTCGCGAGGAAGGGCCAAAGAATATGAGGAGGCCCGGCACAGGCTGGTAAAGCCGCGAGAGCGGCGAGCGAGGCGAAAACAGGGCAAACCAGGTTAGCTAAGCGGCGCGCGAAACGAGAATCCGCTCTCGCGACGATCGCCGCCTCCACGTCCTTGCGCGCGCGCATGTAGGGCGACTCACACCTGCCGCGCGCTCTATCCTATACATGGCGGGGTCTGCGCGACACGTCAACTCGAGACTCGTCGGCCCCCATTCCTAATGGGTCTCCTCGCGGGGCGCCTCGCCGATGCCCTACGGCCATGTGCCTTTTTGCCCTCCTCCTCCTCGTCCGGCCGCCAAGTATAGCTTGACTCGCGCTCGCGCCGTTCTCTTGGGCATATACGTCGCGGCGATCCACTTTGTCACTTTCTTCGGATCTCTCAATGAATTTACCTATTAGCCGCGTCGCGACAGTTGAGGATCTCTCGAGGAGATGCTCGCGCGCGATTCGCGTGAAACAATTACCCTGAAAGCCAAAAAGCGCTACATCTCCAACTCATCAATTTGGCGAGAGAATCAAAATTTCCCAGGTCCACTTCGGACTTTGCAGCGGATCAAATATGTATATAAAATAGCCCGATGTACGCCGGCGAGCGTTGTACTACTATAGGCGCGCGCAGACGGTTTATGGTTATTGGTAACGGCCCGAACGGGAAGCGGAATAAACCATGCCTAGGCTGATCCGCGCAGAGAGACTAATTAATATTTGCAGAGCAAACACAGTAGCAGAGCGGGCCAGATAATCCGCGAGCGCCTGCAGGCCAAAATTGCGCGCGCGGCTCGAGATTCGTTTGATTATATATATATTATATTATACCTACGTATATTATATTGCGCGGAGAGAGCCGGGTGCGAGCGCGGAAGATTTTTTTTTGCGCAATGTGTTTGTTCTGCGCGCGCAATCGCGCCATCCAAATAATTCAGATTCTTCCGATCCTCCGCGGAGAGCAAGACTCCGAGCACCTTTGATATATGTATATACATATTATATGCTTTTCTTCGTTTGTACACGCAGCTTTGAACATCTTCGTATCGTACGATTGTTCGAAAAAAATGGATGAATGTATGTGTACAGTGGGGAGGGGGGGATGAGCGGCGAGAAGCCCAAATACGAGATGACCAAGAATAGCAGAGAAAAAGCCAGACAGATTTAATTAAAGATGCATTACGCATATATACAGATATATAGATATATATATATATTTTCGTTTTGCGATATCCGACAACGAGGCGAATGAAGAGGATCAACTCTCTCTCTCTTTCTCCTCTCCATCGGATGACGGCTTTATTCCTCGCCCGCATTATTCTGAATATATACTCGAATGCGTTTTTGTTTCGTTTTTTTTTTCGCTCAGCACCGCAACTGCTGATTGTACCGCTGTCGAGATATACGCGTAATTCTCGTTTGGATTATAGTTAATTAAATGCCGCGGCGGTGCGCCAGCTCGAGCGAGACTGAGAATAAAAGAACGCGCGTCTATTACGCGAGCGATAACCTCTTCTTCCTGCGTCTACATATACATACACATGTATATACGCACTCTGTGCTCTGTTTACTTTTTTTTCTTCGACTCGTCCCGACCATGCGGTAGCGAACTTCGTGACAGCAGCGTTTGACGTGGGCGTTCGCGGGAGAGAGACTACGTATATACATATGTGTGCGTGTGCGTGTAGACGATCGACCGCATGGAATATACGCAATCTGTCACGCCAATGCCATTACGTGCGATAATTCGCAGCTGCGAGTATGCTCGTTACATCGAGGAGGAGGAAATACGCTCAGCTGGATCAAATGAGGTTTCGTCAATCAATTCGCATATAAATATACTTTTGCCAGCCTAATTTAGTGTATTCTCAATTGATTCAACAGCTCTCGGCCGACGTTCGATACGTCAGATGAAGTTTTAATAAAAAATTCAACCCTTTGTACATATCAAGATTGATTTATCGTGGGAGATTGATTGCTCTGCTGCCCTGCCCATTAAAATCAAATCGATTTTTCAATTTGCTGTCAATCCGATGAGTGGAAAAAATTGCCGAGGCTTTACTATACCGAGGAGTGTTTGCCGCTGAAAGAAATTACCGATGAAAATCCTTTCCCAATAGATAACAGAACCCCCTCGGAGTTGCCTTGCGGATTATTATATTTTTACTTTCGTGCACGAACGGCAAAATTTAAAGAAGCAATTGGTATACGCGGGAGAGCGTCTCTGCCGTTTGAGAGTATCGTAAGATGGGAATTCAGTTGACCGTTTCTATGGAAAGTCTATACAGAACGATTGATCCTTTCGGTTGCACGGAAAAAATGACGAACGCGCGAATACCGCGGATTCACTTTGACCACGATGAGATTTGTTATCAACGAGTTCATATTCTTTTTGAAATAGAAAAAAAAAAGACGATCCTGAGGGTGACGGATCTTTTGAGAGCTTTCATTCACGAGTGCATGGAGCGCGTGACAAATCCTCGCCAGCAACGCGTGTACATACGAAAGGATGTATACATGTAATACCGTCGCCTGGGAGGAAGAATGTTCCATTTCAAAAACTTTCTGTAAAATTTCTATTTCAGATTTACTTTTGTAGAAAGTGTCATTTCAGAAGAAATTTTATCCCTCGGAGTTTTTCCGACTTTGTGGATGATGTGATATGCAAGTGTTCACAATTTTCTCGATATTTCACGAATTTTACGAAATTTCGCAAATTTTCTAAAATTGAATCTACCAATCTGAGGTCGGATTTATAATAAGCGAACCACAAAACCTTTTTATGATAATTTTCATCCATATCCAGTATCTTTTTAGAATGTCTGTCCGTCATTCTGAATGATCTAAATTGATCTTTGAAAATCTGAAGCCGGATTTGTAATTAGTAACCCAAAAAATTTCATACATCAATTTTCATTGAAAACCATTGATGCTAAAAGTAGGTGATGTAAATAATTTATTTCCCGAGTATCGCGTCTCGACGTGGATTAAGTTGTCATATGCAGGGTGCATACACACATAACGTATGCACATACGGACACACGCATACCACATCGTCCCCGAAGTCGAAAAAACTCTGAGGGATAAAATTTCTCCTGAAATGGCACTTTCTATAGACAAAAACTGGAATTAAACTTTTTACAGAATAGAATTTTTTGGAATGGAACCTTCTTCTTCCCAGGCGACGATATAGCTTTCCGGGGCGATAAATTTTGTCGAGAATTGAAAAACAAGATGGGCCGACGAGTTTTAAAACGAAATATCGAAACTGCGAAGGACACGCGTTTATCGGGCATACAAATATACGAAAATACGGAACTAATGAATCGCGTTATAAATGAGTGTGTTTTATCGATACTACCGCGATTGTAAACGTATCGCAATCAGGCCCGTGTCACAATAACGGCGGCAATGCATACCATTTCGCGTTTATGTACTCTCGCTCGACGAATGAACGAGTACGCTCCAAATTGAATTTGCCTTGGAGTATCGATAAGTCCGGGGGAGTAGGGGAGGAGTATTCTTGGGCCAAGCGCGGGAATCAAAAGAGCCGCGAGCTTGGGTAATTGGCGCGCGCGTATCACGTCGGGCGTAAGCCGCCTCATTGTGCTCCGCTGTTTTATTAACGCGTAAAAAGGGCTAACGGCTTGTTTTACTGGCAAATCTCGTCGGTTCCTCGTTACTATCGATTCCCGAACAATGTCTGTGCTTTTTGCCTTCTGCTCGGCTCGTCCCATCGTCTCTCTCTTCGGCTGGTGGTGGGAGGCACACGCCGATTCTAATCAAGTCGTTTTCCAGAGCCCGAGCAACACACAGTTTGATAAGGAAATCGGTCCGCGCCTCTTGTTGTATTTATGTTTTGCGTTTTTTCCTTCTTCCTCCCGCGGACCTCTCGAGGATCTCTCGCTGAGCAGCCGCTCAATTATCCAGCCATTCGCGAATAATACAGCCGCCGAACGATAACGCGCGCTACGTACTCTGGGGAAGACGATTGTGTTGGGCAGAGAGTGTAGTGTGTATATGTGGGGGTGTATAAGATGCTCGAGAGAGTCGGAGCGCGAGCACCGAGAACGAATGTTTCAAATTTGTAACTGACCGAGTTGCGTGCTGCTGCCGCTTCCTGCGCTCCCGCGTACATATATACATACATATACGTGTATTTGTGTGAAAGGGAATTTTCGAGCTCGCGTACTCGACGATGCAAGTGGATGATTGAAAGGGCACTTTATCATACACGAACGAGCACCACCGAGGCTCGAGTCACTCGCGCAAGCGCGAGCGCGCGCTCGTTACGGAGGAGATAAATTTAATGAAAATCCCGAATGCTAATGTACTTGGAATTCTTCCGAGTGGAAATCGAGCCGGCGAGAGGAACTGCGTCGTCTCTTCCTAACCCCAACATCCCCCCGTCCCAGCTTTCCCGTACGCGAGAGTAGCGAGTTCGGATCGCGAGTGAATTAACGAGGAACAGAAGTGGGGGTAGGGGGGCAAAGCAGCTCGCCATCAGGTACGTAGATGGCAGTTTTGGAGGAAAATTAACGTGGCGTTGACGACGATTAACGCGAAACGGTTAAATCGAGCCGCATCGTTTTAATCCGCGCGTTCTTACACTACGGATCGCGAGAGGGGAACACGAAAGATTTTTTATGGTATACGTGATCATAAACGCTCATTTTACGCATCGATTTTCGTGCCTTAAATGCGATTTTACGCACCAGTGTTTTTGCCTGATTATTATAGCACTAGTGCGTAAAATCGGATTTTACGCACTCTAATCGATGCGTAAAATTCGCGTTTGATCACTATGCCATAAAATATTGTATGCAACTCGTGAAATACGATTCCACGCACTCGTGTGACCATCTAGCCCTCGTTCGCCGGCTTCGCCGACGACTCGTGCCAGCTTGTCACACTGGTGCGTAAAATCGCATTTAACGCACTAGTTGCATAAGATACTATTGTTCTTTTGTTCTTCCTCCTGTACCGGTCGTGCATGTGTACTCTCCGCAGTTTTCTCGCACAATGTATAACGCGTCCCTCTCCCTCGAATATTTTCAACGAGGATTTTCAACGCGAATACATTTCTCCTGCTCGTCGGCGAGAATTAATCCCCGAGAAATACTTGCGAGCTTCATTTTTCCATATATAATCTTTCGCACGAGTGCGCCTGAGTACTCGAACAAATGAGGCGCGTGTTTTTTGTCCGCCTCGATATATATACATATATATATAATAGCGTTTCGAGAGGACTGTACCTGATGGTATGCACGTCGCTCTTTTCTACCAGAATTTCAAAAAATTTGTGATTTTTCAAAAACGAAGATGTATACCATAGCGACTGACGATTAAATTTCGTATGTCGCTTGAAGATTCGTGTGTTGCACCGGGTTCGGGCGATATAGAAAGAGAGAAAGAGGGAGAGAGGGGACAATCGCCGTCGTTGAGCGTCCCTGCGGCGCAGCAGCCTCTCGTCAGAACGACAACGTGTTTCATGATAATATACACGTGGCGCGTTGTACTTATGGTTTGATTTTTGATTGCGGGTTCGGTGGGCGCCGCGAGCGACGGGATCCGACTATAGCCCGCGATACATATTGACATACCACCCAAACCGAGCATGACCAGGCGACTTTCTTTTTGTACATAAGAGTTGAAATTTTTCGTTTCGATGCGTCATGGCGCGACGCGTATACAACGGCTTCCTGCACGAATCACACACGCGTGACACATACCATACGATTTCGTATACAATAAACGCTCGGAACGAAGGTGGATTCTAGTGCAGTTGGCTCATCGACGGTACATAAAACGTCCCGAGTGTGTGCGTATACGAGAGGAGCCAGGACGGGATGGAAAAAAAAACAAGAACACGAAGAAGAATTAACCGGCTTGAGAAACTCGAAGCGTTGAGCCGCGCGCCATAGGTGCATATCACGCGGAGAAAAAGTTGCGCGGACGCGCGGAGGAAGAAGAGGAGAGCGCATCAAGCGAGTGTATACAGAGTTGCGCGGTGGAGCGCCGCACGAAACGGTTAATATCATAACAAGGGAGAGAAAGTGCAGTTCACAACGTGATAAACGGCCCTGAGCACAAGCTCCCGAGGAGGAGGTGGAGAGCGCCGGCAAAAAGCGTAAGCGCCAGCTAAGCCTTTGGCTGAACCGCGCGCGAGTCAGCAGTGCATGCCTGCACACACACACACACGCTCACACTCCTATACCTGTATGAGTACACCTACATGTATACATATATGACAAAGAGTTGGGGCGCCAATTGTGTGTCGCGCGCGCGCGCGAGCGTATACACGAGCGAGGGCGTATAATTGTACACTGCACGCGGGATGACATCGAGCGACTGATCGTTTTTTAACGGCGACTCGCGAGTTGCGCCGAGTTTTTTTCTCCCTTCCGCGCGCCAGCGATTTTTCTCGCTTCGCTCGGACTGCCCCGCACTCGGCGTAAGTATACTGCACACACACTCGTACCCTCGACGAGGCGAGTTCGAGCCTTATGTATATACTCGCGCGCGCGCACCAATGACCCTATACACATACACGTATACTCGCTAGCTCTCTTTCTCCCTCTCTTTCTCCCGAGTAATTGAAATTAAGATTGACTCTCGCCGCCGCCGACGCCGAGCTGATAACACGCGTATATATGCATACGTGTGGCCGGATTATTGTTTTACGCGCGTATACCCCCAGTCGCTTATCGGTTTAATTACGTTTCTTTCCCTCTCTCTCACTCCTATGCACATACCGAACAGCTGATCCAATTACACGACCGCCGGGATTCATTGTGTCGAGAGTGCAAGCTGCTGCAGTCTCGAACGACTTCTCGAATTGTATCCTCCCACCGAGTGTGTTTCAACACTCGCAGCGCGTACCCATTGAAATTGGAGTAATTCGATGACGACGACTCCGGCGCTCGATCGCTTAAAATAGTCGGCCGGTATGAAGATCGATAGGAATTGATTTATCGGATTAGTTGTACGAGTGCTCGACACACGGCCTGTCAATTGGGGGGGGAGCTGAGGTTGACCCTTGTAATGGCTGCTGATAACACGATGCGCGAGGCGGCCGGTTCGGAGCTCTCACTCCCCTTCTATACGTATACACACGTGTATACGTATATATACAATGAGACAGCCCGTCAATTGTCACCGTTGGCCCCGGCAGGCACGAAAATAGCTAAGCATCGACGGGTGCAATGGCTCCGCGGGAATATTCACCACAGCAAGAGTCGAACGAGCTGGACGTGCGATGCGTGCTTGCTCTCGTACGCGCGCACACACACACGCCCACACTGAAACACCACTATATTTGAGTGTACCAATTCGCCGATAATGCAGCCCTTGTTCGGTTCGCCGCACGATACTCCCGATATATAGAGCAACACGAACTTTTCACAAGATTCAAATCGATACGTATTTTATATATATAAACACACACACACACACATAGGAGTGAGTAAAGAAAGAGCGAGAAAGAGAGAGAGACGGAGTGAAAGTAAGCAAGAACGAGAGAGAGAGAGAGAGAGAATTAATGGAAGGCGTACGTGGAATGCCGATGAGGTTGGTGGCTTACGGGGAACGGGGTTAGTGTCCTCGGAGGTCCTTGGCGGCTCGACACTCGAAGGCCACACGTGAGCAGCTGTACGCGCGGGTATATATCACAGGCTGGGCCGAGGGCGCCGGGAGCACACTGCTGCAGCCCCTCACACTTGTGTACTTTGCGTATATGTGTGTGAGTGTGTATGAACGTGCGGTGTGCGCGAGTATACAACGAAGGTGGTGCACGCGCGCGAGATCAGCTGGGCCCGGACGAGCGGGCGGCGGTGCCGGTCTCCCGAGCGGATCCTCGACGCCGACTGACGTGAGCGCGCGCCGCGGCCCGCGAGCCGACCGACCGCAGCGCCGCCTCCCGGCCGCACCGCTCGCTCGCCCGACCTCCCACGCGCAGCCGCGCGCGACCGACCGACCCCCCTTCCAACCTGTATTGTGTATATCCCCCCGGCTCGAACGTATATATACGAGCTTTTCCCGCTCTAACTCTCTCTTTCTCTCTCTCTCTGGCTGCACGACTTTTCACGTGTGTAGGATAATCGCGCGCGGAAAAGCCTTTCCGTCGTTGCACACGTATATATGTGAAGATTCGTTGGATCGACCAACGACACTCGTGCTTGATTGTAATTTTCTGTTGAACAGGAGCGGATATTTTATATACGCCGGCGACCGATCGCGTCGATTGCGACTGCGGGTTTAATCAATCTTGGCGCTCCTCTGCAGCGAATCGCCGCGTGATTTATACCGCGCAACGGCCGTTGTCCGCCCGAATATTTCACGCGTTTCCCCCGCCGCGATCGTTTCGTCGCGAGTTTTCAAACGGCCTCAAAAACGGGTTCGGGGCTATTGTAACAAGCGTTAGAATATATGTTGTACTGCAGCGCGTTGGGAAATCGCCACATAGCCGAGAGCGGATATAACGACTTCTCGCGCACGAGTTGATTTCGAATAGATTCATTTGGGTTATTCTGCCGCGCCGGGAGGAAGAATCGACATATAGGCGCAGGCGCGCGTGATGATTATTGACAAAGCTTCAATGGGGAACGTCGCGATTAATATTCGATGCGCCCGCGAGTATACAACGTGGCGCGCGCAGAGTAAATCTCATTTCGCTGTGTCATTAATCAGAATCAAGCTGCGTGTACAGTCGAACGTCCTGAATACACGAGGGATCCGAGATAAACTGTTTTTCGATACGCGATAGATTATTCTTCCGATAGATGTTGTATAATAATGCGACGCGATCGACTGCGGCAGCTGTATCATAGTCGAAAGTTTATAAGCTCGACGCAATCGATTGGGGAGGTATAATGAAACGCGCGTGAAACTAATCGTGAATTAAGTTACTATACATACGTATACGAGCGCGGAAAACATCTAGCTCGTGAGATATCGATACGGGGGAAGGGACCGTTCGAGGAAAATTATAATACATCCCGTACCCGGCACATTTTCAGGAAGAGGAGCGATATACAACACTCGAGCCGCGGCTCGAGGAGATAGATTCCCAAGTTGACGGAGCGGAACTCAAAATTAAGGCGCAAGAAGTGCCTAGGCGGCGGCCGGCGTATTACACGGGGAGAATTTGGAATATTCAAGATCCCCGCGGCAGTTCCGCACGCGCGGAGGCGGCTCGAGCAGATAAAATTTGTCAAACGAACAACGGCCAGGACGATCGAGACGTCGCCCTCGATTAAAGCGCCGCGTGCGCGAGTAAAAACGCACGAGAGAGCCTGCGGGCGTTTGTCGCGACCCGACGTCTATATGAATGCATATATACGCGTATAGCCCCGGCGGCCGAGACAAATTTGTAAATTCAAAGGGCCGAGAGCCGCGGCCAAGTTTTAATCGTCCATCAGCAGCCAGCCCCGGCAGGGCAACTTTTTGCCCATCCAGCTCGCTATAAAGAGATGCCCGACGTATATCGGTGCGCCTGCGCCGACCGGTATATAAATTTCAACTGAGGCGCGCGCTTCATAGAAACACCCCTGAATCATATGCGATGCGCTCGATTAATCCTCCTAACATATATTTATACGTATATATCGACGTGTCTTACGAAGAAAGACACATAACTGAATCTGTCCGCGAAGAAAGACATATACCCGAATCTGTCCGCGAAGAAAGACACAACTCACAATTTAGCCGCGAAGAAAGACAAATGTCGGAATTATTCTCCCGCAAATATTAACGAAAAAAGAGTTTAAACTGTAGAAAAGGCTTGTTTTTTTTGTCAATGATAACCTACTCATTCTAAGCTTTCATCCCATATATTTTTTTACCTCGGAAAATTGTGGGATGTACGCCATCTATCCTTTTTGCGGGCAGACGCGAGTTGTGTCATTCTTCGTGGCTAGATTGCGAGTTGTGTCTTTCTTCGCGGATAGATTGAGATGTGTCTTTCTTCGCGGACAGATTGCATTTGTCTTTCTTCCTAAGACACGTCGAATATACTCTCTTAAATCCTTACAGTGAAAAACCACTGTAAGAAGGTGGACGACAAATTCACTGGGTTACAGTGAATTTCTTATGCAACAAAAGTGAATTTTCATTTTACTTCCATGAGTTTTGATTGCAAACATTTTTACATCACGATTTGCAGTAAGTATGGTGTGAAGTGAATTTTTGCTCTACTTACTGTGAATTTTATGTAAAAATGTTTTCCATAAAAATTCATGGAACTAAAATGAAAATTCACTTTATATACATTTATTCCTCATAATACTGATGTATGCATTCCATCTCCCGCATGTTTCCCTATACATATATATCAGCTACTCCAACTATCATTCCACTTTATCCGCACTTCTTGAAAATTTCCAGATTTCGAGCTGCGTCTCTAATCCAAAAGTAACAGAACCACTGGAAATCTGGAATATCATGGAATATCCCTTTGGAATCATACGCTATAGCCCGTATAATAGCCAAGTAATTTCAACCAAGTATTTTCGAACAAATTTTCGAAAGGGGAATGTCGCGTAAAACTGTGGAGGCGAATTACATAGAAGCATCCATATTGTGTACGATCTCCTTTTTAATTTTCACTCTTCCGAGTTCTTTTTCGAACGGCACTCGCTCTTTCCTATAGCTGGCCTCGTTCCAGACTCCATTCCGCTCACTCCTTTTCTCTCATTATTTCTTTACCATACTCTAGTTCTCCTCCAAGACAATCCAATTGAAAAAAAAAAAAAAAAATGGGAAAAAGCGAGTCGCATCTCGTCTATTTGGTGTCAAATCGCGCTCACGTATCGATGCACTCTGTGATGTCGACGGATTCGCCAAACAAAATATCACTGCAGCGAGTCCGTGTAGTATACTCTCTTATAAGCTTACCAGTTAAAAACCATTGTATCAGAGTGAAAAATCACTGTAAGAAGGTGGATGAAATATTCACTGGATTGTAGTGAACTTGTCATGTAACTAAAGTGAATTTTCAGACTGTAATCTAGTGAATTTGTCGTCCACCTTCTCACAGTGATTTTTCACTTTAATATAGCGGTTTTTCACTGTATATATTTGCACAACACTTCTGAAGAGAGTGACAAACAGCTGGAGCGAGCATGTAATGTGAAATATGTGCACGGTATATCTATAAATGAGTTATATATATACGAGCGAACCAAAGTGGAGGTTCGCGACTGATTGGCTCGCGTCGATGAGCCACAGTCCCACACGGCTGTGCATTCGTCAAAAGCCATGTATATATATATACACAGGGGCAGGTACAGAGAGCAGCTGATCGGCAGAGGGAGACAGAGACAGAGAGAGATAGAGAGAGCGAGAGAGAGAGAAAGCCGCCGCTGGGGAAATCAGGTGCGTTTCGCGTTTACCCCCCGACACCCCGACACCCCGAGAGCGTATATATATACATATGCATACAGCGAGCCGATCAATGCGTTGTCGCGAGAGCTCGTGGGCCTCCAAGGGATCTGGTCCAATAGCTCGTTAAACTCGTTACGCCATTTGTGCGCTGACGCGCGGCCGCCTATTTATCCTGCGCGACGGCCATTATCGAACTGGGTTAAGCCACCCCCTCCCCCCGTTTCCCCCTCCGCTCCGCATGTACGCATATAAATATAATAACGCGCGGCCGAGCGCATCTGCGATAATGATTTACGCGAACGAATATGCGCGCCGAGCCGGCCGATATAAGTATGTATAGATATACGCAGCAACACGGATTTAGCGGATTAAACTCGCGCGCGACCCCCGCTCGATCGTTCGCACGCGCGCGCGCATTTTAAAAGAGTACGTTATATCGTACAAATGCGCGCGCCTTCGGAAATGTTTGGATGGGAGTCACTGGGTATGCAGTCCCAATGACGTCTGGCATGTTTATATGCCGATACGAAAATCCCAGTTGTGGCTTTGGTTTTTCACCATACGTGTATTTTATATGTTGTATATGGCTTCTCGTCGGCTTTCATCCGCAATAATGAAAATCTTCCGGCTGAGGCATGAAACAATGAACACGGCGGCGGATATACGAAACTACAATTATCTCGGCACGATTGTGTGACCGAAAAACCGGAGGCTGGTTAGAGCTTGGACTAATAATTATTATATACTCAATGCGAGTCGCGAGGGGTGTGAAAATCAAGGATCACGTACAGAGGCAGAAGGTAGGATGGCCTTCATACTATATATAGTTATATGTAGAATTGGGTATTGCGAAGCGGAGCAATTAGTCGAAGACGAGAGGTATAACGTTTGGCCGGGTATATATAACTATTTAACGAATTAATTTGATTAATATTTTCATTATTTCATCAAGCGAAGTTATCTTCATACGATTCACGAAATTTTCTCGCACAATATATATATATATATATATACACCGAGATATAATGTATTCGCTGACATCTAATCAACATAATGAATGAAAATGAACAAACTTGTTGAATATCAAGCTGAATTATAATGCAATTAATCACTGCGCAGTATAAACTTTGTTCCGGCGCACATAATATCAAAACTCCAGTAGTCACGTTCCCATTGTGATTTAATAAAATTACCATGTGTATAGAAAATTAAAAGTTATTCGGATAGTATCTGCCTTTATTCGCGTATATTTAATCACAGGAAAAACAGTCCGAAATTATTCAAAGTGCCTCGGATCTTTTAAAAACTTTCCGAGTCATTTGAAACGCTGCCCGAGTCTGTGCAGTGTGCGGCCCCTCTCTCTCGAAAACCAGTGCAATGTTTGAACGATCGCGCTAGAGTATACGCGTCAAACACGCGAAACGAGAGCTCGCGCCCGAATCTCCAGATATTTAATTAGCGAAGAATTCGCGCGTGTCGCGATAATCGATCGTATAAGAGAAGAGTCGCCTCGCGCGATATACACGGACGGGAACGCGGGGAAGGAGCAGAGGAGCAAAGAAGGGGGCAAGAGATAAAAGGAGATAAGCGGGATCCAGGCGCGCGGGCATCAAAGTCGGCTTGGCTGCAGGCAATCGCTGCGCGAGCACGACATATCACGCACACACACACATGCCAGTTTGTTATCCGGAGTGTATACGGGTGTACGTATACTATACACACACACACACACACACACACATATCGGGGGTAGGTATACAGAAGCTGGCGGCTACATCGCCGAAGAAAGCGAGAGGGCAAGTTTCCGATCCGCGGAGCTTTACGGAATAAGCTCGCGCTCGTGTGTGGCGGCTCATCGTGATTGCGCGCGTCTTTCCGCCGCTCTTCTGCGGCTGCAGCGGCCAACTTTACCTAACACCTCTTGCTCCTCTTTATACTTATACACACTCCCGTAATCGCCGGGCGAGCTTTCGCTGTACGCGCGTCCATCTCTCGACTGCTATCCATATACTTTCCATCCGTATCGGCTTGCAATATTATTAAATACAGTCACTTTCCCCGTATATTCGTCGAGACGATTTGACTATACGATCCAACTTTGAGAGCCGAATGAGGGCCAACCGACTTTCCGCATCTACGGCCGGATATATTCACGGTAATACCAGTGGGATTTATCGGCCCGATCCCGAACGGCCCGATGTGGATCGAGAAACTTTTCCTCCAAGCTTCGTTTAGCCGATAATTCGCGGGCCGCGTTGTACAGTGTGGAAGACGTTCCTCATTGCCCGCCTATATCATTCCAAAATAATAATTAATCGATAAAGGATGGAATTCGTTATTGCACTCCACTATCTACGGATTGTCCCTGAAAGATCGCAGCTTACACGAATTTCGAAGGATAAAGGAAAAAAATCAACGATATTGCTCCGAAATTAATTTTCTTTCTTTTTTAAATCGCCCCGAGCCATTTAAAAAGCGTTGGATCTCGCGGGTGGGGGAACCTCCGGGAATCGGCCCGGCCACATGATCGATCTGAAATTCGGAGAAAAGCGTCGAACAGTGTCGAATCGCTGCTGATATCGACGTGTCTTACGAAGAAAGACACATCTCAAACTGTCCGCGAAGAAAGACACATCTCAATTTGTCCGCGAAGAAAGACACAACTCGCAATCTAGCCACGAAGAAAGACACAACTCGCAATCTAGCCACGAAGAAAGACACAACTCGCGTCTGGCCGCAAAAAGGATACATGGCGCACATCCCACAATTTTCCGAGGTAAAAAAATATAAGGAATGAAAGCTTAGAATGAGTAGGTTATCATTGACAAAAAAAAACAAGCCTTTTCTACAGTTTAAACACTTTTTTCGTTAATATTCGCGGGAGAATAATTCCGACATTTGTCTTTCTTCGCGGACAGATTGCGAGTTGTGTCTTTCTTCGTGGCTAGATTGCGAGTTGTGTCTTTCTTCGCGGACAATTCAGTTATGTATCTTTCTTCGTAAGACACGTCGATATCATCGGAATTGTGGAGGAAGCCAGTGAGAGCTTGGTGAATTCGGAAATACTCGATCTGTGTAGACGGGGATTACTCGTTATTATACTCTTATTAGCAAAGTTTTGAGTACGCGAGCTGGTATATATATGTATAGCCTCGGAAAAATCATTTCTCTCGGTCGGTGCAGGGTCTGTTCTCGGCGATCCATCGGACCGTCAAATATTTGACGAAGCACTAATCAACGGCACGGAGTTGAGCCTCTTCATTTTTATTCCGCATGATTGAGGAAAAAAAAGGGAGAATCGTGAGGCCGCGCCGTTTCAATGGATCCTCCACGTACCGATGCGTCATTCGAGAAGCCCTAGAAGTGCAGGCTATATTATACGCAAAAGTATATTATACTGCATAAATATACGCGACAAAATAGAATTGAAGAATTTTCACAACACCTAGTTTTTTCATGTAAAATACATAAAGGATCGGAAAATAGTTAGGTCGTATTCTTTTATTTTTGTTCAAAGTTATTTTTCTAAAAGATATGACCGTTGGAAGATTCGGCGTTTTCGATGGATATAGATATACTTTAAATGCAAATGACGTCTTATCGTCACTAACGACACGAATTTCATCTCTATATTCGGTCAAATTTTGATTGGATGCGGAAAATCAAAAAAATACGACCTAATTAATTTTGCGCGTTCTTTCTATTTCTACGATAAAAAAAACTCGCGTATTCTTCTCAATTACGCGTATTATTCTATCCAAGTACATCGATGAGTGCTTTTGTTGATTCGAAATGTAAAAAAGGTTTCGCAGCTCTGTTCGTCGCACAGATGAACAGACGGATTTCCTACCGCCCCTCCCCGGTGTAATCGGATTAACAATCCATTCTGGTGAAAATTTCCCTTTGCTTTGCGTGCGTGGGATGTACGCGTTGGTATATAACATTCGTACACATATATATATTCGACGGGTACACGAGTACGGGCCAGTGGGACGGGTGCTTAGGTCGTCGATTTTTCGGAACGCGGAAATGGCGCATGCACGGCTTTGGCTTTGTACTTTGCAAGGAGGGGTTGTATGGTCGGATGAGTGCAAAGCCCATGTATGACTGACTGTTCACCCGCGTAGAAATGAAACCATTGAAAAATCATGGGGAAAACTTTCATGGCCAGACCATGGCTTAAGGTTATGCATTTTCATTGTGATACCATGGCAGAATCGTGGCTAATGAACAAGAGCCGATTCGTTTAGTGCCATGTTTTTTGGGAAAAACGTGGGAAATATTTTTCTATTCATTGACGCTCCAGATTTTTTACGCATTTTTTCATTGGAAAATCATGGCAGTTTTCCACCAACCAATTTTTTACCTTTTAAAATAAAAATAAAAATAATTATATACTTTTCTCATTTATTTATGCTTATTCCCTTTGAGAAAACGTGGAATTTTCATGCTTTTTGAGTACGTGATACACAAGAATATGACAACTCAGTAATACGTTTTTGTTCTTCATATTTATTATCCATTAAATAACATAACATAAATAATCAATCATTCTCTCTCAATCAAGTTTACAGGTTCTGCGATGTAATAAGCATCTAAATCTACTAAATTTATAAAAAAACAAACGCAACATAGATCTTTAACATCAATTACATCAATTTCGTCACTGATTATACATTGGAATATGTAAGATGGCTTTGTTCTCAATGTTCTTGATAGTAAATTTCGAATGATGCTCAATTTCTTAAGGATGGCATAATATGTGCCAGGACACTGGCATTTCCGTTTGCAATCACATATAGTCACTTTAAAAAACTGCTTGATGATACCATACATTGAACTAGTATTTGTCTTGTATTTCACACATTTTGAATAAAATTTATTCTCGCGTGAATATGCTTCTGATATATATAAATAATTATCTTTTTGTAATCTCTGAAATTTGAAATAGTTATGATTTTCAATTATCTCACTTATCAAATATTTCATCTTCTGGCTCAAATAATCCTCTGTTTAACGTTCCCACTAAATATAAGGATATGCCTATTTCAGTTCATTTCAATTTTGTGAACACACCAAGACGTATATACTTTTCCAGAAGGTTTTTCAAATTCAGAGACATATATTTATGTAGTAATTTTTCTGCCAAATCGATATTATCCCGAGAGATTGATGACTTACACAATAAATATATTGCATTGATAAGTGACTCATGGTGTTGTGAGTAATTTATGGGCAATATATCATCTAAAATGATTCTCGAAAAGTAGAAAAACCAGTTTTTTGAATTCCGAAGTCTTCCAATAGCTTAAACTACTTTCTATGGGTTGTGGCCGTCTTTGAACAAAACAAGGTGGTTTCAATATCCGTATTCGAGAATCAACTATTCCTACTGTATCAGCTATTGAAAAAGACTCATTTTTCATATTTTTCCCAAACCATGACTTTATAAGTTGTTCTGTAATACGACCAAACACGCAATGCACGACATCAATGCCAGTAGTTTTAATTGTTTTTTAACCGATGAAAATAAAATTGATCTTCCTTTACTTAACAAGCGTAGACCACAATAAATACACAATCACTGGCGAAGAGAAAAGCTTTCGTGCCTGAAAGACCTACATTATAATAACTGCATCATTTTTGAGATTTCCGTTTTTTTCACTCTTCACTCAGTTCATCATCCTGTAGAGAAAGAAAACATTCGTACATGTGTCTTTTCAAAATCTTATACAAGATAAAAAGTAAAATATTTACAGTAAAATTGCTGAACGGGCTTGCTTTTCCACCGTTAGGTTTTTTATTCTTTGGTCCCTCACTAGAATCAGCAACCTTTCTTTTTTGCGAACTTTTACTTGATGAACTTCTTGACGATTCTTCATTATTTGAATCATTGAAACTCTTCATCATCCTGTTGAAGCTAGTATTATAGGTTATAGAGTCAATTATATAGTCTATGATCTAGAATATTGTGGATATATATATATATATATAACAAAGTGAATATTACCTGATTTGATCATCGTCATCATTTTCAGAATTTTCGTCATCAGAACTGGGTGAGGAATTAGGAAGATTCTGTAACGTATCCGAAGCATCTGTAGTTATTTTAGTAGTTAGTTTTTTTCGATTTCGATTCGGATTTTGGATTTCTAAGAGTGGTACATTGCTGTGAAATAACCTTCTTGAAATCCGAAGCCGTTATGATTGTCTTAGCGTTTTTGTTCACAAACCCTAAAAATGGAGTAAAATTAATTTAAAATAACCTTGAAAAATGTGACGAAAAAATTATGTTAACAGCAGATATAACTCACAAAATACAGCTTCTTTTACTGACGTCGGAATACCTTGTCGGTTTTGTTACCAACAAAAACCAATTCTTTCAAAATTTTTCCTCCAATTGCACTTAGCATCAATTTTCGAACCATTTCAAAAGGTTTCTCAGAAAATCGCAATGCATCAGATATTTGTAGCTTATCAATGTATATTCCTGAACTGGGTTTTAATTCTTGGCAGCCTCTTCGCTTGGTGTAACATGGTAGATTCAATAGATTTAAATTACAGCTCTTACGCTATAAAAAGTTAAGAAAGTTCAAATAGTTCCTTGATCAAAATGTGCAATAAATACTATTTTTCATCTTAACCAGACTTACTGTAATGTCTTGACTTTTGCAAGCTTCTAATATCTTGATCACGTTCAAAAGAGCTTGAATCGCATTGCTGATAGCTTTTGTACCAAGAAATTTATAATACAATAATTAGGCAAAAAATTTGTATAATTATAGAATAGAATATACGAAGAACTTTGAAAGAAAATTTTTACCTGAGTTCAAAGTCGTGCAGTTCTGACAATCAGTTTCGTTCACCTTTGGGTTGTCCTCCTCATTTATACAGGCAGATGTTATAGAACTTCCTTCTAACTCAATTTCCAGATTGCTATCGTGCTCGGACTGTTCAGTGATTTTTTCAGTACGTTCTTCTTGAATGGACTGATTCGAATTTTCAGTGCATCTTTTACGGGAAAAGTAATCGTTGTGAATTTCGAAAATAGACTTTTGATGTGATAAGCCTTTATTCAAGTTTTTGACTGCATTCATTTCCGCCATTTTTTCTTTTCGTTTGATTGCTTTTTCATTCTTTTTCTTTTCATCCACACCGACCATCAACTTCCCATCTTTGCTTACTCCAAGGGAGTCTAAATACTCTTTATTCTCTTGAGTGAATACAATAAAATATTTTGATTATTTAAGCAAAGTCATACTATGATCATAAATGAAAGAAAAAAAATATTCCGAGAACTCCCAATAAATTATTGAAAATTCTCTGATCCCTAGAGCTTCTTATTTTGGTAAAATAATTCTTAAAATAGATTTACTACGATAATGACTCAAGGTTAAGGGAATACTTACTGCTTTTCCGCAGAACTTTGGCCTCGTATTTTTTTTTTCCCATAGAGAACTGTTGCAATTTCATTTTCTTCTTTCTGTTCAAGAAGATCACTAGCTTTTACCACACATTTTTCCTTGTAATGGGTATAATAGACTAAATAGTACATCTTGGCTAAGATACAAACTTTTGGTTATATCGTAGTCAAATGAATATGGCTTAATCGAGTTAAACAATAACAGACAATTTCATGTTATTGATTTTTCACCAGAATCGAAATTTGTATCTTTGCCACGTATTCGAATTGAAATAAATATTACTAACATGCGTATACACAATGCCGAAGAGAAAGAGGCCAGAAAAGTTTGCTAATTATTCCCGGACAACTCAAAATCGGATCTTAGATATTGAAATCGAAAATGATTTTGAATCATCCTCCAGCAGTATTGTTCCTACTGATACTGAAGAGGTAATTTCTCAATTTATAATTCTAAATTCATATCTCCTTCATAAATTAAACTTTATAATTTTTATAATTTATAATTGATCGTGAATAGAGCAACAATGTCGACGGTTCATCTTCTGACAGAGAGAGACTGGGAAATGATATTTTATCAAGTGAAAATGATGGAGAATATAGTGAAGAAGATAATTTGAGTAACTACTCAAGCACATTCTTGCGAGGCCATGAACCTATTGAAGATGTTTCCCTTGAAGGTGATAGAGAGAGAGTTAGTGATACTGATAAATCATGTACGTATAAATATATGTATATACCGGTGTGAAACACATCCTTTTTTTCATGGTAAAACATTTTTTTCTCATTTTTCTTCTTGCTTATAAAATCAAAAGTAAAATTAATAAATAGATTGAAACCACTAATACATGTTGGTAGAGAGAATTTTCAGAACGTATGTGCATAAATAAAATGTTTATTGTAACGTACTGAAAACTAATATGCATAGACTCATTCGAAAATGAAAATCTGATTCTATTTAATTCACTTTTTTTCTATTTAGGCTCCATAACAAATAGTAATGGCAAACGCGATGAGATAAGTGATTTATTTGATGAAACGCAGTATAATGGGTGTGAAGATTCGAGTTCTAATGCTTCTGTATTTGTCCCTGATAGCAGTGATGAAGAAATTTTTCCAGACGAGAATGTTATGAAAATAATTGAATCCGAACCCCTGTACAAAGGCGCACGAATCACTAAGATAGAGAGTATAACTGCAATATTTCTCTATGCAATACGCCATGGATGTACTGGCGAAGGCTTGAGGGACTTATTAGAGTTAGTTGAATTACATTGTCCAGAACATAATAACTGCGTTAAAACTCTGTACAAGTTCAGGCAGTACTTTAATGATAGTGAAGGTAAATCAGCAGTTCAGAGAAATTTCTATTGTAAATCGTGTCTCGTACTAGTTGAAAATATTAAATCGCATTGCCCAAATTGTAGTAAATTTCCATCAAAAGATGATTACTTTTTAACACTATCCATCATCAATCAGTTGAAACTTTTATATTCAAGGTCAAATTTTAGAAACAATTTAGAGTACAGATTCAATCGAGAAAAATTAAATAATGACAACTTAGAAGATATCTTTGATGGGGAAATCTATAGAGAATTGTCTGAACCGAATCAAATTCTGGCTGATCCGAATAACATTTCGTTTATGTGGTATACTGATGGAATTTCTATCTTTGTCTGCTCAAAGCTTAGTATTTGGCCTTTCTACTTAATTGTAAATAATTTACCAGAAAATCTTAGATATAAGCCAGAAAATCTAATTTTAGCAGGAATATGGTTTGGGAAAAAAAAACCTGCGCCAAATTTATTCTTAAAACCTTTACAAGAGGAATGTCTACAATTATATTCAGGAATTGATATTCCAGTAGACAACTCACTTGATATGATGAGGATCAGGGGGGTAATTGTGGCAGGAACTTGCGATTCTCCAGCTAAATCACTGTTTCTGAATATGAAACAATTCAATGGTAAATTCGGTTGTCAAAAATGTAAATTACCTGGAGAATCGTTGAATCATCACTGGATATATCCATACAAAAAAAAGTTACTTCTCAGAACAGATACTGAAACCGAACTGCATGCCTTAAGAGCAATTGATTTAGGATCAGATGTTTTGGGGGTTAAAGGAAGATCAATTTTATCTCTCATCGTTTATAAACCAATTAAAACTACTGGCATTGATGTTATGCATTGTGTGTTTGGTCGTATTACAGAACAACTTATAAACTCATGGTTTGGGAAAAATATGAAAGATGAATCTTTTTCAATAGCTGATACAGTAGGAATAGTTGATTCTCGAATACGGATGTTGAAACCACCTTGTTTTGTTCAAAGACGGCCACAAACCATAGAAAGTAGTTTAAGCTATTGGAAGACTTCGGAATTCAAAAACTGGTTTTTCTACTTTTCGAGAATCATTTTAGACGATATATTGCCTTTAAATTACTTACAACACCATGAGTTGTTAATCAGTGCAATATATTTATTGTGTAAGTCATCGATCTCTCGGGATGATATCGATTTGGCAGAAAAATTACTACACAAATATGTCTCTAAATTTGAAAAACTTTATGGAAAAGTATATATGTCTTCATGTGTTCATAGTTTATTACATTTACCAAATGTAGTCCGTGATGCAGGTCCTCTAAGAACTATGTCATGTTTCCCTCTAGAAGACATTAATGGGAAAATAAAAAAATTAGTCCATAGTAGTAATTCTGCTCAGTTACAGATTTGTTCATCTCTATTCATGCTCATGAAATCTTTTAACTTGAAAGATTGTTTGACAGAGGGTACGAAAGTATTTCAATTTTGCGAACGTCTATCCTCTGCACAGAAAAAACTGAAAAGAACTGAAATAGGCAAATCCTTATATTTAGTGGGAACGTTAAACAGAGGATTATTTGAGCCAGAAGATGAAATATTGATACATGACATAATTGAAAATCATAACTATTTCAAATTTCAGAGATTACAAAAAGATAATTATTTATTATACATCAGAAGCATATTCACGCGAGAATAAATTTTATTCAAAATGTGTGAAATACAAGACAAATACTAGTTCAATGTATGGTATCATCAAGCAGTTTTTTAAAGTGACTATATGTGATTGCAAACGGAAATGCCAGTGTCCTGGCACATATTATGCCATCCTTAAGAAATTGAGCATCATTCGAAATTTACTATCAAGAACATTGAGAACAAAGCCATCTTACATATTCCAATGTATAATCAGTGACGAAATTGATGTAATTGATGTTAAAGATCTATGTTGCGTTTGTTTTTTTATAAATTTAGTAGATTTAGATGCTTATTACATCGCAGAACCTGTAAACTTGATTGAGAGAGAATGATTGATTATTTATGTTATGTTATTTAATGGATAATAAATATTAAGAACAAAAACGTATTACTGAGTTGTCATATTCTTGTGTATCACGTACTCGAATTTTTTACTTTCAGAATTCATAAAATTTAAAAAAGCATGAAAATTCCACGTTTTCTCAAAGGGAATAAGCATAAATAAATGAGAAAAGTATATAATTATTTTTATTTTTTATTTTAAAAGGTAAAAAATTGGTTGGTGGAAAACTGCCATGATTTTCCAATGAAAAAATGCGTAAAAAATCTGGAGCGTCAATGAATAGAAAAAGATTTCCCACGTTTTTCCCAAAAAACGTGGCACTAAACGAATCGGCTCTTGTTCATTAGCCACGATTCTGCCATGGTATCACAATGAAAATGCATAACCTTAAGCCATGTTCTAGCAATGAAAGTTTTCCCCATGATTTTTCAATGGTTTCATTTCTACGCGGCAATCAAAGAGGAGTCGGACTTGAATTCTAGTGTTTCTGGCATTAGAAGTTATGTTGGCACGAAAAATTCCACCGGGATGTCTTGGTATATACCCCTCTCCTATATACCCGGACACATTTTTTTCTCATTTAGTTTTAAGTATTGTACTGTGAATTGAAAATAGTAACACAAATTGCAAAATTAAAAAAATCGTTAAATAGTACTAATTCCTTAGTAGTTGAGTGAATCAGTTTATTATTTATTTTATTAAAATTTAACTATTTTCAGTAAAATTCCGCAGAGTGTTACGGTGGCCCTTTATTACAAATTTGCTGGAAAAAAAATGAAAAAAAAAATGTTGACTGTCTGTGAATAGGGGAGCATGAACGGATAGGGGGAGGGGCACAAAAGGGGGCAAAAACTTTCGTGGCGGCGGTTAGACTTTAAATATATAGAGATAAGGAAATTGGATGGTGATATTACCCACGACGGCGGCTAACAACGAAGAAAAGCGTCTCGAGAGAACTGTAAATGTCGTCGACTGATTCCTCATAGAACACCGTCCGAATTGTGTCTCGCTGGCTACACAACGATCGAGCCTCCGCGCAAATGAATATCGTCTTTTACCCCGCGCGCGCGGCCCCGGCGAAAACTTAGCTGGCGTATAGAAGTGAGTTACACAATACGTATATACGTATAATTGTGCGCTGGGGGATGGGAGCGAGACCGAAGGAGGAAAATTCGAAGCGCGTCGCTCGTACCTTTGATGCTCTCGCGCACAAAAGGATTGATGTGCAAGTCTCAAAGAGTCAAAGCGAATTTTGCGGCGGCGAGGAATCAAGGCGAAGTTCGTACAGAGAATTTAATGATGACGGAGGAGCTTTTGGTCTCCCCGCGCGCACAAAATGGGCCAAGTCGTAAGTTAACGCGTGAGCCGACGATGCGGGAGCCGCCCCACCCCGGTGGCGCATATATATTTGTTAGCCCTCGGCCGCGTAACGGTTGACGCCGCGCGCGCGCGGACACGCGGATAATCGCGGCCGACTCGATGGTCCGGCGAAACGACGATGCGCCAAACCCGGCCGGGCTATACAACACGCGTGTATACGCACGGGTGTTTGCCGGGCCGCTTGTGCAGCCGACGGAATCGCCAGCTCGTAATACCCCGCGTCCCGTCCGGCCAATTAATTTGTCTATTAGTCTTGGCCGGGCTCGGGCGATATATGCGCACACACTTCCCTCCGAGTCCGGCTCGCGCGCTGCGGCCAAAGCCTCGCGGAAGCCGCTCACGTGTATACGTGTGTGTTTATATGCGCTCAACTCGGGCCTCGTCGCCTATATGTATACGCGTGCGTGGAACTCGCGCGGAAATCGCTCCGCCGAATTATACCCGGTTACACATGTGTGTGGGGGTGTGTATACAGCGAGGACCACCCGATACACCGGACGAGGATATCGCGTTATCGGCCGTATATAAGCGCGAACAACGAAACGCCATTTCTTCGGGGGGAGCTGTTGGATTTTTTTTTCTCCTCCTCGGTCGGCCGACGGTGTTATATATATAATTAGGCGAAGTGGCGGGATGCATTAACAAGGAATTCCCCCGGGAGAAGTTGCCGGCGCCGTTAACGCATACTTCGGAAACTAAATCCCAACTCGGATTGTAAAGTTGCGGAATTGGGATTATAAAAATATTCCCCTCTACTTCTCACTGAGTTTGATAATGTTATCTCTCTCTCTATCGCGCGGCTGAAGGGTAAGTTTGGCGCTCGTGTTTTTTTTTTTATTTCACGAGAAAGAGGGAGCAGCCGATAGAATTGTTCAACGTCTCGGGGAAACTCGAGAGTCCGGAGCTGATTGCGCGACCTTTTCAACAAATCAAAAACTTGGACGGCGGCATTCGATAAATATATATGTACTCGCGCTCGCGCGTATAATTTCACTCCGCGGCAACTTATCTTGCCGCGGGATAATTAGTTCAAGTCCGATATCAAATTCGAATTTAATCATCGGCGTTTACGCGCATATTGATCTTTGATTTTTCGGAAACCCTGTTTCAGTGTTCACTTCGATAATTTCTCATCCACGTCGAGTCTCTTTGTCTACACAGCACCAGGAGATATCGATTGGGTACACAATACAATAGAAATGTCGGCAAAAGGGAAGAGAGAGAGAGAAAACAAAAAATGACGCGCGATAATTCTCAATTAAGGCGATGAAGAACAAGGCAATATTTCACAATCACCGAATTATAATCTGTCTGGCTCGGGGGGGTATAGTACAGGCGAGACCGTCTCGCTCGCGACACACGTAAATTGAATAATTTAGCAAAAGCACAGTGACGAAGGACTTGCCCATGGATATCGCGGTGGGGGCGCCAAGGATACAGTCACGCGGCTTGAAGTCAAGATGAATGCGTGGCTGAAGAATTCCGAGGGGGTGGCGGGAGGAGATGTTATAGCATCGCGCCCCTCCACCGGTCTACATTACAGCGTTGGCGGGCGCTATACGTATACATGTGTGTATATATACGCGTACGTGCATGTATATATGGATAGGAGAGAGAGCGCGAAGGATAAGTCGATCCGGAGGCGACTTGATGTCGCCGTTGAATATTGGCGAGCTCGTTACACGCGCGCGAGCGGTCATGGCGCGCCTGCGCGCCAACCGCGTTTTTGGATTTCTGTCAACAAAGCCGACACAGTGTCTCGGCCGTCGCTACTCGTTCCGGTGCTGCGATACGACTCGGCAAATCGAAGAAAAAAAAGCAGCAGCTTTCGAATCGCACGCGCGCGTTCGCAGCAGAGGATGACGAGCGAGAGCCCCCCGGATCATCGCAGGTACTACTTACTCGGATCAAAATTCGATGGGACGGGCGACGTTATGTATCCTGTCGCGTCGCCTCTCTCTCTCTGTGTCTCTAGAGCGTATACTATAGCGTAAACTCGGGCTGATTTTTAATTGTAGTTACGGCCTCGAAGGTATCCACGTCTCCCTCGACGATGCGGACGGAGCTTTCCTCGCTGGCCAACAGCTAACCGGCCGGATCATTGTTAGTCTCGTCGAGCCTATTCGTGCTCTGGGTAAACAACACACTCAAATTCGATCTTTCTATGTTGTAAATATGTGGCTTCTTTTTTTTCTTCCTTTTTTTTCACGCCGCGATTGTCGGATTCGCGATTATCGATAGACGCGTGGATTCGCCGACGTCGCTTTGATTTTTGACCATTTAGCCATCCACGTTCGATACAATTCTCTTTGCATATTTTGCAGCTACGAGGTAATCTGTCAATTCGCAATTGGAACAGTCGGATGATACCCTGACAATGAGATCAAGGATTAGTTTATTCAAGGGGATAGAGTGTTTTGTCTCTCGGATTTCAATGCGAAGCTCTACTTTCAAAAATTGCTCGTCTCTTGATTAAATATACTATTCTCATATAGTGACGCAGTTTGATACGACCATTGTGATACTCTCTCCCGAGGTCATCCTAATGACCGTCCGTCACTGCGTTACTATGAATAATCATTTTCATAATATTCTTCGTTCCGTGGATCGTATTGACGATTCTAGATTCTTGAAGAGATATATCACTAAAATCCTTTACATTAGAATTTTTCTTTTATTTCTTCATTGAAATGAAATTCTCCATCACATACCGTAATCTAATCATAATAACCTTAAAGTTTCACAGACTGTCCAGTATTTTCGTGTTTAATATATAAATTGAATTGAATTGGAAATAATTCGTGCATTTTCACTATGTAAGCCATATTCTTACGGAAAACGTTTTTATTACAGTTTCCCAGTGAATATTCGATGGTCGAACCCCGAATTTTTCTTAAGTCGTCAAATATGAGCCGCTTTAAAAATGTCCCGTAAAACTCCCAACGCATTCTCGTTCGTTTTGTTTTATTCAAAGTTTATATCGAACTACCTCCAAAATAGCAAAAGCTTCTAGTTTGAATCATCATCGACCGATCAGCCTGAAATACATTCGTTTGATTGAGTAAATTCGTTTTTCGGCCACAGAAGCATTTCGATGTATTTGAGAATTTTCCGTGCCGATTGATAACGCGCCCGAGTTAAATCGGATCGCGAATACAATGTACATGGTATACCTATACATGCTTAGCTGTATATATAGGGAGGATACGAGATCGATGACGTGCGGGCTGAAACGTTTAACGCGCATTTGACGCGACGGAGGCATGCCACATAGCGCCATCAGGAATTTTCCTCTCAATTTCGCGCAGCCACCCTCGCGAATCGACACTCCACTTTATAAGCTCGGTCGAAGCGGTGAATGTGCTCTCAAGGAGCAGATTGTATTACACGTGATTCGATTTATACGTTTATTAGGCCACGTGTGCGCAGCTGAATTCCCAGCAGTCAACGAATAGTTTCATTATACACATTGCACGTGTAACTTCATTGATTTTCAGAGTATTACACGCGTATATCCAAACGATATTAATGCCCTTAGTTGGCTCTTTTTTTCAAATGAAAATTAAAGTTCGATGTACGTCGAAGAAACTCGTGGGGTAAAAGAGGAGACGGAGCAAATTGACAATCGCGTCGATGCGTATACGTTTTCATTTTGTCAAATAAAATCAGATGTGAAGTATTGGATTGTAAGGAAAATATAGTTTGACCGTTGACAGCGAACGACATCGATCGAAACAGTCCTTTGACCAATTCTCCCCTCGAAACTGATTTGTCTATACACATCGAAAAAAATTATCTCCACTCCCCGGATGCTTCAATCTCCCCGCAGCTAATTTGTGGATTCTTGCAGTCTAATGAAATATCCCCCCGGAGCCGAGCGTGTGCTCCCCAACTCCGAGAAATTGAACTCGCATAATGCGCACGCAACGGCGCGGGCACTCGAATTATACACGCGTCAATCCCGCGCGATTCAGGGCGAATCGGAGCGCAATTCGAGCGGGATGTTTTGGAAATGCTCGAAAATGCTCGGATCCATTTCGGCGAACGGCGAACAAAGCGTCTAACTCGAGAGAAACATTTGCGAAATCTATGTACGCGAGGCACAGCCGCCGTTCTCCGCGAGAATTTCTCGAATAACATCGTCCCTCCCCCCACTTGATTCGAGAGTCTCGATGGTTTTCAGCGCTGCAGCTCCTGGATGTACCCGGGTGTTGCGTCGTTTTGCGAATCGCGAACTTGTTGAAATATGATCGCGAAGCTGAATTTTCACGAGGAAGTTACGAGCCGCGGACGTATACGAACTTTCCAGTCGGAATTAGTAAAAGGCGTTTATGTGTGTGTGTGTGTGTGTTTGTTGCAAGGAATCCAAGTGAGGTGCAAGGGTGAAGCGCGGATCCACTTTACCGAGCGCTCGGTGGGCATCCGTCGGAAATTCAGCGCGGACGAGAGCTACGTGCACCTGGAGCATTACGTGGCGGGCGGTGAGTATTCAAAAGGACTGGTGAATAGCCAAACGCACGGGCGACGCGTGTTTTATGCACACACACACACATGGTTCAGATGGGAAGACGGCGACGGAGCTGAGCAGCGGCTCGTACCAGTTCGCCCTGGGCCTGCCCGACAATTTGCCGTGCAGCTTCGAGGGCCTCTACGGCAGGATACGCTACTCGCTCAGGGCGAGCCTCGTCCTCCAGCCCGACTTGATGCTCCACAGCCCCCTGCTGCCCTTCAGCCTCGTCTCCATCTCCGACCTCAATCGACACTCCCTCGCCCCGGTCAGTCTGATTTTACATGTATATACCGCGCACATATATAGCTTTCCACGCGTTTCCTACTCTCTAGATCTAAAATAGTAAAAAACTACTATTTAATTGTGCAAATTGCACAACTGCTCGAAATAGTAAATGTTCAATGAAAGAATAGTACAATTTTACTAATATGTTAGTAATTTAGTAAGAGTTTACTGTTTTTAATTCAAATTCTACTATTTTTTAGTGAATATTTACTATTTTGTGCAGTTGTGCCTATATAAAAGTTGAAAATACCTATATATAAATGTTTCTATTTCTTTTCTGTCTTTCTGTACATCATATTATTAATAAGGTACCTGTACCCAATATGCGCCACCTAAGCGAGAAAGGTCACTACACAGCGTCAAATGAATATTTTCTAACATAATTGGTGTCAAATGAAAGGTTTACTCAATACCTACAAAATGAGCTAAGTTTCTTTTGATTTGAACAGTTCTACGCTAAGATACCGCGGTTTTAAAAAAAAAAAAAATTTCGGGAAAAAATTTTTAGTGTACCCAATATGGCGCCACCCTGAAAATACTTCTTTTCATCCAATTTGAAGCATGAAGCATGTCTGAAATGAATAAAATACAAACAAAAAAGTATATTTCTGATATAATTTTATTGAAAAATACATTTTGTCTTTGATTGAACCATAGTACATAGATTATATGAACTTCTAACAACCTAAATCAATTCAAGTTTTCAGTTAAAATTCGTGAAAAACCGTTGTTTTGAATCAACAAAATTAACTTATGCAACATCTAATTCCAATATTAATCTCTCAAATTGATGAACATTCTTTTTAGTGTAATTTTAAATATAATTGAGATGTTCTCACTGAAATAGAAGAGTTCAATTTAAAAAATGTCCGAACCTATTTGAGACTAGCTATTGTCATGATCATGGTAGAAAAAAGTCTGTTTGATGTTTTTTCCTAGACAGTACTTATAAACGCATAACCTCAAAATTTTTCTCGTTATAGGATAGCCAATATCTGCTAAGCGTTCAATTCGACTACATAATTCTTCGTTCTGTACTGTCGTTAACGCATATGGTCGACTCATTTTCCTTTTTTTGCATATGTTTTGTTTGACATATCGTTGAAATGTTCGACGAGGTATCTTATATATAGTCGAAGCCATCCTCTGCGATATCTCACCTTTCTTGACCTGCTCCAGAGCTTGAACTAAATTTTCTTTCAACCCTGTTTGGCGGATATTTACCATGAATGGGTTGATTGTAGCAGCTGGAACAAGAAAATAGGGGTGGCGCATATTGGGTACATTTGATAAAAATAACGAAGAGCTATTGAAACGGTTGATAAAAAGGGCGTAAGATGAAAAAAAAAATTGGATGATGTAGATGGGATCTCAAGGAATCGAACGATATATTGCTCGATTTTTTTGGCCCAGTTTAAGGGTATTAAAAAAAATCGCACTTACCTGAGCGAAATTAGATCGAGAATGAAAATTGGCGAAAAAAATGGATAAAACGAGCTGTAACAAGTTGGTATAAGGGTTCCCGATCGGTGAAAATGTTTTCTTCCCTCATTATTTAGCATTGCCGACAAGATTCTGTGCCGCGGCGATGCTCTAGACGCCCGTATATATGAAATACGAAGGGTGGCGCATATTGGGTCCTGGCGCATATTGGGTCCTGGCGCATATTGGGTACACCTACCTTAATTATGGCTCACCAAATTGGTTAAAAGAATATACTTAGTTCAAACTTACTTCTTTCACGAGACAAATATGTATCATGGCAATGTATAAACAAATTGCAATTAACTCCATATCTCTGCACGTCGCGTGAATTGAAAGATATTCATAGTTTGCCAACTAACCTCTGATGAGGGTATACATTGGCAGTCATTTTAGTTTGTAAGGAATCTGCGTACCTGACCAGCTCTCCTCCATGTTTTCTCTCCAGTCACTCAATAAGACGGAAAAAGTCGACTATATCACGTTCGGCATTTTTTCGACAGAAAATAATCTTGATAAGGTTTTATCATGAAGGAAAAATGAAAGGAATAAATATTTTTTTCCTGAGTCCCAATAGAAAGCTTCGTGAATGGTCCAAAAATATAAGTAAAAAAATGTTACATGGAATACTTTATTCAAAGGAGAGCTTATCATTAATGATAGGAATTCCTATTCAATATTTCGAACTAATCTTCAAGTTTGTTAATAGTAGAAAGACTAACGAGACAAAATGGACCCTTTTGAGCTATATCGTTTACGGGCGTCACTCACTCGACTATTCCAAATAGCCGGACTAGCTTTCTATTCATAAAAGTGAATATTGATATATATGTTGAGCTTTGAGAAGATCGCGAGAGTAACGAATTTTCGCCCTTAAAAAGCGCTCTCCCGTAGCTTTTACAAGGGAAATGCATTTACTGAATTATACGACGAGAGCTTTGGTGCTTGGTATCGTTCGCACGCGCATGCGTTCATATTTTTCCTTTTTTTTCGATTTTTCCATTCTCAAACGAGTCTGAGCCATATGGATTCTGAGAATTCGAGAGGGAGCCTGTACACACACGCGCTGCAGAAGTTTGAAATAATTACAAGTGCTAATTGAGGTATAGCATTCCGGTAAGAGGAAATAATGAAGAGTAGTATTGTACCATGGAAAATTGCGGAGAAAAATCACGTTCAATATAAGAGGTTTTCCCGCGCGGAGGAGTATAATATCTGCTCCTTCTATTTATGTTGTGTATAGTCGTTGGGATATAGAAGGAAAAGAAAGAAAATGCGAGGGAGACTGAATTTGAATGAAGGCAAGGTCGTTGCGTGCCATTTCACGGTGCTGCTCACCGTAGCTCCTTTATATACATATATACACTCTCGATGCGCATGTTTTATTCCTCTACACCAGAAAGAAAATTTTAATATTTTAATACGATCTTCCTTATTCAATACATCCATCTCACTTTTTTTGTTGTTTTTTTTCAACATTATATAAGATACTGCTTATTATCAGCTACACAATTACGGAGTATCATGTAGCAGAACATCACGGAATGAAAAATACAGCCAAGATCAAAAACAAGTTGTACTTTCAAAGAGCGATACGTCTTGAAATCAGCCTCGTGAGAAATATAATCCACTACCGTCTCGTTTACTCTCCGCGATCGTCTTGTTGATTGTAGTTTTGCATTAATAAGTGTTTTGCAGTGAGAAACTTTTTCAAAGCTCCCGTGCGCCGATCTGACAACTTGAATTTCTTCTAGTGAAAATCGAAATTGTTTCTTTGACGCGGCTCTCGGGACATAATGGCCTCCGAGAAAAATATGAAACGCAGCAGATTTTGAAATAGAATAATGGAAAAACATCAAAGCTCCGAACGCGCGAGTCTTTGTACGGGCGGCCGGGACAAAGCGCATATATATCTATATACGTGTATATACGTACGCTGTAAACTCTATTCGCGTTATTTGATTTCCTGCCGAATATAAATGAGCGTTTAACTCGCACTGGTAAAGTGCATCTTGAAATATGTATATGCGAATGCAAGGATAAAATTACGCTTTCCGCGGAGGGAAATATCGAGTAAACAAAAGTGCTCGTCAGCTCAAAGATTTAGCGGAGCTTTCCAAAGTAAATTTTGTACAAATCCAAGGGGGGTGAGACGCGTAAAATGCATATCCGACGTTGGAGCGAAATGGACGCGTGCGACCATATTATAGACTCGCCGCGTTTGATTAATCGATTCGTGTTGCTGGCAATCACACAGTTGCCGATTAGCGAGAGCCAGACGAAGACGTTCATCGGGCAAAGGGAGCCGCTGAGGATAGAGCTAGAGCTGCCCGTGAGAGGCTTCGTGCCCGGCCAGACTGTGCCGATGCAAATCACCCTCAACAACGAGTCCAACGTCCGCGTCGCCAAGATACGAATCGTCCTCAAGAAGGTATTAATTATATTTTCGATTGCCAACTTCTTGCTTTTTTCAGATAATATCGAGAGTTCGCGCGCCCATTGATTGCTACTTAAATCCTGCGGCCTCGCGAAACTTCTTCCAATAAGCGCAGCTCGCGACATGCAACATTGAATCAACTTTTTCACAGTGTGCTAATTTTGCGAACTCGCCACGCGGCCAGTTCGCTCGAGTAATTGGACCCAGTCCCAGTTGTGCCAACGCGGAGAGTCATTTGACATTTCCCACCGAAAAGCCGGGAGATGGGAATAATTCGTTCGAAATATACGTCGGGCTTTCATCGAGTCGCTCTTTTTGAAGCGGCGCAACTACGTTCGACTCTCAACGAGCGCTTAATATTATAATTCGGGTCAAATTCGCAAATCGGTTTGCTCGTTTTGTTTGCTTGCGTGTCGGCGTTGCGACGTCGATAAATAGCGGTAGGTGCATAGAGAGCTTGAATTTATGGGTCATATCATATCTCGATTAATCATTCGCCGACAAAATCAGCGAACGAATTGACTTCTTCTAAGGTACCTGTACCCAATATGCGCCACCTAAGCGAGAAAGGTCACTACGCCGCGTCAAATGAATATTTTCTAACATAATTGGTGTCAAATGAAAGGTCTACTCAATACCTACAGAATGAGCTAATTTTTTTTCGATTTGAACAGTTCTACGCTAAGATACCGCGGTTTAAAAAAAAAAAAATTTTCGGGAAAAAATTTTTAGTGTACCCAATATGGCGCCACCCTGAAAATACTTCTTTTCATCCAATTTGAAGCATGAAGCATGTCTGAATGGATAAAATACAAACAAAAAATTATATTTCTGATATAATTTTATTGGAAAATACATTTTGTCTTTGATTAAACCATAGTAAATAGATTATATGAACTTCTAACAACCTAAATCAAATCAAGTTTTCAGTTAAAATTCATGAAAAACCGTTGTTTTTGAATTAACAAAATTAACTTATGCAACATCTAATTCCAATATTAATCTCTCAAATTGATGAACATTCTTATTTATGTAATTTTAAATATAATTGAGATGTTCTCACTGAAATGGAAGAGTTCAATTTAAAAAATGTCCGAGCCTACTTGGGGCTAGCTATTGTCATGATGGTAGAAAAATTCTGTCTGATGTTTTTTCCTAGACAGTACTTATAAACGCATAACCTCAACATTTTTCTGGTTATAGGATAGCCAATATCTGCTAAGCATTTAATTCGACTACATAATTCTTCGTTCTGTACTGTCGTTAACGCATATGGTCGACTCATTTTGCTTTTCTCGGATATGTTTTGTTTGGCATATCGTTGAAATGTTCGACGAGGTATCTTATATATAGTCGAAGCCATCCTCTGCGATATCTCACCTTTTTTCACCTGCTCCAGAACTTGAACTAAATTCTCTTTCCACCTTGGTTTGGCGGATATTTACCATCAATGGGTTGATTGTAGCTTCTAGAGCAAGAAAATAGGGGTGGCGCATATTGGGTACATTTGATAAAAATAACGAAGAGCTATTGAAACGATTGATAAAAAGGTCATACAAAGAAAAAAAACATTGGATGATGTAGATGGGATGTCAAGGAATCGAATGATATGTCGCTCGATTTTTTTGGCCCAGTTTAAGGGTATTAAAAAAATTCGCACTTACCTGGGCGAAATTAGATCGAGAATGAAAATTGGCGAAAAAATGGAGAAAACGAGCTCTAACAAGTTGGTGTAAGGGTTTCCGATCGGTGAAAATGTTTTCTTTCTTCATTATTTAGCATTGCCGACAAGATCCTGTGCCGCGGCGATGCTCTAGACGCGCGTATATATGAAATACGAAGGGTGGCGCATATTGGGTCCTGGCGCATATTGGGTACACCTACCTTATACCAAATATAATGACGAAGTGTGTGTGTGTGTGTGTGTGTGTGCGTGTGTGTGTGTGTGTGTGTGTGTGTGTGTGTGTGTGTGTGTGTGTGTGTGTGTGTGTGTGTGTGTGTGTGTGCGTGTGCGTGTGCTCGGGAAATGTCCGCAGATAGTGACGTACCATGGGAAGGAAAAGTCGAGGAGGCACAAGGAGATAGTTATTGAAATCGAGCTGGCCGTCACAAGGCAACAGGAGACTTTCCACGAAGAATTCGACGTGCCGTCCGTACCCCCGAGCGGTATGGAATTCTGCAGCCTCCTCGACGTTTGCTACGCCCTGAAAGTCGAGGCACTGGCCGACCTCGGCGAGTGGTACTACCGCATGCTGCAGAAGAATCCCAAGATCAGGACGAGCATAATCATCGGCACTGTACCACTCGACAATTACGATCGGCTGGTCAGCGGGGATACTTCGCATTGTGAGTCTACTGTGTGTGCGCGCACACATTGTAATATATATATTGTAAAATCTTTTCGAACTCGCGAGTTCGTTTTATACGTGCTTGTAGTATTAGCTACAATCGTTCAATTTGCACTTTTTTGTTACCCGTTTCACAAATGATATAGCTATAAATCGATACAGGCAACGATGATACGATCGGACAGATCAGTGCAAGTGATTAAAAGCACCACCGGGCACTAATCTAACGATAATTAATCCAATTAGCAAATGGGGAGCAGTACCAGGTGAGCCAGATCTATCGATCGTCCAAGCCGGATAAGGACGATCCGACCGGAGATGAAGGAGACAGCGACGGGGCGGTCTCGCCCTATTCGCCGATGTACCGCGTCTACCAGTTCGAAAAATCGAAGAAATGATTCCAGCCAAGATCGAGCTTGATGGGAAAACAAACAAATGTGTATATATGATATGTTTTGGTGAAAAATTAATCAGAAATATATATATATTATATATATATTTTTCATCGTGCACCTGTCGTTTGACTATATATCATACATGTTCAAATTGTTTTTGAAGGAGTATTTTCTTGCGTCAAACCAACACTACGAACGACTCATTGAAGACAGTCAATTATTTATTTATTTGAAATCGCACACGAGAGTTGAAATACGGACCGTATGTTCAAATGTGACTTTGGAAAGACTGCACCCAGTATCAGTGGCTAAGTGAGACATGGCCGGGCGCGCGGAGTCTGAACTATACACGCGGATTCGTACATCAGTCGTTATACAACGCCGACTTTTAGAGGAGCTATCAGTTCGGAGGCGGCGGAGAAATGGGAAGGAGCGAGGTGAGGGGGCCCGAGCCGAAGCTCAGAGCTACAAATCGCGAGCGAGCAAAGTGCACATCGAGGCGGCCCGGACGAAATAAGTAATTTACAGAGGGTCGGAGCTCCGCGCGGGGATGGCAAAGTGTGCGGAGCGAGAGGCGCGCTCGGGTTGGGGAGTTGGGGGGGGGGGGGGGAAGGAGGAGGCACCGCGGCCATAATTTTTAACTGTGATATAAGTGAATAAATAACGATCGGCGCCGGGGCCGTGCAATATAAGCCGGTGTAATGCATGTATATTCGTATTATGCGCCGCGGGCACGAGAGTATAAAAGGCCGGCCGGCTTATGGCGAGTTCGCGTGCGCCCCGGTATGATCCGTAAAGAAGCCCGCGCGCGCCGCCCGGCCGCCGAAGCTCTAAACAAATCCAAAGCTCTCCTCCCCCCGGAGCTGCTGCAGCGGGGGAAAAAGCGGTTATTCCTCGCAAGCGCGAATTCTCAGCCAAACCAGGCTGTTGTATCCTTCTTACCGGCTATGCCCGCACTTGGGTCGCGAGGAATCCGCACCGGAGAACATATCGCCGAGATGGCGTACACGAGTGTCGGGTGGGATCGCCGGAATTCTTTGCGATCGCCGACGACTATATTCGAAATTCGGGGATATTTCAAGAATAGACTTGAAATTGCCCTCGGGCAAAAGGGTAGATGGCCTCGCTAAAGGAAATTTGAAAAGACGGTGCACAACTTGCAGAGAAGGGCGTAGCAACTTTAGGGATGAAAATGTTAAGAACGGCGAAATCTTCTCAGTATTAGTCTTTGTAAAGGCTATTGACGCAAGGTAAGTGCAGTAGCTCACTGAAATTCATAAAAAAAAAAATGATCACTTTGTCCAAGAAATATTGGAGAATGGATTTCACCAGACCGTAATGAAGTATGGCACGATATATTTCAATGAGTAATATGCTCTTCGTTAGCGGCCGGGGAGCGTGAATTTTTTCTCTCGCAGTCTGAATGAATTTGGAATGGTCCACCAAGCCCGATAAATAAATATTCATACTCGGATTTAACGCATACTATTTGGACTATAGTCGATACAGCCCATACTGAATTAGCTTCGCGGCGGAGCTTCTTTGCACGTATACATGCACCGCCTGGGACCTAATAACGTCGGTTGGCCGTGTAAGACCGAAGAGAGGGGCGGAAAATAAGGGAAAAGGAATAAAACGAGGAATAGGCCACGGGACAAAGTCGGCGTCGGGGCAGAAGCGCGCAACACGATCGGCGCCCCGGGCAAAGGCCACGCTCGCTCGCGGACGGGGGGATGGAAGGCCAATCTCGGCTGCGCCACTCCCCCGCGCGCATCCCCAGCGAGCGAGAGGCTGCATCTCTCGGGCGGACGCGGCTTTGATTATACGCCCCGGCCGCCCGGCACTTGCGGCGCGCTCAAAGAGCGCCACGGCCACCTTCGAGCCCTTTTACCCTTATTACCCCTCCACACCCACCTCCCCGTACTACCGCCGCGAGCACTCGCTTGTGCATTTCGCGCCTCGACTCTCGCTGTACCGATTGCGCCGGCTTACTTTGTCCGCGGTATACGAAATACGCTCTGATCCTCGAGTGATCCACTCCATTGTGTGCGGAGATTCCGAGGCGCGGGCGCAGCATATTTGAACGAAACGAACCGGAAGATTTGTCCCGTCCAATAAGACGCCTCGAGCTTTCTCCGCAAGAATAACCTTCGTATGGGCAATTCTTAATAGCGCGATTTTATGTGATATAGTTTTTTTCAATACTGAAATAGGAAAAATTATAAAAAAAATGTATAAATATACTGAAGTATATGTAACTTCTGCGTTAAAACGAGTTCGGCTTCTCACTGAACAGTATGATTTTCACATGTAATGTTCCTTAGGATCAACATAGCTATACGCGATGACATTCAAGTATTGAATTATTTTCAGCGTTTTCAAGTAATAGCTTTTCCAGCGATCCGCATATAATATTTTCAAAAATGTTGATATGATATGATATTTTCAAATATGTTGAGAACGAAGAGATATGAGCATGAAATGTTATGTGCTTCCCGTTAAAAAGGATATAAAATTTCGATCATGTTGAAAAGTAATAACGTGGATGATTTGAATTTAGCCGTTTTTCTCGTGGCACACTCAAAGCTAATGTTGACATCAAACAAAAAGCCTGGTGGATGAGTATTCAATGAATACTGCTATTACATTTTGTATATATGAGGCGTTCACGTCAACTCTCCACTGCCGGTGCGCGGATACACTGAAACTTTCTATTTTTGCCCATCGTTTTTGACTCTATAAAATAAATATTTTATTAATGTATATTGACATATGTTATTAATGTATATTTTTTTAGCGTTACGAAGGCGAAGTTAGTTTTTGAAGTTATCAATTTTTCAAAAAGATATATAATAAATCGGGTTATGTTTGGATAATATTTTATGTATTGTTAGATGAACAAAAAAAATTCTGATGAAATAATACATTATCAGTTTTGAGCTCGTAACATTTTTAGCAAAATGTGAAAATTGTGCACATACTTGTAGTGCTCATATTCTCGGAGTATTCTGTACCACATATACATACAATTTTCAAGAATGTAATTACAAAATTATAAATTTTTTTCCAAAGCAAAATTGCCCTAGTTGGTAGGATATGACCCACATACGAGGCGTATTTCAAAAGATACTTTTTGTTTTTGCGTTCCCCGAGCAGCTCGTCAGAACGGAGTCGAGCACTTTCGACGGGTTGATCATCAGAAAATCATCCTAAGGACGTCGAGCTAATAAGCTAATAAGCTGTCGTTGAGGAGAACGAGCGGACGAACGACGATGTCGAATTTACTTTCACCCACGTCGACTGAACGAGTCTCACTCTCTCTCTCTCCCTCGAGCTAATTATAATCCCTCATGTGTAATTAGCATGTACTTGCGCCCACAGCGAACTCGAGGGAATGAAAAGAGGTAAAAAAAAAGAATCCCCATTGTACTCAACACATCATGTTTCTTCAACTATTCAACTATTGGGGGCGCACTATGTACCGTAGGCACAGGGCGCATTATTCGGCACGAGCACCCTACAAATTTCTACAAGTGCGTACATTTAAGTGCGGCAAAATGCGTTTATATAGACACAACCCTTGCGAGAATAAGAGAGAGCGAGAGAAAAAGCTGGCTCGTTGTCGAGCTGGCACAGCTCTTGTTGCCCGCGTTTCCCGGATATTATTTTTCTTACTTTTGTTTATTTTCCCCTTTTCCCAACTCGCCGTCGTCTCGAGAGAAAAAAACGCATAGACGCTCTCGCTGATATATACACACACACATTCACGCATTTGCGGAAGAATAAAAGATCGCTTCCTCCTCCTGCCTGTTTCATTTTCATATTTTCGTCCGTCCCGTTTGACACGTCGGCCAACGTGTCGGGTTCCAACACCGCGTGCGGACTTATAATAAATCGTTTAGAGTAGCGTCGACTCCATTCAATCATCCGGTGTGGATAAAGGCGTAATTAACGAGAGGCGACTCGTCGGGATTGGCTCGTTGGCGCGAGGAAGCGGGGAACGGTGAGGGATAATGGGAAAACGAAACAGGGAGGGGGGCAAAGTCGAGCCTAAGTCGGGCAGCGAACGGGAGCCTCGAGTCGAAAACTCGGAATCGGATTAGCGGCGTAATTAGCAGTGGCAGAGTCCCCGCGCGCCTTACAATGCGAACGCGACGAGAAAAGTTTGTAAACGCGCGGAGCTTCGGGGCTCGCCGATCGTCGCTGCAGCGCAGCCCAGCCTCGCATAGTATCGGAGATAAGACCACCGAGGCACCGGGGCGATGCGGCCTTTTGCACGCGCATAAAACTCCGGAGTAACGAGCGGTGAAAAACTTGCCGGCTGCATATATATACATTGTATATAGCTCGTTGGTCGGCGCGGCGGAACACCCCGCGGCACACGCGCGTCTCGCTCGGCTGACGAGCGGCTCTTTCAATAGCCCCGCTCGCGTATATATATGACCCTGTGTTCTCGGGAGACGCAACTTGTGTATACCCGGCCGGCAATTACGGGCTCGGTTTTATTTTACCTTGATTTATAGGCTGCCCCTCGCTTTTACACAGAGCGGACGATATCTTTCTCGCTCGAGAGACGCGAGCTCGAGCTAATTGGACTTTGGTTTTCGTCGCCCCTAATTGCGGATCAATTGGAACGTCTCGCGCTCGGAGCCGTCCCTGGGGAGAAAGAAGCTCGGAGCTCCAGGCGTTTATACATTCGTTACAATATATTTGTATATCTTTTCGAAAGGAGGAATGTAAACTAATCTAATTGAGTGCGCTAATTGGATTTTACGCGGCGCCGAGCGGGAACTGTCGTCGCAAACGGACGATTCGTTGTCCGCGTGCTTCGGCCCGAGAGAAAGTTACCCGCCGAGTAGTAACAGTCGGCGTGGGTCGGCCGCCGAACTTGCCTCGTTAACTCTCGAATTATATATATTCGTATAACTTCTTTCAAAACTATAAACGCAATACGAGGAAACCGCAGTTTTGATTGTTCGGAGAATGATGTTATTCTATTGGTATATAATACGCGGAGATATACTCGCGAAGCTCGCACGTTATCCGCGAGTAAACCGATGATCCGGATAACCTGGTATAATCCGATTGGAGATGAAAGATACTCATGAAATTCGCGTTCGAGGAAATACACTCCAAGAGGTAGAACAAACTATTGGGAATATGACCGTGTATAATTGAATGTATATACGTGTGACGGGATTAATGACGGATATAGTATGTTGATTCGATATATGATGATGAACTCGAGAACTATTAAGATGAACCGTTGATGCACGTGAATTTAATACCAATCCGAATTTCTCCCGACTTCTCCCCCAACTCGATTATTAAATTCAACGAAACTCTGAAGCATTTGTTCATCGGCGATAGCGTGACATTGAAAATCGACGATGCTGAAAAATCAATAAACTTATATACACGCCCCCCCCCCCACGAATGTTTTTTCCTTTCCTCGTGGACCGAGGAATAAATTAAAATTTTCCCCAAGTTAAAATTACGAAAGCTCGGGAACTCGGGCATGGATTTTGAATGGGCAAAGCGTTGGACGCTCGCTTCGTGGAAGCGCCCGGCAGTTTTCAAGCGAAGTCAGTAATAAATCAGCGATTGATCGATAAACAGGAGGTCCGCGCGAGGCAGGAGCAAGTTCAACAATGTAGCGCGCGAGCAGTTTCAAACTCGATATATTTCGCGGGCGTGGATAAAAAGGAGACGCGTACACGCGGCGGTGTAGAACAAAAACCGAAGCCTCTGGAGAGCTGAACAGGGGCTGGAGAGTCGCATTAAAAGCGACATCTGATAACAGAAAGCCTGTCGAACTGGCACAATATAAACTTTCCGGGCACGACGGGCGCGCGCACGTAATCCGCAATCCGCGACGGTGTGCCCGCGCGCGCGTGCGGTTTGCTCGCTGCCTCGGCCAACTCATGGCCGCGCACTAAATTTGTCGCGGCAAGCCGACCCCTCTTCCGCACCCTCCCCCCCCTGACCCCCCGAACTACCATCTTTTCCTCGAGAAGACCAGCTCGAGCTTGCGCCCCTGATGCGCATATCCACCTGCGATGCCGCTTTCCCAGCTCCCTCGATGTACACACACCTTTATACCCACTCGCTTTTCTCCCGGAGCCGATGTCGCGAGCTACTGTACAGCCGTATGTATATACAGTGTGTATGGTCGAATGGCGCGGGAGCACGTGCATGGACTTTTAGTGCCGGCTGAAAAACGTTATCGTTTCCACTGCGCGAAATAACATTCATTCCACGACTGTCCAATACTCTTGATTTTGCAGCCCCCCCGTCCAACCACCCGCCTCTACACTCGAGACCTATTCGAGAAATGTCCCGGGGCGAAATATCCAATATACCGATTACGAGCCGGAACGGTTGAGTACAAAAACGAGTTTTATTCGTTCGCGAGTCTTAATCCAATCCCATCCGATGGATCCTCATTATGCGCCGTTTCAAAATTAATATACGATGTAGCGTGTATAACGCAACAATTCCGAAGGATATCGATTTGCTTTGTTAATTCAAATATGCATATTCGATGCGAGTGTAAACAGAAGGAGGGCCAAGCGAGGAAGGGGGAGAAAAAACATCAGTTGTTCCACGCATAATGTGCAGGAAAATTGCGCTGGTATATGAAGCGAATCGCGAAAGTTTCTGGGGATTAGCTCGTGTCTCGGTGTGTGTGTGTGTGTGTGTGTGTGTGTGTGTATTGCACACGGCGCGATTTAATCGCTTGATAAATATCGAAACGATAAGAGATAACCGCAGCCGGGAGTAGCGGGTATAATGCGCGTATATAGGCAACGGCTGATGGAGCCAGCTTTTGCTGACTGCTGGTGCGCGCATATGCGCGCGCCGGAGAGCCGCGGCCGGAAAATTAAGCGCGCTCGCGGCACCGAAAAAAAAAGGGTCGCGCCGCGCCGTGAAACCGACAGAATTTATTGAGGCGTTCGCTGCACACTCGCGGCGCACACATGTGAAACTGTATAAGTATACGGCACGGATCGATGCTCTCGCGCTGTTTTTCCATTAGTCTTTCTCCCCCGAAGTCTGCGCCGCGTTCTTCTTATACGTAACTCTCTCTCTCTATCAGCCAGCCATACGAGGGCACCCGTATATCGCGCGCTCATCCACTCTCGTATGAATTCAAAACGCGAATTCGCGAATAAATCGAGATTAACTATTATTAAACTTGGGTATCGCTTTTTTCGGTACCTCATTTGGGTATCGTGGGTCGCTGGAGACCCAATACAGGCTAAAAAGTGCAATTTTCAATAAAAAAATCTGAAAAAATTCCTGAACACTCTGCAATCCTTCTACTTTGAGAGCATATTATGGGTTTTGGAAAAAAAATTGGATAAATATTTTTTTTTTATTAATAAACATACCCCCTTCCCAAAAATGCATGCATTTACGGAAAAATTCGTAACTTTTGAAAAAATCAAGATATCTAAAAGTTTCCAGCGACCCACGATACCCAAATCGGGTTAAAATGGTTCGCGGAGGGTCGGGGAAGCAACGCCGCTCAGGCCAAGTAGGTATACGTAATACCGATCGTGTCTCGCCGCGTTCATATCGCCATTCAATTGTCCAACGCGATTGGATCTGCTGCGTGGAGCAGCTTTGTTTCGGCTCTCGCGCAAAGTTATATGTACACAAACGCGTTGGGCCGTATCCAGTTGCCGCGTCGTTTGAAAACGCGTCTGGCTTCGGCGGGTGGATTCTCGGGATCCTCGCGCGCAACTGGAGCAGCAGCAGGAGGAGGGGGGCCACCGCGTATGTACGTACACCGCGCTGTACAACGCGGCCGACGTGTGTGCTTTGCCCGCGTGTGCGCGCGCGAGCGGCCCGGCCCCATTTGCACCAGCGCCGCTGCAAAATTACCGATGCAGCTCGCGAGTAACAACTCGCCGACACGCCCCTTCATGCGCTCCCGGGGCTAAATAACTCCCCGAGAAATGCCTCTCTCTCCTCGCTGTCGCGTATATACACACATAGATGCGCGCTCGAACCTCGGGATCGAAGCTTCGATACGAACTCGCGATGCTAATGAGGAAATTCGAGTCTGTTATATACGGCCCTGTATTATCGGGCCTCGTGCGAAGCAAAGTGTTACATATACATACGCTTATTCGCTCGTTGGTATTTTCAAAGAGCTATTTTCGCGCGCACGAATACTCCCGAGAGAATCAAGGTTTCTTTTCCGTGTCGACGAGAATAATCAAGAGGCTCATTGTATATGCGTGCGCCGAAGATTCGCGTCTGACCAAACTCGGCACTCGTCTACTTGCGAATCGCAGTCATAGTATCCTTTGGGATTCTCAATAAATCCGCGCATTGCTGATAATGAAACAATGATACAGAGTATAAAAATGCTCGATCAACCAAATGGTATTGCGAAACCCGAAGAGCGGTTACATGTCGTTGGATCAATTACCGTCGCGTCGCGTGCGATCGAGTGCCAGCGTGTATTCCACGTATATATACACACGTAGCGCAAGGGAAAAGCCGTGAATAATGTTGGAAAGCTCGGAGGGGACGCCAGGCGCGCGAGGCAGAATATAGATGGGCGGGTAGGTGCAGCGCAAGCCAGCGAGTGTGATGAAAGCTCGCGCGCGCGCGCACACACTCATCGAGTGGCCAGCTGCGCGCTCGCGCGGATGGCGCGGTTATGAAACAGGGGCTGCGGTAAACAGCCGCCCTCCGACCGCGGCGTGTCTCCGTTGGCGCGCGCAAACGTTAATTCCGTTATCGTGCCCGGCCGGCCGGCCTGCTCTCTCTCGCGCTTATACCTTCAACCATCCCCCCCCCCGCCCCCCGAGAACCGAAACATTATATATCCGGTCCGGCAAGAACTGTCGAAAGACGTTAAAGCGCTTTGTGCGCGCATGCCGTTGACCTGCTGAACTGGTATATCTGCGCGACACCTAAATATAAGCTAACTGTACCCAATGTGCCCCCCCCTAAGGGTTTTTCGCGAATTTGACTATGATAGACTTCGAATTTTAAAATTCTGTGAATGGCATCTCAAAGCTTAGCTCAATACCTATTAGAAACCATCTTCATAATCATCATTCGACTACTTTAACCTATCGAAAATCGCAATTTAAAAAAAAACGCAAAAAGGCTAAATGCACAAAACGTGTACCCAATTTGGCACAATTTTTTAATCATTAGCTACAGCCTATATAGGCCTACAGGGACGATCCAATTGGCATCGAAATAAACTCTCAATTATGTTCCCAGTGATATTTATACAAAATTTTTAACATACAACTCAAAAATACGCGTCTAAATCATCGTAATATGTCTATACAAATATTCAATGATTTCACTCAGTCTTCCCATTTAAAAACGCGTAGAGGGGCACATTGGGTTCACTTTTTTTTGATGCGAAAAACAGCAATTTGAGTAGGATAAAAAATAATTTTAGGAAAACTGATGAGACCAATCGAAAGCTGAGATGTTTTTACACAAAAAAGAGTAATGACACTTTGAGAGATAAAAATTATTGACACCTGATTTTTGAGGTTGAGTGTGAAAAGTGAAATAAGAAAATGGTGAAAAAATGAGTAAGTGAAAGTTCAAAGTGTTGTAGGAGAGTGGTTTTAAGGGCTAAATGGGCGGGGAAGATACCGAAAATTTTCTTTTAATTCCCCCAACATAACCCAAGAGCGACTGATGCTCAGAGAGCACCGGAAATACGAAATCTGACGATTGTGCCAAATTGGGTACAGTGCCAAATTGGGTACAGTTACCTTATATTATACTAGCCACATTCAGACGCGCTGCGCGCGATCTGCATTTGTGCTTTTCAAAATTATGTTCCAATCATTCACCTACGATAATCTTTTCCATTTACTTATCAATTCATTCACAATATTCGCATTTTCAAACTCTTCATTCATATTTCATTCAACTTGAATTTTATTTTCATTATCCACAATTTTAAAACCTACATCTGGATTTTGGAAGCATCTGGCAAGGATTTGGTTGTTACAACCTCAAAACTTATCGATCTTATGTTTCTTGCTTGCCTGCATTCACTATCTGTATCTATATTTTACGCGACTCGTCACGAAGTTAGGTCTACACCAATCAAATCTTGAGTTAAGACGCTTCACTTTGATCCCCATCACTTTTTGATATAAGGATACCGTGTTCTTCATTCAGACTCGATTCTTTGATCCTTTGCGCATCTTAAGGCTCCGTCAGTTGTGAATGTGATCGCGGAGGAGTAAAGTCGTAAGACGTCAATGATGAAAACCGACTGTCGCAAAAGTTCTTCTGACGTGAAAGACAGGAGGAAAAAAGGCGCGCTTTAATGCTTCGGTATGTATAGATAACGCGGACCGATTGCGCGCGAGTGGGTTCGAAAAATCGAAAAGTTCAGGGCAGGTGATTTTACGTCGAGCATTATTTTAGTCGAACGCTCTTAAGTATCCTCTCGGAAAATGTTGTTAACGAGAGTTGAACGAACGATTTTGAGATTGTTATCGCCGCTCGGTGGCTTGGTGTGATTTACAGTTTTGACAGCGACGTAAATTACCCATTAAAGTTCTGAACAAAAAAAAGGAGAAAAAAGAAAACACGTATACCCCGCAGTATACGCTACTTTTTACGTTGCGTGTTTCCAACGATATAATATCATTACGAGCTCCGACATCGTATCGTTAAATTACATTTTTTTAATTTATGTTGATTACGTTGAGTACTTGTAAATACATTACGTAGTACATGCTATTACTTTTTAAATTCTTCTAACTGCATATCGCGGTGTGAAACTTATAGATAACAAATAATTCGAGGCTTCGAATTCATTAATTTGTGACGAGTTGGCTGCACTAGTAGAGTTCCAAGATTTATAAACATGGCAATACAATCTGATCTGCACCGAGAAAATCAATTACGCACCAAACAATGTACGCAGATGACATAAACTTTTCAACGCAACACACGTGTCAAAAATACCCAATATTCTCTGATAATATTTTTCCATGCTTAGTATCCTGTACCAATACGTATTTCGATGCGTTATTCAAAACTTTTATCGATAATCCCCGAGAGAGACGCGCAAATCTACTCTGTCTAGCGGTATCCTTATGTAGGTTGCACAAGATATCAGTTCGGTCGCGGGGTGAATCTTGGAATGGTATAGCTGCGGGCTTGCAATATTTATAGTCGGGAGAAGAAAGAGCAGCAAAGTACGAGGCATGGCGTTTTTGCTCCGGAAAAGATCCTCTCTCGTCGCGCGGGAAGAGTCAGTCGGCCGCGCCTAGCCCAAGCAAAGCCCAAGCCCATTAATAATTCAGGAACACAGCGCTCGGATACCCATACGGCGTCCTTCCCCCCTCCCTCTCCACCCCCATGTGTACAGCGTTTCCGCTTTTTAGCTCAAAGCTCTGATCCTCGCGGCGTGCAGAGCGCGAAAAAAGGCTCCGGCGAGTTTTTGGGAGGGCGCGCGCACTTACACCCGGGACAATCCAACATTCACGGGAATTTTAATATTGCCCTTTATTTTGCGAGCTGGCGCGGGTGAAACGATGCGCGCGCGCACAGCGGCCGAAAGAACCCGGGACTGGCTCTTCTCGGCTTTCTCGAGCGAAGTAAAACTTTCGATGGAATTAATCTTGCGGTTCGCGATACCGCCTACACTTCGCGAACACACGCGCGCGCGAGCACACACAAACACGCACGTGTGTGTATGTGTGTGTATACATAGATATATATCCAACACTCGGCGCAAAGTTTGCCGTGCCGTGCCAAGTTTCAAAGCTACTGCACGATGCAGTTGCGAGTGTTGCGACTTCCCCACTGTTACTGGCTTGCCTTTTACGTGTACCATGCCAAACTTACACTTGCGTCAAGTACGTGCATGACACATGGACACTGATTCTCATGCCTGGGGCTATCTAGTTTCCATCTGTTTCTCTCATCCGTTTCAATACATCCAACTTTCGGACACTCATTGTTTATCTCTCACTGTTTTGGTATAAAATATTTATTGTACTAATTAGAACAAAGTATAAAAATCAATATTTACAAAGTTTCACGAATCAAGGTTCTTTCTTCAACGCTTTTGCTTTTTTAAACTCGGCAATGCTCATGGACGAATCTCTTAACGTTACACTGTTCATGTCCTTGCCAAGATTGGTAATACTCAACAGTTCCATGGCTTCTTCGTACGGCGGCCTGATGGGACTTTGTTTTGGTTCGCAGTATTCAAATTTTTTTCCCTCAAACTGTAATAAAATAATCAGTTGTCGTTAAATTGTTTTCAATGAAACTATTTTTTTTGTAGTCTTGAACTTACATTCAATGGATAGGTCGTGTCGGAATCAGGTTGGCTAAGATCTCCACATATCACAAATGGTGCAATATATCTATTTATGCCCGGTAAGTCATTAAAGTTAGATAATAAAGGATCAAGTGTAGATGGCTCAAAACCTTCCGGAGGAGAAAAATCTTTACATACTACAAATGCTTCAAAACTGGAATTTCTTGAGCTTCTTGGTTTGGCACATGATACTGATGTGAAAAAAATCTTCAATTGTGAATAGAGTAATGAAGCATCCTTGGCTCTAAAAATCTTAGCTACAAAAGTGCCTTTTGGTTTCAATATCTGAGTGGTGATTTTCAATGCAGCTAACAACAGTTGCGATTGTATGTAGATGTCCATATCGTGAAGACCGGTAACTGTTTGAGATAATCAAAATCAATGGAAATCCATTCAGTAAACTTGTATACTTATGGACAATATAATGAATTACCATCTGGAGCTCCATCGCAGACAACAAGATCTGCATGTTCATTACCAAAATGAGCAATTATTTGTTCTGCCGTATTGATGTTTGTGATATCCCCTTGTATTTGTACTACTCCATCAATTGGTGCCATTGCCTGTAGATCAACAGCAATTATTTTTGGAGCAACTATGTCAGATGACACTTCTTTGAGTTTTTCATAGTTCTGACTGCAAACCATAGAAAAGGTTTTCGATTAGAACTCCCAAACATACTTCAGAAATAATCTTTAAATACATTTTAGTTCTCAAAAAACTCACTTCAGTCTTCGCGACAATACCTGACTCCAACTTCCAGGAGCAGCACACAAATCGACTGCTTTTGTGACACCTAAAAATACCAATTATATAATTGCCACAATTGTTGATCCAAGAAATGTGAAAGACAAATCATTATATTGATAATATCAAATAACACACTTACCATTGAAAATATTGAATTCATCATCTATCTGAAGAAGTTTAAATGCACTCCTTGCTCGCCAACCTTCTTCTTTTGCTTTTCGATAGTAGATATCACGTTTGTCTTTCGACGTTTTTCCCATTTTGAGTTTTGTTTATTCTTAAAAATAAATAAGGTAAACTAGGTTATGGGCACGGCATGTGGAACACACCAGCATGGAGCTCCCGCAGCAAAGATGCACCCGCCGCAAGACCCGAGTCTGCTTTGCGGTTTGCTTTCCGTAAATTAGTTGGGGACGTTTGTGGAATGCGCATGCGTTCGTCTGATCTAAAAACTATATTAAACTGCAACAATTTTCGAATTTATATTGCTTTTTATACTTTAAACAAACTTGGTATTCAACAGATTTGGATAGTTATTGAAAGTCATGGTTGCGGCTCATTCGTTTGACGTTTTCATATCGTATAAATTATTATTGAAATTTATAAATAAAAATTGTTACTCACTTGTTGAGCTTCAGGATTTCATTAATTCTCTGGTCCACAGACTTCTTTTTGCTTATCGTCTATTCGTTGATATTATCTTGTTATCACGACTGTATATAGGTTACGTATGTGTACGGGACTACCAGCTGATCCTTCTATATTGTTTTGTCAACAAAACTTTGGAGGTTAGAAATCTGTTCAAAGTATCACCAATGACGTCGTTCGACAAAGCGTCTTTTGCTGAGGTTCATGATTTATGGTTTTGATGAATATTTTGTGATGACAAGATAACTTGAAGTTATAAATAAAGAGCCAATTCTTCATTAGCAGTTAATTACAAAACCGAGTAAATGGCTTGTGCGACAGAATTCGGTCCTGATTCTGGAGGGAGAATGAAGGTTAGATTAGTAGTGTATTGTAAACATTAAAATTTATAATTTCTACAAAGTTTAACAGAAAAGTTACTTAAATTTAACATTATGTGCGATATAAATTCTCTTGTAATTAATTATATGAAAAAGAAATTCAATAAATTATATACTAATGAAACAACGATTCGTGTTTAGGGAGTGACCATTGTCAAACCCATTGTGTGTGGTAATGTTGCACGATATTTTGGCAAAAAAAGAGAAGAAGATGGACATACTCATCAATGGACTGTGTATGTAAAACCATATCATAATGAAGATATGTCAACTTGGATTAAGAAAGTGCATTTCAAGTTGCATGAGAGTTACAACAATCCTAACAGAGTTGTTACAAAGCCACCCTTCGAGTTGACAGAAACTGGATGGGGAGAGTTTGAGATTGTGATAAAAATATACTTCCATGATCCCAATGAGCGGCCTGTGAGTAATTCATGTATACTTTTTGCCTATTCATTTTAACTTGCAATGCACATTTGAAAATAACATTATATTTCTAGGTGACTGTATATCATATCTTGAAATTATTTCAATCATCTCCTGAATTACAAGTAGGGAAAAAGACATTAGTTTCTGAGTTTTATGATGAAATTATATTCCAAGATCCTTCAGCTCTAATGCATCATTTACTCAGTAATACAAAACCATTAACAACAGGAGTATGGCGACATGAAACAGACTGTGAGTATAACAATAAGAATCAAAAGAAATTCTAGTTCCAGTAAGGAACTCGAAATTAATTATGATAAACTTATACAAAAATTGAACTATTGAGATCTTCTAATTCTGATTTGTGTAGTAATTTTTTTTTTACAAAAGAAATCGCTCAATAAAAGTGATAATTCAAAATCGATTTTCCAAAAATATTCATATTTCTATTCTTCCATTTCAATCAATCTGAATAATTCATTTTCAATATTTCAGTTGAAGCCAAGAAAGAGGAGTCTCTCAAACAAATAATGGAAGCTAAGGCGAAAATCAGAGCTGAAATTGCAGAATATAAAGAGAAACTCAAACTGGCAAAAGAAACGATTACTAAGTTCAAAGAAGAAATTGCAAAAGTTTCAAAGAGTGGAGGGGCTCTACCCGCAACTTGATTGGAAATGTAAATAATGATTCCAAAATAATCTGATCAATCTTCATTTATATGTAAATAATTAACCTCTATTGTGTAATAAATTTTTCTATTTTAAAGTAAGCAATACGCTAACAGTCTTTATTATGTTCCATATTTTCAATCTGTTCACATCGATATACATTTTTTTTATATAAATAAAAATAACAATTTAAACCGCAATATGTTATAATACAATTTGTCGTGTATGGCAAAGTGTAACAATAGATACACATAGTGATAATGTATGCTTCAATCAGAAAATTTGTACAACTTAACGTCATAATGACGTTTTACATGAAAAAAGTTGCAACAGTCAAGGACAGAAAACTCTGCGCGTCTGCTTATGTACAAAATTAGCGAATCCGCTATTAAACGTTCATCAATCAGTAGTGCATTACTTTTAAATTTCAATAATATTTTACAGGATTGTAAATTGTACATAGAACTTCGATAAATATCATAACAAACCGGAGAAAAAGTTATAAAATATAAATGACAACGTGCGCAGAAAATAATAAGCTTAACATGTAGGCAATCTGCCAATGCAATATTGCGCTCAATCGTTGCGCGGAAGGACTTGAAGTGAGAAGAGGAATCTTTAAAATTGAATAGGCTTGTCTTTGCATTGTTCAATACAAAAATTAGTAAAGCGCTTCAGAAATTTCGGATATTCCCTCTTATAGACAGCACGAAGAACAGAGGCTGGAGCCCATCCACCCGGATTCACTGTAATATTTATAAAATAATTAATATCAAGTGTATTTTTTCTTCAATTCAAAAATGTTGATACTAACCAACTGAGCAATATGTTATTTTGCAGGTAATATCTTCTCTTTTGATTTTTTCGTTTCCTTTTGGTGGGTTGATGAGCGTTTGGCAAACAAGGCAAACTGTTAAATATATCCTAACACATTTCCCAGTATTTGCCTGAAACAAATATACCATAATTAGTAAGCTGTGTAATTTAGAATCACCAGATAAACATTCAGATTTAATAAATTTAAGAATGATTCTTAATAAAAACTAATCTTACTGGATAGTCTGGATGTTCTGTACTTTGATTACAGACAATCCATAAGTCTTGTGCATCTGGGTCTAAATCATCTGGTACTTTACGAATATGAGACCAAAATAGAGCATCTCTCTGACTTGCAGGCCAGATTCGTTTGTGAGTTTGTAGAAAAAGTAGAGTATCTTTAGATATAGTTTCAACTACTGTCATGTCTTCTAACGTAGCTTCCCAACCGCTACGATATTCAGGGCTAAAGAATATTTTACAAACTTCGTGACCAGTGACCCCCTTCACAACGTGACATGCTTTGAGAGGATCAACAACTAGGCCATCGGCTTCTTCCTCTCTCCTGTACATTCGCATGTCTCCATCTTCGGCAAACAACTGCCAAGTTCCTTGGCCCACCCCCAAGCGAGCATAATGCAATTGCTCCAAAGTTATCCTGTCTATCTGTAAAAATCACATCAGCTTTTAGCTACCGTTAACACAGCGCGAAGATAACGCAACGCTATCGTTTTACAGATTAGATTCATCCATACCTCAGGCCACAGTCTGTGATTTACAACTGATGTGGATGGAGCCGACGGAATTGAAACCGACTTCTGCTTCAGGCGGTCTTTGATCTGGTTATCTTCATCAATTTTATCAAGTCCTGTTTCCATAGCGTCATAAAATTCTTCATCGCACAATGCGCTGTGTGGTCCCTCCTTACAAGAATAAAACAAATTGTGTTTTTTAAGAATCATAGGCATCTTTAATTAGTTAGTTGTTAATAGTGGTCTGGTGCAATTATTAATTGTCGGGGGAGCTATCCCATTGACTAGCCGTGCGAGACTGGCGGCTTTAACGTGGTGTGTTGCATAGGTTTTTCGAAAGCGAGCCCAGTGAGGTGTTACGTTAGTCGGTATAAGGATTCCCGGCACGCAGCCAGTCGGGGAGAGCGCAGCTGCATACGAAATTGTTTTGAAACGGAGGCGGCGGCTGCGGCTGCTGTTGCGGTGGCGGGGGTGACGGCGTCGGTGAAGAGGCAGCGACGACGGCGCGCAAGTTTGATTACGGCCGAACGTATGCATGCGTAGTAGGTAGCCTAGTGTCGGGGAGTTTGTTCCTCGTCAGACTTACTTCGTAATCCGGTCCTCCGTGAATGACTAGCCTGGGCCTGCCGGAGTTGTGCGACGCTTGGGCCGCCTGGTCCTTGAGCGACCTGCACATCTCGTGGAGCTTGCGCCGCTTGTCCATCTCCTTCTCCCAGCGCTTGCGCCACGCGTCCTCGCGCTGCACCATCAGGTCGACGCAGTGCTGGAGGGTCGCTATCACCCCCTCGCTCGTCGCCTTGAACGTTATCGCCTCGCCCTTGAAGTCTATCGCCTGCTCCGACGGGTCGAACGCCAGGCACGTGCCGTCGGCCTTCTCGGCCTTGCCATTTTCCGCGCACTCGTCAAAGTACTTTTGCAATGTGTCCACCTGCTGCACCAGGATGTCCTTGAACGTCTCGATCTCCGCCAGCTTCTCCTTCAGACCCCTAACCCCCCGCTTGCTCAAGCTACCCGCCGACGCCGTCGACTGTGTGTTCGACACCAGCGATATGGCACTGCCGTGGCGCTTCAGGCTATTCTCGCTCCCGTACCCACTTTCAGCCTGTCAACCAACAATTATTCATGTATTGCTTCATTGGTTGCTTCTTTTTTTCTTTTCTTTTCTTGTCTTTTTCTTTTCTTTTCGCATCAATTCCATTTCTCAATCTCTCATTTCCGCCCACGCGAGCAAGCGACTAGCTGTTACGCTGGCGCAGCTCGCGTCATTACGCACCTTGTAACGATTATTATCTCGTGAGCGCGGGGCTGAAAGATATATACAGTCGCAGACCAGCAGAAAAACAGGGCCGAATTTCGGCCACGTGGGGACCCCGCCCCAGCTACACTCTGCACACAGAGTTCGTGACCCGCACCGACCTGGCACCTCTATACACTCACCTTCTGTTTCTTCTCGTTAATTTCTCTTTTTTCTCCCCAATTAGCTGAGCTCATTCGTGCTCCTACATAAACGATGTTTTATCTTTCTCTCTCTCTCTCTCTCTCTCTCTCTCTCCCTCTTGTCCCTCATTTTCCAACTCTTTTGATGACACGACAACGATTACCAATCAAAAGCCGAAAGCTGATAAAACTCGACACGGCAATTTTCAACGAAAGAATATACGAACACGTGAGTTTCTACTATGTATAATTTTAAAACACTCCGAACGACTCCAATTTTTTTCAGTACTGATACGGAATACTTATTATTAATTCTTAATGTGCTATCCATATTGAAAAAAATACAAGTGAAAAATAAAAGATCATATGGTGTCGGAAAAAACTTGCGACAAAAGCTTAAAAAAAATTCCACAATCAACTTTAATTAGTTAATTTTTTTTTATCAATTAATCTAATCTGTAAATGAAACAAGAAAAACATTACCTCACGAACTTTGTTCCCTAAAGCCGATCTACTTTTTCACGTGGTTCATACAGCTGCGAACGTTCGAGTACAAATAAATTATAACACCCACGGTGAAGATTATGAGTTAAACGCGTATATCTATATGAACAGTGTACTGGTAGGTGGGGCAGATAAGTTGTTATCTAATTGCTTGATTAATTATGAATTCAGTGAGAACATTTTTTCGATTAGATATTATTTCGAGTTGATAACTCTAATTCAATATAAATGTGTAAGATTAATAATTCTATTAAGTATTTCAAATTCTAAACATTAGGAATTTATTATTCAATAGGTTTATGAATAATTGAAAAGTATTTTACTAGACTCTAGAAATATCAAAGACTGTAAACTACGTGAGTATATATTTTTGTCTCAATTCATGCAATTTGCTGTACATTTTCTAGCAATTACTCTATCAGAATCGTTGACCTTTGTATAATAGTCAAGATGTACATTTTCTCAGACTGCATAGTATGATGATAGATAAGATCTGTCTACTTGAGATGATGATGTAAGTTTTGTCAATTTTTCAAGGAGATTAGTATTTTTTCTGTAATGAACAGTGAACTCTATGAATAAGCTTGGCTTTAAGTATAAACATATTAGAAAAATAAGAAATAATTATCAATTATGATTCCAATGAACATTTTTAAGGTAATACTAAACAAACAATAAACGATAAATATTTATTTATCGTTTAAAACTTGTGGATGTAAAAAATTATCAAGTATGAACTAATAATGATTGTTATCTTAAAGTATAAGTTTAAAAACAGTTTTAATAAATTCTAAAAATCTGTATGTCTAGAATCATTCCCAACTATGAAAAATAGAAAAAGGCCATAGAAAACAATTACTTTTCAAACTATTCAAAAATAGATAAAATCATATGACAATCATTCATTGCTCCTACTGAATTTTTGTGTGATGTCAGGAGTACCTGCACAACCTCATTGAGTGGTCAAATGTATGTACACAATGTCTGACATGTGGGGTGGTCTGACATTTTTTGATTTCACGTGAACGGTACAATTAAAATAAATAATTTCGGATACTTGCAATCATTGGTTCAAACAGAGATACAAAAAGTAGATATTACTCGAAACTAATAAAAAAAATAGGAGAATCAACAGTAATATATGAAAAATTATGCGGCTAAGCCAAAAATTCCTTATGGATATTGGCACTTCTATAAAGCTTCAGAAAGAGATAAATAAGTCATAAGAAATCAATATTTATAACCAGCTTAGTACCATATATACGAATAACCGATATGTTTTGTTGATAAGAAGCCTAATAAACTAACATTTTGGAAACAGTGTATACACTCCAAAAATGTGACTACTGAAATTCTTAATTTTAACTTTAATTATATTCTAATGTTCCAAGTCTAACAGAATGTTATGTGCTATCCATTCCCAATTCAAATTAGTTAAACCTATATCTAATTTTCTACTCAATCATAAAATTGTTTACTTTCATCAAACTTTTCCCCAAAAACCTTTTTAATTCTTCATTTTTCTGCTTGAATCAACCAAATTCTTTCAGCCCCACACTTACTCAATATTGAGCAATTATGAATATTATGTTGAAAAAAATACCTTATACGATTTTAGTACATCTACCCATCGCTGTCTTTCTTCCGGATGATTGGCTCTTAGATACCAAACAAGAGATTCATTTACAGACACATCGAATCTGCATTCATCAAACTCATGCGCCTGAAAAAAATATAAAATTCCCATGAGAGCATTGAAATACTGTCAACATATACCAATATAAGATAATCCAGAGTAATAAATAAGAAATTAATGAAAAAATGTTGTTTACCTTAATGTCAGCTTTATAAAGACTAATAGAACCCCGACAACCAAAGCCACTGTCCTGTTCAGATTTATAGTAAGAAAGTGTGCCGTCCTTCAGAACAATGAATCGTGTTTGCCAGCCGTGTATGTAATTAGTCCATTTTGACAAAGTTCCTTGAAGCTCAGGCACAAGAACACCATCGGAGCCTTCATCATCTTCGACTCCTTCGCCATAATCAAGCGCTTCGTTGTTTTGCTGGAGAGCCTCCGAATCATCAGTCATTTTGATTTGTTTGTGCAACTTGCTAGAATCCAAAGCTGGCCTGCAAAAAGAATATCCCGCATTGTACGCATGTAACAAGAGCCATTAGTCATCGGATAAAAACAAACATACGGTGGAGTTATCGAACGAGCCCGAAGCAGTGTTTACATTAACAACGCAAAAGCCAGCACACAGAAACTATAGGTTTGACATGTATATATCGATATAGTGAGCATCAGCGAGCTAACCTCAAAAGGTGACGCAGCGACAATCGAAATCGAGCCGTGGCAGTGGCTTGATGGTCAGAACGACCCGCCACCGGAGCCATTCACGGCTAATCCCATAACATATACCTATCGTATTAGTTCGAGCTCGACGATTATTATGATGGGTGTGCGACTGGCTGCTCAAGCACAAACAGCAGAGCCTCCAGATGTCGATTCTCGGACCGCAATATTCCAACTCCACCCACTTGCCACTTGTTACGGTCCAGCATCCCTCGCTAACTCTCACTTGCGCATACTTACTTATCCCTTCCTTTCGTCGCGCGCGCTGCAATGCCGCTCGGCTTGTTTTGTGCAGCAGCGAGAGAATCTTTGCTTCCACACGCTTCCACTGCAACTGCACCACACTGCACACTGCACAGCGCACTGCACAGCGCACGGCAGGTTGAATGATTCAATCCGCCCTCTGATGCTCAACAACACTGCACGTAAATGAACTAAGTATTACGTGAATATATGTGTGCACTGTCGTATTATGTACGAACAGACGTGTACGTAGGTATATATATACACCATATGTATAGGATGTGATCGGATGTATAGGTATTCACTCGAGTGCTGCAGCTGTTATATGTATATTTTCTCTCTATATACTTATATACGAATTAGAAAAATACGACTAATTATATTAGTCATATCGTCTGACTGATTCGTCATCATTCGTCACCATCGCATTCGGTATTTACGTGCATGTATATATGTGCAGTATGCACCGCTGCAATCAATGCCCCTTCTTTATCAACGGTAGTTTACCCTATTATCATCAAGGCTGAAGTTTATTTACATAGGCGATGACTACATTCTTGTGATATTACGATATGTTGCCCGTGTATGTACTTATGCAAATGTTTAAAACGAAATATTTCATTTCTATAGCTTAGAGTCATTAAAACATGTATATTAGTGTGAGCGACTATACCTATGATATAATTGTAAATAATTACGATTGTTACAGACGAGCGATTCAAGATGCTCATCTTTGACCAAATTATGGATTTGATCTTTGTATCTATACGGAATACGGATGCATTGTTGTCTCTCAGATAAATATTCATCTACTAGTTATAGTGGAACATCAACGAATCGAAAATTCCTAACGTGAAAAAGAAACATCCCTAGAATTCAGTGTTATTATGAATGTGTTTACCATATATATATATAGGTTTATCCACTCATATGTTACTATACTGTTTTTCCATTGCATTATAAGTTGGTTAAAGTCTCTCTAAACGAACAGTTAACAGCTGATTATTTTTTTTACCTCGTGAACAAAATCATCGATTGTGAGATCTGCTATGAGCAACAACTCTAAGAGACATGTAGGTAGCTCAGAAAAGAAACCAGTTTTTCAAAATGAGTAGGATCAAAATGTTGAGAAAACGGTAAAATTATTATGCCTCGAAAAGAAAAACAGTGAGTTCTTATTATTAAATTATAAAAGAGTGAAGTATTTTTCTGGAATATGATCTGATATTATATTATTTCTCTAGAAATGCTAAAACATGGGAACGAGACAGAAGAAATCGCATGAATGTTTACTTTCAGAATTTATCAAGTCTTCTACCACCTCTATTAGAGGGACGAAAGAGAAATAAAATTGATATTTTGATTCATGCAACTAAACATATCAAAGATCTTCAGAGTCGTACAGAAGAACTGTTCAATGCTCAAGCTTCAAATGCTCAGCGTAAGTAGACAAGGCTAATATTTGAAAAATCAGCATAATAATCTTGCTTCATTTATATAATTAGAGGAAGAACTAGCTCGATTGAAGAAACTTGTTACTCAACTGATATCAAGAACAGAGCTACTTTCCGATCTTCTAAAAAATGCAGGGATCACGGTGCCAGAGGAGCCAGCACTTGAAAAAATTTCACCACTCAAATGGTCAAACAAAATTAATATTGTTCCTGGATCAAAACTTATTGATATTATTGAAACAAGTAAAGAATGTCAAGATCATTTTATTTCAATCATATTCACATCAAGACTTATTTAAATTTCATTTTTTTTCCAGATGAAGGAGGGGAGAAGAAAAAAAAGGGAAAAACTGCCAGTAGTCTAAAAAATAGTGTAAAGCAGAAACCAGTTTTGGAAGAAAAAGTTGAAGAGCAACATGACGATGGAAAAAGTTTTCTTGAAAATCCAAAAAGTACTGTTGAGAATCAAGAAAATCATGTTGATGACACTTCGAAAGAAGAAAATAGGACTCATGACAAATCAATCTTGTCTACTGAGATATTAGTAGTTAATAATTTATCCTCGGAAATTCCCCCTTCAAAACCAAATATAAGTAAGATTAATTGTACTTTGAATCTAGTGCTAAGAGCTTTAGTTTCCCAAACTCATATCCATTATTTTCTTTCAGAGAACCACAAAAAGGTCAAGAGGAAAAATAAATGTGAACAAAATAAACCGTTATTCAATAGTAGTGCAGACATACATAGCCTTCCAACAGGTACAATAGTATTGTCCGGTGGTAAAGTGATGCCGATGATAACACCATTACCATCTTTAACATCCAATATCATTGTTAATACTCAAGCTCGTCCAGCAAACCCTATAATTTTGAACAATCCACAACAGGGTCAAATGATAGTTGTACAGCCTTTACAAACAGTTAATACAGTACAACCAATGACTTTGAATACAATGCCAAGTGTTCAAACCAATGTAGTTATAAATCCTCAAGATTGGGTGAAAAATGTAAAAACTATCCTTGATTCCAGTAAAATAGGAGGTACAAAAGGAATTTTACCAAAGATTAGGGAAGTTACCGAAACAACAATGACTTATAAAGTTCCAATCCCTGCAATTCATAGAGAAAAATTAGAAAATAAAGATGAAAATAAAATTTCTATTTCAAAAGAAAAATCAACTAGATCTAAAACGTCTTCAAAAGCTGTGAAAAGTAATCAAGTGCTTAGTTCAGGATCTCATAGCCCTTCGAAAAATTCCAAACATACCAAGAATGACAATGATGTATCAAAAAATAAAATAACTGTAGATAAACCGATATTGAAGCGGAATTTGGACCCAAGTCAGAATGAAGAAAGTGAAGTTTTAGAAAAAAAGGTCAAAGTTAATAAGAGTAAGAGTGAAAATTCCAATAATCAAGAAAAAAATGGGACTTCAAATGACCCGGTCACTTGCAAATCGATTGAAAACTTGAAACAAGTTATAGAAAAAATTGGTGAAGATGAATCTTGTACAAAAACGTCTATCACTGATACAGTCCCAGTAAGTTATACATCCATTGAACAAGAGAGAAAAAATGTATCAAATGATTCATCAAATGATACATTATCAACTATTACGAAACCTTTAGGAGAAAAAATTGACTGCTTGACAGAATTTATGGTTGTTGAAAAATCATCAAGTTTGGATATTTCCAACTCAATGTCTGATACAGAGAAAAAATCAGATGCCAAAGAGTCACAACCTGAATTGTCCGTAAAAGCTACAGATGAAATGTTAGACAATACAAACGACAAACAATTGCTTTTGTCTACACAAGATCTAATAGAAGAGCAAACAAATAAGATTTCTGATGATTCAAAAAAAGTTAATGTTCAAATATCCTCAATTGAATGTGATATTGATGAAAGAATAATTCTCTCAAGCCAAGATAAACATGATTGTAATGATAGAAACGGGGAAGACAATACATTCCAATCAAATAGTCAACATGAAATTTCCAATGTGCAATTACCAACTGAAAACAAGATTTTCTTAAATTTAGATACAAATACAACAACAACAATGAAGTTAGAAAATTCCGAAAATAGAAATGAGTCTAATTTGAGGCTCACTGCATCTTCATCTACTAAAGATACAACAGAGGAAGATTCCATGAAAGATAAAAATAGTATCAAAGATGATCAAATTATAATGAAAAGTATTTCATACAGTCCTAGTAACAGCTTCATACCAATTAACCATAAACCTGATTCTTTACATTCAGATTTGTCAAATGACATTTTTGCCTCCCTTCAAGTACCATCCAGCTCCAATAATTCAGAATCAATATCTCCGACAGCAGCCTTTTTGATGGCATTCCCAATTGTTTCATCATTGAGTGGTAAAGCAGAGGTACTTGATGATGAATTAAAAGATGATTTTAAATATAGTAGTCAAACTCCGCCAATGCTGTTACAAATTGGAACCATTGAGTCAAATAATTTTAAAATTACTTCGAGAACTTCAATGAATGAAAATCTGGAAACTATAGAACCACCTGAAGTCAATGATCAGCATGGATCAAAATCTTCATCTGAGTCAATCTCTCCTGCTATTACTTCTTCATTTGTTACAGCTCCAATGAAGGCAATGCCAAGAGTGATAAGTAGTCAAACATTGACAGAATCATTCAAAATTATCCCAGTTTCTTCAGAACAAACTAATACTGGAGGAAGTAATGTCGTGCACACACAAAGAAGCCAGATCAGTAAAATAGAAATTGTAAATGTTGACTCTATGAACAAGAATTGCAGTGGAACTATGAATTCTGTTAATGTTGACAGACCAATGAACAATCATGTTCAGAGTTATGCAGCAGAGAACAAGCCACAACCTAATTTCAATTACACGAAAACTACACTCTCAACTTCTATGCCGAACACAATGTCTAATGACATTCTAAATAAATTCGTTCCAGCTACTTCACTAACTTCAAGCACAATAACAACCGAAACTCAGAGCAAATACAATGCTGTTCCTCAGTATGCATCTCAAAATTGTCAATCTTCTGGATCTGTTGTTGTGAAGGAAAGTATTGAACGAACTAATACAAATTTCAATTTCTCTTGCCAATCTATTAGTGATATTCCTACAGAAAGAGATCTCTGCAAACTTCAAATTTGTCCAATGGAGTCATTCACAGAACAAAGCAATGAATACTCTGCGCGAATTAAAGAAAACTCATTTGTAAGCGCACCAATTCAAGCAACAATCTCTGAATCGTTGAGTAAAAATATTCAAGTGACTCTAAGTCAAGAAAAAAATACTAAAGTTGCTAATCAAAACAATCCGAACGCAGTCTTGAATAATGAATTCCATTCTAAAAAACTTGAGAGTAAAAGTCATCATATTGAATCAAATATCTACCACAAGAAAACTGACGAAATATCTAATCCAAATTCATATTTGACTTCATGTGAGAATAAGTCGGGCAAAAAGATAGTGATGTCGAATTCTTCTCAATCTACTAACACTGTGCAGAAAATAATAACTTCATCAAGATCCAGCACATTCTCGCAGCAGACGGATGCTTATGCTGCCACTGCAAACTACGAAAATATTCCTGAAAAATCAACTACTACCATTGCGAATACCACTTCGAATTTCAGCATATTATCATGGACCACGTTTTCCCCGTTAAGCAGCAATAACAGCAACTTTCCACAGTATGAACAGGCTTCAGGACCACCCGAAGCACAAAAAAATATTTGCGAAAATTACAATTATCTTCCTTCTTTGAGAGATAATGTATCTTTGCCCAATACTTCGAATCATTCATCATATTCGACAATTGATCCTCAAACCGCTACTTGTGATAAATCCAAAGGCAAATCGGCAACAGATATACAGCAGAAGAGATCGTACAGTGATCCGAATAAATCAAGAAACATGCGACCCTCGCAGGCGATTTCCATACAAAAATCATCACGCACTCATAATCAAACAGCTGTTTCTAATTCAGATTACAAGTTTTCTTCAGAGAACAGGATTAAGTACAAATATCCAATAGATATGGACTACATTCAAAATAATTATTCAAACGGGCTGGATTCACTTCCACATCAACAAAATCATCAGCAACACAACACTCAACTGAGTCAGCAAAACCATCAATTGTTGAGTAAAAATCCAACAAATCAGTCGCATCAGGCTTTAAAACCGGAAAAAGTAAACTACATTTTGCCTGATTACAACTCTCAAGCTAACTTCATTGCCGAATCAACAAATAACCAATCTAGATATTCTTCTCAAGACATTTATCCTGGAACGAATTTCAAATACAGCGAGAAAGCGCAACAAATTCATTCAAAATACCAATCTGTATCACAAGGATCAACGCTATCGTTACATCACGAAAATTCCGTGTATAATAATAATAATGCTAGTAATAGCAACAAACATGGGCAACAACATCAGACCCAACCTCAGCCAAACCAAAATAAAACGAAACCAGATCCCTCTAATCAAATTCATCCAACCCAACAGCAACCGCAACCGCAACCCCAACCGCAACCGCAACCACAAACGCAATCGCAGTCACAACCTCAAGCACAAGCACAAGCACAACCGCAACCGCAACCGCAACCACAACAACAACAACAACCGCAACAGCAACAGCAACAACAACAACAGCAACAGCAGCAACAATTGCAACAGCAGCAAACGAGACCACCAGTCAATTGGATGATGACACCGGAAGTCAAACATAATCCTAATGTAACAGACATTATCTTACCACCGATTGGAAAAGAGCTTGACTTCTGCTCGAACAATATTTTTTCACAGGCTCCAAGCTACAATCAAAGTGGTTCTAATCAGTTTTATAATAACTATGAAATGACTTCACACAACTTTGGAAATATTCAAGTCATGCAAAACGATCCAAAAAGAAGTGTCGATAATCCTTATTATCCAGAGGAACAATCATTTTCTTGGTCTCCAACAAAGAGCCTGCCCCAGGTGCCAGAACAAAATCAGAGTCTTAAAAGCATAGAAACACCGACTCTGCCTACTTTAGTAGGTGATCTTGCATTAGGTACAAATATTCCAGACAAACAAAACTTTTTGTTTGGACAAATGCCTATTCGGACTAGCACCAACGAATCCAATAAAGATTCATTGAAAGGAAAAGAAACCAGTGTAGTCAATCGTAATTATCAGAATATAATTCCACAAAATGTGCAGCAGAACTCATCGCACACTATGCCATTTTTGTCGGTGAGTCAGCTTGTCGATCACGAAAAGGTCGAAAAGACTCAACATCACCAATCTCACAACACTGCCAGCCACCATAACACGACTCATCTACATCATCATCATCATCATCAGCTTCACCATCAGCAACAGCAACAGCAACAGCAACAACCCCAACTTCAACAACAACAGCAACCTCAACAACAACAGCAGCAGACTCCAAGGAAGCAAAGAAAAAACAGCAATAGTCCTCGGACAACTGGTAAAAGGCAAATGGATATGCGACAAAAGCAATCGGTCAATAATACCAGTGATCAGATTAATCGCCTTCATGACGATGTTAAGGCTAACTCGGCGAATCCAGGTTTCGTGGATAATAATTATCAACAGCAACAGCAACAGCAGCAGCAACAACAGCATCAACAACATCATCAACAACAGCAACAACAGCACCAACAACGTCAACAACAACAGCAGCATCAGCAACATCAACAACAAAAGTATGGTAATCAAAGTAACGAAGCTCAATGGAGGAACAGAAATTGCAAGAGTAATTATACTGCTGAAGCTCTGATAGGAACAAACAATAGTCATACAGATAACAGTAATACAGAGAAGAACCTCCCGAAATACTCAACAAACTACTCTCAGAACAAATTCAGTGGCTCGTTGGGTTCGGATCCACTTGGCATCAACTACTTCCCGAACGTCGACGATGCAAACAACGGCTACGGCCAAGTGATGAATCAGAACTTCAATCACTCGTACGTCTACTCTTCAAACGCTAACATTTACCCAAGCACTAATTTCATCAGCAACATATCAAACAGTTCGACCAATTACATGATGGGTTTGCATGAGAACGCGACGGATTATCTAGATAATAGCTTCCTTCTGCCGGGCAACGTTTGCACTACCGCCATAACAACGCCGTTGCTGACGAGTATGAGTGACGGTATTAGCAAGACTCATCAGCATCAGCCGCATCATCAGCACCAGCCCTATGTCTCCAGCAGCAGCAGTAGCAGCGGCAGTAAGCATCAGAACTGCGAGAAAAGAATCGCGTACTTCAATCAGCAGAAAAGGAGCAAGAGAAAAGTATCGGATACCGGCGGCAGTGCTGCAGCTCAGCAAAACTTTACCGATTTTCCACCGATTTCGGGCATCGGACCCTCGCACTCGCCCCTCGACGAGTACCACCATCACCCCTCAACGTTTCTGCCACCGCCACCGAATTCCCTGTACCAGAATCACCAAGCCACGAATGTGTACGGTAAAACGGGGCTGCCGCCGCCGCCTCCGCTACCGCCGCCGCCACCACCGACTGTCTCGGTCGCTCCGACTGCCTCTTCAACGCTTTCGGTCGTGGCCACCTCGAGCAGCGGTACACTCAGCCAGACCAACGTGGTTACTCCGAGCAACCCCATGGCAATGACGCAACATCATCCATCCGGCACGAGTCTCACCAATTTCAACCTTAGCACCATTTTCCCTGAGATCAATGATAAGGTCAATGCACTTCTCAATATATAATATAAATTATATCTAAGCTCGCGTGTTGTATACTTTTTTCAACTGTTTCTTCGTTGCCTCAATGAAATTTAACGATACAATTTATTATCGTTATGATAACTGTAACTCGAAATGACACAACTTGAAAATAAGTTTGAAACTTTTAATAAGTACGTTTTATGTAATGTTTTAATTTAATAGGTAACTGGATATAAGTCATCAACAAATGGCATTTCTGCGGGCGTCAGTCGACCGACGAGTCACACATCCACTAGCTATTCGCAACGTCCAAATTATACTGATCCTATGGGTCAAATGTCACAGGTTAGCGAGGAGTCTCGTAAAAATATATTTATTATGTTATGCATTTCTTTAAATCCAATATCCTTTGCAGTCTTCCGAGTCAACGACACACTTTAGCAATCCTGGATCGCGTTGAATGCTGCAATAAGGTTGGGAATCTCGGGAAGAGCAGTTATTCGATGCATCTGTCGGATCATTTTTTGAAAGAAAAGATTGTATAAATTGTAAATAGATTATCGACCTTGTTCAAATGGAGAAAATTAAGTGAATAAACTAAGTTACAAATGAAAAATATATGAAATTGGTATATTTTTTGAACCTCAATAAATGACTTCGTTACATTCTTCATGATTTTCGGTCCAAGTGTTGCGAGGGGAGAGATCAAATAATTCCCGTTCAAAATATTTTCTCGAGCGTTGAAGTTAGGTGTACACATTATACTGGAATATGCTGGTGAAACTGATATTCAATCTGATAGACAACGACTGTCTTACCTGTGAAGTGAATGAAACACTTGTACGTAATAATAATGGGAAAGAATACCACTAGGCTATTGTATATCGGCTTAAATACTTCAATTTTACAAAACATTATTTTGCAAAGAAAATTGTAGATGCTGAAAGGAAAAACAAACTTCTTTGCTTCTACCGAGACAGATTTATTCTGTATTGAGAATAAATAAGTTTACCTCTGGGAAATAGATGACTTTTGCAGGAATTATGCAGGAAACTATCAGGTTTTCTCTCTATATTAAAAGCCAAACCGCCGCCGTCGCCGTAAGAAATTTTGCCCCCTCTTGCTCTCGTTTTTAGCTCACCTTTTTTGCACTCCGTTTTTGCTCCCCTTTTTTAGCCCCCCTTATGGTCCCCCTTGATAGTCCCCTTTTTTGACTCTTCTTTGTGATTTTAGACTCCATTTTGTGGTCCCCCTCTTTAGCCCCCCCCTTTTTGGCCTCTGTTTATGAGGTCTATGTAGTAATATTAGAGTTGACTATCACAGATCGATCTGATGCGTTATATAAGATAGACACCTGCCTGGACGAATCACTTACAATGATCTTTTGATAATGTTAATGTGAATGACATGAACTTTAATTTGATTCAAACCAGTATTTACTGAGAAGAAAATAAACGATACTATAGCAAAAAATAGTCATAAACCGTAATATTATCGACTCCGTCTTCAATCTTTGATAGAAGCAGTCAGTGTATTTCATGATCAGTTGATAATCGGATCAATGCGATTTTATTTAAAATATTCTCTCATGTAATAGTTTTTTATTGTGTCCGCCAAGTTTAGCTGTAATATAATAAATCAGCCGTTTGTATCATATTTCTTTTAACCCATTAACGTCCAAAATGTCAAAATTTCTTGCACGTTTTCAGAGTGATTATTTCCTATGTAATTGGCGTTGAAAAAACTTTTGAACCACATATTCTGATGTAAAATTTCATGCTCTTTTAGAATCCGTTTCCAGAATCATGATAAATTTTACAGGAAAAGAGATATGCTCGATTGAAACATAAAAAAACACCTAAATTTTCGAAAAAAAAAATTTTCAGGATTTTTTTTTTGAAGTGTTACAGTGAAGATATCACCTTGCGACCGTGATCAAAGGTGATCATGGGAGTTGGAGTTTAACAGGGAATTTTTTTGTTGACCTTGAACCATCTCTTCTTTACAAAATGGCGGAAAAAACGAATTTTTTTTTTTTTCAATCTTCATCAATTTTTTTCTCAAAATCTATGGACTTGAGAAAAAAATTCATAGAAACAAAAATGCCTTAGAATCGCTCGAGGAACATTCTTAAAATTTTTTCACAATTTTTTGAGACAATTTTTTATTTTCCGGGAAACTTGGGAAATGGAATTTTCAAAAAATGTCTCAAAAAATTCTGAAAAAATTTGACAATATTCCTCGAGCGATTCTAAGGCATTTTTGTTCTTATAAATTTTTTTCTAAAGTCCATAGATTTTGAGAAAAAAATTGATGAAGATTGAAAAAAAAAAAATTCGTTTTTTCGGCCATTTTGTAAAGAAGAGATGGTTCAAGGTCAACAAAAAATTCCCTGTTAAACTCCAACTCCCATGATCACCTTTGATCACGGTCGCAAGGTGATATCTTCACTGTAACACTTCGAAAAAAATCCTGAAAATTTTTTTTTTCGAAAATTTAGGTGTTTTTTATGTTTCAATCGAGCATATCTCTTTTCCTGTAAAATTTATCATGATTCTGGAAACGGATTCTAAAAGAGCATGAAATTTTACATCAGAATATGTGGTTTAAAGAATTTTTTTAACGCCAATTACATAGGAAAAAATCACTTTGAAAACGTGCAAGAAATTTTAACATTTTGGACGTTAATGGGTTAAGAAAAGCAGAACTACTTCCGAGACATACAAGAGATTTGAAAACAGTGTACTGCAATTTACTCTAGATGTTTTTTCGACGTAGTGAGAAAATTTATTTTTAGCATACTTAATTCAAATATATTATTGAGAATCAATTTTGGATAATTTTCTTTTATAAAAATATCCACCAGTCTGCCCCTGATAATCTGAATACTCAATTCCACAACACTATACCAAGAGAATCAGAGTTCAACATGGACGAAAAAAAACAAAATAATATTAAAGAGCAACTGTCCAAAAAAGAGTAAGGAAGTTTCCACTTACGAGGAGACCATTTGGCATTTGGGTGTCGGATCTCGCAGCAACTTCTAGATTTTATTTATAGTTACTTAAATAGATAATATCTACAGTCTAAATATATTAACGTTTTTATTTCTTGGAGATAATGTTCTTACTTATAATAAATGTACATAATCTAACCGAAAAATAACGTATCAAAATCATTAGAACATATAGACGGCTTAGCCGGTCAAAAACTGTTTTCAAAATAATAAATTTTCATTTAGGAATGTCAGCAGCAAAACTCGAAAAAATGTCAGACATATTCAGAAGAAGCAGTTCATGGCAAGAAATTCATTACTGACGGATCTTTACAAAATAAATCATTTTCAAACAATATACAATATATTTCTAGCAATGTTCTTAATCCATATTTTATATACGGGTGTGAATGATATTATACAGACTAACTCGTAAGTATTTCTAATAATTTTGAATTTTACTTTCAACTTTGGAGCGTAAGAAGTATGGATAAATGATATGATGTAATTCTCGTGTTATTGAAGGATAAAGTTCGGTTTTCAAACAATCAGATTAGGATACGCAAAACTTATTAATGCTTTTCAAATTTGGATTTGGATGCAACTTTCAACTTTCACTGTTTACATAGGATTCTATATTTGGGCGAAGGAGCGTTCCGAACTGTCGGTAAACAGTAAGTAATTATTTATTAGTAAAATCTATCGTGTTAACTAGAGTTGATCACAATTGACTCAATAATTCCGAGTAATAATGAGTTATTTCAATCATTGCAGTACTATCTACACGTACTTGGGACTACGGATTCTCAATAGCTTACATACTTCATCAAATAGCTTTTACAGTTTTTCCAGTGAAACGTTTATTAGAAGAACAATTGGCTCCAGCATCGAGCTTGGTAGTTGTTATGGAACAGGTAATTTTTTTCTTTAACGCATATGGTGACAATATTCGTGCAATATACTCCAGTACTTTTTAAACATTGAAACTTGTTTATTTTTTTTAGTTTCAAAGTAAGTATGGTTTTCAGAATTATAAGGATATGATTATATAATTCTAATTCCTGAAAATATTTTTATTGAATTTGAATCGTGTGTAAATTGTTATGGGTTCTAGGTTCGTATGATGATGAAAATGTATGCATTTGTGCGAAGCACAGTGCCGCGATTCTTGCGTCACGGATCTAATGAGGAAGTCGTGAATCCACATTGTCCTGGATTTTCAAAATTCTTATACTTTATATTTGCACCAACTTTAATTTATAGGGACGAATATCCAAGGTAGTTTGGAATTATTTCAACGATTAACTTGTACATACAAAATTCGCATTAATGTAATCTTCTTTTTCCAGAACAAATAATATTAGATGGAAGGTAGTTTTATGGAACTTGACTGAAGTTGGGATAGTAGTGATTTACGGAGCAATTATACTGGAACACTTTGTTATATCTCATTTCGAAAAGTTTGGAACTGATATCTTCAAGCCTCAAACAACGATTCTCACGATATTTAGTATAATGCTACCTGGAGCCATGCTGTATCTTTTAGTAACTCATTGTATAGTACATTCTTGGCAAAATGCTATGGCAGAGCTACTAAGATTTGCTGACAAGTTATTTTACAAGGTTCTTAATCAAATTGATACAAGCTGGAAGATCAATTGATTTATTGTCAATATAGGATCAATATTTTTGTAAAAAATATAACATTTCAAATTAAGAATGGTGCTTCTTAATTTTTTTCAGGATTGGTGGAATAGTTCAGACTATGATACATTCTTTAGGACCTGGAATGTGATCGTGCACGAATGGTTACATGTTTATATTTACAAGGATGTTTACGAAAGACTTAATAGCAAATTCTGCGCGACATTAACAGTTTTTTCAATTTCAGCAATTTTTCATGAATACCTTATAGTAGTTACTTTTCGCTTCTTTTATCCTGTAATGCTAGTCCTGTTTGGTTTTATTGGAGTTGCTTTGATTTTTATAACCAGAAAACTATCGCTTGGAGGAAATGTATTTTTCTGTTTTGGAATCATTGCAGGCAATGGTTTACTTTTTACACTTTACTCAATGGAATATTACGCTAGATTGTACTGTCCACCTTATAGTAATCAACTATCTGATTTGCTCTTACCAAGAAGTTTGGTGTGCTATAGCTCTCTGCATCATGTTTTATAAATCGAACTCCAAATATAAGATCGAAACAAGTGAATATATTAAATTGGATTACATGCATGTACCAAGATGACATTATTTTGTAATGAAATTTAATAAAGTATATTTCATGAGAGAAAATTATCAAAAGCCTCGTATGTTTGGGTATATATATTCTCGGCATACTGCCTTTGTATCTAGGTAAAATTACATATTACCCTTTGTTTTTTCAGAAAACCAATTATTAATTCTTGAAATACTTCAAAATATACTGTTCAAAAAATCGTTTATAAAAGAAATCGTTTACAGAAAAAAAGAAATAAGTTTACCTGCAGGAAACTATATCAGGTTTCAATATTAGAGTTGACTATCACAGACCGATCTGATGCGCATCACCTACAATGTTCTTATAATTATGTTAATGTACATTACATGAAGTTGAATTTGATTCAGACCAGTATTTACTAAGAGTAAAATAAACGATACTATAGCAAAGAGAGCTGATAAACCGTGATATAATAAGTTATTATCGACTCCGTCTTCAATCTTTGATAAAAGCAGTCAGTGTATTTTGTGATCAATTGATGTTCGGATCAATGCAATTTCATTTAAAATATTCTTTCATGTAACAGTTTTTTATTGTGTCCGCGAAGTCTATAGCTGTAATATAATAAAGCAGCCGTTTATAGCATATTTCTTGAGGAAAGCACAACTATTTCCGAAACATACAAGAGATTTGAAAATAGTGTACTGCAATTTACATTGGATATTTTTTCGACATAGTGAGAAAGTTTATTTTTGGCATACTTAAGTCAAATATATTATTGAGAATCAATTTTGGATAACTTTCTTTTGTAAAAATATCCACCAGTCTGTCCCTGATAATCCGAATACTCGATTCCATAACACTATACCAAGAGAATCAGAGTTCAATATGGATGATAAAAAACAAAGTAATATTCGAGAGCAGCTGTCCAAAAAAGAGTAAGGAAACGAAGAGACCATTTGGCATTTGGGTGTCGGATCTCGCTGCAACTTCTGGATTTTATTCATAGTTACTTAAATAGATAATATCTACAGTCTAAATATATTAACGTTTTGATTTCTTGGAGATAATGTCCTTACTCACAATATACGTACCTGTATGCGTATGACATTTCTGAAACGTAGATATACTTTGCATTATAGAATCAGCAATGAGTGATTAATGTCTCATAGTCTAGACGCGTGACTTGCATATCGCCGTACTTTTCGAGGCACGGATCTCCGGAATTTTTTGACGTATTTTGGCCTTCTGAAAAGAATTTTCTTGGGTAGAACATCCAAAAGTAGTCGAGTCAATTGTTATTAACAGAAATATTAACAAATTCATAAAACACGCTATTTGAATCTGAATTGTTAACCATGATGAATCAAGCGTTTTTGGAGTTACTTCTTGCGGGGTCATTTTTTGTAAGCAGCTGCTGCAGTAATGACAACATGTAACTTTTTCACATCATAGGTATGAGATTGAAGAACAATTTTTACACTCGCTGCATTGACACTTATGCGAGATAATTTATGTAAAATTGATTTAAAAATTGCATAATTAGCATTTTTCTGTGACAAAATATCAATGTTACGGAAAAATTAATAGAAAAATTTTTGATCTAAAATTGACTACAGAATATGAAGAAAATTTATTTTTTCAGATCAAATTGCGTATTTCATGAATTGGTTGCTTTTTCTATTCATAATAATTGATTCGACCACTTTCAGGTGTTCTACCCAAGAAAAATCTTCTTCAGGAGGTCAAATCTGTCAACAAAAACTTATAGGTAGAGCCGTGCCTCGAAAAGTGTTATAAAATGCTGGTCACGCGTCTAGACTATCAGGCAAATCACAATGTTAGGGTGAGTAACTGGAAATATCATTTGATGTAACTGTACTCAATGTGCTGATGGTTATTCACAAATTTGACTATGATAAGACTAGCATCTATAAATTCTGCGAACGACATCTTAAAGGCTAACTCAATACCTATCAGAAACCTATGCAGCTATAATCATCATTTGCCTATTTTAACCCATTCAAAAAGTCAATTAACCAAAGTGACTCAAAAAGGCTATACGTTGGGTACATGTGTACCCAATGTGGTACTTTTTCACAATCACTTGTTATATAAGCCGACAGAGACGATCAAATAAGAATTAATTTAACTCGCAATCACGCTTCCACAGATAATTATTAAAAACTCTTCACATCTAACCGAAAAATAACGTATCTAAATCATTAAAACATATAGACGGCTTTTCTGGTCTAATACTAATTTCAAAATAATAAATTCTTATTTAGGAATGTCAGCAACAAAACTCGAAAAAATGTCAGACATATTCAGGAGAAGGAGTACATATTAAGAAATTCATTACTCACGGATCTTTACAAAATAAATCATTTTCAAACAATTTACAATATATTTCTAGTAATGTTCTTAATCCATATTGCATATACGGGTGTGAATGATATTATACAGACTAACTCGTAAGTATTTCTAACAATATTGAATTTTACTTTCAACTTTGGAGCGTAAGAAGCATGGATAAATGATATGATGTAATTCTCGTATTATATATTGAAGGATAAAATTAGGTTTTCAAACAGTCAGATTAGGGTTCGCAAAACTCACCAATGCTTTTCAAATTTGGATTTGGATGCAACTTTCAACTTTCGCTGTTTACATAGGATTCTATATTTGGGCGAAAAAGCGTTCCGAACTGTCGGTTAACTGTAAGTAATTATTTATTAGTGAAATCGATCGTGTTAACTAGAGTTCGATGACTCTTACGAAGAAAGACAAATATGTAATCTGTCCGCGAAAAAAGACACATATCCGAATCTGTCCGCGAAGAAAGACACAACTCGCAATTTGGCCGCAAAAAAGATCCATGGCGCACATCCCACAATTTTCCGGCGTAAAAAAATATATGGAATGAAATCTTAGAATAAGTAGGTTATCTTTGACAGAAAAACAAGCCTTTTCTACAGTTTAAACTCTTTTTTCGTTAATATTCACGGGAGAATAATTTCGACATTTGCCTTTCTTCGCGGCTAGATTGTGAGTTGTGTCTTTCTTCGCGGACAGATTCGGATATGTGTCTTTCTTCGCGGATAAATTCGGATATATGTCTTTCTTTGCGGACAGATTCAGTTATGTGTCTTTCTTCGTAAGGCACGTCGAGTTGATCTCAATTGACTCAATAATTTCGAGTTATGATGAGTTATTTAAATCATTGCAGTACTATCTTCACGTACTTGGGACTACGGATTTTCAATAGCTTACATACTTCATCAAATAGCTTTTACAGTTTTTCCAGTGAAACGTTTATTGGAAGAACATTTGGCTCCAGCATCAAGCTTGGTAGTTGTTATGGAACAGGTAATTTTTTTCTTTAACGCATATAGTAACAATATTCGTACTCCAGTACTTTTCAAACATTGAAACTTGTTTATTTTTTATAACGTAAATTGTTATGGGTTCTAGGTTCGTATGATGATGAAAATGTATGCATTTGTGCGAAGCACAGTGCCGCGATTCTTGCATCACGGATCTAATGAGGAAGTCGCGAATCCACATTGTCCTAGATTTTCAAAATTCCTATACTTTATGTTTGCACCAACTTTAATATATAGGGACGAATATCCACGGTAGTTTGGAATTATTTCAACGATTAACTTGCACAAAATTTGCATTAATGTAATCAATTTTTCCCAGAACAAATACTATTCGATGGCAGGTAGTTTTATGGAACTTGACTGAAGTTGGGATAGTAGTGATATACTCAGCAATTATACTGGAACACTTTGTTATATCTCATTACGAAAAGTTTGGAACTGATATCTTCAAGCCTCAAACAACGATTCTCACGATATTTAATATAATGCTACCTGGAGCCATGATGTATCTTTTAGGATTTTATTGTGTGCTACATTCTTGGCAAAATGCTATGGCAGAGCTATTGAGATTTGCTGACAAGTTATTTTACAAGGTTCTTAATCAAATTGATACAAGCTGGAAGATCAATTGATTTATTGTCAATTTATAGGATCAATATTTTTAAAAAATATAACATTTCAAATTAAGAATGGCGCTTCTTAATTTTTTTTTAGGATTGGTGGAATAGTTCAGACTATGATACATTCTATAGGACCTGGAATGTGATCGTGCATGAATGGTTACATGCTTATATTTACAAGGATGTTTACGAAAGACTTAATAGCAGATTCTGTGCAACAATAACAGTTTTTTTAATTTCAGCAATTTTCCATGAATACATTCTAGTAGTTGCTTTTCGCTTCTTTTATCCTGTATTGCTAATTCTGTTTGGTTTTTTTGGAGTTGCTTATGTTTTTATAACCAGAAAGCTATCCCTGGGGGGAAATATATTTATCTGGTTTGGAATCATTGCAGGCAATGGCCTAATTTTTACACTTTACTCAATGGAATATTACGCTAGATTGTACTGTCCACCTTATAGTAATCAACTATCTGATTTGCTCTTACCAAGAAGTTTGGTGTGCTATAGCTCTCTGCATCATGTTTTATAAATCGAACTCCAAATATGAGATCGAAACAAGCGGATATATTAAATTGGATCACATGTATGTACATACCAAGATGACATGATTTTGTAATAAAATTTAATAAAGTATATTTCATGACAGAAAGTTATTAAAAGCATCGTATTTTTTGAGATATATATTCTCGGAATACTGCATTTGTATCAAGATTAAATTACATATTTTCCTTCGTTTTTTCTAGAAAACGAATAATTAATTCTTGAAGTATTTCAAAATATATTAATCAAAAAATCGTTTATAAAAGAAATTAAATTTATTTCAGTTTCATTTACGTACACGTCTGTTTCCTCATTTAGGTCTAACGTTAATGATTAAATAACATATAATAATTTCAGTTAATTCTTATTAATAGCAGTTTCAATTTTATAAGTCGATTCATTTTCATATATATCTACATATATATATTTACATACTTCTCTATACAAATTAAACTATGAATCTTCTTGCATTTTCAAAAACATACATTTGTACCTATCTTAGACAGATCGATTCGACATTTTTCAAAAATCTTAAAATATACATAATGAAGTAAGTCATGGAAAAAATACATGATTTATAAATAACTAAATGAAATAATAAGAAATCTGATTTCGATTCATAAAAAATATCGAATCGTTTTGGATTAAATCTGATTTAGAAAGTCACAAATAAAATTACTTGAATGACTTCCTAATAAGGCTTCAGAAATTACGCAACTCGTTGACACAATAACGCAGCGAATTTCTGGAAAACGTTACAATACGTACAAAATATATATTAACATGATTGAGAATGTTACCAACATGTTCGACCTCACTGAATTTTATATTTTCCACGGTGAGCTGTCCAAATTTTGCATGTCTTTACGATATTTGTCCAGAGAACAGTGTTCTCCTGCGCAGTAAAGATTTCTTTATGATTCTAAGATGAATAAAACAAACTTGATAACCACTGCAAGCCATAATTTAGCAGTTCTGTCAATGCACAGTTATCATCAGATGATTTTCTTTAAAAATAGAAATCTTCAGGTTTTTGAATCGCATTCTATTTTGGAACATGAAGTGCGATGGTGAAGAGCAAATGTTCTCTGTTACCGCTTCCTTTCAAGAACCTAGAAAAAGAGATATATCCTTGGATATTTTCGAAAAACAAATGAAAATTGGAGCATTTTATTCGACGGGTTGTAAATTGATGCCAACGAAAAACGAAATATTGACATACTTGAGGAAGCATAAAAATAATAATGTTGAATAATCTAGGCGGCTGCCAAGTTTAATTTACGTACCGACTAGGGCTTCATCCATGAGCTCGTCATCGGTGATGCAGGGCGAGGCCGAGTGCGGGGATAACGGGATAACCCTAGGCGATGGCGCCGGACTCTTGACAATGTGTAAGCTTACAGATGGACTCTGGGGGAAGTTAGAAATAGGCGATACTGAAGGCGGCACCGCGGCCAATACGACTGAAGAGCTCGATGGTGGAGGTGGAGGCGGTAGAGGAGGTGGTGGCGGTGGTGGTGGCGGTGTAGTATTTTTTCGCAGAGGTGAAGATGACGGAGTAAACGTTATCGATCCCTTCATCGAGTGACCACTGCCTCCAGCGTCTTTAGGCGTAGAGAAATCCAGCAGCATTTCGGCCGCTTCTTGAGTACTGGTAGCGTTTGGAAGTGCTGACGACGACGGCAATGGCAAAGGAGTCAGAGTTACGCTCGCCGACGTCGTTATAGACTCCACCTATATCGAGATATTTTCATTATTTCATTATTTACATCATCTGAGCCAGTTGCGAGATTCAAATTTGATTGTCAAAGTCGTAATATTCAATTGAACTTTGCGTTTCTTAAAAATGAATATTTGTTTGAAATGAGAAATGAGAAATGGGAAAATCCAAGATTTGAATTATTATATGCGAACTGTTTTGGGTAGTGAGTGAAAATTAAAATCTCGACACTGGAGCAGATAAAGATGTATCGATCACTAACCAATTTTTTATCAGCTTGAGATAATCGATGGAAGGATGGATGCTGCTGAGTATCCTTGTCATCCGATGTTTTGTACTTGTCGGCATTTTTCGTGAGGTTCAAGCTCTCCATATTGCCAGCTGTGTCACTACCCATCAAGTACGAGGACGATTTACCCGATTCAACGCTATCCCTCGAGATCGATTCACTAGCAGGATTTAGAAAAGATCTACCGGCGCCTAGGTCCGATTTTGTTGATGCATTATCGTCAGACTGCATCGAGAGATTCGTTGGCATATCAGATTCAAGAGGACCCAAAGTGTTAGAAACTGAGCTTAAACTCTGAACTGCGGAGCCACTCGTGCTATAGTTTACAGATTCATCAATTTTCGAAGATGACGGGTTTGATGAAATCTGTGATGGCCTACTAGCTGAATCTACCGATGACTTGGAACCAGAGTCTACTTTATCTACGGACCGTTTGTCTGTACTGTCCGCATTAGCTCGCGCCGAGAGCTTCGGGATTTGAAAATTCGTATCCAATTGTTTGATTAAACCTTCGACAACAAGTTGTGCAGGTAGCCCTGGCAAATTAGAAAGATTACTCATCGAGTTTGCGTGAGCGGCTATTAATTTCATAGCTTTTTCAACTCCGTCGCGATCTGCTTTGCCCGCGAAAGATGCGTCGCCGGGTTTGAAACGCGTCTTGTCTCTAGAGGACGAGAAAGAAGATTTTGACGAAACGCCCTTGGCCGAGAGTCCACCCGAGATCAGGTTAGAGCCGAAACTTGATTTCAGGCCACTGCTTGAAATTTTTTGACCAGAGCCCAGCCCCGTTTTGCTGCTTCCTGAGCTGCCACCAACACCACTGCTCGATGTCAATGGCGAACTCGAACGAACCTTCATAATAAAAGTTTTCTTTTGAGACACTTAAAATTAATGATTTTCTTTCATTCACGCTAGTGTGCCAGCTGATAATAATTTCAACAATTTTCATAGCCGATTTGATTCAATCATCATCATTATCAATGATCAATAAAATTAATTAAAAAAAAATGTTCTAAGACTTATTCTTTCTCTATATTTTTTAAAATCTCTATATTACAGTGGTGATAGTTAAAAATACATTAAAAAACAACAAGTGAAGGGAAAAAAGGTAAAACCTTTGGCGAGGTCTGAGTCTGCGGCTTCCTAGACGCAGGTCCTGAGATGACGCCAGGCTTCAAACCCGTGTACGTGGTTTTGGGTGATCCATTCCCCGGGGTAGAGCTCGAGGGCGATACACCTCCGGCAGAGGCCGCCGACGAACCGACCATATTTATGGTTGAAAGCTTGACGCTGTTGCTCTTGAGATCCTTGGTTCGGGTCTTGTTAATGGTCAGTTTCATGCCATCCGAGCTCGGCTTCACCATGTACTCTGTGGGATTTTTCATATCCGGATTCTTACCGGCCGAGTTGGTGGGCGCGCCGGGGGCGGCGGGACTCGGACTCGTCCCGGGCACCGGCGGCACGTCGTCGGAGCAGTGCTGTGCGTTTTTAAGCTTGTCTATAACAGCGCTGAGAGAACCCTTGCGATTTCTCGCCTGCTGCTGGCTGGCAATCGATTTATTGGGATCGGCCGGTGGAGTAGTGCTACCCCCGGCACTGTTCCCAGGCACAGATGCCGGCTCCGAGTCCGTTGGTTTGCTTTTAGACACGAGACTCTTTGATTTGGGGCTCTGATGACCCGAGCCGGAGCCACTGGAGAACATCATGGAGGACGATTTTCGCTCTTTGTCACGCTCCTTGCTCAATGCCGAAGACGAGGAGGACGAGGAGGACGCGGACAGACTAGAGAGTGGGATCGCCGATGAGGAAGGCGACGTCGACGGAGTCAGAGACAGCTTGGCTTTCGAGGGGTCACCTTTACCGGACGGTGAGGTCGCGGCCGACTTGAGCGTGGACATGCTTGGCTTGCCGGAGTTGGCGTGCTTCGGAGAAGACGTTCCGTGCTTGGGGCTGACGCTGCTCGACACCGCGGTAGACACGTGCTTGGGGCTACTGTAGACTGGCGAGTGCTTTGGACTCGGCACAGGCTTGCTTGAGCCACCAGAACTGCTTGATGACGACGATGACGACGACGACTGTTTGAGCGTGCCTGTGGGGCTCGATTTGCCCAAGAGTACGAGTGGATTTGAGCCACGCGTCGGCGACGGGCTGAACTTACGCGTGAGAGTCGTCGCCGGCGAGGAGGGACGAGACGACGAGAGCGAGCCCGGTGGTGACTCCGAAGTTGGCTTTATGCTCACCGATACCGGCTTGGACAACGGGTCTGGTTTTAGCGGTAGCTTGTCCGGCGGGCCCATAGGACTCGAGTCTCGCTTGCGCTTGCGCTTCTTCTCTTGCTTACTTTTGCTATCTTCTATGCTACTGCTCGACCGGTTTTTTGAACTTTTTCTTTCCTTGCGTTCGTCGCTCAGCGACGAAGATTTCGAGTTACTGTTGGTGATGGCCGTTATGGTGATCGAGCTCGGCACAGAGGCCTGAGGTAGTTGAGACGTTATAGGTATTATTTCGATGCCAGGTCGACGCTCCAGTGTTAGCATCGAATTATAGTTGATGTTTGAGCTTGAACCACTGCTCGAAATTGGCACGATGCTCACGGAAGGGGAGACGAGCAATTTGTTTTCTTCGTATATGCTCGACGAACTCGAAAGCTTTTCTTCCGCTCGTTTTTTCATCTTTTTTTCCCGTTTCAAGGCTTCTTCGACGCTCGTCATCACGGGTTCTACATGAACAATATCAGAATCGTTGTCAATGTCGTAGTCCGAACTTTTATCGGTGCTGAGTACTTCCAAAGTTTCTAGGTTCGACAGGTCTAAGCCACCACTAGTCCCACTCACGGCTGACATGGATGTCGGTGTAGGCGTTCGAGCATCGTTGACAATATCTTTACCACCTGTTGGTGTTCCTAGCGGTGTCGAGTCGGAGCTCGAGCTTTCCAATAGAATTTCGCTCGAGTCGAAATCGCTCTTTCGTTTCGGACTCTTCCACGATCCGTCGGCACCTTTGCGCTTGCGAGATTTTTTGCTTTTGCCGTCACTTGTAGGTGGCGGAGTACTGGAAAGGGCGCACAATTGTAAAGGGTTCAGCATTGCAGCAGGGGGTGTATCGGATGAGCCGGAAAATGACGGAAACCCGATACTATTCTCCGCTCCGGCTTCTAAAAAAGACTGCTGCTGTTGGTTTTGTTGTTGATTCTGCTGTTGTTGCTGTTGTCTTCCACTGTTCCCCGTACCATTAATTCCCAAGCCCGGTTCTTGCTTTATTTTTATGTCTTCGTTACCGAAGTCAGGTACGCTTGAGCCATTATGATTATTTGGATCTCTGCCACTTCCTAGGTTACTGTTAAAATTATTATTTCCTCCAGTTCCCTCCATTTTCAACATAAAAGTTCTACCTTCCCAAGCTTTAATCAATGTTCGCATGGTTAGTGGAATACTCAAACAACGTTGCACTACTTTCCCCGCAAGATCGGATGTTTGCTCTGAATTGGCCACGCTAACTCCGTACAGTTTACATTTCAGAGCAGAAATATCTGACAAATCTAACTCTGCTGTAGCTAGAGTCTCTTCAAAAGGATGCTCCAAACTGACAGATATACACTGCCAAGATAAAGCACTTACTTCGAAAATGGTTTGAACTTTGTCATCTGAATCTTGTCTAGCCATTGGTCTCACGCAACTCAAGATTAAGGTATTAAACAGAGCTTGTTGTCTCAAGGAAACTAAGATCTGTGGAACGTGACCAGGATGCGTAAAAGGTATACTGCCGACCAATACTCCTTCCATACCTTTATTTTCTGTCATGAAGTAACAATGCTGTTGATCTGGAAGGCTCTGAAAGTGAGAAAAATAATGTCATCAAACGTTAACTAGAAACTTAAATACAATTTACAGAAGAATACTGAGGAAACACTTGATGAATATCATTTAAATTAAGAAAATTAATAAAATACTTACAACTGCAAGTCCTCTGTTATTCTGACAATCCAACTGCTTATCAGTTGCATGTTGGACTATTAAACTTAAGAGGGATTGAGGTGCAGATATATCAGTGCATTCAAGCTCTGTAACTTTTTGGATCCGACGAATTAATTCTAAACACATTGGCATTTTTTTAGCTAACTTCAAGACAAAACAAGCTGGCAACATGGAAGAATTAGCGCTTGTTAGCGGAGCATATGAAGGTGTGCTGTTGAAAAATTATATCACAAATTAGTAATGCATTTACACATGATATGTGAATTTACATATTAAAAAAATACCTTTTTCCAGTAGGACCTCTGTTTACAGTAATAATACTTGATGTTGGAAGCTTATGAGCCGTAGATCCTTCCATGCAAACAGTAACAGAATGTCCAACCTTCTTAGATATCACAGCCTCTAAGCTTAAAGCCTCACAGCTTTTATTTTCTAAATCTATCAAGTCATAAGGCGACACAAAATAGGTCAACTTCATGGCATGTCCACCTTTTCTTCTTTCAAGAATACCAACAGGACTCTTATGTACAAGGTTGAATGGTTCTTTCATGAAAGTTTGTAACTGAGCTAAAATTCCTAAATCAGTTTCCAAAGATTGAAGAGCACTAAATGCTTTGCACTTTACTTTTTTGTCAGCATTCAATTGATAAATTGATGCTAAACCCTCAAGCTGAGTGGTGAAATCAACAAAATCTCCCCGAGAAAGGCAGGCAACCAATTCTTCACAACTCTGGAAATAAATTCAAAATTGTTAGTAAAGTTTTCAAATATATCCAAGAATAATTGAGAAATAAGATATGACCCACCATTGAATCAAATATTGATTCTTGGTTATAACTTACTTGTTGCTCAGATTTTCCTTCATGGTGAATTTTCACATCTTTCACTGCACCAGACGGTTCTAATAAAATTTCCAAGTAAAACATATCAGAGGAAATAAAAAGTTCCGTGCAAGTGCCATTTGGAGGTCCAGAAACCATGAATTTCAGTCTAAATAAAGAAGAATAAATAATTATTTTAACAAAAACAATGAATTAGGTTCAAGGATCTCAAATATCACTTGAATATATTACCCTAGTTGTCGAGATAGACTCTCCAATCGTTCGATCATTGACTGCAGAGAAGTGACTTTGATGGAATGTTGCAAAGTGTCCAAACTCTTTTGCAGTTGATTTTTCTCCACGCTATCAATACCAAACCTCTTATCCTAAAAATCAAAATATTCTCGAGTTAGTATAGGCCACCAAATCTACACTGATAATTGGCTCAAAAACTGTAGCTGTACTCACCAACATGGCCATACGTATGTTTTTGGCTGTTTCAACAAGTGACTTGAAGGACGAAGCCTTCGAACGAAGCTTCTCCATAAGCAGCTCCATTTGCCATTCTTTATTCTTGTCTGAAGAAACGACCCCTCCGCCAGTCGTTTGATCAGCTACTGGCGAGGAAAAGATTATATGAGCACAGGAAATGAGGTCGTCAATCGTACTGGTGGTTCAAGAATCTCATGTGCGCCGGACGATTGGAACGCGGAAATCCAATGAAGGAAATGAAGCGCGAGTAGAAGTAAATAAGTACGAGACATACCATGAATAGGCTGAGGGCCGGAGGGATTCATGAACCCGTTGACGGGCAGCGCGCCAGTCATGCTGCTGGTGCGTTGCTGCGACTTGTATGGGTTATCGGGACGAGGACGAGACTGCCCATCCTCTCTACATTTCGCCGGGCACTCAGCAGTGCCGAGCCGAGTCGACCAAGCTTGATCCGCGTACCTACACCTCCGTTAGGTACTTGTTCTGACTATAATTCAACTGCTCGATGCTGCTGCCCGACATGACGACAACTAGCCGCGACGGCGTGTTGCTGCCGCGGCCATTTGCTTTTTCGAGCAGCGCCAGCGGCCAGAGCAATCGCAGCAATTCAGCAGCCAATCGCAGCAATTCAGCAGCCGCGCTGAGCCGCGCGCAGAGCAACCTGGAGCAACCCGCCGCCCGCGAACTGCAAAAGTGAAGACTCCGCGCAGCATGTGCTGCCCTCGCGTGCTAGGCTAGGTTTATTATCGCCCCCTTCTCCCCACTCCTCAGTTGCCAGCCCCTCCCTCCCTCCCTCCTTACCATTGCTCTGCTCCGTTTATGTCTGGTGTCGGTCTGAGGTTCTGATTGCAACATACATACACACACAAAAAACGCTGTTCAAAACTCTGTGTGCGAGATCTTGCACCTCAAATCGCAATTTTTATACCTTAGGAAACCACCAGTGCACAGAAGCTACTTCATTGAATTCTTTTGCTGTCCTTCATGTCTGAAAATCAATCAACTACCAGCGATCAAGCAACATCTAATATGGATCATCAAACTGTCAAGATCTACAACGCTGATGACTTCCTGCGGATAACCGAAGGTATTAAGGTTGCACAGTGTATGCGAATCAAGTCTGCATCTCCCAAGGCTGAGGAGCTTGTCAGTAACTTGGATGATCTAATCATATCCGACTCGCTCAGCTGTTCCTTCTGCAACACTGTTTTTGAAAATAAAGCTGAGCAGAGATTACACTATAAACTCGACTGGCACAGATTTAATCTCAAACAACGTCTGCATGGCCTCAAACATGTGTCTGAAGATAGTTTCAAGCTCTTGGCAGACAAAGATGATGTATCGAGCATATCTGGTTCAGAAGCTGAATCTCAGCATGAAATGAACAATGACCCGTCCGATATCAGCAATTCACCAAGGGAAAATTCAAAAAGTATTGAAGGAGAAAGCAAAAGTACTCCAGTTCACAGTAAGGTAAAAAATAAAAAGCCAGATAGAAAATCAAAGCTCACTGATTTCAAATCGGATAGTTCTGATGATGAGGATAACGAGGATGATTCTGATTATACCAAAGATGACATCCTTTTGTCCATAGGTGCACGACATTCCAAAGTATTTTTTGAAAATAGTGAAGGCAATATATTCAGTATATATCGATGTCTGTTGCATAATAAAAAAGAAGTTCCAGAGATAGACAATGAAATGATTACTCAAGCTTTGGATAGTGGAAAGAAATCATTGTGGACAATCATAATGGTTGGCGGAGGTCATTTTGCTGGGGGTGTATTTTCTAACGGTGAATCTATAGTGCACAAAACGTTCCATTGTTACACTGTACGTGCAAAGCAAGGTTCATCACAGTCTTCTCGAGATAATCGCAATGGGTCTAGTCATCCAAAAAGTGCTGGCGCCAGTATAAGACGATATAATGAAGCCAGTTTGGTGCAACATGTTCAAGAAATATTAGAATCATGGTCAACTCATATAAAGAATTCTTCTTTGATATTGTATCGAGCTGTTGGACCATTCAATCGCACTGTATTATTTGGAGGAAAAAACGCACCTCTGGATAAAAATGATCCTAGGTTAAGACCACTGCCATTTCCTACTCGCCGTGCAACATTTAGTGAAGTTAAACGTGTTTATGACATTTTAAGTAATATGGAGATCTATGGTTCTGCTACAAACTTTACTGATTGTTTTCCAATTTCTCCTCGCCAACCTATTAGGAAAAAGGTTCTCAGAGCTGTTTCAATCGATGAGGATATTATCAATGGTGTTGATGAAAAAGACAATAATTTGAATGCAAATGGTAATAATTCAGATAATCTCCCAATCCGTGCTGAGAAACAGAAGAGTGTTGTTCAAGAAAAACAGAATAGAAATTCTCGTCCACACATAGATAGAGCAAAATCTAGGAAATGTGCAGAGAGACCTCTGCCAGATATAGTAGCTGCGCTAGCCCGATCATCTTCTGATTCAGAATTTGATTTATTAGATAGTGCAACTACAGTGATAAATAATATGGATATTATTTCACATGATTTAGAAATAAATTTTACAGATCATTTGAAAGCATTTGAAGATACAGTACCAAAAAATAAGAAGAGGATTCGTCAGCAGAGAAGAAAAATGAAGAAGCAAAGTAAAGAAATCGTCAGTTAACAAATATTTCTCTTGAATTATTAACAAAATTTTACTGATCTAAATTTATTGTTGTTTTGACACGATTTTTTTGTGTTTTTGATGGAACTACAAAAAGTTATTGAAATGACATTAGCAAATGGCATTATCTTGTTTATTTTATTTTAATCTTTGAACTATATATACATGTATGTATGTACAATAATTTTGTTGATTTTATTACTTTTTATTACATGTAAAAGATGAATCACGATTGGATTAGTTTTTATTCCAGATCATGTACAATCTATCACACTGGTAGAACCTATTGTAATATCAATTAATGAAGTGTGCAATGCTGGTTGAAGTATTGCGCATAATAAGGAAAAAAAATTTCTTCATATTTCCCTATCTATAGTGATTGAATCAAATTGACACCCAAAAATTGAATACATATAGTGATTACCATTCAATTTTTATGTGATTGAGTCTTTGTACTTATTGATTCATAATATATTTTGTAAATAATTTAATGAAAATAACAAAAAATAAATTATTTGGAACTGAAATTAACTTTAAAGAGAAAAGATTAAAAATAATAAATAAATAAGCAAATAATATGATGATGCATGTGAAATCTTGAGAAACGTGTGTTGTATGGATCTATGATATATGTTCATGAAAAGTCAGTCTTACATAAAAATTGTTCAGCTGCAAAATGACCTCTGGTTGCTATCACCAACTGCCATAGGAGCTTCTATTGAAATCTGTTCAAAAAATATAAATTAAGAATCGTTAGTATTTATTGATGATTTTTAATGATTAGCGCAAAGTTTTTATTGGAAAAATATTATTCCCATCTATTTACAATAAAATTGGAAATAGGAAGAAAAATAAATTCCATGATAAGATAAATGAAGCTTCGTCTTATTTTTGCACCTTCGTATCTTATAGATAGAATTTAATTAGAATTGGTCATGATATATATTAACAAAGACGTCTTATTTGATGTTCAGACAATTTATGACCCTGGTAGAAAATTAAGCATTTCTTGCCGTTAAAACAAGATCATTTAAGTAAAAGTTGGCTAAAATCATTAGCTAAAAGTTATTCGAATCACACTTCACGATCCACGAAGAGAAAAAAAACACATTCCAGCTTCTCAGACGATAAAAAGTATATTTCGTCGAGAAACTGCAGAAATAATCCGAGAAGCTGAAATGTGTGTTTGTTTTCACACGCTCCATTCTTCAGAATTCGTATTTGTTGCGATCTTTGAGGGCCAATCCGTGATATGGAGTTCAAATGAAAACTATATAAACTTATATTTTGCGACATTTCCCCAGCCTGGTTCGCTGGCTTCATCAGGCTGTTTATTATCACAAAACAAAACAACGATAAATATTACAAACACCATTTACATATCGACGTGTCTTACGAAGAAAGACACATAACTGAATCTGTCCGCGAAGAAAGACACAACTCGCAATCTAGCCACGAAGAAAGACACAACTCGCAATCTAGCCACGAAGAAAGACACAACTCGCAATCTGGCCGCGAAGAAAGACAAATGTCGGAATTATTCTCCCGAGAATATTAACGAAAAAAGATTTTAAACTGTAGAAAAGGCTTGTTTTTTTTTGTCAATGACAATCTACTCATTCTAAGCTTTCATTCCATATATTTTTTTACGTCGGAAAATTGTGGGATGTGCGCCATGTATCCTTTTTGCGGCCAGACGCGAGTTGTGTCTTCCTTCTTGGCTAGATTGCGAGTTGTGTCTTTCTTCGCGGATAGATTGCGAGTTGTGTCTTTCTTCGCGGACAAATTGAGATGTGTCTTTCTTCGCGGACAGTTTGAGATGTGTCTTTCTTCGTAAGACACGTCGATATATTCGATGAAGAGCAACAATTTTTCTCATAAGCGTGAAACAGAAATTATTACATTATTAAAATTAGGGCGTGGAAAGAACTGACTTCCACTCCCGAATTTGCGTGAAGTGGAAGTAAGTTTTTAAGCTGAAACGTGCTTTTCTTCGTCGGAGATTTGAAATGGGATTTCCTTCGTCAGGACCGTAGATATATTTATAGTATTCGATCAATTGTTCACTCTACGCCAACTATCTGATATTTTGATGCTACAATTTTAGAAATTTTAAGGAAAAAAATCTGATAATTTTTTTTAATTATAATGATACTCCATTTAAAGAGTCACTGGATTTTTTCTCTAATTTCTCATACGACATTATTCTTGTTATCCGATAAATCTCATTTGATAAGTTACTTTTTCTTAGAACGCACTTCGATTTTTAATTAAAAATCTGAAAGGAAAAAAATTATTTAGAAAAATCGCATTTTCAATTGAGATAAATATTTAATACTGAATTACTCTCGAAAGCTCTCAAAATATATATTCTGAACTTGTACTTCGTAAACTACTTGAATATAATTATCACCGGGATTCGGCCAAATTCTAAAAGAAGCTGAATCTCCGAGTGTCATATTTGTCCAGTATCAACGCAACAGTTACATATACCAAAGGAAGTTAACACTTCTGCCTCGAATTGCTCAGGATTAGCATGTATTCTGCCTGAACTTGATATATCGTTGGGAAATCCTCATCAGCAACGGTTGCTAAGGAAATAAAAAACAAATATTGCTGAAAATTGGACACGGTTCATTATTTGCGACGAATACTTCCTCCGGAAGTTCTACAATTGGAACTTGATTAGATTTGCTCCTGGCTTAGCAGCAGTTGCTAGGAAAGTAAGGAACGGTTGCTATGAAGAAATCAAAATTCTGTGTCTTTCGCAAATTCACAGATGGACCTCAAAGTGATTTTCCACACTCCGTAACATCTCTTGAAAAGGATATGAACAATTAAGCTGGGATTTTACCGAACTTGATATGCATCTTGCCATGAGTAACTTGTGTGTAAAATCTCAGGCAGATCGGACAAATTCCACCGCGAGTTATCGCGTGTCAAACAATGACCTGCCAGACAGATTTCGGAGTTTCTTGACCCGTAGATTATGAAAATGAAGGTCCTGAATCGAGAGTGCAATTTTTACTCTATTTCACTGCTTTCTCTTTTAAAAATCAAAACACGTCATGTAATAACAGTGTAAGCTCTACATATCTTGTAAAACATATATAAATTTCTAATATGAAACTTGAACAAAAATAAACGTTTTTCAGATATTGCTTTATTGAAGAGAACTGGCATGATTCTCGCTTATCCATGATTCTCGAAAGTTGTAAACTACAGATCTTTCCTCTGGAGTTCATTTTATATTCTCTGCGTTACTTTCAAGGAAATAAGCTGACCCGCACGAGTGAATACCAAAGATTGTTGATGAAGAAAATAACCGATACATGAGAATGTATGTGTTTGCATTCGTGCGTGTGAGTAACGCTTTTATCTAGCGTGCATTTTTTTTAACTTTTAATCATCTTATCATAATGAGATTTTGTAGATTACCTAAGTTAATCAACTGTACTTCTCTGATATAAGGAAAATGGAAATCTGTATCCTGAGGTACACTCAACATTGCAGTGAACTTAATGTTCATTTAATTTCATGATAATATGTAAAATGGCAAATCTGAAATTAATTTCATCTTATCTTTGATCTGTTTTTTCTAAAAATGTCAATTATGGACGAGAAAGCGTATAGTAAAAATTTGTTTAGTTTGCGTGTTGCATAAGTTTTAGCATATTTTTATATATAGGGCAAAATTAGTATATCAATCTAATACGATTCACATATAATTATATATTTACTCATTTACTCACATAAAATCTATTAATATCTGATCTGATTATCTACTCTTGTTATTTGTTATTTGCAAAGTTTTGCTTTTACATCATTATTACGTTATGAAGGCACGAGCTTTCACATTCTAAAAGCGTAAATCATGGAATTACGAAGAAAACGTGTCTAACAAATGAAGGTTCTACGAAAACGTGACGAGTAGATTATTTATCAATGTGCATGTTCTATTGAATGGTGAGTAATACACAGTGGGGAACATATATTTTTTATCGTATCACAAAAACACGCGATTACAGAGAATTAATAATGATGATCCGGACGCAATATAAGTAAACAGGAATTAAAAAAATAATCAAGTGTCACGGTTTGACTGCACGCGACAGATAAGCTGATTATCTCTGGCAGGCCCTCGAGAAAGTGTGACATGGTGGGACTGTACCTTCATTCCACAACTCACTTCGCGAAGATATGTATAAAAAACACGGCCAGCGAGGCCAACGGCCAGTCGAGGTTCAGGTGCAAGTTGAAAACAATGGCGCACCTCGTCGCGAAATGCTTAGCGATCGCGAGCCTCCTCGCGGCCTTCGCGTCTGCGTCAAACGTGCCGAACTTCGTGGGTAACCGAACGACGTTGGTGCACCTTTTCGAGTGGAAGTGGGACGACATCGCCGACGAGTGCAAGCGCTTTTTGGGACCTATGGGCTACGCGGGTGTTCAGGTAAACAGACTCGGACACTTTTTTTTTTATCGTCCGAACGAGCGATTAGATTGGAGAAGAATTTCTCTGTCTCGTTGTGCATTAATTTATCGAAAATTTTTAGGAATGTTAGCGTTTAACTGCTTTCTTTTCAAATACAACTGTTCGATCTTGGTTTTTCCTCGTTACGATTCAACTTCTAAAGTTTGTAGAATTCCGTGTCTAATGATTAAATTGAATTTCATGACGAAAACTCAGTTGATCACGACTTATTGTTCGCTATCACCCAGTCTAAAATGTTGACTTCTTATTATCTGAAGAATCTATTTTAAACCATTGTTTTCTTTGCAAATGAAATCAAATCATCAATTTCGATCTCAAATCCAATCAATTCAAATTTCATGTGTAAATAAGAGTTTTGAATTAAAATACTGTTTTTGGTTTATTTGAACTCTAAAGAATCATTCAAAAAAATTTCATTGAAATCTGTTACTCGTGTTACTCGATATGTTACTCGACAGCTCTATTCAAGTACACTGAAAGCAAGTTCTCATACGCTCTAGGATCCATCGAATTAGCTCAGAATTACAAAAACTAATTTACTCGAATATTATGAACAGTTTCATTAAAAAGATTCATCAATTATTTCAATGCTAAAAATTCTGAGAGAATGCATTCATTTAAAGTGATAAACTTCCAAACAATATTTTTATTGCTTAAATTGTAATTATTTGTTCCGGATGCTAGCTCGCTTATAATTCCTTTGAAAAACTACTCAAGCTCACACACATTTCTTCCAATGAAATTGTTTATAAATTGATATTAGCAAATTGCTAAGAACTAAAGCGCGATTCGAAACTTCACTTTTTCACATGAGGTCAACCAACTCACCAAATTGTTTTAAGCAGACATTGGATAAGATATAATGCTGGCACGGTCATGAACACGTAAACGCAATTTTATCACTCATAAACAAATTTTCCGGCTTTGTTTTTGAACGTTTTGGTATAAATAATCAAAAATGAAATCGCTGATCCAAGTCCCATCGCTATTATGCCTTACGCTTAGATTAGAGTGGAGCCGATTATCGCTATCAAGGATAACAGTGCGCGCTACAGAAAAAGACAATAACACTGAATTTTTTATAAGATATAATAGGTGTAGCTAATAAAGTTCACTAAAGCGCGAACTGTCAATGCATCGCACCAAATGCGAATATCGAAACCTGGAATCATGTAATAGGTCTCAATACCTTCAAAATGAGCCGAGCTATATTTGATTTGGACTCTTCTACTTTAAGAAGTAGCATTTTTAAAAAATCCTTTTTTTTCGGGGAAACAAACCCGAGTGTAACCTATAAGGTCCACCTAATTTGAACAGACACCACATCAATATGCTCGAAGCAAGTTTTCCAACGCTGCTCAAGACAAATGGACGGTTCGCAAAGACCTTCAAAATGAGCCAAGTCGCATTGGAAATAGCGTTTTAGGAGGATCGTTTTTTTCGGCCATTTATAGATTTACGAAATCGAGAGAAAAGTGTGAGTTCCAAAAGGTGGGCCTCATTGAGTACAATCACCTTATACTTCATGGTTACCATAAATTCACATTGTCAATGAATGTAATACTTGCAAAGCAAGTCCATTTTAGATGACCAATCACGATGAAACTTTCTGAGATGATTTTCCGAAGGCAGAAAATCTCAAATTCATTGTATCGTTTTTCAATGACTCGAGTGAATAGTTTTTCGTGATCATCCGCGTTTTTCTGATTATAATTACAGTAGCTACACCTACACAGAGATGTCGAGGAAATAAGCATGGAATACAGTCTTTCGTAACACGTGCAACAAGTGCAACAGAAAGAACGAACAAAGAGAGAATATCTTGAGATACGATCTTTTTTTTTCGACAAGTGCTGTTTGAACAGAGTTATTAACGTTCAGAGGTCGTAGGATGAGAAAAAACAAAGCGAGTTCCCGTGATTTAACGTACTCCAGAAGAAAAAAAAATCAATTACGCCATCTGCGAAAACAAAATAAAACCCATTGACGCAGTAGGCTTTTCGCGACGCACGTAAAAATACCGAGCCATTCGATAAGGATACTCCGATGGAACGAAATCGCGATAAACGGGGATGGTTATGGTGCATGTGCAGGTGTCGCCGATCCAGGAGAACCTGGTGCTGAGCGGGCGGCCGTGGTACGAGCGCTACCAGCCGATCTCGTACAAATGGGAGACGCGCTCGGGCGACGAGCAGCAGTTCCGGTCTATGGTGCGCGCGTGCAACGAGGCCGGCGTGCGGATCTACGTGGACGTGCTGCTGAACCACATGAGCGGCAACGGGGCGAACGCGACCGGCACCGGCGGCAGCCGAGCCTCGCCCCACGAGCTCGACTACCCCGAGGTGCCCTACAACGCGTCGCACTTCCACCCGCTGTGCTCGATCAACAACTGGCGCGACGCCACCCAGATCAGGAACTGCGAGCTGGTCGGCCTCCACGACCTCGACCAGTCCCAGGCGTACGTCAGGGACCGGATGGTCGAGCTGTTCAACCGGGCCGTCGATGCTGGTGTTGCTGGCTTTAGGTCAGTCGAAAATATGCCTCATATACTCCGATCATTAGTCTTTAGCTCCAAACCGAGTCCAAAAGTGTCATCGGGTGTACTCGCGTCTCTTTTGTATGCCCCTTCATGCGTATAACAGAACGGAGAAGATTATGTATTGCTGGGGATTCCCAACAATAACACCCTTCATTGCTCAAAGATTAGATAAGAGGGTCGATCCAGTGGGGTGTGGAGAATGTTATTGCAAGCTTCACCACATGATTTGCAATGTTTCGCCAGCAAACTTTACTGGCTTCGTCGGGCAGTTTAGAATTCAAAATTATAAAATTCAACAGTGGAAGCAATGGCTTACACTGACATTCAGTTTATTAAACTTTGACGATCGTCCTTTCATCTAAATTTTTGAAAAAAGTAGAGTCAGTCATGATTGTAAGAGAATAACAATATTTTGGGCGCCATTGCCCTACGCTCCAAAAACGATTGTTTGATTCAAGCAGATGCTGCAACTTGTTGCAATTAGTAAAAATCGGTGAAACTTGCTAAAGTCAAGTTTTAACGTGTACTCGAATTGAAGAACCACTTCGTGGACACACGTATGTACAGGAATAAAGGAACGAGCTTCAATATGTACCATATATATATATAACAGTGTGATGTTCTTTACAGAGTGGACGCTGCGAAGCACATGTGGCCGAATGACCTCGAGGCGATATACTCGCGGATAAACAACCTGAGCGTCGCCGAGGGCTTCGCGCCGGGGACGCGTCCCTACATCTACCAGGAGGTGATCGACTACGGCAACGACGTCATCAGCCGATACGAGTACAGCCACCTTGGCGCGGTGACCGAATTCAAAGCCGGCAGGGAGTTGAGCAATGCCGTCAGGGGCACCAATTCGCTCCACTGGTTCGTCTCGTGGGGCGAGAAGTGGTCCCTGATGCCCTCGAAAGACGCGGTGGTCTTCATCGACAACCACGACACCCAACGCGATGCCGGCGGTCCGCCTCTCACCTACAAAAGTCCAAGACTCTACAAGGTATTCCGCTCGCGCTGCTATATTGGGAAACGCATTTGCGTATATACAAATTTTATTTTACATATCCTCGGGAAATTCGACTTGGATTTTCCATGCGAATTTCCAACGAATGATTATTTTTAACGTCCACAAGCTATAAACGATTAGTAATGATTCTATCGGGCTTGGTCGACATTACCAAAGTGATATTGCGTGAGAAAAAAAAGGAGAACGCTGGTTCGAATCCAGCCCGGGATACAATCATTATTCATCGAATTTCCAACAACTTATTTATTGAGTAATCGATCCGAAATAACGCACGGCTCGCGTGCATTCTAAAAACAGAACAGTCGAATCTAATCTGGAGTGAAATTGCTCGTTGGAATTCGCGCGGGTCAATCAATAAAGGCCATCTTAGCGCGAGGCACTCAAAACGATATGGCATTTGTGCCACTCATCGTTGGGCAAGCAGGCGAGCAACTTTGTCCTGTTAGATAAAAATCTGATTTCTAAAAACGCTTCCCAATCTGCGCAACATCTCGCGTGCGACGCGCGATTAGATTGGCAAATGTAACAGGCCGATAAGGAGCTGCGGCTCTCGATCGGATGGAATGAAAACAATAATCTTTGTGTCGATGCGCTCCGGGAGATGTATAATCGGGAAACGCGATTGGTTGCTCACAGGTGGCGGTGGCGTTTATGCTGGCCCACCCGTACGGCCAGCCGAAGCTGATGAGCTCGTTCGAGTTCGACAACTACGAGAAGGGCCCGCCGGCGGACGCGGCCGGCAACGTGCAGTCGCCGAGCATCAAGGAGGACGGCAGCTGCGCCGGGGGCTGGGTGTGCGAGCACCGCTGGCGCCAGGTCTACAACATGGTCGGGCTGCGCAACGTGGCCGGCGACGAGCCGCTGACCGACTGGTGGGACAACGGCGCCAACCAGATAGCCTTCTGCCGGGGCGACCGGGCCTTCGTCGCCATCAACCTCGACGCGACCCACTTGAGCCGGAGGCTGAGGGTCTGCCTGCCGGCCGGCACCTACTGCGACCTCATCTCCGGCAACGTCGTCGACGGCTCCCAGTGCACCGGCAAGTCGATACAAGTCGACGACCAAGGCTACGCCGATGTCTCGGTTCGCACCGACGACGAAGACGCCGTAGTCGCGTTCCATCGTTACGTAAGTTCATAAATTTGTATAGTGTCTCGACTAAACGTCTTTTCGAACGATTCACCGTATCTTTTGTTACAGGCCAAAGTCGCGTGAGGATGCGCCCCACCATTCAGTATGGAGACGGATGCCGCTGCTGCTGCGTCGAGTCTCAACGAAAAATCTCATCGGTCTTAATTTATTAGTTTTTTTTTTACACGCGCAAACGATTTTTTATTGCGACACAGGGAGGACAATAAAGGATAGTCTTTTCGATTACTTTTCAACGAGTTTATTTCAACAGAAACAATGCACTGTTCGCTGTTCACCGTTAATCCTACCATATCATACATTTCACGGCCATCAGCCGTATAAAATTTCACAATACGCATGGACTTTGCAAGTCCAATGATAACGAGGAAGAGATGAATTTTTAGGGACAGTTTTGCTGCGATCGTCATTCCGTTAGGAGTGACGGGCGCGATTGGGGCAAAAAAAATTAACAGACGAAAAATTGCGACATGCATGCAGCGGAAGGAATTTCCGAGTCTATATAGTGTTATCACAAAAATTGCCGTTCTCGTATGCGATGCCGCGTTCCATTCATTCTATAGCAAGCGCTCATGTACAGCCACATTTCCTTTGCACTTTTCTCTACGTCGACCCGTTACATTTTTTATCCATCAAGTCGGCTGCAGTTGAGAAGTGACCGACGGTCGACAGAGTCGTTCCCTTCCTAAATAAAATACTATGTTCCCTTTCTCTTTAAAAGCCGATATATAAATAAATGCTTAAGCGCGATGTATTATATATACACGTAGTAGTTGTAAATAATGTATATGTATAATGATTGAACTGTTGATTAAGTAAAAGCCGCTATCACTGAGGAAAAGAAAAACAATTTGCTGCTTGTGCGCGGCCGCGCGCCGAGATCGATTCGCCATCAAATAGTTCGTCCTCGTCCCATAGTTTTCTTTCTTCCGTATATATACGATCCTATGTATATATGTATATAGCGCAGTCAGAGAAAAATTAAGTACTACGTGAAATACGTTATGGATATACATCTCAACATAATTCGCGCGTGTGATCGATAGTGCGCGCGTGAGACCATTATAGGCACGTCGAGGTCGGGCTTACGCGCGAATTATTTTCCAAAATTACACATCTAAAAATATTGCTCGTCGTATTCGGGGGCCCAACAACCGGCAGCCGCTCTCGAATTCATATGTATATACGAAACCCGTGTGATTTTCGTAAACGCGCAACAACAATATTGTAACAAGTTGTCGAGCCATCAATGTTCGCGCACATGTATGGATTAACAATGAAAAGAAAAAAAATAAAAAAAAAAACAGCCAGAGCATCGTGAGATGACGGCTTTCGCTCGTTACTTATTGTCTAGTGTATCGTTCGCAGCGTAAAAAGTAAAGGCGTTAGGGCTTACGTTCTCTCGATAAACGCTCGTATAAAATCTTTGTTTAAATCTATACAAATAAAATAATCAACGATTTGAACACACCCAAGCACACACACGTACACACAACCACACACAGCCACACACAGCCACCCACACACCCATACACACACACACAAACAAACTAACGCGTACAACGTATTTCTCGTTTCCTTCCTACTCGGATGACGAACGGACAAGGGTCACCTCGCCGATTACTCGTGTAAAATTCCGAATATCGCATGGTTGGACCGGGCGAGTCGAGATGGGCCCGCGCAGGCCGAGAGACGCACAGAGAGTATACGCGCGCAGAGTAGTCCGATGGCGACCGTCGAGCTGGCTCGGAGAGAAGCTGGTCGGTAATATTATTGCACTTGGACCGCGTCGGATGGTCGCCCCGCCTCGGGCCGTACTACAGTGGTAGGCGGCGGCGGCGGCTAGCGGTGCAGCTGGGCCTTGGCGGAGTGGCGGGTGCGTCCGGGCCGGCTGGGTCGGGGTCTGGTTGGGCGCTGGGACGCGCCGGCGCTGGGTCAGTTGGGCGGCCGGCCGGTGGCGGCGGCCTGCTGGAGGGCGGCGACCGCCGCGAGGGCCGGGCCCAGCGACGGACCCAGAGACGGGCCCAGCGAGGGGACGGGCGCGGCGAGCGACGGGCCCGGCGCGTGGCAGTGGGCGCAGTGCAGGCAGACGGTGCAGGCGCCGAGCCGGCGGGCCAGCAGCACGCGCAGCTTCAGCGCCGGGCCCAGCTTCATGCCGATCGGGCCCGTCAGGTGCTCCTCCGACAGCAGCGGCAGCGACGCCCCGTCGATCCTCTGCTCCCGGAACTTCTGCAATTCGACAACAAAACAATGCGCGCGTCAGTCACTGTGGAACATATTGTTACATAGAACAGCTAGTATAGTTTTTTTCACGTGCATTACGTAGAATATGGAAAATTAATTAGGTCGTACTCAAATATTTTCTAATTTCTTATGAGCTAATTTGTTGTATATGGTCATCTAAACACTCTTGAATTCTTTATGCCGATATATTTCTTAACTCAATTCTGATAATTTGAATTTTTTTCCATATTTTTATCAACTTTGTGACTTGATTTACTCATGAAATAGTCATCAAATCCGAAAAATCACATAGGCATAAAAGTTGTTATAAATTAACTGTACATCATAAAAAAATGCCTCCTTAATGTTAAAATACACTCTTTCTAATGATAATACACTTGAGTAATTTTATATAGGCATAGAAAGTCTGAAAAAATTCAAGAGTGTAAAGATGAACATTTAAAACAATTTCGCTTATAGAAAATAAGAAAAAAAATGTTGAGTTGCCGAGTTGGTGTTTTACGACCCACATACAGAAAAGCTTGAATTTCGATTGGATTGAAAAATAAAATAAAAACGACCTAATTATTGTCGTACTATCGATTTCTAATATAAAAACAATTGACTAATCATTTCCTGTTCCACACCAAATCAATAATTTCACTAAATTCTTCGATTCGTATTGTCGGTGAGCAAAACGCCGAGTATACACGAAGGAAAGACGAAAAGTCGTTCAGCGGGGAGGGGAGAAAAAGAGAAGGAGCCGTGCTCGGCGTGTTGGCGCGTATATATGCGCGCATACACAGGGAGGTGGCGAGGCGAAGGAAGGAAGGATGTGCACGAGGATACACGCGGTGGCGAGTGCGCAAATGACGGTGGCTTAATGGGGTAAATGAGGGGGGGGGGGGGTAGGGGGAGGGGTCGATCGAGGCGGTAGTGGGTAATTGGCGAGCGAGCGTGTGGCTCGCACGCGTTGCCCATTCCGCGCGCGGCACACGCGCGCCGCGTGCGCGCACGAGCTTATGTATATATACGGAATAACGCCGCCGCCGCCGTGCCGCTTATGAATGAAATATTCGCGGCCGCGGTAATGCCCTGGCAGAGGCTGCACGCAACGAGACTGCAGACCCGCCGTTGCCGTGTGGGTATGTATATACCTGCCCCCTCGCGACTGTATATGTACACGTGAAGCGATCCCGCGGCTGCGTGATCGATGCGTCGACCTATAGTCGATTGTTTAATTCTAACGATTCATCTACGAATGTTCGAGCACGCGTGTCATCGCTAGTCCACGTTTACGTTTCAACTTTAGATATTACAATTGGAGTTTTATTCGACACATACGTTTCACCATACGCATCTTTTCTCAACCATATGCGATTTTATCATTCTTTGCTGGTAGCGAAGTCGTGTCCTAAGCTTGATAATCATTGCCGAAACATATATATCTTTTATGCGCTACACATCGAGTGTGCGGGACCTATAGATCCCTCTGTTTCTCATACAGCTCTTGGAACTTCTGTGAAAGTTCATCAGCCTAAACGCGGCCCAAGCGGCTGGTTACCCAGCTGGAACTTGTGGCTTTCGAATGTTATTGGTCGTGTATCAGTGGCCCTTTATCAACCTCGAGCTCGAAAACCAACCCATATCCCCTTTATTTGGGTTCCAAACCACCGAGCCACGGTGTGCGCGACACGCCAATCGAGGGGAATCCGAACGGAGGCCAATCGAGGTCGAAGAGTCGAATTGGCCGCGAATATAACGAGCGGATCGAAGGTGCCGGTGGGGTGCAGCACAGACGGCGCAATACACACTCGCTGCGGTATATGTAGTGTGCAGGCGTGTGTGTGTGTGTGCTGCAGAGACAGGGGCGCACACACGCGAAATATAACAAATGTTTTCTCAGATTACGCGGGAGAGCCGGAGAGAGTCGGAGGCCGGGGCAAAACAGGGCAAAAGGAAGGCAACGCTCGCGCGATCCGCGCAGGTGAGCAGCTGCACGCTCCAGAAGAACCTGCCACAATGTATCATCCGCACCGCGGGCGAGCGGCTCCCTCTCGCATGCGCGCGCACACACACACACACACACTTGGCCGCTGCGCGCACCGGAAGACAACCCATATTTTGTCAGGGGGGGGGCGGGTGAGGTAAGGAGGAGGCGGCTCGAGCTGGTGGCTCCCTCGGGCAGATTAGGAGGGGGTCGCACTTGTCCGGCAAATTTTATCACGGCACGCCTCGTAAAATCGGATAGCTGCACCGCGCGGAGAGCCGGCTGCAGTGTGCCCTGGGAAAGAATGCGGTGCCAGAGAGCCGGGGGGAGAGGGTAACGGGCCGCGGTGCAGCAGTAGCCCAAACCGCAAATTCCTCAAAACTATCCGGTGCGCGCGAGCATTACCCGCCGCAGCAGCTCTCGTCGACGCGCATGAGAAATCGAGAAGATCGCCGCCTCTGCCCAATCCGCCGCGGCCGGTATGCAGCCGCTCTCTCTCGCTCGCGTCGAGCCGAGGTGTCGATTGTTCGACGAGAGGCTACTCATGGGTTATGCAACCGAGCCAACCCACAGGCTATACGTGTATATATCGGTGCATCCGTGGATAAGCATCGCGCTGCGCACGCTCGTTGAATTGTAGATATATTACTGCAGAGAGGGTCGCGGCCCCACGCAACGCGCGCTTACCGGTCGCGAATTAACGAGGCTGCGATGCGCTTCGAGCCGCGCACGTGTACGTATATATATATACGCACCAGCTGGCGAACTGGTGCACCGCCGAGTGAACGGCGGCCCCTCGAGAGAGAGAAACGGCTCGATGACCTTAGTGCACCGGAGAGCCCGGCCACGCCCTGCTCTCTCTCTCTCCTGCCGCGGCTTTTCCCCCGCAGCCGATATATATCTGTGCAGCGCGGCCGTATAGCCGAGCGCGCTCTCCGGCCGGCTAACCGCGCGCGGCCGCGACCTCGCCGCGTAATCATACCGCGCGCCCGCCAGGATAAGCCGCAGCAGCTGCCGGATGCATCCCCCCCCCTACCCATCCTACACGGCCGACAGATCGCGAACCGAGATACGTGTGTTCCGCCGCGCACCCGAATAACCAGCCAGCCAGTTTCGAGCCCCATTACGAGATGGGGCACAGGTTATATACGCGTGTGCGTGCGCGGTTCGCGCGAATCCAATTTCCGAACTCTCCTCCCCACCGCGGCGGTAATCTCTGGCGCGCCTCCTTACTTTCTCGCGGGAAGGCCGTTGGGTCGCGTGAAGAGTGCGAATGTTGTTCATGCGGGCGGAGAAGCCGCGCGGTGTCAATGTCTCGGTGGGCTCTGGATGTTATACTCTCGCGGGGTGATCGTCAGCGACGTGGCCGACGAGCACTCGTCTCTCACCGATCGTATCCCAATGCTCAATTTGTTTATTTTGATACGGACGGATCGAATGTCGGTGTCAGTTTCGGGACACTACAATCCAAATCTGACAAAACGGCCACTATCTAGTGATACATATTTTACAATTGATAAAAATAGTCAAATTTTACCAATTTTTCAGTGATTATTCAGTCGATATGTTCTATTTTCATCAGTTGTACAATTCGCACTATCAAATAGTACTCTCATACTGATTCGGATTTAGAGTTTACACAGTATGTACTCTCTCAACACCTCAAAGTGAAAAACCAGTGTACGAAGGAGGATGAATTATCGAATTGAACTGCAATCGATTTTTTCCATGTATTCAAAGTAAATTTTCCTTTTAGTTCCATGAGTTTTGATACGACAAGTATTTACCGCGGATTCAATGTAAAAATGTTTGCAATAAATACTCACAGAACTAACGTGAATATCCTGCACTTTGATTAGATCGAAAATTCACTAAAGTTCCATTTGATAATTCATCCAACTTGATACAGTGATTTTTCACTTTTATACAGCGTTTTCACACTGTAAGCTTCTAAGAGAGTACGCTTTCGGGAGGAGTCGCCATATACGTATTCATTTGAACCCGATTCCAAATTCGACTCTCTGCTCATTTTTCTCCCGCTGTAACGCGTTCGTAGAGCCGAAGGCTGAACACTGCTACGTATGTCGGTCAGTAGAGTCCGTCTGTCTTTGCTCCGGTCGAGTGGCTGTTTCCACTGATTTTCCAGTATACGACACGGCAGAACGTTAGCGATTTAAAATTGCCCTCTCTCTCTATCACTTTTTCTCTCTTTTTCTGTCGCGCGTATACACAGCCACTCGAGAGGTGGCACGATTCCCCCGTGGCGAAAATAATCCTTGTCCAAAAGTGTCGCGCGGCTGCGCCTAAAAAGGAGCCGAGAGCGCGCGCGCGCGGCTGTCGAGTGCGTGGAGAATCGCATCCGGAATTTATGGCGCGGCGGCGGCGGCGGCGGCAGCGGCAGAGCTTGGCCTAATGGCGAGTTATTGTCCGGTCTGCAGATGCCTCCAGCCACGCCAGCTCCCGCAAATTTATCAGCGAATTTATCAGCTGCTCGCCGATGTATATGTACACGCACACCCACCCACACATACACACACATTCACCTCGAGCGCCCCACCGAAGCTCGACGAGGACGACGAGTAGCTCCGCGCGCAATTTGTATCAACGGGTCGCGCTACCACTATACCATTACTATATTTTCTACTACGACTACCGCTTCGATCGCGTACCAAGATTCGCCGTTTGAATATTTGTGATTGATGATCGGCTGTATATACGACGTTGCTTGTCTGTATATATACCGATACAGTGCCATTGTTTGCTCAGTAAGGCTTTGCTTGGTAAGGCGGTACAGGTACATATACATACACTCAAGTTGAACGAGCAGCGCATTTATATATATATCTAAAACGATTGCATCCATCGAAATGTACACCGCGAGCAATGTAATTATATTTTCAGCGTTATTCTATTACACCATCACACCGAAATTCATCGGAACCGAATAAAATCCGAGATGCGATCCAATTACCACCCAACTTCGTATACGTGTGTGTGTGTGTGTGTGTGTGTGTGTGTGTGTGTGTGTAGCAGGTATATAGCGGACAACAGAGAGCGGCTCGGAGCCGAGTTAATCGATTCGGCGGCGGCGCACTTCTGTGGTAAAACAGAGCGAGGCGCTGTTGAAACGAATCTCCGCAGCCGTTATCTCGGCGGATCTCGGGCAAAGCGCTTAAATAGCTAATTATTTGGTCCATTAGCAAATACCCGCGGCCCCCGCTCGCTCGCTCGCACGATTCTCATTCAACAGAGAGAGCGCGCAAGATTTATAGCCGCGCACGGGATCGCAGCTCGAGCGACGTGTGTGTTTGTGTGTGTGTGTGTGTGTTGCGGTACGGTCTCCCGCGGTCGATCGAACCGCGATAACCCGCCGCGGTGATTGACCGTTGAAACGCGCGCATCAAACTTGACGAAACGGAGGCGGCCGCGACGGGGGCGGCGAGCTCGTTACCCGGCTATTATACGGGAGGGCGTCGTAAACGCGCAGCCGATGGAAATCTCAAACGAGCGTACGACTCCGCGCCGCCGCGGCGGTGAATATTTCACGCGGCGCTGCGGAGCGCGTGGGCGGCCCAGTTTATATATATATGCGCGTATACACAATACATATACACCGAGACATAAGCCGCGACGATTGATTGATGATCGATCGTCGTGTATACGCGCGGGTGTGTGTGTGTCCGAGCGGATGATCGATGTACCGCTTTGGTTTTAGAGCAGCCGCGGCTCGGCGCTTCGCTAAACCCTTGGAGGGGCGAGTCCGAAGCGGGATACTACGCAGACTCGCGTCGGGAGCAGCGGTGCAATGGTAATTTGGCCCAGGGGCAGGTGCGCTGGACCTCCGCGACGCTCCGCCGCGTTTTATCCGGCCGCGGATCTACGGCTGCAGCGGGGGGAGGGACGCGCGCATGTAAAAACACGAGCCGCCCGAGGTGTTGGCCGCGCGCGATTGTGTACGTACGTGTGTGTGCGCGCACGAGCGGGCTGCTGGAGCTCGCGAGGGAGAGCAGCGGGAGCCGAGAGCGATACAAGATACCGCCACGTGTTACACGCTGTTGGCCGCGCGGGCGCGCGACTGCCTACTATGCCCGCCGATATTGTTCCGAGATCCCCACGACACTGCTGCAGCCTGAACATTGTTAAGGCTCGAGCGAGCTTCGCGTATGGCGAGTCTATTACACGAGCTACGAGCTGTCCAGTGACAGATATAGAGAGAGCATGTATACGAGCAAAACGACGAAAAGTTTGGAAACGCTGTATATACATGGTAGTCCGCGACGGATCCAAATCTTATTTGGATAACATGCCTCGACTTGGTATATCGACCCGGTCGATATACCAAGATTGAATTCGACTGCGGTGATATACCAAGATTGATTTAGACTACGGTGTCCAATTCGACGATGAAACTGCATGAAATGGTTCATGGGTAGCAGCTACTAGCTTATATCTACAGCCACAAAGTCCAAATTTTCGTTTTCCTCAAGATATATATTTACTGATCATTATTGGTACTAATATTTCAGGAGGAAAATGAGGCGTTGAACACCCGGAGGTAGTGTCACCACCTTGAAAAACTTTTAGTCTTTATTTTTCGTCAACTTCCCAATACCACGATATACTCGTAAATCGTCTTAAATTTCAACGTAAACTGTATACTATGATTAGTTTCTCTCAACACGCGCAATGTCCGTCGTGGCTCCGTTTTCGCTTTCACGACGCCGGAAATCGAACAAACGATAGAACGAACAAACGTCCGGCGCGAACTGCAGGTCGATCGACTTTTACAAAAGTCGCTCGAGTTGAAAGGTCAAAGCTATGGGGTACATTAACATACAAGTGCGTGCTCGCCCGGCCCTGCCTACATCCCCCGGTGTGTTTTGCCATAAACTCGAGCTCGGCGGCTAAATAAGTGCCGCTTGTATAATGCAAATGCAGCACGTGTAGTGCGCGCTTGCTCGCGCCGCTCAAAAGTCCCGCGCGGCCGCTCTATCGGTTTGCCGCGGGCACACGTGCGGCGCGGGCCCCCCCTGGCCCCGATCGACCACACGTATACCTACACACACACACACACACCCAGCTTGTTTTTTGCCCGAGATCTTGAAAAGGCATTCCTCGGCGAGCGACTGCACACGGTATACCGCACTCCTCCTGTCGAACTCCTCCTCGGCCGCGTGCGCTTGGTGTACCACCTCGAGCGAATATATATATATTCCGCGACTATTGTGGACGATCGATTGACGTGGTTTCGTCGAGCCAATAATCGCGATCCCTGCTCGGGCGTGTCTCTCCCGTATACACATACTTAAATATATAAACACACATAGGATCGCTAATTATCGGCCGGAGCGAGGTTGCGGGGCTCGTGTACCGCTCGGGCCGCCTTGTCCACTGCAGTTGATAATTTAAGGAGCGACCGGCCGGCCGGCTATGGATATATACATATATCTGCGTTACACGTACCGACGGCGAGTCGCGTAGTAAATCGGCCGCGTGGGGGCCTTGCCGCGCGAACCCGTGTACCCCCCCGTGTACGTACGCCTTGTAGCCCTCCCCCCCACTTCTACCCTGCACCCCGCGGACAACTTGTCGCCGGTGCGCGGATTTATCAAAGGACTCGCGTCGGCCGCGCGCAATAATCATCCTTCGCTCCGCGGGCCTCGTCGCTTTCCTTCCTTTTTTTTATTTCGCGTATACGCGCGTTCGCGTCCTAAAGCCGCGTTTGTCCGTCTACGGTTACACGCACGCGCGTCTCACGCGATCTCGCCACGAGGAGGAGGTTTTTCAGGCCGCGGTCGCGCGCGCGCGTGTGTGTGTGTATACACACGTGGAACGGCGGTGCAGTGCAGTGAGCGCGGGCTGAAAGATGATCGGCGCGAGGGAGCTATATATGCGATCGGGCGATCGGGCGGGCGAGACACGTAATGAAGAAGAGCCGCGGGAGGAGAAGAAGAAGGAGCAGAGGAGCTGAGGAGGAAGGAGTTCGGGGGGGCGCATTCCTGCACGTCACGTTGTGTCCGCCCAGTGGCTGCCGTGGCCGAATACTCGCTCCCGTCCGTTATATAATTAAGCATTAAATTATAACCGCTGAGAGGTGTATCGGAGCGACGCGATACATGCTGCTGCCGTTGCCGGCTTTGCGCTGGCGCGCGCGCGCGCCCGCTCGAGTAATTACTCGGGACGAGGAGGCTTTATGGCACGGCTCGAGAGAGCTCCTCTCTCGATCGCTGCTGCTGCTGCTGTATAAGGAGCGCTCGCCGCGGCGCAACTCTCCGCTCGCTCGCTCGCACGCGCTTTAATTCAATCTAACAGCTGCAATCGCCCGAGCTTATTCCCTCGACTCTCTCCGAGCTGCACAAACCGCGCATATACCTCTTTCCTGCACGTCTTCTTCGATCTCGCCGAAAATCATTCGGTGTGATACCGCTCGAGCGCATCGGAGCTCGCGGCTTCCGGAGCCAGACGTATATATACACCACAGCGAGGCTCGAGCCGATTTGAAAATTCCCCCCTCCACACGCGGCGGAGTATTGTTTGCGCAAGACAAGTGGTTCGATTGTCCGGGGCTGTACACACACACACACACACACAGTGGCCACGTACCGCGGGTACAGAAATAATGCGACGCGTCGAAGGAGGTCTAGCCAGCTCGAAAAGTCGATCGATCAAGGGTATATATACCCGCTCGTGCATTGATCGGTCGCTCGGTGAATCGAGGTGAAGATGACGGGGCGCATTGTCCGCTGCGAGACTGCACAATTCCCAACTCGCGTATGGGCACGCGGGAGAATCGGGGCTGGACTGCAGCCGCGCGCGCGGGGCGATAAACAGGCGAAACGAGCCGGTACGGTAATGGGCGAATTATACATGTATACGCGCGAGTCCGCGGGCTACGCTCGCGAAAATTGCACGCCGCACGCGAATGCAGCCACGCGCCAGACGCGCGCGCGCGCGATTTGTCCCTCACAGCGACGGGATTTCTCTCGCCGTTGCGCGTAACAGAGCCCCTCTGCCGCGCCTCCAGGGCTGCGGGGAGGAAAGCGGCCCAACGCCGCCGCGGGCCCCTTGATCGGGCCTGGCGATATCTTATCTGTATCTCGTGGGGGCCCAAGGAGTGGGGGACAGCAGCAGCATCAGCAGCCCCATAACTCGGTTGAATGATGTAGTGCGCGCGCGCGGGCGCGGAGGCCGCAATCATCGGGCCAAGTATAGCGTTGCGAGCGCGCGCGGGCCCCCTCTCGCCGATCCTCGCGCGCGCTGCGTGTGCAGTGCATATACGTACCCGCCCGCCCGTGTATATATATATATATGAACGTAATACAGCATCCTTATTTCGCTGGAATATATACTGGCGCGCGGGGCGCATCAGCGGCACCGCGTGTATAACGGCAAACGCCGCACTGTGTGTGCATGTGTATATCTCTCGCCGGGGATCGGCTCTCTCGAGCGAGGCGAGCTGCAGCTGCACGCCGGCTGTGATTATATGCAACCCGGTATATATATATACTATATATATATATATATCGTCGCATCGCAATCCAACGATATAGCCCCGGCAAACACGCGCGCTCTCGAGCTTTCGGCTGTGTACGTGTAATAATATGTATATACGAGGGAGACGTGTCTCTGCTGCACTCAGGGGTTTCAAACATAAGCGGAGAGGCAGGGCAAAGTCGGCCGTGTCGGATCGCGGCGCTGCGCTCTCGGCTCGTCTCCGCAGAACCTGTTATGATCGGGTCGGATCAGAAAGAGAGAGAGAGAGAGCCAGTGGAGCGTGTCGCGCAAGGCCCAAGGGACGTATATACTGTGCGCCGCGGACCGAGTTCTCACTGGCTCGAGATGCTGGGCGTTGCTTGAGCGAGGCGAGCACCGAGAGACAGGGCGCCCGCGATGCTGTTAATGCGTGCGCCGGTGCGTGAAATATACAAGCGCGCGGCCTCGGAAAAACGCGGCCAACCGACTCTATACATGCCTATGTATATATCTATATGCATATACACGTGCGCACGTCGATCCAGCGCGTTTCTGTCTTTTTTGTTTTTTTTTTATTCGATCCTCTCGGCGGCCGTGCGACAATGTACATTGTACACGCGAGAGCGTACAATATACACCGCATCTCGCTGCGACGGCGGCGGCGGCTATCATTGCGCGCGCTGGACCGCGACGATTCGCGGAAGAGCCCGACTGCCAGCTGACGCGTTCGTGATCCATTTCGAGCGCGTATACATACACGTGCCGGACACAATGTGCCGTAAGCTGCAGAGCGGGGGGATTGGTGTGTTAGCGTTTAATAAGCCTGTGTGGCATTAGCAATTACACCGGGGGGGGGGGCAGGTTAAATTGCAGCAGCAGCCGCCGCCGCCGCGCGCGAATTTATCCAGCCGACTCGCTCTCGGTTGATTGAATTATCGGGCCCGAGCGGGACTGACGCGCGAATCCGCGAGATCCCGGTGCCGGTGTTCACGTGTGTGTGTGCGCGCAATATCGCGCGGTGAAAGTTCAGAGCGGCGCGCGCGCTCTCGTTCATGCGCGCGCGGCCAACTCTCGCGAGCCGCGAATTAATTACGCCGAGTAAATCATCGGATCCGCTCTGGTAAAAAGCGCCCGATGACGAGCTGCCCCGGGAGAAATCCCCCCGGGCCACAGCACAGAGCGGCTAATGAGCCGACGACGTTGCGTCGACCTGTGCGACCGGCATCATAAACTCGACTTTTGTTGTATGCATACGGCTCGTCGTGAAAAATCGAGCATCGCTGATTCGAATGCTATCTACTTGAAGTTATCGCTACCTGTTCGACTCGATATGCCGATAATTCAGTGACTCTATTATTATATTCTATAAGGTAACAATTAATTTTACATTTGACAAGCAGACTATTCGACTTCTCGGATCCCATGCAACTTTGTGAAATGGGTTTTGGGCGCAGCTAAACAGCTGACGTGTACAACCACAAGATCTAGTTTTCTTGGAGATATTCATGCATATCCAGAAATCTTTATTTATATTGATATACTGCGTGTGTCTAAAACCGATAATTATTCGAAAATATCATAGCAGAAAATGAAACATTTAGAATTTGCCTTGCGATTTATCTCCGGTTAATCACATATTATGTTCTTGGATATCTTCTCCGTACGGTCGAAACGTCAAATTTCGTTAAAAGTCTTAGACGTTGAATGAACCATGGATAGTATATTTCGACACTGCAGAAAAAGACGAATTGCCGCTTCGCTCGGGTGGCAAAACTTACACGCACATAGAATCATCTTCTGCTTTACCATCTCGAACAGGTTGAACGATCGACTTTCCAACGCGAGTGACGGAAATGCGATTTTTCGCAAGATGATAAAAGCAGCAAATAGGATATTTTTTTGCAATAGGAACAACAGGCGGTCCTTGTGCCGATATCATCAAATTCTCGGCCCTTTCAACGTTACGAATTTTAAAACATTACGGAATCACGATTTGCCACGATATACGTGTGTCTTTTCGCGAGGGGAAGAGATCGCGCGAGATGCGATTTTCCTTTGCCCTCCCGAGATTCGAATGTGGTTTGCTTCGCAGTAGGAGCCATCGACGAGGTGTGTGCGATCGTTGGAAAGTCGAGCATGTTATATATACTCGTATATAAATATAAATTCGAATCGGGCGACGTAAATGCGCGCGCCCGAGAGAGAGTCGAGAGAATGAGGAGGCAGAGGAGGGTGAGGGGGGGGGAAGAAGTTGAAGGACAGCTTTGCGCGCGCGGGGACGATAAGGTGCTCTGGTTAGAATCGCAGGAGAAAGAGAGCCGGTCGTGCGAGGACGTTGGTGCGTGTGTGTGTGTGCGCGAGCACACAGGCATGCAGGAGGGGCACGTGCGCCGGGGGCGAGACCGCTGTATGTGTGTGCGCGCGCGCGCAGTATATATAATGACAGAGTGCAGCTCGAGCACGCACGCAGCAGCAGCAGCAGCAGCAGCAGCAGCAGCCTCTCTTTCTCTTTGGGCACTTGGCTCGTGCCGATGCTGCTGCCGCTGCAGCTGGCATCTGCGTAATTGTCCCCGCCGGCAGCATCCACATCACCGGCACATCCTGTCCGGCTCCGCCATCTCCTCCTCCTCCTCCTGTTCATTTTTCAGCCGCTACGCGAGCGTACGCGGCCGTCCGACGAGCTTTATCAAAATCCCCGGGCCCCCCGAGCTTTTTCCTGCGCGCACAATTAAAAACTCGGATCGATCGCGCGGCCAAGCGAAACTCGAGAACAGAGAGAGAGAGGAAGGCGGGCGCGAGCGAGGGGTCGTCGCAGTTGACGTGAGGTGAGGCAGCGCAGCTCCGGGCGATATACGCGCGCAAAAACTCCAGCTCGGAATTCCTAGCTATATGCTACGCGGGGCACGGGCCCCAGCTATAAGTATATACCATACGGAGCGCAGCTCGTGCCCCCCCGAGCATCTCTCGCTCGCTCGCGTAATTTTAACCTTTAAACGCTCCACCGACGAGTCGCTTCTTCCCTCCCTTTGTGCATTGCCCAGCTGCAGTTGTAGCCGCCGGCCAATAGGCCCCGCTCGCTCTCTCTCCGCCCCGGCCGCGCTCATGTAAATTTTTTTAATGAGTTCCCCGCTTCGCAGAAAGACCCGAGTTTCTCTCTCTCTCTCTCTCGCGCGCGCTCGGATAGTTCGAATTTTTACCCCCGTCAATTTCCGCCCGTGCTTTTCACCGGAGCAGCTGCTGCTCTCGTTGCGTTATTACTCGTGTAGGTATATACACGTAATTTCTCGAGGCGCGCATCTCTCTACCCCGGCGCGAGCTTGTCATTCCGCAACCGAGACGGCTCGCGATTCGGGGCTGCTGTCTGTACGTACGTGTGTATACACTCGGAGAAGGGAATCGACACGCGCGCGCGCGCGCGCGGGGCATGAAATATCGGGGCGAATCGGCGTTCTCGCGCGCCGCCACAGAGGCATTTCGTAATCGAGAAAAGCAGCTCGCGCACGAGCTGTGTATATACACGATATGAATCTGCGACTCGCGAATCCCTCCCGCGCGTTACACGTGTGCGCGAGTGAGCTCGTGCCGCGCGCTCTCGTTTCGACACGCGCCAAACACAGATCCTTTCCAAATTGCGCTACATCGCTCACTTCCTTTCGCGCCGCGCGTTGCAGCACGCTTCTCGACTTCCGCGCGCGCGCGCGAGCCCCCAAACAGAACGAATCGTTCGATCTCGAGTACTTACGTTGTGTGCCTGTCCGTATCACTCGTCGGTAGAGACGGTGGATCAGAAGGGGAGGGGGGGGGGTAGGTAAAAAGACTCACTCCGCGGATAGCAGCTCGCGGTCGAATTGAAAGAGATTCGCGCGGAGGCGAAACGGAGCGTATCGCTGATTTTAGTCGAGCGGGGCCGCAAGCGGTCACGATTACACCGCTCGAGCGCAATTGTGCTGCTGCTGCGAAGCGATCGCTAATGGAACGGAGGGAGGGGGGGGGGCGGCCAATTTCGCCTCGGCCGCTCTCTCGAGACCCGAGCGATTTCCATAAATCTCTCTATCCCCCCCCCGACGACGACCCGCCAACGCGCGATAAGCCCAGCCTAATTATCGCGCGGTAGCGCACGAGGGCCCCACGCCGGGCAATTAGCCCGGCCACGAATCTATATACTCCTTCTCTCCTGCAACAATATTCGACCCGACGTCTTGCTCGATAGATCTTCGCGTGTGTGTCTGTGTGTATATAGAGCCGTGTATAAGACGGGCAGCAGATTTACGAGGATTCCGGTAGCCGCTGTAGCCGTCATATACATGTATATATATATATGTATGTATAGACAGACACGATCGCCGGGGCTTTCACGTTGCAACAGAGCGGGAGATTTATCGAGCTGCAGATGCCGGCGCGTGGCCCAATATCGCGCGCGCTGCACTCGACAGACGGAAAGAAGACAGCAGCGCGCTCGCGGAGGGAACAATGTAATCTGGCGCTGGCGCGCGCGAAAATCTAGAGCTCCAAAGCAGGCCGCGTCGCCGCGGCTGTTGTGTGCGCTCGGCTGTACAGACATATACATATATATATATATATACGTATGCGGCGCGGATGACGGCTATTATCGCTCGTTATTACCCCTCGCCGTTCATGCTAGATCGTTAATGCTGTCGCTCGCTCGTTCGCGTCTCGGCCCACTCAACTACCGACTGATCGGCCGATTTTTCTCACTGTCAGCTCTATAGCTATGTGTATGACTCAATATTGCGCTGAGGTGAAAATCCCCGGGCTACACAGCGTCACCGATCGGCTATAATGGAAACGTTTCAATGTATCCCACTGTTGGTGTGTCTACCGAAAGGCAGGCACGTGGGTCTCGACTGTTTACTCGCAATAACGAGCGCGTATTATGCTGATACGCTATCCCTCGCCAAAGTCATTATTGGAATCAACATTTACTATGTCAAATCATCGGTCGTGCAATTTTCACTGACGCACGACTACTACGAATCGAAAGGTATACATGAGGGGTGAACGGAGGATGATCGGTTGGAAAAGTTACCTGTGCGTACTCGGCGCAGATGTCGATGGACGAGACGTAGGAGACGACGTCGTCGACCGTCCAGCGGTTGACGGCCTGGCCGTCGCCGCAGGGCATGTGTCCGCAGAGCGACGGGCAGCTGAGGCCCGGGCCGAGCTGCGGCTGGGCGGGCGGCCCCGGTGCCGGGGGTGGCGGAGGCGGCGGCGGCGTCGGGCTGGCGGTGGCCGGGGCGCCGCAGTTAAGCAGCTGGGGGCTGGCCAGGGGTGTCCTCGTGCCGCTCAGGGCCGACTGTTTGCTCGGCGCCGGCGACACGCTGCCCGGCCTCGGACCCCGGGCCCCGTCGCTCGTCCGGCCTCGCTTCCGCGAGCCGCTCAACCCGCTGAAACACCAATTCCCACGATCCGTTTTCACACGTTTCTAAACGATATAGATCGAAGCAGGTTCGGTTCTCGCTTTGAATGTCGCCGCGAGAATCGGACACGTGGAATTAGATTCGGAAAAGAATCATTTCCATAGCATCTACGTTATGTTCTGTCTGTTTACGAGCTTGGTACTTTTGTTAACCTATTTTTCGACGTTTCGGTGAGCTGTCATTGCACACTTTTTAGCCCGTAGAAAAGTATGTATAGTGTTAAAAAAATGAAGAATCACGCTTACGGACAAACATTCTGTCATTCGCTTCTTAAAGAATGATATCCGTCACAACAACCAAGTGGATAATGCAAAATTTGCAAATAGCCGCGATTTATCAAACGGAAATTCATAAACGATCGATCAGTATTAATATAATATGTACACGTGAAAATTTGTTATCTTGGTTCTAGAAGAAAAATCAGCGACCCCGAAAGAAATGTGTTCAGCAGGAGGAGATATTTTTCTCATCAAACATCAAACTGATTTTTCTTATCAGACCAAGATTTCATATTCATGTAGTATTAGATTATGAACCATATAATACGAGCCGTCAGTTCCATCAGAGATTTCTCAAACGATGCGAGGAGTATGATTTTCTGGTCAAGATATTATCTGTTTTGGATCCGATATGAATTTGACAACGATCACCGCACACTAAAAGAATCTGATCGACGCCACAGAACGGACATTTTCTCTTGATCCTAACAGGGTAATCTGTTTGTCACGATAATAAATCACTTCATTTTGAGTTGCAAACTGATGCGACGGTCTGGCAGCAAGAAAAATCCGTACGGACGAAAGTATGAATTGCGCGCGCGCGGGATAAAGAGCGCGTGTACCAAAAGGAGTGAAAGGATTTGGTAGAGAAGAGAATAACGTATGTACCTGGGAGTGGAGAGGTCGAGGGGCGTGGTGAGGGGTGGCTCCCGCTTGTTGGCCCCCTTGAGGTAGGAGTCGAGCTCGGCGGCGCTGTGGGCGGCGTTGGCGGTGCGCACCATGTGCAGCAGCGCCTGGGTCGAGGACATGTCGAGCATCGGGGGGAACAGGCTCGCCGCGGGGCTGGCGCAGCCGAACAGCTCCGGCTGCTGCTGCTGCTGCTGCTGCTGCTTCGGCTCCTTGGGCTCCTTTACGTTGACGCTCGGCTCCTTGGCTGCCGCTCGCTGCAGCTCACCGCCGCTCGGGCCCATCAGCCCGACGAACGGCGTCGCGGCCGCGCCGCTCTTCAGCACACCCGCGCTCCGCTCCGAGACTGCCGCCGGGTAGCCGTTTCGGCATCCGCTCGTGTACCTAGACGTAATCACGTGCAACACACACATATGACTTTGAGCTTTACTCGCAACAGGATGCTGCAAACGCGCTGCTTCCGCGAGGCCCTAATGCGTCTTTCTCTCTTAGATTTCACGTGCACGTGTAATGCGTATGCATTAATCCTCGAGTGACACGGGTTATTACTCCAAGATTACAATGAATTCGTATGAACCAATCGATTACTGTGCATTGTAGTGGACCGTTTCATCTCCGAGTCACAAATAATAATGAAACTTTGTGAGATGGTTTCTGGGCTGTCGAAAAGGTGGACTATTTGGATTTCAGATATTCGCGCGTCTAGAGTAGTGCCATGTAGTATAGTTGGCATCAGTATACAATGATGGCGGAAAAAATGAACATTTTGAACCGCTGCGAACGTTGTTAGCAGTTATTTTTTTTCCGGCTATTTTTCGGCTTGCTTCAGAGTGAATATTATCCACTTTTTCGAATTTTTCATTTTTTCTCTCGTTTTCACGAGTCTAATGACCGCATAAGATAATTATACCGAATTACTCAGCATATATAGAGTCCAAAGAATAAAGTTTCATGATTGTTTGTGACCCGGAGGTGAGATCGTCCCTCTTGGCAAGCGAGGTAATCGTTACTATTACGGTAAACCGAAATTCATGAAAAAATAACTGCAATGCAAAATATATATATAAGTATCGACGATCTGTCACCCGTCAAAGTTGGCCCCTCGAGTGTGTCTTTGTCCCGACAACCTATTGATTTTTTCACCGCACGTCACTCGAATAATGACTTGTGCGACTAATTTGGACGATGCTCGCGTTTCAGGGGCCAACTTTCGTGGAAACACGTCTTTCGTGTGCACAATCAATTCTCATTCGTACACAGGATATCCGTGGAAAATCGATGTCGTGCATTGGCACACAACTTGTTTCCAACGCGCAGCGAAGAAGTTGCATCAAAACTCACGGGGGCAACCGGACCGCTTCTGAGCAGCTGAACATTACAAGTTGGAGAGGATCTAACAAGCCGTTTACCGAGACGAGCCACATTGGAGGATCAGGGCTGATAAAACTCAACTCTAGGCACATGTATACATACGGCGGGTGTTACAAACGCGTGTCCGACTCACTCGTTGGGATTGGCGTTGTTGTACTTGGCGGCGAGGCTCCTCATGAAGTCGCTGTAATTCCGGCCCATCATCTGCTCCATGTGTTTGAGGTGGTGCGCCTGTGGATTGGGCGGAGTGCAGGCGCCCGCCTCTGCCCCGGCGAGGCTCGCGCTCGCATTGGGCGGCGTGCCCGGGTGACCCGACGACAACGGCGTCACGCTCCTCGACGACGTCGAGTTGTTGTCCGGCGTCAGCCGCTCCGTCTTTACCTATACCCAAACACACACACGCCCCAACTCAGTATACATACTCTCCAACGGACGTAGAATCCATTTTTTTTTTTTTTTTTTTCATTAAAATGCGCGACCGACCGAGCGAGCAACGAGTTGTTAATATACGATGAGTAAGCGGCTCTTCCTCTCTCGCTCTCTCTCTCTCATCTCGGCTCTTTTCAGCAGCTCACCGCGAGTTCGACGCTGTTGAGCTGCGTTTTCTTGGAATACACGCGTCGAGAGAGAGAGAGAAAGAGAGAGAGTTGGAGTGGGACACCGAAGAGAGGCCAAGACAGAAGCTATTACGAAGAATGACGCGCGCGTTTATATACCTGGTGCATTCATCATCGAAGAATACAACGAGCGAGAGGTCAAAGCGGGTTATGGACTGCGTACTGGCTCAAGCGCGCGCGCATCGGTTGCCAAGTAGCCGCAATCCTGCGCGAGCTCTGCGTTCGCGCGCCGATGAGCTTCGCTCGGCATTCCTCCGATCCGCGAACAGACCAACGCCGTGGACGATAATTGATGATTCGCGATCAAAGTATAGTCGGCGACCCGAATTTAAATCTCGCACCATTTATACTTCTCTTTCTCTGGCATGTATATGCCTGGAAGATCGACAAGACTTCTCGAATTTCTATATAACTTGGTCTATTTCGCGTGTGTCGAGCTTGTATATTGTTGTGTCATGTTGATTAATTTATATACTTCGACGTCCATGGAAACTATCGAAATCCACTATTGCACTCTAATTTACAATTGTGATAATCAGGAGCCCGAGTCTTTTGTCAATAAAATCTATTCAATTCAAATTCCACCTTGATCTCGCGATCCTCGTCGCGACAGCTCAATTTTTCACACGGCAACATTTGTTTTCATGCGCAAACCGTACAGTAGGATAAATATTCCGAAGATGAACAATCGGAAATGAAAGAAATGCCAACAATTTCACGAGCCAATACTTACGTCGTTTGCAAGCGGGTGACAACCGAATTCTGTCCAATGAAAAATACAACCGACAGACAACAGAATAAGAAAAAAACTCAAGCCCGGAGGAGGTGGAGGACGAGTCGAAGTAGGATAAAGAGTAGATCGAGTCAGTACAGGAAGTACCTGTGGGGCATCGATGCCGTTGTGGTTGTTGTGGCGGCGCCGGGGTGGCCTAGGGGGCCTGGGGGTGGCGGCGGCCGACAGGTGGGTGGGCTGGGGGTGGGGGCTGGCGCCCCTCGCGTCGAGTGCCGCTGCCGTGTTGCCGCCGCTCGCCAGGCTCGCCGTCCTGCTCAGGTCCGTGCCGGGCTGTCCCGCCGCCTGCTGGCCAGCCTCCGCCGACACCTGCGCTAGCTCGGCCCTCGGGCCCCCCGCGCTGCTGCTCTCCCCTGCCCCGGACACCTCACCTGCGCAACAAAAAACATAAAAACTCACTCTCTTCTCTTCTAATCCTTCGACGCTACCAACGCGAGCGCGTTACGATTAACAAGTATGCAACAGTGTCATATGGCTTTGAAAAGGTGCCAAGCGGATTCCACCGAGAGGATATCTTCCTGGCTATGTGTCTAGAGTCAAGTGGATTGTTCTTTTTGGACTCACGAGGAGAGTGTAAGATCCCCAGATCACCGATCTCCAATAAACTCCAACTTGGCTACTTTGAAGAGCCGAGCGTATATCGTGTATTTACCGAAATCCATGCTTACGCTGACGCTTTGTGAATGCATGAAATGAATAATAAAAATCGGTTACCCGGACGTCTCATAGTCTCCTTGCGATATTACATTTTGCGCGAGTGTACGAGGCTTCGGAGAAGCCGGGGACCACTGGATGAACAAATATATAATCTTCAGCGGGGCATTCGAATCGTGCGGATGTTTAACCACCGCAACCGCGCAGCTCGTGCCATCGACTAACGTTTCACTCTGGCTATACCACCAGAAACAAACCTTCTAATCATTAACTATAAAATTACCCTTCTCAACGGATTGGATGGTGGTTAGTGAGTGGAACGCGAGCTATGAGCTTGTTGGAGCTCACAAAAAACTATTGTTGAAAATAGTCAGTTTTTTATATGACCATACAGACAGTCTAACACTGTAATTCAATGGCAAAGGTTATAGTTTCCGCGGAAACTAGAGAAATACGAAGCCTTTGAGCATTTTCACTTTTTAGAGGAAAATCGGCATGATATAGTACATGCCTTTGTCCCAATCGGCAACTCATACAACTTCATTTTCACGTTCATCCTCATCTGTCCCAATATCGCAGGACGATTTTTCAACTCGAAAACAAAAAAAAATGAGTGTTTGATTCACGGCGAAGTGCTCAGTTCCGGTCGAAATGATTATTCGCCGAGAGAGCACGAGTGCCGGTGCTGTAAAACCATAGGGTCCTAACTCTCGCCTGGAAGCCCGTAAAAAAAAAAGATCCGACTCTCTCGTGTGTTGCACATCGTCGGCGCGCGGCAGCCATATATACGAGGAGCAATTTTGCCCTTGCATCGTGATTTGTACTTATATGAATGTATAATCTTAAATTCCGTCGAGTTGGCCGCGGGGTAAGTACCTCGGTGTATGTATATATCTCAGACCGGGGAGATCGCGTGTCGAGCCGTATAATGTCCGCGTCTCTCCGTGCGGCGACGAACGTCCAATATCACGAGCATCGAATCGCTGCTCAAAAGGCGACGCGAACGAATTCGACGAGCGCACAAAGGTATGAAAGGAAAGCTCCGCGGTACGTATGATTTCGTAATTTCGAAAATTCAAACTTTGCTCGCGCGCGTTTTTCGCTAATTGCATCATTATACCGCCGGAGCGTACGCCGTGCAGTATATGCGCGGCGCGAGATGCATTAATGAAACGGCAAAATCGCGCCGAGGGAAAAATCCAAGCGTGCCGCAGTGACGGACGTGTGCGCGCGCGCGCGAGTACTCGAAAACTAAATATAATCATCGGCGAGACGCGGCAGCTTGCAGCCGGCGTATGCGCTTCTCGCGGGCAGGAAGTAAGTTGGAAGATTTAATTGGGCATTCGCGGAAGCGTCCCGAGGGAAAATCATAGTCGCCGTCTCCGTCCAAAAGCATATACGCGTATATGAGCGACGGCGTACGAGACAACAGCTGCGATTGACACTACATTATAGAGAGCGTGCGCATTTGTGCCGAAAGCGGGAAGAGCCACCGGTAAAAACTCATTTGCCGTATTATAGATTCGAATGGGTACACGGAAGAAAATGGATAATCAATATCGGCAACTTGTTATTCGCGCAGTTTATCCTCGAGCTGAATGGGACCAGCCGAATAATGCATACTCTGAGTGAAAAATCACTCGATAGCAAATAATTTTTACCCAAAATTAGGAGTAATTTTTTGATCCATCAAAACACACGGAACTAGAATCAAAATTAACTTTGATCACATGAAAACTGCAGTCCCGCTCAATCATTCGTCCACTCGCCAACCCTTGTTTCTCCACTGCAGTGACTTTAACGATACCAGTCCCCCCATTATTGCCGGATGATTTTGGAGATTGCGCCGAGAATTGTCGGGGGCATGCAGTGATATACACACAAGTGCGAGTGAGCTAGTACACACGTACGCGGACGTACTCGAGCTATATAGCACACTCGCGCGCGAAGCGAATCGAATCGCGATGCCGCGTCTCGTTATAGACGCGACAGAGTACATATAGCTGTCCCGTTAAGCACGGCAGCTGCGCTGGAGCGACATGCTGTGTGCGTACGACCTTGCGCGCACTTGGCTTCCTCTCGTACGAAGGCCGTAAAACCGCGCTGCTGCACTCGAGGCAGAGAGGCAGAGAGAGAGAGAGAGTTTGCTCAGGCGCGCGCGGGCAGCCTTCCGCTCTCCCTCCGAGTGCGCGCGAGGCTGCCTGGACATACACTTATTTGAATAACTCGAGCCCCGATCGGCAATTGAATCGCCAAGCGAGATGGACGCGTGTCCGCGTGTCGCCCGCGAAGGCTGCGACCGACCCACCTCGGTCGACGGCTCATTTTATATACCCTCGAGCACTCGACGAGAAAATCCCGCGGACAAGTTTTCGCGATACACCGCTTTTGAGAGCAGGGGGGGAAATACAAGCGAGCACACACGGTGCAGGTGGTGTCGCGGCGATGTGTGGTCAATCGGGAACGATTTCTTCTTTCGAAAAATAAACGAGGAGTCCGCTCGTGTGTACATCATCGATCGGAGAGGGGGGAAAAGGTGAGCTCGCGGTGCGGAAGGTATATAAGCATGTATGCATAGCTGAAACGCCGCGTTGGAATTGCGATAAGCGCGAGGGAGAGAACCAAGTGTATCGGCCTTGCCTGATGGGCACGCGTATATGTACACACATACGCGGGACAGCTCGGCAAACAGATAATGCGCGGGCTCGAGCGAGCGATCTGCTTCTTCCAATAGACCGAGCGCGCGCGCGCGCAAGGCTTGTGCAAATCCTGTACGCCGATTCGAAGCGCGCGCGAGTAGGCTCCGGCTGTTTATCGCGCGCCAGCGGCCGTGGTTGGATATATACGATACACTCGAAATCTAACATAGTGAAAAACTACTGTTGATAGTACGAATTGCACAACCGATAAAAATAATAGAAGAAGAAGTAAAAGTTTCAAAATTTCACTATTTCCTAGTCAACATCTACTACTTTTATCAGCCGTGCAATTATTACTACTCACCATGCGTTTTTTACTATTTCGGATTTAGAGCGATATACACCTTGTGGCTCTCGAGCGTCGTTCATTAGTCAGCGTTAACGCATCGTTACGAAATTTCACACTCATACAATACCAGTTATGTGTGTGCGTATGTACGTTGTGCATAGGCCGCGCGCGCGAGCGAATCGTCTCTCAGGCGGTCGCTTGAATCGAGCTTTTGTCGCTTCGTATATAGCTGCCTGCGCGCACGTGACTGATCGCCGCGCGGCGCGCCTGCTTTATGGGCTCGCGCATAATCATTCAACGGGCACCGGCCAATCGAGCGACGTCATCTCAACGAGTTCGAGCTGCCCCGGAGCATCTGTATACGTGGCGTGGAATCAAAGGATGCACACCTACGCATGTCACACGAGGCGCAAGTCGCGAACTCGCCAAGTATACAAGTATGTGTATAGATCGAAATGAGCCATCTGTCTTGGGGGCAGCTTTCCTTTGTCTACGACTAATTGGTTATCCGCGAGGCCGGTAATAGACCCGTGAGAGTTTTCGATGGCAGCGTCACTTGCCGATCTAACATTTTCTTGTCCCACCTGGGCCTCCACAAGTGAGTTATGAGCGGATGCGCAAATCTTCGAAGTCGATTCATCTTTTACACAATATACACACTGCAACCATGATACTTTTGTTGTCAATTGTGTTATTTGTGCACAGCATAGCAACGCTGACTATATGTAGGAGAGAATCCGTATCGAATAGAGTCTGATGTATTTTTTTTTTCGACTGACCGATCCGCGAGTATAGACTCTGGACAGCCAGTGTATGACAGCTCACAGCCTTGGAAGTGTCGCGTCGTTTATTCTTTTTTATTACATACGCTTTTATTTAGCTTCACTGGATCTGTGCCTGTCTGTTCGTCCGTTCGACTGTCTGTCAGCAGCAGGGACTTTGGCATCGAGTCTCAACCTACTTTTCCAGAAGCTAATAAGAATCTCTATATTGTATCATCAATGAAAACAATATGGTCTACCGGGACATTCCACCAAAAAGAAACTGTTCCTGTCAGAAATCAATGGCTCTCGAGATACATACGATTTCAAACTGAAGTTGGCTACAGCTGCTGCGCGCAGCTGGTATACAGGAACGAGTTGATAATCTTCTCGGATGATAAATCCGTCGGGGCACGCTCGGGCAGGTGCGAACGGCCGCACGTGTGCACAAGTAAGTGCGTATATGCATAATTCAATTATAGAACACGCGCGCGCGCGCGAGACAAACGAGAGATTCGTGGGGGCGAAAAAGCCCGTTTAATCGCGGGTATACCCGATGATGAATCCTATGTAAGAGTCGATTGCGCAGCGCCTTGGTCAGCTCGAGCCTCGGTGCAGCAGCGGTGCGTTGCGCGACCTTTGTCCGCTGAGGAATGCAGGCCGCGAGTTTACCTTACTCGCCCACACCTCTGCTGCTCGCGCGCGCTTATGCTCGCGGTGCAGCTCACGCGCTCATGCTAATGCGCGGTGCCGCACTGCAGCTGCGCCACTGCTCCCGATGTATATATATGTATGTATGTACGTGTGCACCTCTTCGACTCTCTCGTCTCGCGCGTTTTTCTCACGAATCGTCAACTGCAGCCAGTGTGTGTTTGCCAAGCTTTGTCCAAGAGCTCGGGTTCGATTGAAATTTATGTATTATTCAGTCATGTGCTTCCCGGCTTTTCCGATGATTCCTGTCGAAAGACCCCCATTGTCTCGCCAGCAGCTGTACGACATTACCAGTGTTATAGTGTATACACGTATAGCTCCGTCGAACTGCACGATTTGCTGAAAAAACATAACGCAATACTCGCGATACTTTTTTAACCCCCTAAATCTGTATACAGTCGATTGTGTCGTCCTTTCCAGAGACTGTCGCAATTTCAGTTCTCGCACGCTTGTTGTAAAAACAAAGTCAACATTTTCAAATTCGTATCGAATTTCCCATTTCCCTTTCTCAGAGTATGCGTAAACTCATATGACCTCGTCGATTTTTTTTGGTTATGTGTGTATAACGACGTAATGTTTTAGTAATATTCAAGTATAAATTGTCAGTAGATAGAAAAGTAATCTAAACGTTTCGTGCTAGGTACACATGATAGAACTAATCAGTAACCTTCTTCACAGGTGAAAACGGCTTTAGACGCAAACGTCGGAATGAGTTAATAATAATCTAAATGGTTAATTTTGTTATAAAAATACACGAAACATGGAAAACTATATGATTTTCCTATATCTCACGAATCAAAGAATATTTTGTTTTCAATTTTCACTGGCCAACAACTCGTCAACTTGTCTGTAATGACTGGGACGATTAGATGTGACTGAGGATACTCATTCGATCATTTACATACATCATGCTTTTCAAAGTCGTATCGAGTCGCAAAAGAGAACATCACCGAGGCATATTATACCAGTTTGCCGATTTTTTCCTTCTCGAAACCAAGCGGAATATTCAAATGTGTCAATCGATCGACATACCAGATACGTATGTGTACCATCCGCGAGAAACACGTTTGGCCAGAGTCAAAAGTACGTACGCACGTCCGATGGGCAGACGTATAGTGCGTTGGGAACAGTCGCTCACTGGCGCGCGCGAGGCGCAATCGGTTCGTACATATATGAGCGAAGGCTGTTGGCGACATTGAAATGCAGCGCGCCGCACACCAGCGGCGTAGGGAAGAGTATGTGTTTCTCCCAATCGAAGGAGCGGCATACCAAATGCGCAGCTCGACCGTGTGATGCGTGTGAGAGAAGTTTCGTGTGGCGCGACACGTTGGTCCAAGAGTATATGGGGCGTTTCGCCTCAATCCCCCCAGCGCTGCGCGCGAGCGCCGAAACATGCCGTTTTCAACTCGTGTTTACGATGCCAAAATGTCTCTAAGAAAATGATTCGATAGGTCATTTCTATGTAGTTTTTTCTCAGCTTTCCATCGGTGTAATTAGTTTTCCGGAAATTTTCCATTTTCATCCCCAAAAAATATAAAACATCGCATATCTCAAAAAGTATATTTTTAATATTTTTTTTAATGGTCTCAATCGAAAGCTGAGGATTTTTCACGTAGGAAAATATGTTTTCCAAGGAGTGGCCGAATGATTTTCTCTGAGAAATAGAACGTCGAAAAGTAGACGTAGCGCTACTCCGGCGCACGGAGCGCGTGAGCGCCAATCATGCTGTTTTCAACTCTCCCCAACGATACCAAAATGCATCTGAGAAAATTATATTATGAGTCGATCCCATGTTATTTTTCCTCAGCTTTCCAATGGTGTTGTCAGTTTTCCGAAAATTTTCCATTTTCATCCCCAAAAAATAAGAAACATCGCATATCTCAAAAAGTATATTTTTAATATTTTTTTTAATGATCTCAATCGAAAGCTGAGGAAAAATAACATGGGATCGACTCATAATATAATTTTCTCAGATGCATTTTGGTATCGTTGGGGAGAGTTGAAAACAGCATGATTGGCGCTCACGCGCTCCGTGCGCCGGAGTAGCGCTACGTCTACTTTTCGACGTTCTATTTCTCAGAAAAAATCATTCGGCCACTCCTTGGAAAACATATTTTCCTACGTGAAAAATCCTCAGCTTTCGATTGAGACCATTAAAAAAAATATTAAAAATATACTTTTTGAGATATGCGATGTTTTATATTTTTTGGGGATGAAAATGGAAAATTTCCGGAAAATTAATTACACCGTTGGAAAGCTGAGAAAAAACTACATGGAAATGACCTATCGAATCATTTTCTCAGGGACATTTTGGCATCGTAAACACGAGTTGAAAACGGCATGTTTCGGCGCTCGCGCGCAGCGCTGGGGGGATTGAGGCGAAACGCCCCATATACGTACGTTGGCTTGAAAGCACACAACAGCCATCCTGTACTGCGTGAGGTGGCTCGGCTATCAGCTGCCAGAGGCGCTTAGCACCTCGTCGCGCTTTCGGCACGAGCGTCGTTTGGTCGATTCGGTGAGAACGAGGTAAATTCCTCGGCTGCTGCAGCTCAACGTGTGTATACGCGCGAGAGCCTCTATAGAGTTCGACAGCTGGCACGTATAGCACTCGACAAGTTCACCCGTATCGCGCGAGTCAGCTGCGCGCCTTGCAGTATTACTCGCTGTCCAATAATTCTGTCCGACACGCGTATAGCAGCTCTCGGCTAATTCAAACGAGATGAAAACGTACGCGGATATTTATGGTGATTCGAAATTATTGCGGCAGGCAATTACGAAGCGCGAATTTGGCTGATTCGAGTGCAGCCGGTGCGATCGTGGATAAGCTTATACGATCACCGTACAGCGCGAGCCAATCGAGCTGATCTCGAGTTTCGTCAAGACTCGCCGTGCCTCGGAACAATCATTCTAGAGCAGATATTGAGAAACAACCTTCGATTCGCGAGTCGAAATTCGATTTGCGCCGCAGCCTAAACACACACGTGTGCCGCCATTGAGAAGAGAAGAAGAGAAGAAAGCGAATATACGTACAGGCAGGCGCGCATCGCTCGATCTGCCTCGGTATAAGGTGCAGGTGGAGCGCTGGGCAGCGCGCGACAGTCGGATCATGCAATTGCAGCAGCTCCGCGGGGGGATGGGATAATTAATCGCGGCTTGGAGAGAGAGGGAGGGCTGGGGTGGACCACCCAGCCTCCGAGAGCGGGGGTTCGGCTCTTATTAGCCAATCGATAAGCGACTCGCGGTCCCGCGTAATTGCGCAACCGCCCGGGCCTTTCTCCTACTTACTGTGTATACATACGTGTATATATATACACACAGAAGAGAGCTAAGGCCCGAGTAATCGCGGACACGTGACGGAGCGACTACCGGACAACGCGCGATGCACGTACATTGCAATGCACCGCGGCTGGCCCTAATGACGCTGCCCGGCCTAACGAGGATATAGCTGCGGACGATCGGGGATGCCCGGGGGAGGAGGAGGAGGAGGAGGAAGCACCATATCGTTCGATCGGCCAATCGACGGATCGACGACACCACGCGAACATCGGAAATGATCCGGACGAGAGACCAGCCGCGAGACGATCGATTGACACTACTGCAACGTATATCCTTGCATGAGAAGCGATGTCCTGTTGACTCGCGATTTTACTCGTTTACACTACTAGTCACGAAACAAGATGATTATAGTTTTCGAGCGAGGATAAACCAGTTGAAGATCTGGGCTAGGTCAATATCTCCTGTGGTCAATGTGTTGGGGTTAGTTTTGTTAACGATATTATAGGGACAGCTGAGGATAATCAGTGTCGAGGTTCTACGATCCAAGAATTAACACGTGAACGTGAATTGATCTAAATTGATTGAAATGCTTTTTTATTGGAGTGACCGGTTCGGATCTCGCCGAAATCTACTTAAAGCCAGATTAGTTTAACAAAATTGACCAAGTTGACATATTGCTGTCAGTTAGAAATATCAGACAGGTTATTGTCGGATCAAGTAGAAACAAGTCGACGAGTCGACGCACGAGTGTTTGATTCAAGATTTCGGTGACGGGCAATTAAACGGTATAGCCAAAACTCGAAAGAGGGAGCTTGGGGGGTACGTACGCGTGTCCGAAAATCCCAAAACAGTCCAGTACGCATGCAGGTACACTTTGGAGGTGTGCGGACGCGGTATATCTGCACACACGTGGCGAGCCGCGGCAGGGCGCAACAGGTGAAGGGGCTGGCGCGCAATTTGCCTCGTAATGCCTCGCGCGCTCGCGCGCCATATCAATGATCTCTCGTGTGTGTCCCCTCGGCTCCCTCGAGGGCAACACGTGCTGCCCGCGCGGACCCTCTCCGACCTGCACACGTGTACACGTACGCGCCAAAGCCACTATCGAGCAATGAGAGAGAGAGCTTAATTGCGCGGCTCTCCGAGAGAGTTTAGTCGCGAGTTTAATAGAGGCGCGCGTCACTTTTTCACCTTTCCCTCGAGCTCTCGCCACACTTGTACACTGACCCTGGACACTTTTGGTCTTTCGGTGTGGTGAGCGCGCGAAACACGAGTCCCCCTCCCGGCCGTCGCTCGAGCGATGGCTCGCGCCAGATAACAGCGCCACACGTCAATCAGATTTATCATATACGGAGTCGCCCTTATTCGCCTCTTTTTTTTTTCCTCCTCTGCGGCACGCGCGCCAGATGTGTGGTCCGCGCGTTTTTATACGTGTATAAATACCCACGAGATGCGCTCTCGTGCGAACGACTATTTTTCGCGCGCGTATATACGTGTATATACGCGCGCGAGAGAGGCACAGGAGGACGAGAAAAAAAAAAAGAGGCGAGAGCAGTGGAGAATAGCCGATCGTGACCTTCAATCTGTCGCGCGATCGCCATTCGAAACCGCCGCGCGTATACTTTTAGATGGATGCTCAACTTTGCCGTCTGTGTCTATACGGGCCATTCGTGCGTGCATTTTCTTCCACGCGTGTCTTTCGTAAATGTATGATTCAATCCTAGACACACATTAATGTATATATATTGGACTCGATGATGTTGGATCGAGGAATGAGCTTGGGCTAATGGGTTGTGAGACGATCGTTTCAATTAGAGCGTGACTCGATTACTATATACGAATGTTGTGTGTGTGTAAGAAGCCGCGCTCGTACGTGGCTTGGCTCATTATTTTATTAAATCAATGCCATAATCAGACACCCGCGAGTGAATTGCGCAAGCTCGGCATAGATATATATGTGTATGTATATACACATGGTGTTTATCGGTTATTACACGGCATTAACCGATGTCAATACATCCATTAGCCAACGGCTCTCGATAATTTGCACGTCGACGTGCGTGTGTTAGCCACTCTTGCGCGCTCGCGCATAATTACTCGCGTGTATATCAATTTTGAAAATTGACCTGGCGCGCGGGGGAAAAACATTTCTCCGCGCGCACGCACCGGCCGGATGATCAATTCGTTAAACGGTACGTATACATATATGTATATACGTGTGTATATATCTGTCGAGCCGTATACGTAGCGAATGATATACCGCGCAAGTTTCTATTATATACCGTTCGAATTCGTATATATACGGAAGATATTGTACGTGGAAGGGGAGGCGTACGTAAGCAGCGGATACGGCTAGTACGGTGCTCGGGCGTATGTATCGAAAGAGAGGCTGCTCGCCACGGATAAGCGCGCATGTATTTTTCATATAGGGGCACGAGGGAGGAAATATATAACAAGGAGGAAGAGCCGGGGCTTATAGACTCGGAGGTGGGCAGATAAGCGGCGCAGTGGGCGCAGGTATATAAGGAGGCGCCGAAATAGATAAAAGAGCCGTGTGTAAATAATGGGCCGCTGTGTGTGTGTGTGTGTGTGTGTGTGTGTGTGTGTCGTATCTGCCGGGGCAATCTCGCATGCGCGCAACTCTCGACATCCATTAATACGTATATATACAGAGACACAGAGAGAGAGAGAGAGTCGGATGCGGGGATCACACCGGTTGCGCGCGCGGCGAGGACAAGCCGCGGGCGTCGCTCGGGCCCGATTAGAGATTCCGCTCGCGTGAGCCGAGCCTGCAGCGCACACAATGGGCGGGGCGCGGCCGCGCGGTTGCGCGCCTCACCTTTGACACTATATATCCAGCTCTCTTATACACATATATATATATATTCTCTCGCGGCCCACGTGCCCGAGCGTTCATTTTTTCATATGCCCGCGCCCACCTTTGCTCTCTCTCTCACTCGAAACACACCTCTCGCGCCGTTTGCCCACATCGAAATGAACTGTCCGTGCGGCGGCCGCTGCTGAGAACCTATTCAGCGGCTGACGTTGCTCAAGCTGTTGGTGCAAATGGTGTATATGTATATTATACGTCCTCTCGTATACATACACATATACACGAGAGTGCAGCCGTGCACCGACTCTGTAGCCCGGGACGAGAAAAAAAAAACTATATACGTATAGGTCGGGCGCGCGCACCCCACGCGGAATGGCTCAATTCCGCATTTACGAGCTTGCGGGCTTATATGAGGTAGAAAATGTGTAAATTATCGGTCGGCGGCGGGGAAGGGAGGAGGAGAGGAGCATAAAAGTCGGGACACCCGCGACCATCAGGGCCCTGCGCTGCTCGCCAAACAGGCTGGAATTCCGCAGCTATATCGCGCGCGTATTAATTGCCGCGCGCGCGCCGGGGGAATCGGCCGGTTATAATACCGCTCTGTGTTATTCGCTCGTGAATATCTATACACACGTGTGTGTGTGTGTGTGTGTGAGCACACGCGCCCACGGCTGCGCCGCCGCAGGATCAAGACATTTACGACAATCGTCTCTCGCCTCGGCGTTTTCCCTGGGTATACTTATACACACACACACACACACACACACATATACGAGCGGCGTCCTGTTCTCGGCTGCCCCCACCGCGGCTCGCCAGAGGCTTCTGTTTCCCCCGGCGCTCACGACTCTCCTCCGATATTACTCACACACACACGCGCGCGAGTACTCGCGGCCGGATTAATTAATCATCCTGTCTTCCGCGGACGCGACGATTCACTCGCGCGCGCGCGATTCTGCCGCGCGCACGCCCACCTTCCCTTTCGTCCCGGCGAATTATTCATTCTCGCGTTCGCGTATGTATATAAAGACGCTCTCGCGGATACGCGAGCTTGGATTCATTCAGCCGCGGCGTATATAGCTCTTTCTCGCGGCTTTTGGCTCGTTTGCCATTTAACCGCGGCGCCTGAGCGCGACAGAGACGTTTGCTCGTCGCTGCTGCTTAGACGAATGATTTATTCGAAAAGGCTCTTTCACGGCGATATAGCCGCGCCGACAGAGCGAGAGGAAAAAATCGAGTTATGTAAATTGATGGATGCTCGCTCGCGCGGATGTCTATGTGTCGCTCGAGATCCTTTTTCGACCCTGTCTGTGTGTGTGTGTCTAACCCAAAAAACTTTTTATCCATTGTTCGACGCGCGAATCCAGCGAAATATGTCGTATTCTTACATCGAGTCGAAGCGTATAACGTCGACGATGTGTTCGCGTCCAAAAGGCAGTATTTCGTCGGACCGGTTCGCGATCGATTTTATCCCGGAATCAAATCTGATTTTTAATTCGAATTCCTAGACGTACTAATCTGTCAGTTCACGACTGGAGTATATACGTAAGCGAAAATTGTATAATGAGGCGCATCGGCATCAGGATCGGTCAGATAGTGGCGAACGCGCGTCGCGTTATGCGCGGCGTGACGCCGATACAGATCCAACACCGTGGAAGGATAATACATTACAAACACAGTCGCTATAACCCAAGAAGCGATAGTTCTAAAGTGAATCGACATGGACAAAATATCCCCCAGCTCTAATCGGGGGTTAAATACCCCCCATATCCGCCCAACCGATCTCCTTCTGTCCCCCGGCCGTAGGCGTGCATATACAACGCGCAAGCAACGGCAATCGCGGCCTGCCTCCCCCCATAAACTGAATAATCCGCGGCGGCGGGCCGATCGCGAACGACTCCATAAAACCCCGACGCTCGGCCTCGATAATGAAATTCGCATCAGCTGCTCGAGCGAGCGAGCGAGCGCATGGTTACGCGCAATCAAACCGTCGCTAATAGACGCTAATACAGGTATACATACGCGCTGCCGCTCGCGGTTTATACACCACGCTCTCGAGAGCGGGTATATACGTGTATATAATGAAAGCCCCGTCAGACGAGGAGCTGGATCCTTTCCTCGCGCTGTACGGCTGCTTGATTGCGAAATTACTTAAATGTCGAGTTAACGAGCGCCGGCCTGTAACTCGCAGCCTCGCCGTTACGTTCCGGGTACACGCGTCCCTATATACATACATCTGCGCGCGCTAGATGAATGTACATACGTGTGTGTGTCTGTGCGAGTATCGTGTCACGGTCGCTTCTCAAACTGTTCTCGCGCCCGACGTATCTATATCGCACTGATCCGGGATTTTGTCACCAAAGTCATCGGCTCTGGCGCGCGAATCGTCCTAAACGAACTATATACTTACGCGAGACGACCTCAGTTGTATACAGCCGGATGAATCAGCGGCCGAACGCGAACAGGTCTAATTGGATCGGCGCGCATCGGACCAAAGAGGCACTCGCTCGCGCGACCGTGTGTTACGAAACGATTCGTCATCCGCGCAGGAGGAAATCGCGGCAAACTCTGTATGCTCGCTTTCAGGCATTACTCGAGCATCGCCTGCCCGCGTATTATGTATTATATCCCGATCGATCGGTTATATGTACAAAATTAGCCGTTTCTGATTGATTCAAATTTATCGGGCCGAGATAAGATACGACGCTGTATCGAATAGTCACGATGCAATGCGCGAGAGGTGGGTGGGGGAGTCGATAGAGTTGTCCCGATACAGGCTCTACACCGTATGTACCATATATAAACACGAGACATACACTCTATTTCGCGAAGCTTAAGTTTTACGAGCGCGTAATATGCACACGGCTATCGGTTGGGGGGGGGGGGGAGTAAAATTCGTTTATCCGGCGACTCTTTGGCCAGAGGGATAGCAGCTGCGCGCGTCCCCCGCGCGTATAAATCCAACAGCCGAGCTCGAGTCTGTCTCGGAATTGTCGAAACGGGAGAGGATGCGCGCGGCTTGGGCTGCTCGGAGGGAGAGAAAAAAAAACTTGGTGAGCCGAGCGAGCGGAAGTTGAGCGTCACTGGGGCCCCGAGATAGGACGGCCGCGGACCGGTTCGGGTCACGAATGTTGGCCGGGTCGCGCGCTCGGCGCGAGACAGCCGACGACGACGCTCGCATACCTCATGGCTCGCGTGTGCGATCGTCCCTCGAGCTCCGCAGCTGCTATTATATATACACACGTGAGCGGCCGATCGAGCTGTCACCGATACGCGCGACTCGAGCGAAAATTTCGTGGGAGAGTTATATACGCGTACGTATTACGGGACGAGGATGATCCGCGCACGTCGTATATATATCGGATATCACCTGGCCGCGCACGCCTGCGCGTATGTAAAGCGATATCGCGCGCTGCACCGGAGGGATTAGTGTCGAGCCGCCTCGTTCGCCAGCTGCACCAGCCCACTGGGCTCATCCCCGCGAGGGCGCGCCTCTACGTACATTCCCCATGTCCCTTTTTGCTCGGCGTCTCGAGCGAGATTCGTACGTATAAAGATGGTCGCGCGTGGGTTGGAGGATACATAGGAAATGCACGCGCGTGCATACCGTGTGGTGGCAAAATGTTTTGGGCCGGACGTGACGCACAGGAGCCGCGAGCGGCATACCGATATATCCGCGCTGCGTGCGTCTAACGGCATAAGCGCGCGAGCGCGACATTAACCCGAGCCGGGCCTATAGGAGCTCGCTTATGTATACCGGAATCGAGCTAATGACGCGATGCTCGCGGCGCGGCCGTTATCCGTCGGCATTTACCCTCCGGCTCATCTGGCCGGATACGTATATATACAACCTCGAATATCGGGCAGGTTTTTCGCCGCGCTCTGATAACACGCGACCGTGTATATACTCGTATGGCCAAAAGCGCACGTATCGAAGCTGGCGGCCGATCGACAGTTGGCGCACATTGAAATTCATTATATAAAAACGAAGGGGGCAAAGGAAGGATCGAGACGATCGCGGCGCAAGTTAGTATAGGGAGCGGGCAACGGAACTCATTCGGATTCTTGCATAATAAATCGAGCTGGCGCGGCGACGATCGAGCACGTGTGTGTATATATATATATACACACACGTGGGCGCTACAGAAAGCCCGGCCGATCTGGAATGCGCCCACTCGCGCGCGATTTCTGCGTGCAGGCCCCGCGCGCGGCGGAGGAGACGCGTCGCGACGACTGCACTCCGTGTGTATATATATGCGTACGCTCATTGATTAGAGCCGCGAGCCCCGGCTAAACGTACAATCCTGCCGCGGCGGCGGCCGCGAGGCGCGCATGAATAATTGATGAGCGCCACGCGCGCGCCGACACATTTTGTTGCCGTAATAAACACGCGAATTTACGCACTGCTGCAGCGCGGCGCGACCGCAACTATATCCCCCCCCCCCCGTTTATAAAGTTGCGCGGAGCGACACGCGCGCGCCCGACACTCATTCATACGTGTGTGTGTGTGTTCGGCTACGCGAGCACGTGCTCGTGTTCCTAGTGTTCTTTCGTATGTCGTGAACGGTTGAAAGTTCGGTATTGATTTTGAACTTACTGCGGCAACGACTTTTTTTTTCTCTCCGTCCGTTGTCACAAGAATTTGTCGTTGACTTATATTGTATAAATCGGTTGGCTACCGGTGGATCGGGTACGAATAGGTTCGTCGGACACGTGTACACTTGACAACCACGCTCGAGTACACGCTTTCACGTAGAACGCACTCTAATGAAGAATACGTAATTGTGAGAAAACGGAAATTTATTATGTCCGTCCTTACCCAAAACGTAAACGGTCAATTTACTCGAGTCGCAAATACGTCGGTTCGACGAGACAACATCGAGCTAATGGTGGTGGTGCGAGGAAAGTCATTATCCCTCCTTCCTCTCTTTCTTTATCTCGTTAAACATTCGACGACTTGATACACATCTGATGAATCACACCCGTTCACACTCTGAATCGCCAGGTTGGGTCGCGTATAGTCGAGGGGGAGATGCGCCCACGGTGGAATCGCGAGCGGAAGCGAGCGCATACGGTATACACACGCGTAGATGTTGCCGGGGCTCGAGTGTAATGAACGCTCGCGTCGAAGCGAGTCAATTAATCAAGCGGCGGCCGCGGGGACGACGAAGCTCCCCCGGCCTCTTTCGCCGCGAGCCGGATTGATTTGCCCGTCCGAGCTGTCGCGCGCACGCCTCGTGTGGTAATATCGCAAGGACGAGCTGGTCGCGACATCGGATATACCCCCGGGGGGGATTAGCGAGCGGCCAAGCTCGTCGGAACGTGGGAGAGAGGGGGATGACTCGGCCGAATTTTTCCGCGGCGCCGCCGGGTGGGCTCGCGAGCACACCTGCCGCGCGCCGGCCGTCATTAGGTGTAAACGCCAGGTAAGGTAGCTATCCGGCTGCAGAGCCGCGCGAACCGTCACGAACTCGGCTAATTGTCCGGGAGATTGCCGCTGCCGCGCGAGAGCACACTGTCTGTCAACCCGTGCGCGGGGCCCAGAGAGGAAAGCTGCTGCCGCATCGACAAAGGCCCGCGCGCGCGGTCACTTTTTCCTACTTTTTTTCCTCCCGGCGGACACACCGCGGCTCTCTGTGGTCGTGAACTTTCTACGGGTATACAATCGCGCGCGCGATCCGGTTCGGCCGGGTGTCTATCCCGGCATTATATACCCGCGAGAGCCCCGGGAAAACCGCGTATACGCGTATACAATCGAAATGTGCAGCCTGGCTTTCCCATCCGCGACAGATGAAGCTGAATCCGACACATTGGAGCGAGCGCATATATACATTCCATCGTGTATGGCGCGCGGGGCCGCCCGGTCTAATCGACTCGCGTATACGCTCCGCCGCTCAATTAGCCCCCGAGCTCATACATATGCATTAATGAAACGCGCGCCGCGTGATTTTACTCTCTTTCTCCTTCCGCTCGGCCGGATGCTGTTCAAATTGGATCCGAGAGCGATGCGACGCACGCGCGCCCGTGTATATCGCTCTCTTTCCCCCCTTGCTCGCTCGATTCGATTAAGTGTGTATGTGTACGCGCGGCTTATCTTATCGCCACTACCGCGAGCGGCTTTCGCGGTCGATCGACGCTGCGTATGTATATATATGCACACACATAAGTATGCTCGAGTCGCTTGGATCGTTATCTGTCCACGCGGGGTCGATCGCGACTCGAGGATGAATCGGCGGCCACGCGTATGATGCGCTCTAATGAAGAGCCACGGATCGAAGAGTCTCTCGCTACGTGCGATAATCGCCGCGCACAAAACGTATATTAAACTGCGGCGTTAAAATCGGAGGAACAGGTATGCGTATGTGTGAGCGGGGATACATATGCATATAAATGGTGACGGCTCTCTCAGCGCGCGCGAGCTCGCCCGGCCGGATATATCTCGACAGAGTTTATCAGCGGTGCTGCACGCGGCGGCGGCGGTTGAGAGAGAGCCCAAGGGGGAGTGGCAGTAAACCGAGAGATTCGCCTTGTAGCCGAGGCTCGTTAACTAAGTAAGCATACAGGTATGTGTGTGTATACGTGCATTTGGGAGCCGCGCGTAGGTGCAACGCGTATCTGTCGAGGCGGATATAATGCTCGAAAACATGTCTCTATCGGAGGGCCGCCAGCGGATAACCGGCTCTCGGGGGCCCGACGGTTCAGCACATAAAACCCGCGGTTTATCCCGCGTCCGTATATATGTATGTATATACACGCGTGCACACACACACACATAGGCTGTCGCCCGAGAGAGCCCGACAGTCCCAGCGTTAATGTACTCGCTCGTATTTTTCCTCTTTTGGCCGCCGAGCTCCTCCTGCGCCCCCGGACTTTGAGCTCTGAATTAACGGCCCCCACCGATCGCCGCGGCTCAGCCTCCCTTTATACGACTCGGGCCGAGCTCGGCATTTTACACCGATTCGCCCGATATCCAACTATCGAGCTTGACGCAAATCACTTATTTACACCGCGACGCTCTCGCGTTCTCGCATCGTTACACGCGTTCAACCCCGCGGATTTTCGTCTGCCTGGGAAATCATATCGTGTTCGATTGGATTTCGTCCAATCGCTGTACGGAGTAGACGGGGAAGTAATCGTCATTGCAATCAATTGTCAAGATAGAACTGCAGTGAATTTCTGCACTGTTTCGAGGTAGACCGCGAGTCTTGATACACCGAAAATTCAACGCGAATTGTGATGTAAAAATTGCGGCTATCAAAACTCGTGTCACGTGTAAATTCACATTGATTAAATGAAAAAATAAACTGTGGTTTCACTCGTCCCCTTCGTAAAGTGATTTTCGCACTGTAAGCTTTTAAGAGGGTATATTTTTCACCGAGTATACTTTCGACCATTCACACGTAGCATCACAAAACACGGTTCGCGATTACCCTTCCATTCGTATGAAATTTCGCGTTTAGATCAGACTTGAAATCGCGATGGTGCTGACTTTCACGAGGAAAGAACGAAAAATCACACTTTGTTCGCATTGAATCGTTGCAAATCAGCCACGGGGGCAGCTCGAGGCGAAACGGCAGTCGAAGAGCTTCACGAGAGGGGCTTGGGCGCGGGATGAAAAATAGCAATTCCGTCCCGGGGGCTGCAGTTGCGTGTGTTCATATAAGCGCGCGCGCGAGATGAGGCTCGCTCGCGGCAATTAAGCTACGTGACTCGGGGCTTTCTGCATCGGGGATCACGGCCGATTGTCGCCGCTTACACACACGCGCGCGCGGGCCTCTCGCGGAGGCGTACAGGCCCCATTGTCCGGCTATCTCGCGCCAGCGATTTCCTATTACGATTCCGCCGTGTCATACACGGCTGCTGCAGCAGCAGCAGCAGCAGCAGCTCCCGCGAATCACTCCGCCATATCTTCCCTTCCTTCCTCGCTCGCGCGCATCCAGCCGCTCTAAAGAATCGACCAGCGCGGCTACATATACATTTTTTTTCCTTCCAAAGGCTATCACCTGTACTCCTACATATACGATTCCCGATCGGGAGTTGCCACTATATATATGATTTATACAATAACGCCTGGCTGATTCGCGGGTACAAACAGCCGGCCGCGTCCTCTGGAGCCGCGAGCAGATATAGATACACTGCACCTATGACTAATCGCATCGCTTCACCCGCGGTCTCGATGAATCAATGAACTCGCGAGCTGACACACACACACACACATACACACACACAGGGTATCATATCTCTGCGGCCGACCCCGTGTTTGTTCATTCGCGCGCGAGCGATTAATTGCGTCACGGCCGCGCGCGTAAGTACGTGTGTCAGATCGAGTTGGCGGACGTTGAAACGGGCGATTGAACGGGGGTTGGGTGTCTCACCAGTGTAGCACCAAGCGGGCCAGACGACGGGGCTGTCGGTGTCGAGCTCCCTCATCCTGTCAGGCGTGGGCCGGCGGCTGCTCGGCGGCGCACATGTCCACGCGTCGGGCCTCGGTCCGGCAGCGGCTCGCAGCGCCAAAACGTCCAGCTTCGGGCCTTGTCGGGGCTCGGCGGCGGCAGCGGCTGTGTCTCGGGGTCGGCGGCGGAAGCCCCCGCGCCACTCACGCCGCCTCCATGTCACTCGGGAGGGGGCGGGGGTCGACAAAACACTCGGGCGCGGAGACAAACACTGTATTCATGCGGATCGCGGCACTTGTCACGATCGCGGTATGTACGACGATGTGTCCGTAGAGGAGATTGAGGAGGGAGGGAGGGGGGGGGGCAGAGGCGCGCCAGAGAGAGAGAGCGAGTGCACCTGCCGCGGCGAGAGTCTGCGTGGTAATGGGAGCGGGCAGCGCGAGCAGGTAGCCACGGCCAGCCGCCCGTGCGCGAGCCAGCCTCTCCCGTCAACCTGCCGCGCGCGCGGCGCGCCGCCGCCGCACCGCCGGCTGCACCGCTCGCTAAGCCGCGGGGGAAGGGGAATATCAGTCACATGCCCCGCTCTCTCTCTCTCTCTCTCTCGACGCTGCTGCTGCTGCTCCTGCTCTCTGCTCCTGCTCTGCTCCGCGGCTCCTATACGTACATATAATTGGATATGGGCGTGGGTATGGTTATATATGTGCTCTCTTTTCGTACGGTGGCTTATACCCGCATGATGTGTCGAGCGAGGTTTTTTTCCAAACGGAGAGAGACGGAGCTATATGGCTGACCACCGGCGCCGCCCCGACCTCACAAGGTCACGCGCAGCGGCCTCTGTGCTATAGGTGCGCGCGCGAGCAAAGACTTTCCGCGCACCGACGAGAGTATTGTCGCACGTCGACCCACCGGCTATCAATTCGACGCTCCGATTGGCCGCAGCAGTCAGGCAGCGAAGCAATTATAAACACGCGTGCGATGGCTCGAGTGTGTTATCTGTCAAGTTTAATCCGACGTCCTGTATCGTTCGGTTGTCTCGAGGCTGATGGATAATATACAACCTGCGCGTCCTTGGAAAGGCTGGGAAAACACGCTCCGCGCGAGGAATGGCCCCTATATGTGCATACGCGTTTGTCTTTTTGTCGTTTGGAAAAAGTCGGTGGAAGAGGTGAATTCGTAATACGTCAATTGAGTTTTTACCGGCGCGTTTCGCACGATTTTGAATCGTGGAAAAACGATTAATCGGATATGCTGAATCGAATTGTCAGGGAGGTATATGGGACTTTTAACCAAATACTCCCTTTGATTTTCGATCACGGCCTTCCATCATTCGTTAGCAGCACTCAGTGGTAGTGAATCTTGTCAGAATAAATGGTTGAAATGAGTTTTACATGTCAATAATGAGGAAAATTAAAGGGGTAAACGCGTTTTCCTCGAAACCGTGTTTTTCAAACTGGGCGTGCCTGGTAAAAGGCTGAAAAATATTTGAGCGATCAAAATTATTTTGCAATCAATCATTTTACAAAATTTTACAAAATTATTGATTTCCGCAAATTATAACGGCAATCAAATTGTTTCAAACATATGCCTATACTTAGCACTAAAAATTTTATTGAATACCATAATGTATAGACGAAAAATTGTGCCTTATTAAAAAAAAACTTTTTTAAATTTCTTATGTTAAAATTAAAACTATAGGAAAAATCCACAAAAAGTGCTTATCCTTGGCATTCTACACCAGGATGCTCCCTCAGACAAATCGGTACCAACGTATCTTTCCAGAAATCGTCAACCATCAAGATATTTTTATTTTTCCGTCATTCAAGATGCATCACCAAATAAAACTGTGATACAGAATATATACGAATTCCGTACCAACGGAATAATTTATACCTTTAGAATTGAATTGTTTACGTAATAAGCAGATTTCAGCTTACACCATTCCAAAAAACGATATAAAATTCATTGCTTGAACCAAACAAGAAACTCTCTAAACTCTAAACTCAAACACTTTCGTGTCGGAATACTGGTATTTTTCATTATCCAAAATGTACATATAGCCAACGTAGAATGAATCAAAATGGTTCATCACCTGAATGATTTGATTTCTCAATGCCATAGCGTGGTTCCAATAAAATAGGCACCTTTGCCTAGATTGATTTTTGCATATCAAGCAAATTTTGGAAATAAAAAGAATCCTATTTTCTCAAAAACCTATTTTCGAGCCTTTATTAATCATTGAACGACTGCGAACTGCTCGTGTGCTCGGACACACATTTTTGCTGTTCGATCGGGTAATTAATGTACTTTGTGGACGATTGGAATTTGTCCGTGGAGTACGCGTATAGCAGGCATTATATACGTATCGAGATTACATAAATAATGGATAGAGGAGGGCGAGTTGTCGAGATAAGAAAAGAGAGAGAGCCGCGGGGGCAGGTATAGATCGAGCTACGGGGCGAGTATATAGTCGGGATTGCAAGCGCAGTAAGAGTGCAGTTAAAGCCTGACTAATTCAGCCGGGAGTATATGCGAACAAATGCTAATCAAGCCCCATAAATATATGTTGGAAACGAGCGGGGCTGCCGCGTCCCCGTGCCCATATGCGTAAACCGTATACGCTACACGAGCCGGCTCGCGCGAACTCGTGTAAAATCGCGCTGGCCAGTCAAAATACTCTGCCGAAGTTAGACCAAACAATCAAGTCGAAGCCGCTCCTCCGGGCGAGCTGCGGGTCGAGAGGAAAGAAATAAAAAGGGTCAAGCGAGCCGAGTGAGTAAAAATATATGTATGTTATCCGAAGTCTGCAGTGGAGCGAGCAGCTCTATCGGATCGGGAAATATATTGGGCTGTTTCTTTGCCTCTCCGTTGCAGCCGGCTTTTAATTGAGACGTCGCCCGGTATATCTGCTCGTCTCTCGAGTACTGCTGCAGCGCACGGGGCCCTAAAATCCCCCAAAATCACTCGGCCGATTGCCCTCCGATTCGGTGGCCGGTTTTATATACGCCGCGGCCCGTTTGATTTACGGGTCGCGCGCGCATCGCTTTTTTCAGCTTCTCAATCGCGCGAGACGCTGTTGGCTGCAGATATAGGCTCGCTCGAGCGATAAGCCGACTGCTCGAGTGTCTGATGTGCACACAAGCACTTTTTTACGATTATACGCGCTGCACCGCGGAGTAACAACGACGATCCCGACAATATATATATGGATATAACTGTCGCCCGGCTTTTTGACACGGCCCTGCAGCGTACGTACCGCACGAGGGACACTCGAGCGCGGAGCACGAGGATTGAGATTGCGAGCTAACGGGGCATTCCGCGCGTTCCCCGAGACGTTTCGAGACCGGCCCGCGGTGTATCCGACTCGATTCGAGTTGGCGGTGCACCGAAAAATATTTATAATGACCCAAGCCCCCAACTACGTCACATCAGAGCTGGCCGAGTGAGTGTACTCGCTATTGATTTTAGATTGAAGTCGCGTCGTCGAATGGCTGCACTCTAAGTCTGAAATAGTGAAAAACTACTATACTTAATTGTACGAATAGCACAACTGATAAAAATAGTAAAATTATAGTAAACTTTCAATAAATCACTAAAATATTAGTGAAATTCAACTATTTTTTCAGTAATTATCTACTATTTTTATGAGTAGGTTTTCACTATTCTAGATTTAGAGTGTACAATCCGATCGTCGATACAAATCGTCATTCAGTTGATCGTCAATCGAAAATGACACATCGACCCACACCAACCCAACGTAGCTCCTGGCGATGTATCCACGCGTGCATACTCGATAGCCAAAACAGCCGCAAATTATAATACGAACGCAACGCCAAAACTGATCGAATACGAAGCTTATGATGGTCAATTCAGAGACGTACGCTGGTCGTGTCTCCGAAATTCGCTGGTACAAACACCGCACAGCTATTGAAAATCACTGGAGCGCCCAGTGCAGCCTCCCGACAGACGAGGCATCTCGCGTGCGAGTACATATCGTCGGAGCGACGAGTCGCGTTTTTGTTGTTGAGCTCGTGTGCGCGCGCGCGCTTGCTCGTCCGTAAGTGCGCAGCTGCAGCGTACAATACCATCAAACGGCCGCAGGAGAGCAATATTTTTTTCGGCGCGGCGGCCGCACTTTGCCGCCGCGGGCGAAGCATCAGCTCGTACGAAGGAGCTCGTCGGCCGAGATTTGCATCGGCCCAGCCCATTCGTATATACACGCGCGCGCGCTCCCAAGCCCTGGCTCTCTGGAGCAATCGCCCGCGGCTCTCTCTCTCTCTCTCTCTCTTACTCAAGAGAGGATGTTTCTCCGCGTCCGAGAGAGCTTGGCTCGGTTCAAAGTACAATTTCCGAATTTTTGTCTCGTAAAACAGCGACGCGTTAAAGTGAATGCAGCTCCTCCTCCTCCATCTGCTCCGGCGCATCGAGAGAGGAAGGATTATGAAAACTACGCTCGAGACTCGCCGCGTCCGAATACCATACATTCTCGAAAGGAAACTTGGCCGCGGGAGTTTTCCCCGCGAATGTGGATTATACTTCGTCGGCCCAGCTGTTCAAGAGTCGTAAAGCGCATTTGGTCGGGATATGCGCCGAGGGGGAGAAACGCCGAGTGCCTACGTATGTATGTATACACGCGCGTATACAGCGGACACCAGTTGATTTTGCCGTGTGCGCACGCGTTAATCAGCCGAGGCCCCGCCCTTCCTCCTCGCCTCCTCCTCCGCCTCCTTGTATATACCTCGGCTTTTTATCCGACTTCTTTGCTGCGCGCATGCCCAGGCGCTCCCGAGTATGTATATACATATGCGTATTCGAATCAACAATCGAATCGCGCGGAGCCTCGGCTCTGTACATTCATTCGACTCGGGGTTATCCGGTGCGCGAGCTGCGGAAGCTGCTCTGCTGCTCATCCGTCTCGCTTCCACGGCTAAACTTCCACATCGGGTGCGCGTGCCTATCATTACCTCTTTAACCGACTCTTTGCTCCTTCGCCAATGAATACCTAATGATCTATTATCCTACATTTATATACGTGTGTGTATCTGTGCGCAAGCGTGAATTTCTCGAGCTCGTTAAGCCTCCGCGTACGTGCATCTCTCGTCCCATCACGTATATATGCCTATATGTACAGGCGAGTAGTGTGTGTCATGAGATTCAGCGCGGATGAGCGATGCGCGAGTGATATACCATTTGATTTTCAATCGAACTCGCCTCGTTTACGCTCTGCTGCAGCTGTACGAGGGGGGCAAACGTGACTCGATAGTTCGTCAAGCTCGCCGTTGTCGCGCAGTTATGTGCCGTTGGAGGATGAAAAAGAAAAGGGACGAGCGATTCGCGCGGAGCCGATTTATGACCAAAGGAAAGCCGTCAGATGAGACCGATCGGTTTACTGCCGGCAATACTGCGCATTGATATGCGACGCCGAATAACTTTGGAAATATAGCGAATCGCGTTCTCGGCGGCTGCTGGCGTGCAATAATTGCAAGAACGAGGCAGGGTGCTGGACCGGTAATGGAGGACTCGGGCGACTATATACGCGCGGTAGCTGGAGCATAATGCATTTATCAGCCGGACTGCCGCGCGATCGCGTCTATATACACACGCAATCAGATAAGCCGGCTAGTACATAAAGAGAGAGAGAGAGAGAGAGAGTCGGAGAGGGACGGAGGATGAGGAGGAGGGAATGCAAATGGGGGTGAGTTTGGCGCACGGTCAGACGCGCGCGAGCGGCTGTCCGAAAACGGCGAACACGAAAAGTCGATTAAGCGGAGTAGCGTGGGCAGAGGATCCTGCGGGGCAATTTAAATTCGCGCGGGGCGCAAAAAGATGAATAGCAGGTGTCGCGGAGGTCAGGCTTTGGCGGAGAGCAGAGAGAGAGAGAGAGAGAGAGCGAGAGAAAAAGAGGAGCAGCGACGAGAGGAGAGATATCGAGTGGAGGGAGCGGCGCGCGGGCGGGGTTTCGAAGCTTGGCCCCAACGGGGGCGACCTCTCCCTTCTCTCTGCGTGCGAGCGCGCCCCCCTCCCACTGACCCTCCGCTCCACACGCCAGCAGCAGCAGCCCGAGATGAATATTTGTCGATGCAGCAGCAGCAGCAGCAGCAGCACGCGAGCTGATCAGACCGAGCTGATGCGCTCGAGTGGATCGCGTGGAGTGAGAGAGAGAGGCTGGAGGGAGGCCGTTGGCTCGCGTGCGCGACCAGTCGCCAGCGGCTCCTGCGTGCAGCAAGGATTTTCGCGCGCGCGCGCCTGCTCACGAGGGGGGAGGAAACGCCCCTCCCTCCCACACGCACGGCTTTCCGTCGAGAGGCAATATATATTAATACGGTCCGCGCGCAAATTGAGGAAAACTCTGTCTAATCCTGCCCCGTCGCGCACAAGTCCCTGAACTTTGGATTATAATTATATTTAAGCCCGACACTTGCTTGTGTATTCGATAGAGCTCTCGTATTGTTTGTTTTTTCGTTTGAGTTTCAATTTGAGTATGATACATATAATAGCGATTGGTATCAGATCGTGAAAAAAATCTCGTGCTGTATATCAGTCACGCTCGTTCAGGGGGTACCATCTGCATGCTGTTAGTACCGAGGTGACGTAAAATCGACTTGGCTTTAGCGATGGCTTTTCGTTGGGGTTGTTATAGTCAGTCGAGATGTATGCCACGAGATCGAGCGTAAACTACCTACTGCTCGCTGAACTGATGTACTTTGACTCGCGCGCCCTGAGACGCGATTTAGCGGCTCTATGCTCATCAGCTTATTGCTATCTGTCAGTCACGCAAGACAAGCCGTTGACTGAAAAATTGCAAAGTTTATTGCCTTATTTGACTCGTATGAAGCACTTGATACTATTTCTCGCAAACGAATTCTCGAGAAATCGCGCAAGTGCGCGCGCATGCATTATTGATTTGACGTTTGGTAGATTATATTTGGGAACGTTCACAATTTGTTGATCTGGTCGGTAATAAGTGTCTGGATTAGCTTTCCAGAAATCGCAGACACGCTCCGATAAATATCGATCACACATCCCAAAATCACCCAATATACTCTGCTGCTATACCGAACGATAAAGAGCCTTTGATTCGAAATCTCCACCAATCTCATTGGAAAGAAGGATATGATCGTTCGAGTGAAACCACTGGCCATAGTCCAAATCTCACTCACTTAAGTTACGATACCCAACGATCGGATATTCCCTACAAGGAACCTTGGAGATGCCTTGGAGTGAAATAAGATCATCTATAGGAAGCCACTATCATGCCTGCTTTATGCTGGTTACGAGAGTGACAAAGAAAGGAATTTTTGTCAAGAAAAAAGGGAGGAAAAGAAGAAAAACGGAGAAAAAAGAAACCGAGGGATTATTATAGGTAAAGCAGTCAACTGTGACCCAGTATAATAACTGATGGATCAAGGAACATCGTTGACCAGACGCAGACCAACAACTATGGTGTCTAATTGGTCGATGCGGAAGTTGTATAATCATCAACTATCTTTGAGACTTTCAACAATTGTCACGTTTAGATCCACCTGTAAAAATAAACATATAGAAGATGGAGCCTTCACGACCAGATCTTACTTCGACAACCAGAAAAAAACCAATATTACGATGGGACAAACGAGTCATTGAACCTAATACTCAACAGCCTATTGATCTGATTCCTCGACAAGATCCTCGAAAAAATCCTCCTTTGTTTGGATGTTGCCGATATTGTGGCTATAATCATAAGCGTTCTGTGATAATTGCGGACGGATCCGAGATCTGATCTCAAGATACCAAAAAACTTTTTTTTGAAGAAAAAGAAGAACGCGGAAAACATACCTGGAACAAGTCGATCGGCCCAGGAACCTGCAGAAGCAGCAGCTTTCTCTGAAACCAATTGGATGCTAGATTGAATCGCACATCTACCACCAAATGCTCAGGCCGCTATTTTGCGATTTCTGGGATCACACGAAAAAAATGAATGCTGATCACCAAGGTACCCAGTAGATGGCATCCACTGCCATGATTGTAGGTAGTATTTTATGTTTTATTCGAGTGATAATGATTAAGTATATTAGGTTAGTTCTACGAGCCAATATCATCGTGGCTGTCCTGGTGTAAGACCAAACGAGTAGCATGGGGAAAATTCAAGAGAGAGTGAACATAGTCTACTCGTAGCGGATGGTCATGTTTATGGAAGAAGAATGTGACGTGAAGACTAGAGAGACTTTCTAAGTCTTCACCATGAACGCCATCAAATCAAAAATCATTTTTTTTTCGCGCATAATCGAATTTGGGGCCTCCTCCATCCATGGCCACATCGTCTACGAGAGGATATGACAAAGAAGCCGAGCCATCTCTGATCGAGAGAGTAGCTGAACCTGTGATACTGAGTCAGCCGACGGTACCACCGAGCCACCTATCCCCGTTCTCGGGTCAACTGTCCGCGCCGCTGAACCGCAGCAGTCCACGCCGCCGCCGCCAATGAGCCAGCTATTCACGTCGACTAGCCAGCTGTTCGCAGCCAAGCCGACTTTCCATTATCTCTACACCAACTCGGCTACTTGTTTGGTCGTCACCGATTCATTATTGTTTGTTAATTTGATTGATCACGACTCGAGACCAGCGAGCGTTTTCGTTTTCAGGAGTTTGCGTGTGCATGGGTTTTCCGCGATCACGTTTCGAGATATTTCGGTCATTTACGTTTTTCGTCAAGTATCTACCATTGATTTAAATTATAATGAACGGACTAAACGGGAAATTGTGTTTTGCTTCCCTTAATTTTATTCTGGCTTTTCGAGGAAATTGATGAGAATTGTTCGTCCGAATCGAACTCAGTAACAAAATAAAAAATTAGAATTCTCAAGATGATGGTTTGACACTTTAATCGAAGAGAGAAATTTTTTTTAAGAACAGAGTTTTTGATAAATTGTTTGTGTAGGAGTATTTTTCCGATCATATCAATTGAAATCAATTTATTTCTCGAATGTATCTTATATTACATACTGATGAAGCCTTCAAAAAAATCTATGAATGATTCGGCTTCTGAAAAAAAACATGAAACATGAAGTTAATGTCTGGAAGAAACAAAAATCAACTTGAGAAAGATATTTCCGATTCAAGCAAGGATTGCCAATGAGGTTAGCTCTTTTGGTAAAATGTTGTATAGAACGTAATGTGAGGAATAATGTAGAGCTGTAGAGTTGATATAAAATAATAAATGATACTATGATAAATGATATGAAATAAGTTGGTGATGGGAGAGTCTGATGTACCTTCAAAGATGGTTCAATTCACCAAGAGAAATTACGTGAAATCTCCTGAAAATTGTAGTTGGAAAAGAAAATCTAAAGTATATCTGTGCGAGAGGGCGATAAAAATACAAAACCTACTGGAAAGAGTTAGATTGAAGTGGACTCCAACTGAAAGTATATGTAACGACCATCTCACGCTTGAGTATTCGGTTATTACCGTGTGGAAGCAACGAAAAGGAAGAGCGAAAAGCGTTTCGAATATCTAATTTATAAACGCGAATCCTCGGAAACGCAAGATTACACGTGAGGTCTGTAATATATATTTCGAGAACCCACTGCAGACTTGCCGATGTGCGTCTCGAGTATACGCACAAATATGACGAGAGGGCGAGCGCGACGTGGGGACTGGTGAGTTGTCGCGCGCAGGCGAGCGCCGCAGGTCGTTGTCCAGGAGCGAGATATCCGGTCACGAGCTCGGGAAGCGGAAACGAGCACCTCGGTAGCAGCAGCACTAGCAGCAGCAGATTGAAACTCGCGTATTTCATCCCATGACGGGCGCGCGCGCGGCTGGCAAAAAGCCACGTTAACCAGCAGCATCTCTGGCTGTGTTGCCGTGCGGCTATATAGCGAGTTCTGCCCGCATCAGCAGCATCTCAGCGGCAAAAAGGCCCACTCGCTCGCGCAGGAACTAACGCATTACGCACGCCTCTCGAGGGCGCGATCAATTCTCGCGCGCGCGCATCCTGCGCGGTAGCCGCTATATATAGCCCAAGCTGTGCGCCTTATCGATCTTAACGAGATCGAGCCGAGGCGGCCGAGCGCCCGGTATTTTATATTTATTTAAAGAGCAATGTGTAGCGGCCCGTGTCTGGGAGATCGGATATCGCAGCAGCGCCGCCGCCGCCGCCACCAACTTTTTGCCCGTATTTTCACACTCTCCCGGCTCCTGCTTTTTGCCCTCCTCCCCAACCCGTGGTGGTACGGTCTTTTGTCAGATGTGGACCTCGAGCCGGCGAGTGACACTGCTCGACCCGCGCCGCGTCCTCGGCTTTTGTCCCACCTGCCAATTCAGCCGTTTCGATCCAGAAGCCGTATAGCCACCCATTCATCCGCGGATGTATACAAGTACACAGCCGATGACGCGATGGGAACGATCCGTCGCGACGAGTTATGCGTATCTCGTTAAAATGTCATTGTTCATCGCGTAATTCTTTGTTCATCAACCGAATAACATCTCGGTGTCCAATACCACGATATCCTACTGATTAAATCGTGCGTGATACAATTGCTTCGGCTAATAACGTCTTTTTGTATTTTTGCTCTTCGCAACTGTGTTGTATATTATATCAATACGAGCTATACTGATCGTTGGCGAGGATAATTCAAATCTATATAGCTCAGAAAGAGCGAGCTGCAGTTTGGCGTCTATATACACACACACACGAAAGAGCAAAGCTATGTATGGGCGTGCGCGCGCGTCGATCTTCGTCCGCAGCGGTGCGAAGCGGCTGCACGAGACGAAGCAGGTCACCGCTAGAGATCAGTCCCGCGGCAGCGGCGCGTCATACCGCCCGAGGATGGAGGTTCGGTGCGGGCGCTGTGCACCGAGGGGACCTTGACACTTCCGGCCTAGAATCGAGGAGCCGACTATACTCGAGATATGTAGCGACCGGTCGATAATGCCCGACCACGCGTTTCTCTCCAAGCGAATCGCGAGAGAAGCAGTCGCTCTCGCCGCGATTAATCGCGTGTTCTCCATTGGCCGACGTAGCTCGAATTAATGAAGCCGCGCGACACGCTTAATTACGGTCGAGGAAGACCGAGTCAAAAGGGAGAGCCCGAACAAACACACACTCTAATGCGAGCGAGCGAGCTGACGCACGAGAGACACGCGACAGATGCTTGTAATAATGAAGAGGTGACTGCGCGCACCTACCGTCGAGCCCGGTCTAATTAGCCCGACGCGCTCGGCGCGTGCGCGCGTCTACACATATGTAGTGCGAGATTTTTTCCACCCCCGTATATCCAAATGGTCTGTCGGAAACGAGACAATGATGTAATCGTCGAGCAGCGTACGCGTCCAGCACGGGAAAATCGGTATACGCGCTTCGAGTACCTATATATGCATGTATCTGCGCCGGTGCGTGCATCAGAGGGCGAGGAGCAGTCGCGAGCGCGGCCTGGTGTGGTCGGGCGAGGTTGGGCGAGGCGATCGTACGTATAAGGAGGGGGAGGGGGAGAGCCGGGAGAAAGGAGCTTCTGCTCGCGGCGGTGCGACAGCAGACTCTGCTCCGGCTCAATTCAGAGAGCCGGCGAGCTCGTGGTCTGCTCCTCCACTTTGGCCGCATTCCCTCCTCCTCCTCCTCCTCCGACTGTATACCTGCACGTCCCGGCTGCCCCCCCCCCCACCGCCGCCACATCTCGGGCGCTCTTTCTCCCGATCGCCTCCCTCTTCGGCCCGACCCCGCGCGCATATCGCACTAATCACTCATTCCAATCCGTCTATTTACATAGAGCCGAGACTCGAGAGCCGCGCCGGCTGATTCAGAACCAGTTTAGACCTCGACTCGCGCCATTAACGACCTTCGCCCGATCGATATATTTTCTAATAACACACACGCACAGGCGGCCACGACGCTGTTAACCGCGATGTGCCTTCCGACGCATTGATCGAATGACGCAACAATGTATATGTCCGAGCGGTATTACTCGCGTCTTGCCATACTCGGTTATGATCTACTGATTTCAAATCCGAGCTGTCGCGCTCGCTTACACGCGATGTTTCGGCGAGATTTTTTTCTCGCGATAATTGTCCCGACCTCGCTCGAGCGCACGATGCACTATCGGCAGAGCAAAGTGACGCAACGACGCGCGCGTATTTGAAATAGAACGCAGCGGTGACTCCGCGGATAGGCTCTTGACTGTCGTTCTCGCAGGGTCAAGGTTCGAGTCCCGGCGCGCGCGCACGTTTGACTTTTTTTTCCAAGTGCATTGGATTTCACGCACCGGGGCTCGGTGCTTCGGGGCCTGCCTGTGCAGGCCCAGTTGTGATATATGCATACACGTTGGACAAGAGAGACAACTATATAGGCATCACAAAGATAAAAAAACACGTGATTATTACATATATGAATTGTAGCAAGTAAGAGCTTCGAAAAGCAACCGACAGGATCATACTAGCATTTAATAAACAAAATTCGGTACAATATCAAGCTAACCGACAGGGAAAGATAGTCGGATTTAAGGTGTGTTCAGGCAATATGGTACCCCCTCCCGCCAAGAGTTTATCATGAATCGATGTATGGAAAATTGAAAAAAATATTATGAGCCATGGACGATATGAGGTTAAATAGCGGCCACACTTTAGTTACATCAAGAAAAACAGCATTGATAGTAAAAAAAGAAATAACTCATTGGAGAGATTAAAGTCGTTCTTCAGTAGAAATAAAAAAGTTATCACATATTCAAGTTCAAAACTACCCCAAGGCAAGATTGAAAAATTATCTAATGCTTCGTCCAAACGTCTTTCTTTTGTAGTATACCGACATACTAACCCGAACGCTACTTGAGCCAAAAAGCCCATGAGATATCGTAGGTGGGTCATATCATGGCTTACCGATCATAATATTTGGTGATGCAAACAGTATATATTTGTTCATGTAGATATAGAGCGAACGCGTAAAAAATAATCATAGAAATCAGCGGAGTATTGATAATAAGACTAAAAATTTTTCGTCACATAATCTACGAGGCGTAGATTCGATCGCCTATACTTGTGGGGGATGTGACGGTCGAAGGTCAGCAACAATTTTTTATCGGACTGGTCGAGGAACTGGTGTGTATCGCTGCCTCCTCTGCTACAACGCGATTTGCATGAGGCTTGGTCGGGCGTAATTAGCGGAAGGCGAGCGCGTGCCTCACTGCATGCGCTGTAGCCTTATTACATAGCACCTGTGAGCGACTCTAAGATACACATTAACACTTTGATTTACACGAGTTACAATTGATCTTTTTTTACTCTCGCACCCGTGTCTCGGTGTCTTTTCGCTCAGCTTTATCGTCTTGGGAGTTTCCTTGTGAGATATATTACACTTATTACATTTCATTATTTGTTTCATAATATGAGAGCTACTCGAACTCCTTATAGCGATATTTTTACATTAAATAAATTTTTGCTATCAAAACTCATGGAAGTGAAAATTCCCATTTATTACATGACAAATTAACCGCAGTCCCATTCAATCATTTATACACTATCGTACGCTGATTTTTCACTCCCGTTCACTAATTTATCATATAAGGTCTCAAGAGAGTATGGATCCATTTCTCGTTCGGCGGAAATCTTTGTTTTCGAGGATTTCATTTGAATAACGATACGCACATGTGTCGTATTACCAAAGACTCGATGTACCCGTAATTTTTTTTTCGCGCAAAAAAGCGGGCGATGCCCGTTGCGCTTCGAATACACTTCCCCGAGTTACACAATAGTTTATCGCAGCGGTGGCGGCGCGAGTCTCGTTGAACTTGAATAAAATGAAACGAGCACGAATATAGCTATATATACGTTGTACATATACTCACGTGTGTTGGCTCGCTCGAACGAGACGCTCGTCGTATAATGCGAGAGAAGATCCACCCGCTCGCGCTATTTCACACTGGCGTATAAGCAGAGCGCGCGGCTTATCGTTGCCGCGGCGATAGCGAGCGACGAGCGCGAGTGTATTGTGTCGGGCGGAGAGAGAGAGAGAGAGAGAAAGAGAAGTGACGAGAGAAAGAGAGTCGCGCGCGCGCTCCGACGACAGATGTTGTACTGTCGAATCGCGAGAGCTGCGGGGCGAGCAGCTACCGAGTCGGAGCGCGAGCGCAGGTCGAAGATCAGGGCTACGCGACCCTTGGACCTCTGACCCGGCCGACCCGCAGCTCTCTCTCTTCCCCTCTATGCCGCGCGCGTTCGTACGCTACACGAAAACTCTTGCGTTTATTTTCGCGCTCTCGAGTATACATACACACTGCGGTCGCGGTGTTATCGCCCGGGCGGATCGTCCGTGAATCCAAACGCGGAGATTATTGTAATAAATGTGACACCGGGGCCAGTGCAGTGGCTCATAGCTGCAGCGTTCGATGTGTGTATAGGTATAACGTGCGGTTATCGAGTCGCGATTAATTTTGACGACGGCGACGAAGCTGACGGTCCACCCGGTGGTTAACGGATCGTCGAAAAACCCGCGCAATTGGTGCACACACGTCTGTATATGCATATGTATGTATATACGTGCACGCGCGCGGCGGCAGCGAATTGATGAGGGCTAATTAAGGCAGCGCGCCATTATAAACGAGCCACGCCGCTTTAATAGCGACGATCAATAAGTGCTTGGCGGCCGGCCGATAAACGCTTTGTGCTACCGTCTGCCACACTCATTAACAGCCGCAGCCCAAAGCCTATACGCTCGATTAATCGTAGCCGCGCGCTCGATTCATCGCACGTGTCTCTCTTTCTTTCTCTCTCTGCTGCTCTTCCGCCTCTTCCAATATGCTAACGTCCACTTGGTATGATGACAATGTGTATAGTAGCTCCACCGAGTTGCGTATATATATATACCGTCGCGTCCGCGCAACCACTGTACTGTTTGGAAATCAGCTCGTATAGCTGAAATTTGGGGACGTTAGGTGAAAGAGGCCGGCAATACGGCCACGCAGCTGCCGAACGATCACGCATTTTTTTCAGATGGTAAAACGCGTTGGGCCGGATACACGATACGCGATTATTGTGGTGCCCGTTGAGACACGATCGAGTGTAAAAAGTCCATTTCAATTGTATCTGCTTTGAAAGGCCATAATGGCCAACTTTTTTCCAGCGAAATTTAGAAATAAAGTATCTACTTGTACCTAAGCTGTGAATAAATGGAAAAAATGTATCGGGGCTCAGGAACAAAAGTACTTGATGTTTTCTACCGCATACCGGCAGACTTTTTGTTCCAATTTTTCATACGTTGAGAATAGTCCAACGCTCGTTCCTTGGGTCGTACGTAAGTTTTTTAAAATCAAGTTGCCCCGGGTTTTACTTGACGCGTAAGAAAAGCCGAACAATTGAATCGATGGGTAGTGGAAAAGAATTTCCACTCGAAAGTCGTCCCAAGCTTTGGAAGATGAACAAATCTAAAAAAACGGCCAAGGTAGCCGTGGCTGCAGGGAGCTAACAATTATGTATATGGCAATATCGAGCGGTCGGATCGATCCGAGCTATGAAGGCCGGGGGCATAAAACAGGGGCCGGTGCTTATACACACACACACGCGCGCGCGCGCGGTCGCTTTGAGGGGAATCGCGAAAATCGAGCAGACCGAAGGGGGGGGCAGGGATCGGCATTCGGCAGGTCGCGGTTGCATTAGCACGAGTCGACGGAGCATCGGTTGAGGCTCTCTCCCGGCGCGAGAGACAGAGAGAGAGGGCCACAGAGGCGGCGGCGGCGCACTTGAAAAGGCTAAAAGCCACGCGAGGCTTCGCGGATCGGCGTAAGCTAGTAGCGATCCCCTTTCGGCCCGCGGCCCCCGTGTGTCCCCCCCTGAAAAATGTAAATTGCTCCGTGGGGCCTGGCGACCCTATACCCTGCACTCGTGTGTGTGTGCGCGCGCGCGACGTTTCGGGAATCCGGACCGGGCGGCCGCTTTTTCCACTGGCGCGTGAAAAAATCCTGCGCTGCGGTCCCGTGTGTGTGTGTGTGTGTGTGTGTGTGTGTGTGTGACCGGCCCCACGCGCACCCGCTTTGTTTTACATAACCCGACCCGCTGCGAATAAATTCACCTCCGCCGCATAACTAAACTTTGTTCACGTTTTGTATACAACCCGTGTGTGTGTGTGTGTGTGTGTGTGTGTGTGTGTGTGTGTGTGTGTGTGTGTGTGTGTGTGTGTAAGGGGCCACGCGGGCGTCTATGAACCGTCCGGATTCCGCGTTCACGACGAACGACGGATCATTCCACTGACCGCGACGCCAATAGACGTGTGTGTATATATACGAGACCCTCTCGTTCGTATATCGCTTGGCTAACGTTTCGCTTCTCTTTCTCTTTTCAACGGTTTAATTAATTATAGCATTAATTTTTTTCCCGCTTTGTCGCTTTGTCGAAAAAGATTTCATCGGAATGAGGATAAGGAAAACATTCATATTGGTTAGATGATAGGAGATACATCCCAAAGAGGTACCATGACCTGTACAAAATGAAAAAATATTATTCAGACAGCATATTATTAATTTATCCAATCAGCAGGAAGTAGAGCATGTCATCATTATCTACCAAACTGACACGAACCATTTACTAAGTCTCCGGTTATTTGTACAGGTTGTCTCAATCTACATTAAATAGTCAAAGTCGATATGGTACCCCTTATCATCATCGACGATGGAGATGACAATTTACATCACGATGAGCTTCACTTAATATGTGAATCATGAAGTTTTTATGGAAGTCTCCATTGATCAGGTTATTTGGAAACAAAGAAAAAATTTAAAAAAAGGCACATAGGGAACATGAAAAAAGGATGAGAAACAATGTGAAAAATCATGGAAGAAACGGTACCATTCGAAGCGAGTGTTCAAAGAGTGTGATTTTAGAAACCATAAGAATATGCACCTTGAATCCGAAAAAAAACAATGTTTCGTAGGGTAGTAATTAATCACTCTCCGATTTCGACATCTATTCTATTAATTGCACGGTCCTTCTGAGGACCAACCACTCAGCCCTTTTCAGGACCACAAATTAATCTTTGTTAATTAAATTTTGTGCATATGATATATGTCATGATCTTTCCGAATTCTCAGATAACTTGAATCTGAGCAATAAATATTGATTATACAATAATTTATTATGTAAAATTGTCGAATAAGACAGTAACTCAATTAGGAGAATTTGCAAGCTTCCTTTTTTTGAAGGTAAGTTTGATGAGTTGGCTTGTTCCCACAATATTACAATGGTGGCCTTGAAATTACCTTGAGAAGTGGCGCTAAGTGGCTTCGAATCGCCATAGCTCTACTGATGTAATATAAGTAATGTTCTACATACAATCTCGATTTTTTCTTTTACTTTTATATTCGCGAACTTTAAAAAAAAACAAAGTTTTATGCATCAATGTATTTGTTATAGGTATCTCGATCATGAAGATTTTCGATCATTTCTATAAAATGTTGTTACTGTACGCCAGTGGCGATGAGCTGGTTCACCAAAGATCATATTACATTGTAAAGAAGAACCACATCGTTGGACCGTAATCTCACTGAAACTCACGGAGAGGCTTGTTTCACATATATATACCTGAAACTGAAGGGATCAACGGTTAGTTTGATCTCTGTAGTTGTTGCTTCCAGTAATATCTACCACTCTCCATTGAAACTCCATCAAAGCAAATTCATCGATAGGTGTATAGATGTACAATCTGCGTTACGAGATGATTGCAGCAAACTGCCAGGCGAGATCAAGCCCATACTTATAGTTGATATACCTCCATTTTTAGGTATTGAACAAACTCCTCGGCAATGAGCACCAGTGAGATTGAGAATTAGGAAGCAAATGTTAAATCAACCGTCACGGTGTTCTAGGACGAATGGATTAAGTAAGATGAGCTGGAGGTGATTTAGAAAACACCAATGTTCTCCAAAAACATTAACCGCTTATTCAGATCAGGATGAAATAACAGAAAATGAGATCACAATATTGTATGGATTGAGGGGCGAGTTTCGGGGCGAGGCGTTGGTTATAAAATTCTTCTCATCCGAAAAAAAGTTGCTAAATAATATTAATAATAATAAAGTAAAACTTCAGGCCCGCGAGTGATCGGATGTGACCGAGGACCGGCCCAAGGGTAAAGTACGATCACTCATGGGTCTAAGTTGCACCCTATGTGCCCTCGGTACGAACATAGTTTATTATCACACTACGTATAGAGTAAGTTGAAAGTTTACAATTAAAAGCCACTGTATTGGAGAGAAAAATCACCGTAAAAAGGTGAATGAATTGTTGACTTGAATTACTGCAGTGAATGAATCACCTGCCTTCTTACACTAACTTTTCTCTCTCATACACTGGTCTTTCATGACAAAAAGCCCCTGTGTATGAAACCAGACGGGCGCATAGGATTCAACTTGGTCCCATGGGTCATCGTTCGTGACCCATCCGACCACCCTTGGCTCTAAAGTTGCACTTTACGCACTTCTATAAAATATTACGAAATTCACGTAAAAGTACGTGTGTAGGGTAGCGAGCAGTTACATCCACGCGCGCAACAGCTCGATTACATTATAAAATGTGTCGGACCGGGTAGGGGCGTAACTCGGGCGCGGCGCTTGATAAACGCGGCTCGAGGGGTGTTCACGTGGCCGGGCGCACGTACTCGTAAATACACACGGCGCGGATCGCGTGCGCATCGTGCGATCCTTTCCCTAAACTGGGCTTCTCTCTCTCTCCACTAGACTCGCTGCTCGACTCCGCGGACAATGCCATTGTTTTGTTGACTTCAAAGGGGATCGCTACTGGTGTGTGTGTGAGTATATATATGCGCGCGGCGACGGTGGCTTTTGCTCTCGCCGTCGGCCCTAAATTCTTCCACGTCAACTGGTGCGCGGCCGCGAGCCCGCGCATGTACACGTCCCAGACAGCACCGATCGAGCTTGCTTTTTTACGTGCGCGACACACACACACACACACACACACACACACAACCCAACGGGGGAGGTGGAGGAGAGGGGCACGTTGTATATACACACACAGAAAGAAAGAGAGCCGTGCACGGGGCCGTCAGCTCGTCCCGACAATCGACTTGGCGACTCGATACATTATGCGCCGCCGCCGCAGCCGCTGGTTTTTCAGCTTTCGTCTATCGACCGCATCTACTTTGTCACGACAGTCGGCCGCGCGCCCCGTGATCTATGTACTCTCGGTCCGCCGCGCGTACCCGCTCGCGAGGACTCGTGTACGTACCTGACAACATCCGACGTCCCCCCGCCGCTGCTGATCCTGCTACTGCGACTTCTCGCTCTCTCTCTGTCTCTCCCTCTGTTTCTCGCGTATCCGCCGAGTCAATCATTGCAAATCAATTTGCGGCTAAGAGACTCGTGCGTCCGATGCGTCTTGGCTCCACAGGGGGGGGGGGGGAATTGAGCGAACGTCGATCGTACGTGTATAGGCTCACGTCGCGTGTATCGTAGGGATGTGTCGCGGGGCTGTTTGATTTTTGAAATCGAAATTTCGCGGCCGATCGAACGGGCGAGAGAAAATTACGAAGCGTCGCGCACCGGAAAAGCCCCGAGCACGGGGTATAAGCCGCTCGGTCCGCGGCGGATATCAAAGCTGCGCGGCGCACAGTAGATTTTTCCCCGCGAGATATCGGATCTTTGGAGCTGCTGCTGCTGCTGTTGCTGCGAGATCGCGCAGCGTCGGAGAGGGAGGGAGGGAGGGGGAGAGGAAGGAGGAGAGGAGGAACGGGATAATTGCCGGGCGCAGAAACGAGCAGCCCCCGGCGCGCGCTGCACTCGCCTATGTAAATGCCGCCCAGCTATATACACGCATTGTCTTATACGCGCCGAGAGAGGCTTATACCTCGGCTGCTCAAGCCGCGCGGCCAGTTGAAAAAGCCCGCGCGCACCTCTACGTATACGTATACTTGCCGGCGTTACTTCGTGCTTCGATTTATATATATATATTTCGAGTATATGTAAGCGAGCCGCGATGGCTGACCAAATTATCGACTCTTCTTTCACGCCTCTGTACACCCAATCTCCATTAATTTCTCCTCCACTTGCAAGTGATGCTCGTTATTTTTGGAAAGACGGAACCATTCCCCTCAGCGTGTCGAGTATACGGGTATTTATCGGAGATTCGGATGATTTGATCTTCACGCTAAATGGTCGATTCTGTCGATTAGAAATTAGTTGATCAATTTTTGATTCGTAAGATAGCCCGTACGATTTTAGCGGCAATATACCCGTAATTTTTCACATGCTATCATGATAGCATATTTGTGTATGGTACGAACATATATGTACACATATCGAATTTGTATCAGCGACATAATCGGTGTGGCTCGTGCGTGTTTTCCTCTCGGTGCGCAGATAGACGGTAGTTCACCACCGTTTGTGAGCCATCACGATGAAACTCCGTGTGGTATTAGTTCAGGAGCACCCAGATAGATTATACATATATATACGTGAGCAACCAGGTGTGGGCCAAAGTTTTGATTTGCCCGAAATATTCGTCAATAATTATCGATTATTCATGCAGGCCCGGATATCCGTATCTATATACGTATGGAAATCGTTAACAAATCACCAACATCTCGGGGTTAAAATCGAGACATTCGTTGCATTTGGGTGTCCGTAAACTACCAAGTTCCACCTATCAATTTTTCACCTGGTCAGGTCCGAGCATGTGCCGTCTCCTCAACAGCCGCGGGACTCACGCTCGCCGGAAGCTGCGCATACAGCCGGTATAGATACAGATGACAGGGGCGAGTTGATTTTTCCAACGCCATACTATCACAAGTCGAGAGCGGGGCCCACGTGGGAGCGTTGAAAAATCCGGTGCTGCGAGAGGGGGTGCAGGGGAGCTGGCAGGCTCGAGGGGCGTGGAGGACGAGCTGGCGCGAGAGAAAGAGAGTAGGTATATATATAATATTGCCCAGTGGGCTCGGCTGGCGCGCGCTTGAGCAGGGCGAGGCTGCCGCGCAGGAGGAGACGAGCGCGCGCGCGCAGCAGCAGCAGCAGCAGGAAAGGGAAGCAGCAGCACACGGTAAGCGAGGGAGAGAGAGAGAGGTACGTAAGCAGTGGCAGCTCGTTATCGGGCTGCGCCGGGCTCTTGATATATGGCGTTGCAACTTGCGCTCGCTCGCTCGCTCGCGTTTCCCTTCCATCCTGCCGCTGGCCGCTTGTCCTTCGCGGATGCCTCCTCTCTCTCTGCCGCTCCGGCTCGTTACCAAGCCTCGCACGCACTTTGCTCCATTGTTCCGGGGCCAGCGGCGGCGGCGGCGGCCGCGGCGGCTTGTTAATACACGCGGACCCACCGCCAAAGAGGCGCAGGCGCGACACACAAACGATACGCCTTTATCTCGGCGGCGAGATCCCGGCTCCGCCCCGTGAGCTGTATGTGTATAGCGGCCCCGGCTCATTCGGCCCCCGATTAATGCAACTTACTCGCGGCCCCGGCCCAGTGTCAATCAGCGTATTTCACCGCGCGGCTCGTTAAAACACGCGACCTATCGCGCTGCACACGCCAGCGCGATGACGACTCGCGTGGATATATATCGAGAGCGGCAGTTGGGGACGGGGGGGGGGGAAGGTCGACCCCCCATGCGGAGATCCCTTGGCGCGCGCTTCCCGTATATGCGCGCGGCGGCCGGCCGGGCGGTCGAGTCGCAGCTCGCGTTGTGGGAGAGTAAGCGCGGCGCTCGCGCGTGTCCACCTGTGCGCGCGCTCGCTACTTATCAACTTCCTCCGCGGGGAGGATCCCTTGGCGCGACGTGTGTCCCCGAGCTACGCCGCGACGACAACCGATCCACTTCCTTCCCCTCCGAGGCGCCGGATACCCTCGCGACGCGACGCCTATACGCCCGCGCATCCTCCGGCGCGCTCGCTCGACTTTGTGAATCGACCGACCCGTGTGTGGTGTATAGTGGCTGGTCGCCGGCTCTTGTCCACTGACTACGCGTCTACCAAAAACCGAGATTCTAGGGGATACAAATGAATTCCGAACTTCATCTGGATTGTAGCGTCGGTGCAGATTCGTCCCTTGAAACTCGCTCAATCAGAATATTCCGCGCACTTCGGTAGAATAACATACAGACCACAATCGATGAAATTCACCCGGCTCGAGAAATCGATCGATTAGAGAATCTGTAACGTATTCCTAAAAACATTGTGTTACGATGAAAAATCATTCCAATACTGTCAATTCAAAGAAAATATATTTATAGAAGAAGCTCAGAAGTGCCGGAAACTTGAAAGGTCTACTTCTAACGAACGTTAGACGCTGACCCTGAAGGCTCTCGAGGCACGCCAACGCCACAGGAGTACAGATGGTACTACGGACTAATGACACATGGCGCCACGAGAGGCCCTGTGCGGTCATTGAGTCAGACCCGCCGACTAGCTTGGCCAAATATTCCTAGTTCGTTTCGATTCGGCAATGCCGCGTAATCAGACGAACTGACTTGCAAATAGTGTATTCCACTTGAGAGTATGTTATACGTATTTTTCAATCAACGATAAAAATTTACGGAGCCAAAATCGCATTAAACAGCGACGCCTGCAGAGTACCTTCAATCTACCACCTATATTCTCGGAGGCCCAAAGAGTTACTCGTTTTTTTCCCCAGTCCGTTGAATCAGCCGCGAATCACACATCTGGATGCACTCGATGCTGCAGCAGTTTGCTAAACAAGACCAACCGATCGCGTGTAGATCGTGTTTCGAAAGATCGATTTATTTGGTATAAGTTTTGAAGGGACACTAAGTCGCGGGTGAATTCGTCGCGTGGAGTCAACGCTAGTGACGATGACGGGAGAAAACGTAGAAGAAACGAAGGTTGGGAAGTGCCTTTATACGTATATATGAAAGTGCGAGTATAACGAGTCGAGCGAAGGGCGTTCGCGGCTCTGTCTCTCTCTCTGGTACCGGTATATAGTAAGCTTGCGAGTAAGCTTGTCCACATGCGCACGAAGGCACACGCACGCGGCGGAGCAGCTCAGGGGAGAGGAGTCTCCCATTCAAGCCGGCTCGCCCATTGAGAGTCGCGAGCCAAGCGGGTTCATTCACCAAGCGAGCTCTGCTCGATATATCCCTCTCTCTCTCTCTTTCTCTCTTTCTCTGCTGACCAGCTACTCGCGACTATATGCCCTCCCTCCGCCCGACCACATCCGTGCGTGCGCTCGCGGATACACGTACGTGTGTGTAGTGCGCGATGCGCCGCGCACGCCATCCTCTCTCGCCAGCGCGCAGTAGTTGGTCCTTCGAGAGCGAGAGAGTCGCGCGGCGCTGTTCTCGTAATCATCGCATCTCTCAACTCGAGAGCTTCGCTCCGTCTTCCGATTCAACCGACATTTATATTTGCCCCCTCCACTCACCACCGTCTTTTTTTTCTTTTCCTCCTCGTTTTTACGACGAGCGATCGTTTCGCACATCCGAGTCGCGATATTCCCTCGGAGCATCTGGGATTCATCACGTATTAGACTAGATATACCAAAGGATCAACATAAACTGTCAATTAGATGAACAATTTTGCGCAAGGAAGAGTTTATCCGCGACAACTCAGCTATAATACCATTGTCAGTCAAATGAGCTCTCGGCATTGACGATTCAACGTGAATCGAGACAAGAGCCGACGGGAATCACTATAGAGTCTTGACAATTGTTCATGTCACCCTCGTGGCTCTCTCTTTAAAACAGCCTTACGCATACGCACGCGTGTGCGTCGCGCATTCCATGAAAGTCGCAGGTGCCAAATCGCAAGATCGGCCCCGGAGATATACGCTCGCAATGTATATTCATGCGCGACGGACGGGAATGGTCAATCATATATGCGCACATATATCACGGGCGCGTTGCTACGGGGGCGCGCGCGCGAACTTTTTCCACGGCTGCTCTCGAATAACACGCGAGAGTTCATCAGGAGCGGGACGCGTCGACGGCCAGTTCGCGGCTATCAATCAGCCTCGTGACTCGCCGCCGCGGCCGCCGCTCTAATATTTCAACTTGATTGGCCGGCCGATTTGCCGACGAGAGGCGCGGCTGATTTTGCCCGGCCAACTTATATACGCAGAGTCGAGCGTTATCGAGCGCTGATTGTCCCCATTACTCATCTCTCCCCAGTAACGCACTTGGCGATCATTTTCGTTATCCGCTCCTTGCGACCAGGACGCGACGTGAATTTCGAATGATATTCGATATCTCGAGCAACGCTCGTGTCGTGGCTCGCAGTAGAAAAAGCCAGGTTGGGTAGGACTATTACTCTGGATGTTAACTGTTCACGTCCCTCCCCCATCGTGTACTACTCCGTGTTATACTGGTTTCGTGATTTTTCCATAACCAATCAATGTATATCGAGCTATCGTTGCAGCTCATTAATCTCCGGCTCGCGCTATTCGACAGTAGAGAGTCTTTCGCTGTACCCAAACGCTCGCGTGTTCATACGTATCATCGTGATTTTCCGGGTAATTGTGTCGACCCTTCGCTGTACGATCATACCAGCTAATCGTTTGTTTGCATAAATATATTGGACCGTCGTGAAATTGACGTTGAATGAGACTGTAGACACAATCGAGACGAAGTCTGATTCGTATAATGAGGAGGAAAAAGAGTTTGCTCGCGCGTGCTTTGGAATCACGGGTCGCGCGGGATACACACTACAAGCGACGCGTGTCCGCGTCGTTGCTTTCAATCAGCCGCGCGGTCCTGCCCCCGACGGCTCGCGGCTGTCGCGGTGCAGCCCATCGAGCCTTATTAGACGGGGGTCTTTTGTGCGTGTGAGCTACACCCGATCCACCCGAGGCTTAACTCCTCGACGCGGCATTGTTCGCTGCTGGTGCGTCGGTATTTATATTGTAACGTGGCATCTGCAACGAATAAATACATCCCACGCCTCTCCGCAGTCACAACTATTTTACTTCAATTGCTTTCTATACCGGTCAACCGATCTAAACTTTCCCCGGGGTGTGAACGTATATCAACCGAAATAACTACCCTCTGTCCACGACACATTCAATCTCTCTCTTCCTCTCGGTCGACTTGTATAGCAACTGTACCATCGACTTTTAATCTTGATTCGATTCGAATTTTCGCGCTTGTTCCCGGCAACGTTCTACCCTTGTCTATATACTCGTCACAATATACACACACTCACACACAAGTGGAGTGAATGGCGTGGCGCTATAAAATACAAGGGCGGGGAAAAAGCCGCGCGAAAGTTTCCGCGTAATAAAGCGGCCGGAATATACAGCTGGCGATCCCCGCCGGGGAACCTGTTTCGCGCTCTATGCTCCTGGCTCGAGAGCGGCGCGCGATATCATTCGAGCTGCGCCATGAGCGGAAACGCGGTATACGAGGCTGATATTGAACCATCGGCCGCGACAGGCCCCGCGAGCGGCGTCGTCTTTTTCGAAGCGGCTCATGAATATAAGTCAAGATCGCGAGCTGAGCACACGAGCTGAGCCGCCCTTTCGACCACTGCACCATCTTTTTCGCGTTTTCACATAACGCGACGAGTGCAGTGCCATACGTCGATTCAATTATATCGGCTTATTTGAACGCCGGGACGAGATTCGCGAACAGGTTGTATTAGGTCGATTATGGCGGATCGCGTTATCGAGCTGGTATATATCTGGCGATCATATATATAGCTTATCGCGCTACGAGTGCCCGCGGGATTCGCGTATCGGCGAACGAGTATACATATACACGTTCCCCAGCCCATACTTCATTGCGCTTCGCATAATGCCGGGATATATATGTATGTACAATCTAGCGAGGCCGCAGAGTCGAGAGAGGAAGAGATAGAGAATCGCGGCGAGGTGCAATACGAGATCTGCCGGTGCGCGCATCAGCTGCGTGGCTTATTAATGATAATTGAAAGAGGAGAAAGCAGCGCGGCTGAGCGGGAAGGAAGAGATACGTACGCGTGTTGCACAACTCGCGCGCCGGGTCGCTGCCGAGCGACGCACACACATACACACACACACATTGTGGGAGCGGCTGCGTTTGTGCCAGAGCGAGAGAGCGAGAGAGAGAAAGGGGGAGCTTGTTAGCGATAGAAATCCGATCGGCACAATGCCATTATTTAGCGGGTGCGCGCGCGCGCAGCTCGAGCTGGCCCTCCGGCGCATTACGCTCGTTACGCAGACCCGCGGACGCTAATGATTTCATTTGGACGCTCGCGCGATATCCTATGCGAGCTCGCGAGCCTCGGATATATACGCTGCATACACAGACTCGCTCCGGTCCGACCGGTTGCGCCGCGCGAGACCTCGGCTCGTTTCGGCAGCTCCGAGTCTCTCTCGCGCGCGGCAGTAGCTCCGGCCGCCGCCCCTTCGAGCTTGCTGTTATTGCTCGTCGAGCGCGCGCATATATCTGGCTGTTGGCTCGTAAAGCCCTCGCGCACACCTGCGGCTGGATCGCCCTGTGCCAAAGTGCCGCACGAGTCACCAAAAGCGCCCTCTCTTACGTCCCTATATGTACTGCAGTGATTATTCACCGAGAGCTTCGGCCGATTTTCGCTCACTGTATTACAGCGATCAGTCGAATCGTAACTTACAGGGAAAATCGGTAATTCTGTTTTTCGTAGTTTGACTTTCACTGGAGTTACAGTCAAAATTGACTGCAGTCACAGGGAAATTCCAATGTAGTCACAAAGAGTATGTCGGAACTGAATGCGAACCGAAACAATACACTGTTAGTACGCAGTGAAAAACGATTTATCAAGACTTCACAGTCAGATTTTCACTGTGAGGAATTTAGAGCGAGTATATTCACTCGGAACGCGTCAGATTTGATAGCTTAACTTTTCACAAAAATTAATCGGGTGAATTTTTCATACTCGCCTTCGTATTACACCATCACGACTGCAGAGCCGGCCAGGATCGGCTGGCCGGCAAAATCCCCTTCAAGTGCGTTCGATTGGGTCACAGCCGGCGGCGAGTAGGGGGATTTTCACGACTGTCACAGTATGTATATATATAGGTAAATCAGTGCGTCGAGATCGGCGGGGCCCGTCTTAATTATCCGTGTGTTGAGTGGGCGCACGCCGACGTCGTCCGTCACGCGGCTCTGCTCCTAATTAAACAGCCGTCGGCTAATTAACATCGGCCGGCCGATACCAGCTGACTCGAGGGCTGTACCGAGAACGGCCGGCTTAAAGGGAGTCGCGCCCAAGCTACGTGGGTGGTGCCCCCCCCCCCGCTCACTCCACTCTCCGAGCCACCGGTAATTAACGCCGCGTGGCACGCGCCCGAGCTCCGATATATGCGCGCGGCCCGAATAGGCCGTCGATTTTCGGCTCCACTGTACCTTGCCCGCACGCGAACATTATCTCACCAGCTATATAGGTGTGATTCGTTTGGGGGGTACGACTCGTATCCGATTCTCTCGCGCCACTTGGCCCGTTTATCGTCGTTGACAGATGAGCAGCCCGCTCGATTGCGTTGAGTTGCGTTGACAGGTGAACTCCAATAGAGTGATACTGTTGTCTCGATCCTGTAATGTCGATACGATTCGATGTACAGACAGCGTGGGACGACTTACCAAAGTGTTCTTTTCAGTATTACCCTGGTACTCCCTGGTATTTCCCCAGTATTCTTCGTGAACCATCCCTCGACAAACAGACATACAGCAACTACGACTGGAGTTTTCTATCGATAAACAAAACTTGAAGCATAGTCAGACGCGATCTGACAGCCACATTGGACGAGGCAAATTTGCACTGCTGTTGCTGCTGTCCGGAACTATCATCAGAGCTGTTCGACGTTCAACATTGGTTTCCTCACTAACGAAGCCTCAGATTATACTTTGGCGCTTCGATCAATGAAAATTATACCGCAAATGGGTCATGGGAAGCCTCAAATGCGTTAATTTGATTGATTTAGACAGCCTTAAACATCTATATTCCGCTCTCACGTAATTACGTGATACAGATCGCCAAAGTGCAGCGAGTCTGTTATAAATTGTCGGACGGAGTTTTTCGCGTGTGTATCCTCGTGACTCGAGTAGTAACAGACAGTTGCGCCGGACTTTTTCGAGTACTCGAGAGACATTCCAGTGTGCTACATGCCCGGTGCACAAACTCTCCTATTCCCAATGGAGAAAATCGATCAAAGAGATTCACCCGCGGATACTCGATAATTCTGTTTATCAGTGTGTCTCTCTTCTAAATAATCCACGCGCGTTTGCCCAAGACAGACGCGAGTCGCGGTCGCTGGCTCGAGTCCGACTCGGAGCTCTACGTATATTTCATATACGCACACTGGCGTGCGCGTACGTTCGGAGAAGTGGCTCGCGACCTCGCGAGCGTGGGGGCAAAATCATCGGCGCGTCTCGAGCTGTCGGCCGGGGGAATGGGAAAAACATATCGCGAGAGAGCCGCGCGCACACGTGCGTCGAGGAATTGAGGGGCAGTTAGTGTGCACATAAAATATGAGGCTTGGGTGCGCGCGCGCGGAGCTGCAGCGCTCGCGCTCAGGTGGACGCTAATGGTCATTAGGGGCGTATACGCTCGGCTGGCCCGCTCGGGAGAGCACAGCCAGCAGCAGCTGACCCGCAGCGACTCCGTTCGCTCGCCTCTACCTCCTTACGTGCCTGCAGTGTACCTCCAAGTGTGTGTGCGCGCGCGCGAGTACACACCTACACACGCGTTCCGGTTACAGCTAGAGAGAGAGACGAAACGAGCGGCACGCGCAGCGCAGCGTGGCGACTTGGCTCGGGCTCGCTCGCTTGCGCGCATTCTCCGCTAATGAATACGAAAAATTAATGGAGTGTCAAAGGGCCGTGGAGAGAGAGCGAGCGAGCGAGCGAGAGAGAGAGAGAGAGAGAGAGAGAGCTACCGCAGCGGCCAACAGCAAATACTTCAACGCTCGGCGGGCACGCGCGCGAGCTTCCTCCTCTCGCGCGCTCGCGCACCCGCCGACCCGGCAACGATTTATAGAAGCCCCCGCCCCCCCCTCCAATCTCCGCGCCACGGCTGCAGCTGCACCTTCCGCACTAATTCGCTCGCTGTACGTATGTATATACACCGCGAAAACCGCGAGAGCCGGCAAATTGATCGAGCCCGCGACGAATCGGACCCAATTAATCCGCGAGCTGTTCTCGAAACGGATGTGTATCGCCGGTCTCGAAATTCAAATTTCCTTGCTGCATGAATCTCCAGCGAAGCTATGCGCCGAGAGCATATTATTTGGACACTAATATTTAAGCTGGCTAAATTAGCAACTCCGAATGACTCGATTAGAGTTGCACTATTTCCATTTCACATCTACATTTTTTTCGGATATTCGAAAAGTAAAAGCGTTGCTCGAACGAAGGAAATGCCAGGAAAAACGATAGGCTCTCCGTTGAGAATAAGTATTGTCAGCACTTTTGTTAACATGAATAAGCAAACCACGCGGTTTGACAAGAAAAATTTACCAAGAGCATGGTCGTATATCGATTTATAAATGAAATCAGAGCTACAGCCATTGCAACTTGGCAGCCTCTCTAGACAGACTTGGAATCATCAAAAATTATAAATGCTAATGCTAATGCTCGAGCAATGAAGATATTGAGCGTGTGATATGGTAATGCAAATCCTACGACCAACAGGGCTCTATAAATGATTGGAAAACCTGAATAAATCGGTTTTTCTGCGTTTTTCTATCCCCGCTTGAAATGATAATTCCCGATTGGTTTCAATTTTGAAAAAGTTGTACGATGCTCGATGTGAAAACGATTGTTTGCGCGAGCAACGCGTGTTATTCAAATCCACCAAGAGGAGCTTAGGCATATCTGTCCAAACCGAGACGAGCACGCGTGTGTGTGTGTGTTATCCGTTCGAAGCTTCGTTAATTCGACTCTTGAAAAGGTCGAGCTTAGGCATGATAGACGGGTAGTTCGGGCAGCTGCGACATTCGTTATCCCGCGTAGAAATGATACCATTGGAAAATCATGGGTGAAAATTTTTATGGCTCGAACATGGCCAAAGGTTATGGTTTTCCATAACGCTACCATGGCGCAATCGTGGCTAATGATCAAGAGTCGATTCGTTCTACACAGATCAACTCTAGGGACAGAAAAGGATGGGTCGAATTGGCTCGATTGAGACGAAGGGGTATGGAAGTGGGGCGTATACAGAGGCGCGCGGTGCGCTTGGGTCGTCGCTAAGACGCGAGTCGATCGCAAATTAGAGAGGCCGCGCGCACGCGGCCAGAGAGTAGAGAGGCCGGAAGCCGATACGTTATCGAGTGCGCGCGATCGGCCCTCACAAAGCCTCTCTCTCTCTCTCCACGCTTACAAAGCCCCCCCTCCCAGTTAAAGGTCTCCCCCTCTCTCTCACCGGTGGATCGCATTGAATTTAGCTGGCGCGGCGGTCCCAAAGCCGGAGCGCGCGCCGGTAGCAAAATCGGAAGCCCCGCTAAGGGGGCGACAAAGCCGGCCGACAAAGGGCCGCGCTCGCGCAACCACTGTATGCAAAACAGCAGCGCACCTGTGTCACACGGGGGCCCGGGGGACCCGACAATGCGCCCAACCGCCCGCCGCAAGATCTTTATACATATGTGTGTGTGTGTGTCTGCGCGTGTATATATAAGCGAGACGAGCCGATATCGGGCCGGGCTCCTTTGTCCGGGCGACACCGCCGGAATCAACTCGGGCCAAAACTTAAGAGCGAGTCACTCTTTTCCCAGTGCAGGGCGGATCAACGCGATTTATTGCGCGCACCGTACGTGTATAGGTTTTTATTAATGCTCGCGATCGCCCGTATGGCCAAAGGGGGGAGGGGCCGCGCGTCCTTGGACGATCGCGACCATAATAAGCCCGCTCGGAGGAAGCTATATGGTAAAAGTTGACCCAGTTCGCGCGCGCGCTCGGGATAAATCGAACGTTGCGCGGCGGGGTAGATGTATAATTGGATAAGTACACGCGGGGAGCCGGGAGACAGGGCGAACTGCTGCAGTTATTAAATTACAAAGGGAGCCGGATTCGCAGGTGCAGCAGCAGCAGCAGCTCGAGGCTGTGCAGTCGTCGCGCGCACAAAGCCGATGTATTGGGATAGGGCACACGAGCGCGCTTGCGCGCTCCTCTCGACTCATGATCCACACATCCTGTCTGCGGTTCGCTTCAAAATTATCGGCTCGCGCGGGATTTCCGAGAAGACGGAGCCGCGTGAGTCGGACAATATGGAGTCGCGCGCACGCGATCGCGAGCTGCTACACACACGGGGGGGGGGGGGGGGGGGGGGGGAGCAAGCCTTGCCCCATAAATTTCGCGGTGCGTTAATTAGACGCGCGTCGCGGCTCCTCGCGCGGCGTTAATTAGATGTACGCGAGTCCGCAGGTGAGTCGCGTGTTCCGCTGCGTGCAGCCATCGTCTATTTGTCCCTCTACCGCGTGTATGTATGTATATATATATAAATGCAGTGGCTCGGTCTCGTGGCGCGTGCTGCTCGACCAAGAGCACGAGAGAGAGAGAGAGAGAGAGAGAGAGAGAGGAAGTTGGCCGCTGCTGCTCTCTCTCTCGTTTTGCTCTTTTTCCTCGGCCGCTCCGCCGGTGGTGCTCTCGTTCGGGAGAAAGCCGCAGGCCTCGAGCGATAACGCCGCCCAGATTAGCGCCGTTATAACGACCTCGACCTTACACTTGCAGCGCCGCGCCTTGCGGATCGCCCGCTCCTTGCGCTGCCTTTGTCTGCTCTATCTCTCTCATTCTCTCTGTAGTATCCCCGCATTGCCGTGGATTCAATTTTCCACCAGTCGGCCCCAGTCGGCTTTTTATTGCCGCGAACGCGCCCGAGTGAGATATCCTTCGTTTTTCTAATCCCTCCCCTCTCAACCTGCAAGCCGGATGATTCGCGCGAGCGGCGTGGCATAAGATACAACTCCACTCGTCGAAATACGCTGTAATGTCACGTCCCCGGACGTTATCGTTAATTCGTGTTTCTTAAAATACAACCGATCGAATACACGTTTGTTACTCCTCTCTCGCCTGGGGGGTTTCTCGCTGCAGTACTCTCGGATGGTGTGCCATGTTAAATTTATGCGACGAATAATACGCCGTTACTCCGAATAACTTATCCTTGCCGTTATTAATCAGCTCGGTTGTGGACGCTCCACCACAGCTCGTGATGATAAGACTTAAATACTGTGTCATGGATCGTGCGAAAAAGAAATGAAAGGAGCACCGGAAGGAATACCGAAGAAACAAGCCCGCTATCAAAATTTGTTCAATGCTGAAAATACACCACGAGTTTTGGGAGAATGTCACTTTCAACGTGATTCCAGTTGAATCGCCGCAGTTGTCAAAATCTTCACTCTTTCGTATTATGCGAGCTGGGACGTTTATCATTCGAATCGCTCAATTTTTAATCAGATGTCGCAGTGGCAAAGGTTAACCGGGAGAATCTTATTCGAATATCATGTACGGCACGTCCTGGACAGCAAGGAAGTTAAAGGTTACATAAACTGTCGTAGTGTACACCCACAGTGGAATCATTCTCATACGGCTTTGACAATTGTTTTCTTCGTCTTTCAACATGTAATTCCTACACACTGATGTGGGAATCGACAATATTCAATCTGTCAATTGCGGAAACCAAGGTCCGGCGGCCCAGTTCGAAACTTGGATTTTCAACTCCGACCATCGCAAATTTCCCCTCGAGAACGCAAAACTGAATTTCTCGCTGAAAAGAAGGTTTGCCGAACAGTTCAATCGACCACACACTCGTACACCTTCGATTTGCCGAGTGCGCTTCAACTGCCACTCTGATATATAGGTGTGACACCCTCAAGGATCCTAACGCATAATAGATTCATATGCCGATGCGCGGCGAGCTCGTCGGGCAATTATTGGGACGGGTGAACCAAGTGAATATGACACTTGGGCGATATCGGATGCAACGATACAGAGAGCTCGAGCGAGCAAGAGAGAAAACGGGCGAGGCGAAGTGCACGGCCTCACGTGCGCCACAGCCGTACCTCTTTCTCTCGTCCAGATAGTAATCTACATAGCGCGAGCAACAAGAAGTTGAAAAATGTCAGATGAACACGGCTCGCGCGCGCGCGCGCCAGTTAATAAAAACGACGAGGAAAAGGAAAGAGAAAGAAAAAAAAAGGAAAAACAGTACCCGCGGCGCGCGTACCAGGCTCTCGGGTGGGTTGCGCGCGCGCGACCGACCGACCGACCGAGCGGTCCGCTAAAAACAGATTACGAGGAAGTGCAAGATTAGCTCGCTGCGGCTCTCTCGGAGCGTGCGCCCAGGTATATATGTGCTCTCGCTCGCGCGCGCGCCGGGCTTAGTCTCTCTTGGCGAGGACACGATTGATAATCGCTAGATTAAAATTATTGTCGGGCCGTTGCGGCTCCGTTGTTGCGGAGCGGGCGGATGCGTATACATGCACGTATATAGGCGCACTGCCGAGCGGGGTGCGGTGGGGGGAGCATATACACGCGTAAACGCGATAAGCCGAACGCGTGCTCGCAATTAATAGCTCGCATTACGGACGGGACCGAGGATTAATCAAGCCATTGAGCTGGCTCTCTTTCTCCCTCCTCTCTCTCTCCGTTCGCTTCGACGATCTTTTCACTCCGCGGCCGCTCTATATAGGTAGGCCTCTGTGTGTGTGTGTGTGTACGAGCGAGCGCATCGACTTATAAATTATGCGCACTACTCACTCGCGGAACTGCATTAAAAACTCGAGTCGCGGGCCGGCCGGCTCGAGCATTAAATAAAATAATCTCGCGCGGCGCGCATTATTTAATCTTAATTGGGAGAGCTGACCGGCTATACGCGTGTGTATGTGTGTACAGCCGCACAAAATACTCAACCCCGCGCGTGTGTGTGTACAGCCCGGCTCTGCGCGAGGCCGGTAATTAATCCATACAAACGTTCAGCGCATTATCTGCGTTCTAATAAGCCGCCCGGCTCTTCTCCCACTGTGCACACACTCACACAGCGTGCTGCAGCCGTGCGTGTGTTTAATGTTATGCACAATCTTAATTAAATCAGATTGCACTTTATAAAGTTGGCTTTTTGAAAGTGCAGCCCGTATGTACCGGGCGTATGTGCGCGCTTTCTCCGTCGCGTTGTACACGTATATATATACCGCTCGACACGTCATCCCCGTTTCTCTGGATTCGTGGATGACGGATTAATCGATTTCGCGGCGACTGGCTTGAATGTACGGGACGCGCGCGAGCTCGGTTGAAAAAAGAAATGGGCGACATCGCTCGAATTGGCCCGTAAAAAGTTTAAAAGGTCGATGAAGAGGGAGAGAGAGAGAGAGCAAAAAGAGCCGAGGGGAAATTAGTTAATCGTGGTTAGATTGGTCGATGCTCGCGGCAGATAGGGTGTCGAGGTGGTCGCGGGGGTTGGGCCTCGGGTCGCGGTGCAGGTGGTAGGGGTTGGGCGGCCGGCCAGTGTATGTCAGTCGCGGTGTTAATTAAGCCCATTGAGATGGGCCGCGGCCGATAGCATTGTTCCTCGCGCGCGCGCGCGCGCTCGAGATCCGTGCCTCCTCTCTCTGCCACTGCGGTCTCGGGCCGCTGCAGAGCGCTGCACTGTTGAGCGGCGGCGGAATTCGCGCAGATCGCCGGCAGATAGCTTACGTGCGCGCGCGGCGGGCCGCCTCGGAATCCGCGTGAAATATCGCGAGCGCGTCCCTAAACGCTTAACGAGGCTGCTCCTCTCGGTCGCCCCGCGCTGCACCGGTGGCCCCGCACGCATCACGCGAGATTCATGGCCGCGCCAGCTGGCCTCTCGCGAGCGAGCGATACACCGCGCGCATAATATAACGCCCCGCGGCTGCAGCTGTTTGTTTTGCATAATGTCGCAAAGCCCCGCCGCGAGAGATGAGCCCAAGCTACGCCTGCCCTCTCTTGTATCCTCCAAAAAAACCCTTTTTAGAAAAAGTAAAAATGTTGCGTCAAGCATGTGGCAGAACTAGTTTATTTCTTATATTGCTTAAAAAAAAAATGAAATCCATAATAGACACATGAGTCAATTTATTATTTCATCAGTATTCATTCAGATTAATTCTCATATGGTTGGAATATTACGTATTCTTATTACAGTTCACATACTATAGAAGACGTTGTCAACTTTAACTAACCAATTACGAAAAAACTTACCAGAATGCTCTTAGGTACCTCATCAATTATTTGAAGAACTAATGACGAACCAAATTGACGCCACTTGGTAGGCATTTTTAACGTCTTAAGAATAATAATATTTCACTAAATCACTGGATGTAAAAATTATCATAGAAATATTATAGAAATATTTATAATTTACTGAGACATATGATCAATAGTTTGAATTATTAATATTTGTCTCTTTGAAAGACAATGAAAGTATTGATAATAGAAGAATATATAAAGTCTATCTGAATTATAGGATTAATTGCATTGCAATTACGATACAAAAATATATTTGAAAGGAATCAAACGATTGAGGAGAGGTTGTGAAACCGTTTAACTAGAAATAAATAGGTAATGAAATAAATAGGTAATGAAGAATATTATATGTACCTGCCTACCAAGTGGCGTCAATTTGGTTCGTCATTAGTTCTTCAAATAATTGATGAGGTACCTAAGAGCATTCTGGTAAGTTTTTTCGTAATTGGTTAGTTAAAGTTGACAACGTCTTCTATAGTATGTGAACTGTAATAAGAATACGTAATATTCCAACCATATGAGAATTAATCTGAATGAATACTGATGAAATAATAAATTGACTCATGTGTCTATTATGGATTTCATTTTTTTTTTAAGCAATATAAGAAATAAACTAGTTCTGCCACATGCTTGACGCAACATTTTTACTTTTTCTAAAAAGGGTTTTTTTGGAGGATTTCAATTCTTTTTGCGGAGTATAATATATTATAAAAATAATAATCAATAAAATGTATATGCATTAGCGTCAGTAATAAAATTAAATAGATATTTTTCCAAAATGAAATATTTATATGGATGAGCGATACACAAAAAAAAATATATGTAATCAGTAGAAAATAATTAATCTATCATCTTAATTTAAGACAAGACATCAAAATTTATCACATGTTTTTTTATAACTATTTTTACATAGGCAAATGGTGGTTTAGGATGACGTTGTCGGCGTGTCGACTGAATATTTGAATAAGGATATAACCTGATACCCGATGATGTCCAGGTGGCTAGGGTCGCTGATGACAGTGTCCTGAGGATGCGCTTCTGGTACTTTTGTTTGAAGAAGCTGACTACTTTGACTACCTGGACATCATTAAGGTCCAGAGTCAGCGACTTGGAACACCATCATCGGGTACCCTGGCTACCTGGACATCGTTCGGGTCCAGGGTCAGCTGCTTCAAGCGAAAATTCCAGGAGCGCACCCTTGGAACACCGTCATCGGGTACCCTGACTACCTGGACATCGTTCGGGTCCAGGGTCAGCTTTTCCAAGTCAGAATACGAGGAGCGCACCCTCGGGACGCTGCCATCGGCGACACTAGCTACCTGGACATTATCGGGTATTAGGGTATATGCTTATTCAAATAAAACTTAAGCCCGTGTAAAATCAATTATAAAAAAAAACATGGAATGAATTTTGATATGTCTTGTCTTTTCTTCTGTAAGTTTGAAAAAATCTGCAGTACTTTTCGTTGAATCTATGGGACACGGCCAATAGTTTTGCCATATTCTTTCTAACTATAATACATTAACAATTTACTTTCAATCCCATGGTTTCAAATCTACGCGGGAAGCAAGAGCATGTAAACGTGTTATGTACTATGCGTGAACATAGCTGCTTTATCAGGCTATCGCGGCTAACTTCAGGGTCGGAATACTGAAGAAAAATTTCTGGTCGAAAAAAAAGTAGTAGATCGCTTGACACGGTACTCCAAACTCATTATTGCGAACGAGTTTTTGAGTATTTCTTTTTGTCGATCGCTCAATTGGGATGGTAGATGAGCATTAAATCCTGTTTCGCACCCAAAAATAGTTGTTTTGACAAAATTAATGCCAATGTAAAAATCGAGCGTGCGATCTCAAACATTATATAGTTGCGGTGTCTTCTGCTTGACGCATGGAACACTACCGCGTTCCGTGATATCCGTGCGCGCGAGACGCCCGTTGCACCCGGACCGAGCGAATTCTCGCGCGCCGCATTCGTGCCCACGCGCACGTCTCCGCTTTGTTTCGAATTTCACCCTCCACTGATGTATCGCCCGCGCGTCATTTCCCTCTTATTCCCCCCCGATCTTTATGGTGGTCGAGCAGTCTCGGGAATGTTCGTCTGGGATTTACCACAGTTTGAAATTTTATTATGTTCATCTAGTATGGATGCACTGAATTATGTTACTATGGAATTCATAATGTGTATTCAGCTATATATTTCGAGTAGACTCGAGTAGGTGTAAATTGACCATTATTATATTCTCTAGTCGACGGTACTGTATAAAACTAAGCTTTGGTCATGGCGGAAATTACTTAAACTTCCATGAAACTTCATTTGAATATATCAGCTCAGTCCTGAACTCCCCATAGATAATTTGTCTGTCTCGTGCTTTCACGCTCAGTGGCATTTCGCATACCGCACGGTGGATATAATCGATGAATACGTTCTGTCAGACGCGTACATAATTATGAAAAATGTTAACTTTTGCAGTGATTTTCATTTGAAAGATATAAAATTTTATTGGTTAGATTGGACGATGTACCAATTTTTGGTCGCACCATCTGTGATGAATTCAAAACTAAAATTTTTGGTTCACAACCATGTATTATCATACGATAGGATACTCTTACACAGTTATACTAATTGTTTAAAGAACCTGTTACATGCATATATTTGATACCTTCGATAAATACAAATAAGTTTTTAAATGGATTAATTTGAACAATATTAATAATGAATGAATATGAATGCATATAAATAAAGCAAATTATTGCTTGAGATCTATTAGAATGTACCCGGGTATGATTCAATTCTGATTTAGTGCATCACTATAAAATAGAGTAACCTTTCACGCCCACTACATCCGTTTGTCAAATAAACTATATCAGTTTTATAATAGGTTATTTTCCTTGATCTTTCTAATACGATTGTCCATAACCGCATTGCTGTCGCATTGTTTCACTCTACAGTGAAAATACAGCAGTCTTTTTGACATTCTTCTGAGGCAAGAGATAACCAAAGGTCAAATACGTGTTATCCTCGATCGTAAGATGTATTCCCTACCGATGCAAGCCCATACATCATTCTACACGAAGATTTAGCATCGAATCCGCGTCGGGCCCATATAGCCTGGACACGAAAATTCTCATCCAAGTTGAATGTCTGATTCGCGGTATAAAATTACGATACGAAGCAGTCGGAACGCGAGGCTGACCAGACCCGCGGGAAGACGGGCGTATACGTGTGTACGTTATCGTGGTGTAGATGGGAGCCAGCCGAGAGCGGGGCCGCAGAACGTGTCGAGGTGGCGTCAGCGACGACGTACGGGTCGGGCCGCGCGCGCGCTCGTGAGGTGGGTTGGCTAAGCGTGGGCGCTAAGCCGTTCGGGCCTGGAGGAAGTGGAAACTGGAAACTGGATCGAACGGGATTGTGTCACGGCGGCTGGGCGCGGCTGTCCCCCGAGTGATAGGCGCGCGCGCATTATCGTTCGACACGCCGTATTTCACACAGTGCCCGCCCATAAACCACCATCCTCCGGCTCGCGATCCTCTTCGATCCTTTTCTTTTTGCCTCGCCCCCTCTCCCGCTCGTTTTCAGCCCCGCCAGCTGTTGCACGACGCGAGCTATGTGATTTCCCTTCCCCAACTCGACTTGTACATTATATTCCCCTGGAAACTTGACGCACTCGGCCAAGCTTGGTATTATTCCACCTGATAATGCCGTCGGCTTGAAAACATCGAATCTCGCTCGAAGAATCTCGGCTCGCGAGCTCAAGAAGATTCTCTTCGAGAATAAAGACTCTCCAACTCTCTCCAACCTCGAGGAAGTCGCTGCCCAGCAGGAGAAGGAATCTCTTTGTTGTAGCGCTCGAAGTGACGTTGATTTTACGCGCCACGTGGCGTTTTTTTAGACCTTCAAACTCGACCCCCTCACCTTTGTCCGCGACTGGTGCGTTAAAATTTGAACACGGCTGTGCGACGCCGTGGACGCGTCTTTATATTCCTACCCACTATGTACCATCTATTTCTCCTCGAAACAATTATTCGATTTGCCGCGAGTGTCGGGCGTGAATATTGGAACCGTGATGTACAGTGGAACGATATCCGCTCGGGGTCACATGTAACAAACTGAATTTTAAGCGTCTTGTCTCGTCGGCTACTTTGGGCGCGCACGCGCGCTGTTGTGCGAATGATTATAACACGGGGAAATTGAAGGGTAGCGCGGGTTAAACGTTGAAAAACGGGAGGCACGGGCGGAATATGCGCGCGCGCGCGGCCGAGCTGCCGGCTCATTAGCGCGAGATGCGCGCGTGGCCCGAGTTATTGGCCCTAATGATAGAGCTGTCCGCGCGGCTCGCGCGCCGTTTTCTTCTCCGCCCGACCGATCCTCTCGCGCTGTATCCTCCTCGCGCCTCTGCCCCTCCAGCTCTCCGCGGCGATATATTGTTCGGCTGGCGATCGACTTTCACGTTTACACGCACACACGAACTCACACACATATCTATTTCCTGTTCAGCTTGCGAGAGCTCGGACGAAAAAACTAACGCAGCTGATAGAGTGTGACCATCTCGTGGTTGCACCTCTCGCTGTATATACGCATATACGCACACGCGCACCCACACCTCTGTGTGTATTATGAGTTATCGAACGGCTTATCTTTGGTATGTGGGTACATGCACGCGCGCGCGCGGCCGTCTGTCCATTCTATATTGCGAACGTTGAATCCTGCGACAATCAACATTTCAACATGAGCGATTGTTAACTTATCGGGGGGAATAATCTCGGGAAATATGTTTGATCAGTTGGCCTTATCGGCCGGCTTGATAACGGGCGGGATCGGTGCGAGCCGCGTCTGTATACGACTACGGAACAATAGGTGCGCGCGTTTCGAGAGATATTATTGCCGGGATCCGGTGGAAAATTATTGTCGAATAGCCGCGTGGCGTTTCCCCCCGTGGCTGAGCGTGTCGAGACCGTTACTACTGCTGCTTCATCGGTGCTACTCGCACGAAAAAAAAATCGACTTTCGGTTGGAGATGAAAAATATCAGCTCCATATACCGCGACCAGAGAATTCCCTCCAGAATCGAGACTCTCGTGATCCTGGAGTAATTTATTCATCAGCTTAGGAGAAATCTTCCTGTTATGTTACGTGGCGTCAAACTGACTTTTTCTCTCGGGATCAAAAATTAAATCCTCGCGAGTGTTGACTTGGGTGGTTATCGGTGTCGACGAGCCCCGCGAGTTTCGGGCATTGTATACACTATAACACATACTGCTCGTTCACGGAAACTGCAGAAACACGAAGTTGGAAACTTTCTCCAAAGTGCGAAAGAAAAGAAAAAAAAAGAAAAAACGGAGAAGCGTATAGAGGGCAAAATCGTCGGAGATTCGGCGCGGAGCAGATGCGGATTGGAAGCAGTGCCGCGAGTGCAGCGGAGATGCGTGCAGGAGCTCGGGGCGGGCAAAACGAAACAAAGCTCGGAGAGCTGTCGGTGCGCAGGCCGGCGCGCGCGAGGAGAAAGACGCGCGAGCGAGCCCGGCTGCTGGGCGGGGGTAAAAAGTAAAAAGGGACAACGTCGAGCGCCGCGAGAACCGAGAGTCTCCAGCGATAAAGCAGTCATGTATATATATATATATATATATAAAAGGTTGTGTGTGTGTATATATATATGTATAGGAGTATGGGACGTTCAGGAGTCGCGGCCGATGCGTATCGGGGGCCGCGCGTCGATCATCGATCGCGGCAACTGCGCAGCGCACCGCGAAGCGGCAGCGGCAGCGGGAGCAGTGCAGTTGATTCGCGGCAAGCGCGCGCGGCTACGCCCCGGAGAAATATAATGAAAGTGGGCGCAATAAATAATGCATCGGTAGCTACCGTCGAGCGCTCCGCATAACTCACTCTCTTCTCCCCGCGCTCCAAGTCTCTCTCTTTCTCTCTTTCTCTCTCTCTTCGCCGATTGCCCCGGCTCGACAGCTCTCTCATATAGCAGCGCTCTCTCTCTCTCTCCCGGGCTCTCCACCATAAATCCGCGTGCCCGCGAGAGCTACCATATACCCCCCCCCCTCCCTCCCACCCCCCGGTCTAATTGCATTATAAATTGTCCGCCGAACGCATTCTCTCTCTCTCTCTCTCGCTCTTTCTCGTGTATATACGTATGTATACGTATATGTATTAATGCGCGCATCCGATTCCCCAGCGAGATTAACGCGCTGGGCCGCGCCGCTGATTAATTGTGGGCTCGGCCAACAACAACAACAGCAACAAAAACACCGACTGCGCGCCGGGCCCAACGGGTAGAAGGTGAGACGTTGCACTACTGTGTATGTGCGTTAACTGTGCTCCTTGCACTTACTACCCCTCGACTCGTATTTATCGATGTATATTTATATGTTATACGTATACCCTCCTGCTCGCACTGCAGCCTTCGCAACTCGCCTTCGACGCTCCGATCGATCTTTCTTTTAACGTATTATAAATGTATGCGTTTCATTTTTTTAAGCTCGCACGAGCAGCCCAGTTTGCTTCTTTGATTGAACCCATACCATATGACCATATATAATATGATGCGCGAGTTGAACGACAAAATGCCTTTGTATAGACTAGAATTATCAATTTTTCCTATTTTAATTTCGAATTTTGAAGCAAATAGCCTGTACATTTGTTTCAAATTCTGTAATGTTTTGTTTCGACGATTCGCACTTCAGCTATAGATTTACTTATTCAATTTTATCAATGTTGGCGCGATCTGTCTCTCGAGTCCCAATTGTCGTGTCTAAAAAGGACCTTTTGTGGCCTTAGAGCTTATAAATAATCAACCAATCCTTCGTTTATTATCGAACGTGTTTTTCGTCGGTGATATACTACTGGAGAAAAATAGAGGGCGATTCAAACTATCGATAGGGGAATGACAGAATGTAAAATTAGCATAGGAGCGCTAATAAGCGCCGATGGGCGATACATCGCGGGGCTTGTACAGATGAGCTGCGAGCACATGAGGTGCGCGCGACGTATAGGTGTGCTGCAGAAGGTCGCGGAGCGCTAATTGCGCATGGACGCGCGTGTGCGCGCTAATGATCAAGATCCGAACGCCCGCGGGTCGATCGCAAGCGACAACCTGTATGTATACACCATAGGTGCGTGTACGTAAGGGGGGGAAGGTGCGACGCGTTATCGGGAGGTCACGAGCTGCTGCTGCTATACAATAGGTATACATATATATGAGTAACGGCCGGCATAATCGTAGTTACGCGCGGCAACAGTAATTCACCTGGAGGCAGCTGTAGAATTGTCCTCGCAGTGTCTGCAACTCTTTTCAGCATAACGCCCCACTGTGTTGGTTTCAATTTTTCCAAAAACGACGTCGAAACGATGGCAGCACTTCCCGATGGACGTTCGTATCGCGTTGTATTATATGCCGGTCGACAAATTGTTTCGTCGAATATCGTTCGAACGATTCTCAAAGACGCTTATGAAACATTCCGAAGAGCATCATTCTCGAGCTCGGAAATAACGGACGTTCGTATTTCACCATTTGCCTTTAGGCCTGCAACCATCTCTTGGGATGAACGTCCGACGCGGTGTTGCGCCGATGCTACATAAATTCAAGGTCACGACGGAACAAAAGGAGAGAAACGTTCTTTTCAGATGTAACCCATGGGTTTTAGTCATTGTTGGAAATCTCAGCAATCGAGACGTTATGATACACTGCGCGACGTGAAAAATCAAATGCGGCGCATGTTTTTTTTTTCTTTGTCACAGGCATTGGTCTCAATGTGCGGACAATTGCCCCCGCGTACAGGGGGGGGGGCGAATAATGCATAATGTATAGGAAGCGAAGATAGAGCACTCGTTGTCGAGCTCGCCTTTTCAGACTCACCATTGTCGTGGAGTTTGCTCCTGAAGGCCGATCTCAGGTGGTCGATGATGGAGTCGAGTGGCCGGCGACTGGTACCACCGCTGCTGCCTCGAACCACGTTACTTGGCTCCGCTGCTGCTGCTGCCACTGACTTGTCGGGCTCCTGATTGTCCGCCAGGTTGACCTGCTTCGGTCAAATTCGTTAATTTCATTCGTCATCCAAATTTTGCCATATGATTCGAAAAAATTTTGACGACGGATTTTGGTTGCCGTACAAAGTTAATATATTCAGGTCGTCTATATCAGAATAAGTCGTGTGTATCCTACTAGGGAAATGATTTTTTGGAGACATTCGTGAAATCGAGTTACAGTACTGCTAATCCCAGACCATGGGCAAGGTTCTGGACCAGGTAAGCGAAAACCTCACGATAAATAGCATTGTTCAAGCAAGTATGATGAAATTGATATTTTCTGCACATCGGGAGAAGAATCCCCCTATTTCTCCTTGGTATCCGCGAAAAATAGCCTGTAGAGCCCCACTAGAGACAAGAAATTAAGCTAGTGCAGCCGCAATGTGTCACCTTTGACAGTTTTTTGCTTGCTATGATAAAATTAGAATTTTATAAATTTGCGAACGGGGTATCAAAGGGTAGTTTGAAACCATCAGGAACTATCGTTGTAACTATCATTTGTCTATTTTAACCCATTGAAAAAATCAATCAACTGAAGTCACTCATATTGGGCATTGTAAAATTTGTGTAATAGCCAATGCCCCTTGTAATTTAAACCTCGAGGTTTAAATTACAAGGGGCATTGGCTTGGATCTTGATCCAAGATCTTGGATTTCCCAGGTCAAATCATTTTTATGAATCCATATATATTTTCAACATCTGACATGTGTGTAAAACACACTTACATAGAGATTTCCATTCATGGAGTGTGAATGTTTGAGGTATTTTCGAGTATTCCCATATATACGATTAGCCGTATGAGACACATTGGAAACTAACTTTCATTGCATGCAGAAAAGAATATTTTGAGTAACATAAATCAGTCCCATGTAAAGAATTTAGAATGATTTTTTTTTGTAGTTTAATAGCACCAAAAAAAACAGAAAATAAAACTTGACTGATACTTTTGTTAAACAATGGTTTCAAGTGTTGAACGATCGAGTAAGCCACGGAAAACTGTTTTTAAACAATACCACCGTCATAAAGTCAACACGCGCAAACTTACGTTTTCATTACGCGTCTCGCCCAGATGCACGATACACTGATATTATGCGTACGTGAGGGAGATTAGGCGATTTCGCCGTCGTGAATTTGCCCGTGTGTAAATTAAATTTCTCCGACTAAAAATGAATGGTCAGAGTTTTTCGCGAGGGGTCATCGTCCCGGTTACTCAACCCGCCCACTGTTGTCGTCGTCGTCGCCATTGACTCGTCACTGACCTTCAATTGCGCTGACCGCACCGTTCCACCTCGACGATCGCCAAATACGATATATACATAGCGTCACTCGAAGCGAAGTGTTTCATACGCGTATACTCAACGTAGAAATCTCGCAACGTCTCGTTTTTCCGCTTGAAAATCGTAATTGACATATCCATCCAGATGCTATATATATTGATAAATCAACCGAGTTGTTTGTTGGCATTCGCGGGAGGACGCTTGACGCACGAGGTGGAAACTCATCGGTAAAAAATATCTAGAGAGAAAGAGAGTCGTTGGGAAAGGCAGGCGGGACAGGTGAGAACCGACGCGGGTAATATCGCACGTGTTCATCGATTCTGGCTGTTTTCGTAAGTATATATATACACGGATCCGTCGTGATGCATCAAGCACACGAGAGCCGGCGATCATTCATGGCTCGCGAGTATGGATACATATATATATTGGTTTATATACCCAGGAGTTTGCACGTCGGTGCAACGCGAGACTCTGTCCCGCGTAGTATGTAGCGAGCCGCAACTCAAGCGGAGCTCCAGACGTATATACACATACACGGGTTCGAAGGATCGGGCTTGCACAGGGGCAAAGCCAGGAAGCCGCGGGCTGCACCCGCGCCCTTCCCGCCACTGCAACCGGTTTCTCCCTCGTGCGCTACTCTCTTTCTCTCTCTCTCTTTCTCGCGCCGCCGCACGCTTGTATCTATATATATATACATATATATATACACTCGCGCTCGGGCTAATGAAAAACTCGCCGGCTCGAGCGTGGCTATTTGCTACCGGGGTAATTGCTAATTGCCCGGCCGCCAATGGCAGCGAGTGAAGTGCAGAATCCGGCCGAAATCGCCGACGCGATACGTATATATACACACACACGAATAAATATACATTGGCGCGCGTGTGTCGCGGTTTCGCGCGGCGGGGCATCGGGAGCTGGAGAGCAGCGATCGCTCGGTCGGTCGCTCGCGAGCCAATTAAATCGGCCGCCTAATGAATTGACGGCCGAGAGGCGCCAAAGCGGCCGCGCGGCGAGCAAAGCGAATTTGCATCTTAATGGAACTCGCTCCGCGAGCCTGCCTCATAATTTGCGCGCTGCACAATAAGAGCACAGGATCGCGAGCGCGCGTCATTCGCGCGATGTATTTTTTCGAGTACCCGCCGGCCGATCTTGGATGCATCCGGTGCTACTGAACACTTCTCTCTCTCGCCGCGAGCCGGGAGGAGCTGATGGACGACGCTGCAACTATACGCGTGTGTGTACTTATCGGTTTATGTGTATAAACCGTGTGTGTCGCGTGCTACACGCCCGCGGCTATACGCGTACGTTTCTTATTTACCCTGGTCCCGGACACTGCGCGCCGGGGCCTCGCGGTCGCCTGACAGCCGCACCGCAGATGCGCGATTGCTCCCTGCAGTCGCAAAGAGCCACCGTCACATATTATACATTTACATGTATACGCGCGAATGCCCGAGAGACTCCGACTGCCGAGTATTCGCGCGTCCAGTCGCGCAATTAATCCAGACATAGCTGGGACTGCACGTCTGATATGAATTATTGCGCCAAACGCAGATATATATTCATATAGAGTGTGAGAGCTCGTCGGACGAACGAATCCGCGTATGATTCGATTTGGATATCGAAAAAGAGTATACATATGCGCGCGCCAGTCGCGGCTTTAGGGTGTCGGGTTTCACCGAAACTTCCGCGGGTAGTTTGTCCATATCCGATTTCATCGTTCCGCGCGCTCGCGCCCGCGGTGTATGTATCCATATGGATTACGGAAGGGTCGCACACTGGCGGCTGCACGGATACACACATGCAGCGCGAACGTTATTCGTGGACATGTCTATTTGGGTAACACGTGCAAACAACATATCCAAAAGTGACGGCTCGGGTGAAACCGTCGCACTTGGTGCACACTTGGTGAAAATCCCATCGGGAACCCACCCAGGAGTACCTATATACGATGAAAATGAAACATACGCACGCCGGGGTAAAAAAGTATGTGTAATTAGCCGACGGGGGTGTCGGGTTGGGTGTGAACGAACACTCGGGAGTGGCCAATACAAGTGCGCGTACACCGAGTGAATGGAACGAGGGGGGGGTGACGCTTGGGGACAGTTGAGTGATCCAGAGTGATTTACGAGATTGTGGGTGAATGGTTGGCTCGCGCGCGCACACACGGATGATATCGAGGCTGGCGCGCATATAAACGCGCGCGACATTCGGGTTATTTGCGGCGCAACGGCGTGCACGTGGATATTGCGGGGCGCGACGCGAAAAAGAGAGGCTCGCGAGCGAAACAAGCTCCGCGCGAAAGAAGAAGCTAGCGCGAGCTCGAGCGTATATACATTCACGCGCGAGGCTCAGGCGGAAATAGAAGTCGCGGGCGGTGTGTGTGTGTGTGTGTGTTGTGCGATACACACGGAGCTCGAGTCGGCGAGCGAGAGAGCGAGCGATCGAGCGAGAGGTTATTTCGGGTGAGGTCAGAGGCTGAGATGGTCAGCCTCCTACGAGTTCTGGAATACCGCCAGCCAAGCTGCGCGCGGCCGGTCGCCAGCGCCCACGCCACACCGAGTGCCCGCGCGTACATATCCAGCCCGCGCGCGATATCTCGCCCCCGCGCGCCCGCGCGCGCATCGAAAATATCACCCGCGATGCGCGCACGAGCTCGTTGCTGCAACTCGCGAGTATCGGCTGGCTCGATTCGTCTCTCTCTCTCTTTGTTGCGAATTCGTCCCTCGTCGCATACCCGCTGGATTGACACGTCTCTCGCCCCGCGATATATACACAAATAATCGGTGTATACGTGCATGTGTGTGTGTGCGCGTATGTGTGTGAGCGAGCGATAATAAACCGAAGGCGCCCACGAGGTACAAGCAATTACGAGTGTCGACGCTGTCGAGTGTCGCTCGTAAATCTAGCCGAAGATTCCGCACCGGACAGTTATGGCTCTGACGGCCGTCCCCCCTTCCGCCCCGCCGAAACGGCTCGCGCGCTGCACTCTCGACCGCGGGGGCAAAAATCCCGAGTTTCGCTAATTGATAATCGAGCCGCGCCAATTCGCAGGTGTGATAACGGGCGTTCTCGATCGCTCGAGCAACAAAGCATATACCGGGCTTTTTCATCCTTCCTCTCCGCCTCCTCCTCTCTGAATCTCTTTTCCTTGGCTGGCGCGCAAAGGGCCTTTTTTTTCATCAATCTTCCGAGCGGCCCGCGCTCGGTATATCAGTAAGTACATTATTTATCCGCCGCGGAGCCGCTACCGCTGCGCTCTGCAGGTGTACTCGCGCCACGCGCGCCTGTGTATACATTATAAGTATATTATACACGCGCGCTCGCAACGCCGGGCGACAGCTTTATTTCTCCGCGACGGTCGTTTCTACGATTTGCAACTCTCGGTATGTGGCAATGCGCACCGACTTTTCTAGTTCCACGCGTCGAACGAACCGATTTCCTATATCTCTCGTCGTCGATCGCGTACGCGAAACCAACCAATTGGCAATCACTTCACAGTTCGATCGTGATTAAAAGCGAGCGTGGGACGCATGTACGGATAGATCTCGGGCTTGGCGATCGTATACACTCGGAGACGTGGAAGCCTCACGGTATGATTGAATATATAGCCCGCGCGGATCGAATAACTCGATGAATAACGGCCTATACCGGGGGAATTTGTCAATTAATAAGGAAAAAGGAAGGAAGGAGCCCGCGTATATAATGATAGAGCCAGAGCCCCCGAGCGGAGGTGAAGGATCGTTTGCCGAGGCGATACGGCCTAGTCGATTATCATAATTACACGGGGGAATAGCACGAGGGTCAGTGGCTCGGTCAAAGGCCAAGTTCCTCGGGCCCCCGTGCGTGCGTATACGCAGCCCTGATTCGAGAAACAATTGGATATAGACGACGAGAAATCCCTGTCGGCCGGCAGTAAAGAGTGTGACCATACGTATACGTGGAGCCTTATGTATATACATATATACATGCTCGGCCTAATCGTCGGCCGGCCGCACTCGAATTATGCAAATCAGCTGGCAGGCTTTATCGGGGCTGGGATTTATCGGGCGACTCGAATCTGCGCCCGATCGCGACGATTATACCCCCAAGGCTAATGGGCCATCGAGCTCGATTATGCCCGCACGCGCTGTCTTCCCTTCGGCTATACTCGCGCGTATGCGTGTAGGTATATGTATATATGCGCGCTGCTCCTTCCTTTCATTATTCGCGATCGTTTGACAAAGTTCCTCGAGCGTCGAGTTGCGCGCGCGTAATCTCCAATCGCCCTCGCCCCCGTCTCTCTTCTCTTTCTCTCCACTGGCATATACGCGGCTTCGACAATTTAATTTCAATCTCGTGAATCTAAACGAGCGCGATACATTCGAACACTTTACGCGGACGCCCGTTGAAGAAAACAGCGTGGAACATAAGTATTCCCCCCCCCCCCCGCTCCCACGCGCGCGTCTACGTACATGTACGTTTGTTTATATTCCTTTGGAAGAGAAGAAAAAAGAAAATAGGCCAAACTGAACGCGTCGATCGAACGTCGTGACGATCGTAACGTTTTCTCCTTTTCCAGCTGCACGCAGCGACACACACGTATACATACATTATATTCACATAGAGATCTAGACAATGCGTGTACGAGGTTAATTACTCGTCGCGGCTCGCCGCGGAGTATAGCTCGAGGCATGCCAGGTAAAGCATCAGAGTGCAAAATAATGCAGCGCCAGCGGAGCAGCAGCGGCGGCGGCGGGACGGTGCAGGGGTCAAAGATAAGCGGGCCCGATAAGCGCGCGAGCCGAAGCGCGGCCTGCACGAACTCGAGCTGCGCAGCGCAGGTGCACACACGTGTGTGTGTGTGTGTGTGTGTGTGTGTGTGTGTGTGTGTGTGTGTGTGTGTGTGCACATACGGGCTCGGGCGATAACGAGCCACCGGCCGTACACGCGCTATCTTATCTGCAGCGCGAGTTCGTTTCGGAGCTGACGGCTGCACCCAACAATGGGCGGCAGCGCCCGGCATCCCCCGACTCGCCGCTAATTCCTCGTGTTTTGCCCGCTCGCTCGTCTCATCGCTATATTTACGATTCGAGTCAGCTCGCGTATATGAACAGGTAAAAATAAAACGTCGCGGGCGAGTGGCGGGCGGGCGGGCGGGCGAAGGATCCGCTCGTACCTGGGCTGCTGCGAGCTGGTGTTGGGCGGTGACTGGGTGGGCTAGAGGTTCATAGGTCGGGGCGGAACTCGCGGGACCAGCCGCGGCTTGGCCGTCGTGGCGGGCGGCCCAGTCGTCGTCATGTCTCGCGTTCTCTCGCTCTCGACGCGCTGCGCACTGCACACACTCGGATTGTTTACTTTGGTCGTGGGCTGCGGCGGCACATGCGCAATCGTATACACGCCACTGCACCGAATAGCTGCTGAGCGTCGCGCGTCGTGGACGACGTGGCTCGGGCGGCGCGCACTATGCACTGCACCGCGCGCGCACCCAACACCCGAATATAATCTCGCGCCAGCGCGCGCCAGCTTGCGCGCTACTTGTTGCTCGCGCACGCGCCGGCTATTAGATCAGCGTGTATACCCGAGCAAGCTGTTGCACGCCCCCCCCTCCCCCCCGAAAAACACAGCTTTCAAAGCTCGACTCGAGCTTCGAGAGATCGTCGGCGTCGTCATCGCGATCGTCAATCCCGACGGTTCCTACCCGTGTGTGTATCACGGGAATCTTTTGGGTTTTTTCTTTATGGGATATCGTTTGTGTATCGGAATGCGATTTCACGCACCAGTGGGACTAGCAAGAACGAGTCGGCGGCGAACGAGTGCTGCGTTGTCACACGAGTGATTGGGATCGTATTCCACGGATTGAATACGATATTTTATAGCATAGTGATCAAAAGCGCGAATTTTACGAACTAGTACTATAATAATTGGGCTAAAGCAAGTGCAAGTGCCCGCTAGTGCGGGATATCGGGTTTCAAGCGCGAAAATCGATGCGTAAAATGAGCTTTTCCAGCTTTTGAGTCACTCGGTATATCTCACGTGGAAAAGATTCGTAACGTCCTTGTCAGAGTTTCATAAATTTATTTTACGGATTTTCGAGGTTTCCACCGAGTAGTTTGAGCTGTTGAAAATACGAATTTGGTGGATGGACAGCAGGTAAATTGAACGGACATTTTTATCGAAGATTTTCCGAGAGCGACGAAAAAATTAACTTTCCACGGGAAAAAAATATTGCCATATTTTGAGATTCTTCTCAAAAAAAGTTATGAATTTTTCATATAAAAGTGCCGTCAGCGAGTAAAAGAATTCCATAATTTGAGAAAGTACAGTTTTTCCAATTTTTAGCGTGCTGCTGTTCAGTCACATCACAATGTTTTCCAATGCACTAGACGATATTCTTTTCCTACACAAAAAAGTTAATTCGTCGCTTGGGAGGAAGAACGTTCCATTTCAGAAAAAATCTATAAAAAGTGCCATTTCGGAAAATTTCTATAAAAAGTGCCGTTTCAGGAGAAATTTTTTCCGTCTGAGTTTTTCCGACTTCGGGGATGATTACGTATGCATGTGTCTGTATGTACATGTGTGTATGTGTGTGTGTACACGTCTGAAAATGACAACTTGATCCCACGTTGAGACGTGATACTCTGAAAGTAAACTATTTACATTACATATTTTCTTCATAGATGGATTTGGATGAAAATTGGTATCTATAAGTCTTTGAGGTCGCTGATTACGAATCCGACCTCAGATTTTAAAAATTCGAGTTAGAGCCTCTAAGATCACCTAAAAAAAATTTGAAAAGGTACTGGATTCTGATGAAAATTGGTATGCGTGGGTTTTTGAGTTTGCTGATCACGAATCTGAACTCAAAATTTGGAAATTCAAATTAGAGCCTCTAAGATCACCTGACAAAAACTTGGAAAAAAATGGAATTTTGTTGAAAATTAGTATACATGAGATTTCAAGGTCGCTGATTACGAATCTGACATCAAATTTTAAAAATTAAAATTAGAGCCTCTAAGATCACCTGACAAAAATTTGGAAAAAAATGGAATTTTGTTGAAAATTACTATACATGAGATTTCGAGGTCGCTGATTACGAATCCGGCATCAAATTTTAAATATCAAAATTAGAGCCTCTAAGATCACCTGACAAAACTTTGAAAAGATACTGGATTCTGATGAAAATTAGTATACGCAAGTTTTTGAGGTCACTGATTATGAATCCGGCCTTAGATTTTAAAAACTCGAATTTCACGTCTAAGATTGCCTACCGAAAGTTTGAAAAGATACTGGATTTGAATAAAAATCGGTATCCATGGTTTTTTTTTTGTCACTGATTACGAATCCGGCCTCAGATTTTAAAAATTCGTATTGTCATATAGAGTTCAGAAGCTGATTCGCATGATCTACATAATAATAAGATGGATCCGTACATTTTTCTAGTCCACCTTCCTTGCTCTCGGAAACAATGATATGAGAATTTAGAGGTAGATTTAGTATGATTCGATCGAAAGGTGGGGTCGAGGACTACACTTTCTGAGAAAAAAAAATTTTGAAAAATCTGAGTTGTGGTAGGCGTATAGAGAATTTAAAAAAATGTTTTACCAATGTTCCCGTATTATCTCCTTTAAAAACGTACAAAGGGTTGATTTTTCTAAATTTTGTTCGAGCATATCGTTAGAGGAGCTTGAGCGCTCTCCTAATTCATGTTGAAAAATGTGGAAACATTGATGCGTGGGCGTATCCTCTGTCTACAAAAATTGTGTGGTGATAAAAAAAAAATTCCGTCAATTTCCTCAATGATGCAAAACCAAAATTATACAATTTAGAGGTAGATTTATTATGACGGATCGAAAGGTGGGGTCGAGGACTACATTTTCTTAGAAAGAAAATTTTGAAAAATTCGATTTGTGGTGGGCGTATAGGGAATTTAAAAAAAGTTTTAACCGATGTTCCCGTACTATCCCCTTCAAAACCGTACAAGGGGTTGATTTTTCAAAATTTTGTTCAAACCGATCGTTAGATGAGCTTGAACGCTTTTATAGTTAATGTTGGAAACTTTGAAAACATCGATGCGTGGGCGTATTCTTTGTGGAAGAAAATGGTGTGGTGACAATCAAACATTTTCGTCAATTTTCTTATTCATGCTAAATCAAAATTATACAGTTTCGAGGTATCTTTGGTATTGCAGATCGGAAGGTGGGATCGAGGACTACATTTCCATAAGAAAAAAATTTTGAAAAATTCAAGTTATGGTGGGCGTATGGAGAATTTAAAAAATTGTTTATCGATGTCCGGATGGGACCCCCTTTTAAAAACGTACGAAGAGTTGATTTTTTGAAAATATGTTCGAGCAGATCGATAGAGAAGCCGGGGCGCATCCTACATTCGAATCGATAAATTTGATAATATTCATGCGTGGGCGTATTCTCTGTGAACGAAAATGGTGGGGAGATAGAAAATTTTGGTTTTTAATTAAATTATTTTATCGATAATACAATTAGAAATTTCAATGTTCATTCATATTTATAATAGAGCAAATGAAAGACATGAGCGAGCGATAGTGAGTGAGTGATTTTGACTAGTGAATAATAATTTTCACAACGTTTTACTACTTTAAGTTTAACAACCACCTGTTACAGTTTGAAATGACGAGAATTTATTATAAATCTTCAAAAATTGGATAATATCGTTTCCGTAAGATGCGAATCAGCATCTGAATACCATATGACAAAGCCAGAAAAACATACGAACTCTACTGTATTATACTGTTTTAACCATTGATTAACTCCCAAAAACCCTCATATAATAATTTTCATCAAGACCCAGTGTATTTTCTCGAATGGTCTATATTGGATCTTGGAAATCTGAGGCCGGATTCGTAATCAGCGACCTCAAAAACCCATGGATTCCATTTTTTATTAAAATCCAGTATCTTACCAAATTTTCGGTAGGCAATATTAGAGGCTAAATCCGAATCTGAGGCCGGATTCGTAATCAGCAGCCTCGAAATCCCATATATACTAATTTTCAACAAAGTTCCATTTTTTTTCCAAATTTTTGTCGGGTGAGCTTATAGGCTCGATCTAATTTCAATTTTTAAAATCTGAGGTCGGATTCGTAATCAGTGACCTCAGAAACCCACGTATACTAATTTTCATCAAAATCCAATATCTTTCCAAATTTTGTCAGGTGATCTTAGAGGCTCTGATTTTAATTTTAGAAATTTGATGCCGGATTCGTCATCAGCGACCTCAAAATCCCATGTATACTAACTTTCAACAAAATTCCATTTTTTTCCAAATTTTTGTCAGGTGATCTTAGAGGCTAAATTCGAATTTTTAAAATCTAAGGCCGGATTCATAATCAGTGACCTCAAAAACTTACGTATACTAATTTTCATCAAAATCCAGTATCTTTCCAAATTTTTGTCTGGTGATCTTAGAGGCTCTAATTTTAATTTTTAAAATTTGATGTCAGATTCGTAATCAGCGACCTCGAAATCCCATGTATACTGATTTTCAACAAAATTCCAAGTTTTTGTCAGGTGATCTTAGAGGCTCTAATTTGAATTTCCAAATTTTGAGTTCAGATTCGTGATCAGCAAACTCAAAAACCCACGCATACCAATTTTCATCAAAATCCAGTACCTTTTCAAATTTTTTTTAGGTGATCTTAGAGGCTCTAATTCGAATTTTTAAAATCTGAGGTCGGATTCGTAATCAGCGACCTCAAAGACTTATAGATACCAATTTTCATCCAAATCCATCTATGAAGAAAATATGTAATGTAAATAGTTTACTTTCAGAGTATCACGTCTCGACGTGGGATCAAGTTGTCATTTTCAGACGTGTACACACACACATACACACATGTACATACAGACACATGCATACGTAATCATCCCCGAAGTCGGAAAAACTCCGACGGAAAAAATTTCTCCTGAAATGGCACCTTTTATAGAAATTTTCCGAAATGGCACTTTTTATAGAATTTTTCTGAAATGGCACTTTTTATACTTGTCAATCTGAAACGGCACTGTTTATAGAAAGTTTCTGAAATGGAACTTTTTATAGCAAGTTTCTGAAATGGAACGTTCTTCCTCCCAAGCGACGAATTGTTCTATCCATCTCGGAAAATGTAAGGTATAAAATTTTCATTCCATTTCTCAGCTGTTCATTCACAAAATTCGTGTCCGGTAGTTCAAACTACCTGGAACAAGATCTTGGCGGAACTTCATCCATCGGCTACGGAAATTAACCTTGCGACTGGACTTGGCGTTGTTACCGCATAAAAACAAAAAATCAATGTCATTATTACTCTTTCTACAAGAGTAGATGAAATTTGATACCACTGTACCTCGCTTCCGCATACCAGCGGGTTTGCTTTCAGCTACCCCCTGAGTGAGCCTATTCTTTCAGTGCATCAATTCACCCGGTAGATCAACGACTGTTGACCAACGATGAAAAGTGACTTCCAATTCACGGACGTTGTTACCATAGTAACTGCCCTCGTGTGTGAGATTTACACTAAATCAGCTACTGAGATTTTTCGTGGGTGAATGTGATCCTCTTCACAGGTAAGTTTAACTGCGCACAAGAGTTGACTACTAGTCCACTGCATGATATAATGTGAACATTGTAATTTCAAAACTACCCGTTGAGGCTGGTAAAGCTTGCTGGCGAAACGTCGCAGAATCAACGAAGTCTACATTGTACGCATATTGGTATGCATATTTTCCAAAATTGATTAGAAGTAATTATTTTTCCCTGCGAATCAATATGCAATCGCAATCAATCGAGGGACGAGCTGTTTATGAATCTAATCGCGAAGCTTTCGAAAGTTCGCGTGGGTTTCCTCGTATGTATATATATCGTACCATCAATCCGTGCGTGCGTGAGCGCTCGGGCGCGCGCGTGGCGATGATATTTCGCTGGCGCTGAGCCGTATGATTATGCGGGGATGGGAAGGGCATATCACGCGGAGCCTCGGAGCCGGGTAAAAACGCCTTGGCAATTCCAAGAGCGGGAAGCAATAATCTCGCAGCTTACGCGGGGCAAATAGAGCGAATCGACGTAGCTTATGAGTTGACGGGCGCGCGGAAACGACGGCCGCGCGGCTATAGGGTCGCGCGCCACTGGGATGGCTGGGCGGCCGACATATAGATATATACACGTATGCATATATACGTACACACGTATATATATATATACGAAGGTGTAGCAGTGGGCAACAAGAGCAAGCCGAGGATCCCATCGGCCGCGAGCGATTGGCCGGTAAAAAAGCGGCCGCGGGATAAGGATAAGCGCGAGCAGCGCACCAAGAATCTCGTCGCGCGTCGTCAAACAGGTTCAGCGGCAGCGGCAGCAGCAGCAGCCGAAGAGAAAGATACTCAAGCCGGCGGCTGGCTGGCGAGCGAGCGAGCGCGCATAAATAAATAATAACCGCTGCTCTCGATGTCGAAGGACCGGCGCGGCGGCTACGCGCTTATCTGCCGCGCGAGACTGCAGCAGCCGCCCGCAGTGTCGTTGGCCCCGCGCGCCCATCAGCCTGCTCTGGTTACGTTCATTAGGGTCGTTAACATCCGATAAGCGTGGGAGCCCTAATGCCCCCGCTCGAGCCCCGGCCCAGCCCTTTACTCGCGCTATCCACCTCGCGTGCACTCTGTCTCTCGAACGTATACGCCCTTCGACGCGTTACACATACCCCCCCCCCCCACATACATATGTATACAGATATCACACACGACTAAACTCTCGTTTTACGTATCTGTGCGAGCTTGGGCGTACGCGACCATTCGACCTCTCTGTATTCGATTGTCTATCGTAGTCTTTTAAATATTTCGGTGAAAACGTATATATTTTTTGTTAGTTTTTGCAAGGGAATCCATCGGGAAAGGTTACGTATAGAAAGGACGTATATTTGAATTGCCGCGAAGATGAACACATCAGGCCCGAGTGGTATAGTGCAACAGTGCGCGCAGGTGTTACGTACGAAAAACTGCAGCGAAGCGCGGCAGAGGTCGGGAAAAAAGACATATACTCGAACGACACGTCGACGTGATTATTTTAATAATGTTCGGCTGCAAATGGAGGCTGCGCGGTCTCGCGGCGGCGGCGGCGGCGGTGGCTCTCGATTCCCATCGCGGCCGCGCGCGTCTTTAAAATGTAAACACGAGGTGCGAACGTTCACCTCGCTCAGCTCTCTCCCTTTCTTTTTTCTCTCGTTCCATTTCATTCCAGCACCCTTTTGGCTTTTTTTCTTTCGTCTTTCTCCTCCTCCTCCTCGATATCTCGCTTTCGTCGTCTCTCGGGGCCGGGAGCGTTTTGTGCTCTCGTTCGGGCGTTGCGGTTAATGCGAACGAATTCGCCTCTCCCGCGGATCGTCTCATCCGCGCGCGATTCGATTGGCCGTCGGGTACTTGCGGCGGCGGTCTCGCGACGCGCGCACTCATTATATACGCGCATATACAGCGTTGCGCAATATAATTCGAGCGAGTTTAACGGGCCCGTTAAGCCGCGCGCGACGCTCGAGAGCCAGATAAAATATGCTGAAATATATTATATACTTAGCAGTCGGATGCTGCGCCGGCTCCGCGGGATGTAGGTCTTAATTAGCCTGCGCCGCGCGCGCGCGGCCCTTTGCAAAGTGTATACGTGTATATGGCGACCCCTTTGCCGTCTCTCTCACCGCGGCTCATTCCTCCTTTGTATGATAAAAAAACGAAAAAAAGGAAAAATTGCTGGGACCGCGCTGGGGTTTTTTTCATTCGATTCCGCATTAGCGCGGAATTCGCGGGCTGTGCAGTGGAACGCCCGGCGTGTATGTATGTGTATATATATGTGTGTACTTGGCGCGCAAGCTCGGGATTATTGCTGCCGGATCATTATATATATATAGCCCGGTGCTGCTGGGCGTGCACATATCGCGAGCTGATCTGTTGCGCGCTGCACTTACACATATATATGGCCGCCGCGCGATAATACAGATATCAATGCGCGCGCTCTCTATTCAGGAGGAACGAACCTGACCCGACCTCCACGTACGTGCACTTATCGTACATCTACGCCGCTTCATCCGATCCTGGGACAAGTATTCGAGCATTGTGCCGAAGATATGCGCCTGCACATATATAACTCGCGAGCTGTTCGCTATATGGCATCTCCGGATGGCAAGTATGCTAATTGAAATTTTGTCGTCTGGAAAAGGAAGACTTGACGTCGCGACGATTGACGATCGACGTCGGTATTCCTCCATCTGTCTATTCGAAAAAGCTACGTAGTCAATTTGATTTTCGTTTGCAATAAGCTGTCGTGGGATATTTTATAGTGTATACAGTGAGAAACGGATAAATCTGTTCTGGCAAATTTTCGCACGAAATATTTCGGTGACTCGACTACCTGTTCTTCGAGCTACAATTTTCCATGAAAATTCATCCACAGTTATCTAGGTACACTTCGTCGATGTGCAGTTCATTCGATCGTTTTGCATTCGGAAACGTTATCACACGCGCGATGCGCTAAATGCAGACCCCGAGCCAAAGCCGATCGTATCTTTATGCCGTGGCATGTCGCGTGAAACTGGCGAAAAAAATCTCACGGCTTTGAACCAATTATATTTACCCGATCAATCTTATCGAATTCAGTACACCGATAACTCGCGATCAATCTTACGCCATCAACGACAATCTTTCGCGCGATCGCGACCCGTGTAAGCTTATTCCGGGAATTTTCGAAAGGGGATCAGAAACTGCGCATCGCAGGTGACGAAATAATACAGCGTGTGTTAGTGGAATCGGATAATCTGGTGAATATTAAAATGGATCAACTCACGTTTGACGTTATTATACTCGCGATTTCGCTTTCGATGCGAGACGCGAGCCAGACGCGAACAAACGTTTACAGGGTCATTTTAGAAATAAAAACTGTTCCCACGGATGATGCGGAGAATCCCGGAGCGAGGTGGAATTTGCGAATCGCACGGGTGATAATCAATGCGCGAGGCGAGTCGCAGAGCGCAAATGCTCCACGGAAGACTGTCGGGTCAGATATAAAGGAGCGCGCGGGTAAAATTTCAGGGAATCGGTGTATGGCAGCTGTTGCAGGGGTTGGCGGTCGGCGTGGAATATGCGGGAGCGCGGCGATCGGTGTATATATGTATATGTATGTATATAAGCCGCGGATAAATGTATATAAGGTCGCGATCGTCGCCGGAGTGCGCAGATATGGTCGTACAGCTCTGAAGAATTGCGCCGGGGTTGCCGTTAATTGGGCGCGGCTCTCCTTTAAGCCGCCGTGGCGCGTGCCTGCAGGATGTATCCTATATATGTGTGCGCGCGCCTGCGATGCCGGCCGCTGGCATAAATCGCGCGACTGCCGGTAGGCAAAAGAGCGACGCTAATTACTCTCCGATCCAGCTCCCCTCCCCTTATCCACGTCTTATTATCTCTTTTCTCTCTCCCTATCTCGCGAGCCTTCCTTTCATCTTGCGACGTCGAGAGACTCGATCACCAATCGACTTCCTTCATCCTTATTCTTGATAGTTGATACTGGTGGTGGTGGTGCTGCTGCTACTGCTGCTCAGTGCTCACTGCTGCGTTTTTATCGATATGCCACCGGAAACGAGACGATCTTGCACTTTGGGCTGTTGTAAGCTCGATATCGTCTCGCGCGATAACGTAATCATCATTTAAACTCCTGCGAACAAGTAGACGATAATTATGGTCCTGAATTATTGACGTACGTTGGCCACCCGGTGATAGCAAGAAGACAAAAGTCATAGCCAATAGTAAAAAGAAGAAGAAGAGAATCGACGTAATATTGTGAAAGCTCCGTATCGACTAATCGATATTACAAAAATTCGATTCGATTCGATTGGCAAGCGATCACACAAATAATATAAAATGCGTTATCGGAATACACGAAGAGTGTTTAATTGAAAAAATACAAGCCTTGCGTTTCATTGATCGTTTCAAGATTGATTATATTCATTTCGATGTTCGATTGACGGACTTTATGGATGTATTCATGAACAATTATTATATACTTGTTAATCTTTGTCGGTCAGCACTCAACAGGTATTCTCTGTATAGCACGTTCAATTATCCTTGAAACATAATTGATGGAGAAAAAAATCGGACGAAACGACTACGCGCAATTATCGGAAGTAGCACTGAATAAAATATGTAACAAAAAAGTAACTACATACTGCCATAACGATTGTTACGATTTTAATGGTTTCGCTTGCAGATTGGGCCGACAGGTGTCGCCGCGATTCAGTTTACAAATTACACATTACCGAATGACACCGAGCCGAGAACGATTACACTTGATTATTGTAATTGAGTTAGCAGAGTGAAATAAGAAAAACAGGGAAAAAACAAGTAGTGAAAGTTCAAAAATACGATATATGGGAAGAGTACCACATTGGGTACAGTGGGTCAAATTTAATATAAAAAAATTGAAGGAAAGTTACTTTCATAAATTTCAAAATCAATAAAATTGAAATAGACACACACATATCGTGCGAAAACATGTAATTTAAATATAAATAATATGAAAATATTTTTTTTCGTAAATATATGAGCTTTGAAAAATAGGGGAATAAAACAATTAAAAATGAATAATAACCGAGATTATAACCATCTAGAAACAGAAATAAGAAACTACACAATCAATTGATTGAGCATTGGGGGGACTGTAAATTCAGGACGGTAAGTCAGGTTCTCAGTCAACAGGCGCAACTCCGTCAGAGCAGACTCACTATTTGAATTAGATGAATAACCCAAAAAAATACGATCACGTAATATAATAACGTTATTACGAAAGGATCTCTCATAAAATTCAAATACATCAAAGCCGAGTAACTGTCTAAAAAAATATTTGGATAAACAGTTTTTTTTGGAACTCAAACTTTATATCGAATTATTACTATCACATGGCCACCGGGTTCCGTTTTTGGGGTCAATAGTGCGTTGCACGTCGATCACAGGACGCCCTTAGTGCCCTGGGTGTATGGACTGTGGCTGGCTCCAGCATCTATGTCAGATAGCGTTTGGCGTTGAATACCTGGATAGTGGATACCCCTGGTGGTTGATCGCCCGTCTGACGCGTGGCCGTTCGGTGTCCTGTGTCCGTTCGGAATTATGCTCCGCGTCCATATACTCGCTCGGCGGGCCCAGCCGGAGCGACGTGAAGTTGCTCAAATGAGCCCCGCTTTTCTGATATCGCAAGCAATCGAAACCACCGCTGGACCTGCCTCGCCTCCACGGACTTAGTATATAGGGACGGAGCGCATGCTATGCTCGCCGTTGAGAGAGAGTGGCTGCCCACACTTCTGAAAGTGGAGGGGGTTTGCGCCAAAAACGCAGACATTTACACTTTCTCTCTCGTCGGTGTAGCTGTACACCATTAAACAGATGCCGTGTCTGTGTAGCCACGAACGCCTCGAACTGAAGTGGATAGAAGCCTTTACAAATTTTCCAATGAGCGCGGGCCTGCGGGTCTATGTATCGAGAATATTTTTATTGTCATGTTCGAGAGAATCCTAAAGTTTCTCTTCAATTATTTTTTCTATTTATGTACATACATTAGATTAACATCAATTTGACCTCTAGCAAGCAACGAACTATTTGCGTAACTCTGTGAAAAACGAATATTATTCATCACATTTGATTTTTTTTTCAAATTATATGATTATATGAAATTATTTATCGATGAACCAATTTTGTTTTCAAAAATAAGACATGATATCAAACGATTCAAAAACCTAATGCGGATTGAATTATTCTGCCCATTTCTGGTCCCAAGAAAACTAATGATAAATTTCAGAGACTCAAATGCGAGACTCAATAGCATATGCACAAATATTTCTCCCCATTCAAATAAATCTCAGGCTTGTCCGAGTAACCCATATCGATCAGGTACGACCTGCAATCATTCCAAATATATATACATATTTACATGTATAGATGATGGGTCATTAGGGCAATCTTCATCATATATATGAAGATTGCCCGAATGATCCATCATCCCGCGCAGGTATTACCTGCAACTGTCTCTGAATCAAAACAATGGATCTACATTTTATACTCCAATAACAAGGATTACAGACATGGTCACGAGTGCGGGAAAACCAGCGTCAGTATATACATGTGAAGTTTTTACAGTTGGTCTTTAGATTTACAAATGTTTATGTTCTTGAAAGTGCGCACGATGCCTCTCAGTCAGAGGGGACGAGAAAATTAGCTGATGGACTGGAGATGGGGAAAAAATGTAACTGCCACGCAATTTTCCGCACGTTCCGCTGTTGACTAATAAATTTAAAAATAATAAAATTGTTTGAAAATAAAATTAAGAAAAGTATCTCACTGTAGAAATAGACATTTTCGACAAAGATAAACATATTCGAAATAAAAAGCGTACATTAATAAATTAGTACAGAATTTTGATCCAGAGTATCTGATATTTATGATTAACATTTCGATATGAGGCAGACATAAGAATTGTACAGAATAAACAAGTACTGCCTTTTTTAAATCCTTGAAAAGAAACTGATTCTACGTGCAATGAACGAAAAAGAAAAACTGTTAAGGTAGCTCCTCCACTTCAGTATCGCTGTATTAGTGGCTCTTGCCGCGAAGGCACACGGACACGCGCAGCGGTGTAAATGTCTGCGTTTTTGGCGCAAACACGAGGAAATGTGGTGGGGGCTCCCTCCCGTCTCAGCGGCTACCCCGCGAGCGTTACGCTCCATCCCTATATACTACATCCGTGCTCGCCTCACAGCTCACAGCTGATTTGTTCAGTTCAGAGTGGTTCAGAGTTCGATCGTGTTGTGAGCTGTGAGATGTGTGAGTGCCAGTGAGGGGCAGTGGACTGCGTCTGCGGCTCTGGAAGGAGGAGAAGCATAAGTACAGGGATCGAAAAAAAAGCTCGACGAACCGGGCGCACATACTTAGGTGTCCCAGTGGAACTACCCTCCAGAAGAAGAGGAAAAAAAGGTTCGACAATGGGTGTGACAGAGCAAAAACGAGTTGCCGACTCATCGCATTCGATCCACAATCAAAATAATTCAGAACAACCTGCGCGGCTGCAATTTTCACATCGGTCTTGAATATCTCCCAACATCGTTGGCTAACGTTTTTCGCACTTGGTCTACACTCCACATCGAAGGGCATCTAGTGAGTTTATTCGAAATAATTTCTCAATGCTTAGAATCCCGTATGCGAGTATTCTATTGGTTTCCCTTTTCTCATAGAGATGCCAGAGAACGTTGAATTACAACACTTGGTGGATGCTGACACCGAGTGCCAAAGCATTTCACGACAGAAAAATTATGCCACATCCAAGTGCAAATCGTGTCCTTACCTTGGCCTTGTTCTGGCCACCTTATCATCTTTATTCTTCTCACTCTGTAGTGTTATCGTTAAGGGTTTAGTTGAGGTAAGCTTGTGTCAGTGACATTATTTGCAAATATATTTTTTTTTCAAAAATTTCTCTTTGTAATTCAGAACTCTTTCGCTTGATTTTATAAATTATTACAGCTAAATATTCTTCATTGACTATAACAAGAATATCTGGAATTCATTAGATCAAAAAAAAATCACTCAAATTTATAATTGTTTAATAGGTAAATCCAATGGAGTTAGCTGCCTTTCGATTTGTTGGTGTTTTACTGCCAGCAATTCCAATTGTAATTTACAAAGGAGATCACCCATTTCCCAGGGGCAGACGTCTAATGCTGATACTGAGAAGCTTTGTTGGAACAACTGGATTGATGCTCAGCTTTTATGCATTTAGACACATGCCTTTAGCTGATGCATCTGTGGTGGTATTTTCTGTACCAGTTTTTGTGGCAATATTTGCTAGGATATTTCTTAAAGAACCGTGTGGTCTCTTTAATGTTATCACGGTCTGCCTGACCCTCATTGGTGTAGTTTTAATCACTCGTCCACCACTCATATTTGGCCAGACAGTGGTATCTCTGACTGACAACCACGTAGATAGTGAGCATGCAGATTTATGGGGTGCAGTTGCAGCCTTTTCTGCTACTCTGTTTGGAGCAAATGCCTATGTCCTATTGAGAGCCTTGAAAGGATTGCACTTCTCTGTTATCATGACAAATTTTGGATCTTTTGCACTGGTACAAACTATTGCAGTTACTTGGGCAATCGGAGCTTTATGTTTACCTCGCTGTGGCACTGACAGGTATTTTGAATATCTAATACTCTAAAATTTATTTGATTCGTAAATTTGATCTACAATTTAATTCTTTACATCTCTTGTTGAAAAATTTGATCAAATTTTATTAAACTAAACATATAATTGATTTTCAGATTGTTAGTGGTAGCACTAGCTCTTTTCAGTTTTGGAGGACAAATTTTATTGACCCTAGCTTTGCAGATGGAACAGGCTGGGCCAGTCGCCATTGCTAGGTCAGCAGATATTGTATTTGCATTTTTCTGGCAGGTGCTCTTTTTTAACGAAATACCTAATAGATATTCAGTATGCGGTGCCATTTTAGTAACAAGTTCAGTTTTACTTACTGGACTGAGAAAGTGGGCTATATCATTACCAGAAACTTCCAGCGTTAAGAAAACCTTATGTTTTTTGACAATATAGTGACTGTCTATTTGTAAGAGAGCCAAAAAATACCATGAATTTACTGTATGTATGCATTTTCCATTGCTGTTACATTTTTCTAATTAAATATCAGAACTTTCCAGATGTATTTGTTCTTCTGTACAATAGAGCCTTTGGTGTAATCATGCTGATTTAGAAATATCATGAACTTCTTAAACAGCCTAGAGAATTGATTCATGATACTTCAAGAGTTTACCAACAATACATTTGAAGCATGGCATATATGGATATTATAAAATATGAAACGCACAACACAGATTATACTATTTATCAAACATTTCTATAATCTATATTTACAAACAATATTGTAATATTTAAGGAAATCTTACAAGTATATTTATATAGGAATTAATCTATGAAAAGTTATACCTAAGGCTCTATAGTATATCAATTATAATTTAAAACTAAGTGCAACACAAGTAAACTTTAATATTTTTATTCAAGTTTCTTGCAAAAACGCTTTTTAGCATAAATGATTACGTGATTAATCATTGTTTGTGCTGCAAAATTTATTTCGTCTTTTGGAAAAGATTATATTTCTCTAATGTTCTAGTCGATTACTTATAAATTTTTTTTTAAGATAATGATGATAAAAGAGATAGCTCATTATCATTTTTGATATACATACTAATTCTTTAGAAGTACCATACTATCCTCAAAGAAGCGGTTCATACATCACATCGATTTCAATCAGAATTTTCGGAAAATCTAAATTTGGTTTGAGATAGGATGATCTCCATGACTTAAGAACAATGTTAAGATGTCTATATAAAAAATCCTACTAAAACTTTCAAATTATCATGGATTAATCTCTAATCTGAGCACATAATTTAAAATACGCACTAACACATTACCTAAGTAGTTTAGCTGATATTGTAATTGTTTGATTATTTAGTTTTAACTTAGAATTCTGAATGAAGTTCCTCGAAAAAAGTTAAGATTACGTTGAATTTGAATTTACGTAATTGATATTTTCAAGAAAACATTTTTACATGGCTAATTAGATTGGCCTAGTTTATAGATATGATCACCAATGAAACATTTGAAATGATTCATTTTCATACAAATTTTTCTCATTTTCATCCCGTTGTGCTATCATCCTCGGGGAATTCTGCATTGAACAAATAATATTTTATACTAGTAGCTACAATGTGATAAACGGTTTTGAAACAGATGAGCATACTTGGTCTTTGTTATACTTGAATATCTGAAAAATAGTTTCAATAATTTTAGAAATTCTTCAAATATCAATGTATAACTACTAAGAAACGAATTGAGAATGCTCATCTTTGTCCATCATTAGAAAAAAAATACAACAGATCTAAATTTTCGTTTTAATGAAATTTAGAGAAAGACTATTCAGACTGAACATACATTAACCAAAAAAGCGTAAGAAGTTTGAAGCTTCGTAAAGCCAATCCTAGATTATTAAGCCAAAGCAATATTTATTTCTCTTTTAGTTATGCCATTAAACAATAAAATCAATGTTCTTTGAAATTTTTCTAGCAAAGTAAAGACATGATCTTCTGTCTTACATAGATTTAGTAATATTTTATAATGAATTAAATTCCATTCTACATTAAAATCTTTTACAACTTGAAATAGTTCGAGCATTACATCTCAAGAAAAGAGATATAATATAATAGTGAAACTATTTAGAATTGAAATTGGATAGTAAAGCACAAATCACAAAGTGAAAAAATTATAAACTATATCAACCCATGTCTATTTTAATAAGACGAGAATGTATAGTGAAGCATACTCTTGTGAGTGATAAAAAAATTCAAATTGTAATTGATGGTGAAATTTGTCTGTTTATTAACTCAAAACCTCTTAACAAGACAGTCTTATTGTTGGAGGTTTAATTTCATCAAATTTGTATGTGAAGTAATAAATTTTATTGATACATCAATGAAAGCTTCTTTAATTTTTCTACCCTCATCTCACCCATCTATATTTCAGTTTCAATTTGAAGATCTTTGTAATCGGAAAATTAAAAACATGATATTCAATTTGATATATTAACGAGATTGGATCTTATATTTGAATGAAAAAAAAATATTTAATTTCATCTTTCACCACGAATATCTTGAAACTTCCAGTTCTTAGAAACCAATTCCGTAGTCGTCCTAGAATATTCTCTAAGCTTCGATTCAACTTTATATCTTGAACATCATTGAATCCTCTTTCACAAATTTATGGGCTGTTCCACCGTAACTTCGACAATCCGTGTTCATTGAAGTATGGAAATATTCAAAATGAAGTTTCCTGACATCACATACACGTTGAACTGCCAAAGGTTTGAACACGAAATAGTGAAACATTCAACTTTTAACAAGAATACGGCACCATAATGATATTCTGCACTCAAATTTATTATTTCAGTTCATAATATACTTCTTATACAAACAAATGTAAATTGAACTTCAATTTTTCTTTTGATATGAGAGGTTACTTCTTGTCCCGTCATTTTAATTAAATGATTAATTGCAAATTGTATTATGTATGTAATACATCATAAAACTCGGTTTGTTCGCAATATGGCATAATGTCTATTATATACGACGTGCACTATGCAAGAGATTTTCTTTCGGATATATGTCGCAAAGTCCGGTCCATTTCCATGCGTGAGAAAATAGATATAAAATTTTCCAAAAGCACATATTCTCTATATGTTTCGATGTACATATGTGTTCTATGAGGGATAGAAACGGCTATTACAGACATCTAAAAATTCTGATTTTTTATCACCATTTTTGAGCGTAACTATCGAAGTTACGCTCAAAACGGCATTGACTAATGTTCAGAAAATTCTGCAGCGGATTATTTCACTAAAGTTTTACTCGTTTGGTGAACATTTTCATTCATTCATCAACTAATAAAATTATCTTTATGCTTTTTGAGAATAACAAACAATTCAATTACAAAATTATTGTTACTTATTGAATTTTCATAATGTATAACAGAGGTCATGTATACGCGAAGATAATCAAAAGTTTGACACATACATTTCATTTTACTTGTAAACATGATGAGACTTTTTATCAAAAATGGGAAGAACTTCCTTTCTAATCTTCGGTATCCGTTGAGTGGATACTAAAATTAAAAGTTAATGATATAGCTCATGGTTTCTATCTCTTTTTCGTTGAAAGTAAATTAGAGTAGCTTCTTTTACAACACTTTTCACAACTCGCTTTATAAAATAACAGAGAGTACTTGAATACAATGAGCATGAGATGAATTTCAGTGTTCAGATAATATAATACGCTTTGATAGACGACATTCAAATAGTATATGTACAGAGAATGAGTTGTAGTGTGATATATTGATGAATTTTTTATCGAAATGCAAAGGAGAAATTTATTGGTAAAAAAACCACAGGCTCATCAAAAATTGGGCCAATTAGATATTTCTCGAGTTCTCAACGAAATTTTTAAAAAATTTAAATTTTGTATATGTTTGAAAATTACTATAGTTACGGAAGAACTATTTTATTTTTAAATCAAATCAATCATCCAATTCTTTTTTTTTATTTTTTTTTTTTTTATTAATCAATTTCGCTACTTATCTACGAATATAACATGCTTGTGCATGCCCACTTCCTTTTTATTATAATAAAGACACATTTATGATGGTACTGTTTTAAAAATTTTAATCGAGAAAGAAAATACATCCATGAATAGTGAGTATGTGTGTGTGTGTGTGTGTGTGTGTGTGTGTTGCGTACATGTGCGTGTTTGTGTTTGTGTTAGTGTATGTAAGAACAGTAAAACTAAAAAAAGACAATTCTAAGGCAAAAACTAAATATAACAATTCGTTGATGAATATTTCAATATTTTCAATCTTCTTGGAATGAGTAAAAATACTCATAAAGTATTGAAAATATTGAAAAGTAAGTCAGAAAATGAAATGTGTACGTTAAGATCACGTAATTATGGCATTATTTTCGTATGCATGTAGAAGAATTAGTCACGGTTGAATTTTGCAGCTACGAGAATTTTTACACCTTGCTTCCTCGACAATGGCATGCTGGGTGAGTTTTTACGATCATGAGTTTCTCAAGTCCGATGCTTGCATGCCTAAATTTATATACTCTCGACTGCATTCTCAAATTGATACGTTTAGTCCTCGTTTTTTCATATGAATCAGGATTTTGTTTGAAAGGAATAATTCGAGTCATGATCATTGATTGACTCTATTGATCTCGAACTGGTTGAAAAATCTATATAAGGTAACTGTACCCAATGTGCCCCCCCTTAAGGGTTTTTCGCGAATTTGACTATGATAGACTTCGAATTTTAAAATTCTGTGAACGGCATCTCAAAGCTTAGCTTAATACCTATTAGAAACCATCTTCATAATCATCATTCGACTACTTTAACCTATCGAAAATCGCAATTTAAAAAAAAACGCAAAAAGGCTAAATGCACAAAACGTGTACTCAATTTGGCACAATTTTTTAATCATTAGCTACAGCCTATATAGGCCTACAGGGTCGATCCAATTGGCATTGAAATAAACTCTCAATTATGTTCCCAGTGATATTTATACAAAATTTTTAACATACAACTCAAAAATACGCGTCTAAATCATCGTAATATGTCTATACAAATATTCAATGATTTCACTCAGTCTTCCCATTTAAAAACGCGTAGAGGGGCACATTGGGTTCACTTTTTTTTGATGCGAAAAACAGCAATTTGAGTAGGATAAAAAATAATTTTAGGAAAACTGATGAGACCAATCGAAAGCTGAGATGTTTTTACACAAAAAAGAGTAATGACACTTTGAGAGATAAAAATTATTGACACCTGATTTTTGAGGTTGAGTGTGAAAAGTGAAATAAGAAAATGGTGAAAAAATGAGTAAGTGAAAGTTCAAAGTGTTGTAGGAGAGTGGTTTTAAGGGCTAAATGGGCGGGGAAGATACCGAAAATTTTCTTTTAATTCCCCCAACATAACCCAAGAGCGACTGATGCTCAGAGAGCACCGGAAATACGAAATCTGACGATTGTGCCAAATTGGGTACAGTGCCAAATTGGGTACAGTTACCTTACTTCTCTTCTTATCTCTTATTATTGAGATTCACCGATAAACGTACAAGATTTTTATTGAACAAATAGAATAATTTTAATCTAGTAAATCACGAAGGCGATTAAGAATGTGAGACGGATCGAAAGCCTTAATTCTTCCTCCAGTTACGCATTTGCCCGCTTGCCAATAATAATATAGTTCTTACTTTTTCTCCATGAATTAGATCAGTACATCAGCCGAGGAACTGTCAAGCTCATTGAAGACGAAACCTGCGAAGATTTGAACGAAAATGGTATTGTTGATGTATGAAACGATATGCGTTTTATTATTCTATGCGTCGTGTGACTGTTGCGCTGTCCCATCTTTATAAACAAAATAATTATACAATAGAAGTAATGTTCCATGCAAGCGCCCCGCAAATCAAATACGCGACGCGCGCGCTGGCGTATTTTGAAAGAAACGAAAAATACCAATCTCGAATGAATTTGGAAAGGAGCGTGGAGATGCTCGAGTATTAATGTCGATGTTCTAGTGTCGAAGTTAATTATATATCGCTGGTATGTTCGAATACACTGCCTCTGCCTATGACAAAATCGTAATATCAATGTATAGATGGTCACGCAATGTGTGCATCGGTATGGAGTGTCGTAACACCCGATTTCCCTGGCTCCTTTGTGCAATTAGCGCATTGCGAACCAATAGGCCTACTTTCGCCGCGACGAGAACGAATCGGACTCGCATGTTCGGATGTTCTATTAGAACCTCGCCGCACTAAGAAAAATTCCCTTATCGAAATCTGCTATTTATCTATTCATCTATAGATGAACGATTCACGCGAGGGTAAATGTTCGTCTAAATGCCGATAGACAAGACACAGACTATGAAAAACGTATCAATCGATGAACTAACGTTTCTCAACGATCATCGAGAACGCGAGCTAATTTACCTAATAATAAAAACACCCCTTCCCCAATGTCCATTTCCACTGTATCTTCTAAACCGTCAAACACAGCAAGGCATATAGATAGAGCTCGTGCACACGAAGCCTTGACTATACCAATAGATAAAAAGACAGCCAATTTCCACGAATGATTTTCCAGGCGATCGCTAATGTTTTCTCCTCCCCTCGGGGTGCAGATATGGGAGAATAGTTCCGCGCGGGGGCGGAAGCCATCACCAATGTGTGTATATATATAAGACGCGAGGGTCCTGCGGAGCGCGTGCGATAAGAACCGCGGCGGCCCGATAATGAACTCTCGGGTGGCTGCACTGCAGCAGCGGGAGTAGGTGGGGGACTGTGTATACGCTCGCTGGCTGGCGGCCGATGCTCGAACGCGGGGCGAGCTGCTGCAGTGTTGCGCGCGGGCCCGAACTGCCGACATGTGAGGCCCGCTCCGCGATCCGACACATTCTCTCTCTCTCTCTCTCTCGCTCTCTCGCACGAGTGTGTTTGTGGGCTGTTGTGCGCGCGTCAGTGGCCGCACGCGCGGCAGTGCGACGCCGGGCGACGACATGGCGTTGCCGCGGGTGCCTGTGCTCCTGCTGCCGTTGCTGCTGCTGTTCTCCGTCGCAGGTTAGAGAGATATAGACCACACCCATCCGCGCTGCACGCCGTACACGTGAACCGGAGAACGCCCGCGGCCCGCTGACGTCACCTGCGCGCCTATACTCTCGCTCCACCTGACCCTTATTCGAACCGGTCGTCCCGCCTGGCCTCTCGCACACACACCCACGCGCTTGCCGATCTTTCCCCTTTTCCACGATGTGTGTTTCTCCGCGAGTGAAGCGCATCTCGATGCAGAACCGATGCCAGATCGACCTTGACACATCGTATACTTACGTATCCCACTCGAGCGCGCGAGTGTGTAAGTGTATACGATGTGGCTCGGCATACACGTGAGTATGTGCGATCGGGAGGCCCGCCGATTGCGCAATTACGACAGAAGCGCGCGTGTGCGGCTTTCGGGTCTCGCGCGCGCGCACGCAGGTATTCCACGAGTGATTCATAAGTGTTATACCGGCGCGCATCTGTGTACGAGAGAGTGCTTTCCAAACAGGCGTCGCGAGCGCATTTCATCCGGAACTCGCGGGGACTTTTTACTCCCACAGAACGGCGGCTCGGTCGATTTTCCAACCGGTTCTCGCGCGCGTTTATTTTTGGACCTGAGACACTCACACCGGCTGCGGTTTCCGCGCGAGATCGGTATGTGCGTGCGCGAATGACGCGTCGTTTCATTCATGCTCCAAAGGATGCTGCTGTTTGTATATATATGTATTGGAGACGCGAATTCATCGCCGTACGATGTTGGCAACGGAATCTTCGCATTGATTCATAGTTATTAACAATGCGCCGTCATCGCGAGTATATACGCGCCTACGGCCAGTTGCTGGCAAATTGAATTGATCATTTGTCTATTGTGTACAGTTCCGTGATTTTGATGAGAATTGTAGCTTCGTTTCACGATTTAACCAGTACAATTGTTGCACTCGACAATGTGCCGGTCGAAATAGATCATAATCGTCACGACTGCCCGTGTGATTATAATATATTTATATACACTGTATTGGAATCGTGGAGCGAGATTGAAAAAGTCAGCTGATAAACATCTGTCCCAATAAATTTCTAATACCCTCCGTGTATGATTGCTTCGTTTATAGACTCCCGTAAATTGAATGAATGAAAAGATATAATTCGCCTCTGGTGTGTTCGTTATCTCGTTTGGATCGCACAGCGGTCGATCGATGGACTAAATCGCCGACGACTCGCGAGCAAACTTCTTTTCTCATTCAATCTCTCGCCTTTAACCGGTTGTAATTGTTATTAAAGCGACAATGCAATTGCGGCGCGTATACTCATCCCAATGCCATGAACGATCAAACGATACTCTCCTCGGGTGTATCAAGGATCAATTTGAAATATCAAGATCGGAGCTGTGAATAATACACAAAATAGAATTTTGCCTCTTGACAATTTTGATGTTTATTGTCATTGCACTCAATATTCTACATTTTATTAACGCATGTCGACAAAAAATTTTAATTTGAAATAAGAATAATAGAAGATACAACATGTCAACAACTTCCATGCTCTCGTATAAAATTTCCCGATCCAAGAATGAGCTATGAGTTCACTCGAGCAATTATAACTTTTTATAAAAATTCCTCGTGTACATGTTCTATTTTCGTGTATAAACGTCACGGATTCAGGGATATACGCATATAGGGTTTCCATACTATTATCCTTTCTTTTTTTTTCCCGAGATAGTCAAATGTAAGCACGCTCTTCCAAGCAATCGAAGGATAATTCATTGTTGCCGATAATTATTACTCATTGCATAAAAAATACATTCCGAGCGTTCATAATCACCATTCAATTTCACTGGAATTGACCAAAAAGAAAATATAAAAAACATAACAAGTAGTATTTTCTTTCTCGTTATTCCCGAGTGACTAATCAACTTGATTTTTAAAGATGTATAACTCCGCGGACAAACTTCCGAAACGAACAGAATCAAATTAACCCGTATACTCGTAGCGAAGCGTGGCCGATAAAAATAACAAACAAGATGACAAGTTCATGGAAGACGGGGCGAACCATCCGGAATAATCTAAAAAAAAAGGCAGTCCCGCGATAAAGAAGAGCACTGCGATTATATTGGTACCGCCTAGCTCGCGCATGTATACATACATATCTAAGCACACTCAACTGCGTATATATCATCCGAACAGCATCCAAAGTCACATCTCGTATATAAACGGAGTGGACATGTCGCCAGTGCGATTGCGTCGCGGCTATAAGGTGGCGCGTGTATAGATAAGCAAAGTATTTCCGCAAAAGAGTTGGGCGCGTCGTTTCACGGACGATTTATCACGCGTCAACATGTGTCGGACCTCAGTCGAACGCCGAATTCTCATGGGAAGTCCGCGAGTGACGTTCGGCTGCTCGGCGCGAAATAAACGTGAGGTTTCGAAAAATCTCTTCGGGGAACGTATATGACGTCAAAGGAGAACGTGTTCAAACAACTGTCGGACTATTCGCGACGTCGTTAAGACGACCGAGACTGAAGAGTCATGCTTCGAGGCAGTGGCCGAGTTGCAATCGTATGTAGGCTCGAAAGTTGATATTTTCGTCTTGCTTTTGTAGTCCAGCTCCATCAGAACTGGGCATACAAAAGCATGGAAACTCGGAGAAAAACACGTTGGATTGTTAACAGTTAAAATCAACTGTAACGTGCACTTCCGTCTAGACTGGACCACTGTATATATACAGAAGAATTAAACACAAGCGCCAGAAACTTTTGTCAGATGCTACGTTGAAAACCACGCTATACACTACGGGCTTCTTCTTTTTTTTTCTTTTATAAGCAGCCTCCAGTAGTTCTACACGTGTTGACTTACAATGAATTGAAATGTTACGTCGCCAAGGTTTCGGAGATGGAGACTGCGGGTTGAATATTTCGAGATTGGGTATGTCCCGCTGCCGGTACAGCCGCGGGCCTACGCGCAATTGTAAAAGGAACGCCAGCATCGACTTTTTAGCCATTGGAGAAAGATTTGCATTCGCCGAAGCTATTTTTTTGTGCAATCAGCTCAAGCGTGCGAACTAATAAAATATTGCGACATATATGCATAAATTGGCAATTCAAATAAGAAGAGAATTGACTCTTCATAGAACGTAGGCTAGTAACTTTTCCTGCAACATGCTCCAGCAGTTGTGCGCGTCTGTTGGAGCGATAGTGGACGAACGCTATCGCGACAGGGCAGGACTTCCTTCCTACATATATATAAATATACGTATACACGCACTGCTTGTGTTGAAGATATATACATGTGAAACTGCGTAACACGAATGTCTCGACCTCGCATAAATCACACAGCTTGGATAAACCCATCTCATCCGCAGGACATTGCGGCTAGGAAATTCTCTACTTATATATATATTTATCGCTTTCCCGGCGGCTTACATTTTTGTCATTTTCATCGTATTGAAAATAACTCAGTTTGCTGCTTGTTAACTATGTAGGAGAACCAATTAGTTAGAAGTGCACTCGAAAAATCAAACAAATAAATCGAATAGTTTTGACTAAGAGAAAATATTTCACAATCATCCAACAATATGAGTTTATCAATTTCAATTTTCGTTCAATGCTGAATAGATGGATGTGTCTTTTGTCTCAGGTTGCCAAGGATATAAACCTTTGATAACTCCTAGCGTACCTGAATTGTTGATAAATGAAGGAGAAGAATTGGAAATAACTTGTAAGAGCATCAATGAAATCAACATTATCTATCCGGAAGATAAGAGAGATCTTGACGTGAGTTAATTTCGGCACGATTGCCATACAACTATCAATGTTTCTACGTGAAATTGAACTTTTATACAATTAAAATAATAGATAACAACGTCAGAGCATGAAGTGATTCCTGGCGATCCAACTGAAGGTAGCATAAAACTGAAATTTCGACGGAAAGAAACCGTCTACGGCGACACCGGTTGGTATGGTTGTGCTAACACAAACATCGATGTCGATATCAAAGATCCAGATTATAATGACCCAAATGTTAGCTGGGTCTACGTTTACGTCAGATGTGAGTGAATTTCAACTTTAATCGTACACGCATGAATTTATCTCATATTTCATGATATTTGGCCTATATTGGGGAGCTCAAACTTTGGTAAAAATGAATAAAAAATATGAAGTTAACAAATTCATATGTTATTCAACATTTGGAAAGACAGTCAATCGAATTGATTCATTTTTCGTTGTTTCAGCTAATGTTAGCTCTTTCGTAACTGGGGAAATGGTTTCTATAGTTGGCACTGTCGGAAATTCAATAATCTTCCCTTGCCTTCCAACTTCACCAGAGTTCCACGTTGATCTTGTAACGGATAAAAATGAGGTAAGAATACTATTCAAATTCGAGGATCAAACCAATCTTTTCCTTGTGGATTTTCGATTACAACTAATCCGATGAACAGGTGCTCGAACTCGGGGACGATTTGGAATTCGACCCAAAAAAAGGTTTCGTGATGAATCATATAACAGCAGTTAGTAGTGGATATTACACATGCCGTATCGAACAAGACGATACTACTTCGGAAATATTTATCCTCGTCAAAGTTGTGCATTCATCAAGTGTTGAACAGCCCATCATTTTAACAGATGGCATTCAGCACGTTACAAAAGGTTCTACTTTGCACGTCAAGTGCACGGTTAAAATCGGCGTAGATGACAATCACTTCTTTGAATGGACAACGCCTCGAAATTCGGTTAGCATCCTTAATAATTCACCGTTTTTTAATAACATTGGTTCCTTGGATAGTTTATAAAAAAAAATCTTACATTCACAGTCTTCTAGAATGATCTTACCTGTAGTCCAAAAACGAATAAATGCCGATAAGCTATTATTGACTTCTGAACTCGTTGAAAATGAGGTCACCTATGATGACGAGGGTGAATACACTTGTGCAATACGGTCAACTACCGGCCGAAAAGAAACGAGTCATTATATCCATGTGTATGGTGAGCTGGAGATGATAAAACATTTTTTTTGCAATCAATTCGAAGGTAATTATCATTTTTATGAATTTCAGATCCGAGCATAAAGTATATCAATTTAACGTCTCACGATGAGGACAGACACATCGTTGTTAATTCGTCCAAAACAGTAAAATTCACTGCTTACTTCAGTGGTTATCCGACTCCAGAAATTTCTTGGTAAACATAGATCGATTTTTGTTAGCGATATATATACATGGATTTCAAATTAAATTTGGCTGATAAATTGTTTATATACATTTTTCAAGGTATTATTCTGATATGAAACCAATTATGAATAATTCCAAAGTTCAGATAGAAAGTACTCAATCATCTACAACTTTGAGAATAAATACTGTCCAGCTTGAAGATATGGGAAATTACCTTCTTCAAGCGGTTAACGATGAAAAACTTGTAAATTTGACGTTTACATTGGAAGTTTTGGGTAATTTTAAATTTTTTTCCAAGAAAATTTACACACAAGACTTTTTATAAGGTCTCACTTCAAACTATTGATTTTTTTCCATTAGTTCGACCTTTGACTTACATAAAACCGGTCAAAGACTTCTACAGTCCTTACGAACAGGCGACATTTTCATGTGAAGTCTGGGGTCACCCCAAATCATCATTGTTCATGTCTTATGTTAAGTGCGCAAGTTTAACACCTATGCAAGATTGTGAAACAATTGAATTGCAGGTATGGATATATTTCCAGTGCCAGTAAAAAATACTCATATCACTAGATTAATAATTATTTATTATTGAAGGACTCAAGGATCGTTGATCATTCACCCAAACTGCAAGAAGTAATTACACAAACAACCATTGAAATGTCTGGTAAAATCAACTGCACTGCCTGCAATACGTATGGGTGTGATACATCTGAAGTGAATATTTTGGTCTCAGGTAATGATGTGCAAATATAGATTTGATCTTAATAGTAATAGACTAAACAAATTTGCATTTTACATAATTTTGCTCTCAGTTCACAATTTCTATTCTATTTTTCTACATTTGTTTATTAAAATGCTCCTTGTTATGCTATTACACGATCAAATTTGTTTGGAAAACATTCTTCTCAAATAAGTAATCAAGTTATTAAATGAACTGTTAAATATATTTTAAATGAAATAAACGTTTCAAAACTAGAAGTGACAATATTTCATAGAAAAAAATCACTTTCGACATCTGTAGAAGTACCGTATTGTTTTGGAAATTGATTTTATATTATTAACATTTGTTTCAATCAGACGGAGCTGGGAATAGTGCCCTCGGAATCATAGAACCAAAGAGAGATATAACTGTAGGTGACAATACCATGATCGTTTGTGCTGCTTCGATTTACAACTTCTCATCGGTTCAGTGGCTAGACAAAAATCAAGAACCATTACAAAACTCCGGTTAGTCGAAAGATCATCGTTATATACCTTCGAAGTCTTTTCATATCTTTTATTATCAATGCAATTTTTTCTCTATAATTTCAGGAAGAATAAAAGCATTATTTGAAACAACAAATTATACATATCGTACAAATCTCATAATCAAAAATGTCACGAAAGATGATGCTGGAATCTACTACTGTGAAGCAAAGACATTCGAAAGAGCTTCTGACATAATCGAATTCAATTTTACTGTTGCTGGTATTGACATACGTTATACTTTTACTCTTGTCTCGATAGTTTTCTTCTCTAGTTTTTCAGTTAACATATTGTCTTAACATTTCTTCTCCAACTATTTCCAGATCCCGCAAGTCCTAGTTTCACGGAAGTGAATATGAATGGTACAGAAGTAATAATTTCGGCCAGAGAAGCCCATGACACGGTTATTTTGAAATGTCACACCGAGGGGATGCCAAAACCAATTGTTGAGTGGTACAAGGTAATAACATTGATTAAGAAAATGTCCAGATACATTTATTGATAGAAGAAGAATAATTCAAATTTGATGTTCTGCAGGACGATAAGTTGATTGAGTCCAACGAGCATCAATTTACAGTATTCAATGATCAAAATAGACATACTTTGGTAATAAAATATCTCATGGAAAAAGATAGTGGAGTGTATTCATGTATTGCTAATAACCGGTTTGGCAAAATAACGGCATCTCAAAAGTTCATTGTGAAAGGTAATATTATCAAATACGTCATAGAAACTTTATCTGGGAAAATTTAGGAAAATAATAGGGGAATTTTCATTCTCACATTCAAATATTCTAGGCCCGGAAATATCCAACGTATGGATAATAAGCATGGCCTTACTTGTAACCACTCTTATTATTTTGGTCATCACTTTCTGTATAAAAATACGTCGTGAAAAAGTAAGAATAACGATCATAGTCGCTTTGTCAAATATATTAAACAAATCACTGGGAACTTCTACATATGATGATAATTTTTTTAAAGCAAATGAGAAAACAGTTGATTGAATCAGGCTTGATGCATTTCGAAGAGGGAGCGTTAGACTGTATAAATCCTGAACTCACCGTCGACGACCAAGCGGAACTTCTTCCTTACGATAGGAAATGGGAGTTCCCCAGGGACAAATTGAAACTAGGTAAAACCAATAATTCATAATACTCTTGAACGAGAAGAAAATTATAAGAATATTTCACAATTTCGAGTATCATTCGCGATTTAAGAAATGAAAAATGAAGATAACATATAGAAATCTTATAACGTTATTGAAATGCGATCGATCAGGTAAACAACTTGGAAGCGGAGCTTTCGGCGTGGTAATGAAAGCTGAAGCACAGGGCATTGTAGCTGATGAATCGATTACAACTGTTGCCGTGAAAATGGTTCGCAGAAATGCCGAGCCAGCCTATATCCGAGCCTTAGCCAGTGAATTAAAAATTATGGTCCATCTTGGGAAACATTTGAATGTCGTTAATCTTCTTGGTGCCTGTACAAATAATATTGCTAAACGTAAGCATTGACTGTTTTATATCCAGTGACTATCGAAATACAAAATATTTTTTCTGAATATTCCATTAAAAATTGCTATTACATTTTCAGGTGAGCTTCTAGTGATTGTAGAATATTGTCGATACGGTAATTTGCACAATTATCTCTTGCGCCATAGGGATAATTTCATCAACCAAATAGATCCTAGTACAGGGAAGATAGATCCTTCTATAGGCAAGGATCTTCTACTAAGGTCTACCAGTATTGGCAGTAACAATAGGTTTGCATTAATCACATATCTATTGATAAAAAATGATGTTCTAATCCTCAAACTAATTGAATGTCAGTATGATAAAATCTCACTTTTGTGATTAACTAGCTGTAATTAACCAGATATAACCAACGAGTTTTGACGCTTGAAAAATAACTTTTTATTGAAATTATAAACAAAAATATGTGAAGCCTAACAAATTTGGAAAAACGTCAAGATAATGATTCAAATTTCAGCTTCACGAAATATTTAATTTCGCGATTATTTACCTTGTCAAAGAACCTCTTATCTGTGACTTATCTTATTTAACTATATGCTGTGCTGTGCTGAATTTAAACGAAAGCTTGGCGAAGAGGAGACAAAAATTAATAGGAAATAATGTGCATGACGGTGCCTGCTGCTAACAGTCTGGGTCTTTGTTTTGTTTTTCAACGAACAGGGTAAAATATGCGGCATTGTCGTTTTCCCATAGTCTTAGCGCAGCTTCGGGCAACAGCGCACCCGGCACCGAGACCATCGTCTATTGCACCGACACCCAGGACATGATCGGCTTGCCAGACGGGGCGAGCTGCATCAATAGCAACGGATCCCAGCCAGGCTGGAGATCCAACTACCGGGGCGATTACAAGGACAGGAATCTCAAGCCAATCTGTACGCAGGACCTGCTCTCCTGGGCGTTCCAGGTGTCTCGCGGCATGGAGTACCTCTGCCAGAGAAAAGTCAGCTACTTTACTGTCTCCGAAGCTCGAAAAAAAACTTATTGACTAATAGACGAATTGTTAACTGTTATCAGGTCCTGCACGGTGATCTGGCCGCTAGGAACATCTTGTTGGCGGAGAATAACGTGGTGAAAATTTGCGACTTTGGCTTGGCCAAGTCCATGTACAAAGATGACAATTACCAGAAGAAAGGCGATGGGCCTGTGCCAATTAAGTGGATGGCTATTGAATCTATTAGGGATCGCGTGTTCTCCACTCAATCGGACATTTGGTCGTTTGGTATTGTTCTTTGGGAATTCTTCACACTTGCGGAAACTCCTTATCCCAGTATGCAGGCTGAAATCCAGTATCAGAAACTCGTCGAAGGCTATAGAATGGAACAGCCCAAATACGCAACGGAAGCCATGTAAGAACATCGAGCCAACTTTGCCTCGTGTTTCCATTCATTGGTTGACTGAATGCGAAAACTTTCTTTTCAGATACAACATAATGCTCCAGTGTTGGAAGGCAAAACCAGTCCTAAGACCAACATTCTCAGAACTCGTCGACGACATAGGCGAACTTTTGGAAGAAGGTGTAAAAATGGTATTGTATCCTGTATAATGCAGGCAGTTATCAAAATATTAATAAGCCATCTGTGATTTGTGAGAAAAACTTTTTTTTCTTCTTCTAGCATTATGTGGAATTGAATGCCCCTTATCTCGACATGAACACGGCGAACCACGAAGAAAATAATGATTACCTCACAATGATGTCAGCTCCGGATCACGCTGCACTCGTTTCACCACATCACGATTACGTTAACGCGCCATCGAAACCATTGGATTCGTCGAGCTTGATCACTCCCCACGATGAATCTGGAATTTTCAGTCCCCGACCATCCTCGTCTCAAGATGGTTCTAGGTTTAATTTTCCCAATTCACCTTCATCTAGCCTCGGTAATGACATCGCTCCTAAAGAAAAATTTCTGTATCTATAATATACAATCATTTAAATTTGTTTAAAATAATACGTTGAATTTTCGTTTCCATCCAGCTGCACATTCTGATGGCGAAGACGCTCCTATGCTCAAGAAACTTGCCCCGAAAGAAGAGCCAGAGCAAGATGAAGATAATTACTTGAAGCCGATAGACGTTCACAAGAAACGCGAAGAATTCATGAAGCAGCGCGAAGCTGAAAAGAGGAAGGAGAGGGAACGCAGTGGGAGGACTTCGACTGATAGGGATTCAGGGTATTGCAATACACCTAAGGGTTTAGAATTAGTTGACGTGAAAGTAGAGGACCCAGGGAGTAAGAAACAACATTGGAGAGGCGTTGACAGAATTGCCAACAAGTCGCCAGTGATTTTGAGGACACAGGATAACTATGTGAATTTACCACAAAAGAATAATGAGTATCGCAAGGATGTGCCGGATAGTTTTACGAACCCAAGTTACATCTTCGTGGAATCTAATAAATCCAACGATCAAGACATACTTTAGTGAATGAACTAACTGCCTCAATGTTTGCGAGTGTTTGTATGGTGTGCATTTTAACATTGACTTAATCGAGCTGTGACTTTTAACAGGGATGATACTTAAGCTTGCGTGAGTAAGTGCATATGCTTCGTGTTTTTGTAACGATGAAAACAGACGAAGTCCGTTATCACATATCATTTTTAACTATTTTTTTGTACGACTGGCAAGGATCAAATTCAAGCATCATTTTAATACTAAAATGCCATTCAGCATGACACGAGACTTGTATATACAAATCATGGCCAACTTAGATTTTATCAACTGTTTTCATATTTTTATCTGATTACGGATGATATAATTATATTAATTTTATAAATTGTATATAATAAACTTACCGATCATTGCGAATCATTTATGCGTAGTCATTATAGATACGCAGGAAACATTGGTGTCATAATTTTTTTTACTTAATTAGATTCAAAGATTCAATTTCAAACAAAAGTTGAATTGTAAAATATAATGAATGTATGTTTGTTGTACCTGTATAAATGCACTAAGAGTTACGAAATATTGTAGATTTGTATTAAGCAATCTGATTTATTATGTCGAGCGTAATACTTATTCACAACGGATGAGTGCTGTTGTTGTGAGAAAGTGATCTCTACACGAATTACGTAAAAAAAGCGTGCCTACTATTGATAAACGTATATACTGTTTCTCAATGGTCAACTGCATTTCTACATATATTAATAATCGAGGTCAATAACTTGAAATTTGAACCTACTTTTTTATACTTATCGTATGTATTTGTACTTAGCTTTAATTTAAGTTGTATTACTTGAAAAATAAGCAAATTGTCAGGATACTCGAATGCAGATGATTTTTATTGTATCATACAATAGTTTTCATTCATCACTATACCGGTTGGATTGATATATTTATCACTAAATAATGAAGATTTCATATACGATTCTAGTAGTAATAAATTAAAAAATTTATGAAAGTTAATCAGCCAAGAATATCGTCATTGACCCTAATCGAATAAGGTACATCATAACTCTTCGTATTATTAGGCAATTTTCGTCCACGTTCCAATATATTCTTGACATAATCTCTTTTGTAATTAGCCCATCTGAAAATGAATCATAACTCATCGATATACGTTACCTATGTAGTGAGCAGAATGTAATATTCCTATTTTCGAAAAGTTAATTTTATCTTATTATTTTCATTTCATCTGTGCACGTACTTGCGGTTTTGTGATACTTTTCTCAACAGTTCTTTTTGATTGGGATATTTCGAGTCCATAAATATTTTAACTCTTTCCCAAATATTAGCTCGATTGTGCTGTGTTAGCCAATAACGAGGGATAAGTAAACATTTCGAAGGTAACGACGAAACAATCCGTCGATTCTTCATTTGCTCACCTGCGAAGTTTATTGTTATGTTGATTAAAGATTGTTATACAGGATTATTCCATTGTACAACGCACCTAAACCGAAGCATGCTCCTCTGTAAAATATACAGATTTGCATAAATACGGTTTCCACCTCCTTGGGATATTTTTTCAAGCTCGTCACAGATGGCTGTATCATTAGCATTTCCACCACATCGGTAATCTCGTGCCATTCGTTTATCTGAACGGGAAAATTTTACTGATTTGATCAAAACAACGATTACCGCAATAAGCAATGAAACTATTTAGTTCAAAACCCACGACATCTTGGAGAGTAACAGTGATGACACTAATACGATCCAGGGTTAGATTTGTAGTTTTGTTGGTGGATAATAATTTTATGTAGTCTAGAGCAGCGGAACTTTCGTCTTTTCCTTGAGCGTCTACATCGATACTCTGAAAATTAATAGAGGAAGAAAGTAAACGGTCCTGTTTCGGCAATCAAGAGATCAAAATATGTAACCCACATTCACGATTCTATGGGAAAATTCCGAAGAAAAAACTTGTATTCGCCTTACCTCAGAAACAGTTTCCAACAGCAATGTTGGTATATCCTCGACAGGAATTTCAAGTTTTTTATTTCTTCCAATTCGTTGACGTGGATTATTGTCTTCGGGGCCCGAGTCGTGGAGTTTATATGTTGTTTTCTTGCCAATCTTTACCTTTTCGACTTGAGCGTGTTCTATGAGGCGACACTCTCCAGAAAGGAGAAAGTACACATAGTGAATCATTCCCATTCCATCGCCCAGTAAAATCTAGCTTGACAGAAACGAATACTCTTTTAGCAAATCGATACCTGAACAGTACGTAACATTCGAAAAACGTTTGGAAAACGTTTATATTCACGCGTGGGATGTTCGCATTACGCCGACCGAAATTCTCTTGAACATGATAATGAAATGTATCAGAAACGTTTTCCAAACGTTATAAAAGTGTTGTTTTCACGTTAGCATAATTCAATTCCCAGAATGCTACAATTTGGGAACGTATTAAAACATTTTTATAACGTGTCTCTAATTAATGGAAAACTGGTCAGAAACATTTTTCAAACGCCATGAAAATATTTATTTCACATTGTCATTCTTATGATTGAAATGATACTAACGTAAAAAGAACATTCAGTAATGTTTTGAAAACGCTTGTCAAAAGTTTTCTGTTAGTTTCAAAAAAACGTTTCATTACTCATGTTCAAGCGATTTTCTGTCGGCGGCGTAATTCGAACATTCCGCGCGTGATATAAACGTTACGCTTTGGGAAACGTTACGTGCTTGTCTGTATAGATTCTTTCAATTTTCTCTGTGGCAGGTCTTTTACCTCGTTGGATTTGTAGTCAATGATTTTACTTAAAATGCAACACTCCCGCATCATTTCTTCGGTCCAGCCTTTGAAGTAATTGAAATTCAACAAAGCATCGCGCAATATGTCCCATTCATCCAGAAGTATACACCTCAAGTATCCGTTAAACAAATATTTCGGAACGAGTAACAAATCTGCTGCAGCTGAAATGTATAAATTGATTAGTTGACGTTTGTGAAACTTGGGATTCGACAACTCTCTGAACTCTATGGGACAGAAAGATAATATTATTGATAAAACTTCAAATCAATAGCTTAGCACTTTTGCTCACTACAGTTGCGGTACGAGGTACATTGTGCAGAAGAGCTATTTCGCCAAATATGTCTCCAGGTTCTAAGATGCCAACTTCGACTTGGGTCGTTTCACCTGGAAAGAAAAGTCGAGTCATGCTCCGAAGACGAATGGGACGTTAGTAAAAAGAACTTTTGTACGAAAACGTGTGAAACGTACAAAACCGTACAAAAAATGTGTATGAGTGTCTGCTTTGGAACAACTTTAAAAAATCTTTGTAAATACTCACTACACTTATGCAAGGTTTTGCACAGTTTTCTACCATTTTCTACGTTTTTTGTACGTTTTTACACCAGGGAGGCTGAAGTGGTAACAAGCACTAATCAAAGATGTGCCAGTGATTTGAAGAATCTATGTAGTATTTTTATTTATAATAATTTTTCTCTCGACAAATGTACAAAATTGTACGAAAATGTACAAAGTCGTATGAAAATGAATATAAATGTATTTTCTTGTTCCAAAAGTTTTCGCACGTTATTTTTATTAGGAAAAAAAAACTAATCTTCGTGGAATCTTTCAAAAAGCTCACCCGTTTCTTCGTCGATAGAATCCTTAAAAATTTGCAAACGCCCCTCCACAATGTAATACATCGCTTCGGCTGTATGGCCTTGCCGAATGATGGTTCTACCGGCCGGAACGTATTGGTAAGAACACTCGGCAGCTAGAGCCTCCCGGATATCCTCGGGATATCTCTTGAAGGCTCGTATATTTTTTATCAATTTCACCAGGAAATTCCTATCCTCGTTCGATCTCAACACTAACGGGATCAGCAGAATCGAGCGATCCTATATACGGAAAGTAAAGGATGTATGTGATGGATTAATTATAATCAATCGCACAAAATACTATATCACTCGGGTATATAAAATGTGTAAGTACTTTGACACTGAGATCCTGATCGGACGCCTTCTTGCGCTGCGCCAATTTGACGTTGGTCGTGACGTTTTCCGTAATGTCTTCCGAGAAATCATTGCTGATCCAGCCGAGGTACTGGACAACCAACCTCACGGCAGCGCGAAAATAATACCTCGGGCTCAATTTTCCAACCTCAAATTGCGAAGAAAAGAAATTTACATAGTACAAAGTCTAGAGCCAAATTAGCTCTAAGGAGGGGATTGGGGTGGGCGGAGAAGAAGATTCTACTGTGACAAGATACAATTTTGTTAATCGTATAGCTAGATTTTTCAAGTTGGAAAATTCGAACTTAGATTTTCCAGTGTTCAACGAAAACTCGTGTTATTGATATTTTTTTTCACTTGTAAAATGATATGATCCCAAGTTTTACTTACATAGGACAGGCCCTTTGATTTTCGCGGACGCAACACATGGCGTACAGTACTTTTGTTCCTAGTAGGATCGCTCATTCCCGTTTCAATGACGAACTCGATGAATATTATCACTTGATGAATTTTTTCTCTCGCTATTGCAAATAGCGACGAGCAACAACAGTAATTTTGAGAGCTCGGGAAGATCACCGGAGCGAAGCTACCTTGCGTGACGTTAAATTACATATAGGCTGATGTTGACCCCCCCGAGACTCGAGAGTTGCCATTGCGCACGATTTGTTTTGTCGATAAAGGTGCCGGATTGTGGGAGGTATTCACCAACACACACGCCAGGTTTCTATCGCTACAGGTCTATTAGTTTCTTACGCACCGATAGCTCTTGGAATAATCTGTACTGTATTACATTTTTAAAATTTTTTTCCAATTTCGGTTCTGCCAATGCTCAAACGATAAGACCGCCAGGGTAGAAGTTTGAATTTCGCTGGCTTATTGCGATAGGTAGGTAAAGTAGATTTTCAACGGTGTATGGGATGACTTGCTCCATTCGTGTATATACACAGGAGGAAACCGGAGTGTCAATTTCTGGCTAGATTTTAGTTTATTTCAAACACATTTCCAGAATTTGAAGCAAAATGGTAAGTCTACTGACATTCCTCGTCACTTTTTCAATTGATAAAATGATTGAAACATGTTTTTCAATTGTACTATTTGCACGTTCGTACATAACTTTTATAATGTATGAAGGTTATGTTCAGAGTTTACTCGTGCAATAGATTCAATTTATTCAAAAGTGTTATCAGAAATTCAATACTAACTTTGTATTTTTTCATGACTTTTCTAGAGTTTCGGATTTTCAGCGGTTAAATCCGACTCAAAGCATTTCAATGAAACCTCTGACATCAATGAACCCTACGGAATTCAAAGCCCAATGGTTGCTGGGTGAGTAGATTTTGCTGGAAATCAAACATTTTCTTTAAAACATTCACTGTAACATTACCTTCTGATCTTTTCAGATTGGGTGCTACGAGGAAACATCTAGGCACAGCTCATATTTTGGAGAAATCTGAGTTGAATGTAAATATAAATCTTATAAAGATAAATGTACAAGAATCAACTTTGAACTATGAGTAAATGTTCAATTGAATTATATTTCAGTTCCACAAAAACCAAGAACAGATGGAAATGCTCATGCTGAGAAATACACAGGGCTTACATGCGCCTATGCGGCTAGCAATGGAACTCAAATCGGCGGAGAAAATTGGAAGATTGCCATTCTTACCGTCATCAAATGTTATGAGGGATGTCATACTTGGACGCGATGAAGACATTGGGTAAAGTTTTATGATTTCTCAACAAACAACACTTTTGCTTCATATATTTTATACAAAAAATATCTCTTCTAGGTTCGAGGACATATTGAACACACCAGAATTCAGAGAACAAATGGGACAACCTCACGCTGTAGTAGAAAAGAGTTTGGGAATTTTTTAAGGTTTGCTATTCATGTGATGATTATTTGAAGCTATCTTTCCACAATTCAATATTGTTCTGTAATTATAAGTCTTTTAATAAATCTCTTATGTACAAAATTTATATAAACAGCAGTCAACATAACAAATACGATTGAATCTCACAAATCAGGCCACACTAAATCATCGATCCTCACTCTACATATTTTTTTCACTTCTTCGATTCCAGTCTTCAGCTCTGTTTCTTTATTATTTTTCAATCTAGATTCTATCCCAGAAAGTATAGTATGAACTTTATTTTCCCTTGCACAAATAATGAAAGGAAATCTGAACTTTTCTTTATACCTGTTCAACCAATGAAAAAAATGATACTTTATATTTGTCCATTCACTCATGAGTATGATTTATATTACTTACAGATAGTTGTTATTGCTAAGCGTCTGTTTTTCTTCTTCTGTCATGGAATCAAGACCTGCAATTTTTTGTTCATTTTGCGATTCAATTGTTAGTTTTCCATCTTCCGCTAGTTTACCAGCTAAGTCAGGATGTTTCAGTAAAATTTGTTCCTTATCTGTTACAAGGAAGTGAAGAAACAAAAAGTTGTAGAAAGATCAGTTAAAAATTCAAGCTTGCATTACGATGCTAATTATCAGTGTCAAGTATACCTGATGCATCAAGCTTTTCTAAATAGTCATCGAATGCTCTCTTGAGGTCTTCAGTCGAGAAAAATGGCCGTATGTCTGCTACTGAAATTGCAGCTTCAGGACAATGTTCGATCACATTCCCAAATAACCATTCAAAATTTTCTACTGGTAATGCATTCACTTCACCAATACTCAATATGCCTTTTGATGTCATTTTCTGATGCCAACTGCAAATCAACAGAGAAGCAATAATATTTGTCAGCCACACAACTTACTTGCAATAATTTGCCACTTTATCCATACAAATGTACTCTTCCAGATCCTTTAGAAATTTGAAAAGTATAAATAACACAGAACAAGGAAAACCTCGAATTACTATTGTGCTTTGTATTTGTACTATGACAATTTGCATTCACAATCGACCCAAGTATGCTAATTCAATGCGACAAACATATTTCACGTTTATGAATACAACTCCAAGTATATATTCCATCAGAAGAATTTGTTCGGCCAACGCGATCACATATTTTTGTCTTTGATCGATAACGCCAATGACGCTCGTAAAAAAACTAATCGATATTTCGTCATGCCATGATCGAACGAGCGAGCGTATACTTTGGTAGACGCGAGAATCCAGATAAATCGAAACCATACTCGCCGAGACGCTTTGGAAAAGAAAAAGCACCGCACATTCTTGGGAGTCGAGAAAAAATTCGGACGTGTGTGTATAAGCGCGCGCGTCAAATACCCGACGATTGTTATAACACACATGTATGTATATACACACGTATAGCGTACGAAAGGCGAAAAACACGCGGATAAGATTGTAAAACTGTAAACTCACCGTAGCGCAGCATGTGAGAATCAATAGGCGCTTGAGTTATTGTGGCCCGAGCCGTCCATGCCCCTCGAACAATCCTCTCTCGCGACAATTTATTTACGGATGCTCCTATATATGCGCCTCCTCTTGTTCGCATCTATACATATATACAAATGCGTCTTCGTCCACTTGCGCGTGCATATGGGCTGCTATGCCACAGATCGGCGGCGGCGCGACGCTCGGCGATACATACATATACGCATGTATACGCACCATCCGAGCTTACTCGAGTTAGTGAAGCTGTTGCGCGCGTATAGCGCGCTTCGCCTTATCAACGGCTCCCCGTTTACGTTTTTTTTTTCCCTCCCCTCCCAACTGACGCTCGCAATACGCGTGTACATATATATAAATATAGACTGTCCGAGTCAGTTTTAAAGGCACTTGCACGTCGCACGTATTACATATATGTATATGGGCTCGAGTCGCACATGTACTCGCGACTTCGCTGCACGTGTATGTATATATAGTGATGGACGCGGCTGATTAATCCCAAGAGCGCGTGCTCTAGTTACTCCCCGCCGGGCCCCACTTATACATATCTAGATGATTCGTGCATTGTATACTCGATTTTCCACGCGCCGAGATCGGCAGCTTGACCCATTATACCGTCGCGCTCTCCGACACATTTATATTGTATGTCACGTGCGCGTCTCTTAGCAGCTGTGTGCGGGATTTTCACTCCCTCTCTCCTCTGTCTTGATGATTTGTCCCGATTAAAAAGTCCCTGTTTCGTTTTCTGCCAACTTTTTTTTTCTGAATCATTTTATGGGCATTGACCGATGCTGAATTCAAATCGGACCACCGAGTTTACTCTGTTCAAGGATAGATACAGATCAATAATCGGCCGATCGAACGTGGCTCAAAAGTATAACGAATGAAAAATCCAAAATCGCTTGCGAGTATCTGTCCAGCCAAATCGTTATACGGAGTACAGTTGTGGTGATAGTGCTTTCAAGTTGAGAATGCAATTTCGCACTTTCACCACGTTCCTTTCACGCTCATTTACACGCTCGATGCGTCTTCGGATCACACGATTTGAATTTGAATTTCTCTAGGGTAGAAATCTACGTTGTCGACGAATGTTACGACCAAAATCTAACAAACTCGATTTTTTTACTGTTTTTTTTTGTTTTTTCTGTGTTGCATACGGTGTATTTTCTTATGTGTCTTATATATTAACACCAGAAACGACGTTTGTGAATGTAAAAGTAGGGTTTTATCAGCCGTTGAGAACGCTGATACAGAGCTACTTGCAACTCCTCCTATAGATGTCCTCGCTGCTTGGAAATTCTTTCAACAAGTAATTTCAAGTGCATGTGCTTTAGGTACTCTCATAATTTCACTTTCTCGTGTGATAATTATGAAAAGTGGGCTCATTTTATTTTTCAATAATCGACTGACAAAAGGAGCTTTCCAAAACAAAATTTCACGGTATTTTCAGACGAAAATAAAAACACACGTGAATTTCATCTGACGCTCGGGCCATACTTCTCTCAAATATAATTTTTCGCGATATCACTTTACGGACTTTCAGTTTATAGCCATGGAATCGCTACGAGCGCTGGGGTATAAAAAAGATCCTTAAAAATACACGACAAGGTCAGCTTTAAAGAAATCATTACTTTAGCCGGGTATAATGTCTTTTTTAAGACTCGAGACAATCGAAACAGGTAGAGGAACTCGAAAAGCTCCATCACGAATAAAAAGGAAAAAAGACGCATAAAACGAGAACAGAGACGTTGTAAGCGGTGATCGGTATCGTTATTCTGTGATCTTTTACGATACGTTACATCTGCCGCGTTATTGCCGCGGTCCGTCAAAATTATCTCATCAAAAAGCCGGGACAGGCCCCGGACAGCAGCTCATCAAAGACTTGACTGACGTGAATAGACAATAATTCCCTTGGATGTATCCATAAACTCCGCGAATTCCACGACGCGCCCGCCTCTTAACGACTTAGTTGTAACTAATACACGTATATAGATATTCACGGGAGCTCGATTCAACGGGAGCTGACTAGGATACGTATATATTTTATCATCGCGTTTTCTCAGTATAAGAATATACTTTTCGATCATTTGGAAATTGAAAATCATTGACCAATCATCGTGCAGAAGAAATACAACTGTATTCTTGTGTCGTGCTCGAAATTGTTTATCCCAAAGATTCAGTCGATCTTAGACAGTCGCCGCATATTTTAGTTACTTCATTATTTCAGTAATCATACGAATTATGAAACTGCAGTGCATGTAATAAAAAAAAAGGCTAGCTCGCTGCTCGAGAAACCAGTTCACTCCACCTGAAACATTACCTTCTCCATTTTATGACGAGCGCAGGGGACTACACAAAAGTTACAATAAAATGGGAGATATATCTTTTAGGAGGCATTAAAAACAAATTAATTATATCGTTTTCGAGATGGTTCACGCACACACACACACACTCGCTCGATGCAAGGCTATAAATTATGTAATCCGTTAAAGGTTCTTTTATCGGAAACGCTGAATTTGAATTGCAATCAAAGTCTAATGTTTCTAATTATTTTGTTTTTCGAGGAATCCCCTTTCACAACTCAACAATAAAGAGAATACCCATATAATTGTGCAAGTGTATGGAAAAACAAAACAATCATAGCATCCGAATTTGAGTCACTGACAATCGAGTAATGAGACTTCCCATAATAGTTAGTGTTTCAACGGTAGTGAAACAAACGCTTCATAAGATCAAAACGTAATCTCGCGTGTCACATTAACGAAGAGAAGAAAAAATTATGTATACATATATCAGTGTACGAGAGTTGAGGTAGAAGAATTCGAGAGCGCAGCCGCGCCGACCCTTCAAACACAAGGGCGGCAAGGTGAAAATATTTTCACCTCCGGCTGCACGCAGCCTCGGCTGCCCAACCCGAGACCGGGACCAAGCGATTGGCCGTGTTTGCACACGGGGAAAAATGCAGCAGCCGACCTCCTCGCCATTCTTACGGCTGTGAAAAATCCTTTATCCACGTAGCGTCGTCGCAGTCGGCCTCGTGTGCCTCGACCGCCAATGGCGGCAGCGGCGCGCACGCAATAGGCACACAATGCGCGCGGTTGGCCCCCGTTTTATTACGCCTTCCTTTTTTCTCGTCCTCGGATCGGACCCTTTCGACCCATCGATACATAGACTCGATCGAGGCGTCAGCTCCTTTACAATGGTCCGCGCCGTAAAAAGTGCTCCTATATCAATGCGCTTCAGAGGAAGCCCGCCGCGAGAGCCCGTTTCGACATTCGAATGCGTCCCGGCTTTGGCCGTTTCCGATTGGAACTTATTGAAGAAAAGCAGTCTCCGATTCAAACGGTGTATATATATACTCTCCCGAAAGCTTTCAGTGAAAAATCACTGCGTGGAGCTGGATGAATTATTGAATGGAACTGCGCACTGACATTTTTCATATGATAAAAGTTAAATTTTTACTTTGGTTCCACGATGAAAGCAAAAATTTCCTGCGAATTTTATGTGTAATAATTTTTACTATCGAAACTCGTGGAAACAAAGTGAAAATTCACTTTTATTGCATGAAAAATGTCACTGCGCAGCTACATCCAATAATTCATCCATCTTCGTACAGTGATTTTTCACTTTTATACAACGGATTCTCACCATAAGCTTTTTAACAGATTTTCGCTCTTCTGTATAACATTTGCGTCTATATATCTTGGAATTAATATATAAGTATAACGTAATCGTAATTATATGAATAAGTATACGTATCTCACAATTGCACGTGCCCTGCTGTGTTATGAGCCGAGCATAATCTGATTTATTCCAAAATACCTTTATAGCCCGGGTTAATTCGATTAATAGGCTACTCGCATTTCAAAAACGCTTCGAACCGTCAACGCTAATTGCACGTGTAAACAATTTTTTTTCCTTCTCCTCCTTCCAAATCTTGACCATTTATACAAGTGTATACACGGGAACGCGATTCCGAGCTGAGATTATACGTATACGGCGATACACAAAATTCCAGTGTGTTTGGAGAGGCCCTTGTGTGTACATTGCGCATGATTTGGATTCTCCCGAGGCTCGAGCCGTTCAAAGACCAATTACCGCCTACTATATTCGCCGCCGTGGGTCCCATGCTGGGCTGCTCCTTCGTGTTTTGTTCTTCGTACATTCGAATGTGGAGCTCGTTTCAGTTTCCACCCTGTGCCTCACTCCTTTTCATCCTTTGCTCACGCGCATCGGAAATTCCTGTTTCTTTTGTGAAATTCCTTATGCTCGTGCTGGGATATAGTGCGCGGCATCGGAGGAATCTTTTGAGGTAAAAAAGCAGGATTCGCCCCCCTTCCCCCCCCCTCTCTTTAACGTCTCCCGACGCTCAACGAGTCAAATGAGTTTTCCCAAAATTTCATCGCGTTACCGAGAATCCAAGGGTTTTCATAAAATCAGAACGTGCAGATTCATATACTTGATACTCATCCGTAGAGTGTCTACGAGTGTCTCAACCGAAGTGTTTGATCTATACTCCTATAAAGATTATAAGAGAATAATCAAATATTACGATGTACGTAAGGAACTCTCGATTAGAGACGAGTAGACGCACATTTTTTCGATTATAATCGGGTCGCACTTTTTTATTTTCTCATACACTTGAAAATTAAGGAGTATAGATTGATGCGATCAACATCATAGGTACGCATGTGACGTCATATATCCGTTGTCATTTATATTTCAATTATTTTTTTTGTAACAAACGAATGGTAAGTACAGATAGATTGATTCTCACTTTACTTTTACGTGCGACCAAATAAAAACTGCAACTGAATTGAATTATGTGTCTTCCTATATTAATTTAGGCTTGCTGTCTAAAATGTATGACAGTATTGTTAATGCTGTTACTTTTTTTTCATAACAGAACCATCTAATCGTTACGATGAAAAAAATTACTTAAGGTGGCTTCAGCGTTAGGTGCCGTACCTATGCGGGGCCCTACTGGGGGTGCCTGAATTTTTTTTCAAAATTATCCCAATTCTATCGTTTTAGAGTAGATCAATCTTCTCCTAGACCACTTGTAGATGCTTGAAAAGGATAAATAAATTGTAACTAAGTCACGATCTACACATAAACAATTGTCAATTTTATCAAAATTCAATTTTTTCAATTTCACGATCTAAAATTGATGGTGACATACCATTTTTCCGAGCATACTATAATCTACTTATAAATACCTATTTCTTAGAATTTTTTCAAATTTTTCTATAATTTTATATTTGGTTCAGAAGGGATTAATCGATTTTCCCCATAAGAGCCCATGTAAACAATGCCATTTTTATTATGGCGATCATATGGAAATGACCATGTTGACCCATGATTTTCTTTGCTGCAATTGAAAGTTGATTGTGCTAGGTACATTCTGTGAAAGTTTAAACTCATTCTATAATTTTAAACGAACTCGCTGAAGCCCTCTTAATACACAGTATCGTCACGCGTGATTCCCGAATCTTCTTCCGTGGAGAAAATAGATTAATATCATAATGTGGTAAGTCGAAAATCCGGCATCAAATTCAACGCGAAGCTCACTGAAATCCTTAAATGCACACTCGCGCAGTGGAGAAGCAAGTGTGTAATTATGCACACTTACACACTTTCAAGTGGATTACAGCGAAATTTCCCCTGGTAATTATACCACTGGATAATCACTCGAATTCCATGATATCCGACAATTCCACTTTCTACCTCGAACTAACGTCGAACCCGGTAAACACCAAATCCCGTGGAACTCGGACGAATGTTCACTGGTGTATATAATTCACCGTGATCCACTATAAGAAATTCATTCCCCACACCATTTTACAGAAAAACTCGTCGCTCTCGTAACCACGAATTTTGCAAGAAATTTTTCAAAGAGTGATCGAACGTCAAAATACGCAGTATATACTCGATCGGCGTTAACCAAACCACGACGCAGTTTATCTGTATATGCGGCTCGTTTCGTGTCTGTATATATATACACACAGAAGCGCGAGTACATATAGCACTTAGCGAATCGTTTCGATTGCCCGCGAACAACGATCGCGGCTCGCGAGAGAAGCCCGGCGATGCGGGGGGGGGAGGAGGGAGGCGTGCATGACTATTGGAGCGAGTGAAAAAGGAGGGGCACAATCGCATCGATCGGGTGCGGCGTTAGCCGACGGCCCCCCGGGGACTCGTTGCCTTCGCCACCCGGCAAAACCGCTCGGAATCCGCGGCGCATGTGTATACACGGAGATCCTCCGTCTCTCCGAGTAAAAAGCATCCCCGTGTATTTACGCGTCTCCACGGCACCGGCAGCTCACGTTACAACCGATTATAACAATGTTACGCGCGAGAGATGCTCTAATTTATGTATGACAATTGCGCCGCTCCTCCTTTATCCCCGTCTGCCGATGTGCCGCTTTGTGCATTAGCCGTTATACATAGAGACCGTGCAGTCTCTGATGAATTGCACCGCGTGGAACGAGCCATCAGAATATTCAGAGTATTGTTCGACTCGGTTGGGGGAAGCAATAATTTGCTTGCGAACAATTATGTTTCTCGTATATACTCGAAGCTATTTGCTCGGTTGGGTGACATTTTCATGTGTATGTGGAGGGGTCGAGAATAAAGAGATTTTTTTTTGCTTATTGGAGTTGTATCTGTATTTTGAAATTAGTATAATTGTAATTACATAGATTAGAGTTTCAAATCCGTCCGAATTGCGCCAATCTTTTTGTCCTTTGTCCCGATGTGTGTATGTCTCGATTTCTTTTTCTTTACTTGAATTCACTATTATACGACGTGCACAATCTTTATTATTTGAATAACTCGAGGCGTCTAGATTTAAAACCTGTCAAGCCCAACTGCCATGAAATCTAAGCTGGTTAAGCGCCCATGCAAATATCATTACTTACATATATATATATTATCATTTTCACTAATGAATTATTTACATTTGCCGAATCGATACTTTGAGATTTTCCCTATAGCTTACATGGATAAAGTGCTGAATTGGTTATTTCCTATATAAAACATATTTCCATCTATATTAGTTCGTACATAAAGAATCTATATAAAGTATGTCGTGTAAACACCCCGCTATAAATACTTAGATATACATATATTTATTTATTTATAATTAAAAAATCATTTTAATATCAAGGAGATGCTCAAGGCACGTGGCGCTTTTTCCAAATTTCAAGTCACCATTTTTACTGCGATTCCTCAAAAAATAATTTACCCCCCCTCCCTCTCCCCAAATTCAGTACGTTCAAAGGCGTGCGTTACGTATACGAATTTTATAACTATCGCAGATAAAAGTTTTCACAAAAATTTTCCAATTCCTTGAACAAAAATAGTTTTTCTTTCGGGAACATCATTAATACTCCGAAACTTAATGCCAAAATCGATATAAAAATTAATTTGAATACTGATAAACGTGTAATCCTTAAAATTTCAACTTTACATGCATTTGTAACTACTTAATAGAACATAGTTTGATTTTCGAGAGATTCAAAGCTAAATTTCGCAACAAATCCTGTGACCAGATAACATAAGCAATCACTGTGAATCCAAATGGTTAGCTCCGAGCGCTTTAGTTTTTTTTTTTTTTTTTCATTCCATTTCAAACATACTGCCGACGCGCCTCTCAAAATATTCTTACAAAACATTTGGATTCACAGGGATTTCTAATACTCGTTAAAATCAATTAACAAAAAATTAATTATTCGACCAAACGTACAGATCAAAATCGAAAAGTATCTCATGTACAATATATTTCGAAAGCAATGCTGATATAAGAATTACAATACAATACAGCTTAACTAGTTGGCTAATAATAATCCGCAGTAAAATAATAGTGATAATATAATATAAAACTTACAATCTAGAAGAAAAATAGTATAATCAAAGTATAGCGTGGCAAATTAACAGCAGCACCAGAGACAATGTATTCTATTCCGGCATCACAGCTACACTTTTACATTTTCTCCACCTCAACACGTATTTACAACATTTCCCTCGAACTCCACTGTTCTCATGGAAAAAACCGAGGGCATTCAACAATATATTTATATATAAGTTAACTTCTACCATCGATTAGTAACGGTATGACTCGAATAAAGAGCGCAAGATTGATTTGACAAATGCCACTCGCCGAAGAGTTGTTGCTTCGATCGATTTTGAACAGTATAACGTTAGGCAGTCGACGTAAGCTTTTCCGAGCGGCGGCGTCACTTCGAGAGAGCCATAATCATCAACATCCGTGTCGTTATTCAAATAATTTGCGCTCACTTCGATTTGTTGTGCATAGAATCAAAAGTATACAACGTTCGCAAGCCAAAATTTTGCTCACTGCCTCGATGGCAATGGATCAATGTCGTCGTGTACTGGTGGTGATTTATAAAAGCACATTTTACATGTTTCCTTGATAAATTCATCCAACTTCCACAAAGTTCGTTCAAATTTTAGCTCGAGAACACTAGAATTGTCGTAAGCCAGAGAAGGTAATAGTACATAATGAAGCGTACAAGTCGCTATGCAAAATGGAAAAGAACAAAGCTAATAGCGCAAGCGTGGGATTGAAGATATTTGATTAATTGTACTGTCGTTCAACGAGAATAAATCCAATGAGAGATTTTCCAACGGCTGGGTGAAAGGTTGGTTACTACTATTGTCATCGATTCTTTGCGAATCTGATCAGAGAGTTATTTTAAAATTAACCGAGTCATACAGAGCAGTTATTTACGTGACTCTATAATCAAAAAGACTGAGCGTACAAAACACGGCGTTATTCGTGAGGTGTTTGATTAGGACATCCGGGGTCCGATGGTGATTTCTCTCGCCGCTCTACATCACAAATACAAGGGGTTAAAAAGAGACTGCTATCTCGCGACGACGGACGTTTTTCAAGGAAATCCATCGGATTCCCAGCAATACGTATACTTGCTCTGATTTATATCCCACTTCAGTGCTCTCTGTAAACTATTCCTGTAAGATTTGGGAAAGGAGAAATACGTGTTTCCGGCAGTGCGGGGGATTGTGCTAGCAGTCTGCAGAATCGATCTTTGCGCGCACTGTTTGAAAACAAATGGATTCTTTGTTCTCTGTAAGTGTTTGGGTGCCGAAAAGGGGCTGCTATACGTGCAAGTATAATTTAGAAATGCAAAACCATGGAAAAAGATTTTTTGTCATCTAGTGTAGTCTGGGTATGAGGACTGGTGGTTCAAAGGTCGCTTGGGGTGTGGGAATCTGATACCATAATATCATTTAGGAATTTTTTGATACAAATATTTATAGATGGTCCAAGTTGATATTTCTATTGTGACGAGAAATCGGATTTGCGTGTTTACTCAGAAATTTGAAGATTTCACGAGGGAAAATAATCTGTGGTACTTTGGGGAGTTTGGTAAATTTAGTCTAGATTGGGCATCTGCATGACGCGATGCCCGTTTCTACTACGGAAAATAAATTAAGGGTGATTAAAGAAAACTTCGAGAAAGGTCGGTTTATACTCATATTTATTAAATTATTAAAAACTCTCTCTGATCAGATACTGCGGTCGTTGTTCTCCTGCGTGCGATTTTTCTCCGATCAGACGTAAAATATCTCCGATTGAATTTTCTCATCGCCATGAAGAAAAATCATTTAAAAATAACGGTACTCGTTTTAAACTAACTGTTTTATCAAACTGATTTTCCTACAACTATTACCTGTACTAACGTTTTCATTCTATTTTACAACACTTACATCATCTAACACACACGAGACAGCTATGCACAAAACAAACATTTTACCGTAAATAAAAGATGCCCTTTTCATAATATTCGCTTACACATGATATATACTCGCAACGCTTGAAGAATTTAAATCTACAAAACGATCATCATCATCATCATCATTAAGAAAAATGTATTCTCATGTCCATTCGTTTCGCTCTATATTTACACGCGATACAATTGTTTTTTAACTAATTTCCCATGGAACTACGTGTGGCAAAGCTAAAATCAAACTTGCAGCCCCTGTACATCTCGAAACGTCTTTTTCCGCCCACTTCCAACGGCGCACACTTGTTCTCGCTCTATCTTTCGCGGGATCAGTTTAAGTTCTCCGAGAGTTGGGTGTCTTCCGCCGCCCTCGGGGGGGAAAAAGCTCGTTTCACGTTTTAGCCGCACATCGAACTTGGAAATTGCTTTTTTCCTCTACAGTCGCGACGGAGTACACACAGGGAGGCAAACAGAAGCCGACGCCCTGTGTATGATTTGAAGGAAAAAAAAAACACCTCACCTCGAAACGAAAGTCGTGCATTATGAGGGATAAAATTCCCACCCCCCAGAGCTCAATGTGTTTCGCGTCGTTTCTTCCTTTTTCTTCCCAGCCACCAACGAATCCGTCGAATATCCCTAGTCGTCCGTGTCTGCATTGTGACGAATGCAGTAAAAAAGCGTTGTCAGCACGACCGGGAATATTCCACGACTCCGTTGGATCCTCGTGGCGACGACGACGGACGGTTTTTTCGCGTATCCAAGCGCTCGCGGCCCGATATTACTTGCGGGACATCGCGGAATCCTCGGCAACGGTGTATCCATAGGCTCACGGGTAAACCTCGTAAACGCATGGATATGTCACCGTACGCTCGCGGGGAGTTTGGCGATGGTCCGCGGGGGGTAAATCGAGGGCAGCGCGCTCGAGAAGCGGAGGAAAATCGAACGTTCGGTCGAGGGGAGAAAGATCTTCGCTCGCTGTATTATCGTCGAACTGATTTTTCCACCTCGAGCCGAAATTCGATTTTCGCTCCATACTGCGCTTGGATACGGAAAGGAACGTCAAAAGAAACGATGGCTCGGCATCCATCCGGGGGGTTGGGGGGGTTGGGGGGGTTGGGGGCGAAGTACCGATCGCACCCGTAACGACACGCGAGATACATAAAAACCGCCGACGAGCCTTGGGCGCGAATCGATGCTGCAACGACTCGCGTCTTTGTCGATCCCAGGGAAACAAGCCAAGTGTTATATGCCCACGTACGTTGGCCATATGAACAAGCGCGCTTGTTTGGCTTGGAATCCAAAAAGACCCGGCTCTCGACGGGTGGGGGAAGGGGGGATCCGCGGTTTGGACTTATACACGATTAAAGTACGAATAAATAACGAAGGAGGCGAGTGCGTCAGTGGGGGGTGAGTCACGCGGCGGCCTAGACGAGGCCGTTCGAGTCGGGGTAGCGTTGGTCGAGGCTCGGTTCGGCGGCGGCGGCGGCGGCGGATCACATGCCGAGGACCGAGTGCGGCTGGGCGTGGTGCGTGGAGTTGGCGGCGGCGGCTGCGGCGGCTGCCGCTGCCGCGGAGGCGAACAGCGCGTGGTGCGCCGCGCCCGGGTGGTGGTGGTGGTGGTGGTGCGACATGGGCGAGTTGTGGTGGCCGTGCATGAGGCCGCCGAGCATGCTGCCCATGCTCATGCTGCCGAGGCTGAGGCCGGCCATGCCGGCGACCGGCGGCGCGTGGGCCACCCCGTGCACGTCGAGGATCGGCTTTATGTCCCGGCCGTCCAGCTCGCTCCGCTTCTTCGTCTGCTTCCGCTCCTTGGCCCGTCTGTTTTGGAACCAGATCTTCACCTGCGAGAGACACAAACACGAAGCACACACGAGCCCGACGTTAGATTGGAAGATGAGGATTGGCAAGTATTATACCAAAAGGGTAACATGAACTGGGCAAAGTGAACCGCACTTTTTGAACTGCTGGAAGGAAAAAATGTATTCGCGGCGATTCACGTCGTGCCATTTCTGGCCGAATCAACTTTCGACGATTTAATGCAAACCGAGAACTACAGGACGAAATCATTGCGTCGTCTTCTACAACTGTTCATGTTACCTCTTTGGTATACGACGTCCCACTGACAGTGAAGTACTTTCCTCACACGTGAGCGGGAGCGGGGATGAATTATCGAGTGGATTACAGTGACATTTTTATTCGCAAGTTCGGTGAATATTCCGTAAGATTGGATAATTCAACTTTTAATTTTATATTCACAATAAGTCCCGTAAAAATATAAAAAATCACGTTGCCGCAATGAAATTTTATACTGGAGTAAAAATTATCTGAATCTAACCCTTGCGAAAATCAATTTGTTGCAAGTGAATTTGACATTCAAGTAGATTAGTCTACTTGTCGCGCGGGTAACCATCTCTCTCGGTTGTAGCGTCCACCAAATTCCGAAAAAAGTAACGAAAAAGTTCGGCTTCCGAAGCTCTACTGCTATACGCAAGTCTCGACAATGCACGAGTAAGAAATTCGTGTAGCATACACAACTTTACTTCGCGGATAGAACTTTTTCAGATATAGAGATGTCGGAAAACATGAAATTCCAAATAGGATAATATTTCAAAATCGAATTAACGAGCGAACCGTCAGTAAATATATTTATTCGAAAGGAGTCGCTGCTCCGCTTGACACGTGAATATTGAAAGTTATCCGGCGGCGCGTTGATACTTCGAGATAAACTCATTGGAGTGGGCCATCAAGGGAGAACTATTAAATGTAAAATGTCGGCGAGCGGCTGGGAGGATAATTACCTGTCTTTCGGATAGTGCCAGAGACGAGGCGAGCTCTGCTTTACGACGGATCGTGATGTATCTGCTCGAGTAGAACTCCTTCTCCAGCTCGAGCCTCTGGTGCTCCGTATACACTACTCTGTATTTGTCCTTTGTCCGTGTCTTGCCTGAAACATACGGTTGAAAAATACACGCGTTAATATAACCGTTTTAGCTACACTGTCCGCATTTTAACGAGTCTATATATGCGCATAAAGCTTAGAAATCAATTTCACAGCCCATCCCAAGTGTTAAACGTCTCTCTCTCGCTTCCCCGAGCTATACAAAATATATAAGAGTATATACAACCAAGTAGCTTGAAAACACACATATATCACGCTGTATATACATTGTCATGCGCGCTGGAAACAAGGCGCGCGAGGATGAAGCGAAAAGTTTCGTTAGGGATTTATTTATACAAGTGTCGCAACCAAATCCAGCTTCGGAATATTTTCATCCGAACGAGGAGGAGGAGGCAAATTTCGAAAGGTGTACATACGCGCAAGCATACACACACATACGCGTGCGGTATCTGATAAGGTGAGTTAATCAGGCGGCATCGAACGTGCGCGAGTTGCCGAGATGGAGCACAAACACCTATATACGTGGCCGCATGTGTATGTATATGCGCGCGAGCCACGCGATAAGGACAGAAAGTGTGCTCTTCCCGCGTCGACCCCGAATATATACGTATATATCTAACGATAAAAGCGTTTTATCGGGGACGCGCGAAAACTCACGCTAATTATACGTGTTATGGCTCTTTCTCTTCTGGGTATCGGATCATAGATCCGATATCGCGCGGCTCAACGTCGATCACCCGGCCAGATATATATAAACCGGCGCGGACAATTTGTACCGCAATTCATATACAATCAATTCGCCAACAGATACCGCCGTGTCCCCGCGATCAAACTGTGCGCGGTTACACACATACACATATACACGCCAATTCGGTAGTTCCGTGCAAATCATAGTTGATCTCGAGAAAAAATTTTTGTCTTGTGTCCGTATGATAGATCGCAACGGCGCGTCGAACCATGAGAAAGATGCAAAACGCGTCTCGGGGCGCTCGAGTCATGCGCGCGGCGGGCAAAACGATTTTACGACGAGAGCTCGCGGCGGGCGCAGGTAGGAGAGACGAAAAATACGAGAGAGAGACGGGCAGGGCGATTAGATAAGGCGGTCTCACCGGCGGCCGACATCAAAGCGCGCCTCGCTAATCCCGCGCCGCGCGTACTCCTTGATAACCGCGGCTCGGCCTTCTCTCTCTCTCTCTTTTTCCCTTCGCCCCCGTTCGTGTATTTTCCCACTCGCCCGCAGCTTTTCTCCGCGGGCTGCTCCGGTGAAGCTTTGTTCCGGTGCGTCTCGAGACAGCCCCGCCCTCCTCGATACACACGTATATTCGACGTTTATTCCTTATTCGGCGGGGGGCAGGCTTCTTATATATACGTTTCCGCGTCGAATTCGGCTCTCTCGGTATCTCGGACTCTCGCGACTCCCGCTTATCTCGGCTCGCGCGCGACGTGTAGATAGACACGGAAGATACAAGCAGGAGAACACAGCGGACACGTATATATATATACACACACGTCGACCTTGTCGTCGATGACCGGTCGCTATAGTTTGTTTTGCCGGCCTCGACACCCACAACCAGCCCGACGCACCTGCTCCAATTAGGCTCTACACGATTTTTCGAGTGCCGCGGTTCGAGTATTACCGATTACCCGAGTATATACCCGCTCGCGTTAATCGAGCCTCAAAAAGATATCGAGCGTGTGTATAGTTACGTCGGCGTTATTCAACGATTGCATCCCCCGAATCGTCCGGCGACTCGTTCTTTTCATACGCGAAATAATTCTGCCGACTCGCGTTGGAACTCGAGGTGTTTTTATACGAATCGTGCAGTATACACACGCTGAGTCGCGATGCAACGCCTAGCCGAGCCGCGCGTACACGGTCGTAAATAATTTTATTAGAGTTTGATCGTTATCGCGGCCCGAGCCCCGCGATATATAGTGACAATTTGTCGAATTCCAATCGGCCATAAATTTTCGAGCCGGCTAAAAATGAGTTATTTCCTACTTAGCACTTTTAAGACGGGACCGCAGACGTTTCGGTTCGTTCGCGTTTGAATTTCACGCGTATAAAAAGCCACCCCTCCCCCCCCTTTGTACGTATCTACACCTTTTTCCGCGCCTATGCTAATTCGCAACTCGTCCTCTCTTTCCCGAGGCAGCCTCCTCTGTCCCGAACTCAGCCGGGCGCTTCTTGTTTTGAACGCGCTTGGTTATTCGGCGTTAATTAATCGAAGAAGAAAGGAAAAAGTGAGAACGTCGCGCGTTTTTTGAAAAAAAGAAATGAAACTGCACGCCCGGCGGAACCAGGTCGCGAATGATCGATTGGTCGCAGATCGAGCCTGATGTATACGAATATTAACGATGACCCATAGGATTCGTCATTTTTCTAATTACCAGTGTGAAGAGTATGTTGTATGAAATCCGTATTCGTATTCGATACAGCCGAAATTCTTTACAACCTCGCACAGAAAATCCGCTGTATCGTAGTGAAAAATTACCGCGAGATGGTGGATGAGTTATAGAATGTGACTACTCGGTGACATTTTCACTGCGATACGATTGAATATGAGGAAGAAAGGATTCAAGAGAGTATATATATCCGAACGTACAGGCTTCGTAGGAATGAATTTGTCGTCGGAAATGGAAACGAAATAGCGCGAATGAATGTGGGCATCGTGTGGTTTGTCAGCTGAAATCGAACGCGGATACGTCGGGGTATCGTAGCTATATACATATATATAAAAGCCGAGAAAACGCGTCATTGCGTACACAAGTACAAGCGCGGGGGATTATCGAGGCGGCTTTTTTCATCTGCTGCCGCCAGTGTTGGTTTCATCATTCGTGTATACGTATATATGTATACGCGGGTATATAAGCCTCTCGAAACACGCGCTTAATTTTTTTCCCAAAACCAAAAGCTCTCGCGTGTCCCGAGGAAGTTGGGGCAAGCTTATGTACGCGGAAAATACCGATTATCGTCGCGATCGCGTTGCACTCGAATCGGGGAAATTCAAAGCGAATCGGACGAGTTTCGAAAGGATGATGCGCGCCACCGACGGGAAGTGTCTCGTTCGCCGTACGCGCGACTTATCTAATCTGAATATCGTGTACCGCGCGCACACACACACACACATACGCGGTATTGTGATCGCGCGAACTGGGAAAGAAGAGAAAAAAAATTTCTCTCGCGCGTAATCCTGTTGTACCCTGCCTCTGTCTCTCTCTTCCTCGTCGCGTCTCGTGCGAACGAGAACACTTTTGTGTGTCCCTGTGTGTGTGTGTGTGCTCTTTATCATAATTCAACAAATTCACATCCGACACGCGTGTAGCCGCGGCACACCGGTCTTCTCTTGTACAATGGAATATTACCCGCCGTCGGTGAATTTTTCTTTGCCTCCATCTGAACCAGCGCGGAAACGCCACGAGCGTCGGATGCGCGCTCGATCCTCCTCTGCATTCCCGTGGGACGTCTCCTTCGAATCTGTCGAGCTCCCGAACGGAGGTCCGAGAGACCGTACCTCTCGCGAGTTTTTCCCGCTTCGGTCCTTTTGATCCGCGGCAAGGATATATAACGTACAGGCGTTTACGCGCCAGGCGATCGTATAACCGAGACGCGATTGAGAAATTTCTCACGGCGAGAGAGGATGTATACGACGACGGATCGTTAACGCGACCGAATATATGCCTATACGTGTGTATGTATATTTGTCGCTTATATAGTCGGACTCGCGGCTTCTCGAAGCGACGGGGAACCTGTTCCCGCGGCAGCGGCGTTTTATGCGCGTCGGCCCGTCTTACTTTTCGGGCCCCGAAGTGTGCGAATGAAGAATAACCTTCTCCTCGCCCCTCCTCCCGTCGACGTCTACCTTCGAACTCCACACGCTTTACTCTCTTTCGATGAATTTCGATTCGCGCGTTTCGGAATCTCGGTTTATTGAAGTGCCAGGTGAAATAGACGTTGGTCGTTTATTCCTTTTTTTCTTCATCGTTCCACTCGCGGATGGATTTTTCCCGGAATGTTTACCGACAAAAGTTCGCCCTCGTCGTTCTTTTTTCCCCGTACGCGGAATCTCGCGCGGTATATTTCGAATACGCGCGATGATTTTTTTTCCTCACGCGCGCGGAAGAAAAATCAAATCGAACCGGCTGTGGAAATCCCATCGGAGACGCGGCCGAGGGTGGGGGAAAAAAAAGCACAGTAAGATAGGATCGCGTCAGCCGCGCGGCACGTCGAGAGAGCGAGAGAGAGAGAGAGAGAAAAACGCGAGGAATATGAATGGGGCTTGGGGGTCTCGGCTCGCGCGGGCGAGGGTGGGCTGGAAAAGTGGGCTCCGGGGACTCGTTGCCACCCTATTACAGCGTTTGCTCTTCCATTTCACGCGCCGCACGGCCGAAGGACGATATCTCGCCGCTCGGCAGAGCCGAGTTTTTCCCTTAAATAGACAAGTGCCGAGGCACATCCCGCAAGGTGCCATTCGTCAGCCGACCGGCGATTGCGCCCCCATTCTGCCCATCCCTATATAATACACGCGCGCGCGCACACACACATATCTACATTGCTTTGTTTCTTGCTCTCGTCGCTTGCGGATTTAAAGCACTGCGCGTCGCGCCACTTGTGATTTCATCTATACACACGTCTCGCGCTTGAATTAGCTCGCGAATCTTTCGGCTGTTCTCGTCGACTGTTGCCGGAGGCTGCACATGTGGATGAGTGCGAAAGTGTCGTGTAGGTCGGATCTTGTGCTTCCCTCCGGCTGTGTGAACCCGCGTGGCGACGCATTTTATTGCGGCCCGGCTTAAGTTTCCGGGTGTGTACACAGGCAAATGTGTATACGCATACTGATCGCAGCAGGCGCTTGACCGTCGCATGCGGATACAACGACACGGGGCTGACACTTGCAAGTGCACGGGCCGGCATCTCTCGGGGGCTGCAGCGCGCGCTCGCTCGGCCACGTGCGTATACACATACACAAGTTTCGGGAAAGTTTATTGCCCGTGGGCGCAGGTATAATGAGAGCTGCCGGGGCTCGAGAGAACCAACGCAGCCAGAATTTTGCGTGCGTTTGCCATTTAAATCGATCTGCCGCAGTCGGCGAGTCGCTATCGAACTGTATATACACGCGTACGCGTCTCGGATTAGCCCGCGACGAGAGAAGAAAAAACCGTCCGCAGGAGCGACGGGAGGCACGTGCGCGAAAACGACTACTCTGGCTAGGGCGGCCGGGGGTCTATATTGCCGCTGCGTGTCACACGGGCGGGTGCGTGTGTATACACACAGAGAGGTGAGGACAGCTCTCGAGGCGCGCGCGCGCGGGCGCGGTCTGGGGAAATTCCGCAGGCGGGGCCCCCCGTCGTCCGAGAGGGACATAATTGAGTTACATTGTTGGCAAAACAAACGGGCGCACAACTAGCCGGCAGCTGATGGGGGCCCATTCCTCGTGGGCCTGCGGCCGCTTCACTCTTGTACACGGGAGGGATACTATGTAACGGAGGCAACGCGCCATCAACGCTACACACAATGCGAAGCCCTACACACGGAGTTTGCGTTTTTCCCGCGCGATCGCTTATTCTCGCGATGTTACAATGATTGTGGGGCACAAGTGGTCGGTCGTCGCTCGGCAGGTGAGCCGGGGCCGGACGGGCTGCAGCTCGACGACCCCCGGGGCTCGAGTCAACGTCCGGTCGTTTAATCCTTTGGCTGCTCGCCCGTTAAATCCGATTAAACACATGCGAAATCCGACAGAAGTCAAGTTGCTACGCTTTGACTGCGTGTGTACTGATCTCCGGCCCCGGGGATCATCCCTCCTCCCCCGTCTCCCCGTCTCTTGCCAAACGGTTCGCTCGTTTTTACGTATACGCATGTAGCAGCACTTGTCGGGCCGATTCGCCGCCCACTCCGGACCGAGAATCATAATCACCCGAGGCGCGCGTATATACACGATCCGACGAGAGCGACAGCAGCCCCTCTCCGTAATCCCGTTGCGGCGAGGAACGGACGGCGAGGTCGGAGTGGAGCCTCACGAATCGTGCAATATTCCGAGCGCCGATAACGCCGCGCGACTCTGTCGGCGGGTATACGTATAGAAGGGCTCGTGTCGTTTCGAGCAGCGAACCCACTGCAGGGACACGCGCACACCCGTGGAAGAACGCGAGGGAAGGGGCTCGAGTGCACCAAAATGGCGGCGTAAGAGAGAAATCGCGTGCGCAGCCAGGCGCCGCGCGTGCATATCGCGAGGGGGGAAACTCCCGCGGCCATTATACAAGAAAAGAAACTCTCGACTGCAGCCGCTGCTGTCTATACGCTCGCACGGCATTGTAAAAAGCCGAGAGTGAGACAGACAGCGAGAGAGAAAAAAGGAAAAAGGAGCCGAGCGGAGAAGAAAACGAAGCTCGGCGCTGCACACGAGATATTGTAATGCGCGAGCGAGCGAGTGTGTTGGTAACGAAAAAGCTCGGCTTATACGGCTCGCGGGCACGGATCCCGCGCGCAATATAACCATAAAATGCAGATAATGGCCGAGCGATTCCAAAGGGGGATACGTGTGTGTGTGTGTGTGTACGTGCGCATAGACGCAAGAAGAAAAGTCAGTTCGCCGAGCGCAGCACGCGAGCCTCCTTTTTTTTTCTCTCTCCCCGCCGCGCGGGCCAGCGAGTCTCCGCGGGCGGGGGAATAAAAACGAGCTGGATTTTAATGGGAATCGAGAGGCCGTCTCTCTTTTCCCGCCGTGTGTGTGTGTGCGCGCGCGAGCAGCGAGTGAATAGCGCGGGGAGGAGCCAAATGGGAAACCGACCCTGGTGTTTTTCTCGCGGTGAGCGCGCGCGAGTATGGCCGCGCGGGCTGCACATACAACAGACGCGGCTCGAGAGATATACCTGTAATCTCGACTGTGCGCTGAATCACCGGCCCCATGCGGATAGACGAATGCGTGCGCCTTATACACTGCAGAAATTAATTGCTCTGGCGGAGTTGCGCGAGAAAACTATGGACAGTCGTATCGATTGTCACAAGGAAAAATCAAATTATGGTTCGGCGCGAGACGAATCAGTTTGACGAGCTGCACGGAGAAAGTTCGCATTCAGATCGGGAGAACAGCGCAGATCTGCTATAGTTATCGCGTCAATTAAGATTCGATTATTTTTACATTTACATCACGTTCCCGAACCTATTTGGGCTATGGTTGACAATTGTATCGTGACAATGGGGGAAGACTATACGCGAACTAGTAAAGTCACAATCGTCGTCGGTACCGTGGCAAGCCTCGAGCGTACCGTCGGATAACAACCGCCCGCCAATGTATTACTCATTACCATGCAAACGAAAAAGAACAATTGTGAAATCTAATATTTACAGTAAATACGTGTATACGTGTATATGTGTGTGCGTGTGTGCGTGTGTGTATATTTAATGAAGTTATTCCGAGTTTGACGACGATTCACCGTATACAGCAACAACATTTGCTCGCGAATCTATGTGGGTTAATTTTGGAAATACTGGATATACCGATGGATTCACGTGCGCGGGAACAACATGAATGGCAAAATCTAAATACAGACGCGTCGACGAGAGGCAGGAATTCGATGTGAACCGACACAACTATATCGACCATGTAATGTCACACACAAACAGCTATCGAATTCTATCGGAGTACACATACATACACGTGCTTCTAATCGCGCGACGATAATTCTATATATACACGAATACACAAATCATGCAGCTATACAGGGAGAACACAACACAGATGCGGATCGTCGGTCGATTTTCTTACGACACAACACAGTTGGGTGAAAACGGAGGGGAAAAAAATTAGTGTGTAAAACATGAGTATATGGCGTGTATACTGTTCCAAGTCAAACAAGAGTCAGAGATATAGATCACGAACATCGATATAAATAATCATAATCACATGGTAGTGATGATGCCTACCGAGGCTGTCTAAGAAGCAGTCATCTTCTAGATCTGGAACTGGTGCTGCTTTTGTTATGTCGCACGCTGCAAGAATATACATAAGATGCACTGTTTTCTCCAATTGAAAAATCAGAGAGACGGGGGGGGGGGCGTTTGGGAATAGGTGTGTGCAGGCGTGACCGTGAATGCCGCGCGCGTTACGCAAATACATATAATATGCGTATCCGCGCGCGCAATTGTTGTATAGGTCGAGGGTCGCTCTCTGATGTAATGTACGCTCCACACACTCACGCGTATTCCCACACGGGTCTTGCCGCTGCGAGCTCGCCGCCGCCGCCGCCGCCGAGATCATCTCTCACAAATATTTGAGCGCAATTAGGTGTTTGCGCCGGGCGCCGTATCTATACAAACGTCAAGACAGCCTATCTCGCACTGTTCCACTTTTGCCCGAGCCGCACAACTATACACGCACACACACGTGCTGTTTCACGAGCTTTCCCCGAGTATGTAGCGCGTGCGAGTGTGCGCCTTGGATATATATATAGCCGCGCGTTACCCTACCCCTCGAAAATATGTCTTGTCCGAGGCGCGATCGGGTGTTGTTGTTGATCCGCGCTTTCCAACGCTAAACTGACCGATTTATCGTAAACCGATTGTTGCCATATATGAATTGCTTCGTCCCTCGGATCACGAGTCGCAGGATTCAATTCGATTTCGGGAAAGACGATTTCACCGCGGAGCAAAGCTCATGATTCACGAGAGTTTTTTTAATATTGACCAACCATTGAAAAGAGGAAATAACGCGTGATTCAACGTTACACAATCTAAGATTCAACTTGTTCTTGCCGATCGCGTATCGAACCATAGGCTGATATCTATATGAGATAGAGAATCAACGGAATCAATGTCTACGAGTGTCATTGAAATTTTCAATCGTTTAACGCGACACGATCCGTTGGTCAGACTAGAAAATGTAGCTTTTCAAACGACGAGAATATCAATCTTTTTGATGAATGTGTTCAGAGACAGCATCAATGTACCGCCTATTCAATCAAGAAGGAAAATAATGTCGTCCACCGCACCCCACACAGTATTACACGATCTGTAAATTTCTTACAGTGCAATTTTGGCAGTAACTAGAGGGAATTTTAAAATATGAATATAAAATTAACACTGTAACTTATAGTTAATTTATACTGTAAAACAATCAGCGACATTCAACTAAATTTTTTACTGAATATTTACTGTACCGTAGTGAGACTTCACAGTAAGGAATTCACAGAGCGTGCAATAGTTCAATTAGACACATTATTTATTTCCTTCATAGTAAAATCCCTCGTCTCCTAATCAATCGGGCGAACTTTTGCCCGACTATTATGAATGAGAAAACCCTATATGTGTACAAGGCGATGGTCGCCTCTGCGACTCGACATTATTGACAAACAATCGTTGGCTTGGATTCACCAACAATCATAAGATTTCCCTTTCGCTCCCCGACAAATGGACTTTCGCGAATGGCCGAAGAGTCGAAAAAGGGTGAGAAGGACAAACTCACGATTGCACTAGAATATTTGCCCACCGAGCGATCGTGTAAACGCTGTACGCACGAACGAAACGCGCGCTCGCGTTGCGACGGTTTGATTGGAAGCTCCGTTAAAACATTGTCTCCCTCCCCCCCTGACGTACTGAATTATCGTTCCTCGTTGATTCGCAAGCGAAAAACGGAGCGCACACCGTTTTACATTTTGCCGAAGACGTTGATCGATCGATCGATCGATTCGCGCTGGATCTTTCCAGAAACGTCGCGTCGCGTTGCGAATCCTGATGTGTACCGTAGAGTCGCGAGAGGTGAACGCGAAACCCACCCCGTTTCGTGGACGGCGTTGTAGGTGTGATTTCAGAGTCCGACATACACGAGAGGCTCGTTGTTTAGAACGCTCATGAAAAATCACCAACCGACGCACTATCTGGCGCGCATACGCGTACGTGATCTCGAAAATCGTTATCGCGCGTCGCTCGCGAGTACATGGGAATATACATATGTGTGTGCGGGGGCCGTTATCGAACCTCGCGCTCAACATTAAAAGGAAGAGAGAAAAACGGGAGGAAGGGAACAACTAAAAACACGGATTATCGCGGGAGTCTACCGAGCCATTCGCCGATTCGAATCGATCGCGAGCGTACGCCGTGGCTGCGTCCTAACCGACGTTCGCTTGAATATACATAATCACACAAGTTACCGATCACCCCGTGGCCTATACATTCTCGTGACGTGTCTCGAGCAGGTTCTTCCTCGAGGAGGATCGCGCACCACTCGACTCGTGAGCCGTAACCAGACTGAAAAATGCCAAAGGAGCCCACGGTGTCGCGGCGAGTTTCCACCCGTCGAAGATTCAACAGCACAGGCCACTATCGCGCGAGCACGGAGGAGTTAATTAATCACCATAAGGGTAAGGTGCACTCGGGGGTACGTGTGACAAGAACAACGGTGTCGAGGGGGGGCTGGGGGTCACGGGGAGACTCACCAGGATTGGGCTGGGTCGGGAAGCTGGTCTTCTTCATCCACTCGTAGGGGCTCCTGTTCTGTCCGGGCCGCATGGGCGTGTTGTTGTTGTTGTTGCTCGAGTTGTTGTTGTTGTTGTTGTTGTTGTGGGGCGCGGGGGGCGAGGCGGGGGTGCCGGGGCTGCTGATCTCGCTGCCGGACACGGTGATGGGGGGGCTGGGCTCGCCGGTGCCGATGGGGTTGTTGTTGCCGCCGCCGCCGCCGCCGTTGTTGTTGTTCGGCTCGTCGTTGGGCCAGTCGGCGGCGGAGGCGGCGGCGGCGGCCGCCGCGGCCGCGCTCGCCGCCTGGTGGTGGTGCGCCACGGCCATGTGCAGCTGGTGCTGGTGCTGGTAGACGGCCGCGGCCTGGTGCTGCTGCTGCGCAGCCTGGTGGTGGTACGCGTTGTGCAGGTAGTGCGGGTGCGGGTGGCCCGGCCACAGGGACAGCTCGTGGTGGTGCTCGAGCCCGTACTGCTGCGAGGGGGCGCTCGTCGCCCCGGCGCCCGCCGCCGCCGCCTGGTGGTGGCCGTAGCCGTACCACGCGCCGCTCGAGCACTGCTGCGCCGCGTCCGACATGCCCTGGCCCTGGCCCGGCGAGCCCTGCGACGTCGGCGACATCGACGCCGAGCTCGCGTGCGCCATCTGCTGCTGTTGTTGCTGCTGTTGCTGTTGTTGCTGGTGCAGCTGGGTCTGCTGGTAGAGCTGGCTCTGTTGGTGGAGCTGCTGTTGCTGCTGTTGCTGCTGCTGTTGGTGTTGCTGGTGTTGTTGCTGCTGCTGCTGCTGCTGCTGCTGCTGCTGAGTAGGCATGGCGCCCGGACTCGCCTGCTGGCTCCGGTACATCAGAGGCCCGTAGTACGTCACCATGTCGGTCATGCTCGCTGCGTGTGAGGGTAGCTGTCGAGTGAGCTGCGGCTCGCGCCGATCGCGACCGACACAATCCGCCTGAGACTCGCTCGCTCCTCCTCAGCGCATCGCCGCTCCTGCACCACCTGCGACTCACTCGGCTCTGCCTCGGTACCTATATACTTATGTATATGTATATGCTGGCGAGTGCGATACTCCTGTATACGCAGAGTCGTGTATATATATAAGTATATATGTATGTCACTGTCGGCAGGCTGTCGGGGAGTCTCGGCAGCGAGGCATCTCTCTCTCACACGAACACACACACGAATTATCACACCGAGAGGCTTGGCTGTGTTGGCCTGGCGAGCAGCGCTGCGCTTCTGCCGCCTCGACGCCGTCTCCACTTGGATTGACGCGCCGCACCAACAGTCGCCCCGCACGATCGGCTCGAGCTCGCATACAGCAGCAGCCGGCAGCTGGCTGCGCGCGCTGCGCCTCGCACGAGTCGTCCCTCTCTCTCTCTCTCTCGCTCTCGCTCGCTCTCTCTCGCTCTCTCTCTGTGTGAATCGACGCGCTATGGGCGGAGCGACGCCCCTCCCCGACGACCGGCCCCACCAATCCACTCGCGCCCGATGGCGGCGCTCCGCTATATGGAGCCCGCGCGCGACCAGCAACCCGCGCGCGGTATATATATCGCGCGCCGACGAGCTTCTCGCGCTCCCGATCGCCCTGCCCCCCACCCACACACACACACACACACACACGCCGACGTTTGATTATGTATCCTGCCAGGGCCAAGCGGAATGCACACTTGCCGCGATTCGAACGTGCTCTTGCGACAAGAAAAACACTCGATATGTGTATATACGCGAGAGGGGTTCTCGCTCACGTGCGGATAAACCAGTGGGTTTCGATTTTACTATGTTACCTTTCAATTCGATGACATTTTTACTCGTAAACATACTCTTTTAGAAGCGCATATAGTGATACACCACTGTGCTAGAGTGAAAAATTACCGCAAAAAGAGGGATATGAATTATTCACTGGAACTGCAGTGATTTTTTTCCTATAACTAAAATGAATTATCATTTTTTTCCTTTAGTTTTAAAAGCAACAATTTTTACATGAAATTGCCTGTAAATTTTTAGCATCAAAACTCGTGGAACTAAAGTGAAAATTCATTTTATTTACATGAAGAATTCACTGTAATTCCAGTGACTAATTTATCCACCTACACAGAGGTTTTTCAATGTAGCTTTTAACGGAGTATATTTTTGATATTCGACCATCGTCGAGCTGGTGAAATACTTTTGTTAACAAGGCTATGATCCGAGAGAGAATCTTCAGTATAATATACAATCTACTCAGCTTTCGTATATCTATACAGTATACGAATGTGTATCCTAGACAACATCAAAGTTCACACATAAATCAAAGTTCCAGTAGCTCATAGTTTTATACGTATTTTTCAAGGCAATGAACCTATAACAGAACCTTTAAAACTTTGTCAAACCTCATACAAATTTTAAAAGTTTTCACACTGCGTGCGTAAAATACCATTTACATATCCAAGTGTGTAAAATCATCGAACATAAAATTCATGTGCAGAATATGATTTATTCGTACGAGGTTGACGCTCGAGCTAAACGAGACACACACTAATTCGAGGATCATCTGTGCCGCGTAAATAGTATTGTTTATTCAACACTTTTTTTCGGATTATTTAATTTAAGTAATGTGTACAAAAGGAGTACAATTTCATACATATATGTATATCTGCACAACATCGATTATATACTCTCTTCAATCCTTACAGTGAAAAACCACTACATTACAGTGAAAAATCACTGTAAGAAGGTGGATGACAAATTCACTTGATTACAGTGAATTTTTTATGTAACTGTGAATTTTCATTTTAGTTCCATGAGTTTTTATGGAAAACATTTTTACATAAAATTCACAGTAAGTAGAGAAGATATTCACTTCATACACACCATACTTACTGCAAATCGTGATGTAAAAATGTTTGCAGTCAAAATTCATGGAAGTAAAGTGAAATTTCACTTTAGTTACATAAGAAATTCACTGTAATCCAGTGAATTTGTCATCCACCTTCTTACAGTGATTTTTCACTGCAATGCAGTGGTTTTTCGCTGTAAGGACTTAAAAGAGTATATTTATAGAAACATGAGACCATTTTTTCATGAAATTACCAAGTAATTATAAATATACAAATAATTATAAACACTCATTATTTTTTTAATAATAAATTTTATGATATCGATTACTCGTTTCTTATGTGTCTCTCTGAGAGGAATCAGGTATTCTGGAAAATCAATCATTCAATGACACATTGCTATTTTTGGATGTTGCTATTGTATGATTATAAATTAATAGACGAACTAAACTGAATAGATTGTCAGTCGATTAGGAAAAGAAAAGAATGTATGTTAATAGAAGAATCTCCTAGAGACATAAATTTGAGGTATTTTCAAAAATCAAATTATTTAAATAAAATTGATTCAGAAAACAGTATAACTTCATCTTCATGAAATTCACCTACAGTAATTTCCCACGCGATACATTTTTTCAACTATTAGTTTATATTTCAATACCTGAAAACATTTGGAATATCAAGCGTATTAGCTATTTCTTTATCGATTTTTCGCATAAGTAATAATTAAATCACAGAGTTATTGTTACAAGTTATAATCATGTGTATATGAAAGTAAATTCTCAGATTCTGTACGAGAATCCGGAGTTGATACTGCAAGTTCAAGTTTTCGAGGGTCGAAGAAAACTCGATCCTAGACGAAATTATTCCTCATGAGTTGCTTAAAAGGATTCATTCATTGTCCAATAAAAATCATGTCGCTGCAAAGAGATTTTTCATACCAGCTTCAACAGCACCCGATTATAGTTGACAAAAATTCAGTTGGTGGCCAGTCCACCAACTGAATTTTTGATGTAATTTAATTATTTTTTCTCAATGCACGTTTTACGGACGAAATCGCTCGATTCACCTGGGGCGCACCCTCCGATGCGATCGGCTCCGTTGTGTCATACCCCTCTGCGCAATGACTCTCGTGCGCTTCGACTGGTTGCTTAAATAGCGCCGATCAGCATAAATAGCGTGTAATAATTTATTATATTGGCCCGTATATGAGTATATATACATTTACGACGAGCGGCGCGCAACACGGCAAATCTCTAAATCCGCGCGCTTATCGACCTGCGCTTAATCCCGCTCGAGCCTCGACCGGATTACCCTTTCCATTACAATTTTATTTATTGCACGTGCCTCTACTTGCCCTCGTAGGCGCTGCGTACTTCTGTACGGACAATAGCGAGTCGCGTTAAAGCTTGTTAACATCCATTAACTTCATTGTTCGCGAGAACAATATGCACAATCGTGTATATATACGCTCAAATTCCAATTCTCGTATGTATTGGATATGTGGAAAATCGTGGAAAATGTGGGAATTCGTTCCTGGCGCCATTGTTATTGTCTCGTCCCGGATCGATATTTGAATGAAATGTATCTCAGATACGCCGAGGAAAATAATTACTTTCTTGAATTTATACTTGGTTTGGCTATTTGGAAAAATCATAGTACCGGCAATCTTTCAATGTAATATACTTTGGTATGTAACATTGATATTTCACACTATCACCTTTATAAATCAAAGATTTTGTCAAAAAATGTTTACATACCGCAATCGAGTTCTATGTTTATAGATTCAATGTACTCATAACGATATTTGCAATTGCGTATATAAGGCGTTGAGGGGTACTTTTGGAGTGGATTTTGAAATTTTACGTTTGTTTGAGATCCAATGCTCCCGATTATGCAACCTGATCCTTGATCACCGTTTGACTCCATTTTTACGAGGTAAAAAAGATGATCTGAGATGAGCTTTATCAGAGGAAAAAATCGTTGATTATTTTGACCATCCAAAAATGTATTACTTCGAATTTGTTTAAGTCCAAGCATTCATGATCTATTCATCACGATCCAGCTTATTTCAAGATTCAGCCTCTCTAGACACGCGCAGAGACCAATATATTTGTATCAATTTCATCAATAATGTCAACAGCCTTCCTCTAACATGAAAAAAAAACCGATGCCTCGATGGTTCAAAGACCATTTTATAACCTAAAGTTAATTACCAACAATATAAATATTTATCCGACGCCTCGGAAACGTAATCGGATAAAAAAATACGAGATCTGTCTCACAGCCATCCGATTCTATCGGAGGATGCCTCCGAAAGCTTGTTTCCCCTCCAAATTTACACTCCACGGCTGAACATGTAAGTAAATCTCCATGTGTATACACTCACCAGCCAAGACGATAATCCTCAAAATCACAGTACCCCGAAAATTGCATGTGTAGTTGGGTGACGGGCGAACAAGGTACATATATATAACATTGATTATTACCCTAACGCAGATCCGCCTGTTTAGGAATAAACTCATAATCGTCCGGCTAATTAAGCCAAGATAGCCCTTTCCAAGAGTGATATACTGCGTGACCGTAATAAACGCGTGTATATCCATATATTACATGGTATTGGTATCGGCGTTAATAAAACTCGGCCGATACCGGACCAAACTCGCTCGCGCATAACATTCCAAGAAACTCCATTGGAAAACGCACGGAGGAAAAATGGGTCGCGCAGGTCGATTTGGACGCGTTCGCATGTATATATCCATATATCCATACAGACAACAGTGCGAGCAGTGTGTTGGCGTGCAATGAGTCATCACAATATTACACCGCGCGACAAGGGCCCGATACCATAGCGAGCAGCGCGGGCGCGCGCAGCCCCGCGCCGGGGCCTTGTTCTTTCAGGTAGCGAAATCCATTCTGGCCGAACAGTGCGGGCTAATAAACGCCGGTGAGTATATATACATGTATAGGTACGCATAGACACGCAGTCGCGGGCTGCGTGACACAGTGTGGGTCAGACGGGCCGGTGGAGTGGGGGGTTAGGGCCCGAGCGTCGCACGTGCGCGCATGCGCGAGCGCACGCCGCCTCGCCGTCGTATATATATATATATATATATACGTGCGCAGAGGAACCACCGTGTTTCGGCCGAACCCCCTCTCGCCTCCCCCCCAATAAAACCCCATCCGAACTGTACGGCGCGCTGCTTATTATTGTGTTGTATATATATATACATCTGAGGTCGACGCCGCGGCCGTGGCGTATGGCTCAGGTATACGTCGCTCTCGTGGCCTAATGCCCCTGCGCGGCCCGCTTTATAAGGGGAGGCATGACGGGCGAACGGGCCGGCCGCGTAATTCGAGTTAACAAAGTGCGGCCCCCGTGTGTACGATTTATACCCCAAACTGCGCCTCGCCTCCATTATATTTATGGATTTTTATCCTCTTTTATTGCGCGGGCTTCCTTGGATTTTTATAAATTCGCGCCGGCGCGCCTCCTACTGTATACCTCTCTCTCTCTCTCTTTCCCTCTCACTACGCACACAGCCTTGCCCTTTTGCCTTTTTGACCGTGCGCATACTTATACCGACGACAATGCGACTCGCTAAGCGCGCGCATACCCCCCCGAACGTGACTTATTCTGCCTTCGGGATTTAATTATATTGCCCCTTGGGCGGGCAACGCTAAGTACTTTAATTATCGCTTGGGAAAAATCCTATCCCCCTCTCCCTCCCTCCGCCACCCTGCACCAGCCCCCTGCGGGAAAAAAAACTTGACCTCGATATATACGCTATGGACCTTCGGCCGCGCCGCGCTCTTTTCCAACCCTGAGCCGCGGGCTGCAGTCGCGACTTGAGTTTTGTGATTTGGTAAAATGCTTGGGCTCACGGCCGTTTGTACTAGTCCAAAGCTCTGGAGATATTCCGTATCAACGGGTGCAAGTTAATTTCGTCACACACTTCCTTCACTTAGCGATTTATTTTGAAAACAAAACCACTTTTTACCGATTCCGGAGATATTTTCTTCGATGTTTATGCTATTCAGACCATTCAAACCTTTTTCAAGATAAAAATCCTTCCCGTATAAATCGTATGAAAATTAGCTAGCAGAATTATCACGTTACAAGTGCTTCATATATTGTTTCTAATCACTCGAGAATTCAATTTCTATCTAATTGATGAATTACTTTATAGATTATCGAAGAAAATACTTTTGAGAATATCGATTGAGTGATTTTCTTCTGCTCGAATAGTTGGAATTGAATCAGCCGAAAATTGGCAAAAAGCGATTTTGTAAGTTTTCAGAATGTCATCAAGTGAAAGGAAGAAGAAAAGTAAAAAATTAGCTTTTGTACGCGGAAAGGAACTCTTCTCTGCAGCTTTTTAATCGTTGCAATAAGATTTTCCCAAGTATAGCTCAAAAATCTCAGATTGTTATTTTGTCCGAGAAGAAAAACCCAATTTTGTTGCAATGTGTGTACGTCAATGCGTTGAGCTGCTCGACCTCGTTGTCGATTTTTCATCCGTGTTTTGCATACATATCTATACTAATATTTCGTAGAAATTTATCCTGGCATACCGTGCGCAAATGGCGAGCATCGGAGTTCAATGAGACACATTCGTCCCGATCGCGTTTGATACACGCGCAATTCACAATTCCATGGCGGGGACGCGATATTGCTAAACGCGAGCGCGAGCCGAAGCAGAGGCGCTACGCGCCGCGCTTTAATAAATCAAAGAAGCGCCGAGAACGCGATGATAATATTTAACGGGGAAAAGCACGCGCCGCGCGAGAGGCGCGCACTAAATCCACCGTACTGCACGTGTGTGCCTTCCCGTAATAGAAATTTACGATTAATATCTCCTTCGCTTTATAGCCAATTACTCATTTATATATCTCGCCATTTCCCACGCGATATAAATGTTTTCATTCACTGATTGCTCGCTCGCTGGCTCGCGAACGAGCTGATGCCGTCGTATGGTAGATACCAACGCCTGTGGATTTGTGTTATTGTGCCGAGTGCTCGGATGGAACATATCCAACTCGCGAGTCTCGCTAGACTTGTGCATGATTATATTATATTTTTCCCGTGCGATTACGCGATTTAATGTGGCATGTTTACGTGTCAATTTTAGTCAGTAACAGTCGAGTGTTAATCCTTTGAACCACCGTGAAAATATTGCTATTGTGCCATAATTACTAGTCTTTGCGGACGGAGAAATTCCAAATTTTGCATGAGATACATGGAAATAGCTATATATATGAATGACTGGCGTTAGTTTGAACTGTACTTCAATCCAAACAATGAGATACAACGACAGCTCGATAATAAATATTTTGGTTTTCTATTGATAAAATATTTCATAGAATATTCAGTACTTGCTTCTCAACTAGAGTATACTTGACTTTGTAAAAACGCAGTGCCAAGTTCGGAGCATAAGGTCTTAAAAAAAATTCACGTTCATAGCGACTAATGTTGGTCTCACAAAAAATTAAGATGTACTCGACTCTCCTTTGAATCCAGTGTGATTTCGTCAAGTGGCAATAATTTATGCCGACATCGAGAGACAATTCGGTCGTTGGATTTAAAAAACTGGCCTAGTTTCGCAAAAGTCGAGACGTGAATAGTACAAACGAATGAAAGAAATCGAGAATAAAAGAACAAATTAAGGACAAAAGAACTTGACCAAAATTTTAACAAACGGGACGTATTTTTGAAGTCGGCAAAATGAATTGTTGAAAGTTGATATGTAAGCGCAAGCGCATAACGAGCCCGAGATAATCCAGAGCCATATAAATAGTGCTTACTATTAGTGATGAAACTGTCACAATATTGACCTGACACGGTGCTTTGTAACAGACATTCAATTCTGCAGTTTCCCCACCTATCGAGGGGATTTTAGCTCTGCCGTTTATACGATACCCTATAGAAAGTTATAAACTATTATGCATATTTATGCCTCGCCCATAATCCCTGCTAATGGCTCTAGGGCACGTTCAATAATAAATCAAAATAATCTTTAGTCAAATCATCTCAACTGTGCTCTCGAATATGAAGCTGCTCATGTTCTGTTAAACATTTTTACTGTCATTTTCGGTATTTTATTGAATTCGTAGCTTTGCGGTTCAACCTTTTGACTCGAATGATAATCAACCGTATAAATCCAGTCAGATATATATAAATAAGCTTTACAACAGTGCACACAAGAAAGAGGAGCTACATACGTATTGTAGGTTAACTCGTATAGAAGCCGAGCCCGTCGTTATCACTTATCTCAACATCCATAATCTCGAAAATTAGGTGACATCCGCTAAGACTGCAAGAAAACTCGTGTGATGAAGGTTGATCACGTGCCTGTACTCTCGGCTACAGAAACGTGCATTGACCCAGTGATCCAGATACGATAATCGCTCGACAACTTCCCAAGTTGCTTGTGGATCAAACTTACATCCTTCCAAAGGTCCCATGAAATGAAAGTATATGCACCTGCAATATGGTGACTGCTGTTTCCAAAGTTATCGTAACTGGGAGGCTCAAACACATTGAGATGCACACGAGAGTTCGCACCGCTCCAAAGGAATATGAAATCTGTTCTCCGAATTCCGATCTTTCCACACTCAATGCGCAAAATTCGACTTGGCGCCGGCCTTGATGAGAAAAAGCGCATATAATGCGATATATTTTTTTTATGCATTTTTCGCTGTGATGTAGAAATGTGTCATGTTTCTTCTTTTTCTTTATGCAATTGCTCACGCTCGTTGCATACTCCAAACTATATGTCAATCTTGATCGATCACGTTGAAATATGGCGCAAATATTTTTTCCTCCAAAGAGCTTACCAATAAACGTTGTGAATGTTCATTAACTCGACGTTCCTCGCTTTTTATTGAAGCGTATTCTGAAACAGAAAAATGGTTCTTACAGCAATAAATTTAGACAATCATGTAGTAGCTCGTGATGTACTTATCAAGCTCATAAATGTAACATTTCTTCCAAGATCCAAATCCGTTTCTCAATCGGATGGTAAAAAAGTCTGATTATCCTCGAGTTTATACAAGACGCGTGAATCAAATGAAATTTTGACAAAGCAAAAATCCTTTGAACCAACAGTTAGCTGTATAATGATGGATAATTTCAAGATCATTATCACAGATGAGTTCGTTACTTTTGCCGCTCAACCCTTTGACGCCTGTCCCGGCCGGTTTACGATTGGGAATTGCGGCAATCGAGTTAGAAAGAGGACCAAGAGAACAGCAGTTGCAGCCCGGCAACCGCACGACTCTAAACGCAGCTATTCTGTATAGATCTGTTCAGAGATGAAAGTTGTAACGGTCAGCGGTCGTGGCGCTGAGTCGCGCGCGCACTTGGTCAGCGTGTCAAAATAACGCTTCTCTCGACTTGACCTGGCGTCGCGTATACAAATATATTCCCTCTGTTGTCGTGTCGTTATAGTCTCGGGGGCAAGTTCATCTCTTGATCGTCTGCAATGCTGAATAAACTTTTTATGAACTCGTCACATTATAAGTTGCAAAAATGATTGTAGAACTAGTTGTTATTTATTTTCGATCAGTCGTTCACAAAAACGCAGGGAAAGGGAGTTAAACAGAGGAAAAATATTCAGTCGTATAGACATTCCCAATTTTTTAACAGTTCTATTGATCTTGAAGAAACTAGCGAATCTCAAAATAGTTTGCCGATCTACATACATACATTCTTTTCAAACGTGATTTTTTGAATCAGTGTTTCCGCTGAATCGATATAGTTAAAATATAATGCAACCACGAATTTTGTACATTTGCAATTTTGCGACTATTTTGATGAATTGAAACACGACATTGATCACATCGAGCGACACGCCATATCAAAGATTGAAATATGCTATTTTTCCACATGCTAACAAGTAATAAAAATACGAGCTCACGCGAGATAGATTTAAATGTCCCGTTATCGATACCAAGGTAGAAAATAAAAAAAAAAGTAAGTATACTCACAAGCGGCTACGTTTCGAGAGCGCAACCGAACGGTCAGAACCTTCAAATTGCTCGTGTGTCGTAGAAATGTTAGAGATGCACATCCAATACCGACACCCAATAAGTATACAGGCGAGCGAAAATTCGTGTCGTAACACGAGGTACAGGAGTGACGGCGAAATAATTTGCGAATTCGGGAAGTCGACTCGAGAGCAATAACTCGAGCGCGCACGGCTTATAAAATAATAATTGCCATAATGATGAATCCGTCATAATCGGCGCACTGATGGCAGCCGCCGTTGCACACGGCATTGATCGACCCAATTTCACCGACTGACTCGGAACAATATCCCCGGGCCCGGCGCGGCCTTTACGATCCTGCGAGGCCCGGCAAATTCTCCCGGCCCCCCTCCTAAATTAAACTTCACCAGCTTCTGCACACACACACACACACACAGAGTTGGCCGGGCCGGCCGCGTCCAAAGTCGACGAGGCACTGTAACAGTGCGTAAAAGGTCGTAAAATGTTGTACCGTTCGCAATGAAAAACAGAGTAACTTACCGGCTTACCGCTCGAGTTTTGGGGAAAAACTAGTCCATCCAGCTGTGACGGGGGGGTCCTCCCTCTCTCTCTGTCTTTGGCTGCAATCTGCCGGGGCCCAAAATCATCAGCTGGCTTTATTGTCAGGCGTATAGCTCTCGAGAGTCCGGGCCATAACTGCGCGTACACCGGGTGAATTGCCCGGCAATTCGAACAATTAGGCTCTACCTGCGCGTCGTGCAGCAGTGTATATATACACACGCAGCCGTGGCTCCCGCAAATCCGCACACCGGCCCGTCTCTCTGCACTCGCTCGCTCTGTGCCATTGGGTCCCGCGTGCCTTTTTAAATATCTCGCCGAGTTCGAGGCGCATCTGGGATGTTTTGCTGGCGCACTGAGCGATTTGTGATGCCCCATTGAACCCGGGCCCGGGCTTAGAGCGTCTCTCGATCTGCGACTCCGGTTGGCACTCGGCCGTGCCCAAATTGCCCGGCGATTAACTGTTGATTCCACTTTCGGCTTTACGGCACAATTTGCGCGCGACCGGCCGAGCTCCTCACCGTGACCGGGGCACAACTGTATTTTAGCGTCGCCAACACTTGGCCCGCATACGACAGGCCCGAAATCCATAAACGATCGCCGTTTAGCCGTGGAGTGCGGCTCTAAAGACGCCCAGATGTTATTGGAGCGAATTTTTTACCTCCCACCGCTCATTGTGTCGCGGGCGCTAGGATATACTGTCGAGATAATCCTCGAGCAAGGATACCGTGAGAAAAGTACACCACGTAATGCGTTTGGAATCGAGAATATAAATCGAGCAAAAAAAATGTTCATCTCGATAGAAGCCGAATGTAATGTTATTCTGCCATCGATAGGTTTTTAATCCGCGCGACATGTACCATCGGGCGATGACGTTTTTCATTCATCGTTGAATAAGCAAATTTACGTTTGAAGAATCCGTAGATATATGCGCAGCTATATATAACAAGGTAATGAGTTCATTACATAGTTTGTGAGCGGGTGAGAAATACTAACAGTAGGCAATAAAGATGATAATAATAAAAGGTTATAACGATGTATGAACTGGAATTTAATAAAACTAGTTGTGTGTTGTGACAGTAGAATTACAGTAATCGTAAAAATTAAATAATCCGCAATAACATTGTATATATAGGTATTGTATCGTTCTATCTTGATTGCGGCAAGCTACGAAAGTTCTCCTCAAATTAATCGAATTAGTCAAGTTACCCCCGATGATTTACAACCCAACCAAAATACGCCAAGCACACACACACACACACACACACACACACACACACACACACACACACACACAAACGCATACGGGGAAATAATTATTCCTTCAATTATCCTAATAATTGACAGTACGTGTGCCACGTGAGTTATAAAAATCAAGTGTCGAACTGGTGCACCGGCCATTCACTATTGCAACGGGCCCATCGTCAACCCGGCGAGCAAAAATGGCAAACGATTCGAGCCAAGAATGGCGCACAAGTTTTGGAAAAGCCTCGAATGGCGAATAGGACGACGGCTCTCGCGTGCGTCCCCCATCTTTGCCTCGGAGTTGGCGCCTCTATAGCCGCGCGTCTCCCTCGCCGACTGCCTGGCGCGAGGAAGAGCAGCGCCGCAGGAAGGGTTACGAAGCGCAAATAAACTCGTAATTTATTATGGCCTGTAAAAATAAATGGGCAGCCCGGACAAAGAGGGCTGGATTATCATTCGCTCATTACCCGCTCCGAGAGAGAGGCAGAGATTCAGAGACTTAACCCTTTGAGGGTAAGTTTCACCAGTTCGCTGCGGGTATCCGATTTCCTCATTTTATTGCGAATACTATATACATGTATATATATTTACTGCGATTGTTCCCCTGGGCTTCTTAACGACCGTCCACAACTTTGACTCTTCACGGATTTATGAAATATCGATTATTACACGCCGGGTTTCAATTGTTACACCCGTTCCTCGTCCAACGTAAACATTTGTACTTCGTTACGTATTTTCCGGGGCGCGGCGCGCGGGTCTTATGGTGTACGTTGCATCCAGATTTATATCTGATACTGCGGACTTACGTGTACTACCTGTTCAACACAGGGCTCGATTGCACAATCACCGGATGATTACGAATATATTTGTATTTTCAACGAAATTTATCTTTTTGAACTGCTTTATACAATTTTTAATTTAAGTAGTTTCTTTCCACTATTAGTTATTATTATTTATACAAGCGTATATATTGAGAAATTTTTGGAAAGATACACACTAGACTGAATTGAAAAGCTGTGATTTTTCCTGTGAAATTCAGGTAGCAAAATAATATTGAAATCTGCTTATTATTGGAGTATCTACACAGTAAAAACGGTTACTTAAAAGTGTTGCAGTCCTAAAAATCTATTTTACTTAAATCAAATATTACATTATACAAATCTTGATTTAAGTACTTTTTTTATACTGAAATTCATTCCATTTCATTTTAAGAACGATTTTTCACTCAAATCAAGGAATCGTTTCTGCTGTGTATATACACTACTATATATAGCGTTAAAAAGGATCGGATTTGAAGTATGTTTGCACTCGAGCCTTGGCAGATTTGACGCTCGATCCTTTCTAGCGCTCGATTGATAAGGAGAAAAAAAATAAGAGTAGAGCTCAACACACACACGCGCGCACTTGTTGATAAATCCCTTCAACATCCGACGGAGAGGCATAAAACGAAGCGAATCTTTCGCGGTATTCATTATAGTTTGTCCTTTTCTGTTCTCATTCGTCGGGTCGATCGCGAGTCCGGTAACTGTTACGATTACCTCGGGCAGAGCTCATTAAACGTTGAAAACCAAAGGGAGCAACTAATGAGGACGAGACAAGCGAACTCGAAACACTTACACACACACAGCGGTTGTAAAGCGCGCTCGGAAAGCTCGTGTTTATAAAAAGGGATCGCGGCGTGGATTTCTCTCTCATGAAAAACCAAAGAACAAAGATGGGCTTAGCCCAGATTCCAGGAAACGTCCGGAGACGAGAAAGAATAAAAACAAGTGGCGCCCCGAGACGTTGCGCTCGAGCATACACACATATACTTATAAATAAAAAGCGAGCCGTCCGTCATTATACGCACGATCCCTTCGATCGAGCGCGCGCGCGCGCGCGACTGCATCATCGCGCGCGGATGGCTCATTAAAAAAAGGTAAATCGGTTTACAGCCCCGCGCGAGCGCTTACATACGAAACTTTTCCGGCGGCCCCAAAACGAAGGCGCGCGCGCGCGCTCACGTAAAGCTGAGCTCGCGTATATGTATATACGTATACGAGAGGGGAAAAAGAAACGCCGGCGATCGAGCGAGACAGAGAGAGAGGGAGAGGGAAAAAACGCGAACATGGCGCGCGCACGCGAGAGAGCCGCGAGTGAGACGCGGAAGGCCGCCACCGCCGCGGAGCTTTGATATGGAAAAAGGAGCGAGAAGGAGAAACAGTATAATTGGCGGATATCTCGCGCGTGCAACCGACCAACACGCTCCTACCCGTCCACACACACACGAGCAAACGCACACCGACTTTAATGATCGGCTTGTAAAAATGTTTTCTATTTTTATTCCTTCCTTTTTTACGGCGCCAATAAAATAAAGGCGCGCGCGCACACGCTATATACTCTTCTCTCTCGCGCGCGCGCGAGCGCGCTCGCGAGTTCTCGGCGTACGTGTACACGTTACCGATTCATGCAACACCCACCGACCGACCATGGCGTGACCCGCCCGTACCCCCACACCCAATACTTACCTGTTCCTACGCGAACATATGTCAGCTTCGGAAATACGCATAATCAAAGGAAGAAATTTTACATTTGAATTTGCCGCTCTTGACTTGGTGGTACAATAATTTTTCATTCGATTCATGTGCTGATGCGCATACTACGGAATTGGGTGCATGGCATTGAGCTGCAGGTGCAGCGCTTGTCGTGAACTCGAGCTCCACTTAAATTTTCGTTGCGTGCTCTTGGTGAATGAGGAAATCGGGCCGATCGTGCGTGAATGTTACGTTCTCTGTGAAAAAAAATTATGTCAGATTTCGTTGTGTTTAATATAGATTAACAATCAATAAATCAGTTCAATCGCTATGTAGATCCTCGATTAACTCGTGATGTTTAACTTAGACAACATGACATATCATACGTACCATAGCACTATCCTACTACATATCGACGTGTCTTACGAAGAAAGACACATCTCAAACTGTCCGCGAAGAAAGACACATCTCAATTTGTCCGCGAAGAAAGACACAACTCGCAATCTAGCCGCGAAAAAAGACACAACTCGTAATCTAGCCGCGAAGAAAGACACAACTCGCGATCTAGCCGCGAAAAAAGACACAACTCGCGTCTGCCCGCAAAAAGGATACATGGCGCATATCCCACAATTTTCCGAGGTGAAAAAATATATGGAATGAAAGCTTAGAATGAGTAGGTTATCATTGACAAAAAAAACAAGCCTTTCCTACAGTTTAAACTCTTTTTTCGTTAATATTCGCGGGAGAATAATTCCGACATTTGTCTTTCTTCGCGGACAGATTGCGAGTTATGTCTTTCTTCGTGGCTAGATTGTGAGTTGTGTCTTTCTTCGTGGACAGATTCGGATATGTGTCTTTCTTCGCGGACAGATTCAGTTATGTGTCTTTCTTCGTAAGACACGTCGATATATAATTCTTTAATTACTCTTTGAGTCCTATCTGTCAACGTTCAACGTTCAAAGTTTTCCTCTCTTACATATTTTAATTAGGAAATTTATGAGCTCGGAAAAACATTGATATAAAGTCTGCACCATGGGATACTGTATTGAAACCGTTTTCTCCATCGAAGAAATGGAAAAAACTGCGTATGAAAAAGTATGGGACATGTCTGGCATTGTGAACCGATGCTTCATCCCGAAAAATCAATGGATTTGAAAATAACATGATCTTAATTTTAATTTTGATCGCGTAATCTGAAATTCTCTCAAAAAACTTTAGAACCATCTGAAAGTGAAAAGAAAAACTTCCACAAAATACCCCGTGTACGTTAACTTCTAGCTTCCGATCTTGATTTCCATTTAATCTCCATCTGACAATATTATATCCACGGCGATGATGCTTCTTAGATGATTTTTCTGTGTAAAGTCTGGAAATAGTGCCAGATACGACACGAGCTTTTCTTTCACCCGGGGAATAATGCTCACGAAGCTTCTTTAATTCGTGCGTTTAGTGTTCAAGAAAGCCTAGAAAGAAAAAGATAGTTGCCGACTCGTTGTTCTGTCCGATTTCACCCGAGCCAGCGCGCATGCAGCTCGTAAATCCAAACTAAAAATCGAGCGACATGCGTCTCGCGCATCTCGAGAGCCGCGGGGAAAACGAGCGATAGCCCGTGTGTGTGTGTGCTTTCTCTCGTCATAACATTAACTTATACTGCCACGAGTCAGGAGGGACAGGCAGATCGCGTGTGTGTGTGTGTGTGTGCGTACGTACACACTCGCACAGAGAGGAGGTATGAGCCGCGCTGCGCTTACGGCACCTGCGGGATCCGCGAGCGATGGCACGCTGGGGCGCCGCAACGCGATGTATATACGTTACCATACACAACGAGCGCGGCTCCTCTGGCCTATCATATCTCTACATAAAATTAGTACCTAAAAGCCCTTAGCGCTCATGGGTCATGGCTGGGCCGAGCCAAGTGCAGCTCGGCTCGCGAGTCTCCTCCCATATTCAGCCCATCCCCCGACCTTCCCTCCACCCATCCCAACTCCATTCTCTCAACGATCGTGTGTATACATATGCATGTTTGCGCTTACTTACGCGCCCAACTATAAGCGTAGCTCAGTCCTCGGTATATATATTACAACTAATATTAATTGTTTATTCGCGTTTGCGATGACGATATGATACGAGCTGAGAAACATTATTTTTGTTCGATAAAATTTATTTTAACATCAAGTTTACGGTCGACTTGTTAAATATACAGATAGCTTAAACGACACACTGCGGGAATTCGTCTGATTGTTAATCCTATTTCATCTCTTTTATAATTTCACGCAGACTTGGAGATTTGTAAAAATTGAAAATTAAAAAAATCTGTAGAATTACGTATCGAATTGTTTTCGCGTGCGAGAGAAAAAGAAAATCCGTAACTGTACAGGTTTATATCGGTGAGTGAACGAGTCCGTATGAGATCATTCAAGGAACTAAATGAGACAGCTAGAATTAAAATTGGATTAAAAATGAAGGAGTTCACTTTTGTTTGAACTTTCTCTCGATGACGATGTCTCGATGTATATACAGCGCTGGGATTTTCTTGGATGAAATTATTTTCAACTGGTCGTAAAATTGTTTGTAACAGAATTTGAAGTTTTTGTTTATTATTCGGTTTAACAGATAATTGAATTACGTTCTGTAACTGAGATCTAATAAAACAGAATCCAAAAGTACTTGAGAAATGATATTTTTATGTCAAGCTTGTCGTTTGTACAAGATCGAACGCATTTGTTTTGATGTTTGTGGCGCTCCATTCATTCATCAGACGTGAACGTAAGATCGACGTCATACGATTCCAGCTCAGAAATTCGAGTTTTTTCATCAAAAATTTCCATGCAACAGTATTTTTAATGATTTTTGAGAGTGCTAGTATATGAATGGAGAAAATTAATTCTTTGCATAAAATACCCCTTTGACGTTTGATCGATTTCTTATAATAATCGAAGATTTCTATGATAATTGGAATATTTTTTGTAAAGATATCACAGTGCACTCGAAAAAGCTGAGTATACATTAATACAAGTGATAAAGATGCATTTTTTTTGATACTATAAAATTGCAACTTCAAATTTTATATTCCATATCTTGTCTATAGTAAAAAATCATTTTTCCTTTACAACCGATTTTATTCAGTTTTTGTGTGATAAGAACCTAAAACAAATTCTCTTCGTATCATCATCATCCTTTATTCAAATTATATACCTATATTGATCCAATTACTATAGTAGATCACCCAAAAAGTACTTGGCTATTTAAATTTCTCGGCTTTTCTCTTTGATTCTCGAGTAATGAAGATTCAATATTAGCTTTGAAAAATACAGTGTTGAAATTAAGAGTATGCCCATCTATTTTCCAACGCAAATATATTTTGGGCCGTCCAAACTGATAAGATCGTAATGTGTCAAAAAAATTTGTATTATATGTTTTTGAGATTAGACGATCTGTATACGGATCACTCGGAAAGAAATGATAAAAAAATGTGTAACTCGTATATTTGCCCGAAGTAAATGACATTTTTAATACCCTGTATGTCAGTAAACAGAGAAAAATGTTATTCTAGATTAAAATTTTCATTGCATCATTGTTGGGCATTATATTTATTGGTCGTGTCCTGACAAAAAGCTTACATTTTTCTGATATTCCTGACATTTATCTCCTAGAATATGACTACGCGCAGCTCGTTTCAGATATAACGTTCAGCTGATTGTAGCCATTTAGGACGCGACAATCACTTTATTTGTATACACTATTGGAATTATCACAAGCATCGCTGAATAATTTACCGTTAAAAACGTATCCGGGCACACCAGAACAAAAATCGTATCATTCCACCTATCCCATTTCAAAATTTCAAAATTTCAAAATAATTCCTCTTTCCAATCTTGAAGAGCGTCTCTTCATATTATTTTTAAACAGCGTCTTGCTCCGAAAGCCAATCAAAACTCTCGGAAGATTAGTCACAACATGGTTCATCATTTTCTCGAGAAAAGATTCTTTCCGTTGAATTTTTTCATCTTCTATTAAGATCCCAAGAATCCGCATATATGATTTACAATTGTGCTATTATGAATTAATCGTCAAATATATACCCAGCATAATTCGCGCGCGAGATCAGAAGCGATCCTGCGAACATTTTGGCAATTGTATTTTTATCAATTCCACGACGGATATAAGCACATTACGTGTCGCGCAAAAAATCATGTCGGCCGCGCGTTCGTATCAGAGTCGCGAGTAGAGAGAGAGAGAGAAAAAAACGTCAGACTCTCGAAGTAATTAAACATAAGTTAATCCTAGAGTTGCGAATTTGCCGTCGGCTGTTTGCGCAGCCGCACACCAGCGCGTCGAGGGCCGTTATCGCTCACGCGAACGCGTAATACAGCGCATATGCGCGCGCGGGCGCGTTAAAAATCCCCCGACGACTAGCTTGGAAATCTAAGGTTGTGCGCCGTTGGGAATATACGCAGCCGCGAGGAGACGTATAGCGCGCTCGTGCACCAGCGCGAGTCGTTACGTGTGCCGGGCTCCAAGTTCAAACAAGCTCGAGAAAAGAAAAAAAAAAGTCACCTGGATTTCTGACGAACTTATCTCACTTGTTGTCGCGGGCAATAAAGAGATTTCCATGCGCATTCAAAATCAATAAGATTATGACGTCTTTTTCAGACTCGCGTGTATTGGAGTTAATTCAAGAACGCGAAAGGGATTACACCGAGGCACGAGGAGTCTATTGTTTCTTGACTGATAATTTTATTTTTTTTTTTATTTTTTCTTGCCTTTGAGAATAAAAGCTGTACCGAGCTCTGACATGGGTACGCATTGGACGGGAACGAAAATGTTGAAACGAAGTTATAATTGAAACTAATTGCGAATCAGAAAATGTATTACAACGCGATAATCATAAATCATAAATTAACCGGATCAAACTGGAAAACCATTGTACATACGTCTTTCCATTTGCTGTGATACTGATTGACTCTGATGTATCTATACTTACATATATCGTCCGCTATAATTAACCATTTTGATTCTTAGCTAGCGCTAGTAACTTCTCATCGGAATTTTCAACGGCACGTTACTGTAGCATACAAAAAAATAATACTATGTCGTCACTTTTGACGATTGAACCATCTCTTTTAACACTTGTTGCGAAAAGTTTCGTTCGAAACACGTGAAAAGTATCGAAAAATACTTTATACCCTTTATGCTAGGAAAAACAATATCAGCAACTCGTGGCGAGGTGTTATCTTCGGCTTATGCGATTGTCACTCACACTCAAGAACAACACTTGGTGCACTAGTTGCGACATTTATACTGATTCGCAATAAAAGGAAAATCACGTCGATTCACAAAGTCAGCGTATGGACCCATTTCGGATTTTGACTCTCGCTGCAAACGGCAAAATAAAATACGGTAGGTTGAGAACTGGCGAGCGAAACGTTTGTAATTTGAACCGTTCGTTTTCTCGGAGTCGATAATCAGCATCACGTTGACACCAACATACGTTGCTCGAGTTTTTCTCCGGCTATAAATAATTGTTACGATTAGCATTAGTTATACATCGATCATGAATGCTATTTTGAGTTTGAGAGATTCTAGTCTTTTTGTTTCATTAGCTCAAAAAACTATGAGATAAGATTTATACATTGGTATTTTCGCGATTTTCCAAGATCATGAAATTTGTCGAGATTCACAAACCTCAATTTTCATATTCAACTTGCACTATATTCTATAAACATCGGAGTGATGAAATTCAAACCGTGAAAATAACTATTTTCATTGTGAATTCATTTATTCCAACCAAAAATCAATTCAAAAACACTTAAATGATTCCAATTTAATCATATCAACGTGAATAATAATCTTGTAGTTTGGCTCGACTCAACTTTTGAGCGGACGTGCAGGATTCGATTCGCAACATATTCTCATGATCGCCGCTATATACTCTAGAATAGTTGCGTCACAATCGTTCCCAAACTAGAGACCCGCGTTTAGGGCGTACAACGTCATGTCCCTTCGAAAAATCAACCTGAAATGTTCGAATACGCTCGCGCGTGCTGTTATATCGCGAGCTTCCGCAACTTTCACCTTGCAATCAAGGCGCGCCTAAATAGGGAAATGCACGACGTCGTGCGGAAACTCGAGGAGAGCTGAAAAAACAGAGAGACGCGGAAGGTGGGTAAGTATACACGTATAATCAGGACACGGCGATCGGCAGAGAGCAAACAAACAACGAGCGGAGGTATATATATCAGTGGGTAAGATCGAGAAGGTCGGTCGCGTTGTTGGGTGGGGGAGGAGAGGCTTGGGACACGAGGGGGCTTTCACGGAGGCGGCTCGGGGGCCCCTTTTCAAACCGCATCTAAACAATATCCGTTTTATTGGCCGCGGCGGCCTCTCTATTTTCCCCGGCTGCACTGGCACTCACGCACCCGGGGCCCGGCGTTTTTCCCGATTCGCCGCCGCCGCGCGCGCGCGCAAGCCGTCAGGTATATATATGTATTATGGAGTTGGCCGGCCGGCCATGGAAAGTTTGCGCGCATTTTATGACGCGCCGAACAGAGAAAGAGAGAGAGAGAGAGGAAAAAACGTTTCGGGGGCAGCAGTGTTTGCGCTCGTTGCGGAGTGTATAACGGGGCCGGCCGGGCCGATGTTTATGGGCCCCCTCCCTCTCTGTTCGGCCGAGACCAAGGAGCTAAGTACACTCCATTTCCACGACAAAGCCAGGAAAAAAGCTCCTCGATAATCCTTCGCGCGTCCACCGTTCGCCGCGCGCACATTTCGAATTCGCCTGCGGGTTCTAACAACTTTCCCGCGCCCCTGCCCGACAGATAAGATTGCCAGCCTCTCCGTATATAGCGCACCTCGCTTCTTTTCCACCGGACGTGACTTTTTTTCTTTCTTTTTTTTCCCCTCTTCCACTCCGGGCTCTCCGCTCGTTCTCCAATCAAAGTTTCTCCCTTGGAAAGTCCACGGGAGAAATCTCCGGACGCGAAATCGCTCGTTGGTGATCACGCGCGTATCGCGTCCGGGACGGTGTCTACGCTCTGCTCGAATCGATTCGTCGATCGGATCGGCTGCTGCAGTTTTGTGTCAAGAGCGTGTACTTATTTCGCGTATCGTCGAGAGACGTCTATTTCATGGATGATGTATTGTTAATAACGTGTCGATGTATGGGAGAGAAAGCATATTGTGAAAATTACCATTTGTTTTAGTAACGCGGGAGCAGAGGGTAAATGTTACACTTTTGACGATAAGATTCGAAGAAAATTACAAGAATAATGTCAAGAATTGCGCTTCATGTTTGTGAATTTCACTAGTGTTATTTGGAAAAATGTTACTATTAAAGTTTTCATAGTGGTCCTCTATCCATACGTTACTGAAGGAAACAATAATTTTCACAATATGATTTTTCTCTATGTAAACATGTGTTAATATAGTCTTCTTATTAAAATGTACGTTATTGAATGGTAATATAATAACCCTCGAATATTGCTGCTTCATTATCCGATAATCTGCACAGTGGATTTTCTTAAAAATTGCAATCGATTCTGTAATTGCCTTCCCTTGGTATTTTTCGAAACGTTTTATCTGCCGAGGATCCACACGATTCCTCGCCCGTGAGTTGTGCACACTGTCGCGAATTTCGTAATATCTTTTCTCGTAACAATATCATCAATGTACTGACTGTTCAATCCAACTGATGTTGAAAATTACTAATGGGGCAAATCGATAAGATGTAGAATAATCAGAAATTTTTAGAACCGATTCGTTTTCTGTTCTGAAAAGAAAAAAAAAACAATGCATCAAGTGTATAAATGGTATAAGTGGTACATTAGAGTCTGGTGATGCAAAATTTACTGCAGCGACCAAAGAATTTCTGAGCTACCTTCTACTAAAGCTGTAAAGAATATTGTGTGCTCGTTTTAACAAGCGTCGCGTGGCTCTGAAATTCTTTTTCACAAAAATGAATATTATGTCTATACATTATGATGATGCGTAGAAATTATATTTAAAAAATGATACAGTTCGTGTGTGGATTCATTCAACAAAACATGGACATACACTAATAACATATATATATATATATATATATATATATATATATATATATATATATATATATATATATATAGTGGAATGGAGACTACAGAAATATTATCCATGTATGCTATATGCTAAAGTAAAGTCTCTATGTAACCCAACAATCATTAAATGATGGTATCACTCGGGAGATCTAATTCGAAGTTGTAATTTCATTATGGTATACAGCTGAAGCCTCGACGAGATACGGATATAACAACTTGGTATCAATATAGACTCGGCGCTCAAATACTAAAATCATGTTTTGATGTGCACACAAGCCATAATCCGAAGTACAAACGCGGAGAATCCCAAAATGAAGTTTATAATTCACTTGTTCCCGTCGACTACATCAGAGCCGCGTCCTATAAACTTCTGCAGCGAATAGCAAAACGTCGAGGACGAGGAGTTTCGCGTAATTTGAAATGATATATACGCGCGGTATATATATTATGTATAAAACGAGAGGGCCAGCCCTCGCGTACGGTTAAATCGGGGTATACATATAAATAATGCGCGGGGGGCAATTATACTCTCGCGAGGCGCAAGTTAAGAAGAAGGGAAGAGAGAGAGGGAGGCAAACAAGCATCAGAAAGGCGGCCCGGAGTCGCCCGCGGCAGCCTTGGCTGTTCTCTCACGCGACCAAAAGGATCACCGGCAATTCGCTCGGCCATTGGCGAAGAGCCGCCCGCCACAGTCCTCCGCAGGCTCCGCCTATAATACAGCAGCTAAAGCAGCTGCTCGCGAGACTGAACGGGAAGGGGCAGGCCGCCCGAGACACACATCGCGCGTGTGTGTGTATACACATATACAAACACAAAAGGCCCCGAGATATGGACCCAGCCCCGCTGCTGCACTCGACGGGAAAACTGTATATAACCATGGAAGACGCGTGCTTTTTGTTCCTCTTTGCTTTGCTTGATCATATGTCGCGGTTATTATAAATATTCTTACTGTGCGTTTGTTGACGAGAGAAAAAAAGGGCGCGTCGACGCGGTGATATATTCATCGTATCAAAAGCGAGAGTTCGCGTGTGCTTGAAATTTCGACGGAGAGATAACGAAATTCCTGTCTTCCCATCGAAATGTGTTGTTTGCTTCGCGATCGCGTCGTAATTCATTTAATAATATAAACAGGATGATTTTCGAGCTGCAGCCGCGTCGTTTCGATTCAATACAGCTAAATCCATTGACTGTAACGGGTAAGCTCTTATTTTCACAAAATTTTCTCTCTGATTCCTTATCTTATGCTCGGCTGTTTGTTTATCGAGCGAAAAACGTGCTTCTTACCGGGCGCAACCCCGAAAAATCAGCGAACTTCAAACTGCCGCGGTTGGCGGTGTCATTCAAATCGAGCTTTCCATAACGATGCGTACGTGTATTTACTCGCGCTGATCCATTAAATAACGAAACAATCATAAAAATCTCGACTTACAACAACATGAATTGCTTCCTCTTTGAGAGAGAGACAGACAGACAGACAGGCAGAGCGAAAATTGAAAAAAAAAACTTTGGCCAATCCTCTCGAGTTCGAAATTTATCCTTGATGGTCCAAATAATTTTCATGCGATACAACTTTCAAATGCTTATTTTTTATGTTTTTTAGGAAATTAAATTACGAAAGAAGCGAACACCAAATTGAACCAGGACTAAGTCTACCCAATCGTGGCATACCCCAGAAAATTCATTCTAATCGATTGATTTGGTTCTCAGGACGTTTTGGAAATTATAATGCTGAATTATTAATATTTGAGAAAAAGTGATTTGTCGCGTTCAGTCATCACGCCATAGATTCAATTATTTAAATCAACTCTGACCAATGCTAATAAAATTTCATGATGTTCGATGGAATGATTCTCGAGGTATCGCGGGCCAAAAAAAGTCATCCGTTATACCCGTTATGAAGCGTATGAGAATCATGTTCCAAATCATTGAGATTTGAGTTAGTAATATAAAAAAACATTCGTGATTAATACATCACACGAATTTAGTTTAAAAACAGATTAAAAAGTCTTCAAGGTATTGGAAATTCGAAAAAAAAACTTATAATGATTTTTTTTTTTGAGAGAACAAAATATATCATTTATTCGTACACCAATATATGTTATCTCCAAAGCATAATCAAGTTGGAATCGTCTAATTGCATTATATTTATTCAAAATTCATGAAAATGCTATTGATTTTTCAATAATCTTGATAATTGCAACTAGATCTAAACAAATACAACATATTATATTGATTCATAGATAAACATCGACGTTGATGGATTTAACGATCATTTTAAGTGAATCTTCTATATCAAAGTATGTATGTACAAGTTAATATGCTCGAATGAGACGTTGACAGTGAGGATTCAAAAGGAATAATATCAACTTGGAACGAAAATATATAATGTATAAAAAAATAAGATCATTCAATTTTCAATTCTTCGATATAAATAGTCAGTATTATAGACATATGTCATGATCTCTTTAAACTGTGGAAGTTAACTTCGACTATAATGTTTATTATTGTGATACTTTAGTTTATTAATCTGAAAGTCTGAAAAATTCTCATAGACAAAATTCTTATTCCATCAAAAGCGTTTCAATAAAAGCCGAGAAAAAGGTGCGTAAAGAACCTTTTGCAATTTGACATTGTTCTTAGACACTATTTTCTGGCCATCTTTCGAATCTGATTCAAGTTTGTAATCTTTTTTTGGTAGAAGTAAAAAATGTGTCGAAAATAGCCGTTCTCTCGGCATGTCAATTTATTTTGGGCAATCGTAAAGTAAACATGGGACAAAACAAGTGTTGAAAATGTGCCGGGCCCAAAACTGAAATATAATCATGCTTCACAAGATCCCAAAAGAATTTTTATTGTTAATAACATCAATAAGTTGTCATACTTTAAAAATCACGAACATTTTTCCCGGATTGTGTTGGTAAAACGACTCGTTTGAGGAAAATTGTATGGAACAAGGTAGGAAATGGCCTCTTTATCTGCATAAGCAAGGGAGATTGATGAAAAAAATAAGTAACTTGCGACAAAAATTCCACCTATTGAAATATTGTCTTGAACAACTTTGATTTTACCTGCCGGCAGGCTGAGTTACTCGTAAGCACAAATTTGATAATGTTCGTTCTCAAAAACTTTCAGTAGAATCCAGCTTTTAGTAAAATCGATCAAAATTTTTTCTCCATGAATCTTATAGATATCTCGATCTTTTTTACCTATTTCAAATTTATCCGGATCAATATACCCATAATGAAAACGACAATAAGATTAAATATGTAGTCGAAATTCGAATTTATTTTTAATGAACACTTAGTTAAGGAAAGACAAAAATATGCAAAGATTATTGATATGAAGAGCGAATCGAGTGAATATTAAAATTCACGGAATAAATTTACCGTTCAGTTTTCATATGTGTAAAAACAAGGCAATGATCAATTTTTAATCTCAAAATCTGACATTGTTCATAGGCGATATCGATTGAGTACACAGAACACAGTTGCACACTATCATCTTTTTTTAAGTATTTTGTTTCGTTAGTATATTTAATTAGTTGCATAAATGTTTCTGTTCGGAGAGCAATTTCTCACGAACGGCCGGTGGTTCTGCAAATTGAATGAAAACACTTATATTCAAATAGATTTTTGTATTTTATGTAGTTGATTGAAGATCGAAAAAATAAAATTTTTATCTCAATATATCATTGGGCCGTATGGGTAGTTTTATTTAGGGTTTGAAAAATCCTTTTTCTCAAAAATCTCGAAATGAACTGGAAGAGTTTAAGTACTCAAAAATATTTCGAAGCCTTCGTGAATAATATTTTGATTCCGATTTCATTTGGGATTTCCGGATTTCAGACTTCGGTTTTCTAAATCTTCGAACGTTACCAACGAGCAACTGCCATCTAGCGGATGATGGATGTACCAATACGGTCGGAAAGAGAGAACCCATTTACTTTCGCGTTATTGATAAATCAGAAATGCACCTTTCGAAAAAACGAAACTTTTATTATGATTGACTCCGGAATGAACTTTCAAAAATATGACAATAATAGAATAATATCAATAATTTCTATTGTCCGCGTGGCTATATAACATCAGGTAAACATTTTGTTTCATATGGAAACTTGTAAATCGACATGTTCGCGTTGGTGAGATAAATAACAAATGCACGCGCGCGAAACATAAACCGCGCATTGTGTATCAATAAGATCTAAGATTTTTATTAAAGTTTTACCCTATTTATTATAAAAGCATTTTTAAAGAAGTTTAATTTAACAATCTAATGATAAAATATCTATGTTATTAAATTCTTGTTGAAGGATGAACATAACCCAAATAATGATGAACAAAAACAAAACTATTCACATGGTTAAATTAAAAAACCGTACACTGTCCTTCCAAGAAGTTTGGAACAAGTTTGAAGACATAACGAAAAGTATTGCTTGTTCCATTGCACTTGATCTTTTCCCAGTAACCCCACTGGAAATAAAAGGGGTTAAAGATATCCTCAAAGTTGTTGAACCTTTCTACCAATTTCCTAGTGACAAGCAGCTCCTAGAAGTTATTATTCCCCAATTTTATGATCAAGTGAAGAAGAAAATGTGTCTCACCATTAAAAATGACTTATCGAAAGGTGGTATTCTAATTTTCTCATTCATAAGCTCATGACATTTCAATTACTTGATTATAACTTGAGAGATTATTTATAGGTGTTTATAATATAGCTTTAACGATAGATGGTTGGACTGGGAGGAGTATTGCTGATCATATGACAGTTACGGTGCATTATTGGACTAATGACTTTATACCAAGACATTTTTTATTACAACTTGAAAGCTTACCAAAAACTTGGAATACAGCTCAAGATTTGTTCCATCTCATTCAAAATGTTCTGCTCAAGTATGGATTTTCAGAGGAAAATACAACCATTCACATTGTTACTTCTAATGGATTTAACATAGTCAAAGCCATCTCTATGAATGACAAATGGATTAGAATACCCTGTTTTGCACGTCTCCTCCAATTTACTGTGGATGATGTTTTGAAGAATTTTAATAATTTCAGTGATTTAGTAAGCAAATGTCGCAAATTGGTTGCTGCTCTGTGGTCAAAAGCTTCAAATGAATCAGAATCACATAAATTACAGCCTCAATCGTTCAGTATTTTAGACGACATCATACCATCGTGGAATTCAATTTTTGAAATGTTTGATAGTCTATTGAAATTACAGACTACCATCCATGTGTTCTTGAAAGAACAATCATCACCTCTTGAAAAATTAACAGATGCGGATTGGGAAGCAATATCTAGCTACGTCCAAGTTTTTTCTTTATTAAAACAAGCAAGTCTTTTAATGTGTGAGGAGCTATACCCTCCTCTTTCATTGTATCTTCCAACTGTAAGGGGTATTTTAGAGTTAATGGAGTCAATGAACCTCAACAATCAACTCTCAATTCAACTTATTAGATCTATATGCTCAAGATTTGCACATATTAATACCAATGAGTCAATGATAGTTGCTATGGTAGTGGATCCTAGATTTAAGACTCGACTCTTGTCTGATGATGAGAAGTTTACTGTGTTTGATATAGTTAAGAGTAAAATGCTATGTTTAAAGGATACAACTGAAAAAGATATTTGTGAAGCTGAGAAGATTAAAAGTCCTAATGGTGAGTAACAGTTTACTCATTTCTTGGAATTATATTTTATAGTAAGGTGATATTCAAATTTTCCAGATACACACTTGCAAATGTATTTCATGAATATAAAAGAACAAAAAGACATCAATGTCACATCTGAAAAAATAGCAGAAGCTGAATTGACCTATTACTTGTGTGAAAATGTGGTGTCAATGAAAACAGTATTACACGAATGGTGGAAAGATAATGCATGTCGTTTTCCTAAGCTCAGTAAATTAGCCAGAATATACTTATCGATTCCAGCAGTGCAAGTCAGCACTGAACGAGCTTTTCCAAATAAGCAAGGTTTTGTTAATGATATGAGAGCTGAAGTATTAACAAGTCAAGTTAGTGTGTTAGATTTGATGAGAATTAGTTATTTGAATCGTAATTTAAATCAGTTCAAAGCAGACATAAAATTATGATTATAAGCACAGTATACTTTTTGAAAAAAAAACCAAGAGCATCTCGTTGTAATTTTTGTTTCATATTCTTATTGTTGAAATTCTTCAGTATTCAAGAATAAAATACAGAACCATATGGAATTATTCAAGGAAATACAAACAAGTACTGACCGCCATATTTGTGTTACCATGGAAACATGGTGAGCTCGAATGTAAATACAAATCTCTTGAGTTATTGTATTAGAGTGAAACAGACGATTGAAAATGGTCAAAAATTCATTTATTGTCTATTGCATGAAATATGTATCAGTGAAGAATTGACAATATTGTACATACATCTGTAGTGTTGAAAAAAAAATTGTTCACATCAATTGGTAACGTGAGAATTGAGATTAGCCATTACAATGACTAGTCAGGTACCAGATTTCTTTTGTGGTTTTCCTGCAAGAACACAGGAGAAACAAACCAAAGATGTTGCAAATCTCAGTCTATGTTATAAAAAATCTGTTTTCCAACGTAAATTAGATGATAGCTCAGTCATAACAACAGTAAATAATAGAAATAAAAAGAAGAGCAAGAAAGATTCTTTTGGGGACGATGGACTATATTCTTTATTAGATTCTCCTCTGACAACCAAAATTGTAAAGCCATATCCTTTGGAACATCAAATTGCCTTTTGCAGATCAGAAAATCAAATATCCGGTAAAGTGATAGAAGTGGCAATCAGAGAAGTCAAAATTAATCCAAATCAGAATGTTACAAAACATCCGGAGATAACAAGTGTTGCCATATTGTTCAAGGATAAAATGATATGCAAAACAAATAAACCATTCAACAGGAAGTTGCATAAATTGTTCATCAGAAATTCCTTGGATTCGAATAATCTCTCGATTCAAGTTCAAGCTCAGAGCAAACATAGCACATTACCTCTTCCACTCCCAGATCGCAGTATTAAACATAAAAAAATGGAAATTGATTTTGCAATTGACGATAACAGTGGTTGTATACATTCTGGAGTAGTTGTTTGCACAATATCATTGAATGTCTTTGGCTCGAATACAAAAACAGAAGCGACAACTTATTTGTATACCCCATCAACAAATGATCCTAATGATCCTAGAAACAGTTTTAAACTTGTTAAGCCAAAGAGTGATGGTCACAATGGACAAATTCGTTACTTTCTTCTGCAAGATCCTGCTTTATGTTTTCCAACTTCATCGTTGGATTTATTCCAAAAAGAGACAAATGTGAGTTTTTCTTGAAACACTATATGATATTTAATATTGAATGATTCAATCAAATTCATGTTTTTTCAACAGGTGAAAAAGAGGCTGCCCAAACCACCAGACATTGTTATTGCTGAGCAAATGTTTTCATTAGTGGATATATCATTAAAAAGCTGGTTTCAGGAAAGAAGGCCATTACGACCATCAGCTGGTGCAATTCATGCTACGAAACATCACACAGGTAGAAAGCAAATCCTCACAGTGACTGTTTTGAGGGGAGTTGAGGTCCCAGTCAGAGAAGAATCAGCACTTGTACAACCAATAGTTGAAGTCGAATGGGGAGACATTGTTAGATCTACATCAGCTTCAGATGGACCTGCCCCTATTTGGCAGCAAACATTACAGTTTGAGATTCCAACTACAAAAATGAGGTATTACATATCAAATTATGAACAAAGTATGAGAAAACTGAGTCAACTTGTTGCTTGTAAATTTCTAGTGGTGAGCACTATGTAAAGGTGAGGCTATTCGATCAACATCCTGTGTGGGGCTTGCAATGGCTTGGCGAAGCAAGATTTCCAATAGAACCACATAGAAATTATCAACAATTAGAACGATGGATTGGATTGTCTTCTCTGTACAGTCCTACTCTTTCATTTGGTTATGTACAAGCTAGTCCAGGATATTCTTACACGAGAATTTATGTTCTCATGAAGATGGAGCAAATGGGAGTTGTCAATCCAATAGACAGTAGTTCGATAAATGCTCTATCAAAAGCAATACAAAGATGTCTCGTTGTGCCTTACAAAATAGCTGAAATTGAAAGTCCTGAAGAGGCTGCTAATCTTGTCATGTTATTAGCATCTCTGCCTGTTCATTATGGACCTCTTACACCCAGACAAGCTCTAAACTTAAACAAAGTTGATCATTATGGGCGATCTGCACTACTTGCTACGTTATTGCAAGGACTTGGCTTACAGTCATATGTCATATTAGGCAATACATTTTTTATTCACATCTTTCTATGTTTATAGTAGCAGTTAGTTTTAATAATATCGTATTTGTAGGTTCTTCTCAAACACGAAAGTGGGCGTCTTTCGTGCTTACCCTTGAAAAAAGTTCAGATCCAGTATTATGGGATGCAGAAAATGGTGATTATTATGAATTAGAAGATAATCGATGTGCTCTAGTTTCTGTTTCTCGGATGATAAATCATCAGCATGTAAGTTGGTTGTATTTATTGAACAGGAGTATAAATAAACTGACTCGTGACTGATTCAAAATTTGATATTACAGATTTGGAAAAACGCTCAAAAAAATATCCCACCAATAAATTTGAATTTCGATCCAAAAGCTACAAAGGATTGGGAATTGATAATTAGTAATAACGCGTCTGGTTCTCGTAGCGTGCAAACGGTCGATTTAAACATTGGTCAAAATAGCGATAACGAGGAAAGAGATGTTACCATAGAAATTGAAGAGAGCCTAAAAGAAAATCTCACTCAGTGGCGAACTTCCTCAGAACTACCGACTATTTTCAATAGACATGCCGATTCCATCTTACGCGATATCTTAAATAAAATTGAAGACTCAGCAGAAACTCAACTGGACAAAAAAGAATTGAGGCAATTATACAGAGCATATTATACACACGGTTTCATCGTGAATGTTAGATTCACTGATCTGGACGACTTGTCTGATTTCTTATTATCAACAAAAATCCACGCAATGACAGGGCCCATTGAATTTGCTTTAGTTTGCCAAGTCAAACAATTAGTAGGGAAAATACGGTCTGTCTGGTTGGCAATAGTTATTTTAAGAAATAGAACTTGATAGATTTAGCTGTAAATAAGATATTATGTTAGAAGGCTTTGTTACTTTTTTAATTTTAACAAAATTCTCTTGGTTCAGTGTTTGGATTCCCAAACTCTTTTTTAAATATCGCTAAATCTGTTTAAAAAAAATTGAATGAAAAACTACAACAAGCAAAATCAGATAAATATGAAACTTAGCTATTCTAGTAAATATTTATTGAGACTAATCGATTAATGAAATTTTGATACTATTTTTATAAAATAAACGATCAAAATGTAATTCGGAATCTTTCGCGAGATCATGAGTATGTGAAAATTTATAATTATATTTATGATAACTCTATCAATCATTGGTAAAGTTACGGAAATAAATTAATGTAAATGCCATTCTTTTTAATAAAACATTGCTCAGCAATGATTTTTAATAACAATAATAGTGATATTCGTTACATTGTAATATCGATTAACATATCGACGGTACTTCATTACCCACATCTTGAAAAACAAAAAATTATAAATGTGACTCGCAAGGACCGAACGATGGATGACTAATATCGGTCTAAACTGGTAATCCAGTTTCATAATGTCAAGTGCATCTTGTACGTGTACAAAGCGCATTTACAGCTGAGCTTAAAATTGAATCGGTTTCATTAATGCAAGCAAATTTAGCAAAGTTTTCGTTTACCGTTGGTTCATGATTGCATTAACAAAACATTTTTAAGTTTATATGGTGCTAATAGTAAATTTCATACGTAAATCGTATCTTACGTAAGTACATGAAAATCAATGGCGGATCATATTTTGAAACGTACAAATGTGTGAAAAACAAGATTTGTATATGTCAACATTTGCTCCAGCACATTCGCACCAACCCTCTTTCTCTCAACCTTCCATACTACTTTTTATTCTTTTTTTGTTGTTGTCTAGATCATCAACCGTTTTATCAATTGCACTAAGTTTTATGTATATATTTTTTTCCATGAAATTAATTGCACGCTGTATACAATAATTATCAGTTATTATTACGCACTAGAAGTAGAAATAATTATTATTCGGTATGTATAATTTGACAATTTTGTACGTCGGTATAAGCGTCGTATAAAACCAGAAGTAGCTGTGTTACATATACATGTAATATTTGCGCCGATACAAATATATATTTATTAATGCATACTCTCCAATCGTAACAGTATGTATTATTAAATTACATTTATATTACAAATGCAATGCGCCTACATAAATCGTAGAAAAATCTTCGACAAACTATAATGTTCAATAGAACACGGAGTACGCGCTTGTACAATGAGAGTTACGCTCACGTATCGAAGACATGCTATCCCGACTAATTTACTTTTCATTTCATGATATAAAACAAAAGAGCAACGTCGCGTACTCTTATCAAAAGTCCACCTCCTTGAGTTTATTCTCCTTACAAGGTAAAACAATAAAATATAATAATTTATAAATAACTTTCGCATTGAACACTTGGCTTTGTCTGCAAAATTTATCAATGTAAAGGAGTACAAATTTCCAAATTGAGAAAGGCGCGTTTTGATTATCGAACAACGAGTGTCAATCGCCGTGTGATTTTGTAATTATATCGTTCAATTCGTCTAACCCGACTGTTGAGTACCGAACGTCTATAAGCTATATATAAAAACTCCAATCACAAAACTGCCGTGTGTGTGTATGTGTGTGTGGTTGTGTAAAATGTGTTTATAAAAAAAGTGCGCTACATCTTGGATGAGTCGCTAAAAGGATTTGCGCTTTCCTATATCGACGGCAGTGTCACGTTTCATTTTCAACTCGAGTTTATGTATTGTATGCTATATATGTATCTGTAGCTGCGCGTGCGGTGAGCTTTCCACCCTTCGGTCGTAATATATAATTGCCGCTCGCGCGGATTCAAATCAACGAGTTGAGTGTCCGTCAATACAGTTTTATCGTTGGATGCGTTATCCATGCTAACATTTATATTGGAATCTCATGGGAAACTTTTTAGCGCGTGTATGTATGTGTGTGTGTGTGTGTGTATGTGTGTGTGTGTGTGTGTGTGTGTGTGTGTGTGTGTGTGTGTTACAATGCGGCTATCGCATGTTTTTACTGCTTCTTCTTGGAGACGCCGTTCGAGTAGCCGTTGCTGTGTCCATTCGCCAGCGCCGCGTTGCCGTTCACTTCCTTGCCGTTGGTGACGGTCTTTGCCGCCGCGGCCGCCTCGGCTAGTTTCCTTCTCTGCGCGTACGCTTGCTTACCCTGCAACATTGTTTTTTTTTTCTTCATAGAGTAATCGTAAGAATGAATACGATAATTTTCGTATCCTAGAAATCAATACAGTACGTGCGAAAATAATCAGGACGTTCTTTCGTGGACGTACAACTGTACGGCATCCATACCGGGAATTACGGAAGTCTTATCCCCCTGATTATTCAGCGGGGGAAAAGATGCGACCCAATTAAAAAAAAAATCGAAAATCTAGGTGCTATGAGAAATTGTTCTACCCTATTGTCCAATGATCGTCAAATCATTGTCAAGCAAAACAGCTACGACGATATACAATCATATATCTACGATTGAAAAATCAAAAAGGCGTGCCTCAGCTATATATAGGAAAATATATGGAAATCGAAAGTGACACTAACAAAAGAAAATACGACGATAAAATTGCTATTGAGTATAACAACTTACGTCTCTGGTATGATTTGTCTTACAGATCAAGTCCTTCGTTGGCGTTAAATTGAATAAAACGAATAATTGAGTGTGTGTGATATATTGGCATTGAAATAATCGTTGATAATTGAAATTTCAACACATCAGGAGAGAAATGTAGGTAAAAACGTGGGTTTACCTTGGCTATGTAGGCTTTGGCATAGAAGTTCCCGAAGAGGACGATGAAAGAGATCATGTAGATAACGAGGGCGTACTGCATCCAGAGGGGGAAGTCGCATCCGTTCTTTATGCCGTTGATGCCGAGGATCAGGGCGGTCGTGAACTGGATCAGCTGGAGGATTGTGAGGTACTTCTTCCACCAGAGGTACTTGGTGATCGACGGCCCAAGGGCAGCCAGCCCGTAGTACGAGTACATCAGCACGTGAATGAAGCTGTTCACCATGGCCGGCAAGAAGGCTGTACACAGGACGAATTTGTCATCATGTCTGCTTTTGCGTTTTGGATAGACATTTCGCATTGTGATTTTTCGAATACTCACTCGAACCGCTTGGCACCCATTTGATACCGATCCACCAGAGCGAGAACATGGTCGAGTGGTGGTAGACATGGAGGAAGCTCAGCTGGTTGTCTTTCTTCCGTAGGATGAAGAAAAACGTGTCGCAGAATTCCAACAGCTTACTGAAGTAGTACCACCAAACAGCGTTGGCGATCTGAAACGTAGTTGGTTTTTTTTTATTTTTACACACGCCGTATAATCGCGGAGTAACGATCGCTCGGCCGAAAATAATTAAATCCCGCTCTCGATCGCGTGGATACGACGAAATGATATATAAATATTGATAGGCTGGATATTTTAATTCGTTCGAGGAAAAACAAGTTGAACTCTGACCGTACCTGCAATTCTTCTGGCCTGGTTATGTGCCTAATTGGCTGGCAGACGTAGCTGTAGCGTAATTTGGTGGATGCCACTAATAGCTGCAACAGGAAGAAAAAAAAAACACACTTTCCTTAGTCGAAATTTCGGAGTTTCAAAATTGGAGTTTCTCAATTTTTGTCGGTTTCGAACCAAAAGAATGGAAAGAGAAAACGTATGACAAGACTCACTTCCACGGCAATGTAAGCGTTGAGCAGAGCCATAGCGAGGTTGTAAGGCACGAGTGCCCACGTGAGCTTGAAAGCCTTCCGGTGCCTCATCAATTTGGGCCCGGACCATACGATAAAGAGGTAGATTACGGTGTACAGGAGGGTCGGCTTCGGCGAGTCCACCATGAGCCATCCTTTCGTCCTTTCGTCTACGAATAAGATAGAAAAGAAATAAAAAACGAGTCCACAATGAATTTATAGCCGAGTTGGTCAAGCGGGGGGGCAACGAGCACACAGTTTTCGAGGTCGGAAAAAGTGCAACGGCCTGGGACGCGCGAGCCAGTTATTGCTTCGTTCCGCGAACGAGGAAGACCAATAAGCAAAATTGCAAAAGTGCTGATCACGACACGGAGTAAGGTGTGCGCGATTTCGCAAGCGAGTTGCTTGACCCGGCCAGAATTTTATTCGGTTTCGCCAATCGACATATATACAAGTGTCACGCACTTGATTTCCCTTTTACGCGGGACACTCCCGCGAGCTTTGAATATTCATTGTGGAAATTAGCAACTTATCATCGAGATTGTATATGTCCCGTCTCGTTTCGAATGGATGGGGGTATTTATGACGCGAGATCCGCGACCCGAGACATTGAATCGTTCGTGAATGATTACCTGCCAAGGACAGCGTCCAAAGGTAGTAGTCGTAGACGTCGTTCACGATGGTAGACGTGGAATTGATGATGGAAGCCATGGCCTGAAAGCACACAACGAAACGCCGCAAATTAGTTCGGTCAATCTCTTCCATGTGTCCAATCGATTTTCATTTCGCCGCGAGCCATACAACGTATATATACACGTATCTATTATATATGTGTGTGTATAAAGATCGTTGGCGACGCGGCAAAATTAAATTTTTTCTCTTCTCCCCGGCGGGTATAATTGAGAGTCGATCTCTCGACTCGGCGTACCGCCGTCATCAGCGAGATACAGGAGAAACGCGCGACGCTCACTCCCGGGGATAATTCGCAATGCACGGCCGGTGTAGTGGGAGGAAAAGTGCAGCAGGATATAGAGAGGAATGGAAAAAAATGGAAACACACCGTTGTCGGCCGGTTTTTCGACTCCGCGGGCTTCTGTATATATACACGTGACGACGACAAAGAATAGATCGTCCGAGTCACGACAAGTCGCGCGGAGAAGGGCCAATGTATGCGCTATTTGACCTGATTCGCTGTAGCCTCTCCGATATCCATGCTTCTTATACCCTCTTTAGAAATTCGATCACACATTTCAATCAATCACGCTCGAGGATCACGGTACAACACTTTGCCAACGGATGATTTTTTTTTCGGCTAAAATCATCGGTTTATGTATAAAAGTACGCCTAATCAGGCAATCGTCGTATTGCGATTTGATGATAGGCATCGCACGGCGCCGAAGTTGTATACTGTAATGTAATTGCAGCCTGTGTGGGATGAGAAGAAAAAAATAAAAGCATCAACCGCGCATAACTTTCGCTTTCCTGTTATCTGCCTCTCTCGAGAGACTTTCAGATCTCCCAGCCGATCTCCCGATCGGCGAGGAGAGGAAAGAAATTGACTGCTCACGATCTACACAGCTATTAATAACAACGATACCGGAGCTTGCGAGCCGAAAATCACTCGTGTATGCACTCACGGCACTATACGTAATTAGCTGTACGGAACTACGTAAATGTAGTTCGAATAGGTGAATGCACTTGGAAAAGCTACCTGAAGGAAATTGCGCGCCTGCATGTGCGCGATAAAGACATGCGAATGTCTTTCAGATTTTAAGCTGACCAATCTTCAATTTTCGATCAATTCCGACCATTAGTTCAGTTTATCTTCTTGTTATGCGAATATTACCACCGAGCAAATTAAATTTGCAGCTTTGCCATAGCTTGGGAAAAAAATGGGCGGGTACATTTGTCCACAGGCAGGAATTATCAAGCTTAATTAAAATTGACGAATTACATACAGATTGGAGAAAGCGTATATAAAAAAGAGAAAAAATTCGTCGCGAACAGCCCGTACGAACCTAATTTCACTCAAGTATTTCAAGCTCGGCGAGCCAACGAGGAATGCATTAGCTTGCACATTTGCGCGAGGCAAGTGTCTCGAATTGTCCCCTTCCACACCGATCCGTTACACACTTCAAATTAATATTTCACCCGTCTATAAAACATTTCTCTCGTCCTTTCACGACCAATCAAAAGGGCCCCGTCGACGAGTGTTTTGGAAAAATTCGCGCGATCAATCAAGTAGGGGGGAAAAAATTAACAACAATCCGACTGAAAGTTTGGTTTTCCCATGCGGGGACCTATTAGCCGATGAAACGACGCCCGAAAGTTTCGGCCGATGTCGGGAAGGAAATCCATCCGGTATACGTGTGCATCGGTGTGCGTATCGGTATAAGTATTACGAGACACCTTCATTCCCGAGGAGAAAACCGTGGATGAAAGACGCGCGGCATCCAGACTCCTTTCACTTGTGTGTGTGTGTGTGTGTGTGTGTGTGTGTGTGTGTGTGTGTGTGTGTGTGTGTGTGTGTGTGTGTGTGTGTGTGTGTGTGTGTACGTATACATATACCTGAGCACGCGTCAAACCAAAATTCCACCCGGTCCGAGGAATTTTTTCATCTCCGGGCGTTGTGTATCCGCGGCGCGCTGGGAAAGAAAAAAAAGCCGTGCGTGGATGTGTCAATCGCGAGAGCCCAATGTATATACGATAATAACGGGCTGGTTTAGAGGCGGCCGCGCGATATACACAGCGAGTCGCCGGAGAGGAACGGGACTGGGCATATAGCAGACGCACTTTCATCTCGCGGCTTGCGGCACTAATCGGGTGTACGTCGAGGCTGCTGCACCGCCGCGTGTGTGTCCGAGATATATATGCGCGTCTATGCGGCGTGTAATCCGCAACACGGAAGCGGTTTCACTTGCGGAAAACGGCACCGGCTCCGCGCCGCCGGCTTTTTCCCGCTCAGATTAGCTCGGGAGAAAGTGCAAATTGATGCTCGCCCGTGGATACATATACACGCGCGCGCGCGCGAGTCTCGTTTTATATATACGTATATATAGACGCGCGCGCGCCGGGTTTTACAGCGGTATATCACGGGGGCCTTGGCCTCGGCGCACGCGAGAGAGCCGCGCACTTTGGTTTCGAGAGAAACTCGGCGGCTGCAATCGATCGGACGTATCTCACTGCAGCTGCTCGTCGCCGCGGATTGAGATGAGCCGCGGCATATTAGTAGCCGAACGCCGAGAAGAATATATATTAAGTATATATATATCTATCTCGATCTTTCAAACCGACGAGAGCCCATCACGTCGGCTGCACGCCCGCGATCGTGAAAGTTACATATACCGGATCGGCTGGGAAGCACTCACCGTTTTTCGGCGATCTATTACCGTTATATGGCTCGTTAGGAGTTTGACAAGTTTATGATCCGCGTTATTTAGGAGCCGATTTGTCCCGAGCCTTTGAAAAACTCCTCGGCCATTGTTTTTCATCATTCTACCTCGTCATTCAAAAGCGACACTTCCAATGCTCTTTAGTTCTTTTCTGCGCTTGATGTATTCTGTGTGTCGGATCGCAAGAAGTGAAAATCCTCGGTCGAGCAAAATTTGTAATTATCGCGACGGATATGTATGAATACAATATCGTCCCGTGCCTCTCGTCCAACTGTTCTATTAATCCACGCGATCAACGGTGTATACGCGCAGAAAATTATGCGCGCGTGTGTAAGTGTTAAACCGCTTTGTCATCATTGGTGCAGGTAGTTTTTCATCCGCGCACTTTCGGTTGATCGGTCGACCAAGTTATTTCCTCGTTTTTGTTCATATTCATATTCCCATTCATTTGCAATGCTCATAAGAACGTTGTACCAATCGACCAGGAGCGATATTGTACTAATGAATATTGACGATTGTAATCGCCGTCGGCAAAAGAAAAAGAAGCGATCGACACGTAGTTGGAAAAAAATGAGTTTCGTATCTCTCGGGTATGATACTTGTGGCTTGGGCGCGGAGAGAAATTAAGGAGAGCGACCGCTCTGCCTCGATCCGAACAGGTCACAACGCCGAGGAATCTGCTACAGTCCCACAAGACGATTGATGAGCTATATTATGCATAACTACAGCCCTTTTTCGACTGGCGAGATAGAAAACTTGTTCGGGGCCACGAGTCGTGATGAAACTCTCGGAGACGGATTTTGAGCACAGCCAAATGGGTCGTATGTATGCGTGTAAAGCCGTTTAGTCTAACGGCTCGATTTCCTCGAGAGACTTTCCTGATTCGTCATTGATTTCGAGCGCGCATGTGAAATATATTATATATGTATATGGATGTATTATGGACAGAAACCCGTTGATATATATGTAGATTAGCGGTGTACATTAATTATATCGATGATGTTTGACGAGATATCACAGGGGAAATCGAAACGTTACGCCAAACCGCTATATACGCATGATTTATACGGGGCGTTCGAAAATTTCAGAAAGTTTTATCTTGATCGAGTGGACCCGAAGATGTGAGAGCCGGAAATGTACAATCGTTAGCTCGGATATTTCAGTTGGTTCATTGAAATAGTTTGATTTTCGTCGCGTCCTTAAGATACTACGTTCGATGTAAGATTTGTCCTTTGATCATAGAATAAGTCTAGTAGCCACGTTGTTTTCATATATGAAAGTAGATATTGGATAACAATGGAAATACCGAAAATCGAATGAAAGATACGTTTTTTCCAACGAGTATACCAATTTCCTCACTTTCTAAGTAGTCAATTAGGTTTAAAAAAAAAAAAAAATTAATTAGCAAATCATTTCATGCGTATTGGTGATAGGTATCGTATAGATTCGGCATAGTAGTTCACTTATCTCGAGGTTGTCCGGGACAGAACGCACAATCGCTTGATTTCACTCGGGAACGATTTTTTTTCTTTTAATTGGACAATGACAATGCCGTCATTTATTTACGCGGTACTTTCAGAAGTTCAAGACTAGTCCGAGCGAATATTTTTCGCGCATTTAATTTCGGCCGCAAAACGACGTATCATCTACCTGTCGGGATATACAGTCATACATTTATCCCCCGCGAGACGTCACGCGGGATGACGCGAAACATTTGCAGCAAATCGGTTCGGAGTGAAAAGTGAAATTTCTCGTTACAAAAGATGATCCGTACGAAACAGTCGATTAAGGTTAAATGAAAATGTTGCTCGGTTGAACCAGTTCGAGTTGCATCAAGCTTCACCTATATATGTGGAATTCACATCCCTGTAGCGAAGGATCTCTCACGGAATTTACTCTCTGCTGCCGCGAAATCCTCCGAAACCTTCGGTCCGCCTGGGGCAGTTTATTCGACGTAAGGTGAAAAATCGACCGTCGGTCGCGCGAAAATCGACCTTATATGGCGCTTGTATTCCAACCCTACATCGATACGGATCTTGATGAATTACGAAGCGAAGTCGCGACGGTTCTCTTTCATACTTTCCGATTCGAAGTTCGCTCATCTGAAACATCGGGGATTTCGATGCACAGACATACATGAATCAGACATGATTAATTTACAACAAAGAAACCAGTACTTTTCACGACCGAACTTTCGCACGGGTGAGCGCCTCTGGCGTTGATTTAACATTCAAATGCAGTTTTTTTTTTTCTTTCAAAAACTATCACCACCCGGGTATGTGGGTAGACTGGCAAGTAATCGCTGATGCATTTATACGCGGCTCGTTAAACCAAATTTTCCCGTGTGATTGATCCGTACAGGATATAACGATTCACGATTTAGATATATACACGGTTGCACTCGAGAGGTTTATCCGGACGATTGGCGTATTCAAAAACTGGTGAATATAAATGAAAAAAAATGTGTAAATTGCTAAATAATGGGCACTGGCTTACCTCGGCGGTGTCGGTGTCGGTGCGCGCAGGCGAAAGCTCGAGGCGTCGGGTGACGGGTGTTTCGCGCGCGCTCGGCGGTGCAGGTGCGTGTGTGCGTGCGTGCGCGCTGCTCAGGAGGAGAGTCGGGCTGTTGGCATGGCCCGCTCGGCTGCAGCGGAGGGAGTGCGCGAGCCTGGCGTTACGTGTGCGCGCGGCGACTCTCTCGCGCACGACCACCTGCTCGCCTCTGTGCTTTACAACTTTGGTCCACCAAATGCCCGCGGCGGAGGGGACACGCTTTTATATATATGTACGAGTGTGAGAATGATTATACTCTCTCTCTCTCTCTCTCTCTCTCTCTTTCTCGAGCGCGCGCCGATGTACGTATAGGCTGGGAAACGAGCCCGCGCGCTACTCTCCGGGGGGGACCCGACACACCAGAGCCACCCGCCAAAGTGACCCGAGGATTTAAACGCGCCAGGCTATAGGCCCCGCGAACCCCCTCTATGTCGCGAGCGAGCGAGCGCTGCATGCCTGCCGTGGAGGGAATATCGCCGCTCGCGCATGCTAAGCCGACTTCTTTTTATTCCCCGCATATCTATTACGCCGCTCGGATACTTTTTAATGTCAAAATCAAAGTCAACGTGCCGATATCGATACGAGAAGCTCACTGCTGTGCAGTTGTACCCTACACTGTCACTTTTGGTATATGTCGCTGATCGTGATGCTTAATTTTGGCGCGATACGCTTTTCCAAAGATAAAAGCTACGGTGTACGGGTGAGTACGGGGTCGTATATACGTGTTTCGCGATCCGTCCACGTGATCCATGCTGATTCGTGCGAGTTTCAACCCAAATATCGAAATTTTAATTGCCAAGGATAAGGTGGCCGCGATAGGAAACTTGTCCAGGTGCCGAATCATCGGGACGATTGTACTGAGCTCGGCGGAAGGGAAAACTTTGAACTTCGCTCGACTTCGCTCGCGTCCGCCGCTTTCGTAACTGCGTATACGCGCATATACCGGGAAAAGAAATCTTGGGTGGTTCGCGCGAGTCATATACGACACAGAGCTGCTAATTGTTCGATGCTGCAATCGCCGCTCGTACATGCATGAATATATATTTGTGATGAAACAAAAAAAAATGAGAATATATATATGTTCGAAGAGGCCAAACATCGTAAAAAATTTTCGCCGAAAACGTGACTTTCGCCGCGTAAAAACGTAGCGCGTGTGCCACAGTCGTCGGCAACGAAAGAACTCTGTACATATATGTGTAAGCGGTGTCTAATCGAACAGTTCCGAACGGCGCTGGACCAAGAGGAAGCGGCCAGCAATTCTCGGCCGATTATCACGTTTGTGATTCAATATGGAAAGTACATCGAAGCTCAATGGCGAGGAACCGGGAACCAGTTTCCGACCCGTCACGCGTCCGAATCCGTTTGGTAAACTGTATATTATACACGAGGAGATTTTATTTTTCTGGGACACGTCGAATCGAAACCCGAGAGTTTCTTTTTCCCTGCTCTTGTATTTCAACTTTTACATCCTCCTGTATTGATACCCATGGGTATGAGTATATTTCTTCATTCGTATATATATAACGAAACATTATAGGAATAAAAAATATATATTACTAGCTACATTCAGACGCGCTGCGCGCGGTCTCCATTCGTGCGTTTCAAAATTATGTTCCAATCATTCACATATGATAATCTTTTCCATTTACTCATCAATTCTTTCACAATATTCGTATTGTTTAACGCTACATCCATACAACTTTTATTTTTTTTTTTTTGATTATCCGCAATTTTAAAACCTACATTTAGATTTTGGAAGCATCTGGCAAGGATTTGGTTGTTACAACCTCAAAACTTATCGTTCTTATATTTCTTGCTTGCCTGTATTCACTATCTATATCTATATTTTACGCGACTCGTCACGTGGTTAGGTCTATACCAATCAAATCACGAGTTAACTGGCTTCACTTTGACCCCCATCACTTTTTTATATAAGGAATAAGGAATATATCGACGGCCCTTACAAAGAAAAGCACATTTCAAATCTCCGACGAAAAAAAAACACATTTCGTTTATCGGACGAAAAAAAACACATTCCAGTTTCTCAGTCGAAGAAAAACACATTTCGGCTTCTCGGACGAAAAAAAGCACATTTCAGCTTCTCGGACGAAGAAAAGCACATTTCGACGAAGAAAAGTACATTTCAGGTTAATCGATGCGGTAGAAAATTATCTGCGCATTACCACGTAAAATAATACATTACACACAAGTAAAATAATGCATTGCACGTTCTCACACACTCTCACGAGTATTGAGATACCCAATTTCATACATCTCATCATTCAATATACTACGTAGCTGAAATGTGCTTTTCTTCGTCCGAGAAGCTGAAATGTGCTTTTCTTCGCCGGAAGGTCGAAATGTGCTTTTTTTTGTCGGAGATTTGAAATGTGCTTTTCTTCGTAAGGGCCGTCGATATGTACTTTTGTTGTGTTTGCGAGAAACGCAGTGACAAAATTGTCTATGCTCATGGATTGACGTGGAATGTTAATAGAAAACACCCGATTGTTAACACCTCAAAGATTCTATAAATTTACATAAATCTCGTAAAGAGAAATCTACTTGATGGGTAGATTAAATTCTTCCCTATACAGTGTAAATCGGATTTTTTCGACGATATCAAATAGAATCTGTTCAAATCAAGATCTCATCGGTTCGATCTTGAAAATTCGTACTATGAAGTCAAAATTATCTCTACTCCACGGTTGGAAAAATAGTTATTCCTCGTCACGGATTACGAATGGTTTCTGACAAGAATTAAATTTGATTCCTATGTTCCTCTTGAATACTCCCTACGTAATTTCTGGATGTTCCAAAATGGATCTCACATCAGTAAAACTGCGTTATGACGATATTATGTGTTGCGTTTGTGCTATTGTGCAACGTCATCCGGTAGCTTTTTAGATACTTCTCCATAATACATCTCATCGAATATAATATACGTATAGGCAGCTTTCGGAGATAAAGATTTACACCTCCCTTCTCTTCCGAGATGAATTTCACCGTCGTGTTTTTCTCCGGTTTGGTCATCAGCAATTGGATTGCGGCGAGCAGTGTTTCCCGACATCAAAGTAATTTATGATCAAAAAAGTTAGTCTGCTCATAATAAGCATTCACGGATACTCCTCAATCGTTTTCGGAAGAATGGGTACTGTCTTTACGAGGGACTACATTTGTACAAATCAATCTCGTTGAGAAATATCTCAGTCAAATTACCGAGTTATCATACCGTGGAAGAATTTTCCACGTTCAAATCGACAGCCTAATGAATATTTCAGTATTGCATCACAAGGAAACAAATGTCTGGTGCAATGAATTACTCTCAGAAGATGAGTCGAAATTCTTGCTCGTAACAGCGGTATAACTCTCTGCAAGTTCATTTGCCCTTTTTTTTGCTTCGCTTCACTTTTTATTCTTCAATGAATCAAAAAAGAGCCAATGTTAAACATGAGAGTCGCGCGTATTTTGTCTGTTACCACTGATTCGAGAACGAAGGCTGAATTATTCATTATCTTCAAAATATGAGGTTTCTGAATCCCGGACTTTATAGTTCAAACATCAGATTGAAGCTCGTTTTGAAATTGACTACTAGAGACAATTATGCCCGGTATCTTTATCTTTTCCCTACGGCGTCTTTTTATCATTTCAACATCTTCTCCATAGATCTCATTATCGTTACTTTTGCTTGATTCATCCATTCCGAAAGCTAAGTCAAGGTTAATGGCGAAAGAAAATCCAATTAGGTATATGATTTTATATATGTCGATAGTTGTTTCTTTACGGGTAATTCAGAGAGAGAAATTGTTGTTTTTAGAGAATCACACGTAGAAGTTAAACACATTCCAATTTGTGAAAAATTGTAAAAATTCGTCGGATCTTGTAGTCTAGACATTGTCAATGTACGAGATAATTGTGCTTTCGTATTGATTATTAAATTATTTGATACTTTGTCTTCATCTTCCTAGAATTTTTGACAAAAGTACCTAGAAACTCACAAAAATGAACAATTTCTTTGGAAGACTTTCTTGGGATTTGATAGATTTTAACTAATTAGTCGAGGTATTTCTTCACGTCTCCGTAGGAAAATATATTGATTTATTTTATTCATCACAGGAAGCTAACGTATATTTCTGAAATCATTGAGTACGACATTAGACTTGCATAATTTTCCATGTTCAAGAACGAGAATAATCAAGAGTTTCCAGTTCCATCGAATTACAGCTGTCGAAAAGTATAACCAAACAATAGAACAGGATTAAAATATGTACATACATACTGTCATGAGCATTGATGTGATGCAAGTAATTTTGTTTGTTTTTTAGCAATGAGATTTAGGACATAAAATCGGGCGACGAAGAAGGCCCATCACATCGCCTACAAAATCAACTGTCAAGCGGCACGTGACCGTATAACCCTTTGGAAATCCTCCAGCGCACAGAATGCAAGTAGTTCAAGCCGCGTGTCTGAGTCGTGCATCTTTGGCTAACGGAATAATAAACGTTGAGTGTGCTTCTATTCTATGACTATCGAAAAATTGTTGAGACTCATATACTTCATACACGTTTTTACACAACGCAACTATAACAATAGCAAACATTAAATTGTAGAAATTTTATTATTTATCATTTTCGCGCTACGAAATCCTATTTCTCTTCTAGACGGGCATTTGGAAAACTTTCTTCAAAATCAAACGAATAAAATTTCTACGGTATGAATTTTTCTTAGTGCTTTTTACATCAATCAAGGTTTCTATGAACTAACGAGAGCAAGCTTCGTGACGTGTAACAATTAGGAAATCTTTGAATGTGAACAAAAAAGTAGTTTTAATTAAACCCTGTACGCACAAGTCAGTGAACTGAATGAAACTTTCCTATAACTGTGTTGAACAAGTTCATTTTCAATTGATTTCTACATATATTTGTTGAATGGCTATCGGATATTTTGACAATAGAGATTATAATATTTACGTTGATATAACTTATGTAATTTCATTCAAACTTTTAAGAACGGAGTTCCGCGTTCAATTGGTGCAAAGTAATGAAATACTTTATCGTTGTTAATGTAAGAAATATGTCAGTTTTTTCCCTGAAAAATAATTGACTCAACTGGAAATAATATCTTTAGACGCTGATCGTATACTCCGAGACATTTGTACGTGTAACCGAAATATGTCATGTTTATTTCAAATTACTGTAATTAGAAGGACGAATAACCGAAAAAAAATTATCCAGGATAAGTATGTTATAAAATGTGTTCTTTTTATTAAGACCAAATAAATTATATCTAATATACGATAGTTGACAAGTAATGACAAGTTTGACCCGCACGCAAACATTGCACCAGGCGCAACGAAATGTTAAAACAAATATTACCTCAATTACTCTACTCTTACTAAGTAATAGAGACCACACTATATGTACCGGGGAGTTAACAGAAATATGCATATTGTGTATTAAAAAAAACGGTTAAATAAAATTTCAATTCGTTTTTTTCAGTATACCACCATCGACTGTTCGACCAAGGAAGCTGATCCATTTGAATGATAATTCTGCATTCGATTCATTTGAATCGGGACTCACACAGTACTTTTTCAATAGCATAGTTGATTTCCGATGTTGCCGTGAAAAAGTGATCGCGTCAAGACGCAGTGCGATCACTTTATATATACGCACTCAATATCGAGTTATGCATTTTTGCTGCTGCGAAACTTGCAAATTCAATGTAATCATTAGATTCCCGCAAGCTAAGCGGCAAATTGTTTGCCGCGACTAATCCGGAAGATGGTTGTGCCATATACTCGGGTCCACCGCAAACTCTTTTCTTGCGATGCTATTATCCTCCCGTGGCTGCAGCTTTTCCAAACGTACAAGTATATACCATTGTTGCGAGGTCAAGAAATATCAATGCATCGGCTTTGCGTATGTATAATCATGATTTTCTTCAACGAACAGTTAGTTATGATTTGTAATCAATGAAGATTGATATGAGATTTCAGATTACTTCTGGAATGCTCGCATGATCTACATACTCGCGTTACCTCTTGTGAACATGAAAAAACCCCCTATGACTATTATGCAAGAAAAATAACCATTTTGCTTCGTATTTATAAGTAAGTTTTGTAGATGTTGACAAATTATGGTTGACAAAACAAAGAATGGCCGATGTTCTAGTAGTTCGTTATGAATTAAAACGAAAAGCAGACATATAACGAATAGTTGGATCAAATGCATATGTAATTTCTACAGTTGACCTGTTTAATCAGATGTTGGAGTAACAATTAAAACGTCAAGTACTACTCCTGAGTTTCCTCATTCGAGTAAAAGTATTAATTTCTGGTAATTCGAAAAAAAATCGCAATAATTTTGTAACGAGGAAAAAGGCTTCTTTTGCCCTGCGAATTTGTCACGTGTTATCCGAAGATAACATATTGCGCGACTTTGAGCGTTCGTTTTACGAACCCAAAGCCGAAACTCTTCACACATACATTTCCCCTAGCACTTGTTGCTTCGTCAAGCTATAGTTCAGACAAACTTTCATCGCGATGAAATATTTGACTTGCTCGAATTTCACGGAGCGCCAAATGAAATCACACTTCTGCCGTGACGAAAATGCGCAATAATAGTCCTTTGAGAATCCGGGGGAATCGCAACGGAGTATTGGGGTATACGAAGATCCGCGTCGTGCGTATAATATGCAGGCGCTTTTCGACATGCCGATCGCGGGCCTAAAAATAGGCCTTAACGAGCGGATAAAATATTTGCACCGTTCAAACATTGACCAAAGGGTGTTTCGTAACGAGCAGTCGTCGCGTGTGTATACACGCGCAGCTCGTGGGGTGTTTTGCGCAACGCCACAAAGCTTCTCCGAGCAGCGCACGGGTCTCTTTCCAATTCCGAATCGTTAAATCGATCAATTGGAAAAGCGCTAATTTTCCCGTTTCGTCAGCTGCTCAATTTTCGTCTCGTGCCATATTACGTGCTGAAAGCGCGTTTTCCCGCCGTTGTCCCTCGTCCGGTGTTATACTTCGCGACGTATCGTCGCACGCCCATATAGGCGAAGCACCACTTACGACTCGTCAATCTTTTTTCCCGCGCATGACTTGCACTACGAAATCTCGAGCTTGGCAGAGGAAACAAGAGAAAAACGGGAGAGCAATAAGTTGATGTTATTTTTCAAGTGCCGGCTAACGCGCGCGCGCGAGCGCAAAAAAAAATGTAAACGTTCCCCGGCGCTCATACATTGGAATTGCAACGCGGCGGACGTCATGAGAATTCGCCGTTCAGGGGGACTACACCGCGTATACACAGCTCATGAGCGATTGATCATCTTTCGCGCCAATTAAAATTCGAGGTGAAAATTTGAATGTTGAATCGGACGAATTAAATCCACATATTAAATGGAATATGCGCAAGTGCGCAAAAACATCCCTGGAAATGTACCTGGATATGAAAAAAATATGCATGAACCTAGTCTCAGTGTGGTTTTGTACACGAATATTACGGACTAGGACCAGTGGGAGAAGCGCGAAATTGGCCGCGGCAACTGGTAGGATGTATATCGCGACGTGAGCGCGTGTGCCATGTGTGCAGCGAACTTTGACAAGCTTGAAGCTGCTGACCAAAGCTGTATAATAATACACACAACGCTGCGTGTGTGCCGATATTGCCGCGCGTCGCGTTACTCTGTATATATATACATAAAATACTTTTATCGAATTTCAGTCTCGACCGTCGTTAGATTTACTTTGTCGCGAGCTTGAATTGACATTGGATTATCCGCACAACTGAACGGTGCTGTGCGAGAGACGAATACAGCTTTCGTCGTCCAGTTTCGATCGATACCGATTAAGCACACGTAATTAGACAATACAATTCTTAATAACAAATGATGATTAAATCAAAGAAGATACCTGGTCTATCTTCTATGATTAAATGTGAAACTCGAGTTTGCGTTCATTTTGAATCGTTTTTCAGGAACTTTTCATCTCATATACAGAACAAATGCCGAGTTCACACAGGGGCAAATGAGATGTTATTGATTGAAACTGTCAAGATCACTAGAATTATAATCATTTGTATCTTATGAATTACCTCATAAATTTATTCATGAAAGTCAATACTTTTACATTTCAAAAACGCGACAATAAATTAGAATATATTGAATATTGACTATGAAAAGTCAATCTAACACAAGGTATTGAAATCCTTTAAACTTGAAAACTTAATTTCTTCACATTTTATCATTAACTTTGAAGCTTGCTAATGAATATGATTGATGCAACAACTCATAAACGCAAATCTCACATTAAGATGCATATAATATCTAGTTTTACAGTATGCACTTACTAAAAAGTCGTTTTTCTGTTTTATTATATAGTTAATTCTTTATAAATCTTTCTAGCTCAGTTGTAATATCATTTACTAGTGCTACTTCATTACAAGAATTCCCACCAGTTATTCTCATAGCCTTCATTTACATGTTCTAAAAGTACTCGCCTTCGACTATAGCAGTACTCATATTTGTTTTTAACTTTCTGCTTAATGTCAACTAACTCTTCGCTGACCATATCTCTTTCCAGATATCCTGAAAGGACCTCTGTAGCAGTTTCCAAGTCTTTCTGATTCACTTCAAAAATATCTGACTGATTATTCTTTTGCACATTATAAGCAAAAACATATGTATACATCAAGGTTTGTCTACATGAACATAAAATATCTACTGCTTTTCTCAGGAACAAAACTTGATTCCAAGTCATATCAAGCAGCCTCATTTCCTCCATTTTTTTATCAACACTAGCGTACAAATTGTTCTCTAATTTCAATGACTTCATATGATCCATGTATCTTTTCTGATAGAAAATATATCTTTCCAAATGAGCTCGAGCATTATTAGCACCGTGCTGCTCAGTGTATGAATTGCATTGATGGTATCTAGCCCAATTACCAAGACAAATCCAACAGAAGTGATACTGGCAGCTTAGATTTCTACAAGTCATATGGTTGCAACCACCATTTTTCTCAATAGATGTGTGACAATTGGGACATTCTTTTGTATTTTTTGCTAACCAAGAGTACGTTGCTGTATCCTCGCTACATTTTTTCAGCCAATTTTTCAACAAATCACATTTGACCGGCTCATGCCAGTTTTCTTTACAGTAGAAGCAGAACTTGTGCCTACACTTGCAAGTAACTTTCTGGGCTCCAAAGTCCATTACTTTGATAACATAGTTACAGCCAGGAGCAGGACACCACTTTAGCAGTCTATTGCACCCAACAAAATTGTTTATAATTAAATGTTGATATTTCAACTTCACTTCAGAGTCTTTAACAAGACGCAGGATCATTGCTTCATCCACCAAAAAATTACATTCTGGTTCAATGCAACAAATTTCAGCCTGACCTTCATCCATGACTTGAACTTTTAAATATTGCTCCCAGCAATCTTGACAGAAAAGATGACCACAAACTTGCAAGCCAGTCATCTCACTTGCTTGTAAGCCTGTGTAGCAAACGCCACATTCTTTCACAACATTCTTAATCCTTATTCTTGATGTCAAACAGTTTTTCAAAGGAATGTGAGCTTCAGCAAAAAGTTTTTTTTGATCGCTGTCAAAAAATTTTTCCAACAATTTCTCGCTATCCCAATTGCAGTAGTTCAAAAGAAGTCTAGTAGTTGTTTTTGAAGTTTTCAAAACAGAACTTACTTGTTGAATGATCTTCATCATATCACAAACAACTTGTTCACTCGAAAGTACCTCATGAGAATCATCATCATCATCATCTTCAAAGCATTGGGAATTGTGGAATTCTATTTCCAAATCAGAGTCCCCATTAGACTCATTATCTGAATAATCACCTTTGTGGCACGACGCGTTTTCTAAATCCATTTTATCTTATCAATATCGAGCTATCCACTTTGTTATCAAAGTCTTGACTGTCAAAGAGATAAGTATGGTCGCAAGTGCAGTATTGTTCGTGAAGCGGCTCGTGGGTCGTGGACCATTCGAGGAATTTTGTAGTAGCGCAGATGCTCGTCGAACCCATGCAGACAATATATACGTTTTTTCCTCTTCCAAATTTCCCTGAGAAGGGAGGAAAGAATATATAGCGGTCAATATCGTAAATCGTGATCCGACTGTGAAGTTACTGTTGGTTTACACACTAATCGACAAGATCGTATGATGGAACATTTGAAATCGATAGATATATATTAACAATCGCTTTGGGATACCTACGTGGTTTCAATTTAGTTTCTTCGTGAGAAACATTCGCAGTGACACAATGCTAATTGCAAAATCCGTCCGATGAGAGTTAGTCTTCTTTTTCTTTGTCCGCTTACTCCAAGTGTGTTTACGATAATTCGATTCCCGGACTATATTCCGTTTTCCGGCCTTCCGGGCAGTGAAGCGACCTCTGGATAATATAATCAACGCGCGCGCTACAACTGCAAGGAGATATATTCGCGCGAATATAAGTATTTAAAATTAATATTTTTCCATTTCAACAGTAGTATCCTATGTCTACATTTTTCATATGAATACTTACGTAGAAAATTCAACGTCACCCTGATTTATTATTTGGAACATCCTGCATGCTGGATCATTATTGCATGAGGGCCAGAATCCTTGTATTATGGAAATCAGATAAATTTAGATTTAGTATATACATTTTAATGTATAGTTCAGATGAAAATATGGAGTCTAAATTCATTTGTCCATATGAGTATCTCTGTAATCCAAGACATTAGCCCTTAAAGATCGTTGTTTGGACACATTTACCATTCGAAATTATTCATCTATCTAAACACAAAGATTTAATAAATGACCTGAAGAGATGAGTCTTATTGCATGTTCAATATGTATTTATTGATGAACTTGAAAGTCACATTTGATAGCAAGTTATAAAAATTACAGTTTACAAAATATAAACCAACAGAAATTAATACATGAACAGTGTTACAGATTATAGTTAGTTACAACTCTTTATTAATGAAAACAGCAGCCAAATTCATGGAAAAGTTGGTTGTTAAACTATAATTAACTACAATTAACAGTAATATAATTATAAGTATCTTGAAAGTATAATTAATCTGATTATCATTTGAGATAAAGATTATTCAACAAGATTATTCTGAATAACCATCTTCATGGTTAATCCTGCATAAAGTTATTACTTCCTCATATCTTTAAATTCATCAACGTATGAATGGGATGCTAACTTTTTACTCTATACAAGTCCACCAGTTTTTTTCGTACCCCTCTGATGCATGTTCTACAAGCACTTGTCTTCGGCTATCGCAATATCTGTATTTATCTTGCAATTCTTGCTTGATATCATTTCGATGCTCTTCATCAATATCTCTTTCAAGATATTGTGAAAGGTTTTCTGTAGCAGCCTCTAAATTTTTTTGATTGTCTTCAAAAATTGCTTTTTGATTATTTTTTTCAGAATAATAAGCAAGCACATAAGTGTACATTAGAGTTTGCCTGCAAGAACATAATACATCTACTGCTTTGATCAAAAACTGGACTTCAATCCAGGACATACCTTGTTCTTGCATTTCCAGCATCTTTAGCTTAATGCTCTCATACAGTTTATTTTCAAACTTGAGCGAATGCATATGAGTCATATATTTATCTTCATAGAACAGATATCTACTTAGGCTGTTTTGAGCAGTTGATGAACTCTTACTATTACTTTCATTGTAAACATTACAAGGTAATACATAGCCATGTACCTCCCAGTTTTTGAGACAAGACCAACAAAAATGGTAGTTGCAATTTACATTGGTACACTCCATGCGATTACAGCCACCATTTTTTTCAATTGGAACCTGACATTTTGGGCAGCCTTTTGTATTAGCTCTCATCCAGTTGTACGTTTCTGAATCATCATTATACTTACACTTTTTAATCCACTTGCACAATAAATCACATTTCACTGGACTATGAAAGTTCTCGGCGCAGTAAAAGCAAAATCTATGATTACATTTACATGTCACTGGCTTTGCTTCCACATGCTGTACTTTGATTGCATATATGCAGCCAGGAGCTGGACACCATTTCAATAATCTACTACAAGTAACAAATGAGTTCATGATATGTTGCTCGTATCGCAATTGGGTCTTGATATCATTTACCAGTAGACGCTTAACCATTGCATCATCTACCAAAACTCTACAATTAAATTCAATACAAGTAATCATTTGACCCTCTCTTCCACCCATAATTTTGCCTCTCAAATATTGTGACCAACAATCTTTACAGAACATATGACCACACTGTAAATCAATCATTTCAGGTATACAACATTTTATAAAGCAAACACTACAATCTACTTCTTCAGTATTTACCAATGGCACCAGAGATGAATATTTTTTAATCTTGACTAAAACTTTGCTGGCTGGATTAACGATACAGGCCTCAGCAAAAATTGTTTCTCGATCAGCATCATAAAATCTTTCTATTAACTTTTCCTTGTCCCATTTGAAGTGATTCAATAAGATCCTTGCTGTTGTCCATGATATTTCAATAACCGTAGTTACTTCTCTGATAGTATTTGTCATGTCCTGTCTGATTTCTTCTGTTGAAAGAACTTCAAAAGGATACTCTTTATCATCTTTGTCCAAGTTTGAGTCACTATCTGTGTCGCATTCAATGTCAGAATCAACATCAGAAAATATTTCATCCGAATCCATTTTTCAACTGTTTTTTGATGCTTATTTGAGTCTTCGCGCTGAAAAACAGTGCCGCATAAGCGTATTCATTAGTTGGATCGTACGGTAATGAATAACACCTTTGCATTAAATTATCCACTGAAGGAAGTTTGGTGCAAACATGAGATAGCCGTGTCATCGTAAGTATAACTTACGGAAGCGCCTACTCGCCACACCACCTCGCGAGCGCGAGTGGGAGATTGAAGCAGTATCTCGCACGCACGCGTGCGTGCGTGCGGTTATGACTGTCAGTGACGTTATAATATATGTGGTCACGATACGTCGTTAGCAGTCAAGATGCGAAATGCTAATTGCGAAGGATAAACAAATGATTGTACGATTGTTGTTCTGCGAGTCTTATTGATTTTCTGGAGTGATTAAACGTTTGGTTTCATCTCACAGTAGAAGTCAATGTATGTAAGAACTGATGAAAAGTAAAATACAGATAATTGTTACACTGTGATAATACATTTTTCATTTTATAGATGGCAGAGAAAAATGATAACCTCTTTGAAGAAATCAAAAAGCTTTTTATGAAAGATTACAGCTATAAAATGATCTTACAGAGACTCCAACAAAAATGCAGCATATGTATTTCAGAAAGAACGCTGTCAAGAATCTTGAAATTTCATAAATTTAAACGTAAGAATATTGATGAAAGTGATATTGGAGATGTCAGTGCTGCAATAATTTTAGAATTAGAAGGAAGTGGCTTCAACTTAGGATACAGAGCAATGTGGAAGAGGTTGAGAAATGTTTATCAGCTAAATGTAAAACAGAAAACAGTTATGAAATTACTAAAGCTCATTGATCCAGAGGGAGTGGAAGCTCGAGCTAGGTACAAGTTGAAAAGAAGACTTTATAAAGTAAATGGCCCCAATTTTCTGTGGCACGCTGATGGCCATGATAAACTAAATAGGTATGGCTTTACTTTTTATGGGTTTATAGATGGATTTTCAAGAAAAATACTGTCACTTCAAGTATCTGCATCAAACAAAGATCCTGCAGTGATAGCATATCATTACTTGAAATTGATTAAAAAAAAAGGATTCTTGCCAAGGCTAATTCGTACTGACCATGGAACAGAGGTGGTTATCATGGAAGATATGCACAAAATTCTGCGATGGAAGCACAATGATTGTTTAGCTGGAGACAACAGTTTCTTAAAAGGCAGTAGCACACATAATCAAAGAATAGAATCATTTTGGCGACAGTTCCGTCAACGGTTTGAAGATTTCTACATTATTTTATTCAGAAATATGGAAAAAGAAAAATTACTGGATGTCAACAATCTAATGCACATACATTGCTTGCGTTATTGTTTTGGACATTTGATTCAGGAAGATATTTTGTTCCTAAAGAGAGAGTGGAATGAGCACACAATCCGGAAACAGAATTTTGACAATATACATGCAGGAAAACCTAATGAACTGTACTATTGTCCTAACAAAGTTGGAGCTACTGACCATAGAGTATCGTTGAAAATAGATCACGTGGAAATTCTGTTGACCGATTATGCAAAAAAACCTACATTAGTATCACAAGATTTTGTAGAATTAGTCACTTTGTTGTCTTTAAATTGTACTCCATCATCTGCTGAAGAAGCTTATGAACTATATTTAGATATAACAGATTCCATTAATAAAAATATGTAAAAAATAACAGATTTTATGAAAGTGTAAAAACAAATCTTGTAAGTATTCCTGTGTAGTGATAGGCACTGTAACAGTGATTGGATGTATTGTACATACATGAGGCAATGTCAGCCGGCAGATTCATGTAATCAACACTGAATAAAACACTTGTTTTTTGTAGTTACATAGTGGTTTATTACCTTCAACTTTTATGCATTATTTAATAAAACATTCTTTGTTGAAACCTTTTTAACTTATGGATAGTTATAACATAATAAACGTTTTTCAAACTGTCAAATATTGAACAATAATACTTTATCATAAACAAATCTTGAGAACTAGTAATCAAGGCACACTTCCCACATTAATTTATAATGTTCTGAACTAATTAAGTTTGTCAAATCTCCATTGCAGGATACAATATATTAGTTAACGATACCTGAATGACTAGTTATATTTAAATTCCTTATCTCTTTATCAATAGTCGTGTTTTAGGGCATACGTTTGTCTCACACTCATTGTACTGATACCCAAAACTGTGGCAACCAGTAGGTTTTTGAGAATTTTGCAAGACTTGCATTATACTAATCTTATTTGAACTGCATCTTGTATAGACATGCGAGAATACATCTTGGAAAAATACAAATAATCATATTCTACACTTCATTCTAAAATAAGTATCGAAAACCCATTTTCAACATCACACTAGTTATATTTAAATTCCCTATCTCTTTATCAATAGTCGTATTTTAGGGCATACGTTTGTCTCACACTCATTGTACTGGTACCCAAAACTGTGGCATCCAGTAGGTTTTTGAGAATTTTGATAGCGACTGGACATTCACGGAATTTTCCTTTCATTACTTTTCCTTGAGATCCTCTGCCGAGTATAATATTTGAGTATTTTAATTCACTTTCTTTGATTACTGGAATGTTAGTTTTTAAATTCTGGAGTTTCACAGTAATGGCAAATGTTTCCCAGCAATTTGAGTCGAATTCTGACTCATTCTCATCACTATTTTCATGTTTCCATAATACTCTTCGTGTACAATTTTTGGGAATACTCTTACTTGTTGAAGAATCTTTTTTACTTAACAGAGAATAAGCTGGAGACTCTATAGAGCAGTTTTCCAAGCTCTGCACTGTGACAGAATTTTCCAAATTTGTGTGAATAGATTTCTTTTTTTGAAGTTCCAAATCCAGTGATTCAATATTATCTAATTGTTTTAAGACGTTCTCATTACTGTCGGTTGATGATCTGCATGTTTTTTTCAATGGCATTTTTGCACTAGGTCCTTCTTCATTTGCCACAGTTCCTGTGAAGGGTTTGTAGGTAGTGTACAAGGTGAGATTCAAAGCACCATTTGTTTTGTTTCTCAGCTTTGCACAATACTCCCAAAAAGTAACTTCTTCACCAAAATCTGTAATGATGACTCCATTCGCTGTTCCTAATTCTATATATGAATTCCTGAAATAGCTGCTGTTTTCTTTTTTCATGTAGCTTTTGACGATACAATCTCTTGCCTCATCCAATGTATAGTCTTTCCTTCCGTTCATAGCTATTTTTACTTTTGGCGCTAAACTTGAGCCTAAATGGTGAAATGGAAAATCCTCATCGATTCGGTGTTTCCAAGTTATGTGTAGAATTCTTTTTTGATACTGGAGATCCTTCAATGTTTGAAGTGGTGAAGATCCTTCAATGTTTGAAGGATCTTCACTACTTTCTGAAGCCTTCAGCTGCTTTTTATTCAAGATTCTCTGCCCCGACATCTATAAATGAATAAGCATATTACATAACAATTAATGAATAATAATGATCATAACAATTAGTATATTTATTCATATAAGCCATACCTTTTTAAATGTACTCTGTTCTAAGCTACCATTTTTAGGGCCATATATTTTGTCGAATATGTCTGAGAATCTCTTCCGTTTGGCAGAGGGTAATCCATCTAAAACATTATTATTTGTAAATAATTACAATAATTACTGTTTGAATATGTATATATGTACCTACCGACAGACTGATTGAAATTATACGTATCAACATCTGACTCAAAAATATATATATTTTTCATCTGTTTCAAGAATATATTCTTGATCTTCTTTGAAATAACTTAAATAACCTCCAGCGCCAAAATTGTCGGTGAGGGTTGTTTTTTTTTATCATCAAATTTTTGATGATAATACGCATTGATTTATCATTGTGATTGATGATTATGGTCTTAGCCTTCTTACATACATTGACTTCTACTGTGAGATGAAACCAAACGTTTAATCACTCCAGAAAATCAATAAGACTCGCAGAACAACAATCGTACAATCATTTGTTTATCCTTCGCAATTAGCATTTCGCATCTTGACTGCTAACGACGTATCGTGATTCGTGACCACATATATTATAACGTCACTGACAGTCATAACCGCACGCACGCACGCGTGCGTGCGAGATACTGCTTCAATCTCCCACTCGCGCTCGCGAGGTGGTGTGGCGAGTAGGCGCTTCCGTAGTCAATACTGTCAAATGTCAAGTGTCAGATTCACAACAACAACAATACTCGAACGCGCTACTCACGTGCGATACTTACGATCATAGACGCGCACCAAACAACTCAGAGACGTCCGATCGACACCAGCTCAAGTTATTATGAGAAGTCGCTCAAAGTCGCTCAAGCGAGAGTCTTTGGCAGAGAAACGATGTCCAATAAGTGCGTGCAAACAGCACAAAGCTGCCCTTTTACTTCTCCCTGATTACGCTCTATATATATATATATATATATATATATATATATATATATATACACTCTACTGCGATTGGTTAGGCACATACAGGCACATACCCCGGAGGTGATAGCCTTAGGAAGAAAAAAAAAAAAAAATTGGTTAGGCACATGCCCCGGCGGTTATAGCCTTGGAAGAAAAAAAAAAAAAACTGCGATTGGCCGAGCGCGTTGAATCCGCACACTCTGAGATGAAAAATGGACTTTATAGTTCAATTCAGTATATTGGAGAATTCAGGCACATACCCCGGAGGTGATAGCCTTAGGAAGAAAAAAAAAAGTATATTGGGGTATTATTGAGAAAACGGAAAGATAATAGTTTGCATAACTATTTGTACGCATTTATAGGTGTTCGAACTATTTTCAAGGTTATTTTGACAATTTTTCCAGTTGAATGTAAATTCTAGTGAATAATATATAAAGTTATTCTAATTATAATGAAACTGATGGAAAAATTAATCATTTTTGTAAATATTGTCTGGAAATATTCATTCTTTCCAAAATCATGAACGAATATTGTATAAGTGAACACAAATACCTACTGTAGTTGAGGATAACAAACAAATTATTGTTCTATTGACTACCACGCACCATATTGGTGTAGCAATGGTATATCTATTAATACCATTATATTATATTATTGTATTATACCTATCTGTAGATTACTGTAGGTGTAGGCTTGCAAATTGAGAAAAAATTATGAATTCAAATATTCTGAAGTCGCACTAAGAATTCAGAAATAGCTGTATAGGATGCAATTCGAAATTCACAGTACATCAATAGTATGGCAGGATTGTTTCTCATGCAGACGGAAGAATTTCCTGTAGCTTATATATTTGAGCTAAAGTTTAATTCTAGATGTATGCACATGCAATATTTTCATCGCTTTGTTGTTGTAATCGAGCCAATTTCAGAGTTTGATAATTAGTATTATTTATACAAAAATAACTTGAGCTATTAACATAATGTGTATCATACATCACAAAAATTAGTATCTGGATACTTTATTCACGTTATGAGATCAAAGAGATTGCGATGAGTGAGATATGGAACGATGAAAGATGGATACTCGCATAATTTCGAGTATCAATTTCGACATAATTTCGATGTTTCAAAGTTATACATGTCGCCAATGGAGATAACAGCGCAACAAACTACTGGAGGGACTTTTTTTCATTTCTCATCCATTCTGATCATTCTCGGCTCGTCTCGCTTCTCAAAAAATATTTCGCACGTAAGAATCGAAATGAAATTTACCAAATTATAAATTTGCGCAAAGTTTCGAATGTTTAGAAGTTTTGTTTCTCAATTCGACCCAAATATTAAACGTGACTCCGAAGGTTTCACTATTTTCAAATTCTTATTTTCCCCCGTACCCCCATAATACAAAACTATAGCGCCTCTCCCATTTTTCTCTGTCGTTGACACGTATCTACGCTTCTGCAACATCGACGCTTACTGTCGCGGAAACATTGCTTCCAATCCGATATCGAGTGTCCATCTTTCGCGTCGTATTTCTTTCGGTATCACAACGCGATGGAATTCCAAGGCGTCCTGCACTTTTGTGTAGTATTCATGACATACACGTGTATGTCTGGCGCGTGTGTCTGGCAACGGCATGCCACTTGACTTTCGTGCGCGAGCGCGCGATATTCGCAGAAACCCAAAAAAACGTGCGACCGAAGAAATTTCCGATACGCATTAACGTTTCACTATCGCACTCGGCTCGTTAGTGCGCGATGGCATGTTGCAATGTCAAATCGAGAGATGCAACTGCTGGACTATACGGGCGGACGCGTCGAAAAAGCTCGAGCGAACTTGTTTCGAACCGTCCAATCGAATAGAGACGTTCGAAACGTGAAATGATTTTTTTTCCCCCGTCCCCTCCTCGGCAAGTTTCTTTCAACTTTCCAGCTGGAAGATCAACGGGTGAGCCTCTCGCGAGTTCCTATATATAATTTACATAGACACACTTGTATACAATAGAGACGAAAAATATGCCACGGCCCGCGGCGCAGATGATTATCATAATTTCTCCATCGCGAGCTAATCGTTGTTCGGACTTCCGATTCGTCTCCGTAATATACAAGCCGCCGACTTGCGCGGCGCATCGCAAGCTTCTCATCCGCGCCGCTCCAATGTGTATGTACATCAGACACTCGGACAAATGCTGAACGAGCTTACAACGGTTCGCGATTAATCGAACGTTGTCCGCACTCGCGGGACATTGAAACTCTACCAAAGCATTGTTTCGCGTAGAGTTGCCTGTTCGGGAGATGTAGAGACATTGATACAGGAATCCGTTGCGGACCACTAATCTACGGTATATATAACACATCGCCACATTATAAATACGGGATTGTACTTATATACGAGCTCGCGGCGCGTTAATTACTCGCGCGTGTTTACACGCACCAACCGCACGCGCTCGGTGGGCTCTATCGTATGGGATTTCGAGAGTGCAAGTGTATGTGTAAGTATAATGCTTGTGCGCGCACGAGGTGAGCGTTTGAAAGGCCGTTTGATATAGCGCGCCTCGAGAGCAGACAAGTTTCTCTCCGCTCGCGCGCGCGCGCACATTTTTAGCTCGCTGCAGTGCTGCAGCAGCGGTGTAGTTCGACGAGCTATTAAGTCTCGCTTTCCATCGCAGCAGCAGCCGATCGATGACCTATACCAATATACAGTTGCGCTTTAGCGTTTATTGCACGTCCTCGTAATACCTTTTCGACGGTCGCGGGCATTCCTTCCCCCATCGATCCTCGGTTGCATATAGTGTTTCGGGGAGTTTTCCCGTTTACTCTGGGGACTTTTGGAAATAAACGTTGAATTTAATGGGCTCGAATTTGAAAATGGAATAACGCACGTTGACGTTTGTTTGGGGACAGGCCTGAAATACCTGTATTTTTGAGATAAAATTTTATGGACTGTATGGAAAGACTCTATTTTTGCCTTAGATTTCAAATTCATTGTCTATTAAAATTTAATGCTACATTGTAAAACGATTTTCCCATACACCTGTATGAATTGAATCGATTCGCTAATAGTCTATTCTAGCAGTTCGCTGCCCCCGCCCAATGAAAACTTAATGTCCCTGTTACATTCGATTTAGCGGTTGTTGAGTGTTTTACGATTTCTTCCGCGGCAAGAACGTCGGACAGATATATTTATCATCTTCACCAAAGGATTACGTTCACTTTTACGATCGATCAATTCATTATTTAATTTTTTTTTTCTGGTATCTGTTTTGCGCAATCAAACTGCAATGCGCGGTATTCTTGTTACGCTTTTACCGCATTGGAGATGGCAGTCAACTTGATCTTTTAACTCGAGTCTGTACAGCATTGCTTCGTTTTTGCCGCACTATTCACGCCTGCTTGAATCTCTTGTGAAAGCATTATCGCTATTGGCGTCGAGTTTACACCTTCCCTCCGGTATAATAGTAGCCTCCAGAAAAAAGAAAGAAAAGCTCGCACCTGCCTATTGGTCGCATATCCTTTTTTTAAAAATTCAGAGTCATCTGTATACGCAACTATAGAATTTCATGGCGATTCAAACCTGCAGGATTCATCTAAATCTTAAAAATTGCGTTTCGACTACCGTCAAAACCATTAAAAAATGACTAAATTATATTTCCCGTTATTCCCTTGGTACCCAGTTCCCTCGTTACCCAGGATTCGGTGCAACGTATGATATTCCATGATACATGTATGTACATGAATAATGCAAGTGAAACTACAAGTTGCTCGACGATTCTGAAGGAGAAACCGTCGGCTGAACTGAGAGGAAGTCCGAAACGATATGGATTTTGAAGTGCACAGGCTCGTCTGTCTGGTTTGAGCCAGGACAGCGGCGAAAGGAGTACTAATGACATATACTCAATGGACTGTCACTCAGATTCTTCAAGCTTAATTTTTAGTTGATTTATAATGTACCCGATCAGCAGTTCAACTCGGTGTGTTCCCCATTCAAAACATTCAGGAACAAAATTGCACTGATAATTTAGGTCGTTTCTCAAATAAATTTATTGTACGGGAACATTTTCGGAAACACGGAATTTCGCGAATTGAGACAGATGAATAACTTCAATCCGATAATCAACAAGCTCCTTTGAATATATTGACGATGAAAACAGTCAAAGTGCCTCGATGAAAAATTCAAAATTCTATCAGAATACTCTCCAAATGCAAAGTAAATTAAGGTAACTGTACCCAATTTGGCACTGTACCCAATTTGGCACAATCGTCAGATTTCGTATTTCCGGTGCTCTCTGAGCATCAGTCGCTCTTGGGTTATGTTGGGGGAATTAAAAGAAAATTTTCGGTATCTTCCCCGCCCATTTAGCCCTTAAAACCACTCTCCTACAACACTTTGAACTTTCACTTACTGATTTTTTCACCATTTTCTTATTTCACTTTTCACACTCAACCTCAAAAATCAGGTGTCAATAATTTTTATCTCTCAAAGTGTCATTACTCTTTTTTGTGTAAAAACATCTCAGCTTTCGATTGGTCTCATCAGTTTTCTTAAAATTATTTTTTATCCTACTCAAATTGCTGTTTTTCGCATAAAAAAAAAGTGAACCCAATGTGCCCCTCTACGCGTTTTTAAATGGGAAGACTGAGTGAAATCATTGAATATTTGTATAGACATATTACGATGATTTAGACGCGTATTTTTGAGTTGTATGTTAAAAATTTTGTATAAATATCACTGGGAACATAATTGAGAGTTTATTTCAATGCCAATTGGATCGTCCCTGTAGGCCTATATAGGCTGTAGCTAATGATTAAATAATTGTGCCAAATTGAGTACACGTTTTGTGCATTTAGCCTTTTTGCGTTTTTTTTTAAATTGCGATTTTCGATAGGTTAAAGTAGTCGAATGATGATTATGAAGATGGTTTCTAATAGGTATTGAGCTAAGCTTTGAGATGCCATTCACAGAATTTTAAAATTCGAAGTCTATCATAGTCAAATTCGCGAAAAACCCTTAGGGGGGGCACATTGGGTACAGTTACCTTAGATAATTTCAATTAATTTAGTTGAAAAATACCATTCAATTGTGAGTATTTACTATTCGTTAGTGAAATGATAGACAGTACACTGTGTAAAACTAAAACAGTAAAATACTATAGATGAAATTTTTTTATTGAAATTTTACTATTTTTCAGCAAAATATCGACTATTTTTACCAGTTGTGCAATTCGAACTATTAAATAGTGGTTTTCAGTATATAACGCCAGTATTTTCAGTCAATTTTTCCTTCCAACCCTCGCTATTTACGACTACGATAAAAATGTATTATCAAAAACAGTGAACGTTTCGCGCATGTTTTCAAGCGAACATCCGCTGTTATCCATCGGTCGTGCAATTTCTACTGTTCAAATTACGTTTTAAAATCGGTCGGTACCATAGATGCAGAAGTGGAAAAAATGGCCAAGTCGCACGCACGGGGATAATATCGCGAAGAAGCGCGAGCGCATCTCTCGCGGATACCGCGTGCTGCCCGCGGTGGTGTGTAGAAACTCGGCGTTTTGTATATATATATATATATATATATATATATATATATATATATATATACATATGGTAACCGCGGGTAGAACGTAGCCGGCTGCACGGCACTGTATACTTTCGAGGTCAATGTCTAGGTCCGCTCGCTTTCTTCCCCCCCGGCGAGGCGTGCGGGCTTTTCCGCGCCGCGCGCAATATGAGAGGAAAGCCGTTCGCCGCTTCTACATAGAGCTGGTCTCGTTCGCGCGCGCGTATTATAGAAAGGAACAGCCTCTCGCACGCGCGCAGCTGTTCGCTTCCTATACTCGCGCGATGCTCGGGTTACGCAAGTCTTTCTGCCGGTTCGCATGGTTTTACCAGTGAGCTTGTTCGATCGCCAAATGGGTTTTGGAGAAATCGATGTTTTAAACGATCGGTGTATGATATACGAGAATCGTCGTGTTCGGATCCGTTCGTTTTTGTATATAGTCGCATGCTGATTAAACGAGATATGTTTTACACTGCGCGGTGGGATGCTGGAGCGAGGGATCGAAAGGGAATCTCGAAAGTGGAGAATGGTCCACATTTTTCGAGGCGTAGGATGAGTTTATCCGACAGATCTATAGCATCGTCGAATGAACGTTCATGTGGTCTTGAAGGCAAATAGTAGAGCGCTGATAGATATTAGATCTAAATTGATCTGCAAATCACTGCGTGCAATTTTTAACTCTCCGTTTTTGCCACGTTAATGGACTTCGGATAATAGCATACTTTGTATTCCTTCTCAAATACCACAAATCGCGGATGTTTTGTCTGTCCATTCGACCGAGTATTTTTTTTGTTGTTGCCCGAGAAAGAAAAAGTTTCCACGATGTCACGCAGCTGGCAAAAACAATTTGTGATTCCACACATTGATTTGCATGATTATCTGTCTCATCGTCGAGGGAGAAAAAATTTATCGAACTTTTTACTACCCGGCCAGCTCTCGCAATATAAACCTAGTTATCGATCAGAACTGCGGAAAGATACTCATACGTCGATTACAACGTGCGGTCGTATAAACTTCTCTCAGTCGAGCGACGTCAAACCAAATCAAATGGGAGTATGATAGTAATTACGATCGATTTTAAAGTAATTTTCAAACTCGACTGAGCTGTGAACCGATCACGAAAGCACTTGTTATTCGAGTCTCAGATGTCGCTGAATTTTTGAAGGCGCTATCCTCATATGAAAAGTGATGGCCTTTAGAGTGAAGGCATTAACTCGTGATTTGATTGGTGTAGATCTAACCACGTGATTTGTAGTGGGGTGATTATAGATATAGAGTGAGATGTATATATATAGATAGAGAGTAGCTGATGACATGATATTATAGGTTAGGATAGTCAGTTTCGTTGATGAAGCTGTCATAAGTTTCGACAATTTATTTTCAAAACTATAATTGTAGATATGTGAATTTGATTGATGGTACGTGGATATTTTAGGCTACCTTTTAGTTTTGAATAGTTGCCGGATAGGATAACTCTGTTAGGTTAAGATGTCTGATTTGCAAGTTATATATGTTATGTGGTTCAATGAATAGTTTAGTAGGCACATGTCCCGGAGGTTATAGCCTTGGAAGAAAAAGAAATGAATAGTTTAGTATTAAAAATCTGAAATCGTCTTGCGAGCTCAAGTGTCGATAGCTCAGGATTATTTAAATAGAAGAAGATGTCAGTGTTCGGTAGTTCTTTGTAATACTCTTATACAGTTTCAAATGAATCATAAGGATTTAGGGTTTGGTTATTCATTTAGTTTTTAGAAATTTGCATCATGGAATGAATCGAGATGTACGTCAGACGATTATGGTCAAGAATCGTAGAAAAAATAATTGAAATATGGTTTTGAAACGCATACATGTAGATCGCGCGCAGCGCGTTTGATGTAGCTAGTAGATATTATATCCGCAGTCGTTTGTCCTAACGGTGCGGTTTTCCGGAGCTATTTCACAGCCTTTTTATGCAAACAATGCGCACACATCCTGTATACGTATATGTAAAATTTAATCCATTCGTATGTATTGAATCCGAGTGAAATGAGCATCGGTTAATATCTCCGGAAAAGTCAAAACGATTGCAAATATTACGTGTTCGAGTATCAAAAAAACTATTTACAAGAGTTTTAGCCGAGTCGGTGATTCAAATTTATGGTTATCTCCCGGTGAGTATCGCCGCTTCCGCGTAATATCATTATCCCCCTCTTGAACATTTGGAACGTGCAGTAACGGGGAAGAACGTATTTTTTCATTCGTCCCGTCGTTGTCGTCGGGATGTGCTAACACGTAAAGCGGAGGAGAGGAAGAAAAAGTGGCGGAGTCGAGTGACGGACGAGACGAGAGCGAAAGTGAAGCAGCAGCAGCGGCGGCGCAAGCTCGAGTACACCAAGACCGTACAACGCTACAGCGAGAGTACATACAGCAGTGCACGCGGAGATTTTAATTAATCTGTATATGTATATGTACCCGTTACGCGATGCTTCGTGTAAATACGCCCGAGCCCATTCACCGCATTCCCAGCCTGGCTTTTCTTCTTCACTATATGCGTATATATACGCCTGTAAAATTGTTGCACCACACCGACTTGGAGAAGTGTAAACATAGGCGTTTTTGCAGATTCAACAGTCTTGTATACGTGGATTTTACTTCTAGTTTCTTCTCGCGAACTCGATGATTATTTATAGTTGTTACGTATTTATGTTGCACACTCTGGTGGCAGAATGATTTCAGGTTCGGGTAGGAAGTGCATAGATTTATCTGTCAAAGTTGGCGGGAGTAATTGCCGAGTTGTCATTGAATTTGTAATATGTTCATAACGCGAAGGTCGTAGACTCTGTTACTTGTTAATTATCGATCATGTGTTATCAAGAATTTTCGTTTTGTTGTTCAGTGAAAGTTTGGCGCGCGCAAGAAAACTACCAGATGAAATCGACAAGAGTTTTGCCTCGACAATTTTCATTGCGTATATATATAGGCGCGATCACCAATATATTTTTGATGAACGTTCGTTTGATGTCAAAAATTAATATCCATCTCATTTTGGAAAAATATTGCAATTGTCTCCTACACTTGTAAATTTCCAAAATGCGTTAATGTCAGTTTGTGTGCATGTGATAATAAATATGAATAAAATATATTGTTATATAGGCTAGTTTATTAATCAAATTGAATTAAAACAAAAAGGAAAATGGGAAAAGTCCTCGATTAACCTGACCCTTTTGCGATCAGATTATAAACTACTCCACTGCAATAAAATTGGGCATACTTTTTTATAAATACCTATACATTCAATTTTAAGAAAGAACCAATTTGGTATTACGAATAAAGAAATTAACAGAAGCCACGAAATAAAGAAGATCGATATACACAGGTATGCGTTATATCGAAGCGAATTGATATACGAATCGTGGAAAGCAATACACGAGCCGTCCCGTGGAGGTGAGATACGGCAACGGGTGAAATTTCACTTTTTTTCGATCGAAAGTTGGCGAAGCCGAGAGGGGAAGCACACGGCGCGCATGTATATATAGTAGCGGCTGGAGCCTCGTGAGGATTTTGCGTCACGATCACAATTAACGGGACCCAACACACGGGCAGGCGGACTAATGCTCGCGCGGAGAGAAGAGGAGAAGACGGAGTATCACCTTTCTCCTTTGGCTTTGAGAGGACTTTTCAAATGCAGGGTCAAGGCACTTTCGAGACGAAGACTTTCTGAATCCGTCCGTATATATATATACGCCACGAGCTCTCCCACGTATGCATCTTTTTGACTTGCTCCTTTATCCCGACCTAACTGCCAATTAACCGAACGTACTCTTGCCAACTGCTAAATAGTGATATTGTACAGGAAATGATTGAGATTTTATGCACCAGCTGCCGGAGCCAAGCCCTTTTATTTGGCGAGTTCAGATATATACCTTTTGGCTGCGTAAAATGTCAAGTCAATTTGGTGCACAATAATTTCTTTAAAGTTTAACGCGGACGTATATCAATAGATAATTTTCCTATATTAGACATTTTCCTATATTTCGCAATTAATATGTCTCTAGCACGGAAGAGATAAGGATTATGATTGATGGAAATCGTTTTAGATCCAAAATGTAGGAAGAAAAAAAAGAAGTATTCGTTTATACACTTGGTGGCCCAACTTTCTTCGATATAATTCATCAGCGAGCGGTCGCTGTCGTCTTGTAAAAATCATCTAATTAGTCGGTATAGAATATACAAAGTTACGTACAGTATTATGCAAAATTGCAAATAGATGTGCTAAAATTTAGAAATTTGATCCTGTCTAAGGTTGTTGCTCTTGAATCCAACAAGTTTTCTAATCAACATCAAAGTAATGAACGCCCAGAGTAATAAAACCAGTTCTTTATACGTACGTACCTCAAACTGACGCGTGAAACATATACGTTCACTTTGAAAATACAGGAAAAATGGATCATTCGATGGATAAAATATCGCATTGGGAATCGCTCGAAACCAACCCCCGGTGGGTGAGCCGAGTTTCGCCTATTAAGACTTTCCTTCAAAACTCGCGAGAGCAACGCACTCGCTCGCTCTCGGCACTTTCAGTGAAATGTTAAATTACATCCTCCGCCAAAGGCAGCACTGCCACACACAGCACGATCCGCGAAGTAGCGTTGATTCGTATTTCCCCGACAATCGATGACGGGGGAAAAAAAATTGATGTTTCCTCGAAATTTTCCCGGCTAAAGGGACCTACACGCTGCCGCAAGCTCGTTCATCCCTCGTGTCGAGACGTTCGATTGAAAACGAGAAAATACAGCTGCTCGAAATGACCGCAGGACGAACCACCCTTGCGCGTTTCATGCGCTGCGCGACGAGCTTTCGATGATAAATCGACGTACCCTATATAATCTCGCGAAGCGATCTCGCATATCATCGTCAATTGCCTCGATCACCCGATGAGCTTTTCGATCACTCGATCGTAGCGGCGAATCGGGGCCTCGCGTGTGGGGGAAAGGGCAGAAATCGCAAGAGGCTCTCGTTACGCAACGCGAGTGCGCTGCAGCTTGGAATTGTGCGTCGTCGAGCGGCTGTACGGCGATTGCGCGGCCGCGGGGGGAGCAAGGAGGATACAACGAGTAGGCCGCGGCGCGGCGGCTGATGTACTTTCACGGTGTGTGTACCGCGACTGCAGCAGCAGCAGCAGCTTTCTCTTGGAGCTGCATCGCGAGCGTCGTCGCAGGCTCCGTACCCCCACCCCTCCGATCGCGGCTGGCTCTCTCGCTCGCTCTCCGAGGATGAGAGTGTGAATTTCTTTGAGAGGCTCGAGTTGCAGAGGTGTGCAACTCCCTTCGCTTCTCCGACGAAAACTTCCCGTCCGTGTATCGAGCTTCGAGCGAGCCATAAAGAAGTACTTTTTTGAACCTAGGCACTTTTTTCAAGATTCACACGTTATCTGCGATGATTAGTTTGTATAAATATTACACTGATGCTCTGATTTAATTAGTTCAAGTTTAGGAACATTATGATGTCGAGAATGTTAAATATGATTGCGAACAATATGTATATCCATATATGTATCTCTGAAAGAGGGAGAGAGATAGCCGTTTTATCTGGATGGCTATCCAACCAAGTTTTGGCTCTTCTCACCCCCGGCTTATTGGAAAATTGCTGGACGAGCCAAGTGCACATCGATTTTCGGCACACACACATATACATACGCGCATGCTGATAACGCGCATAGTCGACTGACGGGTCGTTGACCCGCGTGTATATATATGTATATATACATCGAGCAAGGAGTACTGGAGCTTTGAGGAAAGGCGCGCGCACGAATCCTGTGAGGGCGTTTGTGCGATGCAACGATGCCAAGGCCACCTGCGTACACACACACACACACACACACACACATACGCACACACTCATACAACTATATATACATATTCTCTCGGCCGTAGTTTCATCGTACGGCGCGTTAACAATAACCGAGAGAGTTCGTCCCGAACACGACACGACAGACTCGAACGAGTGGAAACAGGCTCTCGAGGCCTGGACGAATACACACACACACACACACATATATATATATATATAGATGAGCAGGAGTCTCGTTCGAATCGGAGCTTGCGACCAAGCTGCGGAGGAAGAGAAACACACGTATATATTTATGCACGAACCTGTGTATGATGTCGGATGGGCGCTGTTTGGTGGCAGTGTTTGGTAGTCAGCGGTGTGTAAAGGAAGAGCTCTCAGTCGGGCCCCATGCTCGCGAGGCTGCGTCGGACGAGGCCGCAGGACGCGCAAGTGTAATATACACGCCGCGGCTGCCGCGCTGTGTGGGTTCGGAGCCGGCTGCTGCAAGCGCCGCCACCCTCCAGCTTCGACTTGCACGTCCTGCGCCGCCGCCGCCGCCGCCACCGCCGCGCGGCTCCAATCAATACGCCAGACTACGCTGTACCTGTATGCGTGTATACGTATATGTATGTGTACATGCGGGTGTCTGAGGCTGGTCCCGCGCGACGCTGACCCCCCCCCCTCTCGAGATAGTGAACCCGCTTGACCTTGCACCCCCTCAAGTGCATCTCCGCTCGCTGAATTTGGGACTCTGTTTGAAATTTATATATACTGTTCGCTAATCGTCGGCGATGATCGCATATCAAGCAATGAATACGCGCTGTTTTGGACGGTAGAGCCTTTCTTTTTCGCAATACATCAGGAGCGTATGGTTCGATAAGAATTTCACGATTCATTGGTTAGGTGTTGTTGAGAATCTCGAGAATAAGAATTAATCCCACTAATGAATAGTAGTTTCTAAGAGGGGCTATTCAGTACAGGATCATTGGTTGTTTCATTTTTTTTTGCTTTATTATATTCTGTGATAATCTGGTGCGATCCTCGAGTGAGTCGTTTGGTGTATTCGGATGCGAACAAAACTTCCAGGTTGATTCACTCAACCGAATCGAGTTGCGATAAGCGCAAATATCACATTAAATATAAGGTACCTGTACCCAATATGCGCCACCTAAGCGAGAAAGGTCACTACGCCGCGTCAAATGAATATTTTCTAACATAATTGGTGTCAAATGAAAGGTCTACTCAATACCTACAAAATGAGCTAAGTTTTTTTTCGATTTGAACAGTTCTACGCTAAGATACCGTGGTTTAAAAAAAAAAATTTTTTTCGGGAAAAAATTTTTAGTGTACCCAATATGGCGCCACCCTGAAAATACTTCTTTTCATCCAATTTGAAGCATGAAGTATGTCTGAATGGATAAAATACAAATAAAAAAGTATATTTCTGATATAATTTTATTGGAAAATACATTTTGTCTTTGATTAAACCATAGTAAATAGGTTATATGAACTTCTAACAACCTAAATCAAATCAAGTTTTCAGTTAAAATTCATGAAAAACCGTTGTTTTTGAATTAACAAAATTAACTTATGCAACATCTAATTCCAATATTAATCTCTCAAATTGATGAACATTCTTATTTGTGTAATTTTAAATATAATTGAGATGTTCTCACTGAAATGGAAGAGTTCAATTAAAAAAATGTCCGAGCCTACTTGGGGCTAGCTATTGTCATGATGGTAGAAAAATTCTGTCTGATGTTTTTTCCTAGACAGTACTTATAAACGCATAACCTCAACATTTTTCTGGTTATAGGATAGCCAATATCTGCTAAGCATTTAATTCGACTACATAATTCTTCGCTCTGTACTGTCGTTAAAGCATATGGTCGACTCATTTTGCTTTTCTCGGATATGTTTTGTTTGGCATATCGTTGAAATGTTCGACGAGGTATCTTATATATAGTCGAAGCCATCCTCTGCGATATCTCACCTTTTTTTACCTGCTCCAGAGCTTGAACTAAATTCTCTTTCCACCATGTTTGGCGGATATTTACCATCAATGGGTTGATTGTAGCTTCTAGAGCAAGAAAATAGGGGTGGCGCATATTGGGTACATTTGATAAAAATAACGAAGAGCTATTGAAACGATTGGGATGGGATCGACATGGAATGTCAAGGAATCGAATGATATATCGCTCGCAATTTTTTTGGCCCAGCTTAAGGGTATTAAAAAAATTCGCACTTACCTGGGCGAAATTAGATCGAGAATGAAAATTGGCGAAAAAATGGAGAAAACGAGCTCTAACAAGTTGGTGTAAGAGTTTCCGATCGGTGAAAATGTTTGCTTTCTTCATTATTTAGCATTGCCGACAAGATCCTGTGCCGCGGCGATGCTCTAGACGCGCGTATATATGAAATACGAAGGGTGGCGCATATTGGGTCCTGGCGCATATTGGGTACACCTACCTTAGAAAAAAAGACCATCAATGCACTCGAGTTCTTTAAATTTGAACAGTTTTCGAGGAATTCACGTTTTGAATAATCAATTTATATAGTCCGTTTTTGCTTTCTCAAAGAGAAAGCTTCGTGAAGGCGAAAAAATCCACCTTTCAAGTCTGACTTCGGGACCTTTAAATACATAATGTACGGGTCGAAAAGCATGGAATGCCAAAAATGACTGTATGTGCGTAAGATGTGTATGTAACGCTGTTTTTTGGCGCGCGATAACTCTCGAAGGAATCTTGCTGAAATTTTGCAAACAGGTTGGTCGTGAAAAGATGTAGCCTAAGTTTCATTTCCAGCAAAATTCGTTGTTTATCTCCCTAGCTACCGTCGCTAAGGTGTTTTTGGGAAGATCCGTATGACTCGTCGTAAATGTTCGTTGGGAACGTAATACATACGAGAATCTAATTAATCGTAAGAATCTAAGTAATCGTTGTTACAGAGTGTGAAAAATCACTACGAGTTGCATCTGTCGATGAGGAAAGACACAGATTCTTCATTTCTTTGTAGCAAACGTTTTTTAACAAAACATTTTTTGAGGAAGGCTTCGTGTGAATATACTGTTGATACAATTGTCAGCGGTTTTTGTATTTCGAATCACACTGCACACGGCTGTATGGTTTCACGCATCCGATGAGACGTGCGAACTTTGTACGAATATATGCATTTGAAAATGAATGCCAGTGCAAAAGGTAACTAATCGCTCGACAGTTGACGGATTGGATGCTTACTCTCCGGACATGCGACTCATGACCTTATTACATCTCAATTTCGTATTACCATTAATATTCATTTTATGCATTCGCGAATGTTTGGTAGAATACGGTGACAAATGTGTACCGAAGAAAGTACAGTCAATCATACGTTATTTTACGCAAAGCTCAGTTTACGTAGGATTCCCGCGAGTCCTGTAAAAATCAAAATTAAATACGTTTCACGAGCAAAAAGTTTCTTGTGACATTTTCAAAATATTCTCAAGACTAGTGAAAAAGTTTTTTGAGAATGTAATGTTGAAACGCAAGATGATTTGACTGATTTTGATTATTGGAACAATTTCGAACAATCAACGTTGACCAAATGTTAGTCTTGCACTCTCACCTCTAACCAGAAAACCATTTGGCATTTGAGTCTTGGATCTCTCTTAAACTTTCAGAATTGGTTTGTGGTTACATGAATAGATTATATCTGCAAACAATCATCACTCAACGTTTGTAACCGCACCCAACACTGGTATATCAGTAAGTTCCCATGCGATGTGCTATGCTCGCTCTATATAAACTAGGTCGAAAAAGTCGGAAAATTAATCGGCTAACTCAAAAGAGTTGTGTCTTCGCATTTGCTGTTTCATGTGAGCGAATTTTTCTAGTTCGAAATTACCAAGAGTGACTAGCCACTCGGCCATCTCCAGTTTGCTTGGACTTTCTTGTACAACTCGGATGCAATTCTCCTCCTCCTTATTTCCCGTCTTCTTCTACTTCTTCTTTCTCTCCGTAACTTGGATGTCCAATGAATAGAGTCGCGTTGGTGTTTTTGCTGGATGTGTAGAGAGCGTGTGAGGGGCACCAATGCCGTTTGAACGATTGAGAAGAGAAGTAGGACATTGAATTTTTGACAATGAGGAGGACTTGTCACGGAAACCCTTGAGAATTTGAGATACGGTCATGTGTTTCGGTTTTTATTCCAGGTGTGTGACATATAGTTGTTGATTAGTTACATGAGCTTTAGAAAACATCGTCTGATGGCGAGTATTGATCGACATTTTGTTTATTATGATCATCGTAATTTTTCTTGCTACGAGACAAGGTTCTCTTGCACACAATAATTTTCTCCTGCATTTGCCGTTGAGAAGACTTTTCAAAAGCCAAAATCTTGAATCAAAACCAAATGGTGGCTCACTAGCTTTTGTTGAAAACCCCCACACGTCACTTCAGTTTCTTTCCTATTATTTTTTTCACTAACTATGTTGTACATACATCAAAATTAGAACCGCTCTCAATTGATTCCCTGTCGCAACGCCGTTTTGTAATCTAAATTGAAATAAAAAATATTTCCCATGCCTCAGAACGTGACAAATAGAATCTTAGAGCTCGATCCTAATTCTTTTACTAGTCGGGAAGAAAAAAAATACTCCAAGTGAGACCTAATTTTCCAGCCTTTCAAAGTCAATTAACCCCTTCACTCAGCCTCGTCTCGCCGACTTTGTATATAGTGAAAGAATTCCAAATTGCCACTGCTATACCCTTAATCAGCATAAATCCATAATCGTTTCCCATACATCGTATCCAACACTCGTATCGCATTATACATCTCTAACGTTACAAACGATCGCCCGCACAATATCACCGACGATGTATCCATATACGATTATCCTCAAAGAATATACATGTATAAGCCCGTCAGCTCGCACACATGCTCTAATCGCAGGTGCGCGTCGAGCCAGTGGAGAAAACGGTGAATCCATACACGAGCGTGCACACATACACACACAGATGAAGCTTCTTCCGATTCCGTCCAAGATTTAGGTGCTTCTATGTAGCGTCGCTCGAGCTCTTTCGAGCCGTGTGCCGCATATCGTAGAAAAACAGCTCATCGAGGTCGAGGCGATCGAGGTTGCCGGATTTTACAAAGGAAGCTGCTGCTGCGGAGAGATCCAACGACGCGACGGTCCCGTTCTCGTCGGCGGACCAAATAATACACGTATACATACACCCCGCGAGCCCCGTTTATTCCCTCGCACTTTATACCTTGACTCGACACGTGTCTCCCCCCTATAGGTCTTCGGAGGATCAAACTTTTGACGCGGGTGTCAAATCAAATGTTCGGTGTCCAAGAGGGGGGGAGGGGGAGGGACAGTATAGACACGCGGCGACGAAAATCCAACCGGTTATCGGTCGAATTTCATCCGATCGAGCCGTGCGCGCGGGGCAATAATCTATCACCGCGCGCTCGGTCCCGTTCGTTCCAGCCACCCGGAATTCACTTTCGCCTCGCGGTTTCTTTATTGTCAACCGTTCGCGCTATGTACAGCGCAAGCGCTGACTTACTTCTTTGGCGTACGCCTCAGCAGTGAGTTATAGTATCAGTGAAAAATCACTGATGGTTAGTAGCGCACCTGTTTTCACGGTTTTTCTTTCTTTCTTTCTTTTCTACGCAGCTTATACGGGGAGTTTCGGCAAAGTTACCGTGAAAATTCATTGCGAGCCGTATACCAGAGGCTCGACCGTGGCACTGACATAGCAGTTAGTGGACGGTTGGTTTTGCATTGGCTGGCTTTTTCATTTTTCCAGGTCACGCTATCTTCGGGTCGCTGCACCAATCACGATGAAACTTCCTGAGGTGATTTTATTTGAGATACTCAAGTAAGTCTGGGACACGTATCCCATCCTCCCATCCCGTAATAGTATCCTCAGAGAAGTAAGAAAAATGATAGATCGTATCTTAAGACACGTATACAGTACTCACTGGAAATATTCTTGGATCATTATTGATTTGTCGAGGGAAGTAAACGAGCGCTCTATGACCGGTACCCGATCGGAAAAACGCTGTATTCTCCCTCGTAAAAAAACATTCTGTATGCACCTCGTTTGCTTATATAACCATCGCATCATCGTCCAGGTGCATAATGTACTATGATGCTTATATATATATATATATATATGAACGTGTAAGATCACTATAATTATGAACGATTATCACGTGAGAAATCGAGACGTTCTTACGTTGAAACAGTTGCATCTTTAAATCGTGCAAAACTATCTTACTACACTTGTAATCAAGATAAAGTCCAGATTTTCAAAGAAATACTCTCCTCCTCTCAGATCATGTGTATAATATGGTAAAATTGTGAATATTTTCAATTTGTGTATATGGCTAGTTTGAATAAACAATCTTATTCAAACTAGTTAATAATTATTCACCGTCAAGCTAGTGCACACAACATTATATATTGTAACAGAATTGCAACGAAAAATGCAACTGTCTCTGGAGCAATACACTAGAAGAATCAGCTACACGAACGTTAATCATACTGTAAAATAAAACTTTTGGGTATTGACATTGTTATTCATATTTGATCAGACTGACATTATTGAGTGATTATAATTGAAACTTGAATTAGTATTTTTGCATCTTCAAAGTATGAAGTCCTGCAGTTGCAATAGACGAAAGACATTCTGAACCACCAAGTTCCCACTGATTCGTCGTTTACTTTTTTTTATTACCAACTGTATATTCTCATGTCAAATTTCCCCGACTCGGTTCATCCAAAGATTACGTGGCAGAGTTTCTTATACCGCGAATCGCGTGAACCGTTCACGAATTCAGACGAGCAGTTACGGATTTTACAGGTGGTTAAACGATTCTGAAAAATGTCACTGCACGTGTCGACCGTTAGGTTGCAGGAAAAATCCATCGGATCTGTAGTAGGTGGGTTTACACGCAGTGCAATCGCTACACGGCGTATGCCTATATCTAACTATAACGCGTATAAGAGAGAGAACACAGATACCGTCGGTCTTTGTCTGTCTCGTTGATAAGATGGGCCGTACGTCGCTCCAACGGTTGTAGCCTCTAAACGCACCCTTTTTCACAAAGCGAATTGTACTTGCATCACGCATCAAAAATCCTGCGAAGCTTCTGTGACGCAGCGGGCATTCGTCTATAGCCGTTCCGCATTTCCTCTTCTCTCTCGTAACCCTTATTCGAGTGGTTTCGGGTCCGATATTCGCACCCGGCGTACCGAGCACGTCTATATTCGCGAAGGACAAGAAAAGGCTTGGCAAGTCAAATGTTGAATCAAGTGGGCTCAAATCACATGTAAACATATGTGTCTCGGAGGAATCGTGCATACTCTACCTCGGCACAAGGTGTGACGGACTATACTTATCCGTCAATATATGCACGCGTGCAGTGTGTCCTGCAAGCCGTTCGCTCCACGCCAGAGACTATAAATCACAAGTGGAGAGAAACGATGCTACGTCGAGTCAAACATGCTTATTTCCAACGTTTCTATTCTGGAGGGAAAAAAATCGTCACTCCTCTAGTGCGACTTCAAGTATGTTCACATAGTGCGCCAATCAATTATCGAATGATGGATTGTCGAGTTTGTATGTATCACCTGTTATAATTGTATATACACCCGAAAGTAGAACGGGTATCACTGATGGGCATATGGGTAAGCAAAAAAGACTTTCAGGAATCTAAACATTTTGGCCAGGGCACTCGTCATTTCTCTTCTTGATTGATTACGTTCTTTGGTGAAATGACGCTTTTTCCGGGGGAAAAATTGATAAACCTGTATGGTGTCAAAGAGCCCAGTGTCACGAGCGAATTTGGACTTTCGTCGCGAGGTCCTTTCGTGAATCAGTATAGTACACCTAGTTTTTCATGAAAAAGTTTTCTCTTTTTTTCCTCTCGTGGCTCTCCTTAGTTTTAGCAGACTATTTTCGCGAGTAAGGACTATGTCGAAATTTAATATTTCAATGGGGTGATCACAAGTGGGTATACCATGATTCACCGCTACGAGTCGGATAAATACGAACACTCATATAGCCAACGAAGAGAAGATTGAATTTTCAGTATGACGAAGGAGCATTTTGAAGAGTTGATTACACCAGAAACGAAGCGTCAAACGCCTATTCAAATGGAGAACATTACATTCTTGATAGATTCAGGTGAAACAAATCATTTGCTCGAAATTCTCATGTAAATCCAGCAGGATCCAGCCGAAAGTTTGCACGAAAAATCTGTACGGAATTGAATGGAATGAAACTTTTGATTAACAAAGTATTGGGTGATTTTCGTTTGAGAAAACGAGTCTTCGAGGGAGCCTTCAAACTCCCCGCGGTCCACAGCTATAACGGACCTCCCGAACGAAATTTCCCCAAACTATATACTGATATTTTCCTACGATAAAACGGTATAAAAAGAATACCGTTTTCCGACTGTATCGACACACGTCGTCAGGTAGGGAGTTTTTATGATAAGTGCTTCACATATAAACGATAGACTATATCCGACACCAACACGCACCTATACCGCTGGATTCCTTTGAAAACCCCGTGGAACTGAAACGCACACCAGTTGAAGAATAAGAAGAAGAAGAAGATCGAGCGAACACGAAGGAGTCGTGTGTTTATTGCATTACGGTATATATATGTAGCATTGCGCAACTGGGATGGGAGGCGGCCGCGGCGCGGGCTATACCCGTTTCCGCGGTTAAATGCAACGCGTTATCCGGCAATTACGCTGGATTAGGAAAAACGATCTGCTGATGGATTAATGGGGTGCACAAGTACGCGGGCCGATTGGGACAGTCGCGAAAATCCACCAGAGACGTCTAGTCGCGGGTGTTACGATGAGGAACGCGACCGTAGTCGCGAGGCTCTTCGCTTACGTCGCCTCCATCCCCTTTGTTTTCACCTCTAGGTAAAACCGACTTGGCCGCGCGATATATGCACACACGCCAGTCAGTCGTGTCTCATTACGGTGTGATAATCCGTGCATTCGTCCCAAGTGTCATTTGAACATGTGTGTGCGTGTGTATGTGTGATCAGCAAGAAGACGATTAAAGGAATCGGTAGCTGGGATGTATACTTTGGGTTTTATTTTTCCTTGATTAATATCCATCGAAGTTTGCCGCGTGAAAAATTCAAAGATTCTCCGTTTTTTTCTATTCAGGCTCGACTATTTTTTCAATCTCTGATAACTATATGAATAATATTGAGAATGCGAGAGTAAACAATACCCGAAATGTCAAGTCGAGTGTCACAGTCGTTCGATTATTCGTTATATTATTTTCGAGATCGTCGCTAATATTGAGTAATTGAATTTTTTCGAATGATATTATGTTCCTTGAACGATTCAGCTCGTATGAGATGCGGGAAGAAAGTCACAAGCCATGGCCGAGAATGGTCCTACCTCAGCACTATTTAAAAGGTATTTGCAAAAACTAGTACAGTTGTTGCATGATTACGATTTCACTTGACAAAGTTGTGTGTTTATACAATCGTTTCATATACACTTATACGCGATTTGCGGATAAGTGATCCGACGAATCGCACCAGGTCGGGATGAAATCTTGAAAAAAATTCGAGGCAGACGAGAAGAACGGAGATTTGATTTTATTGTTGCAGAGATAAGACCGCCGACAAAAGGAAAAACTCCCGTCGTCGTGGATTTCAACATATATGTCGTGGATATTAATTCGATAAACGTCGAGGACATGGATTTTAGGTAAAATATTTGCGATACGCGCAGGTTGTCGACTCTCAATTACACATGGGATATATTGTTCAATAGTTGAACCGCATAAGGTAGCAAACGAATTATCGATTGACGATATAGAATTCTACGTCTTTATGGAGCTTTGCTAACTTTGCCGGTTGACGAACAAAATCAAACAAATTCGTTGAATAATCCAAGACGATACACAGTTCTTATTTCATTAAAAAAAAAAAACGTTTGAATGAATTTTAGAGTTGACATGTTCATTTATCAATCGTGGACTGAATCTCGTTTGCGGATGCCGATCGACATTTTCGAAGACGACGAGGATTACGTTACGCTACCACCGGAATTTTTCGACAATCTGTGGCAGCCTGATCCATATTTCTTGAACTCAAAAGTATCTGGTACGTTGGATTCAAATGAATTATCATGGAAATCTAATTCGAAGGAAAGTATTGACGAGAGTCGATTCAATTTTTCAAATATGTTAACGTATCTATTGTATACGAAAGTTTTCATGGTATATATATGCTAATGAGAATTACGAGAAAATTTAGCACACGCGCAGAATATGATTGATTTATCGATACTTTCCATCTTTATATTACAGCTCAATATATTCTATCGTACAACTTTTGTCAAAGAGAATCTAACTTCAAAATTCCTTTTAGAGATCGCGACTCTGAATCATAGGCATTCATCAGTGACACTGTACAGGAACAAAACCGTTCGGTACTCAGCCCGGATGCACGCAATCATCGCTTGTCAGATGGAATTTCAATTTTATCCCATCGATGTACAAGTTTGTCCCATGCAAATCGAAAGCTGTAAGTTATTTTACTCTCGTTGATTAATGATTATATAGTATAGTAACAAAGAATAATGTTACTTCATCACGTTCAAAACAATATTAATGATATATATATTTTATACACGCGCAAGATAGATATTGTGATACACGAGTATCAAAACGTTAGATTGAATACATATTGTATAATTGGGTGTCTAGGGATCTTCTGAAACAGTTTCATCCTAATCGCTGTCCCTAACCCATAAAAAAAATGGAAATTTGTGTGTACGTGTGTGACAACACGTATAAAAGTTTAAATCGGTCGTGAATTGCATGCCGCTTGAACAAAAAAAAATTGCCCACCTGGCACAATCGAAAAGAGTAGTCGAAAAATATTCAGGTCGAGGTGAGAGCTAAAAAAATAGTTTAGCCCGTGAAGATGGGGAATATTAAATCTTATTCAAGCTGCGGTCTGGTCCAGTGATGTATTGGGAGTATGCCTCGCGTGAAAAAGGCTTTTAACGGTATGCGCTCTGGATGCTGAAAGAAAGCACTTTTACATTCAAGCACGTTGGTGACGACTTTGGCCCAATTTTTCGCTCATAGAAGGTCGAATAGAATCAACAGTGAAAGAAGTGGCAGGTGCCGTTACGCATGGCTGCGTTTATTTGTATGATTGTGCATATTACGGCAAGCACAAGAGGAAATGAGTCACGGTAACGGTTTGGAACCGTGAAACATGGAAAATACATATATATGTGTACGTCTCCTTCGGGGCGAGCTAATGAGCGTGTGAAAAAAGTTTCGGTCACTGCAAATTAATCAACGGGAGTATGGGAGAGATTTTTTTCCTCATCCTAAAAATAGATTGAATTAGCTCGTACTTTACGCGTGAAGCGAATATAGCCGTCAAGTTGCGCTTCGCTCCCTCAACTTGATATCCACGTGCGTTTCCGTTGAAGTGGAAAATAAAAATTTTGCAGTTTCTTACGACAGCGACAAGTTGAAATTACGATGGGGGCACGAAGGTGTCGTGCTGAATCCAGAACTGAAGTTATTGCAATACAATCTGAGAAACCCACTGAAAACGGAGGAGTCTGTCAGCTCCATACACGAGAAAATGGGTACGTTACAAGAATTATTTTGCAATAACTTTCCTTTTACATCATCATTTCGACCCGAAGAAGCGCTGTTAAACATAATGCGAAACACTTGAACTGAATACCTCGCATACTTCAGCTACACTTTGAATTTCACTTTACGGAATAAGGAAGTCAAATGCAATGAAAAAGTGTAAGCATCGGCAAATTTTTCGGAATACCAAGCATTAAACGATCGTGAAATACTGTAATATGAACAGGCGAGTCACGGGCGACGTGTGAATTAGACCCTGGATTGTACAAAGAATAAATTAAACAATGAAAAAAAAATTAATAAATTAACATTTTCAATTTGGAGTCAACATTTGACTTGGAAGAGCCACCTCTGAACGTCCTCGTAAGAAAAATCCTGGAAATATGAGAACGATTGTTGCTTTTTGACAGGCAATTATTCCAGACTGATCGTGTTCTTCCAATTCGAGCGTCAAATCGGTCACCACCTGATACAGACCTTTGCCCCGTCGACACTTGTCGTGATGCTGTCGTGGTTTAGCTTTTGGTTGGGGCTAGACGCTATACCTGGTCGCATCTCACTGCTCGTCACGAGTATGCTCACACTTGTTACGATGTTCACCGGCCTGAGGAGCGACATTCCACCCGTTGCCTATGTGAAAGTGAGTAAAATATATGAAAATAAAAATATGCTTTATAGCTCGTTTATTATTCCAAAGCAAGTTTCGTTTGTTGGTTATTCAATATTTTTAAATTCGTCAAATTATAAATTCAAAGCTGTAACGAGCAAAATTTGAGGAAACAGATAAGAAATATTAGCCTTTTGTTTTTGGGTTGCAACGCAGGCCTTAGATTTGTGGATGGCTGGATGCATGTTTTTCGTCTTCTCAGCTCTGGGAGAATTTGTCGTTGTCAAGGTTCTCGATCTTGATTACCAGAGGGAATGCGAAGCCTCCAATGCGTACCGCCGCTTACCAGCAGTAAGTACGGAAGATAACATCTTTTTTTTCAGCGAAACTCTATTCAATTTTATTTGCCATTTGTTTCAGAGATTGTCCGTTGTTGAGAAGAACATTTGGGAATGCGATTCCATTTACACGCCAAAATCGCGGAGTAAACGAGCGGGGAGTCGTAATCTTCTGCAAAATTCATGGATAGATCCAGAAGTACTCATGAGACGGCCGAAAAATCGAGCGAAGAAAATTGACACCTATAGCAGAATTGTTTTTCCAACACTATTTTTGGTGTTTAGTTTTCTTTACTGGCCGATTTTATTCTTGCGGAAGGCTTGAGACCGAAAGTTTTCGAAAAGTTACAGTATAAAACGATTTGCTTACCCTGTCATCTTATTCAATCGACATAATTCTTATTCACTACCGAGTTGACATAATTTTTTGTTATTTTCTTCATAAAAATAATTTTCTATGATTCAAGTATCAAGTTCATTCTTCATACTAGAAAAAAGGAGACTAACGGATGAGTTTTTCACGTTATAAGTTATATTTTGATTTGTTATGTACAGAAACAAATTCCATTTACGCTTAAGGAAATGGTGCTGGAGATATGAATAAGTGATATCCCCATGTATAAATCATAAGAAAAAAAAAGATAAATTGAACAAGATTCGTCGTATTACAATAATAACATAAGCTTGTTAATAGAAAAGTAAACTATAAAAAAGTAAATTAACTTTATCAGCCTACACGATTTGTACATTCATATTTTACAACATTGATTTGGTCAACAGTAATAATTATAATTTATTCTACTTCCATCTCTTCTGCATTTTCATCATCACTCATCAATTGTTGAATTTCTTTGACATTTTTTCGACTTTTAAGCTCACTTAATCTTTTAAGGTAACTCATTGTATACTGGTTAAAATCACATCTGTAAAAAAATAATTATTTTAATGCATATACTTTTACGGTTTTTTATCAATATAAATTAAAAATTCAACTTTTTTTCTCTTACGTTCTACTAAGATCATCGTATTTTTTCTGCATATTTTTCTGCATCAACAAAAGTGTTGGTAGCTGGGATACAGCGTTTCCTTTCGGTCCTTGTTCGGTCAAGATAGATTCGATCCATAATAAATAAAAATGTACATGCTGGGACTCTTCCAATTCTCGAGCAACAAATTTTAATAATCTTTCTGTATAAGTTTGAGGTAAACTCATAACAGTTAATGCAACTGAAACAAAAAATATTAGGAAAATTTAGTTTGGTGGAAGAGAGTGTTGTTTATTATCGTGATGACTCTTTCGAAATCTCCGAATATTGAGAGCGTTGAACCACTCCACCAACTTATTGATCAACGCGTAGTTCAAAGTTTTCAAGTTCATATTTTCATAAAATATTTCATGCAATGAGTACATCTCAACGATAAAATAAAGAAATTACAAAATCTAGCAGAATGTAGTATTTTGTACTCTACTTACTGTCAGAAACTGGAACATTTTCAATAACTTCTCGTGTTAAATTTGTTTCATTAAGTTTAAGAGCCATCATTATAGCTAAAAATGAAAGAAGCATATAAAATTCCAGTATTTCAAATTTTTACGAAGAAAATAATTGTCAACCAAATCAACATACCTGTTGCGTATTCTTCTTTCTTTAGAGTTTCTTTTACAGTCATTGGAGTAATACCTATTTCAAGTTCAAACGGATCGAATACTAGTCCAACATCCAATGAATAAATCAATAAACCCTCTGTTGTAGCTGCAGCCCATGCTTGACCTAGTGAAGAATTCAATTTGGTTAGCAAAAAAGTAAACATTGATAGAATGAAAATTAAATACTCGAATGGAAAACTGATTACCAGTTGGAGAAAATTGTAGACTGAAAACTCTGATTTCAGGTTTCAAACTTCTACTAGCTAAATCCCCTGATCTCACTCCTGGCAAACGTAATTTTACGTTTCCACCTTCATTCTCTTCACGCTCTTCTACTAGAGCGAGATTTCCGAATTCCGTCAGTTTTCTTCTATTGATAAAATCCTGAAAAATTTGTATTAATTTATTATTGTTCATTAATCACAACTGTCTTGGAGAAATTTGTCATACATGTATATTTCAGTAACTGGATGTAAATCCGTATTTTATATAAATATATAAATAGATGAATAAATAAACTAATCTTGAAAACGTGATTGTGTTGTCAGAGTTGAAAATTAAATTATTTCACTTACGTCAACTGCGTCCATTGATCTGTTTTGAGTAATTTCAAACTTTTTCAAAAGAACAGATTCTTTAATATTATAAATGCAAACGTTCTTTGATTGCCCTCCAGCTAATATACAATTACCATCAGCTGTATATGACAAAGTTGTGAAAGCTCTGAAGTAAAATAAAAATGTTTGGTGTTTTAGTATCAATTGTTCATCTTTTATTAATAGAAAAAAAGGTGTAAATGTTTCACTCACTTTCCTTCCAAGTTTTTCTTAGCCGTTATTAAATCAGTATCAGACCTTCCACTACCTAGATCCTTTCTTCCTTCTATTGTAGATATTTGAGTTGCAGTTTTACAATCAAAAAATGAAATCTGCCCGTCTAAGGTTGCTACAGCGACTTCTTCTCCACTTGGCTTATAGACAACGCATAAACCATCAGCAGTTAACTGTATTGTTTCATGACTCGATCCACTTTCGATGGCATTCCATATTTTCAAAGTCTTGTCCCATGAAACTGAAGCTAACTCTGAGCTGGCAAGATTTGGATTGAAAGCCACACTCATGACAGGACCTTCATGACCACTTAAAATCTGGAATTTGGTAGTAGAACTTTTAATATTAGTTTTTACAAACACAATTGAATTTCATCTATTTACTACAATACACAACACTACGTTATAAAAATTATTGATGAAAAATCAATAAAGAATACAATTAATAGTAAAATCCAAGCCTAGCCACTAAAATATGATTATTTTTGAAAATGCAAGAACTCGTGTATTTAATATTAATATAAAACATGAATTGAAAATAGAACCATTAATGATATTCTAACAAAATTTCTGTTATCATATAAATATCTCTTACCTCTAACAATTTTCCTAATTTTACACTCCATAAGAAAATTTCAAAAACATCTTGACCACCTGCTGCGAGAAATTCGTCACTTGAATCTAAAGCAACGCATGAAAATTGCACAGGTCTTGGAGACGTGAAAGTTTTGAAGTTTCGATATCTCATTAAATCATATGCTCTAACAGTACCATCATATGACGATGATACAATGAATTTACGATTTCTACTGAATAAAACTCCAGAAATAGCTGAAGTGTGTTCGTGAAAAGTAACTGTGCAAAATCCACTGAGAGTATTCCACAGTTTTAATTTTCCATCATCTCCACCTGTCACAACAAATTGTCCATCTGGACTGTAAGCAATACAATTCATATTGGTACTGTGGCCCTGTTGTTTCATTGCATACGTTTCACTTTGCCATTCCCAAACTAGGAGTTGTCCTAAATCTGAGCTTCCCAAGGCAATCCAGTCTCCAGAGGCATTAAATGCAACCGATGATATATTTTGATTTGATATGCTGTGAAAACAGTACAGATTAAACTTATATACATTTTTTTTGCAGTTCATATTATTATAATAATGGGTGAGTTTTCAATCTTCAAATTATGAAAAACAATTTAAATTTTATGAAAAAACTTACTGCAAGACAATGGAATTGAATTATTAAATTACTTCAAGATTCAAAGAATAAAAAACTATGGCATTGCTATTTGATTAACTTTTTTTTTATATCTAAAGTTTCATGTAAAACAGCTGATTAAGTATTGTAGAGTGACAGATACCTTAATGAATGAATCATGTTAACTTCTGGCATTTCATACAAGAAGAAAGCGCCGTTACTGAATCCTGCTACTAAAATATGGGTCTCTTGATGATAAGCTGCTGCAGTTAATACAGCATCTTTGACACTCTTGCGCACTTCATCAGCCAAGAAATGTTTGGCTAATCTTTTGTAACCCAATTTTTTAGCATCTTCATTTGCTTTTTCTTCTTTCTTATCTTTACTCCTTGTTCTTCTAACATTGACATTTTCTGGACTCGAAGGTTCTTCCATCAATACTTTTTCATGATTCTTTCTTTGTTTTTCAGTTTTTTCCAATGCTCTTTCCAAGTCTATGTCATCCTCATCATCGCTATCTTTTTTTCTAACTTTTTTCACAGTTGGTTGGTAAATTACTAGATCACTTGGCTCGATTGAGCATTCCCAAACGCAAAGATGTCCATTTCTGGAAATTGAATGAAGAGTAACCTCTGTCATAAAGCATTGATTCAAGTCGATCAATTTGAAATTGTAGTAAAATAAGAGTTGAATACCTGCTTATCGTTGAAACATCATAGTTCTTTTTTTCAAAGAAGCATCCTACGATAGCATCCGAATGACTTCCAAAGATATATTTTTTGAAATTACCATACTTATCAAGACCATAGAGCCTTGTTGATGTATCTGCTGATCCAACTATTAGAAGCTTAGAATCAAAAGACCATTGAACAAATGTAACATCGTCTGTAGCATCATGGAAAACTCTTTCCATAACGAATGGATTGAATTCTCCTGTTAGTAATCCAGGAGCTGTGAATATGAACACTGGAAAAAATGTTATTAATTAATAAGTGAAAAAATATAATATTTTTCAAGTATAAATAAAAAAGTGCCATACCAGTATTTTCTTTACAAACTGCAAAATGTTTTCCATCTGGAGAAAATTTGACACACTGAACTTTCCTTTTGAATCTGTATTTGTGGATCACCAATCTACTGATCAAACTGATTACATGTGCTTCTCCCTCTAAAATTTTCCAATAATGTATTAAAAATACAAATCAATATATGATTAGAATAATAATATCAAATACAAATACCTTCATTGATCGCAATTAACAAATAACCATTTGGCGATATATCCAAAGCATTGTAATTAAATCTACTTTCCACTGGCAGAGTTACTGATTTATTACTGTAGGTAATTGAAATTTTTTTAATCAAGTGAATATACAAATATATGCAACGATCTAGTTAATATCCTGGTCAAAAAACTTCAGTGAATCAAATTGTAGATTTGAATATCATCTACAATATATTGAATATACACCAATCAGCCTGAATCTATCAAGTATTTTAACCAGGATACAGTATGAGTACACGTGAGAAAAATAAATCAACTTACTTTTTCAGATCAAATATTGATATCCTGTTACCCACTGGACTAATAACAGATAAACCATCTGGAGCAAATAGTAAATTGCCCTCACGATAAACCGAGCCCAGCAAATTGCTGAACTGTAAGAATTAAAAAGTACAGTGTTTATTATTATTGAGATACTAAAAAAAAATTTGTAAAAATTGATTTGTCTATGCAATTTTATACACAATCCATAATGAATCAAATGAAATACGATCTTATCGTTTGGATTAATTTAATTATTGAAATGTATCAATTACACCACCAATATAAACAATCATATTGATTCGTGAGAAAATAAGAGACTCGCTGTTAGAGGTTAGGTTTAAAAACTTGTTTATTAAAAAAAATCACGATGATGAATTTATTCGTCTGGACACAGGTTACAACATGATGCAACTTGACGTTACCTTGTAAGCGAACTTCATGGTGAAATTATCGTTCGAGCTCGAAACTGTTGAATAAACACAAGATTTATTCTTCACCGAAGACCAGCATCGCTGATCGCAGCATCGCACACCACATTTTTTCGAAGCATGCGTTTAAATGCCACGCGACTGTCGTTACTTCCGGTCCCGTTCAAATCGCCCGCGAAGCCGATTCGATCGGTCCGATAAAATCGCGAAAATCCACGGATATATTTCCCGGATTGACGTGAAAACCCACGTGGAAAAGGCAAAACCGTGTCGATTTTACGTTCGCAGTGCCGAACGCAAAAACGTCGTATCGTTAATGATACAAGTATACGATTGTACAAGAAGGGCGAGCGTAACCAAGGACTCTGCAGGCGAGGCTCTCGAGGTGCACATCACGAGGGCATTTGAAGAGCCTCTGAAGCATATCATAATTCGGGATAAACACAATTGGGTTTGCCGAATGTCGAAATGACGATCGCTCGGTCGGTTGCGACTCCCGTAGTGTGTCGAGTGGGCAGCCGCACAGGCCTCCGCCCCCGGACGTCATGTGTCGCGCGCGGGTTAGCGCTCGGGGACGAGGGACCGCGAGCCCGGGTGGCCGGGATGCCGGCGGAGGGCCCGGGGCCCGGCGGCGGAGGAGTCGGGCGACGGTAGGGCCGCGGGCCGGTCGCGGCGAAGGGCCGGGAGTAGCGGCGCAGGTCGGGTTGGCGGCGGGGCGGCGAGTCACGAGGGAGCCCTGGGGCCGGCGAGCATTGGTCGTGGCCGGGCGGCCGCGGCCAATCGGAGCGGGCTTCCGGAGCGCGCGCGCGTCACATGACTCGCGTGCGGCCGCTACGGAGAGCTGGTGCGCTGCTGAGCTCGCGCGCGGCTGCCATATTTGACAGTGCTTCACAGGCCGCTCAGCACGTCGCCACAGCTCGCAAGCGCAGTGTGCAGCAGACTCGCTCTCGGGAGACCCGGTGCTACTTTGGCGAGTGCGCGCTCTGTCTCTGTCTCTCGCCACCGCCGTGTCAGCTCGCAGCCAGCAGGAACGCACGGCAGTGTCTGTACAGCAGTCAGCACTAGCAGCAGCAGCAGCAGCAGCAGCCGCTCTCGCTTTTAGACACAAGAAGCAGCCGTAGCAGCATCATAATGAGCACACCGGGCGAAGGCTTCCCCGAGGGCAACCCCATCTACGGCCCGTTCTTCGGCGTGATGGGCGCCGCCTCTGCCATCATATTCTCCGGTGAGTCCTCGCGGCCGACGACGTGTTCCGCGTATTTCGAGTCGCGCCTCGCCTCCTCCCCCCCGAGGCCGCGCCATCTTCCCGATCAATCGAGCTGCCGGAGGCGGGCGCGAGCGCACCGAGGCGACCCGAGGGCCCCGCCGACGTCTCGGTCGGAGCCAGCTACGCCCGCGGAGCTCGGTCACGGGACGTTCCGCTCGCGCGCGCGCGCGCTCGCCAGCCATCGCGATTACGCCCGTGCGACTCTGTCCCGTGTGTGGTTCCACATCGATCCGCCATGATATTTCGGAGCAGCGGCAGGGCCACCCCCGCCTCGCGGACGAGCTCGACGACGGAGGAGCCGACCCTGGGGAGGTGGTGAAGGTGGTGGTGGCGCGCGAGGCAGTCGGGTTCGTGGGAGCATCGTCGGCGAGCGGAGGGGGAGGGACGGCGGGAGGGCGGCGCGCGCAAGCCTCGTGTCTCTGTCGCACGCGCACCCGCGTCAACCGCCGCCGCCCCCGACTCCCTTTTCGGCGCGCAATCAATACGAATCCCTTTTGCGCGGCCGCGCCGATTAATCGACCCGTGCCACGCTTCAATCGCCGCCGTGGCCGCTGCCGCGGCAGAGGCGTCGGCGTATGCACATCATACGTGTGCGGTGGCTGCACTCGTGATCCAGCAGCCTGCTCGCGCGAGCACGAGTGTGCCTCGAGGGCCGAGCACAGCCCGATCGACGGCGGGGGGGGGGAGGAGGGGCTCTTACGGTCTCACTCACTCACTCACATGATCCCGCGAGCGCGAGCTCACCGCGCGCATCGGCTATCTCGCTCTCGCTCACGAGTTGACGGCGACACACACACACACACACACACACACACACACAATCTTGTAATCCCCGCCGACGATGCGCGGCCTTGTGTGCAGCGATTCGCGTCGGCGGGTCGTCACAAAACTGCTCCCGTTTTCTTGAGACACAGGCTAGGACGGAGATAGAGTGGGAAAGAGAGTGAGAGCAGCCATTCCGCGTGCGTCTGACCCGGCTCCGCGCGGCAGAGCTTTATCGTTCGCGCACCTCTCCGCGCACCGCCGTTTCACCTCGTCGTCATCTTCGCCTCTATTTACCCAACGCAGCCCGATAAAGCTGGGGAATTTCGGCTGCTCGAGAGGAAGAGAGAAAGAGCCGAACGCGCGCGCGCATCGTCTTATCGCCCGCAGCCAGCGGCTCGACTCGATTAAATTCCCTCCTGGACTCGGCGGCGCACGGCTCTCGAGCACCTACGTCACCGCGAGCTGCTCTCTCTCTCGGTTGTGTTGCATAAGTTGAGCACGAGCCCGATGTTGATCCATGCGTGAAACGAGCCGAGCGCTACGTACCTGCCCGCTCTGTCTGTCTCTGTGTGTACTGACTGACTTACGCAGCGAATCAGTATACTCCAAAACTACTTTCTCGCGCGAGTCCTCGTGATTCATTGTCAACGACGCTCGAGCCCCGGCCTCGGCACGCCAAATGAATCGCGAGACTCTCTCTCCGGACTCGACGGAGCTGCCGCGGCCGGGACGCTCTCGCGACGACTTTTGATCGGCGGCCAAATGGGCCAGCCGAAAACCTCGGCGTCCGTGTCTATCCGACGCTCTTCTGCATCGTGCGCGCGCGCAATGCTTATATACCTCTCGCGGCACATCGAGCATTCGACACGAGCCCGCAGCCTCGATGTTGTTGTTATTGTTGTTGTTGTGCCCCTAGCAAGGGACAACAATAACGGCGCTTCTTTGACGGGGCCGACACGGTATTTCGCAGGCCGGCCGCCGCCGACTCTCGTCGCGCTCTCGCGTGCACCTGCTCCCGATGATGCGCCTATTAATAGACACGCGGCATTCTTTTCCGGTCACTCGTGGCTGGGAATTCGCAGGCATGAAAGAAAGAAATAGAGAAAAAGCAGAAGCGGATGCGCGTGCGAAACCCCGCGGTGCAGCCGGCTGGCCGCGCGCCGCGGACGTGTGCATAAACAAACCAGCGCCACGTTTAAACAATATATTGTCGGAGGGCCGGGAGGATATTCGGTCGCGGAAGCCACGATGCGCGCGCGCGAGAGTGAGAGAACCACGCCTCCGTTGCTCGCGATCGCTGTACGCACGGGACTTGCATGATAAAGTCATGTGACTCGCGCGGCGCAACGTGAGAGTCATGTGACACTGGGGCGTATTGCTCGCGGCAATTTCCAGCTGGCTGCGGGGCCCGCTGTGTGTATACGGCTTGGATGCGGCCTACACACCTCGTTGTACACACGTCGATTCGACCAACATGTCCATGCTCATTACTTATATGCGCGACACTTTCATTCCCCTATTCCAACTCTATGTACTTGGAACTAGCGCTGCGTAGGTCCGTGGCGATTCCTAACCTGTTGATCGATGGAAAATGTTCCAGTTGTCCGATTCGCTGATTTCCCATCCGGGACAGATCGCTCGGGTTTGATTGCTTTTTATCGATTAATTTATCGACAACGGGAATCAAAGAGTTTCCAGAGAGATTTTACGACTTCGAAGAGATATTCATCGATGTGGATTAACTTGAGATCAATGTCACGATTCTGGACTTGCAGTTGGGGGGGGGGGGCGATTTATAACGATCAGAACATTTTGGTAATAAAATTTATTCGCTATACGCGTGAATGTTGAACGTAAAAGTTACACCTCTAGAATAAGATTTTATCATTTTGCATAATATCGTTCAATTTCAATCGAAAAATCATCACGTTCAATGTCCACCCTTGAAAAATTGCCATCGTGATTCGAGTTGAAATTATGTCAATCCACAATCGGTGCGAACCGTAACGTTATCCCCAATTTAAAACCGCGATTTTCTTGGAGAAAAGAGGCGCATCAAAAAACACCCGCGACTATTGAGTCGCATTATTGCAAATGATTGCGATTTATGAGCTCACATCAATGTTGAGTATGGATACGTCCTTTTCTTCCTGTATATGTTCGTCACGATCACGTGAATAATGATGACTTTTTATTTTTTTCAACAGCCCTGGGGGCGGCATATGGCACTGCCAAATCAGGCACTGGAATTGCAGCCATGTCTGTAATGAGGCCTGAACTCATCATGAAATCCATCATCCCTGTTGTCATGGCGGGTATCATTGCCATTTACGGTCTAGTCGTGGCCATCCTCATCGCCGGTGGTCTTGATGACCCCAAGAAATACTCCCTGTACAAGTAAGTACAACATGTCGATATGTTGACACTCGTTCGGTTAACACCACTTTGTGTGAGACGGTACGCGATTGTGTTCGAAGGTCACTTGAACTTCTGTTACAAATCGTTGGAACTTGCCTACAAATGTTCGCCATTCGTTTATATTGAAGACTTGAAAAAAAAATATTCGATATTCGAAATGGATATCGTGAGTAAATAACGAAAGTAATTAGCAGTGTTTGAATTAATTCTATCTCTTGTATCAACGCGATCCATCCACGGTTATTTAGTGTTGTAAAAGCTTCAACAAGAAGCTACGCCACTTCGGAATGAACGATGCATTATTTTTTTCATTTCATGAACTTCTCAGTACACTTGGGTATGAAGTTTTGGGGAGTGAATTTAGATTGAGCATGCTGCGATGCTCGAGCGGGTTTATATGAGTTACTGCTTTTAATAGAATTCTAAGCAAGTGCTATGTTCTATATATACGTCCGCGTAATAACGGACCCAGCTTCTGCTCGGCGTTCGGATGATTCTTGAACTTGATATGATCTGCCTCGAGCGTATATTTTGTTAATAAACAAATCACCGTCTCGAGCAGTTTGAATTATCCAACACTTTGTTCACAGTAAGTTTCTGATGTCGAATTTATCTCCCGACTGCCTGTACCCTAAGTAACAAGTTCGAAATGTAACGATTTGTAAAAGAAAAAGTATTTATTAAACATTCAGTTTATTTGCTCTGTTGATAAAAATATCTCAAAGAATGTGACTCTTGAAGGAAGATGAACATCTTTCACACTATTTATTATTTGCGTTGCAGACATTTTGTAATCTGCATTTTATGTTGGTCGAGCTCCAAAAAGATAACACTTGGTTTGACAAGTCCCTAAAACATTCGGAAGAACTAATGAAGCAAATTAAAATTAAAAGTAATTCTATATGTAGACGAGTGATATGCGAGTCAGGGTTGAAAATCGTAAGAGTTGGGAGAACTTGAAAGTAATGAGGATGTTGAATTGTTCACAGGGGTTTCATCCATCTTGGTGCTGGATTGGCGGTAGGGTTCTCTGGTCTTGCAGCCGGCTTCGCCATTGGCATCGTGGGTGACGCCGGTGTCAGAGGTACTGCCCAACAGCCGCGTCTCTTCGTCGGTATGATCCTGATTCTCATTTTCGCCGAGGTATTGGGTCTCTACGGTCTCATCGTCGCCATCTATCTGTACATTAAGCAACATTGAACAACTCGATCGCGACGCTCTACAAAGGAAAATCAAAGTCATGATTTTTCATTCGCGATTCCTACGCTTATTATCTCCAATTGTTTGTTGAGCCTACATTGCTTAGTTGAGAATGCGCCAACGATTGTACAATTATACATATACATATAGAGAAAGAGAGAGAGAGAAAGAAGCAGAACGGGTTATTCCCGTTTTCGAATCTTTTAAATTTTATTATTTTATCAATATTATTATTATATTATTATTATATTATTGATTATTTCTTTTTTTTTTATTATGTACCTTAAATAAAAAAGATACAGTGCCCAAAGTACGACTGCTGACATTTTGTGAAAAAGAGTTGATATTATGAGGAATATAATTGCAAACAAAATCATGATTTTGATTTTTACTGTGATCCGGATTGACCGGATTGGCACAACCCTTTCACTAAAAGAAAACAATGAACATCAAGTTTTTCGGGTCGAAGGAGCGTCATTCAAAGTGCAGGACCGAAAGACTTGTCGTCTATAATCGACAACTTCGCTCCTGCAACACTATTAATATAAAAACCAATGAGCGTTTCGACATATATTTTACTTAAAAGTTAAACTCATCCGAACTTGAAAGATCGCTAATGCTTTCTTTTAATACGCGAGTTGTTGAGCGGCCATCGTTGATCATCTCTCTGCATCCTTCCGTAAATTATATGCGTTATTATTGTAATTCAGATTTTGATTAATTATTTCGACGTTGATAAAAGTGTTATTCAGCTACATGTACAAAAAAGCTAACTTTCAAGATTACAAGAATAAACTCACATGCCTAAATAGTGTGTGCAAAAGACAAATAAATTGGAAAAAATAACTGTTTGCTAGAAAGAGAGAAAGAGCGAAAAAATGAGCCACTAAGATACGTAAAACATTGATGGAAAAAGAACCAATCTTGAAGACGGAGGGCGCAAGAGACGTCGATGTTGATAAAACAAACGACAAGAAGTTTCGTCAGTAGACGACCGCCGATGAAAACATAGAAGTGGATTACCCATATATCCCATGCCGAACCCTTTCTCTTTCATCATTGTATAGTAATCATTTGTAGTATAGTTTGACATTGAATTATCGATTGAATTTATTGGCTCTACTGAGTGTATAAAGTAAAATAAGTTGAAAAAAACATGAAACGAAGTTGATAAAAAGAAGAAAGAAAACGTTTATCGATAAATGAACACTTAGCACAATTATATAAATATATATAAATAAATATATATAAATGTATGTATACATACAGAAAATGCAAGCGATGCGGCGACGATGATACAATACAATGTTTATAACAAATCTAAGTCGTAGCTAGCCTGATTAGAAGGGTGTGAGAGAACGGAAGAACCAGTGAAAAAGTAATCAACGTTTCGATTGAGCATAATTAGTGAAGGAAAAATATACACTCATTTGGGCAAGATCGAGAACATATAAGTGCGCTCAGAAAGTATATCTGTTCATAAGGGACAAATACACACACTCATCACACATTGATACACTCTCTCACACACACACATACACACGCGATTGTATTAAATGAATTGAGACTTTGAGCACCTGCTTGGCTTTAGCATGAAAAGCATAACGGAAGAAGTTTAAGAACTAAGCGTATCAGCTGAGGGTCATCTGATAAAGACCATCAATCGATCTTTGCGTGCTAATTTCAAGTAGGTGGAGGCGTGACATATCAGACGCGCGTTCATGACCGTACGAGAGCCACAAAACACAAACTTATAAACGCACGTGGTAAAATGAGTGAGAGAAAAACGAGTTGTTACGTTTTATGTGTTCGGGAAATAATGTACAACGTATGCAGATGAATTTTAAGTTTGATCTATACGGACGAGATACAAGTAACAGCTAAATGCGGAGAGTGCGAGTACGAAAAAAAAAGAGATCCGATATTGTGAGTCAAAGCTAAAAGAGGATTTTAAGGAGAGAATCTTTTGAAAAATTTGTACATTCCATGATGAGTTCATTCGTTCTGTTAATGAAAAAGAAACAAATGAGGAAAAAAGATTTAATTATACGAAACTATGAGAAAAATACAAGGTGACGAGAGGACGCGTAACTGCCTTGGGGCATGTGGGAGCCCTCCGATGCCACTTTTATACGTTGGAGTGCATGCTCTTGGGCACTAACCTCATCCACTCTCACTTGCAATGAGTATTGAATTCTCATCGAGGAGTATTATGTTCGGGGTGGTGAGCGCGAGGCCAGATGTATAATTAAAATTCAATGTACAGACGGTTCCTGCTTTTACTCTGAAATGATCAAACTGAAACATCCAATGTACTCGATGGAGTTTTGTTGCGGACATCAGCTCTCGACTCTTCAATGCATACAGAGCGGAATGAATCGCGGCACTCGTCGTATTTTATCAATTCTGCAGTATTTCTTATATCTTTAAAAACAAGGTACCGACAATTATCAGCTCGTGCTGCAGGTGCATTTCTGTCTCACCGTTATCTATGTTATTGTAAAAATTGTTTTATCACTGTTGAATCGTTTATAGCGCGAATCTTTACTAGAACGCGCAAGGGTTATTTTTTTTTTGCTTTTATAAGATTTTTGTACTTTCTAGAGAGATATCATGTGCCGCTGTGTTATTAAAAATTATTATTCTGTGGTTCTTAATGTCCAGTTCAGCGTTCAATTTATGTGTTCACAAGTATTAAATTTCAATTACTCAGAAATGTATCTGCAGCTGCAGTGGAAACAATATAACAGAAACTAAAAAAGGGTCTATCGACCAAGACATCGACTGACCGACGGACGAAGGACATTAAAAAGTAAAAAAATAAAAAAAGTAAAAAAAAAAATAAAAAGTGGAGGGTAAACGAAGGGCTCGTTCGAATTCTCGTACTAAGCTGGTGAATATCGTCAGGAATACAGAAAGGAAACGAATGATTATTATATGAAAGTCAGCGGTGCATAAAAATGTGTATGCGCATTAAAAACCGAAGGGTATACGATCTTAGCCGAACGTGAATGAGTAGATATTGCGAAAAACAGAAAATATTCAAGAGGGAATTGTAAACGAGCCGGGGAAAGCGGTGGTGGAGGTGTAATTTTTTTTCTGCGGTGGTGATATGTATGGGAGCTTCGTACTCACCATCAACGCATTGTTTGAAACCTAGAAAAAAAAAGAGAAGAATAACTGTATTATCAGAATGAGATCCAAATGCACATCACCGATATTAATTCGCAAAATAAAGCGACTAGCACGCGTATCACAATGTGTATCCTCTCTTTTGTTGATTATATTATATGCGAAAGGAAAAGAATCATAGGCATAAATACGTAAATGTATCTAATATACATATATATACATATATTTACCTGTTTATGTTTGGATCCATAGGCATCTCTGTATTCCACCATATAGAATTATGTATCTCCGAGATCTCTTTGAAAAGCTTTGGGGAATATGAGGAAGCAAGTGTAACCACGTTATATACATATATATACATATAAATATAAAGAAAAATTGTACACGTGAATATCTATATAGTGCGCGCGTGTGTGTTGTACATACCAAGGAAAAAAATTTTTGCTGATGCTTTGCGTTGAGTTATTAACGGCTTAAGGGGATCCGCGACGTTTCCCAAAACTCAGATTTGGGTCAGGGTAACTTTGCATTACAGTTTGGCGTCTAGTGAGAAAAGTTACAGAGATAATCGAATTTCGTCTAAATAATTATTTTCATCACGACCTTCCGCACAATCGAGCATCGAGAAAATCGCCAAAAGTATTTAATTGAAAATGTATGTCAAATTTACAAGTAGCGCCCTCTTGAAATTCTATTCATCTCATTGTTCGGCAAAGAGAAATTTATGACCCCTCTCTCCGTCTCTCTCTAATTTTTTCTACATGCGAAAGAGGTCCGAAGCCCGAAAAACAGGAAAGTAGCCTTTCCTTCAGGCCCGTCGTCTACCCGCGGCATGCCGCGGCAGCCCTCGCTTTGCAGCATGGCAGGCATACTGCAGGCCCGATCCCCTGCATCGGGGTTTATTGGCCTGCCCTCGGCGAAGCATCTTCGACACTCCTCTAGCTTTTCTCATATTTCGGAATTCGTTTCGGAATCCGCCTCGGCTACGGGTGGCGTGAAATTATCCTCTTTCACGTCGCTCTTCCTCTTCCTCATTCAAATAAACTTCTGTGACTTGATGATTTACTGTGCAAAATTGATGGTCTAATATAATCAAAGTGATTTTAACTGATGTGGCATTCCTAAACGACCAACAACAATATAATTCTTTTGCTCAAGCGATTCCAGTACTCGGAAATATTGAATACTTGAATAGCCGGTAACTAAGTTGTTATCATTTTTTATTCTCACAATATACATTGAATATTTTCTTTTCTGCCATGTATACATGCACCATAGCGTCTCCCTTTGCGGTTTCGCTCATACAGTATTTCAAGTGCAATTATGTGCACATGGAACTCTTTGCAAGTTGACAGTCATAAGGATGAATTATTTTGAATTATTGAAATAATTTTCTCTATGCCAAAAGAGCAGCAAGTGAGCGTCCGCGCGAGCGAGAGGGTCGTGGTAGGTATACAGCTTATAGCAAGGGCCATAAAAATATTTATGACTTGAACTGAGCCTTGAACTTTCAATCATCGATGATACTTCAACGGGACCACTGATTAAAATTTGGCCAACACACGCCACCCTTAAAATTTTGCTCTCTTTCGAATGATATGCAACTTGAATGAATATATTCGAGATATCCAACAGATATTTTCAAGCATTTAATTTTTAATTTTGAGCCTGAAAAATCTTCAGAAAAAGGAATGAATAGTGTCTATCTTGAATCCATTGATATAACGATGTAAACGCGAAAGCATATGTTTCGTTGTTTCAACTCTTTGAAATGCGAATAGTATGACTCTACACAGTAATAAGCATCTTTCTTGAAAAATTCAAATCAATCGGTTCGGTAGAAAATGTATAGATAGAGAAATGTATGGTACATATAGCAGTGCAAAGCTTAGCATGACTTAGATATGACATCAATTATTTTTCCATGTAACTCAGAGTTATCCGATTTTCACCGTTCAAATTTGTATATTCATAGTTCAAATTTCTGATCAGATATAAATATCGATAAATACACTACAATACTGATTTATTCAAAGTTTTTTGATGAGCGGAAGAGGATCTTTACCTGTCCTTTATTGCTCTGTCAATGGGCCCTTGTTTATGAGGGGTCGAGAGGATTCGAAGAGACCAGAATCGGTCGAGAGTCGAAGGGGAGCCTTCCGAACACATGTTGCCAGATGCGTGTCGTGGGTAAAGCGCCGAGGGATTTTTCTTCACAAAAACAGGCCCCACCACTCTTAAAATCAAGGAGAGTGAGAGTTCAACTCTGTTTTACCCTTCGAATGACCGAAAAAATTTGAATTCTAATGCCACCACAATTTTCCAATATTTTTACACCCTATGGATGTTATCTTGTTCATATTGCTTAATATCGTTTCTACTATGGATAAGGAATATTGTGAGAGATTTTGGTGTTATTATATGGAGTAGAACTGATTCTAGAGAGTGAAACAACTTTGGCGCGCTGTGGGAACAGCGCCAGTGTCAAAACTGGGAACTAACGTTTTAACAATTTTTCAAATTTATCAAGTGATATTCTCTCACAATAAAGATACTCGCTTAACCATGCATGAGCCAAAATTTCATTAGAAAATATTGATAACTTTAGGAAAATATTGGAATATTAGAATGTAGGTCATAGAGAACGTACCGGATCCCCTTAAGGCTAGAGATTGATGATTAGGTGATTTAATCTCGTGAATTATACCAAAACCTCGTGTAACTACAACCAAGCATGAATGTTGGTGAGCAAATGTTACAGGTACGGAGGTGCAGTGCGAATGCGAGTATCCGAGTCCGATAGGGATGAGAAAGATAAAAAAGTTTAGAGGCGGACGAATGCAAGGGAGAAAAAGTTTGAATACGTGTGTGAGAAAGTCTAGCACTGGTAGAAATTGATTAAAAAGAGGACGCTGCCGCCGCCGCCGCCGCTGACCCCCACACCAATAGTACTATCTTCCAGTGTTACTATAGTAGTTTCATTGTTGAGCGCTGAAAGTGATACTGATCAATAATTATTTATGTTATGATTCGTCCTCGATGTTACAGAAAACCGTGTTTAATAAAAATTTAATTTGGACAAACAGATATACACATTTTCAGTGATTTCAATGCCTACACCCCTCATCGACTTGTATAATAACTTTCATCCAAAGAATTGTTTCACCATTGCAATTCCTTTGTACACTGGACGGACAAGCTATCGCGTGCTCTGTTTGAAAGCCCGCCCAAAATTATGGATGATGAACAAGCGAATTTTGGGCGGGCTTTTCAAACAGAGCACGCGATAGCTTGTCCGTCCAGTGTACTTGTTCGCATCAGTCTCCATGCCCATTGCTATGGAAATGCTGTTTGGATTTTTTACCAAGCTCTTAAAAATAATCGACACGTATTTTTTCGATTCCCGATCTGACAAAATTTGAAATGTTGTCTAGACTGTGAGAATCAGTGAGAAGTTGTGACGTCGCCCATGCATTGTATATCTATATTGTTTCGAGTTGCGACGTCCCAACAAATTTTCAACCCGTTGCGGCCCCTACTATAGCTTATAATTTCAAAAGAATGACTTGTAGGGAGAAAAAATGAGCAGAACAAAATCACTTATCGTGGATAATTTTTATTCATTTTCGATGAAACCGTTGCAGAAAGAATCCGAATATTGTAAAATAACTTCCAAAAGAACGTAATTTTGTATGTTTCACTATCAGTATACACATTCTACATGTAATTATGGGTAATAAGAACTATTACAGACATCGAAAATTTTTGATTTTTTCTTTTTAGCCTTTTGAGTCAAAAATATCGAGATTCCGGTGGAATCTTGCAAAGGTGTAAAAGTAAAACATTAAATTGTATGCGGCTGCTGCGGTTATTGGCATTTATTCGAAAGAAGTTTTAAGAGCAGTTCTCGCCAGTTAATTATAATTACAGTATAAAATTTTATCGTATAGTATGCGGCTGTAAATGCTACAACTCGGTTGCGCATTTGATATACGTTTCATAAGGTAACTTTCGAAATTTAATACAATAAATTAGCTGTTCAATCAGTAGTTTTCGCCGCTTTCTACAACGAAACATCAGTTTGATCAGTTGTGTTTAGCATTTGTTAACGACTACAAAGATATACAACGAGATATTCGTACTGGTAGAAAAAAAACCCCCGGGTCAAAATGATCATCAATTTTTCCCGACCAATTGTCTCGAGATGCGTAATTCCAGATTTGTTTCACAGTATACAAAACGTCCATGGCGCAGTCCACTGCGCCATTCCAAACTCCACATCAATCGAACGCAACATCCCTCGCGATCGTTGTACCACCCGATCTACCATACCTGCCGATCATCATCAAAATTTGAGAGTAGCAGCAACGGAAATGCGAAAGCATTACCTTGAAGTCCCGAGAGAGCCGGAGAATACATACAGGTATATATATACGGAGTCCGCAGTTGACAAGGAAGAGAGTGGCTTTTATATATATCGAGTTTTGCGGCGTGGTGGCGCTGGCGAGCTCGGCGCGGCGTCCGTTCGAAAAGCCGCTCGGCGGCGGCGGTGGCGGCGGCGGCCGGTTAGCCGGCTCGAGCCAACGCCGCCGAGGGCCAGTCGCGTTCCGGCGTTCGCACTTGCGTGATCGCGTACTTTGCTGTCCCAGCATATATACTTACATATAGGAGCGCCGAGCTTGTGCGAGTGAGCGGCGCAGCATCCCCCCCGAGAGACTTGTCGCTTGTGTGCCGAGTGCGTTTTCCCAGTGCAGTTCGACGAGGGGCCGAATCGCGCCCGCCCCCCAACACACCACCCAGCCCAGCACCAGCTCGCTCTAGCCCCAGGTACGTCGTCGTGTAGGGCGTGCGTTTACACGCACACACGCATACACCTGAGAAGCCGCCGCCAACGGAGAGCCGCGCGCGCGCGCGCGTTCGAGAGCGGCGTCCTTGCGGCGCGCAGCGCAGGACGCGCGCGCGCTTCTTTTTTTGTGCGAGAGAGAGCCGCGCGCTTCCCCTCTCCCACCTTCGCCACAGGGCATCGCGCTCGCTCTCTCTCTCTCTTTCTCCAGCTTCTCTCCTCGGCTCGTTCCTGATCCATACCTCATACATATACCTATACGCATACATACGTACGTATATATACCTGGGCAAAAAGCCTGATTAAAGCCCGACCGCCCGCCTTTCCTCTATAGGTATATGGATACAGTACGTAACGGTCGTACGCAGCGCGCGCGCACTATATACATCGTACCCTTGTGGGTTTGCGCGTCCCGGACGCCGGCCATCGATCGAACTCACCACCGCGTGCGATATTGGTATATACACCATGTACTACGCGTCAGGAGACGCGCGCGCGCCTCGCTTTAATCTGCGAACATCCTATGTGTTATATATGTACGCGCGTGAAAAACGTGAATCATATCTCGTTGGGGAGGATCATTCATCAGCTCGAGAGAAAGAGCTCGCTCTCGGCCGACATTCCTGGAAAATTCGTGCCGCTAAGTGCGACACTCGGATTACGCTCATCTCCTGCGCGTCCGCCTCATATATATATATATACATAATACGCGCGCACAGCTACGAAGTTCTTTCTCCCTCTCGCCGGGGGGGAGGAAGAAGGCATACACCTCATACGAGAGCCAAGAGGCTGCGTTTCGAGCTTGTCGAGTGCCGAATTATTCTCACTAGATCGCATCGGCTCGCTTGAATGTAGTTGGCCAATTTGTTGATTACCCCCGCGTATACTCGGGCTCATCCCTTGAATCCAATCCTTGATTTTTTGAGGTAGGAATAACTTTGTTTTCCTCGTGGCGACGATGTACATACCTACACAGGGGCGTTTTGATAATTATGCTTGGCACAGTTCCTGTTCCGCGCGAGTAAGTCGCGTGCGCGCGAGCGTAAGCAAGAGAAAAAAAAAAGTAAAAGTAAACGAGCCCCATCGATCTGGCAGACTTGTTTCTCATCAGCTTCGAACTCGGGAAGTAGTTGGGGCCGCGGGCATCCAGGCAATTAGCCAAATTAAAACTTTACAATCGCTTTATTTCCTTCCCTCGGATTTTACCGCGTGTATATACACACCGTCGAATCAAATCATATATATCCCCCGTGACGCGCGCGTGTGTACATATATAATGGATCCCCGAAACTCACGAGTCCCTCGGCATGAGCATCCCCGCGTCCCAAGATCCAATCTCGGGGAAACTTGGCGAAAGCCTGATGCGAGCTCCCTCGGAAAATAGAATCCGTATAAACTCGTCGTCGCGAGGGGCGGAGAGAGAGAGACAGAGAGCGAGCGAGCGAGTCTTCTCGAGGGCAGTGTAGCGCCGAGAGGGCCTCGACCCCTCGAGGCATATGGGTCATTCTCATGAAAACGGTATTTTTTGATGGTGAAAATGGAAATGTCGAATTCATCAACTTTGAATTTTTTTTCTCCATTATTTGTGTTCTCTGATACCAAGAAAAGCTAAAACCACTTGGGGCCCTTCGAAATCGCCATCATTTAATTTTTTTCAGCCATTTTCTATTTTATGATTTTTTTGCTATTGCGGTAATGACGCGTTTTATGGATATAAAATGATATTAAATTCAAAATACTTTTTTTTCTCAACCTGACGAATTCATCAGATAGTGCGGAAAAAAGTGCGCAAGTTTGATTCATATACTTTTTTTGTCAGATGCCGTTTCAGCGGAGGTCTTTATGTTCAAAAGTAAGAAAAACGTGGTTACTGTACGTGTATACTGTAAATTGACTATAGTCAATAATACTGTCGATAATACATACTATCGTTCAACAGTAAAGGGACTAGAGTAAACTGTGAAGTATATTGGTAAAGGTAGGAAGGCTCAGAGCTGCGAAAAGTGCAAGAGAGCCACTCACAATTCCGAGAAATTCGAGCGCGGGCCGGAGCGTCTGAATGATAGCGAGAATAGGGTTTGCCTATGACGCGGGTTTGCCTATGACGATTCGAACAAAATCATCGATTGCAGGCCCCAGAAGCAAATTTGAAAGGTGTCCGCGTGCATGTATCATAGATTCTATTAGTGCTAACATATTCATACAGTAGAATTATTCAACTCCCCTTGTAACGAAATTTAGCTGATGGTAAAGTAGGGTTTGCCTATGACGGCATATGTTTGTAATCAGATTTAAGCAAACTTCAAGAGCTGTGGATTCGATGGCAAGGTGCAAAGTGCCAAACTTATCATTATTATTTGATTGCTGGGATCATTAGTAAGAGAACTGATCGATTAGCGCAATCGAAACAGTGGTTTAAACTTATTTTTCGAGTGGTTTAAAAAAAAATCGTAAAAATAGGCAAAATTCGTTGACACAAAGTAAGTGGCTCAAATTCGCAAAAAAAATGCAAAAAATATAGATTGCAATAGAAAAACTTGAAAATGCACATCTAAATTGAGGAAAAAAAATTTTTTTGTAATTTTTGAAGAGCGAATGATAGCATCTACGTTAGTTGGAAGGTGAAAATTAGGGTATGCGACAGGTTTGCCTATGACGATTTTGGCCTGTTTTGGCCATCTTTAACACCCTAAATAACAACTTTTGTAACTTTTTATTGTTTAACCTTCAAGGCCGTGGCTAATTCGAACTATCTGTAGCCGTTCGGGATGTCAAACAGTTTTTTTTCATGCTCAAAATGTCGAGGACATGGAAAATACCGTTTTCATGAGAATGACCCATATACAGCGAAATTAAACAGATATCCATGCGTGCGCGAGCGGATGCTCCCGACGACTGATACGCGCCGGCGTCAGCTCGCTCTCTCGTCTTTTATTATTGGACGGTGTATTTATGCCCCCCCCCCCGGCCCCCGTGGACTCGATCGATCCATTATAAATTTAGAGGCTTTTCGTGACTTCGAAGCTAAATAACCAAAGCCTCCCCCCTCTCGCTTACCACCGGGCGACTTTGGTATAAGTATTCGCCAAAACATCGAGACGGGACTTTGTGGAAAGTGCGGATTTTCTCTTCTCGGAAGCTTTGAAAATGTTATTCGGAGAGAAATCGTTTGTCCTCGTTTGCTGCACCCGACATTTCGTCGTTTGGTTTATACACTCTCGATAATATACTTTCCGCTTGGATTTCCAACGTATAAGTCCCGACGAGATCGATCGCGGATCGAGAGCCTTACCGATTTAGCCCAAGCTGCTACGAAAGTGCCTCGATCGTCGGATGTGGAATGACGCGTTCGCCGATGTATATTAGGATTCTAACGTGACACGTGTGTGTCATTGTATGACGAGGCTATTCATACTTATACAACGCGGTAGATGAATTTGCGCATATGGCCAGGGGGGAGGGAAGACGACGCAGCACGCGTGTATGTCGACATACTCGCGCATACGGGAATTCTCGCGTTGCCAGAAAGTTCAGGTTGCTCGCGCGCGAGCATATACATACAGTATACGGTATACACCTCTCGGATTTCCGTCACCCTATATCTCTCGCTCCTATACGCCACATGACTAATGAATTCTTCAGGAAGTCTTTAATGGCTCTTGTATAATATTACGAAATTATCTTTTCTTTTTTTTCCGCTCCGATTGTGATACGCTGACGATAATCAGATTCGCGCGCTGCACGCCGCGGGATTCTTCGTTTCCATTACACACCCCCGCGCTGTGGCATATGCACGCGCGCGTCTACCCAATCAACGTATACAGATGAAACGCGCGTAAAAACATCGCCGATGTATATACTGCAGATTCAAAGTTCATCGTTCGAAGTAATATCACCGTCGTATCGTTGCATCGTCGATATACATACATTTTTTCCTCGAAGTTCAACGTGACCCGCTGTGTATAGGGCATATATATACGCAGGCACACGGTTTACCTTGATATACGGCCGATATAGGACAACAAGGAGCACACATATATATAAACGGGGGAACGTCAACATGCGAGCGACGCGTGTGTGCCCCTCGCGCGCAGCTAATAGAACTACACGGCTACACATGAAGAGATAGAGAGAGAGAGAGAGAGAGAGAGATAGGTGGCGGGTCCCGCGCGTGTCGGACAAAAGCAAAACAAGAAAAAGCCGCGTGCGCGCGCGTGCAGCCGCCTGTGGAAAATCGCCCGCCCCCCCGGGCCCGGTATATACCCATATAGCCGGTAATAATCCAAAGCAGACGCAGGCGACAATGGAGCGCGCGCGTATCGCATTGTGTGTGTGTACGGAAAAGCACGCGCGTGTGTCCCCGGATTCTGCATCTGCCGCACGCGCCACCGGTGCGCGGTAGCCATATATATTCACTTTTTCTTCCTTCGCGCGTCAGCCGGCGAACGTTGAAAAGTATAATACGCGAGTGTAGAGTCGAAGGGCCGCGGGAGGAAGTCGCCCACCCCTCGGAAAAGTCGAGAAGCCGACATACAGTTGGTGAGATTGAGAGAGGGACCCGATCGCGCTTATATACGTATATAGATACACGGCTGTCTCGTGAGTCAGCTGCATACGTGTGTATCTGTCTCGTGTACATATATATACGTGTAACGTAATTAATGGCGGGCTGAATGGCTCGGCGGCAATCATTTAGTTAGCCGGCCGCCACCTCGCGCTTTCTCACACACGAGCGGCTCTCGAGGCATACAATACCCGCCGAATTCAACTGTGAATGAGCCTCCTTGTCACGCTCTCTCTCACTCGCTCGTCACTATATTTATATGCCAAAGGCCGAATTGACTGTACGGCCAGGCTCGAGCGCACGCCGCGCCGATATCATTATTCCGAACTTCTTTCATCTCGGACAGAGCTCGCTCTGCACCAAACGGTCAGAGCCGAGACCGCTTCTGTCCGCATGTATATACCTTGACGCGGAAAAGAGTTGGTGGTCGCGGTCACGATGAAAATTCTTCGTTCGCTCGTCACCTTCATAACGTTTGTATATTTTATACATGTATCCATTGGGATGCTGCCGTCTCACGTGCGCCTGCATCCGAGTCATTTAGACTGTTTCCACGTTCCTCCTCGTTAACGCAAGCCTTAGTCATCGCCGATATTGGCTTCGATCGAGCGAATCGTCGGAGGAATCAACGTTGAAACTTGGGAAAGTGAATCGTTCTTTCTTCCCTTGCTCGAGTATACCCTCCCGAGTCCGAGGGAAAACAGTGTCGTATATGATCTACCGAACGCGGGGCGTATCGATCGGTAAATACTGCCGGCGCGCGGATCGAGTTCGCGTTAGAATTCAGTCGGCATCCCCCGGGTACTAATTCAATCGAGCTATATCGCGGCCAAAGTTCGGACAGCATCCGAAAATTGAATGGCGCGCGAGGATGACTAACGGTGCGTATATGCCGCGCGCGTATATACACTCGAGAGGGCCGCCGTGAGTCATGATACACACGCGCGTGCTTCTAACCCCCCCGGCCGGGCCTGCAGTGTCTCCCGATTAAAAACGAATTAATCGTAATTCTTTCGCTCTCGCGGCACGCAGGAAGAAAGGAAGCTGTTTCATACGAGTATATACATATAGACAACACGGATGAATCGTGCGCGCGCGGGCGCGGCGTCGTGCCAGATGTTTTCTGCCCACTGCAGCACGAGGCTACGGCTTGATTCGTTCCAGCCGAAAGATCCCGGGGATAAGTTATCCCCTTGCATTGCTCGGCAGATATATATGTACGTTATATCAGTCCCTTCTTTTTCCGGATGTTTCGTTTGTTGAACCGCGCCGGGCGCAGCGAGCACTTGTTGCACCTCGCGGCGCGAAACTTTACACATACCCGCGTGTATATACATACAGCCAGCGTTGCTTGTTGCTCGAGAAAATATATATAGCTTGGTGGAAACGTGGCGAGGGCGCGCTTGTTTATTTGATGCCCGTCAAGTGCAGCGCGCACGCGATGACTATGTGTCGCCCGATAGCCGATTCGGTCATTCGTCGGAATCCCGATCGAGACACCCGGCCCGTGTATATATACTTGTCGCCTGATCGGCTGCTTACACGTGTAAACGGCATTCCGAGCATTCTTCGAATCAGTAAAACAACCGATTCACCACTGCACAGCACCACTTGATAATTCCCCACTTACACTCGTGAACAGCTGACTAACAGCTGCGGCTCGCGATTGAAATATATACATACACGACGCACGACTCGCTTACGAATAAAATCGGCTTCGGCTCTCCGCGGAACCTGATTCATCGGGCGAGCGGGTAAATTCGTGATATGGAAACTCGATTAACGAGTATAAGGGAAAGAACGCTCGCGCGTGTATCAGCTGACTCGGCGGGTCCACACGCCGCAGATGACAAACGTACATAGGAGCCCCCGCGCGTATCGTCCAAGATTCATTGTGGCTTTGGCCGCGCGGGAACACCGCGCACTTGGATATATACACAACCGGCGCGTGTACACGTAAGCGAGCCTCGATAGATCTAAAACTGATAAAAAGCCGAGGCTGCTGGTGCAGCGGCGCGAGAGCACGTCGATCTCTCGACTCGGTCGGTTGCGCGGGACCGATAGTAAAAATGCCCTCTCCCCTCCATCGACCTTCGCATTCCACCGCATCTCTCTCTCTCTCTCTTTTTCTCCCTCTGTTTATCGGTGGCGCGCGCGCAATTCCACAAACGCGCGCGCGCGAGTATTGAAAATGACAGAGAGAGAGAGAGAGGCACACTGGCTCGTATATGTACACACACACACACACACACACACACACACACACACGAGATAGGTGCCTTTCGCTCGGTGGCACACAGGCACAGGATGATTGTATTGCGCGTGTTGCAGGTAGAGAGCCGAGCGTGAGGGTAAGATGACGCAGACGGACCAGGACGAGCAGCAGCAGCAGCAGCAGCAGGCGCAGCAGGGCGACTCTCAGCCGCAGTCGCAGCAGCAGTCGCCGAGCGAGGAGAAGTCGAGCATGGACAAGAAGGAGATCGCCGAGGAGGAGCGCGAGAAGATGCTCAATGCGGAGAACACCAAGCACACGGGGGCACCGCCCAACCCCGAGCTCGAGGCCGACGAGCACAAGCCCAAGCGCAAGATACCCATCGGCGGCATCAAGATGCCCGGCTTCTGCCGCTCCAAGAGCAAGGAGCCCTGCAAGGTCAGTGCCCGCACACCTCCCCTTTATACATGCCTATACTGTGTACTTCTTTCGTCCCCCAGTCCTTGACGCCTCCGATATTTTCCAACGATCGAGTTTGGAGAGAAAATCGCGAGATCGTCCGACGAAACGACGACCCTGTCCCCGCGTCCCCGAAACAAGTATAATTTTGCACAATATCATTTGTATCCGTGCAGTGTGATCTCCCCCTCGTACGCGTATACACTCGATCAAGCTGCGCGCTCACCGCACGTCGGCAAATTTAATTTGTTCGCGTTGCCGTTAATTAATGGATATTGCCCCATTATCTTGGGCCCCCTTGCCCCCCGCCGCAGCTGAGACACATACTGGTCGATCGGCGCACGCGAGGGGCTGTTATTTTTTTTTTTTTTGTGTATATAATTACGAGACACCGCGCACCCACATGGCGATTTTTCGCCGCTGCAAGGGACACCTGGCGCTCGTCGCTTTTATCTATATAGATATTGCCGGGCGCGGTTCATACACGGGGTAAAAAACCAGCGCACCGAGCGGGCGTCGTTGCTCGACGTACACGTATATTTATATACACACACGAGGCGTCGGCGCGGTTATTGAGACGTCTTGCCTGTCGCCCGCTCTCGCTCTTATATATACACATATACGCGCGTATGTATACTGCACTCGAATGAATGAACCCGAGCTCGCGCGCCAGCTCAGCCAGCTAATGGAGGATTACGCCCGACCGGACGCCGCCGCGGCGTTTTATCCGGCCGCTTCGTTTGATTGATCCCGCACACACACACACGTACTATACACTCGTGTAGCGGATGATAAGAAGGCAGATGATGTTTCGCCGATCGCCTCCGGCTAATTATATATGTCGCAGCGAGATACTCGCACACTCGCAGCCTTGTCCGCGGCCGTATCGTCTTTCCATCGTATTTCTCGCTTGGATACTATACTGCCGGTCGCGCGCGCTTAACGAAGCCTCCGCACGAGGAATCGAGTGTACATACATACATGTATATAGGTACGGAATATTTTCATGGCGCGTCCGCGCGCGTACACTACGCTGCGGTTGCGCGCACGAGTTTTCTTAATTTTCAAAAGAACATATAACTATACGGCCAACGACGCATGAGAAAGTCCCTCCTGCGGCCGGCAATCAATGGGCGCGAGTCACTGTAACGCGAGACCATACATACATACCGAGCACTTGACGTTCAATTACACCGCGGCCCCGATTCGTCTTTCTCTTCCTCGCAGGTATTATAGCGCGTCGTCCGCGGGCTTACGCGGCCGATGCTTATCCGAGCCCTTTGTTCCTTTTTGTTTTTCCGTTTCGTTTCGTTTCACGCCCCGCGCTCTCGCGTTAGAGAGTGTCCGCGAGACAGTTCGAAGGAGAAAGAGCCGCATTGTCGTCGTGGCGGCCGCGGAAAGGGAAAAGCGCGAGAGAAGCGCGCGCTCGCAGTTGCGAAACAATCGAACGCGCGCGCGACTTTTCCCATTTTTCTCTTTTAATTTTTACGCTTCCTCGCGTCTCCCGGGAGGACAATGCCGCCTCCTCACGGATTCCCCGAGCCGCGAAAATTAACGCGCGCAAGGTAACGAGAGTCGCTGTGACGCCATTGCCCTGTGTGCACCACGCCCCGTGCCAACTTCCGAAGCTCTACGCGCGTATACGTATAGGGACGATAATGACTAGAGCAAAAGTCACAGTGGCGCGGTTGCACCAGCTGATATACGCGCGCGCGCGTTCGTCGACGTCGTTCCGTTTAACGCACGGTTGGGCCGGCCCAACGCCAACGCACCGAGCTTGATTCCGCCTCTTTTGTTAAGCCGACTCGCTACTGTACGCGTATACGTACATACGTATATACAGCCGCGCTTCCCCGCGGGTCACGGCTTTCGTATCCCGTTCCGCTCGCTCCGTCTCGTTTTCGAAAATTTCCGAATTGTTCAGCGCGCTGCTTTGTCGCTCTGGTCTTTTTAAGTTCCTCCCCCTTCCCCACTGTCCTACCATTTCCGTTTTGATGGAAGTGCGTTTAGAACGGATTTATATTTTTTCTCCTCCGAATAGGATCACTGGATCTTTACCGCGCTGGCCTGTTTAGCGCTTCTGAAAAGGCTCTTCAATTAATCTTACGAGAGCGTACGGCTCGTGGGCGAGATGAAGGTATATATATATATACGTATGTGAGTACGCGTATTCATGGTATAGTTTTTAATCGCGTACGTGCCGGGGAAAGAACAACGCGTGCGGCTCTCGAGAGCGAGCCTCTCGCGCGACAATCAAATTTCAAAGGGTAATTGGACAATAAGAGGCTCTCGCACCGCGATTCGCAGCGCAGATAAAAGTATATGAGCGCGTGCTAGAGTGGGAGAATTGAAGAAACAGAAGAGAGAGAAAGAGAGCAGCGCACGGAGGCATTGTTCGTTTGCGCGCGGGCTGTGGCCGCGGCTAGGAAACTGGCCCGTTTACTCGAACTGCGCGCGTATAAGCGCCAACTGGCCGTTCGCGAAGTAAGGAGCTGTTGCCGCGAGGGAAAAGCAACCGACGCAAATAGAGCCACTTTGAGTTTTCCCTCCGTCCGTGTGTGTGTGTGTGTGAGTATATACCTATATACTTGTACTCATCGTACAACGCGGCAGCAACTAGATGCGGCTGATGCTGCAGTGCAACAGCTCCGGCTAGCTTACCTGCGCGCAGTGTGCGGTGGTATACGTACGTATACACACCCCCCCTTGTAACGCGGCGAGTTTCCAAGGGCGCGCAGGTATACAGCCAAAGCGCCAAGTCTCTCTCTCTTTCTCTCTACTACCTGCAGATCTCGTGGCGATCTCCTCCGGCACGACTCGCCAGCGCAATAAAACTTTATGCTCCGCGAAAAGCCGTATACCTGCAGTGAGCTTAGCCAGCCCCGGCCGCTCGCGCGCGGGCCCCCGTATACCTATATATATATACATAATGCGCCCAACGAACAAAGACTCGACGCTCCTCTCTCTCTCTCTTCGATGATCCTTTATATATATATATATATATATTTCTGCTGCGGGGCTAAATAGGTATACGAAGCTTCGTGCAAGCGTTTCCGATGCGGATTTTTGACGGGGCGCGTAGTTGGCCCGTCCGCTGTCGCCTATATAGTATATAACACGACGCTTTGTACGCCCGATCGCGATATACTTTTTCGTCTTCCTCCTCGCGCGCTGTACTCGTCTCTCTCTCTATACAGACGAGTTCGAGTTCCTCATAGGTACATTTCTTCGTTTCCGCTTTCGCTAGCCGTCGTCGCTGTATTCCGATTTATTCTCCTTTTCTTGGTTCGCGGTACAAGCGCGCTCCCCCCCTCTTTTTTGTCCTAGTTTCTCGGACTCGCTCTCGTATTTATACAACCGAGAGGCAAGGCCTCCTTCGATTTTCAACGGATCCGCGGCGCAACGGTTTGATAAAGATTCCTCCCCTTCTCTTCTATTCGTGGATAAATACAGCCGTAGGCTCTTGGTGCATTTATTCCCGCGAGAGCAAATGCCTTTCGACATTTTATCGGAGATGAGCGACTGAATGAAGGATTCACTGAGTTTCGATTTAGATACATAAATAAAAACATATCAACCCAGCTGTGACGCCCGGGGACTTCGCGGTAATGCGTTAGCCCCGTTCCAGTCGGTTTTGTTTCATTCGTTTTCATTTCATTCATCCGCCGCGTACGCTCACACTGTCGTTCAAAATACACGCTATCGGGAATAGGATATCGTCGCGATTGATGAGCCATCACTGATGACTTAATGAAATCTTTCATTCACCAGCATACTTTTATTTCTACACTCTCAACCGGATCGATTAGTCGTGATTTCGATGCACTTACGCGACGATACCACGCGAGACTCGCGATTATTTTTACCGGAATAACGGATGCGCTGTCGCGACACATAGAACGACTACGCGTCTCGTCTGTCGCGTGGATAAACAAGTCATCTCGGGTATAGTCGGGTCGCAGTTCGGTTGATGCTGTTCGACGGGGTTCTCAACACCGGAGGCACGAAATATCACGCGTGACACCCGTATACGCGTTTGAGAGCAAACTGGATCGTAAAACACTAATGGATTTTCTTCCGCGGACGAGAGAAATTCGCGCGTATTAGAAAGTCGATTTTTCGCGGCGATCGGCGGCTTCCCATGCTTCCCCGCCACACAAACGACGGCTCGACGCCTAATCTCTATTTAAAGACAGCCGTTAAAGAGTCCACCGTGTTTTATAAAACGATCGCGATCGAAAGTGGCCGAGGCAATAAATGTACGTATACCGCACGTGTGTACTCGGGTGGGATGAGCGAGGAGAGAGAGAGAGAGAAAAAAAATAGTTATACGGAGCTTGTAATGAAAGACTTTCGCCGCGGATATGAAAGTTCGATATATCGCGCCGAAACAAAACGCGCGCAAGCTCGCGCACGTGTCCATTAATTATAAGCGCGATCGCGCTCGCCTCTCGAAAGTTATTATCTCTGTCTCTCGTTCTGGGCGAGCGCGTGCATTAATCCGGCCGACTGTTTAGTAGCGGCAGGCGCGCAATCTCTCGCGCGCACCCGAGCACTGGGTCAGTCGGGTGAAAAAATGCGCGATATATAACTCGCGAGAGAGAGCCGCTCTCCCGAGATTCCCGCAATTGCCCGGGCAGCCCTCTCGAGTCGCTCATTCTTCTTCTTACGCCGCGGCTGCTCCTTTTTTTATTCCCTCTCCCCATCCCGTAGCGCTTCCTCTTTCTCCTCGTTTTGCTTTGAGCAGCGGCCGCGACCCCCGGCATACGTATACGCATTCGTCCGATATCTGTATACGATTGATAACTGTTTGGTTACCCTTTTTTCCCCTCTTTCTTTCTGCGGCTCTCGATACGCTCGCCGTAGATTCTCGCTTAACGAGCTCTCTCTCTTTCTCACTGATTGGCTGTTATATCGATTTCGTTTCGAAAAATATCCCGACCGTCGCGATCAGTTAGTGGGTCATCGTTTATATGTTTCACCGTTGGCTTTCGTTCCCGTATTCGATTTTCCCCCCTCCGCGCACCCGTTGGTCGTCTCGAAACTTGGAGGCGACCCAGTCGACGGATCGACAATAGCGACGATGCGTAATTGCTTCGAGCATCGGAGGCATCAGAAGCAAAGCTCGTCACTTCCCACGAGGCCACGATGGAGGAGAGGAAAAAAAAAAGAAATTGAGACGACAAATGTCCGTCCACACACATTTCTAGCATTCCAAACGCGAGATTTGTGGCGGGCGAGTGTGTGTATATGTACGAGTCGTTGCTCTCGGGGCAGTACACAATTCCAACTGTAATTGGCCCAATTCGGCTTATGAAAGGGTTTAATTGAGGAGGAAAGTGGTGACACTATCGCGCACCGAGAGGCAGATTCTCCCGAGTTCTGTATGAATCGCGCCGGCACATAGCTACACCCGAGTCTTCTCACGAGACCCCTAGGGGAGTACACTCTGGGAGGGATCGACACGCGTCCGAAACTCGGAGTTGGCCTTTTCCGAGCCATACCGCCGTCGTACGATCATCTCTCCGTTCGTCCGTACACGGCAGCTTTTTGTGAGTCAGCGTATGTATAGACGCGCGAGGGGATAGGCATCAGCTTTATAGCTCGCTTGTGGGCTTCGACCAGATTTCCGAGTGGCACGAGTCGGGTATTTCCTCGTCTTGATTCACTTTTCTTCCCGATTCAATCGGTGATGGACGACGTTCGGTGTATCGCATTGTCGCTCGAATATCCATGCTCGATTCCAATACGTGCACACATACGCCGAAGGAATCAACCTCGCACGAATTGCACGAGTAAAAAAAAAGCTTCGAATGATACGCTATACATATCCGGATGAAACTTGACGTATCGACAGGCATATATTTGCGCGTCAAACTTGATAAGGCGAAAACGAAAGGACTACGCAAATTCGAAATTGATGATGTGTACATTCACGGAGACTCGATTGGAAATCCGCCGTTAATTGGGATGGATGTAGCGCGCGCGACGTGCATTGAATTCGAACAATCGCATCCGTCCATAGCGTGGCAGATGGCCCCCCGACGAATCCACTCGGAATCCCGAATAATATATAATATTTCCAGACGAGTTGATCATCCGACTGAACGGAACGCAACTCTCGTACACGCACACGCGTTGCAGCCGGGCAAAAGTGGCATTGTGAAAATTCGTCCATCAAAGGCTCATCAGAGCGCGCCGTTGGTATAAAGTAACGCCGGGCGCGAATTTCCCCGTCCCGGGGTCGACCCGCATTTTCCGCCGCTGTCGTCTAGTGCAACCGACGGTACTCTGCAGATATACAGCACGGAAAGATGCATTTGCTCGGGTGATCGATCGGGCCTCGACATAATCCTCGGCGCTACTCCCCCCGCGCCGACGAGATCGATTCTCCCCGGGAGCTGTGTGTCGTCGTCCCCTCCCCGATGCGTGTGAGAACGGGGCGCCGCCGCTTCGGGGTTTTTCTCCTTCATTTGGCATTGGACCGCGCGCGATTCCCCGAGCTATACGACACACACACATCTGCTCGGCACTTTTTTCTTTCCTCCCCCCTCCCCCTTGCTCTGGCTCTCCCCCCGTCGCACACCCGTTAAACCGAGTTCCGCGCGTGTCCCCGGGCATTTGAATATCCGACGCGTAGGCTATACCGCGGGCATCCGGAAAAATCGCCGAGGGGCAGGAGAGAAAAAAGGCAACGGGGCGAGGTGGGCGGCGACGCGAGTTATAACGCGTGTGTATATAACACGGGGGTCGTTTGCAAAACGATTATTGGCCTGGCGTGCGATTTACCGCCGAGCCGCGCATTGTTCGACCGCGACAAATCGATCGGGTGCGACTCCCGACTGCAGGGGCCCCTAATGAATCGAAACACGTATAATACGCGTCGACGCTCCGACCGTGAATTATCGAGGCTCGCTCCGTTGGGCTCCGCTCGTATATACACACACACATCGCGAAATAATCACGCGGCTTTGAGCCTGTGTACATGTGCGCCGGGACGAGCGGACGACGTCTTTTGAGCCCGCGCGGTTAAACAAGCATATCCGCGGCTGCTTTTCATACGCGTACGTTTGATTCGACGGGGCGGAATTGGTATAATTGTCGGCGGGCCATTCAGCGACGCTTTGAAATCGCGCGAGCGACCAGACGCCCAATTGGCCGGCCGCCGATGTACATGCACGCGCGTCTGCTCTCCCGATGTCTCTCGAGCCGCGGGGGAAAGCAGTGCAGGTGGTCGGGGGGCATTTTCTCACGCCTACTTCCGAGAGAAATGAAGAGAGAAGACCGCGCCCAAATTAATTTCCAACCCGAACCTACGTGACGACCCATAACGAGCCGCTCTCGTACATGCGCGAGCCGTAATTAAGATGCTCCTCGGAAGAAGCCGAGACGCATCTTTGTAAACCGAGTTACCTGTGCAGCTCTTGCCCCAGCCGACCGACGCGTCAAATCTCGGGCCAGTTCCATCGTGGCTCGTGTCGAAAACGGCCTTTCGGGGAGCGAGGATAATGCTCGCGCGTAGCCCGTGAGAGACGGATAGCGAGCCGCGGTGTATATACGGGGAGCAGAAAAAAAATGGGAAATAGGGCGAAACAATACAATGAAAAAGGAGAGTCGGCAGCAAATTAATGACCCGAGTGCTTCGTTTCTCTCGCTCGCACTCGCACGCACAAATTACGTTTCCAGCGAGAGAGAGAGAGAGAGGGTTCCTCGCCAGCCGTGTATACTTAATTCTAATGACGGGCGTAGAGCGGCCAAGCGTTTCCCGGTGCGAACGGCCCCGCGTACGTAAAGCTATGCGCGCAACTGTATATTGCCCACCGCGTGTATATGTACACGGGCAGTCCAGAGCGAAGGGTCGGCCCATGTGAAATTTCCGAGTCATGACAAATTTTCGTTTCTCTCTCTCTCTGTCCCGTGCGTAGCCAGGTGCGCCCCCCGGCCGGAAAGGGGGACACTTCTCCCCGGGCCAGTACAGATCGCACCGGCCGATATACACAAGCCGCGCGATTTACCCTGAGTAGCGCCCGGGTACGGAGCATCCCGGAGTCGCAGGTGCGCTTCGGCCGAGTAAAGGTAAAGAGCGCCGGAGCGTAGTTGCAATTACGAGTGCGGGGGAGAGCCGCACGGACAGATAGAGGCGTTTTCGAGGAATGTGTCGACTTCCTGACACACGCTGTACATGCCCAGCCACACACACACACATGTTTCAAGCGTGTAATCACGCGCACGTTTTTCGTTTTCCAACCGGACGAATACTACACATCGTTGGAATACCGTTCGGAGAGCCCGCTTACGCACGTGCGGAGAGCTCGATTATTGCTCGATTGAGCCGTCGTATATATACGTATACGTCGAGGCTTACAAGACGATCAGCGGATTTGTCGGAGGGTGCACCGGGAGACAGATAGATTAGCGCTTGGCGCCGCGGCGAAAAAAGCACACATCCCTTTCCCCTGGTGTGGTGCACGCGGCCGTTGCTGCGAAACTATGACGCAGCTCGTCTCCTCTTCTCACTGTCGTCAGTGCGTATATATACGTATATACGCACAAACCCGAGAAACGTACGATTGCGACAAAACGACGTTGACGTGGTGTACGGGCTCTCGCTCGCGGCGACAAAGAGCGAGAGGATAAAAGTCGAGTGTGTGCAGCCATCTGCGCGCGCGCGAGCGCAAGAGTCTCGCTCTAATAAAGCGTCGGACCGGCTCTCTTGCAATCCCTGCGCCGCCGCCGTGCATTTAGCTCCCCTTTCTCGCGGTGCATCCGATACCCGGCTGCTCTGTGTCATCTACACTCGAGCCAGCCGCGGGGCGGACAAACGCGCGTCCGGGGCAGAGATGTACGCAGCTATATACGCGCGACTCTCCTCGACTGTGTCGGAGCTGCCTCCGCGCGAGTTTTCCCCTTTGCTCGCGCGACCTACAGATCGATCCATTGTAGTCGAGGACCCCCGCGAAAAGTCGCGTCGTTCCAACGCACTACGGCCGACTTTTCATGCCCGCTCATCCTCGGTCTTGTGTGTGTGTGTGTGTGTGTGTGTGTGTGTGTGTGTGTGTGTGTGCGAGCGCGTGCGTACACGAGCAGGCCGTCCCTTTTTTTTCCGTTTGCGAGTCTCCCGTTGCACGGCCGTGGCTCTCCTTCCCTCTCCTCTTACACTCTCCTTCCTTTTTTTTTCTTTCTCTCTCGCTTTCTCTCTCTCTTATTCGCCAGGCTGCTGCGCGAGATCTGCTTTTTTGGGGGTCGAAACCCGAAGGCCAGAACCAGAATAACCGGAACCCTCGATAGCGCTCCGCTCCTGACACTCTTTCTCTCGTTGGCGCGCAACGCTTCGCGCAGATCCCTGCTATATAGCCTCGCGCAGCTCTTTTCTATACATGTACGGCCGTGCAGCACATGGCTCGCACGCGCTCCCCGGCACACACTACTCTCGCGATATCCAGCAGCCTCCGTCTACTACGCAATTTGTAAGCTTCTTTTCGTCTTCTTCTGTCCGAATTGTCTTCTCTCCGTTAGTGCAGCGCGACGAGCTCGAAAAGAAGGGACGAAGAAGGACAACAAATGCAAATGAACCGAATCATATTCGTTTGGCTATCGGTCGAGGACAGCGCGATCGTACGAGAGCGCCCGAGAGAAATCTCGAGCAAGGGGCAGAGAGAGAGAGAGAGAGATCGCGGGTTGATGCGCGGTCCGTCCGCGCCGGGAGAACCGGTTCTCGTATTTTTAAGAGCCGCCCGCGTCAGAAATAGAAATTAGTTTACGGGCGTTCTTAAAATAGCGGTTCCACCTCGCGCTCGCGCGCACCCCCTTTGTTTTCGATCGTCAAACAAAGCGTGGCCCGATAAAAATCACACCTAACTCGGGCCCCGGGGAGAAAACGCGAGCCGCGCATATATATGCGTATATGCAAAAGGACGGCAAAGACCGCAACGGCTATTTAAAGCGGTTCCCAAATATTCGCGCGCGCACCTTTTTCCCCAACCGTCGCGGCCAACGGTGCCATCCGTCAGAATCGATCAATCGTCTCGTCCTTGTGGGAAATCCTTGTGTCTGCAGTTGTACACGAGGAGCGCCGGTTGCGACTCGTCATTTGATTGGTTCACAGTTGACCACGTGACGTGGGGGGAATCGTTGCCGATTGAAGGAGCGATATACCAGGATTGGGGGTAGTCAGTGTCTCGGAGTCGATTCGTTGATGCCAGATTCATTTTTTGGAAAATCGATTTGGAAAGTCATCTAGTAGGAGTCGAGAGATGCACGTATTTAAATTGATCGACGAGTTAACGCGAAAGCGATTATAGAACATGTATATGGATAATGAAATATTCAAACGCATGACTTTAGATCACGTCTGAATGTAGCTGGTGTTACCCACGACCGGCGAGACTAACGCGAATTTGCCCAGCGCGTGGTAGTTCGTATACCCCCGTTGTATATGTACTCGCCCCCTTTGCCGAGCGTATAGCGTACACACATCGTCGCCACGGCAGCACAGCAGCAGCCTCCGTTGAATATTTTACGCCTCGTGAGTGGGCCGCTAATCGATGGGATGACTATACGAGTCGCTGTCGTGTTTATACGCTGCTGCTGCTGCTAATGCTGCTGTGATTCAACGGTCAAGTTTCGCGCGCTTGTACGTATATATGTATAATGCAATCGAGGTGTGGCTGAAGTTTGGGCTGTGCCAATAAAAGTATCACAGTAGGTCGATGCGATTAGGCCGGCTCATTACAGCACCGTTAGCAGTTCATCCGTATATGTGTCTAGCGTGGTAATCACACAGCTCGCATCAGACGAATCGTTTGTAAAGCGTTTTTTTTTTTAACCCGCGCTCGGATGCTTGATGAGAAATAGAGAGAGAAAGAGATAGATATCGCGCCGGCTTTTCCACGCGAGACAACGGGACGAGATAAACGCCGTATCACGCTCGCTAATGCGGGTATGGCGCTTTCCCCCCCGGCTAGAAGAGAATGAAAACAAAAAAAAGAAAGAAATTTCCTACCTGCTCTGGATTTACACTTTGCGCGATTGGATTGATCCCGCGCCACGCACAGTGTGTACCACAGTGTGATCTTCGTCGCGTCCGAGGTTATAGAGCGATTCCAATCAACGACGAGCCCATTGCGCACGGCTCACAAAGAAGCGCCGAGAAGAGTCACGGGGCGTGAGCGAGCGCAAGCACAGGTTAATTTTCGTGCTCGCGATGTGATTCACAAAAGAGACGCGTTGGTGATTCAACGCGTGCCCAGTGCCCGGACTTCCGTCAATCAAAAGTTCATCCGTTAGCATCTATTAGCGCTTTTGCCCCGCGAGACCCGACGGCGCGTCGGGGGGAAAATTAAGCGGGCACGTTTTATCAAGAGCCCGAGGTACGCCGCGCCCCATAAATCCGGCGAGCTCGCATCCATCTTACCGCACGGCGGCTCTCGTATACAATAAACGTCGAGAGAGAGAGAGAGAGAGACAATCAGAGTCACGTAAGATTTAAGAAACGCTGATGCTCTCGCGCCCGGGCCGAGGGCAATTACGATACAAAGCCTTTCTAATCACGTTTTACGACTGGCCCGGCATACATACGGCATTATATACACTTACCGTCGCTCGCGCGCGAGATGAGAAATGCCCCGATGATGATCTCTTTCGTGCAGTAGCGCACGCAGCATCGATCGAGCCAACTGTACCGGGTGTATGAGCCCCCTCCTATACCACCCGTAATTTATACACCGAGCGCTCGTAACATTCCCACATTTGTATACACTCGTGTACGTGTGGGAGAGCTGCTCCCCCTTTTTCACTAAAGCACCACGCGGCGCTGTGTTCATTATCACGGCTGTAAACTCGCCTCCTGCGCGCACGCCACGACGTGTGTGTGTGTGAGCGAGTGTCTTTGTCGGGTTTCGTTTGATTAATTTGGATTGAACGAGTGGAAAAATTACTTTTCAACCAGTCGACGCTCGAGCGCGGTGTCTCGATTACAACTTTTTCCTCGCGGGCGGAGTTTGAAACACCGTTAATGCGATAGTCATACGATAATGTGTATGATGAGTGTATGGTGAGTAAAAAAAAACGAGAGGTGAAACTTTCATTGAGTCTATACGTATACACGATCGAATTTTAATTGCTTTGATGAAAATCAGGGGTCGTCGTTTTCATTTCAATGTCGCTGTCGAAAACGGAGAATACATATTTTGTACATTGGCTCTTGTAGCTCGAGAGATTTGATGGATCACCTCCGAACTAGTTGTGAGAAATAGGAAAAATCGGAAATTGAATTCGAAGGGATGAGTAGATAACGGCTTTCACGAGAGAAAATCGAACGTGATGAGATCCCAAAACCGCAAAAAGTTAATTCTGATGAATCGCGTTCACGTACGCGTCATGACTTTCCTTTCTCTCAAGTAATACCGATTTATCCAGAATTAGACCAATCTACATCAAAATAATACAATTGGTAGAATTCAAAAAAATTATGAGCGAATGCTTCATGCCATTCAAAGTGACGGATACATGATGTTACGCACGACGATGAGTCGGTCATTGTTCTATACGTGTCTGATAAAACGCGGTCGCGGCAGAGCCCTTTATTTATCTGGCCAAAAACGAGCGAGGTATATAGGATTCACAGTGGAAACCACGAACGCGTCGCGGCGCATTGAAATACAGTAGCCGGGCAGTCCCGGGGGATGGGATCCATTTGAAATAGTGTAATATTGGACGAGCGACTATTGCGCGAGAGTAATATCGAGAATCGTCCGCGTCGTCCCCCGGGGCCAGATGCTCATTGAAACGCAGTATAGCGCGAGAGCCGCTCGGCCCGCGCGGATAATGACATTGTTTATACCGGGCGCGTCGGGCTACATTTAGACACCGCGGCTTGTATATACATATCGCGTGTTTTTCTCTCCACGCATCCCCCGCGAGCGCCTCCCGCCTCCTCCTCCTCCCCCGTTGCCCGGGCTCTCTCTCTCTCTCTCTCTCTCTATCTGGGGGCACTTTTCCCCGCCGATCTCATGAATTATTCAACCGCGCGAGTCGCTCCTGCGATCCTTCCTCCTTTCTGCGCGCGTCTATACATATACATTCTCTAGCGTATTTTCCCATAAATTCCGCCCGTAGCGTTATATATACAACGCATATCGATTTTCGAGAGCAAACTGCCGATATCGGCGCGGCTTTATTAATTTCTCTCTCCTCGTGGGCTTCCTCGTTTTTCTCGCTTATCGCGTGCTCAGCTGCTCCTCGGGATGCCCGGGGCGTAGGTGCACGCCGTCGCCGCGGTGATCTATCGACGTCGGCCGGCGGGGAAAGGAAGTTGTTTTTCCCCTCCGAACCCAGGAAGAAAGAGAAAGAGAGAGAGAGAGAGAGAGAGCCGGAACAATAAGTATTGTATAAAAGCTGGTTCAGTGACTCGCGCTCCGATACGTATAGTACACACTGAGGGAAAAACGCGTGCGAGTCGGGCGGCTCAAGCGAAATCGGAGCGCTGGAGAAAGTCCGAGCTGAATTATACATTTATATATCACAAAAGCCGATAGAAAGAAAATCCTCTTTTGAATTGTGCCCCGGGGTGAAGTTTCAATCGAGCGTGCGCGCGTACCACCGTAAACGAATCGTACCCGCGTGAGCACATAATATGGCGCTGCTTCGGTTCCGTGCGAAGCAACCGCGACTCGGTGCGGAAATCGCCTCGTTACCCGCCTCCTCACGTTTTTCACCACTGCGCCAAATTCCCGAACCGTTTCGAAATCCCATTGACTCGCAGCAGCCGCGCGAGCTCAGGGTTAAAAATCAAGACGGAAAAACGACAGCCTCCCTCCGTGCTATATACACGCGTATAATCTAAGCGTCGGCCGCGTTCATCCGTAATCCGCTCTCGCTTTCTCTCTCTCTGGCTCTCGTTAATTCCCCAAGCCGTCTAATGGCGAGATGCAGGCCTGCGCGCAAATCGTCAACCCTTTGCACCCCCGAGAGCAACAGAGGCGCGCGCGAACGAGTGTATATATATATATACACACAGGAACGGGCGCGCGCGAGTCCTTTGTCCGGGCGAGCAGCACACCCGCGGCAGCTTCCCGCCGGGGGAGGAGGAGGAGAGGGAGGGGCGCGCGCGCGCGCGCGTGACCTTGGACTTACCTTGAAACTGGCGCGCGCGCGCACGCGCACCACCGGCGGTCGATGCGCATACACAGAGCACCGAGCACGTACGAAACGCGGCGCGACCAACCAAATTATACACCCCGCTATATAGCTGCGCTCAGTGCACGCACCAAGCACGCGCTCCCTATATGGCCCTTTTCGTTTTACAAGATACGCCATCGCAACTTTGTCGTTACCTCGTGGCGCGGGCCTTTTTCATATACGCATAAACTCGTTGTCGTACGAAAAATTGCTCCCTTCTGCGCCGTGTCGAGTTTTCATACAGCTGGCTTGCGAACTCGGGTCAATGTTTTCCAGGACGTGTCCAAAGTCCGCGGATCGTTGACAGCCAAAGAAATCAGAACAATTCAGCCCTGCAACAGTGGTGCTTTGACGATCGTTCTGTATGGTGTACGTGCAACACACGAATCGAACGATGTGATCGACAGAAAAATAAAATCTAACCATCATTCGAAAATTCGTTGCTTGCCAACTTGTGCGAATTCCAGATACATTTTCTCAGGAAGAGAATGTAATTTCACAAACACCCAGCAAAGACGTGCAAATGAGACTTGCGACGATAGGATAAAACTGCAGGTGATCGTATACATGCACACCGAGTGCAATTAGCGAACAGGAGGAGAGTCGTATATAGCCGTCTTCGCGAGATATATACGTTATGAATTCGGCATTTCTCCGCACGAGGTATCGCGGGATGATGTTAACGTTATACTTTGGGTATCGGGTGACAGGTGGCGCGACCCGTCGCTCCTTCTCTCGTATGATTTATATTACGTTCGCGCGGCATACGCGAGATGGATATGCATAATAAATATCGGGTCATCGGCTCTGCCAAGCGTATACATATGCGTGTAAACGTGTGTATACAGCTGAAACGGCGGGTATCGAGTCCGGAAAAACGTCCTTTCCACGCTCGACGAGAGGAAAGGGTGCGAGCGCCCGCGTGTGTATGTGTATACGTATATATAGACACATAGACGCGTGTATTGCGCGCGGCGCCGATGGCGTAGTATCAATTTCAAAGAGCCGTCTCGGCTTTCCCTCTCCTCCTCCGCGGCTCATCTCCGTTTTCAAAAGTCACCCCAAATATTTTGCTGCGCGACTAAAACACCGCTGCACCTGACAACGAGTCCCATGGTGGTCTGTTGTGCGTATGTGTATATACATATATACACACACACGCACACACGTAATATTCGCCGCCGCGCCCCCGTGGCTGGTATACGTATTACGCGGCGTCGCGGCGCGATATCGATTGCCGGCGGCGCGGCGTCCGACAAACTTCCCTCCCGCGTGCGAGCCCCCGCGACTTCGTCACCTGTTTCCATGCGCCCCCGCCAGCCTGTTTGCGGCTCGTTCTCTGCGTTTTTTTTTTCAATCGATTTCCCTTCTTTTTTTTTCTATGCGGTTTGCCGACGGCCATTTACCGCGAAGCTCGGGTTTTTCGTCTCCCGTTTGATTGCGCCCTCCCGTGTATACACACACCGGCCGATGCTGCTCCACCTCGTGGTCTCGGTGGTTTAATCGAGATCCGTCCCGTCGCCCGTTCCTATGTACATCACATGCAGGCCGCATAGGCGAAAGGGAAAAAGAAAAATCATTCAGAACGGCGCTGTTTCTCTCGTAGAGCGAGCCTCTCCCCGGAATACCTTTTACTAAAAGCTCGCCCTGGGATTTATCTATCCAAAGGAAAACACGGCGCATTTGTATTCGACTATATGTATATATACACACACTCGGGCGCGCTTTGTGCATTATACACATCTTTTCTCTCTTCGGCTACACGGGTAAAAAAAATGCGAGAAAAACCCCTGCGCGCCCCATTGCACACACGTACGCTTCTATATACACACGTATACCCGCAAACGTACGAACGAAATATTCCCACCGGCCGTTACTTCACAGAGGCCGGCTCTGGTGCGCGGTTTATATTGGCCGAGCGATTAGCCGAAAAATAAAGTAAACACGTACGCGCGCAAGCGAGCAAAGATATTCGGCGCTTCGCATACACCGGGGGAATCGCCAATACAATGCAATTCGACTCGGGGATCATTACGCGCCGCGATCGATGTGCTTTTCTCTTCTCGTAAACATCTAGACATCCTGAGTCGAAATATGACGAGGAGATGCTTTTATTTATGATTCACTCACGTGTATGCGCATATATTTATTATACATATCGATAGACGCGAAGATCGGGTCGGATGTAGCCGTTTCGCTCGGTGTATACGTAAGCACGGCCCGGATGTGTATATAATAATCGAGCGCGCGACACAGTGTGAAATAAGCTGTCCGCGGCGCGCTGTTGATATTTCTCGATTGCCATTGCAATTAGAGAGAGAGGATATATTTCCGTTTTGATGAAACTATTCAACAATACGAGGTCGTCGTCCGTTTGTCTTGTTTAATACGCTCGGTATATTGTTTCTCGTTTATGCAAAGTGTTGTTCGAGTTACGGCATACCTATATGGATGTATATCCTGACGGATGTATTTCCAAAGGGGCTCGCTCGACTATGTACACACACGCGCATACGAGTCGAGTCTAATACGAGACTCGAGGACCATATTACGCTTGATTAATAGCCATTTAATACGTTCGCGTGTGCCCCATCTGCGTTTCACGTACACACGCGCTAACAGGTGCGCGGCGTGATTTTCCCGAGCCAAAGAGAGAGAGAGAGATGGGAAAAATCCGCTATACACACGACCGACTTATTATCCCGCGTATATATATAGTTGCTTTCACTCGGTAGCAACTCGGGCGCCCTGCCCGCGTACATACAACGACCTACAATATTTTCAATTTCACATATATGTGTGCGCCTTAACCTTGTTCCGAGCGCTCGCAATCTGTTGGTTCATCAATCGCGCGCGCGAGGCTCTTTAGAGCAAAGTGGAATGGAGCGCGGGGCCGATTTGTTCCTAGCGTACGCGTTTTACCACTGCTCGAGCTCCGAATCCAGGCGAAGTATAAAACCGCGAGTAGTTTGATAAACCCCGACGAATATTATACGAGCCGCCGCGGAGCGGAAAAGACCAAACGAGACACGAGGATATTGGGCCGCGGGGAAAGTCGGTTATCCGCGCGTGCGTGCGTATATGCATGCAAACGCAATGAATCGTGATTTTTACGCCCGACATTATTATCCACGAGCTGATCAATTAAAATTGCACACGTATGCGTTGGTCGCGCACTAGCGTCGCGATATACTCTCTGAATTCTAGACGCTTGGAGAATTTACTGTTCCAACATCGGTGAATAATTACCAATCGTTTGTGAAAGAAGCACGATCGATTGAACCAGTGAACTATTTCATGATTATAGTCGATATTTGCAGGAAATAAAGGATCTTGTTGATGTGTCGGTCGTATCTCCGTATTTATTGGTATGGGAGAGAAATTCACCGTCTTATACAGTGAATATTCACTATCGCTCACGGTTCGTGCAATTTTTACTAGTTTGCAATGGTACCTTTCGGCCATTTTAAATTGAAACGACGAGCGTGAGAAACGGCCAGCCATATGCCACTATAGAAATTCATCTTCCCAAACGAGCCAATGATTTCTCGTTTTGCCCGATCTAGCCGATACACATTATTATATATAAGCACCGATGAATGGCCAAGACTCGGGTGTTATAGACACGCGAGCTCGCGAAGTGCAGCAATACATTATATACCGTGAAGCAAAGCGAAGCCCCCTCTCCCCGAGTCTCGTACACAGGGAAGACTTGCGTCAACAATGGCATCGGATCCACGACCCAACTTATATTCAGCTTCGCGCGTTGAGCGACATAAATTCGACACATTTGTGCGTATACACATTTTAGCCGCGCGACTTGGGGCCTCGTTGTCGATATATCGAAGGAATCGTGTACGAAATCACGAGAGTACTAAAATTCCCCGATGATACACGTGTCGCGCGCGCGACTGTCGACGTCGTGCAGAAAAAGAAGCCACGAGCGAGCGAGCGAGAGAGAAAGCTTAGCTGCGAGTTGAGTGTGTATAGGAAGGGGCAGCTGGCACGCAAAGGGGGTGTCCTCGGTATAACAATGGGGGGGTGCAAGGGCTGGCTCCCCTCGCCGCTTCTTAGTCGGCTCCCGTGGCGCCTTCGAGTGCGATCGTCACGACTCTCTCTCGTGCGCGCGCCCGCGTTATACACATGTATACGCGTGAATGGTGAAAAACAATGGGCTGGCGTTTCGGGGTCCAGTAGCAGCCCGCGCGTGCAAGTGTGCGTGCGCCATACAGCCGGGCGGATTCTCGTGAGTACATAGTGCACTTGCTCGAGAGAGAGAAATTTTTCATTAGTTCGGCTCTCTCTGCGTCTCCTTTGGAGAGAAAGAGAGAAAGGCTTTGGGGGGGGGGGGTAGGGTTGCTTGCACACTTTGTAGATTTACCCGCAGTAGCTGGCTGGATATATAGGAGTATTAAAGTGTACGCGACCGATTGAGACGTGCGCGGGCCGCGGCGTTGGCTTTCCATTGTGCCGCGAGTTAGTATATATATACTTGATCGCGCCGCGAGATCGTGTTGCCCGATATATACGTATAGGTGTGTGTCGCCGTATATACTTGGAACCGCTCGATAAGCATCGGGCTGCACGCGTTAGGAAAGCCATTATCATAATCCCTGCGTATACGACACGCGTGTCTCGTATTAATATACGCCCGTTTACCGCTCCTATATCGCGTCGAGCCTCTCCCGGCTCGTTTCGACCTTTCTATGTAACCATTCGACGCTTACAACGCGATTCGTCCGAATAGACTCGCGAAAACACACTGTACAGTCGTGGCTTCCGGTGGCTCGTCGATTTCATTCATTTGGCGTCGATTTTTTCCCTACTTCCCGAGATATACACATGAGCTCGTATATATACAATATTGGAGCGGGCATTGCCGATCGGCGATACACATATACACACGCGCGTGGAGAGGAACGAAAAATTCCCGACGCGAGAATATAATCGATGGTGTCGAGAGGGGGCTCGATTGGGCGCGGGCGACGCTTATGTACACGGCCAAAGTCTTATAACGAGCGGGCGCACGCACTCGCGTGTCTGCTGTCGATAACGATGATGGAGGGCCCCTCCCTGTGTGAGTGTCGAGCTGTCGTACGTTCTATCTATAGGAGAGTCGTCGCTCGCGATTCGCTCGCGGGTTGATGCAAGAGTCTGCTCGATGCTCGACAGACTTTTCCCCCCGATATAATTGGAGAAAAATTATTTTACTAACGCAGCCAATTATTATACTGTATACTAGCGACGAGTTTCGTCGCTTCTCGCACGTCTGTCGGCCTCGCCGACGAGAGTCTTTGTTGTTTCATCTTTTTTTTTTCTCTCTGTGTGCCGAGTTTGCTGAGAGCCGGGGTCTGGCCTAGCGACAGCGACGTCACACGTTTTTGTCATATTTATATATAAATATATTGATGGATCCATTCTTGCATTGTGTTTTCGCGAGCCAACACTCTTTTGCGCTCCACTACGATTCGGAATTATTATTATTTACTCTCTATATGAAAATACCTCCACACGTTACGTGTTCCGAGCTGGATATTCGCCAACCTTGCTTTCAATAAAAACCGGACCCTGATGTACGTCGCAGTGGAGAAAATTGCACGTGGCTCTCGAAACGAGCCCTTCGTTCAATTCGCTTCGATAAATGGAGAGTGAAAGAGAGTAAGGGGAAAAAGGAGTTGCAGCTTTATACTCTCCACTGTCTAAATTTGAAACAGTTCAAAAATACTATTCAGTGGTGAATATTCACAGATTTTTAGTGAAATTTGTTTAACGGATTAACAGTGAATATTAACTTGATTAAAAATTAAATCTGCGTAGTAGTATTCTCAATAAGATTTCACTCTTTATCAGTACAGAAAAGCAATCTTCATCAATCTTCATCAGCCATGTCATTTTTATTAGTAATCATGTAGTTATTAACTATTTTATATTATTTTGGTTATAATCCATCGGTAATACTTCATTATTCCCAATAGCGAACATTTTACTGATTTTTAAGTGAACACTCAATTGGTTCATCAATCGTGCAGTTTATAGATTTAGTAAGTTTATACAGAGTGGACGAGTGAGATTTCCCTCGTTAAAAGCAACGGCAAGCCAGCGTATATACGCGCGAGCAAAAGAGAACAAAGAGCGAGAAAAAAAGCGCGCGCGCACTTGAAAAAGTCGACTGACCGTCGAAACACGGGCCGCTCGTCAAAAGCGCATCGCCGCGTGCAATGGGATCGGCCGAGTTGGCCCCCCTTTCGCAATCGAAACCGAGAGAAGGACTGGCCCTCGAAAAATCCGAGCGCCGCTGTCTCTCTCTCCCACTCGCAAACGAGAGCTGGCGAAATCGAATCGAGCATATATACAATTACAGGAGGGAGGGGTTGTTGTGCGCGTCGTCGGCCCGCAGAGGCGCACAGCTGGAGCGTCGATCGGCGTCGCCGCGCGATGGAAATGAATCGGCGGATGTCCTCGCGGCGGACCGCAGCCAACGGGGTATACCTATATCCCTTTGGGCCCCGACGCGCACCGGAAACGCTGTGGCAACGGCACGAGTATATACGTATATACGTACGTGCGCGCGCCCCCGTGCCAATATTTGCAAACAATCGCGTTGGTCGCTGATAAACAGAGCAGCCAATCGAATGGCCTGGGTCGCCGATATACATATATGAGACACACACGGCAATTCCCTCTGGTGCAAATAAGCTGGAAATGATTGTCGCGCAAATGTAATTGGCCACGGGGGCGCCGCGCGCGCGTGACGTAATTTTGATCGTCTTGGAGCGAGAGGAGGGTCGTTGGCCGGGCGCTGACGAGCCGCCGCCGCCTCCCGCCCCCCACAGCCGGCTGCCCGCGGCCAAATGATCGATACACTCCAACTGAAATAACCACGGCCGAGTTTTAATCTTGACAACTGCCAGAATAGCCTTTTCGAAGATTGGAGGAAGCAATTCATTACTGCCTGCTGCGCTCGTGTACGCTATACACTCTATATTGACGGCTCGCCGTGTGCGTATGTATACACATGCGCGCGTACCGCGTGTATACATCCGAGGATTTGGCTCTCTCTCCCTCTCTGCTAAACCAATCGGACGGGATGAGTCGTCGGGGATTTTTTCGTTTCTCAGCACCGATTCGATCGAGAGACGCGCGGTTTCGCAGACACGAATTATCGTTGGATTTTATCGATCTTATCGGCGCGTTAAATACGGTACGCGTCATCCGAATGATGAAAGCCGTCAATGTGTGAGCCGGATAATGAACGATAATTAGAACGACGTCGGGGGAGCATAGGCACAATCGTTGACGCGTGATATAATGCGCGAACAAACTAGTGCACTCTACTCAGCGCGTGGGTGCGATCGCGCAATCTCGTAATTAGAATCTTTTCATTTCGAGTCCTGTTCCGGCCAAGTATCGAGGGGTTTTGATCGAAATGGGCGATATTATCAGGTCGCCGGTCATCAAATCCCCTCGCGTGCACGATCCTCCTGCGCCGCCCCGTTGGACATATACAGCGACGAGCGAAGAGCCGTTTCGAAAAAGGCCGTACGAGAAGGCTCATCGGGTGAACGTGCCGAAATCTTGATCGGCCGTATATACACCTATATATATACGCGCGAGCGACGAGGCGGAAAATTGGTGCTTTTCCAGGCTCGACCACCTGCAACTTCGTGACTCTCGTCGCGGCGGATAAGGGGAAAAATGTGTGCGCTCGCACGCTCGGTAGCTCGCTATAGCGCTGCACCCGCTGCGAGCTCGACTCTCCGCAAACTTCTTTTTCCCCTAATTAAGCATGCGCATACCCGATGCCGCTGCCACCGACGCTGCTTCTCCTCCTGCTCCTGCACGATTTTCCCCTCCTTCGTTTTGCCTCCGTTTATCTGGCTTACAGGTGCGCGCACCGCAACGTATACGATTGAGTTATTCTCTTTTTGGCCGGATTTTAAAGGGCCGCCGCCGCTGGGCTCTTTCTCTCTCTCGGCGATACTTGTGTGAGTAACCGGGATCGCGACCGGAAGTCAAGGGGTCGTTACGAAGCGACGTTCGCATCACGCCTCCGAGATTCTCGAGCTTCGTGCACTGTGTATCGCGGAAAATCGCTGTCTATCTATTAGAGTTACAGTAACTGGTCGTTTCACAATATACACCTGGTATATACGATTTGAGCTGAGTCAGCGCGTGTCTACGCGTCCGAAGCACGACAGCTGCTATGTACACGCATGTATATATACAGTCGAATTTATGAAAATAGCCGCATTCGAAACTGCCGCTTCGCACGGAACGAAAATAAAAAGAAACGCTAAATTACTTCTTGGTAGACAGTGTGTGTGTGCAGCTATAGCATCTAGACAACAATCAGCAGACAAATTGCCGGGCAGTGCGCGACTGTGTCGATTCACGCACCCGTCGCAGCTCCTACACTCCTCTGCCCAGGCCGCGGCGACTCCCACTGCACCATAAAGTGTAACAGCTACTCTCAATACAATCAATGATGCGTCATGACGTCGCGTCGTGTGCGCGATACACATCGCGTCGTCCCCTCCTCTCTCGCATGCACTGGACGATTCAAAATTTTCGCCGAATCCATCGGAAAAATCGTTGGCAAGGAGCTCGAGGAATATATTTTAAGATATAACACACACGGGATTTTTCCTGTTTATTATCTCAACTCGGAATGGAAAACGCGGCGTCCACGGGCTACGTTCTCATGTGCATATGCCCTCTCTCTCTCTCTATCTCCGAATCGTTAGGAACAAAGAAAAGTTTGTTGCCCGGCCGGCTGACACGAACGACTTCTATAAAAAGATCCTCGTAGCTTCTCTCGCGCGGATAATGCGCTTATAAGCGCCTCCGGGCTTTTTTTTACGTATATGCACGAGGTATTATACGCACGAAGGACAGAGGAGGAAAGAGAGGAGAAAAAAAGCCGAAGGAAGCCAAATCGGGGGTTGCACGAAACGGCGGAGGGGGAAATAAAAATAATGCGCTCTCGTGTGACTCGTCGATAATTCGCACGCGTATGTCGAGTTGCACGCCCTGCGTACACACACGTGATACTCGCGCACCGGAAATAGCCCGCGCGATGCACACGGAACCGGGGGAAAGCGGCAATTTTTATCAATTTTTCACTGGCGTCGACAGCCGGGAAAAATCGAAGCGCGTCGACGTACAAACGACGAGTCCTGTTGCCCCATACGGTATATTGTGTGTAACGCGGCAATCAGTGCAGCGCGCCCGTACGGCGACGGATTTATATCCGCGTGTACGTAGCCCGCTCGCGTTAGCGGATGATCCCCCAGTTGGAAAATTCGACGAGCGCAAGCTCCTATATATATATTAATATCGACACAACGGCGGTGCGATGGCCGTGGAGTGAAACAATGAATCGCCGCGCGATGGATTTCCGTTGATTATTTCAAACATCCTGGCCGACGTTCGGGCTCGTTGCCCCGTCGCGTATACGAAACACATGAATCATTCGGGACGTCTCCGGATCCAAGTGGAGGATTGATTTCCCGGAGGTCGAAAAAAACAGCCGAATCATCATCATCATCATCGTACGCCGGGCAGGTCGGACTCGTCCCTTCGAAAATTCCGCTGCTCGCGTGTGCCCGTGGGAAATGGCCAGCGAACGCGCGCGCGTTAGAACAAATGGGAGGGAGAAAAAGGGTCGAGAGAAAAGAAAGAGCGACTCCCGGCCGAGACACGCGACCCGCCGCGGCACAATCCAAATTTAGAGCTGGCCACGTGCGCGCGAGCCTCCCCGCGCATGCATCGCTCCGCGAGAGCGCGTGCGCCTCTCAAGGACTGCGCCCGCGGGCCCCTTACGCTTCTTCGAACGCCTCGATAATCACCGCCGCGACTCCTTCTCTCTCTCGCGTGTCTCGTATATATAGGTGCGGGTGATTTTTTTTTTTTATTTCAAGAGGGAGAGCCGCACGAGCTCGTCGCGCTTCGCTTACAGAGCACCCATTCATCCGAGCCCACTCGCGCTCGAATCAATTTTATAGTTTTACGAGCCGGGTATGTATGATTGACAAGTATTTCGGGCTACAGTGTAAGCGTTATATATGTGTGTGTGTGTATATATATATAGTCGAGGAGAGATCGAGATACCCGGAATCGCGATTTACTTTTTTCATTCGATTATACGGTTACGATATACATATTTACTTATATGAGATGTTGATGGGTCCGCTTGATACAGAGCAGGGTTTACGACCTCGTTGCGGCTGCCATTCATAATGTGTATACTGTTGACCGGAGAGGATTGCTGATATTGCAACCGACGTGGAATTTCTTTCCTCGTTTGGGATACGAGTTGATACGGATGAAGTTATTTTCATGAATCCCAACGACCGTAAACCAATCGTACGACGAAAAAAAAGCACACATTTCGATGATTATCCGCGTCTGGAAATTCATCGTCGAGAGATACCTCGATGTTTTCCCGGTGTGCGAATAGCGATTCGCGATGAAAAATGACTTGACCAAAGATGGAAACGAAAGATTCACGATTTAAGACGCGAGAAAAAGAGAGCACGCTGTCCTTTGGAGTTTTCTCGTCAAAAAAATTAGCACGAGCACACGACGGGCTCGCGATGGACGCTGGCCCGCGATAAAACAGCTGCTATACGCGTAATGTAGGGCGCGAGCAGTTGGCACAGTATATACGAGCGGATCGCCACAAAGCCCCAGTCCCCGACGCCCGCGCGTGCAAAGGGTTTTTTCCCAAAGACCCGCGCAGGTAAAGCACACACAGGCAGGCAGAGACATGTGGGGCGAGCTGGCTATAAGGAAAATGCAGCGGATCTCGGGTGGGCGAGCGCGAAACATCCGCCGGGCACGTGCGCGCGCGCGTTCTCGGTGGAGCGGCGGCCCAGGGGGAGCCCATAAAATGGCCATAAATCGGCTGCGTGGGAGACGTCCCGCCCGCGAACCGGTAAATCTCGTTACCCGTCCATAAGCTCTCGCTCATATTCGTGTGCGCCAGCGCCGAACGAGCGGTGTAGCACACACACAGATCGGAGCGAGCGTGTAATTGAAAAAGAAAAAATTACGGGAAAGGGAGAGTTTTGGCTGGCACGTACACGAGAGCGTATATACACGTATACGAGTATATATAAAAAAGCTCGTCGTACATAAATCGGAGTCTCCAAAAATAGCTGAGAGGCGCGCAAAAGAGAGAAAGAGTCTCTCTCTCTCGGGGGCGCGCGAGCATATCTGCAGCGCGAACTTGAAAAGCGTTCAGGGATAATGGCATGGAGCCGCAGAGACGGTAGCGTGCGCGCCAGACGGCTTATTTCCTCTCTCTCTCTCTTTCTGCCGTGTGTGTGTGTGTGTGTGTGTGTGTGTGTGTGTGTCTGTGTATTCTCATTGTGACACGACGCGCCCACGCCGATCTGGATATATTTTTCGTTGGGACGGGTGTGCGTGTGGGTGCAGCAGCGCACGCGACTCGACCGCTCGTCCTTTTTTTTTTTCCTTTCGCCGCGCAAAACTACTGCGCTCGTGGCCGCACAGCCGGTTTTCTCTCTCTTGATCTCCAGCATCTTCGCATCGGCTGCGCGGGTCTATACGCCGCTTCCTATTATATATCCAGCAGCGACTGATTCGCGAGGAGATTCGGCGCTGCGACGACCGAACGGTAGTGGTTGCGCAGCTTTAACTCGATGTGTACATTTTTCTCCAACGGATGCAAATCTTATACTATTCGGCGGTGAAAATTGCATGACCGATGCAATATACCCAATTACGAAAATTAATAATGGACTATCTTATATCGTTCCCCACAACGCATTCTATTCTTCTGACAAATTGTAAAGTGACGCTGAAATGATTGACGAAAGTACTATCTCGTACATCGAGTTATCCATTAGACTGGTATCAAGGAAGTGAAAATATCGTTTGAAATAGTTGAGCTTACCATATTACTATATACAATAGTACATATCCACTGATGCTCATTATTAGTGAATAGTGAATATTTACTATAAAAAAATACTAATTAGTTAACCTATGAATAACAGTGAACATTATTCACTCGAAAATTCAGTAGAATATTCACTCCTCTAGGCAGTTTGATTTTTTTCTTGTACTTACTAATTAACAGTGGAATATCTCTGGTAAATTCTCCAAAATTTCTATTTCGTATTACACGAAATTATTCCCTGTTGACATTAGGAATCAGAAAGGTACTATTTATACAAGTGTGCAAATTCACTATTGGATGGCAATTATTCTCTAGTTTCGTTGTCCTGGTGTTTCTTCCATCCCAACATCCTTGTTAGCATATACACACTGAATCTCGATCTCGTCGACGATTAATTCCGCGCAGATTTGAGGCAAATCTCTAAATTACGTATTATCACGTTGTGTTACAGGAGGACGAGTCGAAGCCAGCGGCCGAGGGGACCGACGCCGAGGCGGCCAAGGACGGTGCCGAGGCTGACAAGAGCACCGCTTCGAATTGGAGGCGCGAGCGTATCCTGAGCGTGCTCAATCGCATCCCCGGAATCAGAGTCTTCAACTCGAGAAAGGTAATCTGTCGGCTGCATCTTTTTAACACACGCTGCTGCTTTCACACCCGTTTTAACGATCGTCCACAGGAGCTAAGGAACTCTTCCCCCCCAAAGACTTGTGCATTCTCAAGCTTCTATCGTATTTTATACTCTCGTTTGATCATCGTGCGCGCATGCATACTCACAAAAATCCAAATTTGATTTTACAAGGAGAATAAGTTGCTGTATAGCAAGCAAATATACATTTTCAGCTGTTAAACAGAGTCCTCTAGGATCGCAAGAATAGGATCTTACGCATGTAATGAAATCACATCGTGTTTTTAGCGGGCGTTTCTTCGGAGACTGTGGATCATTGTTCGTACGTGTGTGTGTGTGTGTGTGTGTCTGTACGTGTGGGTGCTCAAATAGCCCGGCGTATTGTATTTTTGGAGTAGCTTCTCGTGCAATGAGTCACGTTCGATTGAGGTTTCGTGTGTGTATAAAGCGTCGCGACGGCAAAGCTCTCTATGTAGCACTTAGCAGCTATATATGCCTTTTGAGTACGGTGAACCCGATATCGTCTCTGTTCAGTGTCGCGGAAAACTGTTTTGACTGCTACAGTTTAACCGTGAACCGAACGAAAGATTTGACGAGGATAGACCAAACCCCGTATGTATAGGAAGAAAGAAAGTTCGTTGTCACACTGTGTATATAGATCCACTATCGATAGGGAACGGAGTCGGATGTTATGATCGTGTATACTTGTATACGAGTTTGAAAGTTATGGCGGGGGGCAGGAAGTGAATGTGAATCGGAAAACGGGCCGCGAGGATTTTCAAGTGGTTCCGCGACTTTATGTACACACGCAGCACCCCGTGGCAGTCGTAACGCGTGCGCATACGGCTCGCAAAGTGATCGAACAAATTTATGCCCGGCGCATAAAAGCTCGGATTCATAACTAACCGCGCCGTGTGAGAATGTCGAAACGAAACGGCTCACTTGTATATAGACACAGCAACCAGCTTCACACAGACACCTTTCCACTTGAATATCAAAGAGGAGTAATCATCTCGAGAACACGTCCGTCGTACTACGTCGACTCGCTATGTATATGTATATACTTTCGAATCAGCTATCGATAAGTTGAAAATCGAACGTCGCGTGGATATGAGGATTTCGCGCTTGACTCCCCCTCCATTTATATATCGATGTTCGAAGTGCGCGCGCGCACCCCGAAAAAGCTCGCGCAGAGGCAGCTGCATGCAGCTGCAGTGGCGGTTCGACAGCCGCGCGGAGAGAAGCCCTATTCCGCGCTGACCTCTCGGTCACGTAAAGCCTCGGCTAAATTTTTTTTTTCTCTCTCTCTCTCTTTCTCTCCTCGCTTTCTCTCTCTCTTCTCCCTCGCTCTCTTTCTCTCCGTGTTATCTCCGGTTGCGCGCGCGGGCGAGATACGGCACAGTATAACTTCCAGGTGAGTGTGCGCGCGCTCGGGGCAGGTGTGGATTACCAGTATATGTGTGTACACACACACACACACACACACACACACACACACACACCCAGACACGCGCACAAACACAAACACAAACACGAAGAACAGGGGAAGAACCGGGCCGCCGCCGCCGCCGCCACCGCAACTCGAGTCTCTTCTCCGCTCCGGCGCGGCGTGCACCAGTTCTTCCGCGTACCTCCAACGGTCAAGCCGCTCTCTCTCTCTCTCCCCTGCTTGCTCGCTCTCTCTCTCTCTCTCGTTCCTCTCCTCTTATTCGCTCCGCGCGCGCCGTGTGTTGCTAGCCGCTCTCTCTCTCTCTCTCCCTGTGTACCGCGTCTATACTTATATATACCGTATATACAGCACCTCCGGTGTATCCAGCGTCGTTTGTGAATTTTCGAGCCACGAGAGAGAAGCTTCCAGACCGCCGAACGGCGCGCAGGTATATATAAAGACAGAGAGAGAGAGAGAAAAAGTGCCAAACTGCCCGTGTGTCGCCCTGTTAAAAACGACGACACAGCCTCGCTTGATTACGCAAACGTTTCATCGATCCGACAGCGTGTATAAAACTCGCTCTATCCCTTGGCAATCGTAAGTCGCATGCATTGTACATATACCGTATAATTATCCGTCTCCCGTATCTATCGAAAGTCGAGAGTAAAAATCGTGAACTATATATCGAGTATCGTGACTCTCTGTCGCCAATGTCAAGTTCGGAATCACACGTGCACCGGAGAGACTGCGAGTTGCGTGTGGTTCGACGCGCGAAAATTCACGGACGTGCCGCTATAGACGTTCGCGCACCCCCTAGTAACACTGTCACGCGCTGGCACATACACACAGAGCCACACAGACACAGTGTACGTTCTTTGTCTCGATTCGTCAGGACGAGGCGCGATATACGAGGGGCTGCAGGACGAAAGAAGCCGTACAACCCTTTTCTCCAAACACATACGACTGTACGCAGCATAGTATGGCTGTTCGTGCGTATACGGGCCTTGGCGGATAGGATCAGGCCGGAAGTGGTGGATCGAGGCGTCGCGCGCGCGCGCCGTTATATATCTATACTCACTGCAACCGACGTGTTCGCTTGGCGCGAATTTTCCCGCGCGCAGCTCGTTTTCTCATTACTGCGAGTTACAATTATCCCGAACTCTCTCGCCCGATCTCCAGCGCCGCGCGACAGATTGGTTTCATGAAAATTGAATCGACGCGCCCATATAGTCACCGTAGGCGAAGCCGATACGCCCTATAGATTTATCAATTGGATTTGCGCCGCGGCGACTAACTCGATTCGCAATTTAGTTTGCCGATTTAGCTCTCGTAATTTTCGCACCCGCGAAAATATAAGCGTGGCAAGTTCTGGTGGAACCTCCTGTATAGACGGGTCGGCACTTATTATCCAGTTTTTTTCATCTGGATGTAAAGGCTGCAGCGTATACAATACAAATTGCTGTGCGCGAAATTTCGCCGCGTGGCTTGCCGTGAGATTCGACGACCCGCGCATTCTACCGTGGCACCCTGCGCTGGGAAAAATGCGATTATGAGAGTTTAACATTTCAACGTGGTAAAGAAAAAGTTAGTAGTCGTTGCCATTGTACATGTAGAATATCCTATGAGTATATTATTTTTTTACCAGTCTTGATTACTATGTTTTGGATATAGTGACGCGTTGACTAATATCGCATTGCTGTTACACTATGGCAATAAAAAACAGCAGTAAAAGTATAGTAACTATCTGTAATTTTTCTCTCGGTGTGTCAAATCTTCCCGTGACTTGCCCCACTTTCCCGTGGTTACAATCCTTTTGCAGTCGCGGCTTCTCTTAAATCCTCACAGTAAAAATTTACCGTGTACGAGTGTGCAATTTTACTGTAAACCGGCGGAAGAAATTACGAGTGGATTATCGCATTGAATTTTCACTTCCATGACCAGTCAATTATTCACTCGAGTCACATGAGACTTGTTGATTCAACTTTTTACCGGTGAAACCTCGCCGGATTCGAGTGAAAATATTTACAGATGAATTCCAGTGTCCACTCGAAAATACATTCGCGCGTACCGGGTCTCGGTAAAATGTTACTTCCACTCGATGCATAAATTTTCACGGCGAGGATTCAATAGGGCACGGCCACCTATCTGACGACGATCGGCTGACCGGTAATTTTAACCGGCCGGCGATATCCATCTCGAAAATTTCACCGGAAACTTTTCGCAAGGTGCGCGATTCACTCGTAAAAATCTCTCGAGAAACAGAGCCGGGTACACAGTTTTCCCCCTCCCCGGGAGCTACGAACGGTGGAAGCGGCGTGTGTTTCGCAAAATACGAGTAATTACGCGTGCGCGCGCGCACGCCGGGATCTGTTAGCTTACTGTAAAGAACTCGTTCTCAGGATATTAAGTATAAAGTTTCCTCGGGACGTGGTATGGCGCGCATAGGCTATACGGCCGGGGCGATTATCAGCTGCGCGGAGAATATATGCACGCACCGCGCATACGTGTATTTATATAGCAGCAAGCGTAATGAATCACGAGGAAAAGCGAGGCGTATATACACATATACATCTCTCGTCAAATCTCGATCTGTATATACGATTGCGGTGTGGAGTCTCGCCGTCGGTGGAAAATCTCCTGCTTCGTTTCTCTAACAGCCACACACGTATATCGCGTTTGGTCGGTCGGGCGCTTGGGCAAAGAAGCCCGGCTAGAATAGAAGGGATTGGGTATAGTGGGCGGCAGCTTCCCTCGCGCGCAAGAGCCGAGCAACAAAAACACACGCGTGAATCATCCCGGCGGCGCAGACACGCGTGTATATATATCGATCCTCGCGCGGTTACGCAACTAACCGACCCTCCGCTCTCCGGTGAGCGATCGATTATATACGCACACACGGACACACATGGCACTAACCGGGTTGTTGTTGTCGTTGCTGTTGCAGGAGCAGGACTCGGAGCTCGGGGCGACCGGCCAGGCCGGGCTAGCGGGCAACGAAGGCTCGGAGCTCGGGGCGACCAACCAGGCCGGGCTAGCGAGCATCGAGACTCTGGAGGAGGCCGACAAGAAGAATGCAGAGTCGGCTGTAGACGGGGACGGAATGGAGACTGTGCGCCTCGACGCCGAGGCCGGTGACTCGGCCCCGGTCAAGCCCAGCCCGCTCGTCGTCTGCATCGCGGCAGCCCGCAGGAACATCGTCGCCAGTGGTGAGTCCATCCCCTCACTTTATATCCTTGTTTGTATTGCGCCCTCTTCGGATCGTATGTATGTGAAGATACTTGAGGATTCTCGAAGGAGGCTCGCGGAACGGCTATACTACTCTCTTAAATCCTTACAGTGAAAAATCACTGTAAGAAGGTGGACGACAAATTCACTGGATTACAGTGAATTTCTTATGTTACTAAAGTGAATTTTCACTTTAGTTCCATGAGTTTTTATGGGAAACATTTTCACATGAAGTTCACAGTAAGCAGAGTAAAAATTCACTTCACATCATACTTACTGCAAATCCTGATGTAAAAATGTAAATTTTATGTAAAAAATTAAAACTCATGGAACTAAAGTGAAAATTCACTTTAGTTGCGTGAAAAATTCACTGCAATTCTAGCGAAAATGTCACCCACCTTCTAACAGTGATTTTTCACTGCAATACAGTGGTTTTTCACTGTAAGGATTTAAGAGAGTATACTCTAGGGTGACTCGAGTCGATTGTTGAGCTTGTTGACGTGTACCGCGGATTTGGGGGGCTCTTGGGTGTGAGTCGACTTCGATTGATTCGAATGATTTAGACGATCTCGGTGCACGCGTACATTTTTCCAACAATGCGACGCGGCAGAGTCGACGCGAAAACTCGTATTCGCTCGATCTCAACCGAGAATACGGGAATATACCGCGTTACCGTATGTGTATCGTACGAAATAAAGGAATTGAAATTGAATTACATGCCAATGAGCAGCTTTCCGTTCGTACATCCTCCGCGCATATTCCGTTTTGATTCGCCTTAATCATGTACCGTACAACGGAGCGCAGGCGGAAATGTTCTTCTTCATTGCGATTCGTTTCTTCTCATTTAAAATTTGCATAACTCCAAACGAATTGAACTTTTTGCCAATAATCCAATCAACCTCATATCTCAACTGCACTCGGGAAACATTTACATCAATTAAGATTTCACTGCGACCCTCCCTCCACCCTCCACCCTTCGAAACAGCGTATTTACGTCGCGCCATAAACTCGGTATAGGATAACGACTCTGCCAATTATCCAATCGTTACTCGGGCTATCCGATCACTCATAAAAGCGAGATAACAAAAGTGAATGAACATTGATAAATTTTATCTTTTCCTCGACAGCTGCGACCCTGTTCATCCTGTTCATGGTGCTGGTGATCATCCTGTTCGCGTGCGTGGGACCCCGGCCGAAGATCGCCCAGCCCGTGCGGGACGGCAAGGTGATGAGCCAGACGTCTTGCGGCCCAGTGCAGGGCCTGGTCGAGGAGGACGCCTTCGTGTTCCGGGGCATACCGTACGCTGTGCCGCCGGTGAACAACAGACGCTGGCAACCGTCCGAGGAGCTGCGCAGGCTCGAGCACTGCTGGAACGGCACCTACCACGCGCACAACAGCTCGAGCATGTGCTGGCAGCGGCTGCCCACCGGCAACCAGGGATCCGAGGACTGCCTCTACCTAGACGTGTACACGCCCAAGGTGCTGTACGAGAGGCCCCTGCCCGTCGTCGTGCTCATCGGCGCCGACACGCTCAGCGGACCCTCGCCCGGCATCCTCCAGACCTCCGGCAAGGTAGCACGAGTCTTCGACGTTGTCTTCGTCAGGCCCAACTTCAGGTAAATATCACCGTGTCCGTGGCTGTTGTCCGCCTTTTTACACGGCCGTCTACTAATCCACGAAGTTATTGTATTCGATACTGTCGATTTCGATTATGATTCGTTCTCTGTGTGTTCTAACTGTTTCGCGAACACGCGTCCTCCCCTTCGACGTTTGCGAAAAGTAAGAGAAGTCGTTTTCGGGCGTGAAAATGAAAACTAACGGACTGTTTCAAATTGCAGACTGGACGTGTTTGGTTTCCTGTCCGTCGAGCCGCTGTCGCGCTCAGCGCACCCGCCGAGCTCCGGTAACTACGGTCTCTCCGACATCATCACCGCCCTCAAGTGGGTGCAGCTTAACATCGAGCACTTCGGCGGTAACAAGCGCCACGTGACCATCTGGGGACACAGGGCCGGAGGTACTCTCGTCACCGCCCTGGTCGGCTCGCGCAAGGCCAAGGATCTTTTCCAGCGCGCCTGGATCTCGAGTGGCAGCGCCATCTTCCCGACCCGCGAGCTTCGCGACTCCGAGAAGCAGAACGAGGGCTTCCTCGCCAACATCAAGTAAGAACTCTCATCAAACATATGTATATGTGTATCGATCGATTGGACCCGTGCGGCGACTAACGTGAGTCTCGTTTGATCCGCAGGTGCCAAGACACCGCCTGCCTGAAGAGCAAGAAGGCCGAGGACGTGATGGACGCCGTGCCATCCGCGTGGTACTCTGTCAATGACGGTCTGCCCGAGAGCAAAGAAGCCAACACCAAAAAACACGGCTGGCTGGTCAAGGATGACATCATCATCCAGAACCACATTGGCAGTATCTTCAGCTCCGAGGAGAACAAACTGCCGGTCAAGATCATCATGGGCACGACCGCTCAGTCTGGACAGCTTCCGAGATTCCTCAACTACAACTCCACTGTGAATCCAGAACAGATCAAGAAAATGGTATCGGAGTCGCTGATCGGTACCTCGGGACTCGCCGAAAAAGCTATCAAGTAAGTCTCGAGCTTTTCCCTATGTTTCCAACGACTAATCGAGTTGTGTGAAATGATACTTACCGTGTACGTCTGGTTATTCGCAGCACTTACAATGCAACGCTCAAGGGACTGCACACGATGATCTCCGACGTCCGTGTGGTGTGCCCCCTGTTGACGGTCGCAGTCATGAACAAGGACATCCCGTTCTACGTGTCGGTGTTCCCTCGCATCGGTAACGTGTCCGATGCCGACGCCGACGCCGCGGCTATCCTCGGTTTCTTCTCTAGGGCTACGCCCGAGCAGAAGAGGCATCTCCAAGCGATACAGGCGTTCTTCAAGCACTACGTGTGGCACGGCGTCGTCGACAAGACCGAGTCGGGCAAGAAGTACCTCATCATCGACCAGGACGTGAACGCAAACTCGACCTACGACACGTGCGATCTATGGATCAAAGAAAGTTTTGTCCCCAAGTACGGGAGAGTAGATTAAACGACGCGTTGAACCGATGATTATCGTATCATGGGTGATGTGCTGGTCCGAACGAATCTTTGGGTGAAGACGAAAGAATAACGAAGAGAAACCTCTTCAATGTCTTCGATTACAATGAAGAGATTTATATTCCGTCAGGTTATTCTTTCTATTTTTCTTTACCACTCATTGACGATTCTCAAATTTATTAACGAATAGCTGTGCCGCTGTTGCGAGCAGCTTATTTGCTAGTAAGTTTATCTGATGAAAGTTTTAATAATCTACTTAACTTATTCAATAGTGACAGTTTTGAGATTTCACAGCAACAGTGTCGTTGTGTATGCCATACAACATCGCATTGATTTTAAGCTCAAGTCAGTGTTGAAAATGTTTTATATTATTTACGTAGCGGGACAAAAAGAGTACCATTTTGACTGAATTTTTTCCAACTTTTGTATGACTTTCTAGTAATTAATTGTTTATCCACATTCTTTCATGGTATTACGGTGATTTTCTTCAATCATCTTGATATTCAAAGACAAATTGTTGAGACGTTAGGATTATTCCTATTTTGAGATTTAAAATATATTGATGTAAAATCTGTGTCAACAGATTGTTCTCGTATGCAACATAGTAAAGGTATGCTGTACGAAAGGCGTAATATAATTATAATGTGTATGTGTATAAATGTGAATCAAATTGTAATATATTGCGAGGAAAGAAACTAGGTATGATTGGTAACGTGTATATACGTGTATATTTATATGTAAGTTGATATATTATGTATAGATGTATACGTATATATATTAACACTTCTGTTAGAACAAAAAAAGATAAGAGGTTGCAAAGGGATGCCAAGTGGGAAGAGATATGAAACCAAGCTTAGCCTAGGAGAAAAGCAAACGCGTAATGACATTGCATATATATAAATATATATATTCTTATAAGGTGAACATGCGACTCACGATAAAAACAGCCTAGAGAGTATTGTTTACTTGAAGATATTACAAACTCTCTTTGGTGTTCATGAGTCGTGTATACTCGTAATTTAAGCTAATTTTATAATTCAGGAAAATGAATTCGTTAGTGTTTATGAAATGGTCATGCTTTAGCACAGTAATTGAAAATCTCATGACTCGAATTACAAAAGCACTTTTAGGAATATCTGGAAGTTATTGCATACTCGTAAATGCAATATTAGTTGGATCGCTCCTGCGGAAAGGATTTTTACAAAATTTTGACTAAACCCACAAATACAAAATATTGTATCTAGCAATACTCCTATTTATAAGGAATCTCCACAAGTAAGTCCATCCCAAATTAAAAGGGAACATCAGTAGACTGACAATACTTTTACCTGAACAGTATTTTGACTAAGTGAATAGGATTTCGAATTTCATTGATAAAATGTAGTACTCTTGAACTGCCTTTTGTAAAATATGATCAAGATAATGACAGCTGTTCAAAACAACATTCAATTTTGTTACACACAGCGTTAAAATTCAGAGTACTATTTTTATTTAGTGAAAATTGGAACTGAGAAAAATTAATATGATTCAACTTGGATGAATAAATTTCATTGGAATAATTCAATAGCATGAACGGTACGAGAGCTTTTCTGAATTTCTGAAGTCGATCAGATACTTTCGAAATGACATCTTGGAATATGAACTATCGCAATCTGAAAAGCTTATCTCATATACAAAAAGAGTTACAACTGAAATAGGAAAATAATGCTGTTTTAAAATACATGAAAATATCACAAAAAAATTTTGTATACCATGTCGCCTTTCATCCGCAGCTGTGATCCGACGTCGAACCAGATTCGACTGTCGCACAGACGATAACATATATACTAGACGAAGACCTATTGACAGTTATAAATGATGACCTATTATTTTTTAAATCAAGGTATAAGTAATATTATTACGACCATTATTTTCATTAGTCTGTACTACGATCGCTTCATACATCGCTGAATGAATTTAATTTATTACTTTCACGTCATTGTGATAAATTAGCATTTATGATGTTGAACTCATAAAATATAAACTTGCTGCTATGTCGATGTGAAGATATTCATATTAATAGCGGAATTTCTTGCCTGCTGAGTGAAATGTGTTTTTGGTATTTTTTTACTTTATTATTTTTTTTCAGTACATTTAGAGCGTTCTTTAGTAAGAGAATTCTTTTCAACTATCCCAATGACTTGTCTATATAACACGTGAACTGTTAACGTGTACTTTATGTGCTTCTTAATACCATTTTGTGAGCATAGTTGCAAAAATGATGGAAAGAATACAAAATGTGAAAAAAAACTACCGAACTAGCAACGATTACTTTATGTAGTAATATAGTACTAATTCTAAATAAATCATCGGATAATTATCATTGCGATGCGCTAATAAGTGATTTACTATATTTAATGTATTGTCAATAAAGTCGTGTAGCCTCTCATTGATTTCTTCTGTTTTATCTTTATCTTAATCCCTTGTCACCTTGCTATTACTCAGAGAGGAAGTCTTCAATTTCGATTCCAATGACTATTATTAAAGCCAAAACAAATACGCATTTGCGATGGCAAAATTTAATACAAAACCCTAAGTAGCATGACAAAATTAGTTACTTCAATAAATTTTGGAGTAATTGCAAAAAACACTCTTCAACATACTTTCATATGAGCACATAACAATTACTGGTGATTAACTCTCGAAAACGTGTAGAACATTGAATAAACAGCCAACGAATATATAAACTTTTAAATGTTGTTCTCGGACAGTTCTCTCGTCGCATGTCCTGTCACTGACGTCAATGACGACAAGCATTCCCAGTTGTAGGACCGTCAAAACTGGGTGCACTGTGATTTGTGCGTTTCGATTGTGCCAAAAGATAATATTTAACCATCATCACGATAAATATTCATGAGATTAATATCGAGTCAGCAGGAAAATACGCGACCTGTCATGAATTTAGTCCGAGTTATTTTGCTCATTGCAATGGCACGCGCATATGCAACGGACAAAATCGCTGACGCCTTCTGGATTCAAAAGGACTCTTGTCTGCGTGCGCCCGACCAATCCCCACAAAGAGTTTGAAACTCAACGGAAAAGTACTCGGGCTCAAAAAATTCAGTATTTGTCGGGTGGTTCGCAGTTTCGCTAACGTATAAGTAATAAGTGTATCCTTAATGGTGGCGGCTGTTAGTGGTTGAGAGTTCGATGCATTTTGCGACAAAGTATGGGATAGTATTCGGTAAATGTGATCTCGGTCTGTACTCGTCAAAAAAATGTCGGACAGTATTCAGGTGGCGATCAAAGTGCGTCCATTAATAAAAAGGGAAAAGGATGAGAATCTGCCAATACAATGGACCGTCGTCGACAATACGATCGTCCCCACTGACCCTGAAAAAAAGCGCGGAGATAGCGTTTTTCTGTTTGGTAAGCATATGAACAATTTTTTTCACCTTTCATCGGTGCTCTTTAGCTGTATTTATTTCCTCCCTGTGTTGAGTTACTCTATTATTTGTTGTTTTAGCAGTAGCAAATATTTTTTATTGAATGCATTGTCGATTTCAATTTTTTAGATCACATATTTGATCCTGAAAAAACAAACACCCATGTCTTTGAAACGGTTGTTAGGCCAATTGTGGATGCTGCCGTTAAGGGTTTCAATGGCACCGTATTTGCATATGGTCAAACCAGCTCGGGTAAAACTCATACAATGCTTGGGACACCCAGTGAACCCGGAGTCATTCCCATGGCCGTTGAACGAACATTTGATTCCATAGCTGATACCGCTGGTAGAGAATTTCTTTTGAGAGTCTCATATCTTGAGATATACAATGAGAAAGTTAATGACCTGTTAGACACAACTGGACAAGATTTGAAACTTCGAGAAGACAGCAATGGTCTTGTACAAGTTCTCAAGAGCAAGGAGGAGATAGCTAGTAGTCCTGATATCATCATGAATATCATGAGGAAAGGGGACAAGAATCGTAGGATTGGAGAAACAGACATGAATGAAAGAAGTAGTAGGAGTCATACAATATTCAGGTATTTTATTAAAGAATATTGTTATCCAGACTTGTCATATCCAAGAGTTCTGTGATGCACATTTTTCATTAATATGCATACATTTTTTCTGCTAAGAATTTATTCAATATCAACAAATATTTTCTTTTAGGATAACAATTGAAAGCAGAGAACAGAGTGAGGATTCTGATGGAGCCATTCAAGTTTCACAACTGAATTTGGTTGACCTAGCAGGTTCTGAGAGAGCAAGGCAAACTAATGCAACAGGTGAAAGATTCAAAGAAGGTACTCACATAAATATGTCGTTGTCAACTCTTGGGCTTGTTATTAAACAGCTAAGTGAGTCTGACAATGGTACCAAGTATGTTAATTTTCGTGATAGCAAATTGACCAGGCTGTTACAAGCGTCACTTGGAGGAAATGCAATGACAACTATTATTTGTGCTGTTACACCAGCAGCATTTGAAGAAACTCAGTGTACACTTTCATTTGCATCACGAGCCAAAAGCGTCAAAAACAAGCCTCAATTGAATGAGGTCATGTCAGAAGCTGCCTTGCTCAAGCGTTACAAAAAACAACTTTCAAAACTCAATGAAGAGCTTGAAAGGCTAAGAAATGATAATAGAATAGCAGAGGTTGAAGAGATGGAATCAAAACTACAAGAAAAAGAACACAAACTACAAGAGACTGATAGGCAGAATCAATTATTAGAAGAACGAATTGAGTTATTGAAAAATTCTATAGTATCAGCAGGTTCTGCAACGAAAGATGATAGCTCGAAAATTTTGAAATCTAAGAGGAGACGTACTTGGGCTGGTGACAGAGGACTGAGTTCTCGATTTAGTTTACATCCCACAAATCTACCTCCTATCAGAGAAATACCATGTTTTACTCCTGAAGCAGTTGCAGAAAAGTCTGAAAGAAAAAATATGAGGAGTCGAAAAAGTATTATACAGATAGTTGATTTTAATAATGAATCATTTGAGACAGCCTTTACAGATTTTGAACTAGAATTGATAAAAGTAGTAAAAGAACGTGAGGAACAAACCGACGTTACGATAAATACAACAGTAGATAAGGACGTATCAAATAGAACTAATTGTCGACCCAACAATCGTGTCAAATTTATAGATGAAGTTGAAGTGCATCGATTTAGTAACAGTAGTAATTGGAGCGAATTTTCGACTCCAGAGAAATCGAAATCTGTTCATGCTCAAGGTAAAATTTTTCCCTGCAATAATGTTTGTTATATTCTCTTCTTGTTCTTATCTTCAAATTCAAAACATTCCATTCGTTATATTTCTTGATAAATTCAAAAAATATCGTTAAATTTTTAGGTGATGGACCTCAAGAACCATGTGCATCACCTGGTACTCCCAAATCGGTTTTACGAGAGAGGTTGAATTACATTACTGAAGAATATACCACACTACAGGAGTTCACTACTTTAGAAAGGCAGATGTTATCTGCACAACAAGCAGCAGTTGGTTCATCCAATGAGAAAATGTTCATGCAACAACAAGTCGATGGCTTACTCGAAAGATTGGGAAAGTACAGTATGTACCAAAATGAGCTTGAAGAGCAAATGCAGATCTCAGTAGATTGTATAAAAGAATTGAGTTTGAGATTACCAGATATATTAGAAATGTGGAAACCATCTTTTCTCAATAATGAAAAAGTTGAATCTGATATCATTGGTGAACTACGACAATTACAAGAGATACTAAAATTATTGAAAAATGAGAAAAACAATCCAGATAAAGCATTAACTCCTCTAGAAAAGAAATTGACTAACGACTATAATGAGTGTCTGAAAGAATTGAATCAAGTTCAATCTCAAAAAGATCTTCTATTTAAAGAGAACACCGAGATGAAAAAAAGGCTCATAGACGAAGCAAATAGATTAAAAGATACTGAGATTCAAATTAGTACACTGAAGAATGATACTGACTGTCTCATGGAAAAGTTAATAGAGAAAAATAGTGAATTGTCTAAATTGAAAGAAAAAGTAGTAGAGTTAGAAAGAATCACGGATGAAATAGATAAATTTGATAATGTTAGCACGAATATGTTACAAACTTCAGTAAATAATGAAAAGTTCATTGAACCACTTAAAGCAGATGCATCAGTTAAAACAGATGTAATTAATGATACAAATCAAGACGTGAATCTTCAGCTTTCACGGTTGAATGAAATAATCGAAGAAAAAAACAAAGAAATCATTAAATATAGACAGTTCGAAGAAAACATGAAGCTAGAGAATGAATGTTTACAGCAATCTCTTGATACTTCTTCCAAGGCCGAAAAAAATGTCTTGAATATAGAATGTCAAACTGATGAATTTTCTAATCAAGAACCCCTAAACGAAATAATCAAGCAAAAAGACATCAAAATTTCGAAATTATTAAAATCTCTTGAAGAGAATAGTAACAGTATAACAAAGCACAAAGAAATTCAAATTGCAATGGAAGAAAAAATGAAAAAGTTACAGAATTCTTTAGATGTGCTTTCTGGAACAGATAAAATATCCAATATTCATGAAAGTGACGATGTATTGAATTGTATTGGAACAGAAATTAATCCACTCATCAATTATAAACAAAAAATATCAGAATTGTCAGGAATTATTAAAGAAATGACCAGTGAAATTACAAATTACAGAAAAATTGAACAAAACTTGAAATTAGAAATTGAGAAATTGAATTGTGAAAATAATCCAGATAGAGCTACTATGCATTCAGTAAGTTGTCAAACATCTTATTTCAATGGTCCTGAAGAAGATATTGGAGTTTGCCATGATTTAAATCAAGATGCAGAAATTTCTAGACTTGAGGCCATCATACAAGAAAAAACTCACGAGATCTCAGAATATGTAACATTCAAAGAAGAAAGTATTAAAAAGGTAGAATATCTTCAACTTTGTTTAGAAAATTTAAATAAAACCAAAGGGGTAACTCAAGCGAATCAAACTGAAAACACTAATGGTGAATGTCTTGAAAAAAGCGTAATGACTGATCTCATGGAAGATACGAGTAATGAAATAAGTGAGCTGTTGGATCTCGTTAAATTGAAATCGAACGAAATTGAAAATTACAAACGATCTCAAGAAGAAATGAGAAAAGAAATTGAACAGTTGCAACAGAACAAAGAGAGTAAAAAAACCTTCGAGGAGGTATCCAGCAAGAATAACATAGAAGAACTTTCTGAAAAGATTGATGAAAACATGGAAATCGATGAAATTGATCAAAATATGGAGGTTGATGAGTATTCAAAATATTTAAGTATAATTGAGAAGAAAGATCTTGAGATAGAAATACATAAACAAACAATCAAAGAAATGCAATCAGAAATTGCACGATTGCATCAGTTAACTAATGGAATCAATTCACTCCAAGAAATGCAAGATGAAGTTTCTAGACTCTCAACTATTATAGAAGAAAAATCTCGCGAAATTGAAGAAGCTAAAAAAGTAGAAAAAGAAATGAAAAAAGAAGTTGATTGTCCTCAAGTGAATCCAGCACCTGCTCCAGTCACATTAACTAATCAGTGTGAAAGTCAGAGCTTGGTTGACCAAGGAAACGATAATAAACTTGAAGACAATGAAATAATGAAAGATGAAATTTCCGGATTGATGGATATTATTGCAATGAAAGAAAGTGAAATCATACAGTTGAAGCATACTGAAGAAATAACAAGAAAACAGATTGAACACTTACAACAAAGTTTGGAATCTGTAAGAAACAATGAGCAGATTTCTGAAGAATGCCAGACAGAATGTATTTCCGAAATCAAAGAGAAAGATGATGAAATTTCTAAGTTGACAGGGATTATCAATGAGCAAATGAATGAAATTGCTCGCTACAAAGAATTAGAAGAAGATACCAAGAGAGAAATTGAAGTCTTACGGAATACTTTGACAGATGCAACTGAAACAAATCAGTCAATTTACAAAACTCAAAGTGTTGATGAAACTAATAAAATTGAAATTGACCTACAAGAACCTGAGACTTTGAAAAAGCATGCTGAAATTTTAGAAGAAAAAGACATTACTGGAAACACAACACTCAGAGAAAAAATAACAGCACTTGAAGATGAATTATCTACCAAGCTGGAAAATATTGAAGAATTGAATTTTTTGAACCAAGAGCTTAAGAATGGCATTCATGAAAAATCAGAAGAAATTTCCAATCTACAAAAAACTTGTGACAGTAAAGTAACAGAGCTTGAAGAAAAAATGAATATTGTTATTTTAGAAAGGAATAAGTTAAAAGAGAGCTTCAATTTTATATTCCCTGATGACCTAGCAAAAGATTTTAATGAAAAAGCAGTGGACATCAAAGATGCCATTAATAGATTAAAGGAAGAAAATGAAATGTTGAAGAAACGCGTTCAAGAATATGATGCAAAATATCACATGGCTAATTCTCCAGTGAGACAAGAAAATAAGATATGTAATATCATTAAATCGGAAACTGATATATTAGTTGATGAATTTGTAAATAGTTCAACTTTACAGCCGACAGAAGTTGAACAATCGATCATTTTAACAGCTGTAGAAGAAAAGAATAGAGTATCTTCAACTGAAACTAGTTTTGTTGAACGAATGAGTACATTGAAAGCCCAATCTCAAGATTCATCAAACATTCCCCTAGAATTTAAAAAACCAGATACATGTATTGATGATAAGAATTTTGTTAAACCGACCAGTAAAAAGTTAGAGTTAGAAACCAGCAGTATTTTTGCTAACTTGACGTACTTTGATAACATGGAAGTCGGCCAATCTTTTGTTCAGGAGTGCACTTCTCTGACAACATCAGTATTAGATGAAAGTAAAGATATCCCAAGCTTAGAAAAAAATAATTCTTTGGTAAGATTTTATGGTTCTTCTGTTGAAATAAAAAATTATTTGAAATGTATTGATTTGAATTTCTTTTCTAGAGCAATCTTGTAAGTGTACCTAAGAGTGAACTTGAAAATACAGATACAGTATTATCGAATGACAGCCGCGATGCAAGTAAATATAGTAATGTTCAATCATTGACTAATGCAGATATTGAAGATAATAATGTACAAACTGTGGAAGAGTTAGAAAAGGTAAAAGCTATATTAGAAAAAGAGAATATGAGATTGAATCATGAACTTCAGAACAAGATTCTTGAAGTTGAAGATATTCAAGGAGTTGTCCGAGATTTCAAGCAAAACCTGGAAATCTTACAACAAACTATTTATCAATTAACTAATGAAAATATGGATATGTCGAAACATTTAACAGATGCTAGAGAAGATAATAACCACGTTGCTGTTAATTTACAAAGAGAGATTGATACCTTAACAATCCGTCTCTCGCAGGTTTCAGAAGAGAAAATTTCTTTAAAGAATGAACTAGCTGTATTGAGTGAACAATTTGATCTTCTTAGGTCTAGAACTCCTGTTATTACTGATGATGAAACGAGAAATAAAATTCTAGAATATCAAGAAAAAATTAAAATGTTGACGGAAGAAAATATTGATTTATCCACTAATTTAATGGACAAAATTGAAGAATTAGAAAGAGTAAAGGAAAGCAAAGTTCAACAATATGACCATGAGTGTATTCACAAAGAAAAATCTCACGAATTGCATGAAAAATTACAGTATTTAGAGAATGAAAATATTGAATTGTCGAATGGATTAACTGAACAGATTGAAGAATGCGATACGTTAAGAGAAACTGTGAATGTATTAAAGCAGCAGATAGAAATTTTCACACATCAAAAGAGTACTGCAAATTCTAATGAAAGTGATTTTAATAATTTGGAATTGTTGAGACAGGAAAATGCACGCTTAACGAGCGAAATAATAGATTTCAGAGCCAAAATGACGCAGTTAGAGCGAGAAAACATTAATTTATCAGCAAATCTAGATCTAGATAACATTGACGAACCTAAAGAATCTTGCGATTCTTCTCGGAGCAAGATTTTATTAGATGTTCCTGAATCTACACCAGAAATTTCAACTATTCAAGAAAGTCTTAATGGTTCAAATGATGTTTCATCATTGAATCAGAGAATAAAGAATCTTCAGGAGCAAGTTGAACACCTAACTCTCCTCAATAAAAAGCTGAGTGCATTGAAACTCACAAACTGCAGTCAATGTGCTCACCTAAAGGAGCTCAATGAAAGTCGAAGACAGTTAAAACTTGAAGTAAAATCATTAAACCAAAAACTTTTTGATCTTCAAAAGAAATTCGAACAAAAATGTGCAGACACAGACATTTTGAGAATGAAAGCTAATGAAGACTTGAATGCAAGTTTGAATGCAATGGAATTGACACTCAATGGCAGCCTTTGTGATGGCTTAAATGTTACTGTGGTTGAAGGTAAGGTGCAACATTTATACAACGAAATTGAAGAGTTGAAAGAAAATCATAATAAGCTATCAAATCAATATAAAGAAAAATGTAATGAATTAGAAAAGCTACAGTTTGACAACAATGTCTTTGCTAGTCCATCAAAACCATTGAAAGAAAATCAGCCTCGTAAAAATTCTCAAAGAGTACAGGCTCTAGAAAAGAATATTGATAAGACCAATGCTGATTTGCAAGAATTGAAAAAATATTCTGCAGCGGTTAATAGTTCGTTGCAGAAATTCATTTCAGAAAAAAAAGATTATGTAGAAGAAATCAATTCCCTCAAAATGTTGAATGAAGAACTGAAAAATGAAAGTAGTACTATTCGAGCTAATGTTCTCAACTATGAAGAGAAAATCAAACTACTCGAAGAAGAGTTAGCAGCTTTGTATAAGCAAATTGAATCTGCTAATGTATCAGAAAAGAATACTCAAACTCAGAAAATGGAACTTGAAGTTCTGTTAGAAAGTTTGCGGAAAGAAAAATCTGGGTTAGAAAATTCATTACAAGAAATAGAAGCAAAATATAGGGAAGAAATCAAAGAAAACTCTAAGCGTATTAATGATTATGAGAAAGAAAATTCAGATTTGAAAAATGAATTACTGAAGGTCGAAGATATTGTGCAGCAACTAAAGATGACGAATGTCAATTATATGGAAGACAAACTGAAAGATGAAATTGATTCTGCTAAATCACGAATTTTGAAAGAAATTAAGGGTTTGACCAGTCTTTCTGAAGATGAATTAAAAGTGTTACCAAAAAAATCAGTTACTGATATTTTTATTCACTTCTTAAACACTATTCTATCGAAAGAACAAGAGATGGTCAAGAAACTGCAAGAAGATTTTGAAAGAAGTAAACGTAAGCTAATGGAGGAAATGCAGCAGTGCATTGATTCAGAAAAACGGGCTAATGCTTGGTCTAAAACTTTAGAAGCTGATCTTGAAAAATGGCAGAATGATTTTGTTGAACATGAACAAAAAAGTAAACGATATCAAGATCAAGTTTACAGACTGGAAGAGAGATTGAAAGAAACATTGTATGAAAACCAACAATTACATAGTAACATAGTAAATTTAGAATCTGATTTGAATTCATTACATAATGAGTTGGACAAAAAGTCCAAATCAGACAATGATCGAGATTCTGTTATCAGTGCTGCACAAGAGAGAGAAAGAAAAGCAAGAACTAACGATGAAGAATGGCAAAACAGACTAAAGTCTGAAAAAGAAAAACATTTACAAGAAGTAGAAAATCTGAAGTCTGAATTAGAATCATGTAAATCTGTGAACGATGATCTCAGAAATACCGTTGAAGGTTTAGATTTGGAAATTGAGCATTTGAAAAATACTATTGATTCAAAAACAAATGACCATGTCGTGTCATTACGTCAGATGGAAGAACTACAGAAAGAAATTGGACACATGGAAGAAATAATACAGCAAATGAAAAGCGAAAGTATAGAAAAGAATAGTCACATTGAAGATATTACGGGTCTTTTGAAAGTTAAATGTGATCTGTTAACTGAATATAAAACTAAAGTAGAAACAATGAACCCAGAGTTTGAAAGCTTGCAAGCTCAAATTGCTGAACGAAAAATGACGATTGAAAGATACAAAGAGGAAATACATAATTTGAAACTGGAAAATAACAAGCAGTTAGATGCGTTGCAAGATAAACTTTCGGAAGAAAAAATAAAAACGACAGGTCTAAATAAACAGCTCGTTGAAATGAAAAATAAAAATACGACTTTAAGTTGCACCATAGTAGAAATGACCGATCGCATTGCTGAAATTGAACGGAAAAATGAAATCCTTCAGCGAAAGGTTTGTAACATAAACATTTTTTTATATTGTTTTCTAAACTGTCAATGACTTATAATTATATTGAATGTTATTCTAGGTAAGAAATAGTACAAGCAAAGTAAGAGTGGAGAGTGAAATTCAAGAATTACAAGATGAGAATCGCTCGCTGAAAAATCTTTTGGAAGGATCATACAATCGAATCAAAGAGTTACAAGAATCTAAATCCCAAGTTCAACAGGATTTGACTGAAGTCCAAGGGAAGAATGAGCTTCTTGAACAAGAACTTCATACAACCAAACACGCTCTTGTGTCTCTTCGAGAAAAGTACAACAACACTAATCTGCAAAATTTGCGAGAAAAATATGAAGAACTCTATCGTGAGAAGAATAGTATTATACGAGAAGTTGAAGAAAAAAAGATGCACATTGCTAGCAAAGATCAAAAGCTAGTTGAGTACAGTATTGAGATAGATACATTGAAGAAACAAAATGAAAATCTCAAAAAGGACATCAAAAATGTTAAGAATGAAAAGTTGTATCTTGAAACTAAAGTGTCAGATCTTATAAGAAGTAATGAGAAACTAAAAGAGAAGGTAGAAGTTTCTGATGTTGAGGCAGAAAAAGCATTTTGTCTCGTCACTGAAGAGAAAAATAAAATCTCTCTTGAGCTTGAAAATTGCAAGAAAGAACTTACAGAAGTATGTATTTAAATTCCACAAATTTCATATTTTCAATTATTAAAAATGTATGATATATAAACTTGAATTATTTTTCAGCTGCAATGTAAGAACAAGGAACTTAATGAAGAAATGGACGAACTTGTCAATCACATCCATCAGCAGACGAATGAAATAGATGAGTTGCAGGATAGGCTAATTACCGGAACTTTCAATAAAGGTCACATGGACAAGTTGAAAGCTCTAGAAGACGATTATGAGAAACTGAAGATTGATTCCCGCATTACTGAAATAAATCGTACAAAACTTCAGAATGAAGTTATTCGATTAAATTCAGAGAAGGAAATGCTCCAAGGAAGGATAGAAGACCTAAATAATAGAATAGGAGAACTTGAATCGAAAAATTCGAGTCGAAACAGTTCTAAGAGTAACAGCCCCACGACTCAAAAAGGAAGGAGACGTAGCAGACGCAGTGACGTGTATAACCGAAATCGAAATCTAGATGATGATTCCAGAAATACTACTGACACCGACTCACCATCCATAACTCCTACTCCACCGCCAATTGTAACTATTCAAGAAGAATGTCGAACCTGTAGTGAACTGAAGAACCGCGTCCGGGAAATGTCAGTCGATCTAGTCTCGAAAAATGGCAGAATTACTATGCTCGAAGTTCAACTTCAGAAACAAAATTTCCCTTATCAAATGAAATGCAATGAGTTACAAGAGAGTTTATTAGCTTGCAAAACAAGAGTGAGTTTTTTGTACAAACAGCTTTAGTATTATGAGTTGTTCTTGTTATGTTGAAAATGATATTATTAATAAATAATTCTTTGTACTTTTTTCAGAATTCTGAAATGAAATTAGAAATGCAAAAGCTACAAAGAGCTTTAATGGAAGATAGTTCTCGAGAATGCCATGTATGTAGAATGAAAAAACTCAACAAGAGAGATCAAGGTGTTCAGGTCAATCCAGAGAATAAAATTGCTCTAACAGGAATGAGCAGTGGTATTGTAGAAGTACGTGCTTCTATTATTTCTTGTTATTTCATTTTCCGATAATTATTAATAAATACATTTTTTTAATCATACAGGATTATATAAAACTACAAAAAATGGAAAGAGAAAGGAACATAATGAAAAATTTATGCAGAGAACGATCTCGGAAAATCAAAGATCTTGAGCAACGTTTGAGAGAGCTTGAAGGTTTGCAAGCTACGTAGAGAAAACTTTTTTTTACTAAAATGACGAAACTCATCAATCACGTGACCAATGTTTAGTATATATTTCGTATCACGTTTATGTGTGAATGTTGTCTCGAGAATTGTCCAATATGTCCAAATTTTACAATGTGAGGGATTTCACAAACTCACTAAAAATAATTACTTTTTGAAAGAGCTTATATTTATAAAATTATTATACATTTTTATGAATTAGACTATATTGTACAGAATAGATTTTAGTGTACAGAATCAATGTGAAATAAATATACTATTGTTCGGAACTTGATATTTGTGATTGGAGATAATGTCTCTTATATAAAAATAGTATCATACTTTGAATTTATATTACATAACAAATTTGCAAGAATTTTCAAAGACAAAAGTTTTGCAGAATGTATATATATGTATATAAATAATGTTGTGCATTGAATAGATTACATTGCAGGCTGAATGCTAAAGTTTCTTCCCTAAGAAACTAGTGATTGAATGAATTGAGAATGTATATTTAATGAGTAATTAGTGCATTCTAAATGTATCTATTGAATTCCATTTTTATTCAAGTAAAATTGATTAAAATGAAGATCTTTAACTTTCTTGAGTGCCTTGAATACCTCATTGAAAAATGACTATTAATGAAAAAATTATTCCTGACTATGTTGTAGACACGACTATTTTTGTAGATTTTGATAGGAATCAAGTGTTTTAAGAATTAAAATAAATAATGATGACATTGAACCATTATTTTAATTTATTTAATAATCCTGTTCTTTATCATGAATACGTTTATATTACCAATACTTATTCATAAAATAACATTCATAATGGCTCAGTAATTTTATTGAAGTGATTCTATACTCCATTTTCAATTTTGAAAAATGACAATTGTTTATGTTGTTTTGAATAAGTACAGTACAGTCGAGAGTAAAAAAAAACATTAATGAAATGGTTGAAGCAACAGGTGAGAGATGTGTTAAACGTTAATGATATGCGTAAATCAGGTATAAGTAGGCATGGTACCTATAGGTATACACTTTCTGGCAAATACTGGTGCAGACGACATGAGAGGGTGATGTTGACGTGTATCGTAAACAAGCTTACTTTTCTAACCTCAAAATTTCAAAAACAGCCGGGTTCATTTGATAACGCATAATAATATAATGCGTTAAAATGACCATAAACTTTCGTGATAAGCTTCTAATCAAAATTTTTATCCTCATTACTTGTTTTAAAGTCCTTCTAATTCCAACATAGTGAGTATGAAAAATACCCTACCATATATTAATGAACAATACTATTATAAAAATTCATGAAATATATCTGTGAAATCTAGTCATTCAACGGATTTTGAAGTGCATCGAAATTGGCTTGCAATCACCCACAATTTACCCATAAATGAATGGTATACAAGCGCAAAGTCCCAATGGACTTTGGATTATCCACCTCTTTTTGCTTGGTTTGAGTATGCTTTGAGTAAAGTAGCAGCTTTTGTTGATCCTGCAATGTTAAAACTTGATAATTTCAACTATGCTTCTGAACACACAAAAGTATTTCAACGAGCTACTGTAATTGTTGCAGATACAGTTTTTGCATATGGCCTAAGAGAGTAAGAATAAATATAAAATTGAGTAAATATGTATATAATTTGTAATGTATTTAACAAAATTTATTTATAGGATTGGGCAAGTCTTCTGTAAATCGGATGAGAGTTTTATCATACTTGTGTTATTATCCTTATGTAATATTGGTTTACTCATTGTTGACCATGTACATTTCCAATACAATGGATTTCTTCTTGGAGTATTATTAATTTCTCTTGCTAATGTTGCAAAATCTTCCAAAGAGGTAATGTCTCAACTTCAATCTCGCGCACTATTTGATATATTAAAGGAAGATAAATTTCTATTTGTACTTTAATTCGACCATTCTATTTTACAGGGTCCAATTCTTCTTGGAGCATTTTGTTTTTCAGTGCTACTCAACTTGAAGCATATCTATTTGTATGTTGCACCAGCATATGGTGTTTGGCTTTTGAAAAGCTATTGCTTAAGAGATAATAGATTTTTTTCTAGATTTCTGAAACTAGGGTCAATCGTTGTTTTTGTTGTTCTTTTATCATTTGGTCCGTTTACCAAACAAATACCTCAGGTGATTGTTTAATACTTTCAAACCTTACTTATTATTTTCATTTTCATTTTTACCAATCATTACTACAAAAATTTAATTTTCAACAGGTTTTATCAAGATTATTTCCATTCAAAAGAGGGCTTGTTCATGCATACTGGGCTGCAAATGCATGGGCTATTTATGCAGGCATTGATAAAATATTAACAGCTGTATGGAAGAAAGTTGGTTGGTTGCATGCCATAAAGGTTGCTTCAATGACTGGTGGGCTAGTGCAAGAAGATGATTTTTTAGTTTTACCCACTCCAACGCCCACAGTAACATTTGTTATTACATTTCTAATGATGCTGGTATGTATATTGTAATTTTTAATACATCATTATGATTTTAAATCACATACTTTTCATTAATTGATTTATATTATAGCCAATTCTGTGGAATCTTTTTTTCAACAAAGAAATTTCCAGTAATCCAAGGAAATTTGTAAAATGTGTGATTTTATGTGGTTTGACTTCATTCATGTTTGGATGGCATGTTCATGAAAAAGCTATACTTACAGCAATCGTACCACTGTGGTAAAGTATATTAATATCAATTAATGAGTACAAAAGCTATATAGTGGAAAAAAATTAACATGATGAATATGATTTCAGTGTTCTAGCTTCAACCAATGCAAATGATGCCAGAATTTTCATTCTGCTAAGCTCAGCTGGGAGTACAGCACTGTTCCCCTTACTCTATTTAAGCGAATTAACTCCATTAAAGTTAATTCTATGGCTCACATACACAACTGTAGCTATAACATTATTTAAACAGCAGTTTCATTCTTTACAGTTATATACTTATGAGTCTATCTACATTGGATTCCTTCCCATGATTACAGTTTATGAGACTGTCTTCCACAGAATTATTTTCAGTGATAATCTGCCATTTTTGCCATTAGCTTTGACATCATTGTACTGTGCATTAGGTGTTACTTATTGCTACCTAATATATTATTATCAATACATGTTTGTAGATAAATTTAATGCTAAAGAACTTGAGTTGAAAAAAAATGGGAAATTAAGTACAGACTGTGAATTGGAGGAACAATCATAAATATTGTTATTTTTTATACATGAGAAATAAAAAAAAAAGTTTATTTTCTATATTCAAGGATTCATTAATTTCTTACGATTTTTTGTCATTGACTTAAAATTTCTGTCTGCGCTTAGTATGGAAGCCATATAATACATTCTGTACGGATGACGAATAACGAATTTTTACGTGCAAGGTGTATACTCTCCTGCAGTCTCCACGCCCTTGCACGTGTGCACACTGCACACACACACATATACACATATACCTACCTACCCATGAGAGAGTCCCATATTGAGCCGCATATACACGTATACATAGCAACACACAGACGCTTTCGGCGTCGTTGACTTGTATATTGGGTACCTTGTATAGTACCCATTTATTGTTTACTCTTTGTTTGTTTCCTAGTTTATTCTTAATTTATTCATAACTATAAGTAAACTAGCATCTCCCCGATGTTGGGCATTATCGTTTTGTATGTTTGTAAGTATTGTGAAACCCATACTTATAATCAAACCGTTTGTGATAGTAACAAGTTTATTCATGTGTGTTTTCTTAATGTACATGGTATATCGTAGCGGAAATCGTTGAGAATGTGAATGAATAAAAATTAAAGCGTCATTATGATCATATTGAATTTTTAATCTCATTAGTGCATGAGTTCTTGGTGTGTTGGGGCCTTTTCAGGTTATGTGAAGTATAGGGTAGTATCAATTTCCAAATGTATTTTCATATTATTTCAGTGCATGAGTGACAATTGTAGTAAGCTGTGACCGAAGCAGCCATCAAAATGACTTCGGTGCAGCGAGCTTTTGCTCATAAGTTGAGCAAGCAACATGCAGCAGATGTTCGTAGGCAAATTGCTTCTTCAACATCTTGTCCCAGAGAATTGTCTAAAAGTAACAGCAATTTTTCAGGGTTTTCGTCAACGGTATGTACAACAAACAATCTCTCGTAAACTAGTTGTATTACAATGCTATATAATGTTATCTCACTTGTTATCTCTTCATTACAGATGTCTCTGTGTGAAGTGGTTGAACCATTGGATTATGAAGAATTCATTGTACAGTACCAATCAATTTTGGACAGAGATCCTTTGAAGTCTGTGCTAGCTTATCCTCCGAATGATGTTGAACTTCGGGTTGTCAAGAGAAAAGTTCGTACAGAACAACCGGCAGTCCCTTCTGAACCTATGTAATGATTTTTCAATATTTACTAAATTTTATTTTAGGCTTGAATAATTATTGTTCACAAATTATTTCTGTTTTCCAGAGAATCTGTCTCGCCATATGTAAAAAGATGCATTGAAAGTTTTACTTCCGATTGGGTAGTTATACATAGAAAATATCGGGGGAGAGTTTCTCCTATAGCCAGAGAACAATTAGTTCAAGAAACACCGAGACAAGACTTTGAAGTGAGTATTCAATTTTAGAGAGATTATAGTAGTTGTAAATAATGTTATTGAAATTACCCATAATTTTATAAAAAGGTTGATCAAGAAGAAACAAATGGCTCAAGCTCTCCCAACGATGAGGAATCAGATCTGTCACAATCTGGATCTCAAGATACTCCCAGAGGCTCTTGGGCTAGCTTAGATCTTCGACATTCTCAGCACGATCATCTTCTTCCTAATGTTCTTGATAGGGTGAGCCCTGAAACATTAGACCAGATGAATGAACAAAAACGTTCAGATGATCGACAAGTAAGATAATCTCATTTAATATTCTTATCAACTAACAAAATGAGGGACAATATCTAAACATATTTTTATCCTTATTTTAAAGGAAGCGCTATTTCCACTGTATTCTTTACCAACCCCATCAGATGATGAGTGGCAAGAAATCACACTTGCCTCTGAGCCATGTGAACCATTTGCTCATAAAATTCTAATTAAATGTCTTCAATTGAAATTAGATCTGGAAGTTGAACCTATATTTGCAAGTATTGCTCTGTACGATGCTAAAGAAAAGAAGAAGGTAAATTTGGTTTTAGATGAAAAATAGTTATATGAAGTAGTCTGTTGGCTAAAAGTACATCATAAATATTTGACAGGTTTCAGAAAATTTCTATGTGGATATGAATTCAGAAGCTTTGAAGAAAATGTTAGGAAGTCATGTAGCTTACAGTGATGCAAGTACGCTTGCAAGAAGTTGCGTTGTGAATATAAGTAAACCAAGTTCTGATTTGTTTCTGGTGGTGCGATTGGAGAAAGTTTTGCAGGGAGATATATCCGAATGTGCAGAGCCATATTTGCGAGATGATAAGAACAAAGATAAGGTATAACACGTGTTATGAATGTTTCTTTCAGTCAATAAACTGTACAAATTACTTGGTATAAAATTTTCTCGAAAAAATGTTTGAATATGTTTAAACTCTCGAGCACTTGATATCTAAGTGAACACTTTTTATCTCACGCAATATTCCTGCAAAGTTACGATTGGAAGGTTAATCAAATACGACTATCAAATGATATTTGCAGGTGAGAGCTGCAGCGGCGGCAGCTTGCGAACGACTCGGCCGCTATCGAATGCCTCTCGCGTGGACCGCGATCCACCTGTCGGGAGTAATCGGAGGTGGTGGTGCTGGCACCGGTGGCGGTGGAGACGCGGACAGTACGGGTAGTGCGGGCTCACTGGACAGGAAGTCCGGAAGTCTGGAGCAATGGCGCAAGAAAGTGGTCGAGCCTCCCACTCGCAGAGGCTCTCTTGAGCGCCGCAACTCCGAGAAGAGAAGGAGCTGGTCACCGGATGACTTTGCTAATTGTTTGGATAGTTTTAGGCCGATAACGTTGACGGTATCTAGTTTTTTCAAACAAGAAAGTGAGAGACTACGCGATGAGGACCTCTACAAGCTCCTGGTGGAATTGAAGAGGCCAGGCTCGAACTTGAAGAAATTGAAGTGTTTGCCTGGTACATTGAAATTAGATTTGAGTCCACGTCCAGATGATTTATCCCGATGTTTGGATCCGGATTTGCGAAGGCTGTCGCCTTATCCCGATGAGAAAAACCGTCCCGTCAAAGAAATCTTGGAATTCCCTAGCGAAATTGTTTCACCAGATCTGGCTTACAGAAATCTACTCTACGTGTTCCCGAAGGTACAAATACCACCTGCTTTTACTCGAGTACTTGTGCGAGCAGATTAAATTTCCATTGTTAGTGTTCTTCATGTGCGTTATTTTGAAATTTCAGGAAGTGAATTTCAGCTCTAGAACCGGCTCAGCTCGCAATATAGCAGTGCGCGTTCAATTGATGGGCGGCGAAAAAGAAGACGAAGCTGTGACTGCCATTTTCGGAAAATCATCGTGTCCCGAAATGACTCACGAATATTTTACATCTGTGCTTTACCACAATAAGAATCCTAGTTTTTATGATGAGATAAAAATCAGACTACCTGCAGACCTGAGCGAACGGCATCATCTGCTATTTACTTTTTATCACATCAGTTGTCAGAAGAAGGCCGAACAACCAAATGTTGAAACCCCGGTTGCATACACTGTGAGGATCAATTTGACATGCGAGAAGAGAATTGACACGGCGAGGAGAAATCACGAATTGAAACATTCTGTAACTTTCAGTGGCTGCCATTGTTGAGAGATGGACATCTCCAGTCGGGGGAATTCAGTTTGCCGGCCATGCTAGATCCTCCACCGTCGAATTACTCCTATATCGCGCCAGATGTGCTGCTCCCAGGAACTCGATGGGTCGATGCGCACAGAGGCGTTTTCACTGTTGTCCTCGAGCCAATATCCAGTGTGCATCCGCAGGACAAGTACATCGACAGGTACTGTAGCTGATCCCCGATGATGGCCAATACTTTTCACTGGCTTCAACCCTCGGGCACTGATTATTTCAGATTCCTGTTGCTCTGCGGCTCTCTGGAACAGAACCAGGTGCCCCCTCGCATCGGCGAGGCGGGCATGGAGTCCGAGATAAAGTCGGCGTTGCTCGAGCTCGCGCGCTGCTCGCAGACCGCTCTGATTCGATCGTTGCCTCAGCTGTTCGACCAGCTGGTATGGCTGCTGGTGCGGCCGCCGACTCTGCCGACGCAGCCACTCAACATCGCCGCGACTGTGTTCGAGGCTATCGGCCTGCTCGCACGCAACATCACAAACCTCCACGACGGGCTCGTGGACTCGCACGGCAGGCATCCTCTGCTCACCACCTACACCGCCTACCAGTGCTACTTGCCGCAAATGTCGCAAACTCCGGGAGTGTTGAGGGCACAGAGCAACCCCGACCTGCCGATCGAGGACCAAGAAATGGAAATTGTTTCGAAAGGGCTGGACCGAACTGCGTCAATGAGGACAGAATCGGCGCATACCAACAATCAAAGGTACTCCAACGAGTACTATTCGTTTCTTTCCCAGAATTCGTGAGAGTGTATTTTCAGTTGCACAAGTCCTAACAGATGCAATAAATAAATCGGTTTTCTCTTTCAGCATTCCCTCAGCTCGTCGGCTGCTCCACGAAGAATTAGCTCTGCACTGGGTGGTTTCGACAGGACAGGCGCGCGAGCTCGCTATCACTCACGCTTGGTTCTTCTTGGAGCTCATCTACCGATCAATGGTCGTGCAGCTGGCCGAGTTGCACCTTCTCGAATCGCCACGCAAGACGCGTTTTTCGCATCAGTTCTGCGATGACCTATCCACTCTCGTTGGTGCTCTTACAACCGAAATAATCAATCGATGCGGTAAGGACAATCGGACCGCGACGACTCTCACATCAGGTCTAGGATGCTTTCTGTCTGATTTGCTCTCTATTATGGATCGTGGTTTCATCCTGTCGCTGCTCAGATCCAGCTGTTGCTCTCTCACTGATGCTTCTATGCAGGTAACTTGAAAACACTCAGTAAGTTATCTAAAATTTTCATTTTTTCAACTTTGAATAGCAAAATATTGATTTATATTTCGTCTTCTTATAACTTACTGTTATATATCTGCTGCCATGTCAATCGATTTGCTCGTATGAGAAGAACTCTCTCAATGACTATACTTTTATTTTTCAAATATTAGATGGCTGATTCCGCTAGTCTCTTTGCTCTGAAACTGGATCTTGTTCGATATGTGTGCGCAAACGAACACTACGTCGCACTCAACCTACCCTTCGGCACTGGTTACACGGCAGGTTCAGCTCCGGTCTCACCTAGTCCATCCACGGGTAGCTCGGGATCTCTAATTTCTACCCTCGTGCCTGGCGACAGAGTGAGGTTCTCTGAGCTCAGCCAAGAGTTCCGCCAACAGCACTTCCTCGTTGGACTCGTCCTTTTAGACCTGTCAAACAGCTTAGAAATCCCAAATCCAATGCTCCAGAACAAAGCCATCGGTTCCTTACGTTACCTTATGACCTGCCATGACGCTGATCCGCGTTACGCCGACCCGGCTGCCAAAGCCAGAGTTGCTGCTCTATACCTGCCGCTATTGAACATCCTGATGGAAGCACTTTCACAGCTGTACCACTGGGACTCCAAAGAAAAAAGCGTTTATACAGACGATAACGGCTCGATCACACAGTCTGTAGCACTCGCCATTGCAGGAGGCACAACGCTCGATGTCACTGGGTCTGCTTGTAGAGTTTCATTGAGCTCGGAGGCAACGAGACACTTACTCATGTGCTTTTTATGGATCATGAAGTCCTTGGAGAAATCGTCCCTGATACAGTGGCTTGGGGAACTTAGCTCCAGGAGAATTTTGAGTATACTACAGCTGCTGAATATTGCATCGGCTGCGTTTGAATATAAAGGTAAAAAAGCACTGAAGAGACTGCCCTCACAGGTTGCGGTCACTAGTGATATAAGGTCAAAGCTAGAGGACATGATTCTTGGAACGGGTAGTGCCCGAAGTGAGATGATGTTGAGACGAAAGGAAAGGTCTAGCGGAGACAGGTTACGGTGGAGAAAGGATCAAATGGCTTACCGGTATTTATATACAAGAGTATTTTGTTAATCATTCGATTGATTATTAAAATTCTGAACTAATTTTTCCTTTGCTTATTCAAAAAGGGCGATCGATCAACCTGAAGGTAGAGCAGTTGAACAAGATGCTCACATTGAAGGCGCTTTAGCGGCAGAAGCTTCTCTAGTCGTGTTAGACTCTCTAGAAACAATTATTCAATCGGACGGTGGAGGAGGTATGAACATTTAATTGATCAACTCATAAATTTATTATTTGTTATTAATCCTCTCTTGTTTCTCAAACACTTTTTCACCAATACGATTGAAAGCAATAACAATTAATAATTTCCCATCTTTTACACTCAGGTGGAGTGGTAGGTGGAGTTTTGAAAGTATTATTGAGAGCCTTAGCTAGGAACCAGAGTACCTTAGTCCTGCAACACATGTTCAATACACAACGATCACTAGTCTTTAAATACCACAGTGCACTGTTCGACGAGGATGAAAGCGAAAGGTGCGGTGATTTGTGCTTAACCTTGCTAACGAGGTGTAGTTCACCGCTCAGCGCAGTGCGCAGTCATGCAGCCGCCAGCTTGTATTTATTGATGAGGCAAAACTTCGAAATCGGCAATGTAATTAGTTTCTTTCTCCATCGTGATTAGTAATCAGTTTCGATACATGATTTTCCAATAACTAATCTCGTTTTCTATTGATGTAGAACTTTGCTCGAGTGAAAATGCAAGTGACGACTTCTCTCTCAGCGCTTGTTGGTCGAGGGAGAGCTCCCAACGAAGGCGCGCTACGAAGGGCATTGAAAACTGTTTTAGTATACGCTGAAAAAGAAAAAGACTTGGCAGACACAACATTCCCGGAACAAGTGAAAGATCTGCTCTTCAATCTTCACATGATTCTCTCGGATACAGTGAAGATGAAGGAATTCCAGGAGGACCCCGAAATGCTTCTTGACTTAATGTACAGGTGAGATACTCGTACTACGGATATTACCCTGTAAAAGACAGCCAAACAAATTGTTCACTATTAAATATACTATATTCCGTGTTGTCCAGAATCGCAAAGGGATACCAAGGTTCACCAGATCTGCGTCTTACGTGGCTAGCTAACATGGCCCAGCAGCACATGGAGCGCAAGAACCACACAGAGGCGGCGATGTGCCTGGTGCACAGTGCAGCCCTTGTCGCCGAGTACCTGCACCTGCTGGAGCCGGGGGCGGGCGGTCGGCCGATTGGTGCTGTGGCCCTGAGCAGGATCACGCCGAATGCTTTGGAGGAGAGCGCGGTGGGCGACGACGTGCTCGCCCGCAGGGAGGAGGGCCTCTGCCTCGGGCCCGACTTCTCCGAGAGCGGCCTCGCGGGCTTGCTCGAACATGCCGCTAGTTCGTTCCTCGCCGCCGGGATGTACGAGGCCATTCCGGAGGTCTACAGGGTGCTGCTGCCCATCGCCGAGGCTGCACACGACTACAAAAAACTCGCCAACATTCATGGGTGCGTGTACATTGGTCGAGCTCGATTCTGCTTCGACAAATGTATCCTAGTTACGTAATGTTCAATTGTTTGATTTTCAGGAAACTGCAAGAAGCTTACACAAGAATTGAACAGCTGGCTGGCAAACGTGTGTTCGGAACTTATTTCAGAGTAGGGTTTTACGGGACGCGATTTGGAGACTTGAATGCCGAAGAGTTTATATACAAAGAGCCGACCCTGACAAAATTGCCCGAGATTTTTGCAAGGCTTGAAAACTTTTATGCCGATAGGTTTGGAGCCGACAACATTGGCATTATTAAGGATTCAAACCCTGTCGATCAGAGTAAACTGGAACCAGATAAAGCATACGTGCAAATCACGTACGTTGAACCGTATTTCGAAGCTCACGAATTGAGACATCGACCCACAATATTCCAAAAAAATGTCAACATAAGTGAGTATGACGATACTACGAGTATGGTTGATTTTATTTATTTATTAATTTTACAGTGCCGAAATTTATGTTGTTTTTCTTCCTTTCTTTTCAGGGCGCTTCATATACGCGACACCATTTACACCCGGGGGTAAAGCTCATGGAGAATTGCGAGAACAATGTAAGCGCAAAACGATATTGACAGTAGCTACACATTTCCCATATCTGAAAACAAGGATCCGAGTTGTGTCGAGGAAACAAATAGTTTTGAGCCCTATCGAAGTGGCCATCGAAGATATCCAGAAGAAAACTGCAGAGGTAATTGGACTTTGAAATTTTACTTTGATTCGAAGCACTGTATAGATAATCAAATTCTGTATGTGATTTGTATTTTTCAGCTTGCTGCTGCCACGGTTCAAGAACCTCCTGATGCGAAAATGTTACAAATGGTGCTACAAGGTTGTATAGGTACAACTGTTAATCAAGGACCGGCGGAAGTTTCAAATGTCTTCCTGTCTGGGTTGAGAGAACAAAATGCTCAGCTATCCAAGTTACAGCACAGATTACGCCTGTGTTTCAAAGACTTTTCTAAAAAATGCTTGGATGCGCTTCGTAAGAATAAGAATCTCATAGGTCCAGATCAACGAGATTATCATCGAGAATTGGAGAGGAATTATCAAAGGCTAACGGAAAGATTATCGCCCATCATCGCGTGGAGGTGTGCATGATTCATTTTCTTTCGCGATGAATATTTCTGATTTGGAACCATTAAAAGAAAAATTTCTTAATTATTTTCAGTGGTCCGTCTCCAACGCCTCCACAAACAATATCAAAGTCAGCATCTCCCAACTGGTCTTAGAAATTACGAATTGAATGAGCTAACCATGCCAAAGAGCAACTAATGACGGGCGATTCAATTTTGCAATGCATTTATATTCCGTGACAAATTGATTTCTACTTATTTTATGTATAGGTTTACGTAACCTTAGTGCCGAACGCGTACATAATGATTTCATTACCTTATTTATTATGTCTGTGATTTTTATCATAAATTAGGTTTAGTTTTTAATTTTTCTTTTTTGTTTTATATTTTTACAGCAAAAATATAGTTTTAAGAATGATGGTGTTTTAAGAATTTTACATCGAGAAGCGCTAATAAAATTTAAAATTTTTTCCACTGATAATCACTAACTCTGCTCCTTTCTATCCCGAATGGATAATTCGCCCGCCCGTCCCTTACAGGACTACGGCAGATAAAATCTCGCCGGCCGCGAGAGGTCCTCGGGTCTCATCGTCGGATGGCGCCACCCTTGCTTCGCGAGCCCACGCGCGGACTAGCCCTCTCCGAAACAAAATAATGGGCGGCCCGCGCTTGACCGAGCTTCAATTCCTCTAGCCCCCGGCCGTCTCTTTTCAGCTCCGATCTTCGCGAGCGACGTATCGGAAAAGAATAAAAGGCAATTTAGCGATCAAACAATTTGGCCGGTTCGGAAGCTCGCGAGTGGGCCCGAAAAAAAGAAGCTCGTTACCCGTAAAGCGCTCAAGCAACTTTCGATTTTCATCCGGAATCAAGGAGAGAGGAGCTTAATCGAAAAACTACTTCTGGACTTTATCTCGCGTGCCGCAGGCCGCAGCTTCTCGCTCGCCATTATAACGATACTTTTATCGGCGCCGTTTCTCATGCCTATGCTCGCTCGCGCGCTCCTTTGAGGACCGAGAGTGCAGGCATTTCTTTTTTTTTCCTTCTGTCGGACAATCTGCTCGACGGCCTCACTGCCACTTAACGAGATAACCAAAGTTTTTAACGGAATGGCAGCAACGTGCTCGGCCTTTCACCTGCAAGCGTTCGATACCCGCCTCACGCGTCACGCTTTAACGGTAAACATGTCTGTAAGGGCGAAAGGTGATAATTAAAGTGAAACTTCACTCTTATCAGTAGGGAATTTGCATGATTTTTTTTATTCATACTTCAATGCTCTACCCAAAAATGATTGGATCGAATTCCGTATCTTTACGTTTGAATTGAAATTTGAACCGATACGAGGAGATAATATCCGATAATATCAGAACTACTTGTGTCACATCAATTGCATTCAGAGTATTTAGTTTTTAATAGTGCATTCATTAGTTCATTTTTAAATTGTAATCTATGCAAAACGAGTGATACTTGAGCAAATTCGTGAATTCCTTACTGGACTCGGTCTTTTTTATTATATTTTTGCAACATAAAGCGGCTCAACCGAGAAAATATATAAGGTAACTGTACCCAATGTGCCCCCCCCTAAGGGTTTTTCGCGAATTTGACTATGATAGACTTCGAATTTTAAAATTCTGTGAACGGCATCTCAAAGCTTAGCTCAATACCTATTAGAAACCATCTTCATAATCATCATTCGACTACTTTAACCTATCGAAAATTGCAATTTAAAAAAAAACGCAAAAAGGCTAAATGCACAAAACGTGTACCCAATTTGGCACACTTTTTTAATCATTAGCTACAGCCTATATAGGCCTACAGGGACGATCCAATTGGCATTGAAATAAACTCTCAATTATGTTCCCAGTGATATTTATACAAAATTTTTAACATACAACTCAAAAATACGCGTCTAAATCATCGTAATATGTCTATACAAATATTCAATGATTTCACTCAGTCTTCCCATTTAAAAACGCGTAGAGGGGCACATTGGGTACACTTTTTTTTGATGCGAAAAACAGCCATTTGAGTAGGATAAAAAATAATTTTAGGAAAACCGATGAGACCAATCGAAAGCTGAGATGTTTTTACACAAAAAAGAGTAATGACACTTTGAGAGATAAAAATTATTGACACCTGATTTTTGAGGTTGAGTGTGAAAAGTGAAATAAGAAAATGGTGAAAAAATCAGTAAGTGAAACTTCAAAGTGTTGTAGGAGAGTGGTTTTAAGGGCTAAATGGGCGGGGAAGATACCGAAAATTTTCTTTTAATTCCCCCAACATAACCCAAGAGCGACTGATGCTCAGAGAGCACCGGAAATACGAAACCTGACGATTGTGCCAAATTGGGTACAGTGCCAAATTGGGTACAGTTACCTTACCTTAGATACAGAAATCTCGAGGAGAGGTGAAATTAATCCCGAAATATTGTTCGATAAAGTACTCATCCGTGTGTTGCAGCAATCTTCGTATAAACACGTTGGCGCGGCCGAGTAAGTAGTAACAGCAGGAATCCGCCAGGCATCGGTGCTCAATCTACTGTGTACAGCAGATTCGTACAAGCTCTTTTTCTCCTAACGCAATATAAAATAGCGCGATCGAGTTGTTCTTGTTTGAAGATTCTTCTCCCATTCGTTTTAGTTCAACGATACTCGAAACTTATATCAAAGAATTTTCTCTCAGCAGGGTCGAAGAGAGAGAGAGAGAGAGAGAGAGAGAGAGAGAGAGAGAGAGCCTGATGTCCCGGGGGCTTTTCCCCATAGCTATCGTCTGCATAAAAGTTTAGTGTACATTTTATGCAAAGTAAACTCTTTGCGAAAATTAGAATGCATTAAAGGAGCCGAGTGGGGTGGACGGGGTAGTAGGGCATGGAGGTAGGAGGATAGAGCAGCTCGGAGTCTCGGGGCAGGGTACACTGACCCGGCAGCGGAATCTCCCTTTCTCGTATATTTGACATTTTTCCGAATGCCCCTTTCGCAACACTGCGTGCGATCGGAGAAGCGGAGGCGAAAACAAAACGTCCGAGGCCAAAGGGATTGGAGAACGAGTCCGGGGCGCTTCGGCGGATGAATGAGCTTTCGCGCCGGCTCATCGGCCATGCACAAAAGAGCAGCCGCGCCCGGTCAGAGAGCAAATATATATATATGTATACGAGAGAGATAGAGAGCTCCTTTGTCGCTGGCTCATCGAAAGGGCGAAATAGCCGGAGGCCTTGCGCGGGGGAAGGGCAATATCTTGGGTTGGGGCCGTGCGCGCGTAATTAAGCCTCGCTAGGCTCGCTATCCTGTATAGCCACATTTCGAAATTCTCCTTTCGCGCAATACTTCGTCCCCCGCTCTGTGTCATATATATGTATATATATGTATAATATAGCCGCGCAAGTGCATCGGGCTCGTTAAAAAAAATATCGCTCAAGTTTCGCTATATACGTTCTCGGAGGAAGCCGCCGGGCCGGTCGTAGCTTATACGTACGTATATATGTATATACATACGTGTATACCACTCTGTGCTCTTACGCGCGCAATGAATGGAGCGCGCCGCGATGGATGGGCCGCGCGCCCGAGCCCCAGCTCCTGTGCACTTTAGCGCCGCGAACTTGTTGAATTATTTCGCGTTAGCGAGCTCGTGCCCTCACCGTATATACATAGCACAACGAGAGCGCGGCACGCGCTGGATGGAGAGATGCTGCTGCTGCTTGTGATATGCTCTCTTGAATCATGAATCCGATCGCGCTCGCCCGCATATATAGTTTTAGCTCCGTTTAGCTTGGAAAGGGAGGAGTGAATCTTTGGGTTGCTTCGAGCGATTAGTCGCGATTGAGCCGTCGATTTTTCCACGCGTGCGCAAGAGGATTTCCCGCGCGTTGATTCTCCGCGGGAGCGCGGAGAAACGGAAAATGGAAAATTGCATCGTAGCCCGGATGCGAGCAAAGCATTTCCCGAGCGGAGCCGCGAAGAAATTTCGCCCGAGAATCAGGTTAAATCCATATTTATCCACTCGGCCTGATATTATCGCACCCGCGTGGATAGATCGCACTTGTATGCGCGCGCGGGCGCGAGAGTAATGTACATCGTGATCCTTCGCGCGCGATACACCCGTTAGATAAAATTTGAAATATGGCCCGGAGATATAATACCCGCAAGTTCAGCTGTAATATTTATCTTTGGAATCTCGGTCAACGGGAGCGTTTCGTGCATCCAATTTCGATCTATCACCTTTTCAAAAACGATGTCTCGCGTTTATACACGAATCGAACGCCTTCATGAGCTTCGATTATACTTTGACTTTGACCCCGGAAAGATTCGATGATTTTTTGCCGTCCCACCAAAAACCAGGGGGGAAAACCCCGGAAGAACCCGCCAGTGATTATTCTACCGGAGACGGGGTAAAAAGAACGCGAGGAATGAAATCGGCAGAAGAGCGGCGGCGACCAGTGCCGGGGGTTCGCCGAGCTTTAGACGTTAATCAGTGATTCATGGAAATGGTAGAAAATCAGTGTGGAGCTTCGCGGGGCCAAGGCGAGAGTGATAAAAAACGTGGCTCACATCCGTGGCAGAGCTTTCGCACGAGTGGGAGGAGGAGAAAGAGAATCGGGCCGCACTGATTAGTTCTAGGCCGATCGTGTGCCACCACCCCGCCAACCATATATATATATATATATATATACGTACATACACATATATATAGATATATAGATATATACAGCCAGGCGCGAGGCTCATAATCTATTATCCCATTTTCCGTTCCGACTGTTTTCACGCCGACTTTGGCAGGACGCGAACTCGGGGCGCGGGAGGCGTAATTGTCGGGTATCCCGCGCGTCGCGCACCACCAGCCAGAAGAATAATACGGAGATAAGGTGCGGGGGTATACACATTATATATATATATATACCTATCTATCTACCTATATATATGCAGTGTGCGGAGCGCGGCTCCTTTCGCAAGCTCTGTTCCGCGCGAGTGCATACAGAGGCGCGCGCGCGAGCCCCCAAAGAGAGATAGCTCCGGCCGTGTTTATTTTATCCATGGCCCATTTAACTTTCAAATGCACGAGTGATTTCCCCCTCGGTTCCGCGAGCGCCGACATCGAATTCTATTTTCTATTCGGCAGCCGCCTAGAGACGCGAGGCTACACACACACACACACATATATATACATGTTTGTGTCCACATATATATATATATATATATATATTATATATATAGGAGCTCGCGATAAATGCACGTGCCTCCCCATCGAACCGTGTAAAAAATCAACCCGATCTAATCGAGCGGTTTACGTTGGTCTTTAAAAAGTCGAACGTGATGAAAGTCCGTAAGCGGACACTCGTCGAAAATTCAACATCGATGATCGAGAATCTCGCGCGAGTACATATTGAAATGTACATATGGTTATTCGTCAAATGGTCTTCGGAAGCGCTGTACAGATGGATATTTCGAGGAGGTTCATCCCTGTCGGTCGTTGCGACGACGTCGTAAATATCCTTCGGAACATTTTTCATTAAGCCATCATTTTCACTTACGTATACGAGCCGTGCTTTTCTCCGTGCAAATCGAGTTAGACCCGAGTACCGTGCGGCCAGCCGGAAACATTTAGTGTAGTTCCGGGGAGAATAATTCTTCCGCGTGAAAAACTCGGACGATACCCAGTACACAAATAAGTTGCTTAGGTGATCGTCGAGATATGACCTACCCCCGAAACAGTACTTGTGCAGCCTCGCAAAATAATTAAAATCCATTGTTTGCGAGTCTTTTCTCACCCCCCCACCCCGAGGAAAATCAATTGGGATTATACGAGTACACTCGAATCCTTCGAGCGTGACGAGGTCGAATGGAAAGAAAAAAAAAAGTCCCCGACCTCGCTTGGAGCAAGAATTCTTTTTTTTTCATCCCTCCTAGAGCAGTTCCGACCACAGGCTGCGCCCGAACGAGAAAGTTGAAAAAGAATCAGCTTGCGGAGAGAGCGTCAGATCAAGGGAAAAGCAGATCAGCTTCGAGTGCTGCGCGGGCTAATGCGCGCATCCCCCTTTTTTTTTGCCCCCCTCTCGCCGGACACGATGACGCGCCGGTAAAACGAGAGCGTTCGCCCCGTTACATCGGAAAAGCCAAGTCTTCCCGGCTGAGTTTATACACGTTAAACTGCCGACTGTTTTCCCCCGAGATTTCTCCTCTCCCGATTACCCCGTATGACGGATGTTTTTTTTGTGTGGAGTGAAAAAAATTAAATGGAACATTCGGTAAGATTATGCGCTAATCGGGAAGCTGAAGAATCTACAAGAATCATAGCATCGGGAGCTCGGCTGGGATTATAAAACAAGCGAGCGAGTTGGTAGAATTTCAACCCGGATTTTCTCTCTCTCTCTTGAGAGAGAAGGATAGAGAGATAAGTATAGGGAGCGACGAGTTCGAATTTTCACTACAGTGAATTAAGCTCGCAAGTTCTCGACGCGAGCTTGCGCGGAACTTATCATTTCCGAGCGACTAGCGGCGCTTCATTCGAATTGCCGCGGTAAATCATTTCTTCCTCAGCACGCGCGCGCGCGCTCGCATCTAACGCATCTCGGCTCTGGGCATCGTATGAATCTCTCTTTCTCATGTATATGGGTCATTCTCATGAAAACGGTATTTTCCATGTCCTCGACATTTTGAGCATGAAAAAGAACTGTTTGACATCCCGAACAGCTACAGATAGTTCGAATTAGCTATGACCTTAAAGGTTAAACAATAAAAATTTACAAAAGTTGTTATTTAGGGTGTTAAAGATGACTAAAATAGGCCAAAATCGTCATAACCTACCCTGTCGCATACCCGAATTTTCACCTTCCCACTAACGTAGAGGCTATCATTCACTCTTCAAAAATTACAAAAAAAATTTTTTCCTATAATTTAGATGTGCATTTTCAAGTTTTTCTATTGCAATCTATATTTTTTGCATTTTTTTTGCCAATTTGAGCCACTTACTTTGTGTCAACGGATTTTGCCTATTTTTACAATTTTTTTTTAAATCACTCGAAAAATAAGTTTAAACAACTGTTTAGATCGCGCTAATTGATCAGTTCTCTTCCTAATGATCCCAGCAATCGAATAGTAATGATAAGTTTGGCACTTTGCACCTTGCCATCGAATCCACAGCTCTTGAAGTTTGCTTAAAACTGATTACAAATATATACCGTCATAGCCTACCTATGCCATATTATGGGCCAGACTTGGAATTGAATAATTCTGCTGTATGCATATGTTAGTACTAAAAGAATCTATGATACATGCACGCGGGCGCCTTCCAAATTTGCTTCTGGGGCCTGCAATCGATGATTTTGTTCGAATCGTCATGACCTACCCCGCGTCATAGCCTACCACTATTCTCGCTATCATTCAGACGCTCCGGCCCGCGCTCGAATTTCTCGGAATTGTGAGTGGCTCTCTTGCACTTTTCGCAGCTCTGAGCCTTCCTACCTTTACCAATATACTTCACAGTTTACTCTAGTCCCTTTACTGTTGAACGATAGTATGTATTATCGACAGTATTATTGACTATAGTCAATTTACAGTATACACGTACAGTAACCACGTTTTTCTTACTTTTGAACATAAAGACCTCGGCTGAAATGGCATCTGACAAAAAAAGTATATGAATCAAATTTACGCACTTTTTTCCGCACTATCTGATGAATTCGTCAGGTTGAGAAAAAAATGTATTTTGAATTTGATATCATATTATATCGATAAAACGCGTCATTACCGCAATAGCTGAAAAATCATAAAAACAGAAAATGACTGAAAAAAAAATTAAATGATGGCGATTTCGAAGGGCCACAAGTGGTTTTAGCTTTTTTTGGTATCATAGAACATAACTAATGGAGAAAAAAAATTCAAAGTTGATGAATTCGACATTTCCATTTTCGCCATCAAAAAATACCGTTTTCATGAGAATGACCCATATGTATAGTATACGCGCAAGCCAAAGGGGAAAAAAACACGAAACCGACACCGCACCCAAACCATCGTGTGCGAGTGTATATACTTATATATATGAGGTAATACGGAAAAACTTGGCTCGTTAGCGGGGCGCACCCGGGGATTGGATCCGCCTTTGGGATTTAATTATCAGTATACTCGGGACGCGCGGGTAATTGGAGCCGTTTGTTTACTGGGGCAAAAAGCCTCTCGCCCTCGCGCCCGATTACGTTTTCTTGCCCCGGCAACACGTGGTCGGCTTTTCTCGTCCACGTATGGATGTGTATTTACGCGCAATTCTAAATCCTCTCTCTCCGCGAAGAATTGATGTGTCATGCTCGAGAGGCTGAAGCTAAGCCTGACGAGTTTCGGTATCTTACTATACTAATACGAACTATTGTGATATTTATACCACGGATATAGCAAAATTTCTCCATTCAGACACAAATCGTGATGTTAAATTTACGATGAAAAGTATTGTGACAACGTGAGCAATATTAATATAATTAATTAAAGACATCGAACTTCATTGTGTCGTGTATTGAATCGAAGTGAAAGTCTAGCCCGTATTTATTTTTGATTGATTCAAGAAAAGCCACTCAGAAAGCTCATCCTTCCAGGCCTTCCACACAGAGTGTAGAAGGTGAACGATCATCGATGACTGGATTCTCGAACAAGTCGAGTACCCGAGTCGTCCTCACGCTCAAGAAGGAGAACTACGTCTCCTCATCGTGGTTGCATCGACTCCTACTTTGGGTAGAGAGTCTGTGAAGATATACTACAGAAATGATCCTGTGAAGTATGATCTTAATGAAATCGTCGCTGGTCCCCTGTTTTATAGACTCAACTCGGCTATTTCATGTGTGGGTTACGGGCATCCATCTGGCGGATGATCGCGAAACTAATTCCAGCGGTGTACAAGCGCGGAGGAGTGGGGAGAGCCCGAGAGAGAGGAAGATAGATAAGATGTAGAGAAATCCACATCTGTTGCGCCGTCGAGCGAAGTAAAATTAACCAGGATGATTTCGTCTATTTCGTTCCTTTTTCTTTTTAATGAACGCGTAATCGTTGTCAATGAACTATTTCTATATAATATTCGAATATATACGTTCATGCGCGCTAACAATGTTCATGATATTCGAAGAACTGATTTTGCATTTTACATTCTTTTCTATTGATCACAGTATATATAAACCGTATTATACAAATTAATAGGATATTTATAGTTATAGGTATACATCATATATATTATTGAACATTTTCAAATCAACAGGCAGATCACTGTCAGTATGTGGATTGTAATATATTAGGACATATTAATAATATTAGGTAATATATTTGCATTCATACATTAGGTACCCATTGGTTTACATTGAGTAATATCAGCTGCAAATGTATCATCGACTCAGTAATTCACTATTAGATATTATATCAACTTCAATATTATGTACATTTCATTCATAAACCTATTAAATTTGATGTACTTTTTCCATAAACTTTAATATTTTTTACGTAAGAAAATTTATCAATATATATTGACATTATTACTAATGGGCCGATTAAAACTTAAATATTTTCTCCATTATATTTAATCATCAGATCATGAGAAAACTGAGAAAATTATTATTCTCATGAACATTAATATTTCTTTCATTAGATTTCGAATTGTGAAATGTGCTTTCGCTACTTGTGTATATGCAGTAGATTTAATGATCATATTTCCAAGTATACTTTCACATAGTTGTTTTCTCGAAAGTATCCAATCGCACGATGTATGTACCTGTATGATATTATATATTTATACGTATATATGTATGTACAACCTGCTGTCAGTCAACAAAACTTTCATAATAAAAACGAACGAATTTGCTCTGCACAAGTGTATAGAGTGTAAATGAGATAAGAAATATAAATCAACTGTTTTATTATTAGGCATCAGATTATTTCTCTAGAAGATGTGTATAAACTCACAAAAAAGAGATCTCGTGATCCGATTTTCATACATACTTCTAATTTTATATAAAATCTTCAAAATAAAACATTCTATATAAACTCATGATATTTCAAAGTCTGAATAAGTTGCCTCGAATTTTTTGATACTTCTCAAGATTCTTGCAAATGCTCTGAAAGAACGATACAACTATATGATCGTCAGCCTACGAATATATCATCAGTACATTGTTAGCCATTTCGCACCTAACGCTTTGTCCCAGTCACGTACGCGACGAAACTTCGCGGACTTGCATTATTTAGTTGCTTGCAATTTTTTTTTGTTTCAATCGAACCGTTGAATATGGAAACAACGTCTTATCCAATTCCAATTGCGACAATGGGATGACAGTGGAATAGTCGTAACGTAAATCCGGTCGAGGCGAGGATGAAAATTTAAAATTGCATGTACATCACGCTATCCCGCCCCAGGTAAAAATGCTTGATGAAATTCAATCCTTTCGCCGGGCGCAACTCCGCGCGAATCTGTCGGCGCGCGAGCGGCCCCCCGTAACATCCCATACATACGACATTCATACAGAGAGCTAGCGCGTATGAAAATTCAACGTGTTATGTATACACACGTATAATGTATATATAGATACATAGACATGAATGCGTTATCACAGCCCCGGTGTAATATGTACATTTGCGTGCGCGCGTATACCCGGCACGTCAGCGCTAATACACGGATTTCGCGTCGTCCGGGAAAAGTATAATTTTTACTCTATGCTCGCCAACCACTCCCGCGTCATATGCAGGTGAATTCGGTCAAAGACACGCGCGAGCCAATTGTTTCGCCGTTCAATATACCTTTCGAGGGGTTCGTTGACTTGAAGTTGAAAAGTGAGGTCTTCTATCTACTTTTATTTCTGCAGCTGTAATCAAGGAATTGGAATGGCATTTTGATGATTCGTTGAGCATACTGTACTCGCTAAATTCCTTACAGTAAAATCTCACTGTACTACTGCAAGCAGTATCACAGTGGAAAGTCACTGTCAGTTACAGTGTCAATTTAATATTTATAGTTTGAAATTCACTCTAGTTACAGTCCAAATTGATTGTAAATATAAACAGTGAAATTTCATTGTAATTACAGTAAGAAATTGGAGATGGATGCACAAAAAGAATGGAAAATCTTTTACCAAGAAATTTTTATTCATTATAACTAATCAAGATTGTTAGTTTACAGCCTGGATAAACTTTAAGGGACTGTCCTCATACACATCAAGTGTGAGGTGCACACCTGGCACACTGCTCATAGCGGTTCTATGACGGATGTATATCGATATATCCGCTGTAGGTACGAAGTGCCTCCGTAGAAGCAGGCACTTTTGTCTCATTGAGGCTTGAATCGTTAGAATGTAGATTTTAAAAGTTATAGGCAACCTACACTATCTGTCACTATGGGCGGGATCGGTCTGTTACGGAACTACTATACCAACACAACTTCCACAGAGGTCGATTTTTACGGAAACGCTTCGGAAAAATAACGATGTGCCTGTTATGACGAACGGACTTTTTTTTTCAAACTCGACTGTTGACAAATGTTCGCTTATAGTGATGAGTTTGATCTGCCGTACCGGTGCGCCAGATAAAAGTATTTTCCTATAACAGAGTAACAGCGAAATTAATGCACGTTTGACCCTCAGGCACTTTGGCCCCGGTCTTCCCTAATGGTGACGGAATATTTTTTTCAGGTATACTCTACATGTTTCGAACGAATGAAAGGAAATCGAAAAGAAAAATTTTTCATTCCTACAGTAGTAAGATTAAAACTCTACCGATCGGTTTTTAAAGGGGCTAATAACAAATTCTCCCGATCGAATGCAACGCGCATAGAAAGGAAAAATCCATCCTAAAACCAAAGCCCACCGAGGAGGGACGACGAAGAGAGCGATCGCTTTTTTTTGTCCCCCGTCGCGCGCCTTTACAAGAGCGGATCGACGAAGCTGTTCGCGCAGCAGCAGCGGCAGCGGCATTCGCACACAACGCGCGCGCGCGGGGCGCGAGAATTAAGAATGAAATAACGAGCGCGCTCGTCATTGTTCTGAATCAACACTCGTCGTGACACGGATTATTCGAGCGCTCGAGCGACTCGCTGCCGCCCGCTATCCGATAAAAATATTCGCCCCCGCGCGGAGAATGGCAATCCCAATAAGTGGAGCATGCACCAGCTGCCCAAGTGTACGTGTACACCGGCGCAGCACAGGAGAAGGTAAAAACTGCGGGTGGTGGTGGTGGTGGTGGACTGCGGGGGGTGGAAAAAACAAAGCCCCTCGTTTAGAGCTTCCGCGCGATGTGGGCGAAAAAGCTGGCGACTCGTTACCGACCGATGTACATGTACCTACGTATGTAGGCGTGCGAGCGTACGCGTGTGTGTGCGAGCGCGCGAGTGTATTAATACGGGGCGCTTTGTCTGTCTCGTTGCCTCGCGGGAGCATCAGCTGTACAAAGCCGCGGACGGCCCGTTATAATCTGTCGCTCGGCGCACCTTTCCCGTGTTTGCCCGGCCTTATTAATTTACAAGGGAGAGGCAGAAGCGGCAGCAGCAGCAGCGGCAGCAGCAGTACAGACGGCAAATATATCCCCGGAGGAGGTGCCTTCCCACCCCTCCTACCCACCGCGGACAAAGACAACCCGGGATCCTGTGTGTGCGTGCGCGGCTTCCCCGATATCGCGCTAACAACCCGCTTAATTTATTTCGACTGTTCTCCGACTCTGCGTCTTAGCGAGGTCGCGAGCCCTACTGGTAGCGCAGGCCTTGACTCGGCGCGTACACACACTCTCGAGTCGGCTCTTTTCCCCTCTCACGCGCTCCATCACATCTGGGTGAGTGTGCCATGTGGCCCGTTCTCTTTCTCGCGTGTATGTGTATATCTGTCCGCGACGTTGCGAACTCGCGCACCTCCGACACTGCCGTTGCTCGTCCAAAGACACATGGCAACGATCGCTCGTACTGGATGGGACGCGCGAGGGATGAACGGATATGGAGGACGATCGTTCGTCGGGCCACTTTTTACACCGCGCGCTATTATACCCCTCTCCCGGGGAGACCAGTTGAAAATTTAACAAGTTTGAACCTTGCCCGAACGAATTCCCGCGACTCGTCTCTCCGAGTCTCTTTCTATGGAGCTTGGACGAGTATAGTTTTCGCCGGGATTCGGATACCCCGAGCGGATTGGACTGAAAGGCAACTGATGTGCCCAATGAGCCACCCTCAAGGATTTGTCGCGAAATCCTCTATGATAAAAAATAGAATTTAAAAATTCTGCAAGAACGCCGTCTCGAAGGCTACGCTCGATAACTATCAGAAATATAGCGCTCGATGACATTCAAAATATCATCGAAAGGGCAAAATTGAGTACACGCGAAATCTGAAAAAGTGCCATATTGGGTACAATGCCAAATTGGATCCAGTCCCCTTACTATTTTATTGTATATCAAGTTACTTTTTCAACTATTACACACACACACACACACACACACACACACACACACACACACACACACACACACACACACACACACGCACACACACACACACACGCACACACACACACACACGCGCACACACACACACACACACACACACACACACACACACACACACACACATTAGTTTATCGCAGTAATGACTATGTAGGCGCGAATCTCCGGTGGTGAAAGTATCGGGCATGAAGGGGTAGGTAACACCTATGGTATACGGTTTATTGCACCTCGATAAACCGTTGCCGAGTTTCTAGTTCTTTTCGATGTTTACGCACTTATTTAGTTGATCAAATATTAAAGTCGGAGAAAATCAAACGCGTCTGACCTATCCTGGGCACCTACCACTTGTTTGTTCCCGGCCACCCAAATAAAAGACTAGACTTGGTCTCTTTGAATCAACCTACAATTGTTTCCGGCAAACTCAGCCACCCACATGGGTTCACCACGTGTTATTCATCAGAAAATCACTGGTGATTTCTTTCGGATTTTTTTTCTATCTTTTTTTCCCGGATTTTCCCGTAAAATCCTCGAGCAAACAGCCCCTCGACATATTTGGTTAGAGAATTAACTTCCAGTTTGATTAAGCCAATCGAAGGGTTATCCACTCCAGAGTCACATGGCGATAATGGAAAAAAAATCACGGATTATTCCGGCGCGAATATGGCTCTCCGGTTCGCCGCACTACCATCAGGCTGAAATTTCAAGAGCAAAGCTCAGGCTCGAATTCTATCGCAATCCTCGATATCCCGCGCAGCAGCTTTTCCATTATGTATATCAATATATCGATGCGAGCAGATAGTACGTAATTGATCAAAGCAACGGCGGGGAAACTGGCACTATCGGCCAAAAACTTGCCACGGCTCAGGTGAAAGCCCTGCGGTATCAAAGTGCGACGCGCGGCCAAAACCCCAGGAGGGGAGGGCTAGCGCACGCACGACCGACCCACTGCAGCGCACACCCGACATCTTCCATACATATGCGGGCTTTATTATGTCAACGTGTGAGTGGCGAGCGCACAAATTATATGTATATGCGCCGGCGAAGCGGCAAATTCGACGTATCGAGCCAAACACGCCCCGGGACACGCCGCAATCCACCGCGGCAGCTCGTTCTGATCATACAGTTGATACATCAATCCGGCCATATATGTATATCTGGATCGATTTTTTCGCGCCCGGAACAGCGGTATACGTGGTGTCTCGTTGATTCTCCCGTAGCCTATGTGCGATTGCGCAGTTGACTTTTGAAATATTGCATCAGTTGCGCTCGCGATTCGGCGACGGAAATGAGTCATCTGCTCTTTTATTCTTCTCGACGAATAGTGGATAATATACGTGTATATACATAACGATCGCGTTATCCGGATCGTTCTTGCGCAAATAGCGCGTGGAAAACTGTGCACGAGCAGAAACAATAACAATTGCAAATAACGATGAAACGGTTTTTTCGTCGGCGACGTATGCACGCATACACTACGAACGATAATAATGAACAATAGAGCGAGAATAATAGAGTTGCACGAAAATTAAGAGATCTGATGGACGGAAACTGGATAAATATTGTATTTTTATGTATAGGCGGAAATATTTCGCTACGAGTGTTTTCGTTCCGTAGATCCGCGGATGTGTTTACTCATCGATGGGATTCCGTATAGTACGTTCGAGGGACACACGAGTGTAATCTCCCGGCGACTTTTAATTAACGATATACATCGTTTAAAAAGTTCTCGCGCGAGCTCGTAATATGTATACATAGAGTGTGAGGTGATTATTTATAGAGCAGCCGGTGCCGAATCGGATTTCGAAATAGTAACGAGCTTGCAAGTTAATATCCATAGGCACATCCAGCCGAAGTAAAATAGAGAACTTACAAATTGACCTATTTCGCAGCAGCTGCTACCTTAAATTCTCGCACCGGGCGGGGCGGCAAGTTCACAAAATTATCATGACTCTTCCTCTCTCCATTTGCCTGATATATACAACAATGATGTAGCGCAAGAGCGCATTGAAGTTTCGATGCTCGGCGCTATTGTTGGGAAAAGAGAGCAGCTGTACGTCGCGCGAAACTTATGTCGAGACGAGCATGCAAACGAACGCTTCGTCCGACAGCTATACATATATATATATATATTTAGCAATCCACTCTCCTCTGCTGCCACTGTACCACTTTTCTTGAAATCCACCCGATTGAAAGATAATCTCCAGCGGGACACAGATTGCGAAAATCGACGCGATCCAGTGCGAGTCGGAAGATTGATCGCGCTTCGAATTTACCACCGTATCAAAAGAGTACCTCGCCAATGCATAGGCAATGAACGATCGATCTATACACACACACAACACATACGAGAGAATAAGAATCCAACGAGAGGATCGTAAATTTTTGTCCGCGCGGTATGTTGAACGCGCGATACCTGCGGTGAATCCCCAAACAACGCGTAAGCTCGTGATAAGCTCACGGCCGACAGGAGAAAAGCCGTGGAGAAAAAAAAGCCCGAAAAAGTAAGGCAATAAACGTCGGCTAGGGCTTATCCGCGCGGGGAGGGCTCTCTCGCTCGCGCGCCTATATATATATGTTATAGCGGCGGATGGCGCCCCGCGCGGCAGAAATGAAAATCAATTACCCGCGGCTAATTCCGCGGAACAACGGGCTTATTATTTTTTGCACGCTGTACCCGATGTGTATAGACAGTCAGAGAGGCGCGGGGTGAGCGGCAACTGGCTAACAGGATTTTACGGGGCCGCCTCTCTCTCTCACTGTATCTCGAGAGAGCCGGGCTCGCTGTTAATTCCATCGGATGCTTGCTGGGGTCCCGCGGGCCGGCCCCGCGCGACGGAGATACTGGCCCGATGCTAAATCGAGCCGATTCCCCCCGGCGCCCGTATAGCTGTTGGCATCAGAAACAAACTTTTGATGAATGCTCATTCGATTTGGCTCGAGAGCCGCGCGTTCGACTCGCTCGCGCGCATACTTTCGCCCCCAGCAAGTTTCGCCAGCGGATGGACATGTATATATACAGTCTCGGCCAATTTCCCGCGGGTAACCCGCTCGCGCAGCTGTGTTGTATCGCCGGCTCGTTAAGCCCCTTCTCGTTTGATTTTATATGTTTATCATACGATCGCCGGTGGAAACTCCGCTCGATTTTTTCCGAGAGATTCGACAGGACGTGGATGTGTGTCGGCTTTGCAACGAATCAGTACAGCCGACTTTGTGTACGGGGCCGACGCGAGTGAACAGTCAGTCTCTATACCTCGATCCGCTGGTACTACTTGAAGATCATGACACGATAATAAGATACACTCGAAATATTGTACGCAAGATCTGCCAGAGCTTCGCTTTACGGGTCCACACGAAGAGTCGACCGTGGAAAGGAAAAATCTTCGATGCGCGCAATTGGCACTTTTCCGATGGGGGATAATTTTGTTTCTGCTTTACGTCGTATCGATTCGGTGTGAAAGAAGAAAAAAAGAAAGTTGCAAGAGTTGTTGGGCTCGACAGCTCGGCGTGTTTATTGATGTTTCCAATTTGACACGGCGATTTGTTCACGCCCCGTCTTTTCTCTCGATCGCTCTTTAAAATAATCGGCAAGGGACCAGATCTAAACTATGTCGAAGCGAAGCCTTCTTTCTTGTCCAGCTGGATTTGGCAAAAAACAAACCAGCGACGTGAAACGTCACGAGAAAAATGTCTGTAAGCCCTCAACACTCGGCGGAGAATCATACGTTTTTGTATCCTGTGGTTCGAGGAGCTTCCACCTGAAACTACAACGACCCCGTGAAGATTTACTCTCTGAGTTACTTTGAAGCGCTCGGCGTTACAGTGGACTTTCCTCGTAGTACATATCAAGTATGAGAAGCCACTCCTCGCTGTGTATAGTTTCATTAGTAAGTTCGCTCGCAGGATTTCGGCCGAATCATTTCTCAGGGAATCGATCGTACACGGTAATTTGATAATTCTTCGAATTCGATTCGCCAAGAGGGTCCTCGACCCAGTTCAAACTAACTCGCTTTAGATTTTCTTTCGGTCAATCGTCGTCGTGTGTATGTACGTATATATACGCGTACTCGCGTTTCTCTTTCCTCCACTTGACACCCTTTTGAATCGCCATCAAAGCGTACATTCAAGAATGCCGGACGTTTTTAATTTTTCCATACACACACACACTCGCGCGCGCGCGGGCGCGAATTGCGACGAGAAGGTAAACTAATCTGGAACGGTGCATATATACGACGCGCGAGGGAGGAAAAGCTATATTCGCGAATTGTGCATGAACATATAGATGTAAGGTACCTGTACCCAATATGCGCCACCTTAATTTGTCTTTGATTAAACCATATTACATAGAATATATGAACTTCTAACAACCTAAATCAAATCAAGTTTTCAATTAAAATTCATGAAAAAACGTTATTTTTGAATCAACAAAATTAACTTATGTAACATTTAATTCAAATATTAATCTGTAAAATTAATGAACATTCTTTTTAGTGTAATTTTAAATATAATTGAGGTGTTCTCCCTGAAATAGAAGAGTTGAATAAAATTTTAAAAATGTCCGAGCCCATTTGGGACTAGCTATTGTCTTGATGGTACAAAAATTCTGTCTGATGATTTTCCTAGACAGCACTTATAAACGCAGAACCTCAAAATTTTTCTCGTTATAGGATAGCCAATATCTGCTAAGCGTTTAATTCGACTACACAATTCTTCGTTCTGTACTGTTGTTAACGCATATGGTCGACTCATTTTCCTTTTTTCGGATGTATTTTGTTTGACATATCGTTGAAATGTTCGACGAGGTATCTTATATATAGTCGAAGCCATCCTCTGCGATATCTCACCTTTTTTGACCTGCTCCAGAGCTTGAACTAAATTTTTTTTCGACCATGTTTGGCGTATGTTTACCATCAATGTTTACCATCAATTTTAAAAAAATTCGCACTTACCTGAGCGAAATTAGATCGAGAATCAAAATTGGTGAAAAAATGGAGAAAACGAGCTCTAACAAGTTGTCGCAAGGGTTCCCGATCGGTGGAAATGTTTTCTTTCCTCATTATTCAGTATTGCTGACAAGATCCTGTGCCGCGGCGATGCTCTAGACGCGCGTATATATGAAATACGAAGGGTGGCGCATATTGGGTTGTGGCGCATATTGGGTACACCTACCTTATATGAAATAATCCCCTGGGAACACTGGATTTTATTTAGCTCGAACAATGCGTATTGGTATACGGATCAATGGCTGCGAGTGTGGCTTTAGAAATAATGACGCTCTGATCGTATATAGCCATGCGCCGCGTGTATGTATATATAGATACACACAGGGTACGGCGATATCAAGTCGGTGCTGCAGATAGGAGGAGGAATCGACGGGGATCGCTGGTCCAATACAGGGGCAAAATCATTCCGATAATTGGCCGGGCGCTTCGCGACTGCGTTCGATCCGACTCTATATATATATATACGCTTTCTCTCTATTCGTTTCGCCGGGTTGGTGGGCCGATATCTCGCCGGCCCTTTTCTCCCTTCCGGCCCCGAGCGCGCGGCTACAGCGTTATCTCCTTTCTTCATGATTCAGCCCGAACGTGTGGATCTAGCGCGGAGTGTCACAAGCCGAGTGGCCCCTTTCCACTCGGCCCCTAATTTATTCCAACGTTGATTCTCGCCTGTTTGCCCTGACTTAATGGCCGCTCGAGGTAAATGTTACGATTATACGGCTCCTGGAGGAGAGCGGCCCACGCGCGCTATTAGCCTCATACATTTTTTACCCACAGGAAGAGAGCTACTCTATCCGGGCTAGCATTATTGCGTGAAAGATTAATCGCGAGCTCCGGGCTTCGCCTACGAGTACACTTTTCCCTAATTTGATTACTGGCCCCGGCTACGCCATTGTTTATCCTCCGCCTCTACGCATCGATCCGGATGATATTGAAACTTCGGGCTGTGCCGCGGTTACTTCGAATTCTCACCAAGTGTATAATGGGAATATCAAAGTTCCGGCGAATCAAAAATTCATGTATCGTGAGTATGGAATTATTGAACTACACTCGTAAATTGATGGACTCTTTATGGATTTCTACAAACGATACGTGAGAAATACTCTTTTGTAATATATAGAAACTAGGTATTGCAGTCGCTTGTTATGATGATATTCGTTTGAAAACTGGTGAGATTTTATTTGACTCCGAAGGGAGCTGCTGAGATAGAAAAAATTACAGGATCCTCACACTATAGATATAGCAAAGGAAAAATGTTGATTGTGAAATACAAACAAGTGATCACGGATGTGTTTGAAACTTTATTCAAACATTTATGTAGAGACATCTAAAATATCTCTTTTAAATAGAAATGATAAAACATATCTCTTTGAAAGTATTTATTTCGGAAGCATTAGAATTAATCTATAGAAGTTATTCGAAAAACAAGATAAATTTATATTCATTGCGTGGCAAGTAAATAGTCAAAGACTTTTGAAGATTTTGGCACCGATTCTGTGTAGATCTGATTTACTTTTCAAAAAATCAAACGAGCAGTGGCCCCATGGCGGAAGAGTTAATTACTTTATAGTTCGTTGAAATCGATTTAATTCTATCAATTACGACGTAAGTGGCATTGGGGCAACGAACAATGTGTACTAAAAGAATTAATCAATAAATAGATTGTGTGGGAGGTAATGGATTAGTGAAAAAGTGTTGGATATAGCCGGACAATGGAAACGACTCGTAACCAAATGCACGCGCAATCAATCTTGAACGAGGAGCGATAAATCATCGTGTGTTCCGAAGAATTATTCGGCTCTCTCGGCGTGTCAAGGCATAACCGATTATATATACGCGAGAAGAACGAAGCAACGGCTCGGTATCGTCCGCACATACGAGAGAGCCAGCACCCGGGCCAATTCGGCTCGGAGTGGATAACCCGCTCAATTAGGCCCCATCGACTTTCGGTCGAGTACTCGGCCCACAGCCGGCCGGCCGTCCGCGTAACAATTAAACACCGTATACATACGACCGCCACTTGTACGCGCACGCAGAGCAAACGCCAATCAATAATCACGCGGGGCGCATTAGCTTCCTCAACAATGACGCGAATCGCGCGCGCCTCCAAATATATGTACGTGGCAAAGGGGATGGCGAACGAACAATCGATCGCTCGAGGCTACCGATCCGTGGAAAAAATAAGTCTGGCATATATCTGGCATAGTGAACTATAATGCCAGAGATATGCCAGACTTAAGTATTGTTTATTCAGAAAATCTCTGACAGAAAGTCTAGCCTAAAACAGTGAATTGATTATTTCTGTGATTACAATTTTGTATTGTATTTTAACTTGGAGTACCTTACCCTTGACCCAAATGATGTCCAGGTAATCAGGGTCACCGATCCCGGTTTCCGCTCCTGGTATTTTTGTTTCGAAAAGCTGACCCGGGACCCAAATAATGTTCAGGTAGTTAAGATCAGCTACCTCGAGCGAAAATACCAGAAGCGCACCGTTGGAACACCATCATCGGGACTACCTGGACATCGTTCGGATCAAGGGTCAGGTTATACTCCAAGTTAAAATACAATACAAATTTGTAATCACAGAAATAATCAATTCACTGTTTTAGGCTAGACTTCCTGTCAGAGATTTTCTGAATAAACAATACTTAAGTCTGACATACCTTTGACTATTAGTTCACTATGCCAGATATATGCCAGATTTCCACCCAGATTTCCACCAGACATATGCCAGATATATGCCAGACTTATTTTTTTACACGGGGGTTGATTAGTTTTATCGCTGCAACGGGTTTATTTTATTTCCCTTTTCTTTTTTTCATTCCCTTGATTTCATGCGCGTTCGACGCGCAAACACGAGCGCCGTTGTCGATAGGTCTCGCGCGCCAGTCGGATTGACAAGCGAGCTCGCGATTTCCGTTTAAGAGCATTTGCAAAGCCCACCTGTAATGAACCAGCCCGGGGAATTCTGTCAGGCTGATGCTTATTCGTATCGACTTGATCGAGCGCCCCGGGAGAGAGAGAGAGAGCTTTTTCAATTTCCACGTGGTTATATTCTTGCCGCTCGGTCGGAGTGAGCTCGCGCACTGGATTTACAGCCCCGCCGCACCGCTCCCTTTCACTCTCTTTGAGGGTATCCATATATATATATACATACATATAGCTGGTGTGCCCACGATCGTAATGAGATCTGCTCGTCTTCGCCGTTCCGCCGCGCGCTCATGCTGAATCGTCCTCTCGTTTTTCAATAATCATCATCGACCCAGTGCGCTCGAGAACTCCTTTTCGAAATCCCCTCGATCCCTTTCCGATTTTGATCCTGCGATCCTGCAGGAGTAGTTTGATACACGCGAACGAGTGCGTTCATTTGCCTATCGAATAAAGCGATGATCGCCCTTACATCGGAAGAGCAACGCTTGATATACGATGTTTTGAGATCTCGTTTATTATCAGCTAACAGATTATGAGCAAATTTTTCTCAATGAATTCGCTCGCGTTTGGGGTTCTGCATACATTTACGGTCTAACTCGAATAAAATAAACATTCACAAATCCTTCCATCGAATAAATAAAAATTATACTTCTATTAACTCTATTTATAGTGAACTTCAACGAGATACAATTACGATAAAAATTACGCAGCAAAAACGATTTCTCAAAAGTGTTGCGGTACTTGAAGTCGATTGTACTTAAGAGAAGTTCAAACAAGCTGGATTTCTTTAGTTTCTGAAAATTTTATACTGAATCCATTAAAATTATACTTGGAGTAATCAATTCAGTAAAGTAATTGTACTGATATCTAACTTGTCAATTTCAAAATTAGCTATTTAAGGACTTCAGTCCTACTGAAATTAATTCCGTCCCAAATTAAAAACGATTTCTTACATGGATCAAAAAATCATTTTTGCTGGGTATCGGCAAGTGAATTAGCAATACACCATTTGAATAGTGGTTGCTTGACAAACGAACAATAATTACTGTATAACTTTATAAAACGGCTGCTATGGAATTATAATAGATGTACCCAATAAGGCCCACCCCTTTGAATTTTATGTATCAATACGCACGCCTGCAGTAGCGCTGCGGCACGGAACATTGTTGGTAGTATACGAAGCTTTAACGGTACTGAGTAGACTTTTTATTTGACCTAAACCAAATTGGGAAATTCGCATTTCATGCGATGTAGTAACTGTTCGTGCGTAGTTAGGCCTTATACTGGGTCCATGTATCTTAGTGCATATTAGTCTCGAATCTCTTTCAATTTTTTACTTATAATCTTGCTCAATACCTATATTTATCACGAGCATGTCACGCAGTTGAGCCTATGCAAATGTCATCACGAGTTAACTGGCTTCTCTTTACAGGCCATAACTTTTCATAAAAGGATTTTAATTCTTAGCACTAGAGCTACATTTACGACTTATTCAAATTATTATTCATGTTAACAATGCTAACAATTCAAGTATCGTAGCATGTATGTTATACCGTCCACCTTCATCTCATTCTCAAGAGACGTTATTGAAAGAATTATCGATCATATTTTCTCATTCTTTAAAAATATGTTTAAATACTTTTTAATATAGGAAATGATAATCCTTTGTTTCCTAACTTATCAGACTTCTCAAGAATACAAATACATATACGTAAAATCGTATCAACCATGTAATTTCAAAAAAAAATATAATTCAAAGAACTTTAAAATTCTAAGGTGACTTTGGTCTTAGAATTATGATATAGAATTGTGTACTTTGTAGTGGAACCACATTCACAACTCATTCAAATTCTTATCCAGGTTCAACAAAGTAGTTTTGCTACTTGCGCATTTTTCACCGTAATTATTTCCAGAGTTAACAATAACATTCTATTTTATGTATTTTAGATAATTACACTTTTCGAAACCTCAATAACAATTCTAAAGTCACCCAAGATTTAAAAACTTTGTTTTAGATCCACATTTACGACTTATTCGTGTTCAACAATGCAACTTGCGGAGATTGCACATAATATAACGAATTGCGGCGTCCGGGCAAGTGACAAAACGGGCACGCGTCAGACGCCGCGCGCTGATGCAGACTGCAGCTCGAGTGCGCGCGCAATCTTGGGAAACAATGCGCGCGTGCACTGCATTACGGGTAATCGCCCGCACACACGTGCCCTCCCGCGCTTCAGCGGATTTGCGCGGCTAATTCAGCCTCCCTCGCTTCCCGTCGCGCACCGAGTCGCGACGAATTTCATGACTGGCCCGCGCTTGGCTCTGCTCAAACACAATGAGAAACAGAGAGACTGCAGCCACTGGACGAGGTGACTCTCGGTATACGGATGGATTCGCGTGATTTTCCCCCGACGACAGTTGATTTTTTTCATTTTTCATTTCGATCGGCCTACTGCAGTATACATACTATCAAAATGTCGCATCGTGCTTGCAGTTAAACAAATCTTCCAACGTTTTTTTTTTTGAGGAGAAAAAGCATTCGAATAGTGATATGCGTATGCATACAAAAATTCAAACTCCGGCTCGTCGACATAATACGCGCTTTTTGTCATGGCTAACGCGCGTCAGACGTTCACTCCAAACGATAGAGGACTTTCTCGTGGAAAAAAAAATAAGAGCCGAACAAATACCACATTGCCCAGTCGCATATACAGTGAAGACAAGGTCCGACTTACATAGTAATTTGAAATACATTAGTTGAGCTTTCGCTACATTTAATTGTCATTCGCAATAGTGTCATTATAATACATTTCAAATATAAGTACAAACGATTATTATACGTATTAGCGCCTTACTCACGATTTTATATACGATATATTAGATCGCTATCGCACTCATTCATTCGTCATGTGCAAGCGATTTTTTTTTTTTTTTTTACTTATTTCGGCAGCCGTCCGTAGCGCAAAACATGTTGAAAGATGTACGTTTTGTCTGTACTTCTTCTTTCGTAATCGAAATTGGACCGTCCATGGCGCATTCGGGCACGCTGCAAAACAGTTTTATACGCACCTGAAGTAAATATCATTCGCTGCTTTTATGCGAAGTTCCAGCCCTACATCTTAAAAACTGACGGAGTTATGAATTTTAAAAAGAATGCTGATTTTTTCGGAATTTCTAACTTATCTTCAAGTTACTTATAAACGGATCGAATCGTATCAAGTCTCATTTTGTTCGTATTGTACATTTATAAGCAAAAAACGGAAATGTTTATAACAGATTATTTAATGACAATAGCGAGCAATAAACATAACAGCATGTAACTACGAACTGCCTTACATGTAATGGTGCAGGCGGTTTTCTTCTGACATTCTTATCAAAAAGTCCTTAATTTTATGATCTGTTGACTGGTATAATTGATGAAGAGAGAGAATCTGCCAAATATTCTGAAGCAGGATTATCTGGCCAATATCATCGAAGACATCGACAACTGTGACAGAAGAATTATCCGGATACTCCATAATGTTCTTGGGACCAATTCCGCATCTTTCAATGAGAAAAAAATGGCTGGGTGGAAACTTGAGTCCAGTCAATTGGTTTTCATTGATAGTTCAATGAGCAATGTGGCATAAGGATAATTATACCAAGCTTATCTTGCACACATCATTCATAGACTTATGTTGAACAGAGCTGCTTCTTCCGCTGCTTCCGTCATTACTGTTCCCTCCACAGATGTGTTCCGAAGCTTTTTAGCTGATCGAAAAGCAAAGCAAGTTCCGTTCGGTTGGTATTTATGGATTGAAAAGCCAGCCTCGTGTCGGGCGGTGATCACGCGGAACACAATGTAACTTTGCTCGTTAAAATATCCTTTTAGAGCGTAAACAACGTGATATTTAAAATAATTAACTCTTCTAACGTTGCAGGGAGCCAAGCGAGAGTTGGGCTAATTCTGCAACCGGCGCGGCTTTGAGTCAAAGTTAAAGCGGTGATAAGCGATTACGCGTGTCTGTATACAGCCACGTCAGTTTTCGACCGTACGCACACACCCACACATACACTTATCCGGGCGAATAATCAATACAATCAACTCGTTATCAGGGTTTGAGCGACGAGATAAAAATATAATAGATATATTCAATGGATACAACTTGGGAAATTCGAATGGATGTATCTCGACATTGATGTTGACACAGTAGAAGTATGTATGAGTGTAATAGAACTTGGAACAGTAGTGCGAGCTACTGTATTCAACGCCATAACGTACTGCCCTCGCGGAGGAGCACACGTGTTCGAACCACGTTAACTCGCCAACTTTGATCGAGTTTGCCCGCAAGTTTTTAATCGATTTTGCCGAGCAATTTTTCCCCCGAATAGAAAGCCCTTTTGTGTGGCTCCAAGTTCTACCCGAGGATCAATTATTGCTCGGGTTTGTCAAGTTTCCCAAATACATCTATACGTACAGGCACATCGAATCGACAATGAGCAAATCGATTTCTCAAATGTCTTCGTCCTTCTTCGATTGAATATTAACTGGCGTTCAAGCAGCAGAATGAGCGTGTACCGTATATCAAGAAAATTTCCTTGGGAATTCTTTGCTACACTCGACGAAATGAATCCAAATCAAATTTACCCCCCCCCCCCAGTATACCCAGCTAAGCAAGGATACAACGGCGCTTTTTTGTTTAGCCCGCGTCATCCGTTATATCCGAAGTGTCCGAGGCCAACTGAATACCGAATCCCTGTGTGTACATCATCGAATAATCATATCCGGATCTCCCCTCCTCGCAGGGACGCGCTCAGTTATAATTCATAAAACCAAAGTGCAAAATCGAGTGAGCGTATAATGGGCGGATCGCGCCCTCGACTTGGCTGCTGTTGAGCATATATATATGTATGATCCGGGCAAGATGTGACTCACGGGTTAGCGAGAGCCGTCCCAAGAGGCATACGGTATGGGGCGCGACGTCCCAATATAAAAGAGTCGTCACAGTCGGCTGTCCACGCACGTCTCCCTTCCTATATATAAATATACACACACACACAGCATCTTCGGCTTTCTCGCCGACGCATCATCCCCCTGACGCGGCTTTATCGGCGTTATTTACGATTATTACCATCGCCCTGCGCGAATCTCCCGTGACCCCACCCGCACGTTTCCTTCTCCGTATAGATTCTCCTCCTCCTCCTCCTGCTCCTCGTACTTATTATTATTACTTCACTCGGCCGGCCGTACACAGAGGGCCGAGCGAGGCAAACAGTTTCTCGAGGAGCTCGCGAGCATCGTCAAAATTCTTCCGGAGCAAGGAGAGTTTGTCGACCCCCCCTTCGGGTGCGTTAATCGTTATTGAAGGCGACCTCATATATCCCGTGTATATACGTGAGCTCGAAGGTTTTACATCGCTTCCGGGACTGTTTAGGGTGCGTTGCCACGAGCTGGGCTCGCAAGTTATTATCCCATTATATTGCGGTGAGTCAGTCGGCCGGAAGTTTTTTTCCCTTTTTCTTCCTTCCGTAAGCGGACTCTCTTTGTTTTCGACCCTCCCGCGCAAGGTCGATCCAACTTCTTGTACACATTGTTTTCGGGGTGTGCGTACCCGAAAAGCGAGATTCGTAGCGTCAGTTCTCTCTTTCTTTGTCTCAAGCAGGCTGATACAGCTGGACGTGACCGTATTCAATTCAGTGATCCAATGATTGTGTTCCAGAGTATGCGAAGGAGGCATTAACACCGCTGCCAACTGGATTGAGCGTATTATCTTTTTTCGATTCGATGCCAGACCATACTCGACCGCATTTCCGCAAGATTTCATGAAGATTCGGCCAAACGAATGCGCGACGCACGACAAAGTTGCATTGTCGAGAGTCGGTCGTGCCCAAGCAATTAAATTACAAATTATACATATCCATTTTCATACATACGTAGAAAACAATGTTTTCCAATGTCAGCTTTCAGTTCACATTCATATTTGTTGGCTGTTCTTATGAAAATTCTTATTTTTATTTTTTTCTGCTTGGAACAATCTTAGATCACTCGAAATTGTGTAGTTTGCAGAAGTTTACCAGAAAAACAACGTATTCCCGTCCTCTAGCAAGAGCTGTGCATTAATTATTCTTAACCTTTGAAGGGCCGGAAAGCCCATTTATCGGCTTAAAAACATAATGCTAGGATACCTCTTTATCCTTAAGGGCGGGACGTACGGCTTTTGACGGTCACTGACGTAGTAGATCATGACCGTCATGCTCAGAGCAAAGATTGTTCAATAAATAAATAACTAATAACATACCCCTCAAAAGCTTTGTGACGGCGAGGTCTCTCACCCGAGAGGAGATGTTCTCATTGACTCTCCTGGCGATAATTAGCGAAATATCGCCGAATAACGCTAGTAGTTGCGTCAAGAGATGCACCTCCCCCCGCACACCCCGCAGTACCCTAGCAACACTCACACAGAATTCACACAGTTTTGTGCTGAGCTACAGACACTTCACACGCGAACGGTCAGTTACCGCGAGGTTGATCATCGATGGAGGAACGATAAAATACTTTACCGAACGCGAGAAACGTATAGAATTTACGAATAATTCTAGTAGTTGCACGAGGCTGTCGCGGATTTCAACGGCCAACTGACGGTGACCGCCAGGGGCGCTGCCAGTCTACATTCTGCGGATATACGCTGCTGCCATCTACAAATATTTGAATGAATATTTGGGTAATGTTTTTCATCGAATTAGCGTTTTAGTAAGGACTAGGAGGAATAATTATGAACAAATTATTATCTTGACCAATTAGCACATTAGGATTCAATTCAAAGAATGTGGTTCTTTGTATTTTATTTTCAATCCCAGGTAAGCTGAATAAAACTTGGAAATAAATGGAATTTGAATCAAGATTTAGATTAGAAGTTGAGGCTCAGGTAGATGTTATGATTTCAAAGGTACTGTAGATGAAGAAAAAATATTGTTAGGTATCATACCAACGATCAGTATAAATTGGAAAATTCCATCAGTGACAATTTCTCACTTTATTTTGACATGGACCCTGTAACTGAATGCTCGAACTTCAAATTCTCTGATATAAAAGAAACGATTTCCCAAATAAAATTGAGCGAAAATTTCATGTACATACATTATCTTCTTATGATACGTGAACTTATAGAAGTAATTGTGAGAAGCAAGAGGGTGAAATTCATTTGAACTTGCCAGGACAAATATATGAATTGATTTCTTTACTTTCATATGCTCAGATTTGGGTAGTTCTGGTATATAATGAATTTATGTATGTCTTTACGTATAGAATAATATGTTTAAAGTAATTGTATATGATAATAATAAATTTTACATCAATAATTGAAGTCTGAATATAATTTTTGTTTTTCAGTTGATAGAGAGGGGAGAGGGCATATGAAAGAGTTGTAGTAACATGTAAAATTTGATAATTCTTGACGATGTACTCGATATTCGATAATCTGGCTTGATCGCTACCAATTTTTCAGAAAAATGCTTTAAAAAAAACTATAAGTGTGATTTTAATTCTTTCTTTAGTATTTCTCAGAACAAAAAAGTTTTCTGAAAAAGTTAGTGGGAACAAAATTCGTAGACTTTGAAAGAATCTAAAAAAATATGCAGCTTTACACTTTTATAGCATATATCCCTAGATGATCGAGACAAACGTCAAGGATCAACGTTTTTATATTTTCTTCAATTATTCGAAGATTGCTCTGCTTGAAAAACGACGATTTCACTAAAGTTTCCATATTTAAGGTAAAACTTTTCTGATGAGCGCCATAACAGTCTTCAGAAGATTTTGAGTTCCATACAAAAATGATATAGTTCGTGATGTGCAAATTCTTTGAATTTGTATACACTCCAGGATTCATGAGAAGTTGTGGGTTGAAATCATTATATTGGCGTTTTTCTTATTGAATCAAACTTTTACTACGAAAAATTAGATTTGCGCAATATATAAAGTCTTAGTTCTTCATTTTAAATTTCAACATTTGAGAAAATCACAAGTTATTTCGACTTAATGAATAACAAATTTTCGTTAAAAAACTAACTTTCGAGCTTACATACAAGACTAATACTAAGTAATAGCGCATTCGTATCTTACTTAATATTAATAATCAATATTTTTATTCATTTCAATACGTCTTTGTACACTTGTTTTTAAAGATTTATAATTGGGATTGAAGCTATTTAATTTATAAGAAGTAAAATGTAATCGTATAAATTGTCTATGAATCTTACAGTAATTTCTATTCTCAATCAATTGAAAATAAATTTAACTCAAATTATAAAACGATTATGTTACAGTAGCAGCCAATTTTAACGTAATCGAGTAAATCTAGAACAAATTTTATGTTTGAATATTAAAACTACAAACAGAATGCGCCTGGCATTCAAGAAAAAATTCATAATGGCACGTGAAGAATGATAAGTATTATAATGAAAAAATATATCTAATCTAATGGTTATTCGAAAAATAATAATTTGCCACATTTAAATTACTATTCAATTGTAAGAGGTTACAGAATCGAATATGTAACATTTTTTGATTAAACCAAAAATTGAGGCAGCTCTTGTAAAGAAACTACAATCGTAACTATAATTGTCGAAACTATAATGTACACAATCTGGAACGCTGTAACTTAGTTTCTCTGCAAGTGCCGTACACGGAATTGCTTCAATTTTACTTTAGAAGTCTTTTACAAACTAACTCATTACCATATTTTTTTTAGACTTCATTCTTTGGTAAATCATATATTTTCAAATATTTATGCTTGATAATTATTTCTTGAATGTATTTTCTTACAAAATAAACCTCAAACTATAATTCTTTACTATATTAAAAAAGGTTTATTGAAAAATAATTAGATTAGAAAGGTTGATGGAATTTTCCTTCCTTCAGTTGAAAAAAATTTGAATTAACGATTAAAATTTAATATCTCGAATACTAAGGCAAAGTCATCCAGTGAGGAAAATGCCTGGGAATTTGACTTATATATCAATACCTAATAACCAATCAACAAGATACTTCTACAAATTTGAATAATACTAAAAAATGGTTTGATACGAGTCAAACTCGTAACAAAAAATATAGAGCAAACATTTTTGTCAATGATTAAAATGTGAAATGTCTTCATTTTTCTCGACAGAAATGGCCAGACTTTCGTCAAAATTTAAAACTCTTTGAGGATTGACTACACCATAGCAAACTTTCTCTGAATGAGGAAATTTCCGTGTTGTCGGTCTTTCACTAACGAAGTGTTGTTCTCCCCTTGATACAGCGCTAGGTAGTATTCTTTCTTCAGGGTTTATTCGTGAATACTCAGGAGCTGGGAAACTTTTGGGTTCAATCTGTTGTGCAAACGTTGTAGGTTGTTCCTCCATGGAGGTTTCGATCTGTCTCATTTCACCTTTATTGAAACTTACAGGAACAAGTTGGTCATCAAGAGACCTGCATGGGACTGAATGATATCTTTCAATTTCAACAACAGAGAACCCTCGGCATATTGATCCTGGAATTATTTTCTCCTCATTACCTAAAAAATATTTCATTCCATGAACGTTTGTTATATCATTGATTAATTCATTAGTATCTACTTGGGCTTCGTTAACAATATCAGTCTCATTGCCCCTACTTTATTAAGTCAGAGTTTCTTCTTGTTCTACACTAATTTGAGTTTGACAAAGCGCATTACAGATACCTGAACAAATCTCTGTGGAATCATTATCATACCTTTCAGATTGAGTATCCATGCCAATGATAGGCTGCTCATGCTCAGATACAAAGGTACGGATGCCACTCAGCATCCTCATGATGTAAATTGTTCCTATCAAACAATATTTCTTCCAGGTAACTCTTTAGTTGTAAATGTTAATGGCAATAAACGAGAACCAGCTATATCACAGTTGATCTGTATCAAATTTGGCTGCCAAGAGTTGTAATATTGCTAACTTCTTCAAACAGCTGTGCGTAAATCATTCTTGAAGAGATATCATAAAACTGGCAACTGGATCTGCTCGTGTATCTAGAATTTCAATGGTGAACATACATAGCTGGTACAGCACATATTAGCATTCGGTAAATTTTCTTAACCTATGGGAGGTGGTTGCTCCCTTCCAATAGTATTCTCCTCATTACCTGAAAAATATTTCATTCCATAAACATTTGTCAAATCATTGAGTAATTCATTAGTATCTACTTGGGCTTCGTTAACAATATCAGTCTCATTGCCCCTACTTTATTAAGTCAGAGTTCCTTCTTGTTCTACACTAATTTGAGTTTGACAAAGCGCATTACAGATACCTGAACAAATCTCTGTGGAATCATTATCATCCCTTTCAGATTGAGTATCCATGCCAATGATAGGCTGCTCATGCTCAGATACAAAGGTACGGATGCCACTCAGCATCCTCATGATGTAAATTGTTCCTATCAAACAATATTTCTTCCAGGTAACTCTTTAGTTGTAAATGTTAATGGCAATAAACGAGAACCAGCTATATCACAGTTGATCTGTATCAAATTTGGCTGCCAAGAGTTGTAATATTGCTAACTTCTTCAAACAGTTGTGCGTAAATCATTCTTGAAGTGATATCATAAAACTGGGAACTGGATCTGCTCGTGTATCTAGAATTTCAATGGTGAACATACATAGCTGGTACAGCACATATTAGCATTCGGTAAATTTTCTTAACCTATGGGAGGTGGTCGCTCCCTTCCAATAGTATTCTCCTCATTACCTGAAAAATATTTCATTCCATAAACATTTGTCAAATCATTGAGTAATTCATTAGTATCTACTTGGGCTTCGTTAACAATATCAGTCTCATTGCCCCTACTTTATTAAGTCAGAGTTCTTTCTTGTTCTACACTAATTTGAGTTTGACAAAGCGCATTACAGATACCTGAACAAATCTCTGTGGAATGATTATCATACCTTTCAGATTGAGTATCCATTCCGATGATAGGCTGCTCATGCTCAGATACAAAGGCACTGATGCCACTGAGCATCCTCATGATGTAAATTGTTGTACCGAACTATAGTTCTTCCAGGTAACGCTTCAGTTGGAAATACCAATGGCAATAAACCAGCTATACCACAGTTGATCTTCATCGAATTTGGCTGCCAAGAGTTTACCTTCTTTGATATTGCCAACATTTTCAAACAGCTCTGCATCAATTATTTTCAAAGTAATGTCATCCAAAATTGGGAACTGGGTCTGCTTGTGTATCCAGAATTTCAATGGTAAACATACATAACTGATACAGCACATATTAGCATTTGATAAATTTTCTTCACCTATGGGAGGTGGTCGCTCCTCTCCAATAGTATTCTTTGCATCACCAATCTTTGTATGATCGACCTTTGCATAATCCATCTTTGTATAATCATCATTGTTGGGCTATGAGCAACACAGATCAGATCTTCTTTGATATCCATGACGGCAGGGAGAATATTAGCCATTAGCAATCTATCCTCGAACATCTTTAGGTCATTCACGTATTTTTCTTCTTACAACCAAAATTAATTGACTGAGACACAATAATTAGCAAAAGCTGATCAGGGATCACGCTCTTCTTCTACCAACTCCATATTTTTCATGCAGGCAACTAGTGTTTTGCTGATCAAAAGTTTAGTAAGGCTTTGTTCTCCAATAAAAAGATCAATTTACAAAGGTACTTTGTTGGTGATTATGAGAGCTTGAAGACACTTATCAGGAGGCGTGAGATCAATCAGCCTCCGACTAACATCCTTGTCCAACTCGGTTATGCCATTGAGAGAAAATATATCCAGGATAGCGCAGTATTATTATATCTCAATATTGCCATAATCTAAGAGCGTCACTTGAACTTCATTATTCAGCACTTGGGTAACCTTAATTCTGTACCAGTTTTCATCAGCACTAAGAGCAGCATATAACTCATTTTGTCTGGGAATGACCAATTTGTCTGTGTTCGAATAGAAGTCAAACAATATTTGAAGAAGATCATTTGCTTCTGAATAATCTGCTTTGCGGTGTAGTCAAACGCTGTTCAAGTTGTTCATCCATGTAATTCTAACTTCATGTGTAGAACTCTTTATTGGCATATTACAAATCGGAGTCACTTTTTCGACGATTTGTCTTTAAGAACCTATTACAAAAGAATCAAATAACATGTTATTATAAAATTATGAATTCAATTATTCCCATATTCTTTCATTTCGAATTAAATATATATATATTCTTACCTTATACAGGTTAGCCTATTTCAATCAATCGTAAAACAAAATTGCTGACACAGCTCGGTCGACGTCTGGCACATTTGCAGCACTAGACCCGGGTTATATCCGCTACTCGCAATCTCACGTATTTGTAAAATATTAATATAATATATAATAACTGCGTCCGAGTTGCATGTGTTCGCGTTTCACTGCATGCTTATACTACATATATAGCAAACGCCATGATGAGTCTCTACGTAGCTCAGTTGCATATATAACTATATATATGCGAGAATCGAGATATCTCGAAATCGTTCGTCGCCGCGTCGAGGTGGCTTATGAATACTTATATGAACTGAATGAACTGAAAAATAATCTTTTTTTCTCCATTCTAACCTAGCAGAAACGACTCATTACATGGAAAGCATCTTCTATAGGAGGTGAATCGGGCTGGATCCTAGGGAAATTGAATAAAATATCATAACCTGCTAAATAACGTCAAATTCGAAATATTTGGAAACGACGGAAATGTATAGGACCGAAAAACCATGCAGGCTTTGAACGCCTGTATATGCTAATAGACAAAAGAATTTTTGGATCAACACTGTCTTGAAAATAAAGACTTATTGGTTATGGCCGTCCGACCCTGGCTGGTGAGAGCCGAGAATCGTGAGCTCGGCCGCTCTCACCACCCAGGCCTGCCGCATGCGCCGCGTTCTGTTCTCGCGCATTCTACTGTGACATGATTCCATATTTTCAATTTACCTATTCTCGCGAACGTGTCCAAATCTGGAGATTTTTGAAAATTGTTGAATATTCGAAATTTTTCATTTTTTGGAAAATTGGGAAATTTTGGGAATTCAAAATTTTTTGAAACATTGGAAATGTATACTATTTAGAAATCTTTGAAGCTTCGAACATCAGTATATTCAGACACTCTAACAATCGCTAGATCCACACAATTCCGGGAATAACGCAGTTTTCGTTATCAAACGACTTGCAGCGTGTCAGCTGTACGGCCGTCCGACCCTGGCTGGTGAGAGCCGAGAATCGTGAGCTCGGCCGCTCTCACCAGCCAGGCCTACCGCATGCGCCGCGTCCTGTTCTCGCGCATCCTTCTCTGAGACATCATCCCATAATTTTAATTTACCTATTCTCGCGAACGTGTCCAAGTCCGGAGATTTTCAAAAATTGTTGAAAATTCAAAACTTTCAATTTTTGGGAAAATTGGAAAATTTTGAATTCCCGAAATTTTCCAATTTTCCCAAAAATTGAAAGTTTTGAATTTTCAACAATTTTTGAAAATCTCCGGACTTGGACACGTTCGCGAGAATAGGTATTTTAAAATTACGAATGATGTCTCAGTCAAGGATGCGCGAGAACAGGACGCGGCGCATGCGGTAGGCCTGGCTGGTGAGAGCGGCCGAGCTCACGATTCTCGGCTCTCACCAGCCAGGGTCGGACGGCCGTACAGTTGAATAGCTGCAAGTCGTTTGATAACGGATACTGCGTTATTCCAGGAATAGTGTAGATCTAGCTATGTTTGACTGTCTGTATATACAGATGTTCGAAGCTTGGATGATTTTCAAACACTATACATTTCCAACGTTTCAAAAAATTTTAAATTCCCTAAATTTTCCAATTTTCCAAAAAATTGAAATTTTCGAATATTCAACAATTTTCGAGAATCTCCGGACTCGGACACGTTCGCGAGAATAGGTATTTTAAAATTACGAATGATGTCTCAGTCAAGGATGCGCGAGAACAGGACGCGGCGCATGCGGCAGGCCTGGGTGGTGAGAGCGGCCGAGCTCACGATTCTCGGCTCTCACCAGCCAGGGTCGGACGGCCGTACAGCTGACACGCTGCAAGTCGTTTGATAACGAAAACTGCGTTATTCCAGGAATAGTGTAGATCTAGCTATGTTAGAGTGTCTGAATATACAGATTTTCGAAGCTTGGATGATTTTCAAACACTTTACATTTCCAATGTCTCAAAAAATTTTGAATTCCCGATATTTTCCAATTTTCCAAAAAATTGAAAATTTTTAATTCTCAACAATTTTCGAAAATCTCCGGCCTCGGACACGTTTGCGAGAATAGGTATTTTAAAATTACGAATGATGTCTCAGTAAAGGATGCGCGAGAACAGGACGCGGCGCATGCGGTAGGCCTGGCTGGTGAGAGCGGCCGAGCTCACGATTCTCGGCTCTCACCAGCCAGGGTCGGACGGCCGTACAGTTGAATAGCTGCAAGTCGTTTGATAACGGATACTGCGTTATTCCAGGAATAGTGTAGATCTAGCTATGTTTGACTGTCTGTATATACAGATGTTCGAAGCTTGGATGATTTTCAAACACTAGACATTTCCAACGTTTCAAAAAATTTTAAATTCCCTAAATTTTCCAATTTTCCAAAAAATTGAAATTTTCGAATATTCAACAATTTTCGAGAATCTCCGGACTCGGACACATTCGCGAGAATAGGTATTTTAAAATTACGAATGATGTCTCAGTCAAGGATGCGCGAGAACAGGACGCGGCGCATGCGGCAGGCCTGGGTGGTGAGAGCGGCCGAGCTCACGATTCTCGGCTCTCACCAGCCAGGGTCGGACGGCCGTACAGCTGACACGCTGCAAGTCGTTTGATAACGAAAACTGCGTTATTCCAGGAATAGTGTAGATCTAGCTATGTTAGAGTGTCTGAATATACAGATGTTCGAAGCTTGGATGATTTTCAAACACTTTACATTTCCAATGTCTCAAAAAATTTTGAATTCCCGATATTTTCCAATTTTCCAAAAAATTGAAAATTTTTAATTCTCAACAATTTTCGAAAATCTCCGGACTCGGACACGTTCGCGAGAATAGGTATTTAAAATTACGAATGATGTCTCAGTAAAGGATGCGCGAGAACAGGACGCGGCGCATGCGGTAGGCCTGGCTGGTGAGAGCGGCCGAGCTCACGATTCTCGGCTCTCACCAGCCAGGGTCGGACGGCCGTACAGCTGACTCGCTGCCTGTCGTTCGAAGACCAATACTAAAAATATTTCCAGTGATACTAAAAATGTTCTGATTTTCAAAACTTCCATAATTTCATAATTTTATCAATTTCCGCTTTTCGAGATATGGTCCCGACGTTTTCCAGAATCGTACCTAAATCACTTTCCTAGTTGGAGAGGTTCTACGGTGTGCACGTTACATTGGTTATATTATAACTTTCCGTTAGATGTTCGAACTTCGCGCGTTTTCTAGTACTTGACCGCGCTTGTGACGATCAATCGAACGGCCCGCCGGTCCGTGCCCTCGCGGCCATTACGTGTCCGCTCGGTTCGTTTGTCTGTTGTGCTTACGGTTTTTGTGTTTGTGCTCTATATTTTGCACTACGTTGTTGTTGGAGTGTTGGGAATTTATTCATCCCCGGTCAGACCTTTGCATTCTTTGGTTTGTGAAGTGAATCTTGGTTTGATCTGATCTGATCTTGGTTACGTTACTTGTTATTTGGATTTGAGGTTATAACCAGAATTGGCTCTGGTACTCAGGTACACACAATGTATACGAAAAGATTCAGTGAGGTAATATAGCTATACATTTTTGCTGATATGTTAAGTTTTTCATTTGAATTATTCATGTTTCTTCATCTATAAACTCGGTCCATCCCACATCTAATTGATCTTGGCTTTTTGAGTTCTACACATGATATTAAACGTTATCAAATGATTTATATTGATTTTTCTGACTTTTTGTCCCTATAGGTATACTGCCAGGTTTACTGATTGACGTGTATTCTGGCCAAAATCAACTTTAAATATAATTTTATAAACTGAAGACTTGACGTATGATGCGCATCAAGTTCATTGTGTGTTATACACAAGCGACGCTAATTGGTTTTGGTTATCTGTCACAACACCTCTCTCACTAGTCTTCTTGGTCTCATGTGAAACAGTCTAAGCTGCTGGTACTGCGTGTGTCACTGCCTAGATTCTATTTTGCCACTCAATCGCAGGAGTTCGACCATCAGATGCTCGTTGATTATATCCTCCGTCTTGGTGCCTGGATGAAGCTGTAGCAGTTCCCTCAGTATTAGTGCCTTCTATTTTTTGCATCTATACCTTCTTGTTGCAAATGATTTTTGCTAACCAATTCATACTTCAAATTTTCCTGTCAGGTTGTGTCGCTATTAAGGTGTGAGTATAATTTGTTTCTCCAGTCTGTGTTGTGCACTTTCTGTCTACTCTTTTTTTTTGTAGGTTTGCTGTGCTGAGTAAATATTTCTTCAACGCTCTCGAGATTGGAATCCTGTGTATAGTGGTGGGCATTATCCAGCGCTCCGTGCTTGGAGCACTGATTTCTTTAGAGCTCTGGAGAATGGATTCCCATGTGTTGAATCAAGCCTCAGCCAATACACTGTGTTGGAGCAATAGGAAGCTCTTGAGTGTGTGCTTTTGAGTGCTAAAGAGAGCCAAAAATTATGATGTTGAGCTTACACAATTGATCAGCTGATCTCGTTCTGCACCTATAAGCTTCATTGGCAATACAGTATCTATTTGTGTTGCTGGATTGCACCCTATGAAGTCCAACATCTACTTTCAGTTCACTTTCGTGATTTTCATGGTTTCTGTTGCTGTTGGGTGTGCATTGTTGTTCAGATTTATGATGTACTCCCCAATGTGCCTCATGGAGCGCATGATTTCAGTGTTGTTGTTGATCCATTGTCCAACGTCGATTGGCAATTTCGGCATGTCCAAATCGTCACATTGGAATACTCTTGGTGCCCATTGCTCGTTTTTCTTCAATTCTTGTGGTCTCATCCTTCTCCTTTCTTCTATTTTTATATTGTTGTTGGAGATCATCTTTTTTCCTTGCCGCAGAAGTCGCTCTTCTCTCAGTTGTGCTCCTAGTAGTAGTCTATAGCCTCCTTACTTCTTCTCTTGCTTCGCCGATTTTTGATTCCAATACATAGCCCAGGACTCATCTGTTCAGAAACTTGTTATTTCGGACTTTTCATACCCCCCTCCTCTGAAACCAATTTGGTTGTTTCCGGAAAATCATTTGAAATGATATGGGATATACGTGGACAAATGAAAAGTAAGGCTTCATGTTTTTATTTATGGAAATGTTAACAAACTGAGCATTTTTTTCTTTTACTTTTGAGATAGTATGAAAACTAACAATTCTAAAGTGAAATGGAAAAGGAGAAAAAGTTTTGTTATAAGATTTTCCGTGAGGATTAAGTATTTTGAAACATCAATCTCGAATATTGTTGTTGCAAAATAGGTAGAAAGGGAAAAATGACACCAAAAAGCGAGGCATTTTTGTGATTTTTTTTCAAGTTCTAAAACATAGCTGCGATTATGAGAATGCATGTTTTTGTACCTAATCCGTCCGGTTTCTTGATATTAAATCTTATCCTGATCAGTTCTATTTATATTATTTTTTGATTTGCCTTGACCTTGAAATTCACATTGACTGTACGGCCCTCCCTTGGCTAGCTTGCAATTCATTATAGTTTCTTCTTTCACGCATCGATTACCATTTTTAACTTTTTCATAATGTCCATCAAGATTATCATTGGCGTAATTTCATTTTACAATATCATGAATTTTTCAGTTATTGTTTGCCCAAGATTTTTATTTTGATATTTGATGCTTTATTTATTAATATTGTTATTCTATCTATCACATGTATTTCTCTTGTGTTTGTTGTGAATTTTTGAATTTTACACCCTCGGCTTTTTAAGGATTGTGAGAGATGATATTGCCGATGATGATGCTCCTGTATAAACTATTGCTGTTGTTTCGGTTTCTCTAATTTTACGGATATTCTCGGACTTTGCACTCACAATGATTCCACAATTGAATTCAGGTATGAGTGAAAAAATATTGTAACAGAAAATCATAATATTTATCAATATTCGCTGTATAACTATGAGCGTTAGAAAACTGTGAGCCTATGAACATTAATGGAAAATAGATTTTAGATTGCAGATAAGTCTGGAATATATTACTCAGAAAGGCAGATTCTTTATTTTCTGTCATTTGTAGAGAAAATCAACCATCAACATTGGAGCAAATAATAATCAAGTCCAACAAGCAATGAAGATCGCGACATTTGGAAACATGATTGGGTTATTTCGAATCGAAAATCGCGTTCATAAGCTAAAGAAAAATGCAGATTGCAGATGAACTATTGTTTTTTCGAGAAGTAAGCTTTGTAATGAGACGAAAATCGATCTCTCAAATTGGACTTCGGGACCATGATATTTGTGATCTACGGGTAGATAAATTTCGAATTCCAGAAATGAATGTACGTACGTACGTATGAGGTCATTTTCAAAATGGAAATGGAACTGATAAAATTAAATGAAAATGAAAATAAAGATGAAAAAAGTGAATAAAGTTAAAAAGAAAAATGAGAAAATTGAATGAAATCAAAATGGAAATGAAAATGAAAATGAAAATGAAAATGGGAATGATAATGAAAATGAAAATGGAAATCATAATGAAAATGAAAATGAAATTGGTAATGAAAATGAAAATTAAATGAAAAACTGAATGAAATGAAAATGAAAAATTGAATCAAATAGAAAAGAAAAGTTTATTGAAATGAAAATGAAAAATAGAATGAAAATGAAAACGAAGATGAAAAAAGTGAATGAAATTGAAAATGGAAATGAGAAAATTCAATGAAATCAAAATGGAAATGAAAATGAAAATGACAATGGAAATGATAATGAAAATAAAAATGAAGATGGAAATGGAAATGGAAATGGAAATAAAAATAAAATGAAAAATTGAATGAAATAGAAAAGAAAAATTTATTGAAATGAAAATGAAAGTAATAAATTATTGCTAGAAAAAATTACAAAACGATGAATGGAGTTTCAAATCTCCCACGTTTTCTTCTAGCGCCTTAGAGCGCCATCTCTTGTCCTATTATTCTGGACATCCTAGTTCACCGTATGAACCTAGAGGCGCTGAGCAGTACCCATATAAGATGGAAATTTTAGTACGACCCGCCCTTAAGTAAATTGATGCGCTTAGTTCGTATCTGAAGTTGGTTTGACCTTATCACTTCAACAGTCAAAGTCAATGAAAGTCATTTGAAGCTCAAACTTTTGTTCGAATATATATGATACTTTTGGCATTTGATTTTTAAGTGACCTTGTTTGACCTCGAATGACCATAATCATGACCAGTTATGACCGATTAAACTCTAGATTTGGATGCAGCACATCTCAAAACCTTAGAATATGATTTTATATTTTACCGAACTAAAAATTTTTCATGACACGCCAGTGCCGGAAAGCCGATATATCGGCTCGGTCCATGATAGGAATATTATACACAGTTGATGGGTGATACAAGACATGAACTTGGGTACTTTCAAAAGAGATTTTGAAACCTCAAAACCCGGCCCTTTAACCCATTAAGTCCCAGATTGCAGAAATTTTATTGGTACTTTCGAGCTCAAATATTTTGATGAATAAGACGGGAGGTTTATTGCAAAATAGTCATTCCCACTATTTTCGGGTATGCTCTACACGATACAATGGTTAAAAAGACTGAAAAAATTAATTTTCAATAAATAATTGACAAATTAAAATAAAAAATGCGATTTTTTGGAGCACTTTTTTTTAATCCGAAATCAGAGGAAGAAAGAATTTTATTTTTACCGTCGCAAATATGCACAAGAGTGCACAAAATATATGAACTTTCCAAATTCGAGTTTTTTCGAGTTTTTTTCAGCAAAATGGCGGCCAAAAAACGGGAATCAATATTTTGGATTTTCATTTTATCAATATTTTAAAGCATTCATTTTCATATTCGATGTATTCCTTTGAAATTCCGTATACAGGGGTTTTCAATGTCGCTGATAACGATTCTGACATCAAATTCTCAAAATTCTGGATTCAAGATGGCGGTTTCAAGATGGCGGCTGACGATTTTCCATATTTTTATTCGGAGAATCGTGAAAATTTGGAATAATGGGTTTTCGGGGGCGCTGATGATAAATCCGACATTAGATTTTCGTAATTCCGTATCCAAGATGGCGGTTTCAAGATGGCAGCTCATGATTTTGTACATTTTTAGTTGGAGATTTGTGAAAATTTGAAATAATGTACATTTTCACGAACCTCCAACTAAAAATGTACAAAATCATGAGCCACCATCTTGAAACCGCCATCTTGGATACAGAATTTCGAAAATCTGATGTCAGATTTATTATCAGCGCCCCCAAGAACTCATTAGTCCTGATTTTTACGATTCTCCGACTAAAAATGTACAAAATCATGAGCCGCCATCTTGAAACCGCTATCTTGGATACGGAATTTCAAAAATCTGATGTCAGATTTATCATTAGCGACCCGAAAATCCATTATCCTAAATTTTCACGATTCTCCGACTAAAAATGTGGAAAATCGTCAGCCGCCATCTTGAAACCGCCATCTTGGATACGGAATTTCGAAAATCTGATGTCAGATTTATCATCAGCGCCCCCAAGAACTCATTAGTCCTGATTTTTACGATTCTCCGACTAAAAATGTACAAAATCATGAGTCGCCATCTCGAAACCGCCATCTTGGATACGGAATTTCGAAAATCTGATGTCAGATTTATCACCAGCGCCCCCAAAACCCATTATCCCAAATTTTCACGATTCTCCGACTAAAAATGTGGAAAATCGTCAGCTGCCATCTTGAAAACCGCCATCTTGGATTCAGAATTTTGAGAATTTAGAAAAAAAATTTTTATTGCTAGTTTTTTTACAAAATGGCGGCTGTGCAGCGATTGCCGTGAACCGCTTTTTTGAAAAGTTCTTCCGCGGCGAGCAGTAGAACTGAAAAAGTTTACATTCGATTGACTTGAAATTATAACTGTAGCTTCTTCATTAAATTATCTAGTGAAGTACACACCATTTTAGCGATTGATTGACCAAAAAAAAAGTAATAAACAATCAAAGTTGACTTTTTTTGTCGAAAAAATTTTTTTTTTTCAAACCGTCGCCATTTTGCGAAAAAAAATTCTAAAAATATAATGATGTGTACTTCACTAGATAATCTAATGAAGAAGCTACAGTTAAAATTTCAAGTCAATCGGATGTAAACTTTTCCAGTTCTACTGCTCGCCGCGGAAGAACTTTTCAAAAAAGCGGTTCACGGCAATTGCTGCACAGCCGCCATTTTGTAAAAAAACTAGCAATAAAAATTTTTTTTCTATTCTCCAAGAGTTGCTTAATCCAGTGATATATTATTTATATACCTTACATCTCAAATATCGTTTAAAAAAATCATGAAAATGTTTTTTTGAGCATTTGGTGGATATTACCCCTTAAGATTTCTGATTTGTAAATTTTATGTGTTATGTGGTTTGATGAATAGTTTAGTATTAAAAATCTGAAATCGTCTTGCGAGCTCAAGTGTCGGTAGCTCAAAATTATTTAAATAGAAGAAAATGTCAGTGCTCGATAATACTTTTTAATACTCTTATACAGTTCTTACATGAATCATAAGAATTTAGGGTTCGGTTATTCATTTAGCTTTTAGAAATTCGCATTATGAAATGATTTGAGATGTACGTCAGAACGATTATAGTCAAGATTCGTGGAAAAAATAATTGAAACATGGTTTTGAAACGCCTACATGTAGATCGCGCGAAGCGCGTTTGATGTAGCTAATATGAATGAAGGGTTTAAAAATGCGAATATTGTGAATGAATTGATAAGTAAATGAAAAGATTATTGAAGGGTTCGAAGTTGAATGATTGGAACATATTTTTGAAACGCACGAATGTAGATCGCGCGCAGCGTGTCTGAATGTAGCTCGTTTTCAGTAAAATCAAATGTTTATTCCGCATGGATGTGGATAACATGCAGTACTTTTGAATATGGATGGTCAATGAAAATTTTGAAGAACGGATTTGGAAAATATTTTTCTTCTCGTTTGTCATAATCAAAAAAAGGTTGCGGAAAAATCTTTGTTTCAGAATCTTTTCTGGAACAATAGTTATGATTTTTTGCCGTTCAGAGCGACGAGGTAAAAGAGCACGTATGCCTTTCCACGCGCGCTCTCACCTTCTGCACAGCCATGTTTGACTTCATCGATGAGCCATAGCCTGCCCCACTCACCCTTGGTCACGTGCCGGAAAATATGACTATAAAAAAGCTCGCGTTTGTAAACCGTCTCAGTCCCAGTGTGATTGCGAACTCGGTGACAATGGCACACCATAAGTTTCTGATTGCGTTCGCCCTCATGGTAGTTGCTATGGTTGAGGCCAAAAAATACCTGGATTGGAGAAGTGATCAAAGCGCCAATTGCGAATACACAGATCATCTGGAATTATCGAATAGATTTTTCGATCAGTATCGCAAGTATACGTTTCTTGGCACCTCTAGAATCGTCGCCTTGAACGTGACCAACCTGGGTTCCGGTGAGAACAGCGCCGATGTGAGCGTAAGCGAGGGCGGCATCGACACAAATAACGTTCAACTCCAAATCACTACCCATAAGTTTGAAGGTGCCAATTTCAATGTCACCATTGGGTTACAATTAACTCAAAGATATGTTTTGACTAATGTAACCACCCAAAGGAAAAATAGTGACATACTATTCTCGTAATCCCAATTATATTCCTAATAATATCAGACATTGTGGCTTGGTGGTATAACCGATACTGATGGGATATTTTAAGCAATTCAGATGTATAATAAAAACAATGAAAGTTCCAAGGTCTTGAAATTGTGAATAAATTATGATACTTAAATCTCGTTGTCATTTAATCTATCGTACTTCGGTATCTATTGAAAATCTATTGAACGAATCAGAGTACGCGAACAACTATAACTGCGCTCGCGTACGTAGAGGGAAAAAAGTGAGTTAGCACGCGTAGAAACTCCGCTTCCCGTTTGGACGTTAACGTGGACGTACATGTACGGCACCGGGGAACCTCGGCATCCATATACCCCTCAAAAACTATCCAATCTTTATTAAGGCCCAGAGGACCTGTGCAACTATATAAATAAATCAATAAATGAATATATATATATATATATATATATATATATATATATATATATATATATATATATACAAATATACGAGCAATAATCTCTCGCTCGCTATCGCTCGCTCGAGTGTTTATGGGCTTTTACGATAGTACTCTTTGCAATATTGAATCACATAGAAAACAATAAAATAATGTTTTTAATTTTCTCATTCATCAGACCTAAAATCGCAAAATCATTTGAAACCAATGTTTATACCCGATAGTATCGTGGATAAAGTTCGCATCATATGACTATTTCCTAGTTTATTCAATGGTCTCCCGATCACAAGAGACAACAACAATTTTGATTCCTGAATTTTACGCCCACGTATACAAATATTCAAATTTCCTACGATATAAAGTGGATGTGTTTAATCGAATCTATCGATTGGTAACAGCTAAATTTTCATCGTAACACTATTTTATTTTTTCCACGTTACACGCCCACGCATAAATTTTTAAAAATGTCCAGCGTGATATATAAAAGTCTATAGAAAGATTGGTCAGATTCAAATGAGCACTACACTACTATTTCCACCTTTCGCGCCCACGCACCAATTTTTTCAAAGTTTCAACCATGAAGTATGAAAGCTTCTTCGATGATCTTTCGATCAGTCATACTTAAATATATGCAACATACCATTAATTCACGTATTTTTCTCAACGCATACATTTAAAGTATGTCCTTCCTTAAAAAGGGATGTGAAGCCTCGCTTTCGATGATTTGATTGGCTAAGATCATGCCGTTTCCAGTGTTTCCAGATTATATGAAGAGATGCGTCAAGATGGATATGCTGTGGATGGTGTGAAAAATAAAATAACTTGTACGTTCTAATAGTGGTGAAATTAGTGATTTAGCCAGGCTGGCATAGAGCCATAAGTCAAGTTATTTGGGGCGTTAGACTGAATGGCTGCCCGGGTATCTGATAATATACCGCGGAACAAGTTCGGGCAGTTCGGTCAAGATTGGGCGCCCGAAGATGACAACCTCTCCTAGCGAGACGATTTACAAACGCGAGCATGTTTATAGTCATATTTCCCGGTACGTGACCACATGTTCTTACACAAAGAATCATAGAAGTGATACTAAAGTACAATATGAGTACGGAAATCTAGTCACAGTTTATTCATGTAAGAACAAACGTTTTATTGTGCAACTGACGTTAAAGTTTTGCATGAGCTTTTGAAACGTCTTATTAGTCAGAGGACGACGGGTTATCATTATTGCACAATTCAAATTAGGTTTGTATTATGTACAAATATGAGACTGAATAGAAAATCATATCAAATCTCTTAAGCTATTCAAATCATGTTTATGAGCATGGATTTGCATTAATGAAGGTACTAATCTGGCTATGATACTAATGTAAATATATTTCAAAATCCATCTACGACCTCGAATTTTTTCAAGATCGTAACGCACAAAGTTTTATTTCATCAATTTAATTCTAATCAAATATGAATAACAAATATTGAAAAGGTATTCTAGCACCCAGCTACTGAATTGTTCGGACGTGAGCATAAATTGAAGAGAATAATATGGCTCTAGCACGAAAGCACGATATAATTTCTGAGGTCTAAAGATAATAGATTAATGTAAAGACAAAAATTACTCCAGCTTTAGGAACTAAGCTTTCAGTTCTGAAGTGGGGATGAGTTAGTCAGTTAGGAGAGAGAAAGCAACGACTCGAATTTGCGTGATGAATTTGTAAAATTCGAAATTCCGGTTTTCACCTCTTCGCTGCCAACCGACGATCTACTAGACATTCTAAAGATTTGAAAAAAGTAAGATGTTCCAACGATACCCATCCGAATAACGCGACTCTAAGTAAAAATCTTACGTCCTGCGACAACATCCAAAGACGACACCCAACGAAAGGGAACGACCTCTTGTCCGTCTTACGAACTGACCAGAGTCAGAATGCACCAAGTCTCATAGCCAGCATCGTCAAATAACTAGACTGACCATGTATTGCGGTGTTGTCTAAGTGCTCTAGGTGTGAAGATAAACTTTGAACCCTCAAAAAAGACCAAATACCTTCATTTTACGAATTTTGTGATAAAAATTAAATATCCAAATAATTTTTGTGGTATCTTGACTCCCTGTTTCAATGGAATATTTTATCTACACGAACTAACATGAAATAGTTTTGATGATATTTTTTGTGCCATTTTCCCTCAGCTGTTCTCCAAGTCTGGGCTAGTTGAAGCTCACTATTCATAAGTAGAAATTCTCTAACTGATGGGTACTGGGGCTATTTCGAGCAGTTGTGTAGTTTTCATTGGCAAAAAGCAAACGATCGAAATAGTCACTCTAAGTCCCAGACACTTCAAACTTTCAACAACAATTTTACTCTTCCGTATCCGAGTGTGGGCCCGAGGTGTATACTACCCCTCGGTCGAATTCGCGTCCCGCCGAGTCGATATAAAAATCGAACGCGTTCGTTATAGACGGAGAGCCGGGCGTCGGACGCGCGGCGACGCGGAGCCGTGAACGGCGCAAGGATTCGCCGCCGGCCCCCGAGCGGGGAGCACATCCGGGAAATAATCGACGGCGTGTTCCGTTGCGCCGAGGTTCGCGGGTGAAAAGAGTACGCGCGCGCATTATTCGGAGTGCACAGGCTGCATTGTACGCCGCTCAGTGGGTACACGGGGGTGGCGTGCCAGATGAACAAAGGCGTAAACGCGCGCGCGCGCGCGAGTCTCAGGCCAAGTCCATCAGGCCGTCGCGCCGACAAAGAGCCGGAGGAGGTGGTTGCGAGGGGAGCGGGTTGGATGTGCGCCCCGCGATAATTTGACGTGAAATATCGCGTCTTCGCATTATGCGCCCGGATGCGAGCTAATGTCGGCCGCCTCCCAGACTCGCGCCCCTGTGTACGCGCGTACAACGTATATATACTCTCTCCGCGCTAGCTCGCGCGAATTAGTCCGAGACTTGCTTGTGTGTATACGAGGTGACGGTACCCAGTAAACCTCGCCCGTTACATCTCGAATAGCGGCGCCGAGGACCGGGAGAGTATTGTTGGGTAACGCGGGCCAAGGACGGAGGAAAAAACGTCCCGACTCCAGTTGCGAATGTTTGCACCGTATTCCCTGCGTCGTTTTATAAACTGAGATATGCCGCGTCCACTTTACTTACAACGAGTAAGCGATTTTCCAATAGACCACCGTATCGGGGACGATTTTTCGGAAGTACTGTATGTCTTATTAGCTTAGTGAGTTTCAAATCGAATGCGGTTAGAGGCTCACTTTGAGAGCTCGTTTGCCACTAGCTAAATACGTGGGAAAATTTAGTTTTCGCGCAAATGTATAGTGACCATAGTTCCACACGTTTGCGCATAGTATGGGTGTTATTTGGCACCCCTACTTCACTTTCGTTCCGTTGGTAAAAATGTTGACATGGAGAATACAGTTGGCAAGAGAATTACGGCCATATTTGCGCGGGTGTCGGTCAATTACATACGCGAGTTTAATGAACATTATAACGACTCGGGCTCGTTAGATTAACATGCGATACATCTCGCATGATAATTGGCGATCGCTCCAAAGTATATAAACATCACGTGTATATATTTATGGATGTATTGGGTAATGCAAATTACCGATTCACCCGCTGTGTGTGTGTGTGTGTGTGTGTGTATAAAGGTACAATTCATTCATCTGAAATGCCTCGTGATTAAACGAAAATTGCATTCGAATTGCAGGGAAAATCGCGGGCAGCTGCCATTGCACAGTGTGAGAAACGCGACCAACGAGGCCGCCACCGAAAGTAGACAGCCGGACTGATTCGATTGAAATACAAGAGGAGAACACGGGGGAGTGACCCACCACACTCGTCGCGCATTCCATAACAAATCAAATCTGTTTATCTATAGCGTTATATCACTACGTGACCCTACCGGCAGGCCGGCGGCGAACCGCGGCCGCGCGTCCTCGTAAAAATTCGCCCGAGAAGGAAGGCCGCGCATAAATGCTTGGCCGCGGAGCTGCCCAACTCGACAGGTCTAAAATTAATCACGGCGCGGCCGGCGACTTGTTAATCCAATTAGGGGTCATTTTCAAACACTTACCATAAACGCAGGAAAAATCTCAAAAATATGGGGTTTGTTGCATATAAAAGTACAGAAAACACACTTTATTCATCACAAAAAATACAAAATGGCAGCGTACCATCTCGTCGAAGGAAAAACAATTTTTTTACTTTTTCTTTGCGGCCGTACTCTTACAGGTCCCAAATTTGAATTACCTATAACAAAAAATCGAACGGGGTTTCGAAGTAAAATAGAAAACTCTAGGACATCGTACGATTTTCTTGAAATTCGATTTTGGGGCTTAATGGCGTCAATTTGATTAATTTTTGTTTTCTCAAAGAGAAAGCTTTGTAATGGGGCAAAAATCGACCAACCGAATCAGACCTCGCGACCTCGATTTTCGTGATCTACGGGTCGAAAAACATGGAAATCCAAAAGTGTATGTATGTGTGTGTGTGTGTGTGTGTGTGTATGTGTATGTGTGTGTGTGTGTGTGTGTGTGTGTGTGTGTGTGTGTGTGTATGTGTAACTTTTTTTTCGTCCACGATAATTCTCGAAGAAATGGTCCGATCTCTTTGAAATTTTGTACACAGGTTATTCGCGGCAAAATCTCGGCCGAGTTCATTTTTCAGCAAAATCCGCTGGTTATTTCTCTAGCAACCGTTGCCAAGGTGTAACATTTTTCGTTTCTTTTGTCTAGGATAACTTTCGAAGGAATCGTCCGATCTTGCTGAAATTTCGCACACCGGTTAGTTGTGGCAAGATCTATCACGAGTTCAATTTTCAGCAAAATCCGTTGGTTATTTCCTTAGCAACCGTTTCTAACGTGTTTTCTTACAAATCCTCATGAGTGCTCATTGGGGCAAGCCGGAAAATCAGTTTTAAGTCACACTCGATGGCCAAGGACACTGAATTGTTGTATTTGCTCCATAGCAACGGTTGTTTGCCTCCCTAGCAACAGTTACGAAGGTTGGAAATCATTAATTTATGACCTATTTCCGTCATTTTCGACGGCAAAGGACACAAAATCTTCCCGATTAGCCCCTTATCAACCGTTGTTTACGGCCCTAGCAACCGTTGCTAAGGGAAAGAAAAATTCATGTAAGTTTTGTTTCCAGTATTTTCAACGTGCTATAGAGAAAATTTGGAAAATTTGGTGTCTTTTGCCGTCGATAATGATCAAAATAAATTTTGAATTGATCATTTCCAACCTCAGCCATCGAAAATGATCAAAATGAGTCTTCAAGTGTGTTAAATACGGACTTAAGGGCAGGACGGATGGATTTTAACCACCATTAAACCGTATGACAGTCACAAGATGAATTGATCGAAAAATTAAGCAGGTCCAAATGTCTCGCATCGTGTAGAACCTAGAACCGTTTGCTTTGTTGCATTTGATCAAATAATAAGAGAGCCCGGGCAGACATCAACACTCGCAACATAGTTTGGTCAATTGAAAAAGAACGACACTTTACACAGTCACAAAGATACGAATTGAACTGATTAAATAATATTTTTGTAATTTTTGAAAAATAAATGATAGTATCTACGCTAGTGGAATGGTGAAAATACAGGTTTGGGATGCGTTTGTGGGTGATGTTAGCATACTGCTAAGGCACTTGGCAGCGGTTTTTTTTGTAAAAAGATCGATTGAAAATCGGCCATAAAGTCGGTAAAAATCAAAAAAATCGAAAAAATACGGAATATCTTTTTATTTCTTTATAGACAGTGGGCACAAATATAGGAAAATATTGGCTCTCTGTCTATGCGTATATATATTTATATATATAGTTGCACACGTCCTCTGGGCTCCTGATAAAAATTGGTAGCCGGGGCTTTATTTTATCAACAGCGCCGAATGTATAGTTTTTGAGAGGTATATGGATGCCGAGGTTCCCCCGGGTGCCGTGAATGTATGTCCACGTCAACGTCCAAACGGGAAGCGGATCTTTCCACGCGTGCTAACTCACTTTTTTCCCTCTACATACGCGAGCGCAGTTATAGTTGTTCGCGTACTCTGATTCGCTCAATAGATTTTCAATAGATACCGAAGTACGATAGATTAAATGACAACGAGATTTAAGTATCATAATTGATTTATAATTTCAAAGCCATAGAAATTACATTTTTTGTATTAGTAATATTCAAGTAAAATCACAAGCTTGTTAGAGATGAGCTTTTGTCTATCAAGCCACAGTCTTTGATTTTAGTAAAATCAATATGGTGATTGAGATCTTTTGAATAATATTTCTCTGTTCTTCCTCGGTTTGTTGATGTTGTAGTAGTCCAATAATTCAATTGTAACCAAATTCCGACCTTGAAATTGGCACCTTCAAACTTATGGGTAGTGATTTGGAATTGAACGAAATCTTTGTCGAAGCCGCCCTTGTTTTCGCTCACATCGGCGTTGTTCTCACCTTCGCCCAGGTTGGTCACGCGCAAGCGGGTGATTCTAGAGGTATTTTCAAATGTATACGTTACATACTGATCAAAAAATCTATTATTTAATGTCAGAGTGTCGCTGTATTCGCAATTGGGGATTTGGTCACTATTCCAGGCTAGTTCTTTTTCGGCCTTAACCATGGCAACTGCCATGAGGGCGAACGCAACTAGAAACTTATAATGTGCCATCGTTGCCGAGTTCACAGTTACAGTGGGACTGAGAGGGTTTACAAACGCGAACATGTTTATAGTCATATTTTCCGGTACGTGACCACATGTTCTTACACAAAGAATCATAGAAGTGATACTAAAGTACAATATGAGTAAGGAAATCTAGTCACAGTTTATTCATGTAAGAACAAACGTTTTATTGTGCAACTGACGTTAAAGTTTTGCATGAGCTTTTGAAACGACTTATTAGTCAGAGGACGACGGGTTATCTTTATTGCACAATTCAAATTAGGTTTGTATTATGTACAAATATGAGACTGAATAGAAAATCATATCAAATCTCTTAAGCTATTCAAATCATGTTCATGAGCATGGATTTGCGTTAATGCAGGCACTTGGCTACTGGCTCTGATACTAATGTAAATATATTCCAAAATCCATTTACGACCTCGAATTTTTCCAAGATCATGATGCACAGAGTTCTATTTCATAAAGTACAGAAAACACACTTTATTCATCACAAAAAATACAAAATGGCAGCGTACCATCTCGTCAACGGAAAAATAATTTTTCTACTTTTTCTCCAAGGGTCTTACGTATTACAGGTCCATACCCCTTACAGGTCACAATTTCGAACCTATAACAAAAAATCGAACGAGGTTTTGAAGTAAAATAGAAAACTCAGTGAACATCGTACGATTTTTTTGAAATTCGAATTTGGGACCAAATGGCGGCAATTTGATTAATTTTTTTTTTCGCAAAAAAATCGATCGAAAATCGGTCATAAGGTCGGTAAAAATCGAAATATCGAAAAAATCGTATGTTGTTCACTGAAGAATCATGTTTCTAAGTTACAGTTAAAATTTGAAGTGAATCAGTTGAAAATTGACGGCGCAATGAGTACGCTAATGTCAAAAAAGACGGTTTCGAGATAAACGCGTTCAAAGTTTTGAGTACTATACTAGGACCATACGACTTCGTTCAGAGAATCGATTTTTTGAGGTACTTGGAACTTCTCCTAACCACTTGATCGACTTTTTATATCATTCTTAGATTGTTTATGGAGTGTTTGAGCCAATAAAAAAAAACCGCTGCCAAGTGCCTCAGCAGTATGCTTTCTCAAAGTATTGCAATTGAACCTCAACTTGCATTAATCACCACTCTTTGAAAAAGCAAAATGAACCACTAACTCATTTCCTCCACTCCATAGTAACGGTTGCTATGGTAAATATCCGAGCTTCGGTGTTCTTACTTCTTAGTCGTCAACAGTTCCGAAAATGGACCTCTAACTGACTTTTCCCACTCCATAGTAACGGTTGCTAAGGACGTAAACAATGGTTGCTATGGTAAATGTCGGAGCTTCGATGTTCTTACTTCTTAGTCACCAATAGTTCCAAAAATGGACTTCAAACTGACTTTTCCCACTCCATAGTAACGGTTGCTAAGGACGTAAACAACGGCTGCTATGGTAAATGTCGGAGCTTCGATGTTCTTACTTCTTAGTCACCAACAGTTCCAAAATGGACCTCCAACAGACTTTTCCCACTCCATAGTAACGGTTGCTAAGGACGTAAACAATGGTTGCTATGGTAAATGTCGGAGCTTCGATGTTCTTACTTCTTAGTCATCAACAGTTCCAAAAATGGACCTCCAACTGACTTTTTCCATTCCCTAGTTACGGTTGCAAGGGATATAAACAACGGTTGCTAGAGACATCAACAATGGTTTCTACGGGAAATGTCTCTTTGAGTCTTATAGAATCCCATAAATATACAAACCCAAATGATCATTTATCATGAATTATATGGGAACTTATCAAAAACACGCTAGCAACGGTTGTCATGGAAATCAACAACGGATGTTGCTGAACACCGAACTCAGTTCACATCATCCGGAGACCGACCTGTGTGCAAAATTTCAGGACGATCGGACTATTCTTTCGAAAGTTATCGTACGACAAAAAAAAGTCAGTCTGAAGCTGAATTTTGTATCTCCATAGCAACGGTTGCTAGGAGAATAAACAATGGTTGTTCCAAAATGAATGTCTTATCGATTCTCATCGATCGTCGAAAGAATTGGAAACCCATCGTGCATTGATGATGATTTTTGGAGCTTTTATCAAAAACACGTTAGCAACGGTTGCTAGAGAAATAAACAACGGATTTGGCTGAAAATTGAACTCGGCCGAGATTTTGCCGCGACTAACCTGTGTGCAAAATTTCAGGACGATCGGACAATTCCTTCGAAAGTTATTGTACGACAAAAAAGTGCACGTACGTACGCACGTACGTACATACATACAGACATTTTCGGATTTCCATGTTTTTCGACCCGTAGATTACGATAATCGAGGTCCCGAAGTCCGATTCGATGGGTCGATTTTTTACCCCGTTACAAAGCTTTCTTTTTGAGAAAGCAATTGGAAAAAAAAGTCAAAGGCATATTGCCCCCATAAGCGAACAGGGCAAGGGTGGTGCAGTGAAAAGTAATCGTACGTACCGCGCACGCGTTAATCGATGAACGTATCAAACGCATATCGCACGCCAGGTGCGCGCGGCTCGTACTCCAGCCCCGGCCCTTGTGGGGACACGGATTTTTCCGAGATTCCGCCGGTGGAGGATTCGCGGCTCGGGGGATGTAAATGCCGAGCGCGACGCGTAATTATATATGCGGGACCGGGGCGTCCCGGGACCATTTGCATTTTACCCTGTTTCACGGGCGAGCTGCGCGTTTCCGAGTGCCCGGATTGTGTGTATAATACGAGGACGGTAATTCGAGAAAACAGCTCGCGCAGAAATATTATTCGCCCCCCCATCCCGAGCGAGTGATATCGGCGAGGCTGCGAAATATTATAGGCTCTTGATGTTTCCTCCGCGAGGATCGCGTGCCGGAATGTATGAGCGCGAGTATATCTTAATGTGTTACGCGTAGCAAAGCTATATACGTACACGTCTCCGACGTCGCTCGACGGATTTATGTACACGCGCGAGCGAATACAATTTGCAGTTTGAATAGAATTTGGTTGTGTCTTAGGCGCGCGGCGGCTCTATTGTTATACGCGTCAAGTTAAATTTGATGAGCTAATACGCTGTGAACTCAAGTACAATTTCGTCCCGCCAACCATCAAGACACACACAGACGAATTGTCGGAATTTTCGTTACGCGCAAAGTCGACAACTAATCGCTAATACACTATACTGGGGCAACTTTAACTTGATGATTAGGGTGAACGCCGCTTGAAAAATCAAATTCCTCCCGGTAAACGTGTGTCCGCGGGTTTCGAGCCTACTTTCCTAATCTCTCTCCAGGCCAACTTTTCCTTCCCTTCTGCGTTCTTTTTCTTAGTCCAGCTCGCGGCTGAGCCCGCGGGCCGAATCCGTTTGGTATATTCCAGTTCGTTTCTACTTTGACTTCAGTTCTTTTGCCTCTTTGTATATTTTATACGCGTATATATACATTTAGAGTCAGACTAAGGTATACAATTTTAAATATTAAAATCTTATAAAAAAAACACGTACACACATTAATTTTGGATAGAATATGATTTTTCATCAGATTTCCTTGATATACAGCTCGATTCACCTCCCATAATACAGTTCACATTGTATATAAAATTGAGATTCAATGGTTGTCCCGTTTTCCATTTACCGCTAATATGCATGAACTCGAGACAGGATTCGTTCGGCTTGCGCAGAAACTCCAGAATGAACTCGATCGGTCAGCGCCACCTGTAAAAAAATTAAGTTCTGTAAGTTGGGGCGGCACACGTCAATCCGGGAAAACATCAATTCGTCAGTCGACACACGCCGTATAATCATAAAGCCATTATCAAGAATTAACCGTGTCGACTCGACAGACACTGGGTCGCAAACTTGTTGCGGTTCGTCACGTTAATTTTGGGTATCGCGTGAAGCCGCGCGTCGCCCGGGGAAAATATCGACATGACGCGGCGGCGGCGCGCGAGAGAGAGAGAGATGATATTCGGGAGCGGAGAGAGACGTCACTGCGCGTTAGGCAAGCTCGCCGCTGATGGGAAAGGGTACACGCGCTCGACGTACGAAGGGAGCCCGGCCGCGAGCGATGCGCAAGCCTTGAATAATACACAAGCCGAACTTGCGTGACACTTGGAGATCAAAATTGGCCCGCGTCATCGTGCATCGACAGGGGATCGCCCGTTATAAATTGCTCACGGGCTCCGGCAGACTGCGGGACCAGCCAATTTCAGCCCTATACCCTCGCTCTCGCGCAACTTTGACCGCTCTCTCTCTCTCCCACGGACGCGCGCCGCTTGTCCACAACTGCGCGCATAAATCTTTCCTTGTCGTCGGATTTTTCAGGCATAATCGCTTGCAAATTCATTTTCCTATTTGATATCGAGTATATCGAGACACCCTCTTGGAGCACATTTCGAATCTCGGGGCAGAGAATAAGGCGCATATCTCGCATCTTGGGGCGGAGAAAAGCACGGTACACAGGGAATTCACCAAGCTCGATATGCGAGTGAAAAGTCCGTTGTTGATTTATCTCCGGCGAATCTCACGTATTCCAGGGTATTTTTCCTCGTCGAATCCGCATGTGTTGATACACAAAGTTTGTTGAAAATCGTTCTTGAAGGAACTCCTGAAAATTTTGATGATTTTGAATAGAAAAAATCCTCATACCAGTCTTTAAATTCTCGACCCTCCCAACAATATATCAATTTTCGAACATTAATGTAATTACGGGAGCCATACGTACGATTTTTCCCCGATACTTTCCTCCGTTCTACACTCGATTGAAATGAGCTTCTCTTCGCCTCCTCGCAGGAGGCAACGATCCATACGAATATACTGGAGATCCGAAGGTCCGAGGGCCGATCATTCGCTCGGGATCAAAACAACGCTGCGGGCGCTACAGACATATACAAAATCGCCTCTTCGACCGTCAGACATGCTCTCTCCTAACATACATACGGAGCTCGGGGACGCGCGCGACGAAACAAGCAAACGCTCCGCGCAGATGTATATAGACGATGGTGATTTCCTGCGAGCCAGACTGCAGGAGAGACTGGCTCATCGGCTGATTTACGGGCTGCAGTATGTATACCGGGCGCCGCGCGGGTCGAAAATTAAACGCGCGCGCGCTGCAGCTCACCAAGTGCGGCTCGACTCCCTCGGGCCGAGAGCTTAATAAATCTGGCCCGCGCCCGGCCCGTTGTAATATTTGCCCTGGCGTCGATTACCCCGCTCGCCTCCCCCCAACCCCCATCCCCTGACACCCAACGCGAGCGTGTATATATATACACACACACACACATCCGCTTTACGCGCGCCCGTAAATCGCTTATCAATATTTGGCGTACATGCTTCTTTGAGATTATTCGACGACGGCACTTCGCTAGGTCCTGATTAATCGCCCCCCGTTGAACAAGCGTATATATGTATATACGCTGCATCGGATGCTCGGCTGCATGGGCGCAGTCAGCAGTGTGGATTGGAGGCTATGGGGTTGCCGCGTGGGCCGAGGGGTCTGATCATATTCCGACCGAACGCCGCTCCAATCGACTTTCGCACTTTTTATCTCGCGTACAACCGCACTTGAACGCGCGATAATGCTCTCGCCCCGTTATCCGATTCTCGAAGCGCACGCACGCGCATATATATACATATATATGTATGTATATGGGTGTGTGTGTGTGTGTGTGTATATACGCAAACGGCGATATTGGATTTTTCGAAAAAGAAAATAACGCGATACACGGGGAACCTCCAAAACTCCGTGCGTGCTTCGGGGATTTTTTTTCATTACGTTTCGGTTACGTTCGGTAACGGCGATCTCCTCGTGTTACGAGGCTCCGGTTGCATCTGTGCGCGCATACATATGTATCAACTCGTAGGCGGACGGCCTCTGCACACGAGCAGCCGGAATTTCTCGACGCTCGTCTGCCGTGTATATAACGGCTAAAAAATAAACGACGTCCATGTAATTATTTCCATTGGGCCGCGGCGATACGCCGCCGCACGCTTATACATTCCGTTGGGGGGGCAAAGTGAAAAAGAAAGAAAGTATTACTCGTCCAGTTCCCAGGGTGGCTTCTCCTTCCTTATCATTGGCCATTCTCGCTCAACGGCGCGGTTGGGCTCATCAGCATATGTAAGCGATCGCGCGCGCGCGCACCAGCTGTTATCCAACTGCACTGGCGAATTTTTCCCCGGCAGCCTCGAATGAATATTCAAGCTGCAGCGCAGCTCCGCAATATAACCCCCAAAACGGCGCGCGCGCGCGATAGATAGATGTGCAGCTGCTCGATTGAACACAGATCCGAGGCGCGAGAGAGAAGCGCGTCTTTCTGTATACACGTATATATATATAGAGAGATCGTTGAAGTGGCGCGGCGTTTCGCAGCCTAGCGATATAGCCGAGTCGTTATCGACGAATTAGCCGATCAGCCCGGCCAACCCAATTAGCCCTTTGAGCTGGGGTTAGAAAATTAATTAATCAATGCCGGCTGCCCTGATTCGCTTTTTATCGCGTCGCAGCAGAGAGCCGCGCGAGCGAGGATCAGCCGCGAGGCCGCTCGAGAGTAAGAGCAGTATACTCGAGATCCTGCGGGGCGTTCTTCGGCTGTTCGATCTCGGAACGAGAACTTTGCGGGTCTGTATTCGTATATATGTATAGTTCGCGGCAATTCTCGAATGTCGGGCCGAATTCCCAGCTCTTTATACTTACTGCAGACCTTGACGAAGCTCGAGAATTAAAATCAAGACGTGTATATATACCTTTCCCGCAACACGAGGTTAAGCGATCGAGTGTTCTAGCGTGGTTTCTATTTCTCTCTCTCTCTGCCCGTGTGCACCGATTAATCAACTCTTGAGCTTCGATTGTTCTTTGCTCGAACGCGCCGAGGGGGGCGAAGTAATAATTGCCGCGCGGAAACGAGGCCGCGCGTGCACTCGCGTATATCGGAGCTCGCAAGGCGCAAACCGCGAAATAATAACCCAAACGGGGCGCGCGCGGCAAGATTTTCACCCGTGTTTTCCAACCCACTTACTGCCGCTCGTTGCTATACTCGCGATTCGGGCGCGGGACATGGTTAAAGCTCTGCGGAACTCGAGCGAGGGGAAAAAATTATTAATTAAACACGCGGCCACAGCATCTATACATACATGCTATACCTATTAATTAGTATATTCACCCGATTCGACTATTTTCGACGTTCGACGTCAATTTACTTGAATATATATCCGAGTTGCGCAATCGCAAAGGATCGTTTCTCCCGTGCGTATATATTCTCTTAAATCCTCACTGTGAAAAACTACTGCATTGCAGTGAAAAATTACTGTAAGAAGGTGGACGACAAAGTCACTGGATTACACTGAATTTTTCATGCAACCAAAGTGAATTTTCACTTTAGCTCCATGAGTTTTGATAGAGAACATTTTTACATAAAATTCAAAATTTTACATCACAATTTGCAGTAAGTATGGTGTGAAGTGAATTTTTACTCTACTTACTGTGAATTTTATGTGAAAAATGTTGCTATCAAAACTAACGGAACTGAAGTGAAAATTAACTTTAGTTGCAATAAAAATTCACTGAAATTCTAGTGAATTTGTCGCCCACCTACTTATAGTGATTTTTTACTGCAATGCAGTGGTTTTTCACTGTAAGGATTTAAGAGAGTACGAATCGATCTCGCCAAATATACGCGTTCGCAGCCGACAGAGCGAACGGGTGAAAAAGCAAGGGTAAAAATCTCGCTCGATGTGCGCGCGAAAATTGGATTAAGCGTAATTAGCCGCGCGCGCGATCGATATACATGCGATCTCCCTTTGGGCATTATAGAACTCTCGCGCCGCGGGCGGGCGCGACACTCGCGACGCTCCTACCGTGTATTAGCCGGCCGTGTGTGCTCGCATGCACGGGGGATAATATATATACATATACGTATTTCGCTTTCGTAAAATGAAATAGCGAAGGGAGCGCGCGTGTATATATGCACGCGGCGAGAGGACGTCGGTGAGCGAAGGAGAGCGCGTGTAATGCGCCGATATTGGCGAAATTTTATAGCCCGAGCTCCTTCTCTACTTCGTTTTACGACCATTTTATGTGTGTAAAGGGCGCGGAGTATGTATACGCATACGTGCGCGGCCCTCATTCGTATATATATATGGCCGCAAATGGATTGCGATCGTTATACACGCGTGAAACTTAGATACATATATTTATGCATATAGTGTACACGAAGGGTGTTGGTGTGGGTGTGTGTGGAAGTCGACGAAAGCACTCGAGGACGTTTGACCTATTCGACTCGGTCGCTTTTTGCCCTGAATATTTTTCCTCGCGCCAATCGCGCGCCCCACACCCTCGAGTGCTTTCGCTCAATTGGTTAATTGACCTCGTAAGAAAGTTGCAAGCGAGAGTCACCAGTCACAGTTTCCAGAGCTCGAAGCTATATATGCTTATTGCGACTCGGCGATTAAATCCCGTTGATCCGCGCTCATTACAGAATATATTGTATGCGTTTTTCCTGCGCGACCCCCGCTAATGAGTAAACCCCCCACAAAGCCCGCTGATTCAGGCTATTTTCTGGCAATCGCTGTACTTATTCACGTCTGGGCGTGTCTATGTATATGTGGCCGAGTTGGAATCAATTAATACCTGTAATGCAACGGCAAAGTTGATAATGGATCGCATTATCGATGGTATGGATCACGATCAAAGTCGAATCTCTCCAATTGAAATTCGACCCATTTCGATTGTCCGATAATTAGTCGAATTTAAACTTCGAACGTGTCATTCGATGGCAAATAATTCGATGGAATATACACTATGATGTTTGATGCAATAGGAATCCGATTGCTTCAATCGGAAAACCCTATGGGCTTGGTGGCCATCGTATTTCCTCTCGCGGGCAGTGGAAAATCCACTGCCGGGAAATCTGCTTGGTACAATTGGATTTCCACAATCATCATATGTTACATACGTTGACTACTAAAATTAGTCATTGATTTGATAACTCTAAAAACGAAACTCACGTAATATATAATAGCTCATCACGTAATGATGTCAAACTTGGGATAAATGTTAGCCTGTATCGTTAATTTGATAACTGACATTTTAATGATCATATTTGGGCTGTTTGGATTATTATCCTGACGTGAATCGCAATTCCACCGTAGGACCAAGTGAAATTCGCATCGGTGGGAATGTATTGTCCTCTGGAGGCAATAATATTCTCGTGACGATTGGGGAATCGTTCTGATTTCTCCGGGAATTGACAATTTTCAGTGTATAGCAAAGAAGCGCTTATCGACACTTTTATCAGGACCGCGGGGGGCAAAACAGCGCACGACTATCCCGGGCCATCGGATATATTATAAACAATACAGCGTGTCCGACTCACCGGACGAGAGTGTACTTAAATCGGCTAATCCATGCGCGCATTACGACCCCCTGGACTTAACTATCAATCGTCGCGAGAGAAAAACGCGTGCGCCCGATCGGTTAGCGTCCGCACTAAATCCAATTGATCCCGTCGAGCCTCCGTTAAACATTGGCTGGCGAAAGCTCGCACGGCTCCGGGTGTATGTATACACGAGCTTACATACGAGCAGCTCCGGGGTGTGCGTATACATTTAAGAGGAGAGGGTGTGGGGAAGTAACAACGAGGCCGGAGGCCCGCGACGATGACGGATATACCCACTCCAACGGCTCTCCGCGCTATATGCATAATTTATTTCGCGCTGGGGGAAAATCGATGCGTGCTTTTACCTCTCGCCGACTCTCGGCTGCCGCCGCCGCTGTTTTATCCCCCGGACGCGCGAGTATTGCGCTCGTCGAAAGCTGATATATCCGAGAGCTTTTCGCCGCGACGCCGAGAAATTAGATCCGCTGCGCGCGGCTTGTTATGTGTGCGAGTGTATATATATATATACGTGTCGCCGCGAGAGCTGCCAATACACGAGAGCCCGTGTATAAGACACACACACAAGCCCAGTCGAGTGCGGGCCGCGTCCCTAATGGCTTGTCTGCGGGCATTATCTATATACGCGCAGGTCCTTTTGTGTATACACGTTCGCGCGCTTTTTACTTTTTTCCTCGCCATCGAGTGTCGCGTTCGCGCGCCATTCACTTATCTCCGGAGAGAGCCGCGCTTGGATTATATAGCCTTCGGCGGCGGGCCGGTCCCGTGTAATAAATCGCGTTCACCGGCTCAAACGAGAGCCTGTCCCGCAAGCTTGATGAATCGACAAATTCCCCATTCGCGCGGCTACTTGGATGTCTATATACACATATCCGCGTTTTAAAATGATATGTATGGGTCATTATCGCGGATATTCCCCATAACCCCGATGGTTCGAAAAGTGAATAGAGCTTTTGACTATTCTGGACAAGACTATATACCTACTTAGAAGTGGCTCTTCAAGTTTAAATAGTGAATAGTTACCAAAAATGTTATTTTGGATGTTTTCAAGTTATTCTGTTGCAACTTACTTTTTCTGCATTTTTGAATATTGTAATCTAATCAGCACAGTTCTAGCGTTACTGCATCGTAAGAATAAGTAACTCTGCTTCATACATCTACTAGATCAATATACACTTGATCCATACATGCGGATACCTTTCGAATGATCTACTCCTTGGTCGCGCAATCAACGATTTCGTTCGATTTGTCAGCGAGCGAACGCTGTTTTGTATAACATTCATACTCTAGTCGGCACTTATATTTCTCAGCAGTGGAATTCATTTGTTAATAATCTGACGAAATTATCAGACAAAATATACGTTTTGTTATTAGCATTTCTTTTGTAAGTATCTTTTCAACGGAATCATTATCCTCCAAAGTAACGGTTTTAAATGTAAAAAAAAACCGAAAAAATAACGTTTCCCTTATGTTTGAACGTAAATAAGTCAGTTTAAACGACACTGTTGGAATGGACAAAAACAGCGGTTTCATTGTTGTACGTTGAGTAGATTAGTCACGTGCGCTAGAGTTTTGAATATCGATATCACATAAGTTTTCTAAGAAGTGTCGCATGTAAACATGTAGGGAGTATGGGAAGGAAGCTGGCAGGCTCGGTCCTGTTGGTCTGGCTTCGATTAGTCAGTCATTGATCGGCATTCAAACTGAGTGGACGAGCTCTAATAAAGCACATTTTAATCTTTAAGCAACTTGCCTTTTTCATTAATTAACCTGCTTCTACATATTATCAACTAACTTTAATAGGTTATGGGCCCAGTGTTAATTTTTTTGATAAAGGTGGTTTAAACTGTGTTTTAAATAAAATCGTTTTTTAAGTGGCCGTGTTTCGAGAACTCGTTAGTTTTCAGTGAAATGAAATAGAAAAACAAAGTTCAAAATGAGTGACGAAACAAAGGGTCCAAGACATTTGATTAAGCCATTCAATGGCGAAAAATATAGTATTTGGAAGTTTCGGATGCGAGCATTGATAGCTGAAGAGGATGCACTTTGTGTTCTTGATAAAGATCCTCCAACAACTTTGACTGATGAGTGGAAAAAACATGAACGTGTGGCTAAGGGTCTGATCGTTAAACATTTGACTGATACAATGGTTGGATTTTCAAAAGAAGAAGATACCGCCAAAGAAATAATGGCAAAGCTTGACGCAATTTATCAACGAGCGAGTTTGGCTACGCAATTATCTACTGAAAAAAAGAATATTTAGTTTGAAATTCAAAGAAGATATGCCTCTTGCAGCCAAATTATTATCCTTGATGACGTGTTTGTAGAATTACAAGCCGCAGGATTAACATTGAATGAAATGAATAAAGTAGCAAGATTATTATTATCCTTGCCAAGTTCATATGACAATGTGGTGACTGCTATACAAACACTGTCTGATGAAAATTTGAGTCTAGCTTTTGTTAAAACGAGGTTACTTGACTATGAAATAAAGTTACAAAATGAGAAAATTGAAACTAGCAGTAAAGTTTTGAATGCCGAAGTAAAAACAAATGATCAATCTTTTAAACAGAATCCTGATTCAACAAAGAAATTCAAAAATCGAAAATCAAACTTTAAATCAAAGCAAAAGTTCATCAATAATAAACAGCCATATCAAAAACAAAAAGGTTTTCAATATCAACAATCTCGACAACAGCATCAGCAACAGCAACAATATAAAAAGAGAAGATGTGATCACTGTGGAAGAAATAACCATGAAATAAAAGACTGCTACTTCTATAAAAAATCTCAATCACAGTCAGATCTGAAATCAATCCAAACTGTTCATCGACTTGATGATTCAATTGCCTTTTTCAGTGAAGTTGAATCTTCATGCAATCAGGCGCAGAGAGGAGATGAATTGATATGTTTCATAGATTCAGGTGCAACTGATCATCTGACTAATAATTTGGATGTCTTCTCAAAGATCAAAGACTTAGAAGTGCCAGTTAAAATAAACATCGCAAAGAAAGGTGAAACAATCATCGCGACGAAAATAGGCTCAATACCTATTATAACCAATTTTGGCATCGCTGGATTATTGGAAAATGTTTTGTACGCACCGGACCTCCCTTACAACCTACTCTCTGTGCGTCGAATTCAACAAGCTGGACTGCGAGTGATATTCAACGAAACAGGCGAAGTCATCGTAAAGAAAAATGATAAAATCATTATAACTGGTAAGCCATTGAATAACTTGATAAGTGTGGTTTTTAGTCTAAATAAAAATGTATGTAACAAAATACATGACAACAATAAAACTGCACTTTTATGTACTTATAAAATCTGGCATGAACGTCTAGGGCACATTAGTAAATCTAAGTTTCTGGAAATTAAAAGAAATAATTTATCAATAAATAATGATTTAATAGACATGATAAATCCCACAGATGAATTATGTGAAGCTTGCATTTATGGAAAACAAGCTCGTCTCCCATTTTCAAAAGTAAAAGATAAGAGTCACGTGAGAAGGCCATTATATATTATTCATACTGATGTTTGTGGGCCTATTACTCCAACAACAATCGATGACAAAAATTATTTTGTCACATTTATCGATGAATTCACTCATTACACGGTCGTGTATTTGCTTAGCTATAAATCCGAAGTATTCAGAGTTTTTCAGGATTTTGTCGCTAAAAGTGAAGCACACTTTAATTTGAAAATTGCATATTTATATAGTGATAATGCAAAAGAATATCTTTCAAACGAATTTAAAGCATTTTGTGTACAGAAGGGAATCCAATATCATCTAACCGTGCCGCATACTCCAGAACAAAACGGCGTAGCTGAACGCACGAATCGGTCCTTGTTAGAAAAAGCCCGTGCTATGATTCACGGCGCCGATCTCACAAAAGAATTGTGGGGAGAGGCCATCTTAACTTCAACGTATTTATTAAATATTTCTCCAACTAAAGCCATATCGAGTAACACTACACCATACGAACTCTGGCATAATAAAAGGCCGAGATTAGATAATTTAAAAGTTTTTGGTTGCACAGTATACGTTCATGACAAGAATCGAAAAGCTAAATTCGATAAAAAGTCATTCAAAGGTATACTGGTTGGTTACGAACAAAATGGTTATAAGATATTAAATACGGAGGTGAATAAATTTTTCATAGCGCGTGATGTTATTTTTGATGAAATTGATTATAAAAAATCAAGACCCTCTGTACACATTGAATCAAATGAGAATGCTATAAACAAAATTCGTAAAACTGATAAAACATTAGAAATCAGTCAAAGTCATGAGAAAATCGACGAACCTGTAATTGAAACAGAAGAGGTTGTTAAAGAATCTATTCTAGAAATGGAATCTGAAAATGACATATCAAATGAACACAAACTACGGCGTAGTGATAGAATAAAAGGCAGACCTTTTATTTCTTATAATGAAGAGTACTGTTATCACACTTATCATGGAAATCCGTCGAAATATAAGGCGCGATTAGTGGCAAGAGGTTTCAGTCAAGTTTATTTACTTGATTATGACGAAACTTTCGCACCTGTTGCCAGAATAAGTACATTTAGATTAATAGTGGCTTTTGCAAATCAATATGAACTGTTAATCCATCAAATGGATGTAAAAACAGCTTTTCTTAATGGTGAATTGAAAGATGAAATTTATATGCGAGTACCAGAAGGTTTCCAAACAAAAGAAAATTCTGTTTGTAAATTAAAAAAGGCTATATATGGTTTGAAACAGTCTGCTAGACTTTGGTTTGAACGTTTTGACAATATATTAAAAAGACATGGTTTTAAAAATGCTTCAGTGGATCGTTGTTTGTACATTTTAGACAGAAAGTTCATAACTAAAAATATTTATGTATTACTGTACGTTGATGATGTGATTATTATAACTTATGATAAAGATACCATGACTAAATTCAAAAATTATTTGAAGAATCAATTTTCTATGACTGATATGAATGAATTAAGATTTTTCTTAGGTATCAATGTTGAAAGAACCAAAGATCAAATTATGTTAAGCCAAACTGCTTATTTACAGAGAATACTTGAAAAATTTAATATGAGCAATTGTAATAGTATTAGTACTCCATTGCCTTTGAAATTGGATTATACTGCTTTAAGTTCAGATGAATACTATGAGGCTCCGTGTAAAAATCTTATTGGATGTTTGATGTATGCTATGCTTTGCACTCGACCTGACTTATGCATATCTATAAATTTGCTAAGTAGATATCAAATTAAAAATAATAAAGAGCTTTGGGCAAATTTGAAAAGAGTTTTGAGATATATTAAAGGCTCGTTGAATATCAAACTAATTTATACAAAACATGATTTTGAAAATGTGCTAATTGGTTATGTGGACTCTGATTGGGCAAATAACGAGCTTGACAGAAAAAGTACAAGTGGATATCTATTCCAATTATTCGATAATTGTACTATTAGCTGGAATAGTAAAAGGAAAACTCCGTTGCAACTTCATCAACAGAGGCCGAATATATGGCTTTGTATGAAGGAGTCAGAGAAGCTTGTTGGCTAAAGCAATTGATCACTCAAATCAAAATTCAAATAAACCTTCCAGTTGTCATCTATGAAGACAATAATGGATGTATAGCCATAGCTAATAACCCAACTGACCATAAAAGAACAAAGCACATAGATATAAAATATCATTTTTCTAGAGAAAAGATAGAACAAAAGGAAATAATTCTTAAATATATTCCCACAGGTGAACAACTGGCGGATGGCTTTACAAAATCATTACCTGCAATGCAGTTTAAGACAATCCGCGAAAAGATTGGCCTGGTCGGAATTGAAATGTCTTAAAGTTTAATATAAAATGAAATGTATTTAAAAAAAAAAAAAAAGGTTTCAATTTATACTAATATTTAATTGACTTTATACTTACTTGTACTTATTTCATACTCTCTTTTGCGACATTAGCACATTCTCAAATGAACCCTACCAGTTTTTGAGTGGGAGTGTTGGAATGGACAAAAACAGCGGTTTCATTGTTGTACGTTGAGTAGATTAGTCACGTGCGCTAGAGTTTTGAATATCGATATCACATAAGTTTTCTAAGAAGTGTCGCATGTAAACATGTAGGGAGTATGGGAAGGAAGCTGGCAGGCTCGGTCCTGTTGGTCTGGCTTCGATTAGTCAGTCATTGATCGGCATTCAAACTGAGTGGACGAGCTCTAATAAAGCACATTTTAATCTTTAAGCAACTTGCCTTTTTCATTAATTAACCTGCTTCTACATATTATCAACTAACTTTAATAGACACTGACGAAAGCAAAATAACAATAACGTAACATAGTTTACGAATTTTTTTCCGATCTATTTGATGTTTCTATCAGATTCCAAAACAAACATATTCTAAATTTATTTTAATGTCATCTCCATAAAACGCGTCATTGCCGTAGCATCTAATAAATCGTGAAAACAAGAGAATGAGTAAAAAAACATACATGATATTACGGCGATTTCAAAAGACCACAAGTACTTCTGGCCAATATTGTCACCAAAAAATTATAACGGAGAAGAAAACTGATCCAAGATGACGAATCACGCATATCCATTTTTGGCGTATCAACAAATACCGTCTCCACGATCCACACACGTACACGTATCTACCGCGCTCGAGCGATCTCAAAGCTCTCGGAGAGCTGCGCCAGCGAGATACACTATACTCGCGCGGCTACTCTCGGTCTCTCGCCGAACGCTTTATCAGGTTACGCACTGCTCCCGGGGATATACCGCGCGCGACACACGCGCGTGTATACGTCTCGCGGAAAAATTGACTCGCCAGGCGCACACACGTGCATGTGTGTAAGCTCCACATTCAGCTCGGGGCTCTACGTAGCAGACGCGCGGGTATACAAACTCCGACTCTCCCCCGAGGATTGTTTCATTCGCAGGTCGCCATTGCGCCCCGTGATCAGCTCGTGCGCGCACGTATACGCTTCGAGCTATATGTTCCGTGGCTCGAAAAAACTCGGGCGGAATTTGGAGAGCCGAAAAAGCTCGACCGCGAAGGGAGTGCAGCTGGCCAATTCAAAAGCAGCCACTCTCCCAGCGGAACGCGTACGTGCGTTGGTATATATACAGGTACGCGGCTCTCGAGTCGCGAGAGTCAAAGCCCGCCCGTCTGTGAGCGCGCGCGTATGAAAAACGCGGCCCAGAGACACTCCCCCCCGGGGGATGTGCAGCGTCGCGCCACGTCGCCGGACGAAAATATTTGCACGGACATGTGTCGCGCCGCCTCGAGTTTGCTCTAGCGCCCCTAGCCGAGCGCGTATATATGCGTTTATATATATATGTATGGACGGACCAGCTGAGGATTGCTCTCGTGGGGGCAGGGGGCTACCCGCCCCCCCTACTCCCCCTCCGTAGGATCGTTTTGCTACTTCGCTCGATGCAATCAGCTTTGATCGATGATTCACATCTTTCCTTTGCCGTCGTCGCGTTTGTTTGCCGCCGTTTAAATGTTTCCACTGCCTGCGGGCCATTCGAGAGCGGCATACGCGCGCCTCGAGACGTGTATATATATATGTATACGTTGGTATACGTTGGTACATAGAGGCTTGCACTACTGAGAAATCTTATTTAGATATATTTTCACAAGTATTTCGCATTTCCGGGTATAACACTTGTGAACGTGTGTATAGTTTGATAGAATAAAGAATATGATTTTAGTTTATTTAATAATTATCGTCTGCTTTCAAAAATATCATGCAATATCTCGAAAACTTGCAATAATCTAATTTTATTCGATGAATGAGAATCAGTTAGATGTTACAACGAGCGAAGATTTTTTCTCTTGCTAAACAGACTCCTGCAGGATCAAGAAATTGATCCTATTAGCAGGAATCATCTTGCTGTAGTATCGAGCAAAATATATTTAATGTAGTGATTTCAACAAATTTTAAATATTTTCATTGTAGATTGTGTTATTACCATTATAAGAAAAAATGTTTAGTTTTGAATTATTCAAATTCTTCTGCTATTTGTTTGTTGGATCTTTTACTATGGAGTAGCTTCATGTCATCGAGCATGATTCAGAAAACTCGTACAATGGTTCAAATCAATTAATTTATAGATCGAAGACTATTCTTTTTCTCGTTAAGCGTATTCTGCCTCTGATCGTGGACTTCATCTTAATTCTATAATTGATTTGTCAATTAAAAAGACAGAGGAATTCAAGTGAAAATTGTATGATTAATATTTCACGATATTAGAAAACTTGCTTTCCCTACATTTAAAAACACTAAAATTTAAATGACTCGTAAATCATCCGACTAATTCTTTGGAACACAATATTTTTTCTTCGAAGACGATTACCTGGTGGCCTTTTAATAATTTTCACAGCACTATCTACAAGAATTCTAACTTGAACAAGTCTCACGTAATCAACGGACAAGACACGCCCGTTGATTTTTGTTTGTCTCATTCGATACGATACTTTTTAATTGGCTTTTATAGAAAGTCCTTCCGCCCAACGAACGCTACGCGAAACCAACTCATTCGGTCTGAAGTTCAGTTATACGCATTTTGAAAACGGATTAAATTGTTTAATTACGAGTCGGCTTATCCGAGCAATTATTTATTTTGCTTCATTAAAAGGCGCTCGTTTGCAAATCATTTAAATAATCATAGCGCGGATTATATTTTGCGGAGCAAAAAGCCCGAGAAATCCTGTTCTCATTAAATTTTGTATAATCTACCGCGGAAATCCTATCTAATATATACCACGCGCTGGGCGCATACTCCTCGCGAATCGTATAAAGCGCTGAAATTATCAGTATCGAATTGCCATCCCGTGTTACACCAGAGTAGGTATATAATCAGTATTTGGCGCGTGGATCTCGCGAAGGAAGAAAAAGGTCGATGGGACTGAAACGGCTTGGGAGAGCTGAATAAAGTGCGGTTCGCGAATCGAGATATATACGCGCGCGAGACGGTAGTGGTGCAGTTGGACTATAGGAGGAGGGACCGGGGAAAAAGCTATCGGGGAGAAAGAACAAAGTAACAAGGTGAGATTGATTGTCTCTGGCAGGAATCACAATTGCAGATTGTCCTTTATCCGGTACAGGGTGAGCGGCACGTACGGCGGCAGCAGCAGCATCGAGTCGAGCCGTCCAATTTATATACAGCCGGAGCCAGAGGCGATAGAAAGTACAACGCGCGTCTCCGGCGCCGGAGCTCGCGCGAGCAAAATAATAAGAAGAAAAAGAATAAGAAGAAGAAGAAGTAGAAGAAGAAGACGACGGCGAGGAAGAAGTAGCAGAAGAAGAACAAGAGGAGGAGGAGCAGCAACAGCAGCAGCCCTCGAAAAGTGCAAGACTGCAGACGGCGGCCGCGTCTCGTTCGAGTCTCGCATTCGATTTGCGCCGAGAGAAATTTCATAATGTTTGACACGTTCCCGTCCCCGCCCGCCCGAGACACACTCGGCGCCCCCCGCGCGGATCAAACGATAAAAGCCCGGCCCCGGGCAGATCGATGCGCGGCCCGCAGGCTAGGGGGAGCCCCTCTCCCCACCAAAGTGTATACGTATAGCGCAGGTGCGAAATATATTTACCCCGGGCGCTGATTCGCCCTGATGTTCGCTGAATTGGACCCAAAAGCGACGTATGTATATAGGGCGTACCCTTTCAAATCTGCTGGCGCTCATTCGCGGGACGAGCTTCTCGGGATGGAACGGCTTCGAAGATTCCCGCCGTCCCACCGCGCGCGCGGCTGTCGAGATCGTATAATTCGAGAGCAATGGCCCAAATGTGATTTCGACGTTTATATACTGCTCTCTCTCTCTCTCTCTCTCTCTCTCTCTCCCTATCCCTTTCTCAACGAGAGTTGAAACTCCTCTCTGCGACTAACAGCGGAAAGTTCAGACTGCGTCGATAGTACGATTTATAACGCTCGTTAACCTTTTTCAGTTATGTCCGTCGCGTGGATGGGCGCGCGCGGGTTAGGGGGGGAATTCTGATCCGCCACCGCACCAAGACTCGATCGGTTAAAACGAATCGAACGCTCGCCGACATTATTGAGCTAAATGAGCATCGGGTAACGGTCATGCTTTAATTCCATACGGCAATTGTACAGATAGAGAGAAAGAGTCCAATTGATTGCCGGGCTTTGCTTTTACGATATTCGCCCGGTTCGACTCGAGTTTGCGACTCGACTCTTTCACAATTATATACCTTTTTCTCGTCCACATCGAGTATGGAACTAAAGAAAAACTCGCGGGTGATGTTTCTTTTTTCTCAATGCATATCACCCCTTTGCTGACGCGAAAGTAGTAAGTTCGCGATTTCTCAAAGTCTCGTCTCGTTGGGAATCCAAGCCATACGGGATAAGATACAATCCATTCGATTCGCGTTCGACGCGTACACATACGGAAAAGAGGCCACACATCGCTTCCGCAAAAATTAATTCGCAAAGCGGTGAAAAAAAAAACAAAGTACTTGGATAATCGACCCGATCGCATCTTACCCCGATCGTCCGACCGCTTGATAAAAAATGGGCTACGAAAAGTAGAGTCTCGAGAATATGTGTGTCATGCCAGTGCACCTGTGATCCGATCATGCACCAAAAAGCACGTAAAAAAGAGCCCGACGCCCGTGAAGTGATGGCGAGGGATACCGTCCCCTTGCGGTTGGATGGCCACACACACACACACTCCCTTGGTTCCAAACTTGCCATTGTAATTTATGCGCATGAATGCATATGAGCCGCGCTCGCGTTGGTGCGCGGCCATCGTATATATATACATATAGGAGAATGCGCGGGGGCACGTGAAACGACACAGTCGCGGCGCGCAGTTGAACTGTGTAAACGAAGACGTGCACGTATAGGTATATATATATATATATATATATGAGCCGGAAGAAGAGGCGGCGCGCGGGCAATCGCGTGGCCCATAAATCCAGGGGGAGGCGGGGGTGGGAGGAAAGCTCTCACGCACGTTGGCCCTAATCGATCGGCCGATTCAGCAGAGCCAGCTCACCGAGTGCAAACAAGGGGCTGCGAGCCGAAGAGCCGAGCGAGAGGGACAGTTCCAAAAGGAAGACGAAGAAGAAGAAGAGCGAAGAAGAACAAGAGGAAGACGAAGGAGAAGAAGGAGTAGCGGTAGTAGGTGTAGTAGAAGGCGGTGGCGACGCTTCACTCGCGAAGCCAGTCGAGCGGACGCGCGATAAGGGCGGCTTTTTCCACCACCAACCCCCATCTCACAGACACACGAACACAGCTAAGGACGAGAGATGCTGCAGGCGAGCCCGTAATTTATTCCGATATTTAGGGGGGTGGGGAGCAAAGAGAGAGAGAGAGACAGATGAGTGCAGCAGCGCGAGAATTAGCTATCGGATTTTCATGCGCGCGCACCCGATGGATCGGCTCCTTTTATTTGAAAGTCCATCGGAAATCAGCGGACGCGCGGCTCCTCGGCGCGAGTTAATTAAAATTTCAATGCCAAGCTGAGCGTGTCGAATGCGCGCGAGCAGTTGGCTGCGTCGAGAACAGCCCGCAACTCGGTGCAGCGACCAACCCATCCCCGCGTATACTTTATATATACTCGACTCGCCTCGAATCAACCGACGGCTGCCGATGCTGCTCGCGACTGCTCGACTCTCGCTTGGCTTGATGCCCGATAAGCCGCGCGTCTGTTTTTTTTCTCTCTCTCTCTCTCTTTTCGCCCTTTGTCTTTTCGTTTTGCCGCGTGGCTTGCGATCCCGATGTCGTCGCTTCGACGACGCTCGGCGCTTTACAAAAGAGCTATACGCCCGGCACAACGATTTCCATCGGCGTTGAGACGCGCCATCTCTAGCTATACCCTCCTTCTCGCCGAGTGTCGACCGGGCTAATTCGTCCTGTTGTGTGCATATACGTATATATATATTCTAACTGAGATTCTCGCGCGATCGTTTGCTATATCCAATTATCCAACGAGTGTAATATCTTCTCTTGCCTGGGCAAACTGCTGCTGCTGCTGCTGACTGTTAGCCGTCGTCCATTATGAAGATTTGTACTACTCGCTGCCTGTGTGCCTCCGTCTCGGCGGAGAGAGATCTTTCCACTGAGCACACGGAATTAAATGTGCAGATAATCCACGCAGTCGGGATTATAGTGTCTTCTTATATAGGATCGGACAATTCAACATAACTCTCCATTTTTATGTCTCGAATGTTTCTCTCTTTTCCGAAACGAACATTGATAATTGTAGTGGACGCCAATGCCTACGAGAAAACAAAAACTACTTCAGTTTCAATGGGAAAATTCTGTGTCCTTTGTACTTTGAAATTTCAGGAAGATCGGACGATCACTTCGACAGTGAACGCGCGTGGCAAAAATAGCACAACGTACGTACAGACCCTCTCGGGAGACGTTTTCAGACCCGTGTATAGATTGAGAAAACGAAGGTGCGGAAGTCCTGCCCCGTTACGCAACAAAGCTTTCCCTTTGTGAAAGCTAAATTAATTATACATCCGATCAACGTAGCTTAATGCCGATAGAACTATCTAATTCGCAAGGGTCAAAGTAGTGTCGGGTGGCTATATTCAATCATAGCGACGCACGCGCGTGACGCACTCGCGATTATTAGTATATGAAACGGGGCCGGCAGAGGCTGGGTGACCGAGAGAGCGACAAGCCTCGGCGCAAGAATGCCGAGTCGCCGCCGGGAGTTCACTTGGCCAGTGTAACTTTGTCATCGGGCTGGCATTTATTGGCAGCGCTGACGGCCTGGCCGCATCGACCCTAATCAATTCTCGCCCAACCGAGCGCCAACGCCCGCGCCGAATTCTCTCGCTTCCGCTTCGTTTATTACATGTTGTCGACCTCCCCCCATCCCTCAGGCGTGGCGCACTTTTTCATATCGCCGCTTCTCTTGCGCTTCGAATGGGTTTTTAACGATCCGGATAACTGGCGCACGAGAAAACCGAATCAACGACGACTGTAATGCCCCGTTGGGATTATTTATTCAATGATTGCCCAACATACTAATCGGCGAATGAAATATATTGGACGATAAAATATTTACCGTTTGGTACAGTCGATTTTTTTTGTTTCTACAAATAAGTAGATATGTAACTGATGAGTTATCCAAAACTAATGTTTTGTGTGTGGGGTTGTTCAATATTATATATCAAGAGAAAAAATGTACGATTTGATTAAATGAGAATATACACTGTTTATGAGTTATTATCAACGAATAGCAAATATCCGATGGATATAATTTTTCAAATATTTAAAATTTAGAGAGCACGGAAATAAATAGTTTTCTGGGAGTTATCACGATTTATCTGAGAAATCGTACATTTGCAATATTATATATATCTGTTGGATAGATTCGACTTTATTACTTTTAGATCATGCAAGTCATATTCGCAATCTTCAATTTTGAAACAGTTCAAAACTACGTCTCATTAGAATTTGCATGACTGATAAATATTTTTGAATAATCACTCGATAATAAGTAAAAGTATTCACTATTTGGGACCGTAAATTTTGCTTTCTCTATGAGCCAAAAAACATGAAATCTCAAAAATATTTGTACGATCCTTTTTGGGACGCGATAAGAATTAAAGATAAGATTATTTTAAGTATATTAAATATATGCGCTACTGAATCATTTTTCGGAGTATTTGAAATTTGTCGAATACGTTTGTGATTCGAGATCAATAATATTTGCCAATAAAGAATCAATATCGATGATTAATCTTGGATACATAGATGAATTTTACATAGTGATCGATACAACGTAAAATCCAAAAATATTCAGATTCCATCGAGGTGAACGTCCCTTGCTCGTGTATCTACCTCGAATCAATATTATCAATTTGCATATTGAAAATGAAATACCTATAGAAAACGTTCAGCGTCTTTACTCGTAGCGAACAGTTCAATTTCAGGAGTCCTGTCGCCGGTATGCGCATGCCTCTCCACAAGTATTCAGCTAATCTCGTAATATCAATTGTACCAGTTTCTCACTTGTTTCCCATCCCAGAACGGGGCCAATCTCGCGCTCTACGTCTCCTCTCGTATATATATATATATATATATATATATATATATATATATATATATATATATATACACATACACAGGATAGCTCGAGCTCGCAGCAGCCAACTCTCGCTCGGGCGAACTTTTGGAGGGGTGTGGGGAGCGCTACCGAGCCGCGTCGTATAAGAAGTGATTGGCTCGCGCCTCTGATATCTCCGCGCACGTGATATATCCAAACAAACTCGACGTGCGCGCAGCGCCGAGCGTCTCTCTCAAACGCAACCAATCATAATTGATCCAATTTACAAAGGGGCGGCTCGAGCCATGTAGCCGGCAGCGATCTCGCCCCGGCGTCGGAGTTTGGAAATTGCGACGCGTGGGCGAGTATACGCGCGAGCGCTGATATTGGTCGTCGCGGACGGCTCCTCCGGTGCGTTCGTAAATCTCGATCAGCCCGAGATCGGCCGCTGGCGTTTATTGCCCACCGGCAGCTCCCTCACCCCCTGTACGTGTATATACGTATATAGCACACACACACACACACGTATATATACCACTGCTCGCGGCCGTAAACTCGGCGCGGCTCACTTAAAGCTTGAGCCCGGGACCCCGCCAATGGCGGCGGCGGCCCACCTAAGACCCTAATCAATTTTCATTTCACTCCACTCCGATCCTGCGGCGCTATATCCTCAAACTTGGCGCGCGCGCGCCTCCTCCTTCTCCCCCGGCACCCGATTAAAATATCACCGGCGCGTGAGGAGACCTTTTCTCCTCGCTTCCTCGTACCACCTCTGGTTGGCTTTTTTTTCTTGTTTTTCTTTTTTTGCGATGGCGGGGATTAGGTGGGGTAGAGTACGGTGCTCTGACTGATGCTATGGATGTTGTCGTGTTGCGGCCGTTGTCGTAAGTATCGGCCGCCCGCTGAACCCAACTAATGGCTCGTGTATATGGGTATGGGCCGCCCAGGGATCGCGAGGCTCTGTGTGTGTGTATATAGCGAAGAGTGCGCTCATTGAGGGGTTCAGCTCCATTCGTATGCGGATTATGGCCGCGGGCCGATAAGCCGTGCCTGCCTGGTTTGTGCCGAGCGAGTTTATATTTATTCATATATAAAGCCGCGACATCACTCCGTTTATTCTCCGGGTCTATAGTGATAGGGTTTACAAAAGTTGGCCAGATTCGCGTTGTTGGTTTCGTAGGTCACGCGTACCCCACGTGAAATCAGCGGAATTGGCAGATTCATATATGAATTTGGGAATTTGATTATTCAGGATTCTCGTATTCCGCCAGAAATATGAATTTGAGAGAAATGAGCTGGGGATATTCTGTTTTGATCGATTTTCAAATTGTAGAGTTTGCGGAACATCACGCCATTATGAATTCAGTCGAGTATAGACGAGTCGAGCTAGTTGCCCGTCAACATTATGTAGGATTTTCCGGAAAATTATGAGTCGTATTTTTCTTATGTTCATTCGAATCGATTTTTTCAGAAGATATGAACGTTCGATGGTTCAGTGTTTTTGATATTTACGTCACATCAGTATTACCGATGTGACGCCTTGTACTTACTATTCAAGTATGTAATGATGAAAGACATGCAAATTTCCCATTAAATCCCAAACAGCCTCTAAGGGTTGAGATGGGAGATTATACATGCACGAGGAATGTCAATCTCGATCCAATTTCATTTCAGTAGCTCGTGTAATAAAATCACAGTCAGTAGGGATGATAAAATTCATGAAAGCATGAAATATTTTGTGTATCAATTAGTCAGTCTAGTTTTGAGAGCGAGAATCGAAGCAAAGAAAAATATACAGCACGCTAGACGTGGATATACGCTATATATAAAGCCCGAGATTTCACGCAAAGCTCGTTTGCGTATTTCAAGCGAGAGCCAAGACCGAATTCAAGAGCGTACGTGGACATAAATATCGATTCTCCAACAGAAAAGCGTCTCCGATATGAAATTGAATATTTTAGGCGAACTGTCAATATATCCAGGCCATTTCGGATAAAGAATATAATGTACATGGCATTCCAGTAGAACGCTCGCGAGCTTCCGCCTTAAGAGCCTCGTGCACAAATATTGGATAAAGCGTCATTCAACGCGTGATATTTTAATTTAAAACTTATGCATTTACATGTCTGATGCAACACTTCGGCTTCCATCATTTCTGATATTGAAAAGTCTTTTCAAACCCCTCGAAATGACATCGTCCTTTCATAAATAGCCTTTTATCGAATGGCACGTCTGACTAAATTCAGATATAATCTACTTTTGCGCGCGCGAGAGCCGCATCGCTTCGGAGCTTTCACACTTGTTGATTCTCCAATTTAGTAGAATGGAATGATAATAACGACACTGATTGAATTTCGCATGCAAATAATTCAAGACCAGATTTATCGTGCGAGGTCAGTTTGCTCTTTTGTTTCGATTGAAAATGCTTGTTTTTCATCGGACAAAAGGTTATGCAGCTCCTAATCATGATTAATTTTGACGATTTCGTGGACGAACTCCCAAATTGATAGAATTGTATGATAGATTTTTCTTGCACCTACGAGATAAAAACGATTACTTAAAAGTGTTGCAGTACTGAAAATTTATTGTACTCAAAACGAATTTTACATAAGACCAATCTTGATTAAAGTACTTTTTTTATACTGAAAATCATTCCGTCCCATTTTAAAAAAGATTTTTTACTCAAATCAAGGAATCATTCTTGTTGTGTACGTATCTTTTCCATAAACGGATTGATCACTGTATTAGACCATGTAATCTCAGGATTCGAGTCGCTATCCAGTATATTTTATTTTTAAACCTAAATGACACGGTAAATTTTACCATGTCAGCTCATAAATCAAACCTTCATACGATCTTTAAACATTACCATGGCCTTCTTATTACACAAACGAATTGTTCCACGATTACCGTCTGCCCCGAATTCTCCCGTATAGACACTTCATCCAGAGTACACGAGAGTGTAGACTCGTCTACAGCTTTCGGGAAGAAAGCTCCCGAATACGAAACATCTCTCCGGACTGGAACTAGTGAAAAATCAATACCGGTTCAATTACACTCGGGACAGGATTGAGTATCTTTATAGGGAGGAAAACAAGCTCGCGCGCGCCGTATAAAGACGCCTCGAGTGTGTTTAAGAAGCTTTGGGCGAAGCTACTCGTCGCGCGCAAGCGGATCGCCGCAGTCGGTTTATCTGGACCGGTGCAGGGAGAGGCGCGACCGCGTGAAACGATCGATCCCGTGTAAATTGGGCCCAGCTCCTCCGAGCAGTGGCAGCAGCTATAAAGTGACTCAACGGGGAGGGTGGCTGACGCGACGCTTTCGACGGCAGCTGTCTGCGCAGCTCGAGTAAGCGCGCGAGCGGCGCGTCTCGCGGGATGCTGTTTCGACTTGACGGCGTCGCGGGGGATATCTGCCTGCGCGATATTGGCTCGCCGACCCATCACCCCACGCTCCGCAAAGTATCGGCTGAGAATATTAGCTTTTCGCTGCGCTCGCGAGGACGAGCTTCCGAATTTTCGCTTCGGCTGAGCCGGAGCGAGCGTGGATTCCGTGATTTCACGATTGATTTGCCACGAGTGGCTCGGCGATGCTCTTCTCGCTGGATATATTTCTTCGCCTTCAATCTTCCGTGGATTCGCGCGTTTCGGATTTTCCTGCTCTTTTTTTTGCTTCTTCACTTGTCATTTTTCCTTTTCACGCCACGGTGATATCGCCACCGAGAAATATACCCGAGTGCCGAAGGATTCACGGATACTTTGAAAAACTTACTGCACACGCGGGAATGAAAAGAGTACTTCGAGCAGAACGAAAAAGATGCAAATGTAAATCACTCGGGAGTGTGCTTCGCTGAGTAATTGATGCGCTCTTCGGGATTCGTTCGTGTCGCGTGGAAACTCGTCTATTGTGATAAATATGACGAGTTTCAAATTTTGAATTTGTAAAAGAAGTTTAGCGATTCTGTGTCGGTGCTCCCCGCGATGAGTCTATAAGCACTATTCAAAGCTTTTGGGGGATCAAGCACTTCAATATTATTTCCTGCTAAGCACTTTTTTTGTCGGTGAAAATAAACGTTTTTGATTTAATCCCGCGGTAAAATCTAATTACACCTGTTGATTTTAATTTGATAAAGTTGGAGGTACGAAAATTAATAAGAATCTCTTATACTTATTAGCTCTAAAGGGCGCCGCGCGATGCTTTATTGCCACTAACGCCACCTGCACGCTGTTTGAGCGGAACGTACCAAATTAATGCGGTATTACTGATAGGAGAAATTCTCTGGCAGAGTCCGTCTTTATAGGTGCCAATAGAGAAAGATATATGTCTTTCAAAAATACATAAGGCAAGTGCTTGCAATATGCCCAGTCAGCCAATATGGTATCTCGTAATGTGCGCACTTTTTTTCTCTAGTGGCACTCTGGCTATACGTTGATAGTACTAAAAGAAGCCGTTTCGCCGCTGCACCGGTCGATTTTCCACTCCAAGTAATTGTTTCACTGTAATTTGAAAATATATCGACTTTGATCCTGCAATTGTTAGTTTTTTTTTCTTCAAAGAAGCTCAATACTCGGATTAGGGGTAAATTTCCTTTTCATCACTTGTATCGAAAAGTTGATCATGAGACCTTAGTTTTCTACACTCGTGATGAAAAATACTGTTCGATACTAGATCAAAAGACGATTTCTAGGCACCTGTGATTACCACCCTCGCTTTGCTCGGGCGGCAAACCTCCCACGTGCCTAGAATTCGTCTTTTGGTCTAGTATCGAAATGTACTATTTCCTTGACACTTGTGACAGCTCAATCTAATTTAGACGATTCTCATCTTGTTTTTTTCTCATCTGTTTCTTTCACAGCAAATGACTGATATTTACATGCCACTCTAGTGCAGCCAATATGGCCGTATAATGTACCACCTATATGGTGAACGATCCATAATTTTTCTCAGTTTTATTTAAAATTACCATTCAAGGCAGCTGCAATTATTACATTCAATCCATGCTGCTGTTGACAATGATTGGAAAACAAAAAATAGGCCGTTTCAGATCAGCCAGTATGCAGAATTAGTTTTCTTTTGTTGCTAAAATCAGTTTGTATTGGAATGATTCAATGGCGATTACAGTTGCGGATTCAGCCGACTCTCGAACTCTATCCTGAATTTGTCGGTTCGTTCTTAGATTACAATCTTGTTTCACTGTTCGCCACTCGGAGGGTGGGATACACCGCCTGCCCCTATCTCGGTTCATATCGTAAAAGTGTCGAAGAAAAATCGTAACCCGGGAAAAATATAAAATTTCGAATAACTTTCCTACTCGTCTTCGTCGCGTTGAAAATGTATTGTCCCGGAGCCGGCCGTCTTCCTCCGAAGATATAGGTCATCTTTGCGCGTATCTGGCTGCAGTGTGTGGCGTGTCGCGTTGCGCGCGTGTCACAAGGCGGGGGCGGCATGTCGGAGCAGAATGGAAACTTGTCAAAACAATCGATTCGCGGTTGTTCCGGGGGTCGAGGTAGCGAGTCGTGCGCGCATATATAGGATCCTCGGTGCGCGGGCTCGCAGTTGGGCAGTGCAGTAGTTAGCCGGGTCGGTGCGGCGAATCGCCCGGATATCTATATGTATACATACGGGGGTGGGGCGGCGGCTATTTAACTCGGGCTTCCATCTCGCTCTCGGGCACACTCACGGCCGCGAATTTATGGGACTTTTGAACGAAGCCCCGGTTCACTCCATTATTCCTGTGGAATTGCCCCCGCGCTCGCAGATACGAGCTCCCTCTCCTCTTTCTCAGCTCTCTCTCTCTCTCTCTCTTTCCCTCCTCGGGTCGTCCGATCGAACGGCTATAAGAAGCCTCCTCGAGCAGCCACGTGTGTATATAGGTATAGGGCCGAGGTGAGCACACAGCCGCGGCAGGCCGGAAAAATCGAGAGCACGTAGAGCGGATGAAAAGCTCCGGGTCAGTTTGAGGGAAAAGGCTTGGCGTGATCAAGTCGAGAGGGGGGCACTGCTCTCTCGCGGCGGCGGCGGCAGACCGAATTCCCGGATATTATTTATACCACCGTTGGACCGATCGAGTAGGTCGCGAATCGATGCGAATCGGCTTTTATCTCGAGCAGGTGGGAACTTTTTTATATGTATATATACCGCCACGGGTAAACCTCACTGTCGCGCGCGGCGCGGCGTATACCTTTCATGACTCGACTCGATCACTTCACTCGAGTTCGCATTAGCAGTTTCAACCAAGTCTTTTATAACTGCGGCTCGATTTTACGGGCGCCCCGACCCCCTCCGCGGGTAATTTGCCGCCCCTACCGGCGAAGAGTAGAGCGTAAAATATCCGGCACTTCGACGGCCGGATAGTTATCTTGAAAAATTAAATTCGAACGACCCGTTTAATGAGATATTTCCACTCGCATTATGAACGCCTCGCGTTTACGCTTCGTAGAAAACGAATATTTCCTTCGTACGTTTGGATTGAATTAGTCGCTTGGTACTGTAAGTCTTTTTTCGTTGCCATTGCTTTGTTGTAAATTTGTCACCATCGGCACGGTGTCATATGCTGACAATTTATTATTTTATTAAGACAAATATGTATGTATTTTGGCAAGAACAGCAAAAACTATCCTGAACCATTATTCCCAAATTTCGACAGTAGCTCAATATTAGGCAATTAATTTGTCGGAATTGATTTACACGCTGATTAAATTACACGCGGGCGACAATTGAATGCGTTGGAGTTTCAAGAACGGTTAAAGCCGGAAACCTAATTCTATTCATGCCAACAATAGTTAAGAGAAATCCAAAACTCCGGAGGAAATCGTTGAAACTAATCAAAATTTGATAGTGTAATCATGAAAAATTCCTTTTGTATATTTCATCTTGCACGTTTAAAGATCATACCAGATGATTTTTCAACACTTTTACCATGGCGATGAACAATATTTTTCGAACGGATGCTTACCTCCAGTGGTAACAGCCTCTGGTAAAAAAAACAAATTGAGTTTATAGTCAGGCTTTATCGGTAAGACTTTATAGCAACAGAATGTACAAGAGTATATATTTCAGTACTAAACGTGACATCTGTACCTAAAACTTGATTAAAATCTTCCGCAGAAATGACCGTGACAGAATCGTCGTTTTCCCGTGTTTCCGCAAGTGCTTATATGAACTGATATATATCAAGTTCGCAAGTTACGGCGGAATAACCCACACGCTTACGCGTGTACACGTCGGGACGAGATATACATGTACACATAGCCGCATTCATTGTTACGTGCAATTTTAATTAAACTCAAAATTGCACGGGATAAACGTGAAAAGATCCTCCCCCGTGGAAACCCAGTCGGCATTGTTGAGAAATGAAGGGCGAATAATATCTTGACCTCGTTTCCCCCGGGAGTCATTGCATGTAAAAATGTTTTTTGCCGCGGAAGGGAAGAAAAAAATCTCGCGCACGTTCCAGGCTGCCATTCAAGGAGCGTACGCATAGCTCCGTCACATCTCGGAGCTGTTGCGAGCCCGGGCAGAAAAAAAAGAAGCGCCTCGCATTATTTCTCCACGCGAGATTGGTTATCCGGAGGCAGCTAGGGCGGAAAAAGAACGGCTGGAGTTCGTTGCTGGTACGCGCGCTCGCGCGAATATACATCAGCTCGTCGGCAGTGTCGCGCGGCCGCGCGACAAATTCTCCAGCTGTTATTTCAGAAAATGAGCCCGAGGGAGCGGAGAGCTCGCCACACCGCAACGAGGCGGGGGGGGGGGGAAGGGCGGCAAAATAAACGAAACAAGCGCCGGCAAGTAAGAAGAAGAAGAACTCTTATCAGTCGGATTGTTGTCGGCTGGTGGAATGGCGATAATTGCGGGCAAATTCGTTTGGGTTCGCTGGCTTCGTATTTCGCGGGCCGGATCGATACAGAGATGCGCCCAGTCAGCCGTGACCGAGCGATTGGTACGGGATGTTTCTTAATGAAAGATTCGTTACGGAGATGCGCCGCTCCTCCGCGCTTTGCCCTTCCCGTTCGCGAGTGCTTTCGGTATACGGCCGTTCGATTCCAGCAAACTTGCCGGGGCCGCAGTAATAATTGGAATATCAATTAGTGACGGCCGTCGAGTAGCTCGCGAGCCAGTGTATACATACACACACACACCCGCACACCTGTACACGCAACACCTGTACACGCCTTCCGCAAGACGATTTTTTTTAATACACTATATACCGTGAAAATTCAAAGCTACCCCCTCGTACACGTTCTCGGGTGTGTAATTCTTACTTGGCCTTCAACCGGCCGTCCTCCGCAGGGAAAAGTCATCGCGCTGATTAAACGACGCGGGACCAAGAGGGGGATGGAAAAGAAAAAAAAGAATAGCTTATTTCTCGCGACGTGTCTCAATCTCTCGCGAAACACGCGCTGGTCCGGGGGATCGGGAGAAAGTTCGCCCCGTGCCGCGCGCGGGGCCTCCACTCCCGTTCGAGAGATGTATCAAACTTAATTGCTCGCACGCGAGCCATATATATATATAAGATCTCGGAGGGCGCGAGATAAGCCGCGCACCGCACGGCCGCGGCTGCGCTCCAACTGGTGCAGCAGCTCTCGAGGCAACCGAGACAATGATGAAATAACTATAAAATTACATTTTACGACGTAGCTCGGCGCGTTTTATTGGCCGATGGAAGAAGTATAGAGGGTCGGTCGTGGGACGGGGGGGGGCAGAAGCAGCAATTCCAAAGCGAGTGACTGTACCAACGGTCCACCAGGGATTCCCCGATCCATCTCGCTCCCTGTTGCCCATCCCTCGACTGTCGGCCCAAGCTTATATGTTTCCTCGACGCGCGTGCACTGACTCCTAGCCGCTCTCTCTTTTTCTCTTTGCCCCGGCGTATCTATATGTATGTGTGCCCCTGAGCGAGGCTCGGGAAGCAAGAAGCGCCGCCAACTTGGATTACCAAATTATTCGGATATTGCGCATTTGGCGCGATTTTCTCCCGTGGTGAGCTGCCGATCCGGCTTTGGGCCGAATTAAACCGGAGCGCTGTAGTAATTTCGCTTGCGCACACACAATCGAAATAGAATCGAACGGATTACGATGGTAATCCTGATTATAGTCCCCATAGTCCCCGTAATCTCCTTCTCTCAATCTCTCTCTCTCTCTCCCTCTCTACCTCTCAAATACTCTCTCTTTTTTATTCAGCATCATCGTTTGCCTCCTCATTATACTCTCCATACACAATCATTATACCCATTATCAATTTCATCATTTTAATCAAAGTATTGTATAATTCGTCGTATTGTAAAATTCTGTAAATAAACAACATTGTGTACATATCTTTTAATTTCTGAACCATTTTACTTACTAGGTGACCACTTGAGATGTGGGTCACCAACATTTTTTTTATGTCGTCTGATGAGACGTATTCCTATTTCACTGCACTGTAATTACACTCTTGTTCTGGAAGTTTGGGGACGACTGAGGTAACCAATCGAAAGATGAGATGATTTTACATAAGGTAGAGTAGTCACATGTAAAGAAAATACAAGGTCTGAGGAAAGGACCACATTGGGTACAGAGCTAAATTGGGTCCAGTTGCCTCATATCAGATAAATCTCATCTGAACATGAATTCGAATCTCTTTCGTAATATTGTGTGTACCCGATTCCATCGTAATATTTTTATTATGTGTCAGCGCAGCTGTACCACCAACGACAGTTCTTCTTTCGGAGATTGAAAAAGTGCTTTTCTTCGTAGAAAGTATCGAAGTATAATTTCAAATCGAAACTACATCAAGATGTTGTAGATTCAAAATAGAAAATGCTTAATAAGATTGACTCCTACCTGCGCTCCTTAGCTGAGAATGATCAACTTCAAGTTCAGCCTATTTCTGAATAGCAAATTTTAAATCCGAGTTGACAAGCTTATTTTTTACAGATACTCTATCAACTTCTTCGCCATCTTCTGATAGAGTGACTAGATTAAGGGCTGTATGATAGTCCCACCACACCAGTACTTTACGAATAATAAGATAGATTTAAACGGTTTGCGTTAATAACATAAATAATTTGAATGAAAAATTGAATCAGGGAATACAAAAAATACAATAGTTTCATTATCATATGATCATCATATATTCTGAGACGTATTCGCCTCCGTTGCTCCTACAGCCAAGTTAATACGCCAAGCAATAAGAATATAAGTATTCCATAAGAACTCCGTGGTACTCCCTCTGGGAGTACGGCAGTAAGAAGCCCCTCGTGACAGATGTATAAAACTGACGTCAAAATTAATAATTACCAGGTGGCAGGAGCTTTCGAGATGCTAGGCTTGCCTTGAACCACAATGCTGATTTTTTCAATGTACGCTTACGGTTTGGGTCCTCGAAATCAACCCCGACTATTCCCAATTGGTGCCTGGAATGAAAGGTTTCAGTAACTCATCGGTAATCGAATGGAATCGTTAGGAATAAAAACTTACTCAAAACCATTATCCCATCTAGAACTGTCTAAAAAACTCCAGAGCGAATACATTTTCACGTTACATTTGTCTCGCGTAATAGCGACTAGCATTTCCTTCAGGTAAGAATGAAAAAATTGTAGTCTCGAATCATCATTGGTGCCATAACCGAATGACATGCCATTTGCTACCACGAATACTGGTATATTGTTGTATGTATTTTTGATTTTTCTCAAAATATCTCCGAACCCTTGTGGAACAACCTTTAGAGTAACAAATTATTTTTCCATGTATCATTCTCATGATATCATATGTTTCATTGCGTGATGAGATTTTGGAAAGATGCACGCAGTAATTACCCGATATTGATCCCTTTGAGTACGGGGCCAAGTTGGGTGGTCTGAATATAATATTCCTTCATCATTCGGCCAATCCAATGGATTTTGATCAGATTGTTTAGTTATTTTTGAGGTGAAATGACTTAGTCCAAAGAAATCTGACGAGTTTCTTGAACAATAAACCAGTGTATAATTGAAAAATTCAGGAATAACAGTGTGCTGATGATAATATATTGTATACTCACTTAATCTTGTCAATCCATTCTCTTGATAACTCTAGGAGTCTACTCTCGTTATAACCTTGTTGTTTGCTTCTTTCAGCAATCCTTGTTTTCATAATTTCAGGGTAATCTCCTGTCTCAGAAAAAATGGTATTGGCAGTCCAGCCACACTTGAATTCATGAGCAATCTCTTGAGCTTCTAAATCTTTTTCATCTTCGGAATACGGATAGTGTGTGTTACACTGTATGATGGGCCCAACTTGGCCATTTTTCAAATGACGAAATTCTTTATCAAAAATATGATAGGCAAGAGCATGAGCTTTCAGCATATTCTGATGACATTTATATTTTGCAACTTCTTGTGGAATATGATCTGAAATAAATATTCAATGGCTGAATTGAGGAGTGAATGACCTATAAATAGGGGAAATCTCGAGGAGTTCGTTAGAGAGTACACTACCCGGAGTGGAGTGATAAGATGATGCGCTAATGCGCTACATCTCGAGAACAGTAGATTTTATGGGGTCAAATTAACTGAGTTGATGTGAGCATATACAAACGCGAGACGGAAGAAAGAACATCGGCGAAGCAAACATTCATGAGATGGAATCCCAAGAAAAGTCGTCCATTGTTACAGGTGCGGAGTAAATTAGTTCAGTGCAAGAAGTATATATGGAAATATGGCTTAAATGAGTGCATTCCCTGCAGATGCTCCACACACGATCACAAGTGATGCTCAATTTAACAAACTGACTAAAACACTCAGTCTTATAAATTCAATTCGAAATTGACTGTATGATGTCATATGAGACTCGTGAGTGGAGAATCGTGTACTCTGATTGGTTTCCTCTTTTATATTATCTGTTGAATAGATCATGCGTTCCAATTAAACTAATATAAACTTTAGATGTATAGACATATTTGATCCAGGGTAAATAACGTATATACGTCAAATGTATGAGTGGGTAATGGACTGCAAAGCCAATTAACTCGTGATTTGATTGGTTTTGACTTGACCACTTGTCATGTGAGTAAAACAGGTATTGATAGAGAGCGTAACTTGGCGAGGCCTCTGGGAAGTACCTTCTGTATGTTTAGAAGTCCATACCTTAGATAATATTTAAAATTAAGGCCTCAATCTAGTACGGAAAATCCCGCGACAGGGGAATTATTGAGAAACCGAGGAGAAAACTTCTGATTTTATGAAAAATGTTATTATTTGATGATGAAAGCAAATCTAGAAATAAGGATGAATCACATACATTGAATTCAATTCTTTTGCCTAAGACTGGAGAAAATTGGACAAATTTGATGAGTGAGAAATTCTCATCCATTTTTTGAATTTTCACAGAATTTACAGTAAGACAGCTAACCATATGGAAATGTACCTGATAATTTGAAAAAAGAGCAGTACACTTCAGGTTTGTTTATAGTCCCAAAGTATTTAACTCGATTTCCAAATTCTTGGAATACTACTCTGGAATAATCAGCGAAACGGTAGATCATCGTTTCATTTAACCATCCTCCCTCTTCTTAAAAAATTTGAGGGTGATCCCAATCATAAATCATTACAAAGGGTTCGATTCCTCGTTTCTCCAACTTTTCTAGAACGTTATTGTAAAATTGTAATCCTTCTGGGCTTATGTTGTCTGGAGTACCATTTGGTAGAAGCCGTCCCCAATTTATAGAGAAACGGAACGAATCAAACTGTAAGACATAAAAGGTATTCCGTCAACAGTGAACATTTGTTCTTATCGTAGTACTAAATAATTATTTGCTCAATAACTCATTTCAATCAGGCTGTAATGATCACTCACCCCAATATCCTTTAATAGATCGATGTCTTCTTCATATTTGTAATAAAAATTAGTAGTTGGGTGAAGAGGATGCTTGTGATCGAAATGGCTCGGTGCTTTGCCTAGAGCATAATACAAACGTTTATACCATTGCAATATTGACTCAATTATTTATTTTACATGTGAATTTTTGCCGGTATAAGTATTAACGCCATGTTAATATTGAATAATTGATCAATTGATATTAGAAGCTGATTTTGTTCTCCGGAATATTCTAGTATTTCAGTAGAAAATTTCATCGAGGCCTGAGGCCTTAGGCTAAAGTCAAAAAGCGTACCACTTATGTTCCATGCTCCTTCATGTTGGAAAGAAGATATACCAGCCCCAATAAGCAGTCCACTTGGAATATCTATAACGGATGGACAAAATTCCTTAGTTATTAAAAATGAGGAAGACAAAAGATGTCATATACGTTGATATGCATGACATCTTCTTTATTATATTTTAATAATTCATTCAGAGGGTTATATTATTTAAGTCGGAATGATATGACTCTTTCAGAGTTTAATTCGCACAGATTTGATATACTTCTACTTCACGATAATAAAATTCATGTCGAATGTCAGGTCCGTATCACGATTTTTGTTAATTAGCAATTAATTATATTATTATTAATGAAAGATAGAGAAGATTTTCTATTGTGCTCGGTGTTTTACAAATATAACTGATTAAATTTCTTATGAAATCAAATAGATTATCCGCTGAATCGTGATGATTAATAATATTGTTCATAGAAACAAATTCTAATATGATAATAAATAATTGCTTGGAAGTCACCCCGGTGTCCAAAGCCATCCTCGTTCATGATGCAAAACGAAATGACTCCGTATTATATACATTCTTATTCACGGACAATTATTTTGTGTGATTGGGTCCTTGTACTTAAAAATCTCTCATTCAACCCGTATTTCGTATCACTTTTTCAACAAAATAAGCATCATTAGGGAATAAAATCAAAAGTCATCAACCGTTAATTTAATTTATTACTAACTAGCAGTAATCTTTCGCACACTGCCGCTCGCTCGAGTGTTTCATGGGGATCGGAAATGAAAAATTGACAATAATGTATTCAATAAAATAACTGTATTGATTTATCTTACATTTCTTCATAAATTCGTAAAATAAATGAAAGAATTGATGCATGTAAAAACAGATATGATGGATTAAGAGGAAATGATAATATTTCGTATGAAAAATTATATTAAAATAATGCGTGAGCGTGGAATATGTTAGTAATGAAATATGAAATAATGGAAACACTCGATTCTATGGCATATAACACATCATTTTTCTCGAATTTAAAACATTCGAGTATGAAAGCGCTCAGCTTCCTCTTTGAAAATGTCTGAACAGGTTTAGAGTAAATGTGCTCTTTCACTGTTTTTTATACCCAGATACTAGGAAAAAATTATTGTCTCTAATCTCTACACCCCCTCAAATGACTCTCTTCAAACCCACGATCAGTTGAAATTGTACCTCTATATTTCGTTTTTCAATTCAACAAACAACCTTTTTCTCAGAACATCATTTTACACGCTTTGTGGTACTTAAAAAGTTCCAAAATGTCATTCTCAGGTAACACGCAATTTTCTTCGACATGCAATACGACCATTTATCATTTTTCCCAAATTCCAAACACCATAATATGAAAGTGCTCGGCGTCCTCTTTTGGAATGACAAATCAGATTATCAAAAACTGTACTATATCACTGTTTCTATAATCGATATGTATGGGATAACATTTTTGTGCGAATTCATTTTATTATAATGTAGATCACCATTAAGCTTACCTATGATATCGTCGACTGTTGGTGATATCGTAGAGCGTTGGAGACGTAGTATTGGAGCCCAAACAGTTTGCCACTGTCCACTAAATAATGAATTCGCACAGCTCACTAGCGCGAGTATCCAATTCATTTTATATACTGATCCAGATATACACAACTATCGACTTGGTAAGAACAATGAAGCACGTCAATTCTCAACCGGAGCTTCCAAAAACTTTACCTCGATTAGGTAAAACAGTGAGAATGCTGAAAACTGGCAAAAACTGTTATTTGAGAAGCAGTGAGCTTCTAAACGAGGCTGACCGAGGCCGAGGCGCGCCACAAGTATTTAGATACACATTAGAGATTCGAGGTGGACCCACGAAAGCTTTGATTAGTCACGAATATGATTGATCACGTTTCTTCTTATTATTTTGTATCTGCGCAAAGGTTCACACACACGCAGATGATGACGTATGTGAGGAAAAAATGCATTTGTACCCTATAGGGTAATTATCATTCCTTCCACGTAATGCCATTCATGAAATAATGCACTGATTTAATAAATAATCATTTAATCATTTTTTCATCACAAAAAAAAACTTTTAAAAATCCGCTAAGTGCATTAGCAGTAGGTACGTTTTCTCGAAGAGGCTTTATTTACAAAATGTATACAATTTACAAACATACTATAGTAATATATAGAAAAAAATTTTTGGCAGTTCTTCAGCGATTTTTGTTTTGGATTTTGTCCAGTACTTTTTGGTTGGAATTCGAATCGTGCTAAGTAGAGCTGAATTTACGATTGCATTCACTCGCGGATTGTAAACATAATGTGTAGTATATATACGTTGAAATGTCAATTCGTTGAAATTGTGTACATTATTATGCATTTTCGTATATATATATACTCGAATGTATATGTAAGTGACTCCGACGTGAGTTCGCTAAACAATTTATGACGTAGGCTGCATTCAACAATCTACATCACATTTTAATCGCGTGGATAAAATGAAATGATGCTCAAAAACACTATCTTAAGAATTCACTTTTTTTTAGTATAGACTCTTTTTAGTATAGACCATTTAAAATCAAGATTTACCTGAAATTCGAAATCATGAAAGTTTTCTATTCTAATGTAAGATTGCAGTAAGTTAACATTCATACAATCAAAATTTTAATTTATTATTAGATACCACCATTTTTAGTATATTACTAATGTCAAATATCAAAAAAATAGTGACAAAATGTGACCCGAATTAAATTTTCCATAGCAATAGTTTTTGAGGGATAAATGGAGTCAATATGAAGTCCATTTTTGGTATTTCCGGGTCAACTTTGTTCAAATCACGAATATTTTTCATATTCCATATAGCAACCGCTGTTTTTATCATTATTAGATATTGTTCATCTGTCTATCAACTATTAAAAGAGAACAAAAATCAATATGTGGTCCATTCTAAGCGTTTCATAGTAGCAACTATAATCCGTTGTAACCGTCGTTTATTTCTCTGGCAACCGTTGCTAATAAGATAATTTCTTTAGAAGAGGCTTTTTATGAAAAAGTGAACCGAGCAATCTGCTGGATTGCAATATTTCTTTAGTGTCATTTTTCTACTTGGAATTATTTCTTTCGACATTTCTGAGAATCAATTACGCGTGGTATACATTTTCTGTTGAAGCTCGGTTCTTTGACATTCATACACTAAGGAAGCTTAACATAAACGATATAAATAATTTGAGAATCCTCGAAAGAGACGAAGAATTTTACAAAGAGCAATGACTTTTACAATTTCAATATTCTTATATCCGATAAAAGCATCTCGAGTTCGAGTTTTATGTGAATCAGTTTTTCACAAATACTTCGTGAACTACTTCGATTCTCCCACATCAATATTTGATCGTAATATTTTCTATGTGAATCGCATCATAATTCGGAATTCTGAAATGCTCCGAGCAGTAAAAACATTGAGTTTTCTTGGATATATCACTCAATTACGTTGAGAGAGCTACTTCAGCGATTTAATGATTGAGCGATAGTGTTTCGATACCCGTTGGTATAATGGGACGTTTAAACTGAAACGCCGATACATGCATAATTTGATTTGGATATGAAAATATCAGGAAATATATACGCGAACAATGGCAACTGTATGAAAAGGCGATTTGTCCTCCATAATTGGGAACGTGGAGAGAATGTCGAGCGATTTGATTTCCATTGAAATGGTTGAGAAAATATGGATGATACTTGTACCTGTTATAATATGAAACATTAAAATGAGATTTTTTTAATGATGAAACGCGCTAGCATCTCAATTTTCTCGGCGGGGTACTAGCCGGTGATTCATTCGCATTGCAGGTAGATACATCACGGGACTCGTTGTGTTTGTTCGATATCGGACAGTGGCAATCAAATCAAAACGAATTAAAAATCGGTAGCGCGTTGGAAAAAGTCCAAGTATTTTATGGGACTCTCTCATTTTCTGCTCGGGCTCGAGGCTGCTTTATCGAAGCGCACACAATTCAGCGGGACGGTGAGGAGATAAAAAAAAAATCATCGACCGAAAAAGTACACGATCGAAAAGGGGGGGAAAAAAGGTGGATAGGGCTCGTATGCGCGCGCTCGTTATTGCGGCGGGCGCGTAAAATAACCAGTGTGACCTGATGCGATTCAATGCCTTCGAGCAGCGATATTCCGCGTTGTTTGTTTTGCTTAAATTGTCGGCCGGAACGAGAGACTCGGTGAATACGACGAAGCCGGGCTGGATTTAGTGCGTATGAAAAGAACAAAAAAAAAACTCGGCATGGTGACTCTTTCGGGTGCGACCGTACTCGTGGGAGTTGACGAGCGTGCTTTATATATAACTATGGCAAATATATCATTAAGCCGCGAGGCTCGCGTTGTCCCACGGCTAATTTGTTATATTAGCGCAGCGCGGTCGTTCGCGGGGGAGTTGATGGGGGAGGGTCGGGGAAAAAACACACGGAAGAACGGGGGCGCAATTTGCGCGTCGAGTATTTCGTCGACGTTTGTATATATGTCCTCGGATCTATTCGGTTACCCGCGCGGTGGCGGCGAGTAATTTTATTTTTACGACTATTCCCCGGGTGATATTTATATTGAGAATTACCGAGAGCACATTCAATTTTCTCATATTACGCGGCGCGCGAGGAGGGAAACGCGGCCGATGACTGGGAATTTCCGACTGCCATACCACCGGGAGCGTATATCATTCGTGCTGGGGTCCCGCGAAGAAATCTGCACTTGGCGCTTTGAAATATCTTACGACGCTGCTAAACGCTCCCTTATACGGACCGCGGAAACAATTTTTCTTCTAGCCGAAGGGGAGGCGGGAGAAAAAAACGAGGCGATTTATTGAAGATCAGTTCACGCGCGATTTCCCTCAATTCTTTCTCTCTATCGGTAATATGAATTTCGCGTGGCCGATGTGCGCGACGGATAGACTTGCTCATCACTGCACCGCACCCGCCTGAGAATGTTAACATAGCTTTTCTTTTAAATAATGAAATGAAAACGATGAAACAGCCGATATTACACTGGAAACAATATTCGTGATTGCAAATGATATAGTCAATTATTTTTTGTATTCCATTTTTGTCGTGTTTTTAGTGAAATACTAGCTTTTGTTCGGAATTACGTATATTAAGAAAAAGTGCAGTCTTGAAAGATTTGATAGATTTACGCTATCATATCTTACGGGAAGCTTATCACTCATAAAAATGGAATCTTGGTTCAAGAAGGAAAATCAGTTTAACGCTAGTAAGAAGATTTCCTTTAAAATTAACATTCTGTTCTCGATCCTTGATGAGTCAGCTTGGAAGAAGAAGATATATTTTCGCTATAGCGTCATACTGATTCTTTTTCTTGAACCAAAATTAAATTTTTGTGAGTATTACAGAAAGAGAGTCCCTACATGTCATTGCTTGTATTATAGAGCGCATTCATAACTGTTAAGTTTATCATACGGTATAATAAAAACAGATCTGAGTGTCCTATTTCTATTGAAACGAGTCTGCAGGCTTTATCGACGGAGAATAGATCAAAGGAATAGAGAGTCCTATTCATCATGAAAATTAAATACATTCGAACGACGCGGAAATACTTGCGCTGAGAGACTCAGAGATGGGTTATACATGAAACCGCCCGATCACTCGGCCGCGTATTCATAATAAGTTCAGTGGGGGGGAGTTTAAATGGTAAGTCGCGGGGCAATTCGCATGAATAATGATGAGGGGAGCCGACTTGGTTAGCTGCAGCCGGAACGAGGAGGGGGAGGTCGAAGAGATACGGCAAAACAACGAGCGAGGCACACTTGTAATTTTTTAAACTGCCCTCTAAAACTTCGCGCAGCTCGGACAATTTTTTATTGCTCGCTCGGATGCGCTCGGCCTGTAATCTGCCAGGTAGAAACTTCGTAATTGTCCCGGCGACGAGTTTTTAATTTAACATCCAGCGCAGCCGAGGGGCGAACTTGCAGCCCTGTACACACAGACGCACATACCTACACACAGCCGAGCTGGTACGAGAGCCGCGCGCGCGTCTGCACTCGAGTCGAAAAATCAGCGCTTTGGATTTCAAAGTGAAATTGACGGCTGAGGTGTGCGTCCGAGGATGGGCGCGCGCGAAATCACAGCTCGTACGCGTTAAGTATCCGGGAAAAAGTCCCCAGGATTCGGCCGGGTCGTACCACTCTCCGGGGGTCGGAAGGGAATGCCTACTCGATTATACGGGGTTGGCCCGGAGCGCGGAGACGAGAAGCCGCTCCCCCGGCCGATCCCGACTATGAATATATCGATATCCCATTAGGAGCGCGCGCGGCTCTGTTTGCGCAGGCGTCGCCGCGAGAAAAGGGCTGCTCTTCCCGATCGCTCTCTAATCGCCGGCCCATTAATGCCGCGGCAGGAACCCGCGGTGAGTTTGCTCGAGCCCCGGCCAACGTATGCGTTTGGCTATATGTGCGCGCCGAGTTGTCGGCCGGCTTTCTCTCGCCCGCTCCATCATTTCGAATTTATATACCTGCGCGCAGCCCGTCACCGGTGCCAGAGCTATCTTGGTTGCACGATTCCGCGCTTATACGGGGGATTACCGCTGCATTATATTCAGCTTGCCTGTGGCCGATTAGTGCGTGGATCTTTGCGGCCGACTATTCGTGTTTTTTATTTTCGACGATATTCCTCGAGCGTTTTAGCGAACGCGGATTTTTCGGCAGATTATTCGTACACTTACGTTGTTGGAAGGTGTCCGCTGGTAACTTGACGGCTACCTTGACGCTTGTCCGACTGGCAATTGTTCTCACCCACCGAGAAATATTCTTGTGAGATTTACAAGAAAGGATAGTATTTTTGACAGGATCGTATCAGTGAGGTTTTAGTCACTGACCGTCACTCCTGTTCTGTTAACTAGATAGTTTCTTTTTAAATTTGTATCCCTGCATCGTGTGCTCGGTAATATGCTGATTTAATTTTATTTATATGATATTCTGTCTGTATAAAAGTAAGTTATGCGACAAAAAATATCTTTCAGTAATCTAAATCTCTCACATGTTGATGGGAGCTCGATTAATCAGTACCTGAAAAATAATAACATTGACGATCATCATGAGATTTTTGCTTCATTTATTGAAAATAAAGCAAATTTACCAACTCCTTAACACTGGACACAATCTGAAGTGTTCGCACCCGTTGCAGAAGATTATTGTCCGGACTTCATTATTTCAACACACAAAGATCACCAGCGTCGACAAGAAACGTCCTCTGGCTAGTATCACACGGACTTACTGAAGTCAGACTGCGCCAAAGACGTATAGCCGAGCTCATTGCCAGCAAATAGCAAGGGACTAAGCGTCGCAGGGAAACGCGAGCCCACCCTTGCCGCGTACTCCCTTGCGATATTAACATTTCTGTATTTATATGCGTATTTGTGGAATATATACGAGACCCCTAAAATACTCCACTGACCTCGTTGACCCACTTGGAAAATATGACGTGTTCCTTGGGGACTCGCAACACGCCCATATACCGATATCAGTGTTACCTCGTGTTGAAACAGTTCGGAGCGATATTATATTGATTACCTGCACTCGCGTTATAAAAATAACTGTTATTTACTTTTTTTTTATGTTTTTAACCGATAATGCCATTGGATATTGGAATCAGCTCGTTCGCTCACTAGGGTAGTCGATAATTCTTCCACGGCAAAGTGTTTCGAGTGCGTGTGCGGTGAAGGAGGCCCAATCAACGCGGGAGAAAATCATGAGCATAATGACGGAGCGCAGCGCCAACAGAGCGCCAAGTAAGGCAAGTTGAAGGGGAGCGTTCAGCGTGTCTGATAGCCAATAGAGTGTGCGCGTGGCGAAACTGCTCGAGCTCACCTTTGTATCTCTCCGCTCAAAGCCGTTGTGTACTCGCGCGAGAACACTATATGCTCTCACCGAGCTCTCTCCTCTCCGTTTAATTAGTTCGCCATTCGTCCCCGCGGCGCCGAGTTTACTCGTCCCCCGCGCGGACCAGGACGCATACAGTTGACTTTTTATAGACGGATGCATCGAAGAATCCATATATATATATATATATTTCTTACTCTTCATATACGACCAGTGGAGATTTATTCGTTGCTTCATCTAATGGTGAGTATCGCGTCGTCTCGTTTTTTCAATGCTAAAATCACATTTCTATATGCGTATTCCCCAGAATAATCTTAACTCGGGTTGTTCTAATCTAGAAAGAATAACGAAGGCGCTGGCTCTTCGCGACGAGCAATCTGGTCACGATTCAAACGTCTACTGCAATTACATCTGTAGCAATCGAGAAAAGCACTCGGCTGTCTTGCATCAATATTTCCGTATACCAATTTACATTTCACGCGACAATCACGACGACGATTCGATTTGTCGGCTCGAGCCTCTTTTGACGATTCGTAAAATCCCGCGCGTGTATACACGCGTTGTTGTTTTCGGCATATCGTAACGCGTGCCACACGTATATACGAACAATCCGAGCGGAGCATCCGGTGGAGCATCGAGTTTCGACACTCGTCGATCGGGCGAAAAACGTCGAGCTCGATTGGGGCGCCGCAGGATTACAGAGTGGCCGGCACCGCGGAACGAGTGCCCTGTGGTGGCGACCGCGAGCCTATGGTACACGTATACGTACACATATACACGCCCGCGGGCTATACGCAGCGTTCAAACCTGCCGCGCACCTGATGTATATGTATATACCTGCAGCACATTCGCGCTCCGGCGAATCGTTGCTTTCTCCCGGCGCGACGGAGCGAGAAAAGCTCTGCAGCCGCACAGTCTTTTTCCCGCCTCGCTCTGCGTCTATTTGCGCTATCTCTCTCGACGAGCAGCTTTCCCCTTCGCCCTACGGTATACGTATACCACCAAGGGCTCGATACTCCTCCCTATATATACTCCTGGATGCTGCTGCTCGTTTTTTTTCCCAGTACTGATCCGACTGCTAGTCCCGTGCCCCGAAAGCTCTTCATCGATTAATATTTCACGCTACGACGGGTTTGAGTACAGCGTTGCTCGAGCTATTTAAATTCGCTTGCTTGCGTTTCGTCTCTCGTCTTTCTTTTCGCGTTACACGCTAAGAGCAGTTGAATAAGAGATGCCCGCCTCCGAGGCCCCCGCGAGCCCTCTCGTTTTGCGATAACTAGCGCGAGAATGCGCCAGCGAGCGAGAGCCATTTCGCGCTGCATTCTCCATCGGAAAAGGGATTGTTGTTTTTACATCGTTGAGCCCGCCCGCTTGGGAATACCCCCCGGATGTACTATCGATCATTTTGACTTTGGACTCGTCGATTTCTAGTGTTCGTTGGCAGATTCGCTTAGAATTCAAAGGAGTATCGCGCGCGAAACGATTCGGAAAAAACTCGCGTCTTATCTTGTCCTACTATTGATTGAAGAATAAGTGGAATCGTGCAAAGCACACATGTTAATTTGGAATCAATTAAATTATTGAGCTTATCGATTGATGAAGCATTACTACTAATATATAGAATTCAAATATTTGAGACAGGTGTTTATGATTGAGTAATATACGACATTATGTCATCATCAGACTTCCTTTCATCTTTGTGAAACAATATTTTTAGCTCCAACAACTCCGTTCACACTATTTCGAAACTTTATCATGCCTTTGGAGCAAATAATCATGATTCTTCATTCAAGTTTTGCATGATTGTGTGAAAAATTATGTAGGAAGTGTCTTTCGAGTGGAAAACTTGTTTATATTGATTATTTAGTCGTGAAAATGAAAGTAAAGAATAACGATTCACATCGAGCTCAGATGTGAGGTGACTGCAGCCAATGTAGCACGTTTCTCATATTTCGTATTCCCGGTGCTCTCTAAGCACCAGTGAGTTGCGTTGGGGGTATTAAAAGAAAATTTTCAGTTGCTTCCTCTCCCATTTAGCGATTAACAATCACTCTCTTACAGCACTCACAATTTTACTCTCTTATTTTTTTTCTGATCCCTGTGTTATTTCACTTTGCTAAAATAAGTGTAATCGTTTTCATGCATTCATGTGTGACTACTCCATCTTATGTAAAATCATTTCATCTTTCGATTGGTCACTAAACTATTTTCTATCTTAGTCAAAATACTCTTCTTCAACTTGTATCGAAAAATTAATCATTAAACCTTAGTTTTCTACACATTTGAGTACTGGTCATTTTTCACACCAACTAGCCATTTTTAGAACACTTTGAAGTTGATTTGTTTTGATTCTGCAATTGTTATTGCCAGACCGTAAGTATCCCCCATCAAATTAGTTTAACCACAATTTGATTTTTTTTGGACAATGATTTTTCATAGGTCAATTAAGTAATTTCAATTCAATTCTTGAGTCTCCATGTTATTTGTGTTACAAACAGATCCAATTACTTTTATGGAGTTTGGAAATATGATTTCTAATCAATTTCAAATCGAAATGAGTGAACGCTAAAAATATGATTTATAGATGAGAAAGATTCTACCGATTCATTTTTGTTAACATTTGGATGGTAATCGATTCAAGTCCAATTATTATAACACTTTTTACTGTTTATTTTGTATTAAATATAAATACTGATCAAATATGTACATGCAACATGGGCTGTAATATTTAATGCAAGATCAACAGTAAGAAGTATTTTAATCATCATCATAAATATTAACTGATTTGACATACCATATGTGTATCCCTTATAATTAGCACATAATTAAAAATATTCAATTATGTGACAGTTGATTAATTATGAGTGAATATTGGAAGCAATGTGCCATCCTTGAATTGCTTATATTTCTTTACTGCAAAAATCCAACATTGTCGACAGAACCGACAATGTTCGACTGATACGCTCACAGAGACTACTTCAATTTCGCTGCGATTAATATTGAGTCTCATCGCACAATCAAGTTTAACGAGTCAAAAATAACTGTCGATTTGAGCTTCGAAGTACACGATTGAAGACAGACTTCCAACAAGGAAATATAACTCATTTTTTTAAATTTATTATATCTTGACAAAATCATCATGTCTCAAAGACCCTCGATTGACAGATCAAGTACGTCAAGTCGATCTTTCTCTGTCTTCTGTGTGTCAGGTAGAAACTCGTACTGATGACTGATTATAATCAGAAACTTTCTCATCGCTTCGAAAGATCGCTCGATAAGTGAGTCCTTATTAGAGCGAGACTTCCATGACAGCCCAAGCTGGCAGCAATTCTTGTCTCCAAGAAAAGTGTGTCTATATGTAAATATATATACACAGGATTCAGCCAAAACCGAGCCCCGGGTAAACAACTTTCGAAATTGCGGATGTTTAAATTTTTACTTTGGATCGATCCGGAAGAGCAGCATGGCATACTTATAGCGATCTCTGTGCAGCACAAAAGCATTGCATCGTACATCGGCAGGAAATGGCCCGACAGCCGAGGATAAACGCCGCGCGCAGTTGGCGGGTTGCGTCGACTGAGCTACTCTCTTTGAAGCTCACAGTGATAAACCACTGTATTGCAGTGAAAAATCACTGTACTAAAGGTGGATGAGATATTGACTGGATTGCAGTGAATTTCTCATGGAATAAAAGTGCATTTTCACTTTAGTTCGCATGAGTTTTGATACCAAAATTTATGAGACACCTCAGCCACACGTATAGGAAAGCTCAACAAGATTTTTCAAAACAAACACACCAACGTAGCTGATGGTATATAAGACCACTGCTGTTAACTTTATACACAATAGTTTGATAATGACAGCGGAGGCAGCTGCTTTCACTACTGAATTTTATAATATGAATCTATTAAAAACTGGTGGGAAAGAATAGTTTTTTGTTATTTCATCGATTGTTTTGTACATAGATTGTGTATACGTGTTTCTTTTTGTAATAAATTTGAGCCTGATTTTACTTATGCACTTGACACTTGATTGGTTCTCGAAGATCGACCATTCGTCCAATATTTGAACAATGGAGGGTGTTATCTACAATATCAAAATGTGACAATATTCGAAGATTTGTATATCCAATCTTGTACCAGATATTAAACTATGTACAGTTTCAGATTTGTCGGCTACGACGACAAAACGTTTCAAATCGAAAAGCTAAGGTTGCAAAACGAGGGACCACTTTTACTTCACGATTTTTTCACCAATCGAATCGTTCTGGATGAAGGTATCTAAATTCCTAACGAGTAAAGAACGCTTCTATGAAGGTATACATTGATATCTATTATTCTTAGTCTGTCTGTTCTCCCTTTTTGATAAGAAATGATAAAATATGAAAAATGAAGTTAAAACAATATCATCTACTTATTTGCAATGATCCAAAGAACGTTTCTGAGAGTATATATACTATATATACGAGTATATATATATGTATGAGAATTCATTCTGAAACATGAACTATGATTTCTCCTTTCGTTTGGAGCCAAAAAGTAAAAGAGCACATACTTTTTCACGTTCGCTCTTGGTTTATTCGTAGACACGTGTGATTTTATCAACGAATCATAGCTTGCCAGCAGTGTCCGCTTCACTCATGCGCGTTAAAACAAACACAGACGAGCGCCACAGTATGGCTATATAAATGCATAGCAAACCGGCCCGATCTCATTATTGTGACTCAGTGTTCAACACAATGGGATCGCATAAGCTTCTGATCGCGTTTCTTCTCGCGGCAGTTGGAGTTTTTCTCGTCGTCGGCTACGACGACAAACCGTTTCAAATCGAAAAGCTAAGGTTGCAAAACGAGGGACCACTTTTACTTCACGATTTTTTCACCCTGAAGGGGGTGTCGAAAGGCTCCGATGCGGTCATGGAAACTAAGAAGTTTAGAACGCCCAAGATAATAAGAAGTTTAAAACGCCCCCTTATCGACCAAGTGGTAGTTACAAGCAATCAAAGCGATAGCAGTGTATTCGCGTCCGTACGCTCAGGCGGCCTCAGAAAACCATACGTCAAATTGAGTTTCTACAATAGTATGAAAAAAGCAGTCACTTTCGAAATCAAACTTTATGGCAAATACAAAGGGTGCACCTGATGCCAGAGTACGACTCACATAAAAATTTTTCTTGCATGAATAGTATTGTTAAAATTATCCATTGAATAAATTTGAATCTCACCTACCACAAGCTTAAGTCTTCTATTTATTTTTCCTTATATCATTGATGCCGTATAATGGTAGGACCATAATAATCACTTCCGGAATTTTCTAAGACAGCATTATTATTCCTTATGGAAGAAAGGGCAGACCCCTCAACTAATTTAATATGTTGTTTTGAGAAATAAAAAATGACGATAAGAACTGACATTGATTGATTGATGTTTCTGCAACGTCACAATTAGCAACAACACTGGAGCTAATGGTTTCACGAACTCGAAGCACGATCGTTGTCCGGCCGCTCAGTTATTGTTACTCTTATTGAAAGTACATTCTAAATCTAAAATATTGAAAAACTACTATCTGATAATACGGATTGCACAACTGATGAAAATAATAGATATTTACTAAAAAACCCACTGCTAACTGCATCAACAGTATACTTTCTCAAAAAGGCTTTGCGTGAAAAACGATTTTTATGGAGAAATACGAATTCCGTGTCTCACCGACAAATGAACCTGAAACTGATTTGTCAAAATTCTTAGCAACGGTTGCCAGGGACATCAGCAAGAATTGCTATAGAAAATACGAAGATACTGGGTCGTGTGACCTCAAGAGTTTCTTAAGGGGGTAGCCTACCTAAATTTCAACATGGTTAAAAAAAAATCGTACGAGGCTGTAAATTTATATTCCAATTCATTTTTTACGGCGGTTTCAATGACGTATCAACCACCCCGGAAAAAAATTTTTTTCACTAAAAAATTTTTTTCAATTTTTTAGAACGTACTTGGGATTTTTTTTCTCGGCTCCTAGAAGTCCAATCGCAAAACCGATACGTACGTTTGTAAACATTGTATTATGGAACCCTCAAAAAAACCGCTGCCAAGTGCCTCAGCAGTATGCTTTCTCAAAGTATTGCAATTGAACCTCAATTTGCATTAATCACCACTCTTTGAGAAAGCAAAATGAACCTCTAACTTATTTCCTCCACTCCATAGTAACGGTTGCTAAGGACGTAAACAACGGTTGCTATGGTAAATATCCGAGCTTCGGTGTTCTTACTTCTTAGTCGTCAACAGTTCCGAAAATGGACCTCTAACTGACTTTTCCCATTCCATAGTAACGATTAATAAGGACGTAAACAACGGTTGCTATGGTAAATATCCGAGCTTCGGTGTTCTTACTTCTTAGTCGTCAACAGTTCCGAAAATGGACCTCTAACTAACTTTTCCCATTCCATAGTAACGATTAACCCATTAATGCCCAAAGTGACCGAAATTTTGCGCTGTCTTTGAGCTTATTATTTTCGATGAAATCATAGTCTAAAAAATTTGAAACATACCTTCCCTACTATTTTCAGGGTCGCTCTTTTCAATAGTGATGGTTAAAAAAACATTTAACAATGTTAACCTATCGAAAAATCAATAACAAATTAAAAAACCCATAATTTTACAGTGAAATTTTCTCTTAAAACTAACTTTTCGGTCCGTTAACATGGTTTTAAATGCTTAAAACTCATATTTACCTGGTCAATGATAGTCAAACTAAAAGTAAGTAAGATTATTTTGTCTGCAAAATTATTTGGTAACACAAAATGGCGACCGAGATTTAACATTTATCTTTCAAACTTGACTGACTTTTTTCTCAAAATCGGTGCCTTTTAGGGAAAATTTTCCAAGAATAAAAAGGTCTTAGAATCAATCAAGGAACGTGCTCAAATTTTTTCAGAATTTTCCGAGAATATTTTTGATTTTCTGAAAATTCGAAAATTTGATTTTTCAAAAAAAATCGAGAAAAATTCTGAAAAAATTTTATCGTGTTCCTTGAGTTATTCTAAGACTTTTTTATTCATGGAAAATTTTTCCTCAAGTGCACCGTTTTTGAGAAAAAAATTCTACCGTCTCTTACGAAAAAAAATTTTATGAACTTTTTTCTCAAGAACGGTGCACTTGAGGAAAAATTTTCCATGAATAAAAAAGTCTTAGAATAACTCAAGGAACACGATAAAATTTTTTCAGAATTTTTCTCGATTTTTTTTGAAAAATCAAATTTTCGAATTTTCAGAAAATCAAAAATATTCTCGGAAAATTCTGAAAAAATTTGAGCACGTTCCTTGATTGATTCTAAGACCTTTTTATTCTTGGAAAATTTTCCCTAAAAGGCACCGATTTTGAGAAAAAAGTCAGTCAAGTTTGAAAGATAAATGTTAAATCTCGGTCGCCATTTTGTGTTACCAAATAATTTTGCAGACAAAATAATCTTACTTACTTTTAGTTTGACTATCATTGACCAGGTAAATATGAGTTTTAAGCATTTAAAACCATGTTAACGGACCGAAAAGTTAGTTTTAAGAGAAAATTTCACTGTAAAATTATGGGTTTTTTAATTTGTTATTGATTTTTCGATAGGTTAACATTGTTAAATGTTTTTTTAACCATCACCATTGAAAAGAGCGACCCTGAAAATAGTAGGGAAGGTATGTTTCAAATTTTTTAGACTATGATTTCATCGAAAATAATAAGCTCAAAGACAGCGCAAAATTTCGGTCACTTTGGGCATTAATGGGTTAACCCATTAAAAACCAGGCCAAACCTGGCAGAGATATCGAGAAACGAACTATGCCATCCTTTGCATAACCGAAAAAAAAATACCCGTGTTTTTTCTTTTGTCGATTACAATTGTTTATAACAAATTATTCTAACAAATAACCCAAAATTTCGTAATTTTGCAAAACTGAATGCGGATATCGATTTCACGGGCAAAAACACGACAAAAACCTATGTAACGTTTTTTTGTCAGAGTTCAATTTGTTAGTGTAAAATGAGGATAAACAATCGTACTCTGGGAAGAGGGCATTGACCATGCCAAATACCATGCAAAATCTGGCAGAGATATCAAGAAACAAACTATGCCGTCCTTTGCATAACCAAAAAATAAAATACCCGTGTTTTTTCTTTTGTCGATTATAATTGTTTATAACAAATTATTTAAACAAATAATCCAAAATGACGTAATTTTGTAAAACTGAATGCGGATGTCGATACTACGGGCAAAAACACGACAAAAACCTATGTATTGTTTTTTTGTCAGAGTTCAATTTGTTAGTCTAAAACAGGAACAGTTCAGTTTCAGTTTTGCAAAATTACGACATTTTGGGTTATTCGTTTAAATAATTTGTTATAAACAATTGTAATCGACAAAAGAAAAAACACGGGTACTTTTATTTTTGGTTATGCAAAGGATGGCGTAGTTCGTTTCTCGATATCTCTGCCAGATTTTGCATGGTATTTGGCATGGTCAATGCCCTCTTCCCAGAGTACGATTGTTTATCCTCATTTTACACTAACAAATTGAACTCTGACAAAAAAACGTTACATAGGTTTTTGTCGTGTTTTTGCCCGTGGAATCGATATCCGCATTCAGTTTTGCAAAATTACGAAATTTTGGGTTATTTGTTTAAATAATTTGTTATAAACAATTGTAGTCGACAAAAGAAAAAACACGGGTATTTTTTTTTTCGGTTATGCAAAGGATGGCATAGTTCGTTTCTCGATATCTCTGCCAGGTTTTGCCTGGTTTTTAATGGGTTAATAAGGACGTAAACAACGGTTGCTATGGTAAATGTCGGAGCTTCGATGTTCTTACTTCTTAGTCATCAACAGTTCCGAAAATGGACCTCCAACAGACTTTTCCCACTCCATAGTAACGGTTGTTGAGGACTTAAACAACAGCTGTTATGGTAAACGTCTGAGCTTCGATGTTCTTACTTCTTAGCCATCAACAGTTCCAAAAATGGACCTCCAACTGACTTTTTCCATTCCCTAGTTACGGTTGCAAGGGATAGAAACAACGGTTGCTAGAGACATCAACAATGGTTTCTACGGGAAATGTCTCTTTGATTCTTATAGAATCCCATAAATATACAAAGCCAAATGATCATTTATCATGAATTATATAGGAACTTATCAAAAACACGATAGCAACGGTTGCCATGGAAATAAACAACGGATGCTGCTAAACACGTTCACATCTTTCGGAGACCGACCTGTGTGCAAAATTTCAGGACGATCGGACTATTCCTTCTAAAGTCATCGTACGACAAAAAAAAACCGCTGCCAAGTGCCTCAGCAGTATGCTTTCTCAAAGTATTGCAATTGAACCTCAATTTGCATTAATCACCACTCTTTGAGAAAGCAAAATGAACCTCTAACTTATTTCCTCCACTCCATAGTAACGGTTGCTATGGTAAATATCCGAGCTTCGGTGTTCTTACTTCTTTGTCGTCAACAGTTCCGAAAATGGACCTCTAACTGACTTTTCCCACTCCATAGTAACGGTTGCTAAGGACGTGAACAACGGTTGCTATGGTAAATGTCGGAGCTTCGACGTTATTACTTCTTAGTCGTCAACAGTTCCGAAAATGGACCTCCAACTGACTTTTCCCACTCCATAGTAACGGTTGCTAAGGACGTGAACAATGGTTGCTATGGTAAATGTCGGAGCTTCGATGTTCTTACTTCTTAGTCATCAACAGTTCCAAAAATGAACCTCCAACTGACTTTTCCCATTCCCTAGTTACGGTTGCAAGCGATATAAACACCGGTTGCTAGAGACATCAGCAATGGTTTATACGGGATAGGTCTCTTTGATTGTTATAGAATCCCATAAATATACAAACCCAAATGATCATTTATCATGAATTATATGGGAACTTATCGAAAACACGCTAGCAACGGTTGCCATGGAATCAAACAACGGATGTTGCTGAACACCGAACTCGGTTCACATCTGCCGGAGACCGACCTGTGTGCAAAATTTCAGGACGATCGGACCATTCCTTCGAAAATTAACGTACGACAAGAAAAGTCAGTCTGAAGCTGAATTTTGTATCGATTCTCATCGATCGTCGTCGAAAGAATTGGAGACCCATCGTGCATTGATGATGATTTTCGGAGCTTTTATCAAAAACACGTTAGCAACGGTTGCTAGAGAAATAAACAACGGAATCGGCTGAAAATTGAACTCGACCGAGATTTTGCGGCGACTAACCTGTGTGCAAAATTTCAGGACGATCGGACAATTCCTTCGAGAGTTATCGTACGACAAAAAAGTGCACGTACGTACATACATACAGACATTTTCGGATTTCCATGTTTTTCGACCCGTAGGTTACGAAAATCGAGGTCCTGAAGTCCGATTCGGTGGGTCGATTTTTACCCCGTTACAAAGCTTTCTCTTTGAGAAAGCAAAAGTCAGTCTGAAGCTGAATTTTGTATCTCCATAGCAACGGTTGCTAAGAGAATAAACAATAGTTATTCCAAAATGAATGTCTTATCGATTCTCATCGATCGTCGAAAGAATTGGAGACCCATCGTGCATTGATGATGATTTTTGGAGCTTTTATCAAAAACACGTTAGCAACGGTTGCTAGAGAAATAAACAACGGATTTGGCTGAAAATTGAACTCGACCGAGATTTTGTAGCGACTAACCTGTGTGCGAAATTTCAGGACGATCGGACAATTTCTTCGAAAGTTATCGTACGACAAAAAAGTGCACGTACGTACATACGTACAGACATTTTCGGATTTCCATGTTTTTCGACCCGTAGATTACGAAAATCGAGGTCCCGAAGTCCGATTCGGTGGGTCGATTTTTACCCCGTTACAAAGCTTTCTCTTTGAGAAAGCAAAATTTTCAGCCCAAACCACTGAAAGTAAGTCAATAATAAGTCAATGATTCACACTAAGTAATTAGCATACATGCGATGTGTGCGTGGGAGGATGTGTGTATGTGTGTGTGTGTGTGTGTGTGTGTGTGTGTGTGTGTGTGTGTGTGTGTGTGTGTGTGTGTGTGTGTGTGTGTGTGTGTGTGTGTGTGTGTGTGTGTGTGTGTGTGTGTGTGCGTGTGTGTATGCAAATGGATGTTTTTATGACGTTGCAGAATGAAGGTGTAAATGTGATGCAGGAAGAGGTGAATAATGAGACTTATTGCTTTCTCAAAGAGAAAGCTTTGTAACGGGGTAAAAATCGACCCATCGAATCGGACTTCGGGACCTCGATTTTCGTAATCTACGGGTCGAAAAACATGGAAATCCGAAAATGTCTGTATGTATGTACGTACGTGCACTTTTTTGTCGTACGATAACTCTCGAAGGAATTGTCCGATCGTCCTGAAATTTTGCACACAGGTTAGTCGCCGCAAAATCTCGGTCGAGTTCAATTTTCAGCCAATTCCGTTGTTTATTTCTCTAGCAACCGTTGCTAACGTGTTTTTGATAAAAGCTCCGAAAATCATCATCAATGCACGATGGGTCTCCAATTCTTTCGACGACGATCGATGAGAATCGATAAGACATTCATTTTGAAACAACCATTGTTTATTCTCCTAGCAACCGTTGCTATGGAGATACAAAATTCAGCTTCAGACTGACTTTTCTTGTCGTACGTTAATTTTCGAAGGAATGGTCCGATCGTCCTGAAATTTTGCACACAGGTCGGTCTCCGGCAGATGTGAACCGAGTTCGGTGTTCAGCAACATCCGTTGTTTGATTCCATGGCAACCGTTGCTAGCGTGTTTTCGATAAGTTCCCATATAATTCATGATAAATGATCATTTGGGTTTGTATATTTATGGGATTCTATAACAATCAAAGAGACCTTTCCCGTATAAACCATTGTTGATGTCTCTAGCAACCGGTGTTTATATCGCTTGCAACCGTAACTAGGGAATGGGAGAAGTCAGTTGGAGGTTCATTTTTGGAACTGTTGATGATTAAGAAGTAAGAACATCGAAGCTCCGACATTTACCATAGCAACCATTGTTTACGTCCTTAGCAACCGTTACTATGGAGTGGGAAAAGTCAGTTGGAGGTCCATTTTCGGAACTGTTGATGACTAAGAAGTAATAACGTCGAAGCTCCGACATTTACCATAGCAACCGTTGTTTACCTCCTTAGCAACCGTTACTATGGAGTGGGAAAAGTCAGTTAGAGGTCCATTTTCGGAACTGTTGACGACAAAGAAGTAAGAACACCGAAGCTCGGATATTTACCATAGCAACCGTTACTATGGAGTGGAGGAAATAAGTTAGAGGTTCATTTTGCTTTCTCAAAGAGTGGTGATTAATGCAAATTGAGGTTCAATTGCAATACTTTGAGAAAGCATACTGCTGAGGCACTTGGCAGCGGTTTTTTCAGTGGTTTGGGCTGAAAATTTTTTTGAAGGGTCCTCAATACAATGTCCACAAACGTACGTATCGGTTTTACGATTAGACTTCTAGCAAAATTTTAGCGAGATCCAACGATTTCCTTGAAAGTTATAGCGCGCCAAAAAACAGCGTAACATACACCGTTCGGACATTTTTGAGTTTCCGTGTTTTTGACCTGTAGATTATGAAAATCTAGTTCCCATCGAGCACAAGTGAAACATCGTACGCGTATACATTTGTCACAGAACGATTCGGACTTGTGAGAGATACGAAAGTCGACGAGAACGTGTAAGAATCGAAGTTTGCGGTTTCATCGGCCAAAAATGAAGCTTTCGTCTGGGGGACGACAGTTAGCGGCCCGAATCAAGAACCGCGAATGTGTGATAGAGAGAGTGAGAGATAAAGAGGCAAACGGGTGAGACACGAGGTGCCATTTGGATGGCCGGTACATATAAGGGTGAGGATGTCGTTCGCGTACTTCCCTCTCGGACGGGCTCGCGAATGGACTGCACGCGCTGCTACAAGTTAATCAGTACTTGCGCGGCCAAGTCGTGTGTGGGTGTATGCATACAGGCGGGGTACGTCGGGTGGCATTTTTACGAGGCCGCGCTGCCGTTTAGTCGCGGCGGCGTGTCATTAAACCGCTCGTAAAGCACTTTTCCTCAACCCAGCCGCCCGCGGCCCGCCCAGCAGTGGCGACTTTAGCCGCTGTGGAGGGGCGGAGGGCGTTTCGCTATACCTATGTATATATCTTTCATACGCCCGTCCCCGGGCAAAACTTTGCCGCTCTCGTCGGCCGATTGTCCCGCCCAACGCTCGCGTCCGCTAACGAACGAGCTGCTCCCTTTCTCAGCGCGCGCGCTGAAAAGCTGCAAAGCGTTCTTTTGCTCTGTCGCTCGGACGAGTTAGCTTACAAGTGGGCTACCGGGTAATCTCGACAGCTGTGCTCTGATCGCCTCTCTCTCTCTCTCTCTCTCTCGCTTTTCTTCTCCCGACTCTCGCCGGATTCGCGCGCCGGGGGAGCGTTTCTATACTGATTCCATCCGAGCCGACACGAGCTGCGTCGATAATGAGACACGTCCGAACGATTCAAATGCGTGCGCAGTTTGCCAAACAACCCATTGCCTCCGCGTCCTTATTTTTTTGCCCAGGTATCTTCCTCCCGCTCAACAATCAATGTGAGATTTTTTTCCACCGAGCACAGCTTTGTTCGGCGGCGAGGAGGCGAAGGTATATAGTGGGAATATACGAGAGATCGACTGAGCAAAGCTCGAAACGACTTTCCGTTGCGAGAGATTCGTGAAAAATTATATTTCACCCATGCTCGAAGCATCTTATCAAGTGTATTGTGATAAGAGGCAGACAGATCATTCGAAGGTCAAAGAATTCGAGATGTTTTTTTTTATAAATTTTATTCATAGCATATGAGGAGAATTCGAACATCGTCCGATCACTTAGATACTGGTTCTACTAGAAACTAAAATTTTTAAACACGAATCAGGCAACCTGAGTAGCAAACATAACAGGATATATCTACGAATCGTCCTTAATATAATGGCATGATAGTCGATTCGTTACCAGTTTTTTTATCAACAAACCACTCTTTCTTAGCTGTATTGATTGGCGTATAGAAAAGAAATTCATTCTCAGTATTGCGCATAGCGCTAAAGAAGCATCTTTTTGAAGTTTGTTTACATATAAAAAAAAAAAATTAATACACAAATCGTATTGCTGTGGAAAAGTATATTGTAGAGTAAAACAATACGAACAAAGATAAATTTGTTACGACCGAATCGGATGATTAGTAAATGAGAAAAGTCGGAAAAATGTTGTAATCTTTCAAGTTGTATTTTCTTAAAAGCTTACAGTGAAAAACTGCTGTATCAAAGTGTCAAATCACTGTACGTAACAGTATCCATCTATTATCAGGTAGTAGAAATTCAGTAGCTGCAACATTTGCTTCAATCGAATCATTCAACCGATTGACGGTATAATATTACGAACTTTTCAGATACGAGTTTTATAAGTTTCTCAAACCACGATTTCACACGTGAATTCCTCCTGAATATACGATTATGATTATGTTTTGAACGATCACATCGAATTGTCCTTCAAAATGGATAAATGCCGCTCTTTCCTCCTCAGATAAGCCGGTGGAAACGCGTCCTTCGTCTGTTTTAACGAAGCGGCAATATGCTCCCGCACGTGTTACCTCATAATAGTGCGCGATCGAACAAACATTTGAATACACGCGCGCTAGAAGCTACACAATGCATGAATATTTTATTAGCATTCGGGGAAGAGCTTTGAACATACAACGTGGTATGATTCTAGAATATTAAAAAAGTACTCTCCGAATTCCTTACAGTAGAATCTGACTGTTTTACAGTGAATATTCACTTTAAGCTTTAGTCGAATGTCACTCACTGTATTGCCCAGAATAATCGCTGTAACCTGCAGTGAGAACCGGTAACTGTAACGACAGTGACTCTTGTACCTACGGCTGTCTGTTTTCTGTTTATTGTGAAAAACATTTCACTGAAGATCACAGTGAGATTCTCGCTGAAAGGAAATAATGGAAATTAGTAAAATTTCACTAGAAGTTAGTAACGTTTCACCAATTTTCAAGTGCAGATTATATGCTATTATTCGACAGTTTCGCAATTTTTACTGATAAATAGTTGATCGTTTTGTGCTATTTTCAATTTTGAGAGATACGGTTTCACTATTCGCGTTTCGATCGGACTGATTCTAAATGAAAGCTACATACATAGCGACTCGGAACGGGAAGGAGTGGCAGCTGCGTATAGAATTATGCGAGCGTAAAAAAGCTATATACAATTGCAATATCTGATGTTTCAGGCGTATTAACTTGGAGCATCTCCGAGCTCGAGACGCGGTTCCATCCGAGACTGCAGCGTATACGTGGCTCAAAACGTAGAGCATAAATAAAACGGCGAACTGTAGATAAAATTCGAATTCGCGCGCACGTGCACTTACACATATGGGCCGCGGGTTGAGAGTCCCGAGCAGAATCCACTGCGGACGTGATGGGCAGGTTATCTGTCGTTCGCAGCTCGCGGACGAGACAAACGGCTGGCCGGACAAAAACACACTCGCGCTTTCTCTGTCTCTGTGTATACGCGAGATATAAATGTGTGTGTGTGTGTGTGTGTGTGTGTGTGTGTGTTGTCCCGTGGGTGCTGCAGCGCACGGGCGAGAGTCATTATATCGCGGCGGTAGGCGGCTCCGATGTGGCGCGCAACTTAATCTTATGTTAATAAGCCGAGCGATTCGTGATGCCCAGCTGAAGTTTCAAAGCGACGAGGGGCGCTCGTGCCGCGCGCTCCACCTCGGATATCTAAAAGCTTCTCTCTGCGCAGCGCGTTGGAATTTCAAATTGCGAGTCCCGCAAGCTCTACTCCCGGAGCCCGTCTCCCATCTCAGACGTATACCCAGCGGCGGATACCCACTGCATCTTCGCCTCGAACAAATTACCCGTGTATGGATGAGCACTCGCTATATGTATATATGTATATATGACAATACGTGAATTGACTAATTCATTGCGGATCGCGTAAATTAGACTCGAGATTCGATTTTGCCCGGACTTGCACACGAGCGAAATTGTCTGCCGAAAGACCACACCTCCTACTCTCAACATATTTAAAATATATTCAGCATAGTTGAAAGCTACTATTCTTTGGTAAAATTTGCATAACTAATGAACTATCCATCAAAAAATCAGTAAAATATTCACTATTTGGAACAGCAAACATTTTTATAATTATAAATAGTGCAGTTTTACAGGTAAATTAATCAAAATGTTAAATTGAAACTAAAAGGCTGTATCCAAAGGTTGTATTCAGGATTATCTTAGTTAAAATTTTAAAAGGAAGATTTTAATACTGCTACATTCTAAGGAAGTAACTCAACTATCCTGAAATATTAACCTGCAGTTAGTATTGCAGAATACGCATGAAGATGTATCGACTATCAATTTCTTCCTTTTACGATAAACTTAAGTCATATTTGTGGGCTCTCGGGAGTTAGCAGTGGCTACAGAAACATGCGCTGTAATGTTCCGTCCATTAGCTGAATCCTCATTACCGGAAGATTTATCACGAGCATGGCAGTGCAGTAATGTGGGGGGGGGGGGCAGCCTAGCGAGCGGCTCGAAAACTTGTCGACCCAGCAAAGAGACCGTTTATCGAAGTCTATCAAATTAATAGAAATGAAGAAGTAAAGGAAAATATTTTCGATGGGCGCATACGAGGGTTTGATTTTCAAAACAGCGAGTCAGCGAAAACTAAGAAAAATCACCCGAAGCATAATCCAGAAAAGAAGAATATTCCGAGTGCAACGGGACTTCAGGCAAAATAAACGAAGGAAGTCGCGTGTTTGTTTGAAACGTAAAAATATTCAAGTGCCGAATGCGGAAAAGTTCATGCATTTTCATCAGCTATTTTCATCAGTTATGCAATTTCTACTACTTCAGTCTTAGCGGACACCCATTATTATTTTTTCTCAAAACTTCAACGTTTGTAACGTTCAGCGACAGGAAAATAATTTACGAAGCAATAACCGTCGAACGGAGAGCTACAGCTAAGCTTTAATTTCTGTGATTAGGATAAGGTGTTTGAAACATTGCAACAAGTGTCATACTTATTTAATATACATGATGCCAAAATGATACATCGTCTATCCGATTTTTCCCACCGTTGAAAATCATTCCATTTTCCTATTTTTCCTTTGTCAATAGCCAGCAAAGAAAGAAAACTTCATGCGGCGTCGAACTCGAGCGCGAATACCTCTCTTGGAGACCGGGGAATATCCTCTTGGCGAGCTTCCGTCCGGTCAGCGCCCGAGTAAAAGCGATCCACGCGCGATCTCCGCAGCCCTCGAGAGCCCCGGCACACGTATATACTCGTATCTATACATACACACAGACACACATGGAGTCGGTGTTGGCGTAGGGTGTGAAATTGGTGCGCGCCTTAACGACGGGCCGGGGCGTGCGCGGCGCACCGCGGCTGACCTGCAAATCTACCTCGGCAACGTCTCTCCAGCTGCGCATACCCTCAACGAGAGGAGTATAAATATATATACGTAGATATAACTATAGACACTTCGACCCGTTACACCTTCACGACTGTTTATCCGCGCGCGCCCGAGAGTGTCTATATTCATGGGCAGGCGTCGCGCGATAGCCATTTTTCCCAGCGCCACCCCGTGGATGCGCCGAGCTGCCGAGATAATTGAACGATGCCTGTAATCACCGCTCGAGCTGTGATCCCTTGTCGGGCTGACCCTTTGCGCGAGGTAGTTTTTGATTGGGGTGGGGCCAACTCGGGACTCGTTGCTCCACGTAAGGTACAGCGATTTCCCGAGATACGATATCAGCACGGCGAGCGTTGGGAGTTCTCGAAGGTATCAACGGAGAAAGTATGTATAACGCGAGCGATAACGAAATGGAAAAATGTTGCGGAAGCTTTTTACACTGCCAATAGAATTTTACATGTTCTCGCGCCTTCCTTACACAAAGACCAGTAGCGCCATTCAGACTCTCCACCGTCGATCGGCGCGCGTATGGCTCTATTCAGCGAAATCGAGCGAAAAGTGCTGAATAGCCCTTGCCTTCGTGGCAGACGTCGGATAGGGCTAGTCTTCGCGGTGGGGGAGTTTTAAATGGGGCGCCATATACTCTTCGTTCGTGGTATATCGATACGCATATTCGTGCGTAATCATCGCAGGCTTCCTCATGCGGTAGTCCGATGCTTATTATTGAACAATGTTGCTCCTCACAAGGAATTCTTCGTATTGATCGGTAAAATTGGTATATTATGTGATCGATTTTGAATAAATTTCTCAATTTTCTTCTACAGGAAAAAGGTCCAAAAACGCACCTTTGGAGCATCAGAATTGGCGACCCTGACTAAGTCGAGGATCACCTCCTTCAACCAAAATTCTAAGAGTTTTGAACACCATCAGCAGGTACTCGAACTACCTGGACATTGTCTGGATTCAGGAGCAACGTCTTGAAATTCATGTGATTTATAAATTACAGACAGTGCTAAAAATAATTTATAATAAAGCAAAATTATGGTTTCAATCACAGGTAATAAGTGCAAAAGTGAGTTCGTTTGGGCTTTATCCAGTTTTTATCTAGCTTCTATCCAGATTCTATGCAGATCATCTTCACTCGATTACTTTTACCAGTTAACCGATTAAGAAATCATATATTTCGATCGATTCTCAACCGAACTTAATTGGTCCGTTAATGCCCGGATAGTGAATCAACCGGTTGGGCAAACAGAAACCGAGTATAGAGCCATTAGCTGTGATTCATAACTGAGAGAGAGGTTTCCCAGCTGAGAGACGTGTGCTGTGCGAATTGAAGATTGAAATTAGAATCAAAAGCACAGATGAATTGCTTCTGTAGGGAGTACCCACGCGAGGTCGTCTTCCCGTACACCCCGTCGTTCCAATCTGTTTTCCCACTCTGATTCGAGCAACTCATTTTCTACGCGTATTCCATCGAGTTGTGCTCGAACTTCGTCATCAAGAGGTACGACGTCTTCCCTTCGAACGCGAGTGATGTTGCTGTTGCTCTCCCGTTCCTCCCTCTCTCTGTAAATAAAGCGACATGATTTGACTCGACGCACGCGAGAACCTCGCGCGCTGGTAAGGACTTTCCGGGAGATGTGTAAACGTATGAGAGCGCGTCGATGCATACATACGCGCACCGCAGCGAAATCGGCTCTCTTCGCCCGAACTTGCGCGCCGAGTAAATTATATAGACAGCGAACCGCGATGATGATCATTCGATCGATATGAGGCACACTTCGCAGCTAATTAATCCTAAATCGAGAGATGCGTTGGAAAGGAAGCGAACACGGGAAAAGACGATTCCTCCGCGGCTGCGCGGTGTCACAGACTATCAGAGAGAGTTACGCTTACTCACCCGATAAAACACGCGAGCCCCTCCCACACAGCTAATGCTATTATACATCCGGCACCCAATTGTACATGCATTTATTAGGTGAGTGCATCGGTTTGCTTCTCTGTATACACGCCAATTCATCCAATTCCTATGATTTTACGCGTTCCTCGTTTTCTCCTGACGCTCGCTAGACACACGCTGCACTCGTGTTTTATACCGCTTTTCCAATCAACAAGTGGAGTGCCTGCTTCAGTATGAGTGTTTATTCCAGTGTGAGCCGCGGTGACCCCAACTGCGCTCACCTAAGTTCGAACAGTCATTATATATACTTGCTGTATATGTGTCATTTCACACCAACTCAGCATGGAAAAAAATTTTTTTCAATTTTTTCTCAGCCAATTTATTGTAAGTGGTCACCTTACCACTATTTATGAATATGATATACGCATATTCACAAATACGAAATCAAATATATGTAAGATCATATTATTCAAATCTAATATGTTATTTTGAAGAGGGTTGACGAATTCCTCACAACATCTAGTTTTTTCGTTACTAATGACACGAATTTCATCTCCTCTTATTATTTCGAATTTTGATTGGATCGAAAAACAAAAAATATGACCTAATTAATTTTGCACGTTCTTTCGATTTCCTACAATAAAAAAACTAGCGTATTCGTCCCAATTACAGATGTATGACTTCAATAGACATTTTTACTCGCACACTATCGTAATATATTTCAGTTCATTTTGTCAATTATGACTCAAGAAAGTAATGAAATCTAAAATCGAATGCCAAGTATCCTACTACTAAACATATATTTTTGCAAATTACATTCACAATCAATTGTATGTTGAGTAAAAATCTAAATGGTAGAAATCAATTAAAATACTCCTCGAGCAATTTTTCTTTTTCATAGTAAAAAATAGACCTTCAAAAAAGGTATACGTGGACGACAAGTATGTTCCGTATCCGTTGGTTCGCTGTTGGATAAACTTTAATTCTACTCAATTTCTTTAAGTAGAAAGAAATTTGAAAATGTCTCGTCAATTTCAGTCCATTCAAATGCATATAAGATATTATTGAATAAATTCTTAGGAGAATAAATTTTTTGATGCAAAAAGAAATTTGGAAATGTCTGTTTAATCTCAGTCCATCCAAATGCATGTAAGATTAATATGATTCAAATCTAATATATTTTTTGGAAATACAGATCTACCACTTCAATAGACATATTTACCAAAACGCTATCGTTATATATATTCCAGTCCATTTTTTCAATGATGACATGAGAAAGAAGCGAAATCTAGCATCAACTGACAAGTACCCAACTAATGTGAGCCTTATACAGAACTAATATTTTTTCAAATTATACCTTAAAGCAATTGTTGCACGAACTGTTATCAAATGTCAATGCACTCCAGATCAATTCATCTATGTTCCGATAGAATGTACTGAAATCAAAAATCCATGTCAAGTAGTTACATACATTTCAAATACATCTACCAATGTTGAGATAGAAAGTACTAAAATCACAATTCTATGTCAAGTAGTACCACTTTGTAAGGGTTCAGTATTAAATTCATAATAATTTGAAATCAAATAAAATACTCCATAATCGAAATTATCTTTCTCACAGTACAGCTGACGTTATTCTACTAGAATCTCAAATGGAATCTCATGAATGGAACTTTTACATTACAATTCTTAACGTTTGAATGTTAAAATTGTACATCATGATATTATTTTCACTCTTCAATTGAAATGTATTTATTTTGTTTCACTTCTTATTTCCATTTTTTTCAGTCAATGGAATTAACAAATACATACTTGCCACGGGCCCATTTTTCACAGATTCTCGATGGGCATTGTATTTGTTTTTTATTTTCACTTTACATACAAACAAAAGTTAACCCTCTATCCTGAAGATGTTATTTTGTATATGTAAACTTACAAAATATATAAAAAATCTGTATACGTTTTCTCGCTCAAATTATTTCGCTATTATTACTATTTAGTATTACTAGGGGGGATACCCCCCTGCTCGCTTCGCTCGCCAACCCCCCCCCCCCGTGTGTTCTTTGAAAGTCAATAATTTCAATGATAAGTGTAGTAATAATTGAATAAAAATTACATTGAAATCAATAAAACTTGAAACTTGAAACTTCGATTTTGATCAATTGAAAAGAATACTAAACGAACGATTCGAATCAAAATAAAAGCTTAATTTCATTTATGTTCATGTTAAACGTTTGTTTATTCAGTTTCAGGTTAAAAGTGTCATGTGTCAGATCATATTTTTTCGGTTTAGGTTTTTCGCGTGTTTCATTTCAGATTTTTGGTAAGATTTCGAGAAATATTGCAACGGTTGCTAGGGAAGTAAACCATGGTTTCTATGGGTAGAACGGAGATTTTCTATCCTGTGCAGTTGAAAATACTGGAAACGAAACTCACGTGAATTATTTTTGCCCTTAGCAACGGTTTCTAGGGTGTTAAACAACGGTTGCTGAGGAGCTAATAGGGAGGATTTGTATTTTGTGTCCTTTGCGATCAAAAATGATGGAAACGGGTCATAAATTGTTCATTTCCAAACTTCGTAACGGTTGCTAAGGAGGTAAACAACGGTTGCCATGGAGCAAATACAACAATTCAGTGTCCTTGGCCATAGAGTGTGACTTAAAATTGATATTCCGGCTTCCGAAGCAACGGTTGCTAGGGAAGTAAACCATGGTTGCTATGGGTAGAACGGAGATTTTCTATCCTGTGCAGTTGAAAATACTGGAAACAAAACTACGTGAATTTTTCTTCTCCCTACCAACGGTTGCTAAGGAGGTAAACAACGGTTGCTATGGAGCAAATACAACAATTCAGTGTCCTTGGCCATCGAGTGTGACTTAAAACTTATTTCCCGGCTTCCGAAGCAACGGTTGCTAGGGATGTAGACAAACGGTTGCCAACGATATCAACAGTGGTTGCTATGGGAAATGTCTTATCGATTCTCATTGACTTTAATGGTCCCAATGAGCACTTAAATGAGGATTCGTGAGAAAACACGTTAGTAACGGTTGCTAGGGAAATAACCAAGAAATTTCGCTAAAAATTGAACTCGGCCTAGATTTTGCCGCGACTAACCTGTGTGCAAAATTTCAAGAAATTCGGACCAATCCTTCGAGAGTTGGGGGTGGCAAAAGGGGGTGAAAAAAAGGGGTGCAAGAAAGGGGTGCAAGAAAGGGGTGCATGAAAGGGGTGAAGAAAAGGGGTGGAGAAATTTGACGGCGGCGGCGGCGGCTAAAAATAATATATTTAAAACAATACGTAGTAACAAAAAATGAAATTAATCATAACTATGTATTGAATGTATAATATATTGTTTTTAAACATGTGTACTGAAAATAATCTCTTGTATTAATTTTATACATTTTTTGATTTAAGGTTTTACGTTATTCTATAAGCTTACTTTGAAATTTGGAATTTAGTTCAAACAGTGATGGCAATGATGGTAGTCCCGCCTCTATTTATTGTTCATCAGTTTTTTGTTCTTCATTATGCTTTTTAAAAAATGCGTTAAAATAAATTAATATACATATTTATAAATAGATATAAATATATATATATATATATATGTATATTTATATATTTTATTCGAAGACGCGGGTGGAAAAAGAGAATAGAAAAAAGAGGTGGAGAAAAGGGTGAAAAAAGGGGTGAAAAAAAAGATGGAAAAAAAGGTGGAAAAAAGGGTGGAAAAAAGGGTTGGAAAGAGGGATAAAAAAAAGGGTGAAAAAAGGGGGGGTGAAAAAAAGGGAGGGGAAAAGGAGGTGAAAAAAATGGGTGAAAAAAAGGTGGAAAAATGGGTGGGAAAAGAGGGTGAAAAATGGGGTAAAAAAAGGGTGAAAAATGGGTGAAAAAAGGTGGAAAAATGGGTGGAAAAAGAGGGTGAAAAATGGGGTGAAAAAAAGGTGAAAAAATGGGTGGAAAAAGAGGGTGAAAAATGGGGTGAAAAAAGGGTGGAAAAAGAGGGTGAAAAATGGGGGGCAATCAAGGGGGCAACTAAGGGGGGCAACTAAGGGGACAACTAAGGGGGGCAATCAAGGGGGGCAACTTGGGGGGCAACTTGGGGGTCAAAATTTCCCACGGCGGCGGCGGCGGTCTGGCTTTTAATATAGAGAGATATTACTATTTGCGCAAGTTTCGATAGATCTCATTCTTTTTTCATGAGACTATATCAAAATAATTTCTAAGGAATATCGATCTCTCAATGGATGTTCTTGTAAATCAGATAAAGAAGTTCATAGCTAGAATATACTGTTTTGCAAATTTTTGAAAAAGATAATATTCAGTTACTCAAATGATGTTCTAGATGTTCTTCCTTAGAAGTGAGATTACACAATGTAAACGATGAACATAGAACTAACGATTTTACCAAGTGACGTTTGAGACATGTTTGAAGGATGGAAATTCATTATTACTTTTGTTACTTGCGGAAAGGTAGATTCAAGAAGCATTGAGCATCAAACGTTATCCAAAATTTTCATGCTTTACTTTCCGTGTTTGATCAGCATTTTGTATATTACAAGTAGTGGTTAGTTTTCTTGCATGGAATGATGTATCTAAGAATCGTATCGTAGGTGAATTTCATCGGAATCTGTGAAAAACGGGCCCGTGGCAAGTATGTATTTGTTAATTCCATTGACTGAAAAAAACCGCTGCCAAGTGCCTCAGCAGTATGCTTTCTCAAAGTATTGCAATTGAACCTCAACTTGCATTAATCACCACTCTTTGAGAAAGCAAAATGAACCTCTAACTCATTTCCTCCACTCCATAGTAACGGTTGCTATGGTAAATATCCGAGCTTCGGTGTTCTTACTTCTTAGTCGTCAACAGTTCCGAAAATGGACCTCTAACTGACTTTTCCCACTCCATAGTAACGGTTGCTAAGGACGTAAACAATGGTTGCTATGGTAAATGTCGGAGCTTCGATGTTCTTACTTCTTAGTCACCAACAGTTCCAAAAATGGACTTCAAACTGACTTTTCACACTCCATAGTAACGGTTGCTAAGGACGTAAACAACGGTTGCTATGGTAAATGTCGGAGCTTCGACGTTATTACTTCTTAGTCATCAACAGTTCCGAAAATGGACCTCCAACTGACTTTTCACACTCCATAGTAACGGTTGCTAAGGACGTAAACAACGGTTGCTATGATAAATGTCGGAGCTTCGATGTTCTTACTTCTTAGTCATCAACAGTTCCAAAAATGAACCTCCAACTGACTTTTCCCATTCCCTAGTTACGGTTGCAAGCGATATAAACACCGGTTGCTAGAGACATCAACAATGGTTTATACGGGAAAGGTCTCTTTGATTGTTATAGGATCCCATAAATATACAAACCCAAATGATCATTTATCATGAATTATATGGGAACTTATCGAAAACACGCTAGCAACGGTTGCCATGGAATCAAACAACGGATGTTGCTGAACACCGAACTCGGTTCACATCTGCCGAAGACCGACCTGTGTGCAAAATTTCAGGACGATCGGACCATTCCTTCGAAAATTAACGTACGACAAAAAAAAGTCAGTCTGAAGCTGAATTTTGTATCTCCATAGCAACGGTTGCTAGGAGAATAAACAATGGTTGTTCCAAAATGAATGTCTTATCGATTCTCATCGATCGTCGAAAGAATTGGAGACCCATCGTGCATTGATGATGATTTTCGGAGCTTTTATCAAAAACACGTTAGCAACGGTTGCTAGAGAAATAAACAACGGAATTGGCTGAAAATTGAACTCGACCGAGATTTTGCTGCGACTAACCTGTGTGCAAAATTTCAGGACGATCGGACAATTCCTTCGAGAGTTATCGTACGACAAAAAAAAGTGCACGTACGTACGTACATACATACAGACATTTTCGGATTTCCATGTTTTTCGACCCGTAGATTACGAAAATCGAGGTCCCGAAGTCCGATTCGGTGGGTCGATTTTTACCCCGTTACAAAGCTTTCTCTTTGAGAAAGCAAAATGGAAATAAGAAGTGAAACAAAATAAATACATTTCAATTGAAGAGTGAAAATAATATCATGATGTACAATTTTAACATTCAAACGTTAAGAATTGTAATGTAAAAGTTCCATTCATGAGATTCCATTTGAGATTCTAGTAGAATAACGTCAGCTGTACTGTGAGAAAGATAATTTCGATTATGGAGTATTTTATTTGATTTCAAATTATTATGAATTTAATACTGAACCCTTACAAAGTGGTACTACTTGACATAGAATTGTGATTTTAGTACTTTCTATCTCAACATTGGTAGATGTATTTGAAATGTATGTAACTACTTGACATGGATTTTTGATTTCAGTACATTCTATCGGAACATAGATGAATTGATCTAGAGTGCATTGACATTTGATAACAGTTCGTGCAACAATTGCTTTAAGGTATACTTTGAAAAAATATTAGTTCTGTATAAGGCTCACATTAGTTGGATACTTGTCAGTTGATGCTAGATTTCGCTACTTTCTCATGTCATCATTGAAAAAATGGACTGGAATATATATAACGATAGCGTTTTGGTAAATATGTCTATTGAAGTGGTAGATCTGTATTTCCAAAAAATATATTAGATTTGAATCATATTAATCTTACATGCATTTGGATGGACTGAGATTAAACAGACATTTCCAAATTTCTTTTTGCATCAAAAAATTTATTCTCCTAAGAATTTATTCAATAATATCTTATATGCATTTGAATGGATTGAAATTGACGAGACATTTTCAAATAACTACATACACTCAGTTCTGTGTCTGTGCTCGCATTGTTTATTACTTCATCGTCCGTCGAATTTTCATTTTCTTGTTCTCTTTCAAACTCTTCCTGGTGTTTGGCGAATTGAAGAGCATTGTCTTCGTCTTTTTCTTTGAAAAGAAAAAATTTTATTATTCATTCAATCTTATCATCTCAGTGTAATGTTTTTTATACACTATCTTACAACTTACCAGCTTCGAAATCGACAATGGTATACTTCATATTGTCTAGTACCGGAGCTACTAAATGACAAGCTGACACGAAGAGCAAGTCGATGTCGATTTCCTTACATTTAAATCTGTTCCATAGCTCGTTTAACCTCTCACTCTTCAAAATAAATATTTCTTTCTGCTTTCTTTTTGTTAGGCCGCCTCTCTCTAAACTATATAAATTGGTCCTGTAATTGCGGACAACTTCAAGCAGCTTTCCTAAAAGAATTATATTATTTAAACATCTACATTTGATAACATTAAGAATTTCTTACTTACTGATAAATCCGGAGGCAGTCGGAGCACAGACTAGCTGGCGATTCAGGACGCGATGGTAAGACTCAATATCGTTATTGGTCCTGTGACTTTCGCCGTACACTGACCAATATTTTGGGGTGTACCCATTAATCCACGTTTTTTCAAAGTATTGAATGAAACGTGAAAATTTTCGTGAATGTTTCTGTAGGAGTTCCTCTTTCAACTTCAAGAATGCTGATTCAATATGGTCTTCGGGTAGAAAAGCCAGCGCCATAAATTTTTTTACCAGAGCGTGCTTTTGAGGATCTATTTTTTTATTGAATCTTTTTTTCCACATTCTTTTTTATTGCCTGCCTGAAGACCGCCGATTAATAAATTAGTTATACTTGTTAATTAAATTATTTATCGGTTTTAATGTCATGCAAATATTATTTGTGCTTATATTTACCTGGGTGAAATGAAAGAAGCACCCTCTTATGCTCGCTCCGGAGACGGCAACTGCAGCGCGGTGAAGCGCCCGTTCAAAATCACAATGAATATTTTTTGGCTGTATTTCTGGGCACAGCCCTTGCAGAAAAACTAATACTGCTCTGTAGTCAGGAATTCGGCGCTTATTCATTACAACCCAAAAAAAGGCACTGCCTGAAAATAGTAATATATATATATATATATATATATATACTATAAATATATATACATATATATGTATATGCGTGTATGTATGTATGTATGTATGTATGTATGTAAGTACACGGCAAAAACGATTCTTCGATTCAAGTAAGAAATTTACTGAAACGGAGGATATCCATTTTTTTTAAATTTTTTCAAGAACAATCGACTTTCAGTACTGTAACACTATTAAATTATAGTTTTTGCTGTGTAAGTATGTATGTATGCATGTCAATTCCATAAAGAATGATGTGATTTCTTCTTAACAACTCACTTTCCCATGAATTCTGGCCATTATGGTTAATAATTGCTTGGCCTTCTTTATTTTTGGTAAGAAACGGAACGTCGCATCTATCCTCCACCCAGGGCTTGTCTTCGCAGCGTCCAATAAATAAGGGCACCAAAACGCCGTGTGTTTTGAGCTGCCTGCTTGCACATTGCCCCATTCCAAACTATATGTCTCATTTCTAAATTGGTACTTCAACATACCAATTCATTCTGTTATCGAATGACCGTTTCCACCTATCAAGTGTTCGGCGAGCGGTTTCATAGTCCCAACGGTCAGCTTCTTCTGGCATCCTAGGGGATAATACTTCAATTATTAAATACTACTACTTTTTACATTATACAACTATTTTAAACGATTTGGAATAACTTACGATGCAGCAATTTCATTATAAGCATGTTTTATGCTGGTGACACCTGGCGTACACATACTCTTAAACAATAAATCTCTAAAGACGAGGTCACCAGCATAAACATCTGATGGCTTATGATCATGCGCATGTAATTGGATCATGGTGCCATTCGTTCTTTTGGCTGTCCCCGGACATTTTGATGATCTGTAGTATATGCATCTGAAATATCTATTGAAAAAATATTTATAATTATTAGGATGGTGTATTTCTATGAAACTCAATTAAGTATTATTCCATAATGGATAATTCATACTGGGGACTTTCAATATCTTCCTCACTCCGTCTTTTTTTCTTCCCTCTTGATTCATATTTATATCCATTCAAAATGTGGCATTTTTCAGGATGGTATTCTCTTGAACGCCTGGCCATTTTTTTCGGCCCAAGCTCCCTTTTCTTCATTTTCGTCCCCATAATGTTAGTTCGTTATAATCCTAAAAAAAGTGATTCAATTAACAATAAACATAATTCCATTAGAAATTTCAAGCAGTTACCATATAAAAATACTGAAGTATGATATTTTTCAATATGCCACCTTAATAATCACTCCTTTTCAGCTCCAACATATGAAATCCATATTTACGCTGCTGAAATAGCTGTTTTACACGACTCTTTGAGCGTTGACTCATATTCATCATTAAAGTATTAATAGATTACATCTACACTGAATTTGAATCAGGAACCAGCGAAAATTAAATTCATATAGGAGATTTTTGTTCGAAAGAAAGAGTTTTACTAAAACGATGAGATGATTCTTATGCTCTAAATAATAGTGGACGGAAAAAATTAATTTGGCACCAAAAAAATTCATCCTTATTGACTATATAAATGAAACATCTTTGAATCAGTTTCAGTGAAGGTATGAGGTCTTCAGCTATATAGAAATAAATACGGCTTTGATTAGATTCAATTCGCGATGATTGTTTTAATATCCCTTTCTTAAATACTATTTATGAATCTTAATGGTAATCATGAGAATGTTGAATAAGAGTATGAAGCAGCTTTCTGAATCTAAGGAAATACTTATGTACATGTCATTCTGCAAGATGATTCTTTGTGATTTATTTTATATTCCAGATAAGCTGTACAGGGCCACAAATTCTACTGGAGGGAGAGAAACACTATGAATAGGAAAGGAATATATATTATCTCTTATAGTGTGATATTAGTCGACAAGAGTACAGAATCGAACTTCTTACAAATGATATTCAATTCTGACACTGGATTGTCGAACAATATTATTATATTTGTGAAACTTGTGCTTGGGTACATGTTTCTATTACTTCAGTATCAAAGCACAGAGTGAAAATTGGAGAACCGTGACCTTTTCCCATATATTCCATGTTTCACCCTATTTGAGTGATATATAATAGTGAATTTGAATAATTATATATGTTATTGACTTTCACTATGAGTGGTTTAGGTTTGAATGTAATGTAGCTTGTCTAATATAGCTTGTAATGCAGTGACAATAATGAAAGTGCTGTGCAGTGAATGGAAATACGTCTCAGATGAGATTGAGATGATATTGTAATTTGGGACGAGACCAATGGCTCCAACCAGGCAACCAAGGTATCTCTATAGTCACACGTGTGCTGGTTTTGTGAACTTACCAGCTACATGTCACAATCCAAGTGTATTAGAAAATAAAGGTGAGATACATCCATCAAGGTACAATAATACAAGTAGTATTATGTATCTTTTGGGGTTTCCTGTGATTTATTTTTTCATTTTATTTTATTCAAAAGGTTGTAACTGGATCACTATTCTGAGACATACCTCATTTGAAAGTTTATGAGCCAAGGATTGAAATAAAATTTTTTCGGTCCAAATTGAAGGTGGCGATGAGGTCTATTATCATGTATACGTGTAGATACATGATCAAATGATTAGAAAAAATAATTTTTGAGGTTAGGAAATTATTTTTTTATAAAATATAAGTAATTTATAACAACTTTTATTCTAGTAAATTTTTTGATTTGATGAATATTTCATGAGTTAATCAGGTCATGAAGTTGATTAAAATGTGAAAAAACCTGAATTATCAAAATTGAGCGATGAGAAAATTTTGCTATATATAGGCATGAAAAATCTAAAAAAATTAAATAGTGGTAAGGTGACCATTTACAATAAATTGGCTGAGAAAAAATTGAAAAAATTTTTTTTCCATGCTGAGTTGGTGTGAAATGACCCATATTAAGAAGTTTCTTTATGTAGTTCATATGACTATTATATACTGAAAGATGTTCAGATTCCAAATAGCAGATAGATATTTAAGTCTATCCCCCAAAATAAAGTTGATTTACGAAAGCATAAATACCCTCGATCAGGTATATCCCATATCGCTTCACTGTTGTCACACTGGACTACAGCCAATTAATCTGCTGATCGTCAAATGTCCATAAAGCGGTTACAGATCGCACATCGACACACTCAAATATGAAGTTTCTCTAATCCGCAACTGTTGAAATAAGTAGGCGTCTATACGCATTTCCTCTGCGCTTTCCCGCGCTATGCTTTCCCTCCTGCGTATACACACGAGTGCACACGGACTTACGAAACTGTCAATAATATAAGTCTAGTTGGATAAAGATACTGTGTTTATTAAATTTACGCACATCGTTTTTTTGCTCTGCACCTAAACCTTCTAAAAGCAACATTTCCTCATTTCACCAAACTTTCGAACCAAACCTTCATGTAAAGCGAGATTTCAAACCTCTGAGAATTTGGCTAGAGGATCGATGGTGTACAGCACGTACCATATTTTTTGTAGCATACACTCATTGTAATCCCGTAGAAAGGGAAAGCGGTACGAATGTCCATCACATGGCTCACGGATGCTTTCGCCGATCGCTGCGCAGCGCTAGATTTTATGATGCGAATCCAACATTTTTAAGCGGATGCGCCGCACAGTGGGGTAAATCTGAAAAAATCGAACAACGACGTGGTTATACATGAAGAACTCACTCTCTCGTAGAACGGGCTCTCTGTAGAATGGGATGCGCTCAACCGATTTTGATGAAAATTGATTCCCGAGTATATTAAACATTTTCAACAAAGAATCAGTACTTAGTTTTGATTAAAAACAAAATGGCGGACTCATAAGAGGAAAACGTTGATAGAATGACCCTATCTATGAAAAATATTGAACTTTCAGGCCTTTTCAGTCGGTGAGTGCGATCCTTACATGAATTTGCCAAATTTTCATTTAAGACACTTGAACAATGAATATCAGAGGTAAAAAGCTCGTGGGTTCACGTAGATGCTTCTGGAATGACGCTTATATCATCACTCAAGAATTCTGATTTAACCTGCATTATTTTTGTTACTATAAAGATGATTATTTAACAATCATTCACTGTTCTACCATATGAATGAAAAATTAATAGTGTTCAAATGGATTATGTATCTGATGATATAAATATATAATTGATAATAGAATCTAATTCTGAAAATATAATTTTATATAAATAAATTTATTTTTTTGTGAAAATCTTAAGGCACCAGCTATGCTACTAATAGGTCGTTACTGAAATAATGGCTAAAATACCCATTGTAAGTGTAAACGACACCCAACCTGTAAGCAGCTTGGAGGCAATTTTTTTTCGCTGGACATTTCCCTATCCCTCTCAAAGCCGAAACACATGTTAGACTCCTGGTACTTTCGTGGCTTTGAGGTAAAGGGGGACCGTAATAAAACGGCTTTTCCCTTTCGGACTCGTTCAGTCAACGATATTCTGACAAATATTCTACGCTTTTGAGAAAATCAACGAGTCTCATTTTCAATTAATATTCGAACCAAAATTGATTAATTGATTGATTGATTAATTATTTAATTGATTAAACATTATTATTTCAAACACTACCAATTTTTTTTTTTATCCATTTTTCAATAACTGATTTCAATATTCATCTCAATAATTCACGTTTAACTTTGATGTCACTGATGAATAATGAAATATCTTCCCTCACGTGAATATAACCTGGAACCTCAGAATTTCGGAAGATATTTCTGATTCAACTAGCAATCACAATTTGATAAATAATTCACTTTGCATATTGAAATTTACTAATGCGATGGTGGTGATGAACTTATATTTGGTATAGCGAGTATTAGTCACGGAAAAATTTTAAAATGTATTTATTATGCCTCAAAGAGCCTTCGGGGATACTGTTCTATTGAGTCTACGAGACACGGCCGGCTGCAAGGCTTGGTGGGCTGATACCTGCGTGACCCCCAGAAAGGGTCAGCTACCTGAGTGTCCCCTCGAGAGGCACGCTCGTCACTGTCGGTGTATGTATTTTCCAGACTTGGTTCGAGCTGAGTATAAGAATTTACTTGTTACCGAATGTCAAAAAAGTAAATATTATCCGATTTTCACCATTCGAACTGGGTTTTAATCAGAATCAAAAATCTTTCATCGGTTAGTCCGTATAATTTGATTCGGAATATTTCCGCATTATTCGATATCGATAGTCGAAAGCAATAAAAAAGGGTCAGCTACCTGAGTGTCCCCTTGAGAGGCACGCTCGTCACTGTCGGTCAATGTATTTTCTAAACTTGGTTCGAGCTGAGTATAAGAATTTACTTGTTACTAAATGCCAGAAAAGTAAATATTATCCGATTTTCACCATTCAAACTGGGTTTTGATCAGAATCATGAATCTTTCATCGATCAGTCCGTATAATTTGATTCGGAACATTCTGAGTGTCCCCTCGAGAGGCACGCTCGTCACGGTCGGTCGATGTATTTTCCAGACTCAGCTCGAGCTAAGTATAAGTTATAACTTAAGAATAAGTAGTTACGAAGGATCAAAGTTATTCTATACTTTCGGTAATTCCGAATGTCACGGAAGTCATCATGATTTTCCGGAACTAGTCTAAGTTGTTATAGTACAGTAAAATTAAAACTGTACCTGAACACGCGTCCACTTTACTGCGGAGATGTGATTCTTCGAAAGTTAATTATTCGTTTCTTCGTTAGACTTTCCTCAGTCAACAACTTCTCCATCACCATATTTTCCCGAAAAATACAGAATTTGGACAAGCTGCCAACAGTCGTGCTTAACAGTCGGTCGTTTTCCGTTGGACACGCAACATCTTGTGTAGAACGTGCGACTATTTTTGCTGAGATACTACGAAGTTGTAAGTATTGGTACTTTTTCAATCTAGTATTGTCGTTATTATACCATAGTCAATACAGTGATTAGTGACATCAACCCCAATACATAGTGCTCAACATACTTGAATTCATCTATTACAATATTCATTATTCACTGGAAGGGAAGCTGAATGAGTAGGTAAGTTAAACCAAGTTTGAAAATTATCATTATGGTCGCGATAATGCATCAAGTAAAATATGTTGTATAAATAAAAGGTCTTTGTGCAAAAAGCCAGCTGTTCAGGTTTTGCTGCACACATGTATTAATACATGTATGTATATTTGTATATATGTACAGATATAATTCACGTTGCCCATCATTTTTCAAATTCCAGGCTTTGAACGTTTTTTTCTACTTGATATTACTCTGCAAATAGTCATAAAATCATACAAATCCCAAGACTAAAATAGGATTCCTATTTCAAACAAAAATTACTTTCGAACCTGCAAATGAGTGAAATTTCACACACACACACACACACACACACACACACACACACACACACACACACACACACACACACACACACACACACTTTTGGCTCAAACGAATGGAAAGTTTTTCCTCTGTCGCTTTTTCGGAAATATTTTAACGTTTCTCATATTGCACAGTGTCTTCCTGAACAAATTGAACAGAAATATCTGATTTGGAGCGAAGTTATCGTGAATAGATGCGTGAAACATACAAGATTTTGAAATGCGAATTTTTTGATTCAACCGAATTTTCTCATTCAAATCCAGAAAATAAACTATTTGGGAAACGTCTAAAGCTTTTTCCCGTTTCTTGTCCTACAAAGAATCTTTCTACTTAGATTCAACAAAAAATAATGATTTGGAGTGCAGGTATCTCATGGAGATGCATGAAATATACTATACCGAAACGAGCATTTCCTCAACTCAACCGAATTTTCTCATTTCAATTCAGAAAAATGAAATATTCAAGAAGCGTCTCAGACTTTTTCATTATTTCCTATTAAATCTGAGTACAAAGATACTTTATGAGATGAGAAACGTGAAAAAGCTTGAGTCGCTTCCCAAAATTTTAGTTTCCGGATATGAATGAGAAAATTTGGTTGAATTGAGAAAATGCTCATTTTGGAATAAAGTATATTTCACGCATCTTTACACGATAACTTCATTCCAAATCACTATTTCCTATTGAATCTGAGTAGAAAGATACTTCGTAAGACAAGGAACGTGAAAAAACCTGAGACGCTTCCTAAACATTCCATTTTCCGGATTGAAATGAGAAAATTCGGTTGAGTTGAGAAAATGCTCGTTTTGGAATATAGTATATTTCACGTATCTCTACACGATAACTTGACTCCAAATCACTATTTCATATTGAATCTGAGTAGAAAGATTCTCCGTAAGACAAGGAACGTGAAAAAACCTGAGACGCTTCCCAAATATTTTATTTTCTGGATTGAAATGAGAAAATTCGGTTGAATCAAAAAATTCGCATTTCAAAATCTTGTATGTTTCACGCATCTATTCACGATAACTTCGCTCCAAATCACTATTTCCTATTGAATCTGATTAGAAAGATACTTCGTGAGGAACGTGATAAAACCTTTCACGCTTCCTAAGTATTCTATTTTCTGGATTGAAATGAGAAAATTCGGTTGAATTGAGAAAATGCTCGTTTCGGAATATAGTATATTTCATGCATCTCCATAAGATAACTGCACTCCAAATCATTATTTTTTGTTGAATCTAAAAAGAAACATTCTTAGCAGGACAAGAAACGGAAAAAAGCTTGAGACGCTTCCCAAATATTTCATTTTCCGTACTTGAATGAGAAAAATTGGTTGAGTAAAAAATTTCGCATTTCAAAATCTTGTATGTTTTACGCATTTGTTCAAGATAACTTTGCTCCGAATCAGATATTTCCGTTGAATTTGTTCGGGAAAATACTGTGTAATACAAGAAACGTGAAAAAGCCTGATTTTCTGCATAAAAACCTCATAATCTAGATTTGAATGAGAAAATTCTCTTCATTTCGGAAATTTGTATTCGATAATCTTGTATATTTCATTCACATCTGTAGATGATAACTGTACTCCAAATTGTGCAAATGCTTTTCAAAGTGCATTTTCGTTCAACTTTTGGGAGATCACATTGAGATATTTGCATTTTTCAAATTCGTGAATAAATGCGTATAATTGATTTGCCAAAATCAAATTTCCGTAAAAACGACAGGGGAAAAAGTTATTCCATTTGTTGATAAGCCAAAAAGACCCTTTCAACAGTAGCTTTTATCTGAAGCCCGCTGTTCTACGATACTTCTGAGTAACTTCATTCCAATATCGACATTTTCTAACAAAATTAATGCTTTTTTGCAAAAGCTATGTAAGTGTCGGGTCTGAAAAAAATCACTTCATGTAGTGATTTCATACAATGCTCTTCCTATGTATATTGACATGAATTAAGAATGAATTCAGGGATTTCTAAAATACTCGAAAAATAGGCTTTTGCGGTGGTTTTCAACAAAATGTTGTTAAACTATTAGTCAATCCATAACTTGCAACGACTCACTTATACTTCATTATTGAATTTCCAAATTTAAAATTAAAAATTATACGAATCACAGCAAAAGTTGAATATGATATCAAACCAACACTTGGCTATGCAACAAGCAGATGGGAATCAACGAGGAGAAGATGTCATTGCTCCATAGAAATCATACAAAAGCCCTGGTGGACGCCCAAAACAAATAAAACCGAAAGGAAACACTTTCAATTACCCTGGTAACAGAAAAAAAAGGAGAATATTTTTCGATTACGACCATCAAACGTAGAGCCACTGAATTAATGAATTCTGACATCTATGATTGGCATTCTATCAAGAGAGCTACAAAGATGATTGAAAAATATCAATCAGAAGAGAAGGATGAGGACGATGAGGAAGGAGATGTAAAAGGTATCAGACAGACACCGGAGACAGGATTAGCATTGTTTCTTGAGTCGAATCTCACGAAACATTCATATACTATCATTATACGAGATTATCGTAGAAGGATGGGTGATTTTTACCCTTCATACAGAAGCCTAGATAAGCCGAAAGCAGACTGCATACCCCAAGACGTTTTCAACAATGAAGTAGAAGTGAAGACGCCCTTACAGGATATGCTGAATAAGACAGCAGAGCACCTCTGTTCTTCAAAAGCCATGACTTGGAATCGAAACCATTTAAAAAATCTACAGATGATTGTGACAACAGGTTTCGATAGCTTGTCAGGGCATACAAATGCTCAACAGAGATGTGAGGACCCAGCGAAAGAGTCTTCAGAATCTCATCATTCTCTGTTTGTGACAAGTATGTCTCTTCTTCGACTTAACTGCAGCAACCTACATTGCTCAGAGTGCGAATGGGTCAATCCAACATCAGCCAGTATTCGCTTCTGCCGACCACTACGGATCGCGTTAGAAAAAGAAACGGATATATCCATACAGGAGAAATATAATAAGCTCACTTCTGAGATAGAAGGTTTAAAGCCACATTCCTTTAAGTTGGAAAAGAAATCATTTCAAGTTAAGTATATTGTTGAAAAAAGCCAATTTGATGGGAAAGCTGTCAATGGCGTGATTGGAAACAAGGCAACAAACAAATGTATGGAGACAACCAGCCAATTCAATAACAAAGCTTTGAAATTCGAAGCTAATGAAGATGTTCTTAAACTAGGACTCGGCTTACTACACGCAGATATCAAAGTTTTCGAGCATTTATTACATTTGTCATATAGATTACCATTGCAAACTTTGAGAATCAACAAAGATTTGAGAGGTTTATTATTATTATTATTGCTAACTATTTCACTTTTACTCATAATATAATATGTACATCAGTTGAAAATAAATTATTTTGTTCTTGCAGCCAGTTTTCAGACGAGAAAACAAGCAGTTAAGGACGCAGTTTTTGAAAGTTTTGGTCTTCGACCAGACCAAATCGTCCAAGGTCACGGGACAACAAATACGGGCAATTTAGCCCGAAGATGTTTCAAGGAACCGGAGAAATTTGCGGCTGCCTTGAATTTAGATGAAAATTTTGTACAAAATATTGTATAACGTCCTCATAAGCTCTCGATAGAATCTCATGTTTCGCTGGCGAAACATTGTGATTTCTAATCAATCGAGAGCACTTGATTATCACTGGGGCGATGATTCACCGATCGGTCCACTCGGTTTCGTCAAAAACAAATTGCCAAGGTGTCGGCGGAGATGCCTATCATAAACAGGCCGCCTAAGCCCGATTGTTATCGGCAGCGGACTTGTCTCTCTCTGCCCACCTCTGCACTCCCTAATCACCTCAAGTGTTTACTTATAAGGCGCCGAATGTCCGATACACGCGGGGTCTTCTTCTAGTTTGGCCAAGTGGCCCGGTGCCCCTATCATAAAATTTGTAATACACAGATCTATTAGCCGCCGCTCCGGCTATCTTTCATTTTTCCCAACTATCGATACCTGCTCGCGTAACATCGTTGAATTTATCTTTTCCCGAAAATTTTCCAAGTGCGCTCCGTTAAAGCAAGCTCTAGTTCTCTGTAGACCTCGATACGTAGAGTATCTCTCGAGCTCCAAAATTTCATTTTCGCTACAATACGCTTTCTACTATTCCACCCGTGTTATTCGATCGATTGTATCAACACCGTGCGTGCATAGTAATCTCTGTATATTCAATAAAAAGTGCAGTGATACAAAGGTCAACTGCTAATAAAGGAGAAAGAAATCCAAAAATATTTTATTGATTCACGCCACCTCACCCAAAAAGGTAAGATATAAACATAATAATTTGCACGACTTAAAAAAAGGTAGATCGCTCTCTGTAGAATTCCCTTCTTTCACTACTATTTTGACAAATCTCCGATTCTCGGGAATCGAATCGCCCGTCCCTCGCGCCTCCAGCCTCTAGCCACGCCGCGGAATAATTCATTTCATTTCCGAAACGCACCGCAAACCGCTCGGCGGTCGTTCGCGTAACGCCTCTTTATAATTTTCGACTACCGAAAATAAATCGGGACGTTACAATTGCTTTGATATTAACAGTCTTTAAAAGTAGAGAAGAGATCAACTTTAAAGTTTTTGAAGAATTCTGTTGGAATGTCTACTGGGACCATGACAGACTTTACAATTGGGCAGAAATGAATGTCACACTACATAAATTATTAATGCATGGTTGTGCAATTGCGAAAGTATTCCCGATGCCGATATCCTATTTTACTGAGGAAAGCCAGGAGTCTTGGCACAAGTATTACAGGATAAACATGACTGGACATGCACGTCAAAATAATCGAGAATATCGGCTATTGGATACGTATAAAAGAGCCATTTAAATCAGAAATTGGTTAGTATACTGGAATTTGCTTTTAAATTGGGATTGTACTTGATGACTGATGGGGGATTTTTTTTTCTGCTAAATAACTTACCGTGAAAGTAACGAAGAAAGCGAAGAGGAGGACGAGCATACTTCTGATGAAGACAGTTCTTAATATAATATTAATTGTAACATTTCTTTTATTTGACAACACTCTGTACCTACTCAAATATATTCAAAAACTTAATTTTGAGATGATTACTTCTAATTCCTTCATCCCATTCCGGCTGCCCGCTTGGACCCTCCGGGCCCAACGAGAGAGGGTCACCTACCACTCCGCAAGGAACTTAGGAACTGTCAACTTCATTTGCTAAAATAAAGTATTCGTCAATGACAATTCGGCCTTGTATTTTTCACTTATTATTCACATCCAATTTATTACGAATAGTTGCTCTCGCGAATTAATTTTGGTGAGAACGCGCCCAACTGGTGATTTTCCGTCCCAAACGGTGATTTTCTCCCATAGTTGAGATGGCTATCACATACAGTATCGTATACGCGTGTCCCGGCTGACATACGACCATCACACGGGCGTTCATGCTGTATCTGCCGAAAAAGTTATCTGGACGGGGAGCAAAAAGAATTTGGCAAAAACAAAGCACGCCACTCGGTGCGCGTCATTAATCAGCATCTTGCAGGGGAGTGGCGCCATGGGGATACGCAATAGCGGGCGAAATATTATGGGCAGCTTCTTATCTTTCGTTGACGTTGCCCGTGTTGTGCTCTTCGACGGCCGGTGCTGCACACACCGCCCGCGAGGGGCCTCCGGGCAAAACATGAGCCGACAACAGCATGTGAGAGATCGCCGATATAGATATATCGTTCGCGGCTTTCATAGTGTGCTGCTTGATTGCTGCCTATAACCGATGTTTGATATGTTTGCGCTTCCGATAGGATAAGTTACAAGCCAAACGACGATTAGAAATTAATTTATCGGAAAGTTTTATGCGTCTGAGTGTGTTTTGTTTCATGTTTAGTTACAACAAATTATATTTTTTTTTGTATAACACTCATTTCTTATTTAAGCAACGAGAGTGCGAGTGGAGCTGAGTCCTACATCTGGTCAGCAAACCTCTCGTACTCGATCATAAAAGTATCAAGACGTGTCGCGATCGGTTGGGAAAACGTCCTGTGTCTCCACGCTGACCTGCCTGCACCATAGTCTTCGCCATCGCTCCCACTCTAACGAATTTCCGACTAATCCGCTACCTCCCCCCCCATCGAGATCCCTACCTGAACCTTCGAGCTAGGGCAAATTTCAAACCTCGGCAAGTTTGGCTAGAGAACGGATCGAGGACGGACGTAGCTGCGAGCTCCCGGGTGCAACGACGCGCTCGACACATCCCACTACGCCGATCTGGTGAAACGCACAATTACGCTACTCTCTGCATCATCAACTATTTTCCCAAATTGTACCGAACCTCTTCCGCTACATTTTCTTGTAATTCGATACATAATATCGTTTTCCTCCGTTATCTTAAATAAATATTTATAATGTCGCGTGATTATTACGCTTGTAATTGGATATTGTTGTAAATAAGAAAATAAAATACCACATGTATCTCGGTATCTCCACTTTCGTTCTTTTCCCAAATCTTAATATTTATTAGTGAACCTTTTAATTTAGACGTAACAGACACCTCTTCGATAATATATTCAAATTTAAATTCGATCTTCGGAGTTTGTTACGCTTAATTTGGACGTAACACGTCCTCAATTTGATTCAGCTCATATTCGGTGGACATCCATTGACGGAGCAAGAGGCAAGGAAAAAGCTTAAAACGCTGAAGGCCCCTCCACAAATAGTCGAGCCAACGCCAAAACCAATATTAGTCCCAGAATTGCAGCCTAAGGCCGCACATTGATACGCGAACCCAAGGGCAGCTCAAAATAAATAGCCTGTAGTGATTTGCACTCCTTTGAAATTTAAATATTATCCACCAAGGGCGATTGACTTCATCAATGGCCCAAATCCTATAGAGTGCGTAGATTTGTCCGATGAAGACAGCTTTTCAGATTTAGAAATTGTGTACAAAGGCTCGAAGACTGCCAACTCTTCAGATTTAGAAATTTTTTACGAAGGCTCGGAGACTGCCAACTCAGCGGAGAAAATAATTAAGCCACCCACTTTAGACTCAACGTGGGATGGATTGTACGATTTTTCTACTAAAACGATGCGGATGAGCCGCGTCATTTAATTCCCGACGTCACACAATGTATGGTGAATCAAGTGAAGATGCGAAACAGAACGCTTGGCAAGAGTTCTATGCGTTTTGCACATTAGATAGGGATTCACTGGCTCTGCAAATAGAAAAGTTTGAGAGCATTTGCAGGAAGATCGCAGATGCCAATAACAAGCCATCAGATCCAGCTATTTTATTCAAATTATTAAGTAGCCTGCCGACCAAAATTTCAACATTTAGGGTAGCCTGAGAAAGCATACAAGCTTCAGAAAGAACCAAGGATAAACTCATCGTTCGATTAGTATGTGAAGAGAAGCGCCTTGGTGATTTTAGTGAAAGTAACGCAACCATCGCGCTCCAAGTTCAGTTCATGAACTTGAACCAGCGTAAAGCAATTAAGCCAGCAAAATCAAATGAAGCGGAAGAAAAATATCAAAGAGTTGAAGAAGCGAACGAAATGTGCAGTTTGTAAACAAAAGGGATATTGGGCGAGAGTGTTCACATAAATCTAATGAGTCCCAGGTAAAAGCCCGAGAGCCCGTATCAACTAGTATTTAGACACTTGAAGTTTATCGCTTGAGATAAACGGATATACTTTGACACTTAAAATTCAGCGTTTGAGATGAAGGGTCATACTTTTACTTGACCAGTACCAAATAGCCATCCCATATGTAATCTTTAATTTGAAAATAAAGTTAAGTATTGAATACAGAAGTATTAGTTAATATTTTTAATACTTCAAACAGTAGCTGTTGATAAAGAGCTATTTAATGAACACCGTGATTAAGCCCCAAAGCTTTCTCGACCTTTTCCTACCTCCAATCTCTACCTGAGTCAAGGTTACTTCCCACCAATCAAATACGAGCATTTGAGACCGTTTTGCTCGAACCAAGAATTGAACGAGTGCTGCGGTAACGGAAAACTGGACGATCTGATCCAACATTCTTTTTAGTTTAGAAAGCCTCGAAAAGGCATGGAAGGCGGGTCTCTTGTGCAAAGAGTGCGATGCGCCAGGCACAGATGGCAGAGAAACCGCGCTCAAACAGCGCAATTTGGTCAATAACAAATTGGATCGAGATTTCGCGTACGCTAATCTGTACTACAAAGAGATGTAACGGCTGATCGACGAAGGTAATGCGTGACAGGCGAAGAGCACAAAACAAGTCCCTGAGTATGGTACTTCGACCTACTAGCATCCTACTTGCTACTTCCGATCTGTTAGGAAAGTTAGGAAGTATAGCATATACGGTATAGTACAGTACGGATTCAGAAATGTAAGGTGCACCCCGGACTTCACATCCAGGGTCTTACCGAAATCCACGACCCAGGTCTCCGTGGACCAGGACGTATACGAACCTCACTGTTATACACGTCAAGAGGCACAATCGGCCCTTCTCAGAGCCAAACCGAACTTGAACGTGTACAATAAATACACTTTTCCCTCGTAATACACTTCTCTGATATCACTCGAATAACTCGCTACTCACGTCCAATCCTTTTACAGATGCTTAAATGAGTACAGTTTTCAAATATGTAAAATTCAGCAAGCGCAAGGGCTACTACGTCACCTTCGAATAGATTCACGTATAGTACTGCGACTAACCTACGCTACCCACTCATATATATATACGGTTTAGATAGGTATACCTGAGTTCATTAATGCGCCCGAATACCGATATAGTCACTTGGTACTAATCCTAATACCTGCCTTAATTACCTACCTGGGAAATCCCTTGAGCCATTATGAATCCACTTACTTAATAACCAATTATTCAACTCAACTAATGATGCAGAGTTCTCAAGTATGTCCAAAACATGACTACAGCAGTGACTTGAAGTATAACAGTTTGCTAATGAATGCTTATTCTAAGTGGTCAACAAAATTCGAAAGCTACTCGAGATAAAACTCGCACAGATATTATAGGTGGGCCGGGCCGTATTAAGTAAATGACCCTGGGGCTTACCTTGCCACACTGAAAGAAATAGTTACTGGCCCGACAAGGAGATTGATCTACTTGAATATCTAATCCACTTGCACAGAATGGATTTCTGTTGGACGCTAGAGTTTAATAATTTTTACTTTAATATAAAATCCTATTGCAGCAACATGATTTGCATTAGCTCAACAAATCATTTTCTTGATTAACGATAACCAAAAATAAAATAATATTATCATGAGTGGTGGGCATTTTTGCCAATTAATTTTTCTAAATTATATTGAATCGAATTCAAATAAACTCCAATGGCCGGAAATAAAATAGAAGTGTATAGCAAGCGGTTCTATTACTTGAACAAAAAACCCACTCTCTCTACTCTACGTACTTGTCACATCAAACGAGCGGATAAATTTATTACAAAACCCGTGTGCTCTACTCAAGTGAATTGGTGTTTGCGTACTTGCAGCTACATAACACACATAGCGTCCCCGGGTTTCGGGAGTCCAAGTCGTTGGGCGAGACACACCGCAAATGCTCGGAGAGCCAAGGCGCGGGGAGCTCCTCGGCGATCGTTGCGGATCCATCATGCGCGGCTCGGTCCAGCGCGCATAGGCCGAGGTGCGAGAGACGTGGCCCTGATAAATCAGCCTTGTTATCAGCCGCGCTCGGTGCAGCGCGAGCAGTTGAAAAGTGCGGGGTCGCGAGCAAACAGCCCCGAGCCCGACCCAACCCCCCTCCCCGTGAATATATATATGTGGGCGCGCATGTATATGTAGGAGGGACTCTCGCGTAAACATAGCCGACGACACGGGGACGCTCGGCTCTATTTACCGCTGGCCCAGCTCAAACAGCGCAAGACGTCGTCGTTGCTCTTCTCAAGCTGCCGCGCGTTTATGTAGGTGTGCGCGCGTGCCCTCCGCGCGACGTCCTGCATATTGCCATATCCTCCGGCTCGCCTGCTTGTTTTGCGAGGGGCTCTTCTTTGGACTGCTGCTCTACTACTCCCGCCCGCTTTGATTCTCGCCGCACCGCTGCCGCGTCCGCGTTCGAGAATTACCGGCGCAAACTCTGCTCCACCTGCAGCCCGCGATTGCCCCGGCTCTCGTGGGTTTGTCGCGCGCACCAGTTTCCCCGACGTCTCGACGCCCTTGCGCGATGCTCGGAGATCGTATGTTTTTGCCGCTGTTGTTGGTGCCCTATGTACTCTGCTCGATTTGACTTGGTGCGGAAATTTAAATTGACAATAAACATTTCCAAACACCGAGTGGAACATTCCATGTACATACATACTCTACTTTGAGCGTTTCACTTTTTTTTCGCTCATTGCAATCCAGTTATACCCTATTATGGATAATCAATGGCTCGTACAGTTCCGTCTTGAATTTGATTTTCAAACGATTTCATTAATACGATGAAGATTTATCAAGCTTGGTAAACCATTCCTAATAATATGAAAAGAAGCTCCAACTCGTATTATACGTCCGGCATAAGGATGCTTGTATAAGATTTATACAACTGTAAGTTCGATTCTTTCGAAACAGGTCCGCCGATTTAATGATAAAATAAGCTGACAGGCAAGCAATAGCTAATTATTCCATTTCACCGTAGTAGATCAATTTCATTCAAGGTTGATACATGAAACAAAGATCAATAACTTTATGACTTTCATTCATATTATGTTAAACATTTAGCAAATGTAGAGTATACTATCTGAATCAGATATTCATGTAAATCTATTTTTTTTCAGGGGTTATTCGAGATGGAGGCCACCTATAGGATCTCGCAGTGAACTAGACTCGATTTTTTAAGTCGTTTTTTGACACCAAATTATTAGGCGGTATTTGCAGTCGTTCGCCAGCTAACATTCTGATTTTCCGGAGATATTAAACGCTCATTAGTGATTGTATACACATAATATAAATATATATCCATGTATATACGAAATGTCATGTTAGATATAGATATAAACGTTAAAGAAATATTAGGAAGAATGACTGCATATATTATATTATCTATTTGGGTAACTATAAACCACCTTCAGAGTTTTACCATACGGGAGACCCAAATACCATGTGATTTCTTGGTAAGTTGAGGTGTAGTGTACATACCTAAATACTAAATATATAGGTATATGAGTCTCCTGAAATTTCGAAGAAAAATTTTACTGGAAATATTACATCCATGTGTTAGGCTATGAGAAATATCGTTTTCACAGCTCGTAATTTACGATGGTACATACATTTCGAATTTCCATTGCAAGCCCAGTCATTGACAAGTTATAATCGACGATAAGCTGAATCGAAAGGTTTTTATGACGCATCGAATAATCTAATCGATCCACGCATGTGTTAAAATTAATGAAAATTCTCCGAAATTTGATTCATTGCTCGCTGCAGTTTGACGAATCACACAATTTCCGCAGACTCGATTTCCCTTCGAAGCACCGAAGAAAGAAAAATCAGGAAAAAACTCTCTCGATAATGACATCAAATTACACCTGGATAGCCATACGAAATTGTCGAGCTGTCGCGGACCGCGCGATGTACGCTGGTGAGGGACCGTTGGGCCGAGGGGGCGGGTCATTGCAAACGAATCGTAATCACTTACAGCTGCAACTCCCGACGCGCAGCCCAATGATTATCGCGCGAGCGACAAATTGATGGCTCGCAAAATTATCATAGAACGGGCCGGAAGCTCCGCGGCAAATTCGCGGAGGCTCGATCAATCCAATTTCGCCGGGGGGGGGGGGGGGAGCCGTGCGATCGGGTGAAATTTAATTAAACTTTTATTTCGCTCCGCCGGCCAACTTGCGCGTCGCTTTTCTCCCTGTCGGCTCGCGTCGCTCTCGCTCGAGCCTCTATGTGCGTATGTGTATGTGTATATACCCGGTGAGCTGCAGCTGCGAAGTTAAAATGAATAACTTGCAGCGCGACCCTTGACAGCCGGTACGTATAACAAAAGGCAATCGCGCGTACAGATATATCCATACATAGATATATGTACGGTTTGATCGCGGACGACGTCGATCGCTTTTGGTGCAGCGCGCTGGATTTCCCCGCGGCACTGATTGCTGCAACGCGCATCCAGCTCGTTGCAGTTCGGCCGATCGATCGGCAAATTAGATTCCGAACTGGCGCTGTTTAGCTTTTATCTAGCCCGTCCGACGTTTTCACTCTGATCTGTAAATGTTTGCGCACCCGTTAAACCCGCGCGTCCTTTTTTATTCATCACACTAAAATTGGATTTTTTTTTCTGACTCCATAGCCAGTTTTGATTTGCTTTGGAAGGAGAACAATTGAAACAATTCACCCGTCAAAAAAATAATTTTGTTCCGCGAACATAAATTAGCCACTTTCGGGAAGAACTGATGGTGAGGTACAGTAAAGGTTTTTGCAAGCGTCGATTTCTACGACCCATTCGGTCTTGTGGCAAAGGCTAATTGACCTTGTCTAAAATATCATAACTTATGATGAGCATGAAATTATAGAATTGACGATACTAGCGCTGCTCTGCAGATCCAGACGATCTATGTCGTCGAAATATCTCCCGTCTTTCTGAAGGTCAAGGCTGTTTTTAATACGTTCTCCAAGGAAGCTTATCTGCAAAAGCTTCGCACACTCATTCTTTTATTCGATCCTCTTGGTCTGGGGGGCAAAAGTTCCAAAACATTAGTTCCACATCCAAAAGTTCAAAAACTGAAAAGTACCAGCTATTAAAAGTTCAAAACTTATGATAAGTTTTAAATTACAAAAGTTTCATTGATTACAATATCGTTAGAATAAAACATTTATACTGTTAGAAATATGATTATTGAATTTAATCTATGTAAACAGGAAGCACATTTTGGGGTGTTACATAATTTCAAATTTAAAAGCTAGCGAAAAATATTTAATGAGGAAATGTTCAATTTTCTCATAATCCTCTTATAGCCCGAATATTCAATGTGTATATTCACAATGATGTCAATGGATATTAATTAACGTTCATATTTTGAAATTATTGAATTATCTGCTAAAGTGCACAAAGTTACATGAAATTATTGATAAAATGTACATTGAATAATTTAATTTTTAACAGTGCAGAAGCAAATTTGACAGTCTTATGTAGAACCCTGTTACCTGGTTTGTCAACGGTACTCCCAGTAAAGGACCATCAATATTTTTAAATTTCAGATGAGCAGATGTACGTGATATAGCTGTCTCCCTCGTATATTCTCTGCGCAAACGTCATGGAAGAAATGACTATACAATACGTATACTAAGAAATTAGGTCCAAATAACGGAATTGTCAATAGCTACTTTGATTCTAGTTAGAATTAATTATAACCAAGTAATTACTTCTATTCGTGGTCATTCATAGTAATAAACCGCTGTCGACTGCATTAGCAGTATGCTATCTCAACGATGCTTCATTTCAATAAAAATTGAACATTCTACGAATTTTTAATTTTATATGATTAAATTTTAGGCACAGTCAATTCTCAGGTAGTATTTTTTTGTTTGGCCTATGATGAATATACGTTGTTTCAATACCTGATTACATAACAAAAAGATTTCAAGATCTTCAAACGGTTCCGAAGAGGTAGATGATCGCGTGATTCAAGTTACAATTCCGCACATACATATTTAAATGCAACAATATTACATTATGAGTTATTCAGAAGTATCTATATTACGAAAAGGTTTTCTCGTCTATCCACCCGACAAAACTCAAGAGTAAGGTTTTTGAGTTAAATCTAATCTATGAAAACTACATTTCGAATAATACGAATCTGAATCGAAACGGTTTTACATTTAAATTTTATTATAAATACGATTAATATAGAAAAACTGTAGAAAATTACTGCTGATAGAAGCAAATACTTGATTGTGATTTATACTGGGTAACAAAGTCAATAACTGATAAGAATTGTTACTTCGAATGGCTGCATTGACATCGCGTAAAAGAATAATATCGCCCTTTAGCTCTCAATAAAGATATTTATCAAACACGCATATGACTGAATTATTTTACAGACCTCGATTGATGGTGTTCCTCCGCACGTAGACAATAATCGCACATCAAAGAAGAACATATATTTTCGAGGGATATAATGCCACATTGGGAAAAGTGTGTTTTGAAACTTTCGAATCGCAACTCACGCATCCAATATTTCCTCTCTTTATTTAATTCAATGTTTTTTTGTCTTATACGATTCGATCCACGTAGCAGCCGAATGGAAATCCTATGGCGATTGGCCCCTGAGAAAAAGCCAAATTTACACAGGAGCCGAGTGGGAAAAGCAGACGATGCGGCAGCGATCGAAAGCCGTAGGAGGACGCGCGTGGTGCTGCAGGCTAATCGGCGCGGGGGCATGTGTGTGTGTATATAGGTATATATACGTGTATGCCGATGCGCGGGTGGCGTGTGAAAGAGGGGGCGGACAATCGAGTCGTATAGCGGCCGGCTACTTATCTCACCGCTGCTGCTGGCGCTCCGATACACGGCCCCCAGCTGCCATAAGCCCGATCAAACGACCCAGCAGCGATACGGCCCGTTGACACCGATCGCCCCGGGGGACTGTGGCATTTTACTGCCGCCCCCCTTCCCTGCACAGCCCCTAGTCTCGCGCTCGCTCTCTGTTGCCCTTTTTATTTCTTTTTTTTCTTTTCAATCCAAGATTCATTTTTAACGCCTGCATTATCTGTATAGCTCGTGTACAAACAGTTCCACGTGTGGCCCGCACTCGCGTTTTTCAACAGATCGTTCGATACGTGCTTGCCCGGATATTGCGTGGAGGGCACCGACACTGCGGTTTCTCAACGAGTTTTCACATCGTAGGTGGCCTGCTGGGATTTTTCTCGTCGACTTTTTTTCTTTTTTTTTACTCTCATCGACAATCGAGGATACGTCTTTCCGTGAACATATTTGCTGTATCATATGATATATATATAATTACCGAATTCGAATAGAGACCAAGTTTTTTCTTCTCGGTTTGCATAGAATTTTTCAAAATTACGAATTTCAAAATTTCAAAAGAAACCATTTAGCATCCAAGACACTTAGTTTCCACTAGAAATAATCAGGTTTGTGGGACGTATGTTTCGAAATCGAGTCGTAACATTAGCTTCACATAGCGAAATACGAAAGAAACAACAGGGGGATCACTCGAAATCGATACAAGTAATTCGAAAGTTTGCGCGGCTCATGTATATATTGAAAGCATCGAGGTATGCTCGAGTGCGTTGCAGCTTAATCAAGAGCACAGTGAACTGCGAGGTAAATTGAGAACACAATAATAGCTAGTTCAGCCGCGCTATCGATTCGTATACCAATTCGATTGTCATTAGCGCATAGTCGCCTGTAAGATACTTGTATACATAGTTTCGTTGTAACGCTGTATACACGTGTACATCTGTACCGTAGCTCGTTATATCGCGCGCGTGAGAAACAGCGAGAAACAGCGAGAGACAGAGAGAATCGATCTGGATTCGTGTAAAACGCGCGTATACAAGCGCACCCGCGCGAAATTTCAATCAGCACCGGAGGGTAAAACCACATAGCGTCGATATTCAATATAAGGAAAATATACCCACGGTTTGGATAAATCTCTGCATGGCATATAACCCTCAGACGGCTAATGGCCATCTTATCCGAAGCGTGAAATGCTAAATGGACTGGCTCGGCCGAATCGAATCTATCCATATCGCGCTCGACGCGCGTTATCCTTACGTATATATATACACACACACCACATCGTACATCTATACCCATTGCGGCTGCCATCAGTATGATCCGATCGGCAGACGCTCGATTGATATCTCAATTTGCATAATATATATCACGTCTCGATCGTCTTCCGACCGGATTCCGATATACCGCAATTATGGCCATCGTGATTTTTTCCCCTCGGTCGACACACGTATGTACATACATATACAAGCGCAGGCGGGCGCGCACACCTGTTACACTCGCGTGAGCCACGCGCTACACACGCCATATATATATATATATAAATATATACATATACCGTGAAAAAAGCTCGGGTATAACGAAAAAAAAGGAAGGAGGTTGGAAGATCGAAGTTGCGCGCGGCTTATCCGTCTTTTCCTGTTTCTCGCCCGTCCCCATCCTCCTTCCATCGCCGTATACCGCCGAACTTGGCAAGAAAGTTAACCGAGTAATACGACAATTCGATTGACGTATATATATATACGTAGTGTATATATATATATATATATATATATATATATATATATATATATATATATATATATATATATATATATATATATATATATATATATATATATCCCCCTCCCACCACGGCCCGTTTTTTGTTATCTTCTGCTCCCGGCTCTTCTTCCTCGTCCTCTCCTTCGGGGAGTCGCGCGGATCGATAGACGCATTTTTTTCGCGACTCGGATATCACACATTGTTCGGCTCGCGCGAGTCTTGTTTCGATCCTTGTAATTACAAACTCGACTGCGCGTGTTGCTCTTCTCTATTGTCACGCGCTAAACGCATAGGCGAGTTGGTTTATGCGTACATATAAGTATAGGTTTTGATTCGTCGAAACACGTCAGCCGAAGAGAATGTAAATCGAGCATGTGTGCAGTACGCCGATGTGACGAGGCGAAAAACGAGTTGTTATTCGTCCGAGTGTAAATTAACGCAGCGCACTCGAGTCCAATTAGCCCGAATCGAGTACATACTTACTTACGTGGTCTGGCGCGCGTCTGTATACTTACGGGCGTGTAGGTTGAAAAAGTGTGACGTTCCGAGGCAGCGAGGCGCGAGTGGATAATCCACTCCGGTATGTAATAATATGAAACGAGATGTACGAGCCGGTCCAATCATAAGCTCGGGGCTCGTTCGAGCTCGTATATCTGAGTGCGCCGCATCAGCTTGTCTTTCTCTCTCTCTCTCTCTCACCCTACCCCCTGCTTACGCAGCGCCGCGCGGCTCGTTATATTACGCTGTGTGTCGGTCGACGAGCTATGCACGCGATTGATAACTCTCGGGGAGGTGGTTACTTTGCGGATATTTTTCAATTGTTGCCTCGAGTGGCCTTTAGATTTCCGCGGTTACGCGGAGCCTTGGTTTACCTTTGGACTCTATCGAATAGGGAGGAGTCTTACACCGCCGACCGCATACGTCATCCAGGCTCGTATAGAGCTTGTAAGCGATGAGCCAACTCGATAGACCATCCGAGCGTAAATATACATTCGGAGGCCGTAATTCACGAACTGTCCAATTCCATATTCTCACTTTCTCCTCTTCGAGATCGAATCCGCGGGCTTCGCCTCCCGAAATCTTCGCGACAAAGTTGAATTCAATTATGCGACTTTGCGAGGTCGATCGCGGTTCGATTATTTCTCTTTGCCTCCTGGCGAATCGCGAGCCGATATCGTTCGACAATCAATCTTTGCCTATTGTATATCCAAACGAGAGAGACGTCGAGCCTCGAACGAGTTCCACCCCAATATCGAAAATTACAAAACACCCGGGCAATAAACACATTTCATCCTCAGCTCGACGCCGCCCGAGGAATAATCGCGAAATACTGCAGTCCATCCAATAAAGTTCCACGCGCGACGTGTATACACACACACGCAGTGAACCATATCCCCTTGCCGGCCCCTTGAATCCCCAAGAGATCCACAACTCGCGGACGCAGGCGAGTCTCGAGTCTCGCTTCCCAGTGTGTGATCCTCCCTCGCGCGAGTATACTAGTTTCTTCCGTCACGCATCTCGCGTATCGCGCGCTACATTACGAAAGAGCAAATCCGCGCGGCAGCAGCTCTCACGTATATGTATAACCGAGGTATTGGATTACCCGCTGGCTGGGTGGTGCGCGCTATACGTATGTCGCACTCTCCCATAGATATATAATGCAGTGGCGGAGTGTGTATATAGACGCACATGTCTCAATTTCGTATCGGTGAATGTCGGTCCCCGGGGGGAATGAGACAGCTCGGGCGTAATTAAAGAAACTCCCGGTTATTATCTGACGGCCGAAGCGACGAGCTCGGTGCTCCAGCTCCCACCGGGCTGTGTGTATATATCTCCGGCTAGCTATATAACGCCCCGTGTGATGGCCATGTGGCTCGCGGCGAAGCGAATCGTTTTGCTTTCGTCGCGCGCACGCGCGATCAAGTCTCTCCGTGAGATCGGATCGTTGAATTTGACTTTTCCAATATCAAATATTCACAAGGTACGGTACGCGAGCTACTTGCTTGGGGTCTACAGTTGCGTGTTTAGATCGCCTTTACTTTCCCCTGAAGATAAGTTTTTTCAGGTACACCCATCAATTCATACATAATTATGCGCATTTCCTGCAAAATCTATGCATTCGTATTCTACTTACTCTCTAAATTCCTCACGGTAAAAATCTCACTGCAAGCTTCAGTGTAACTTTTTCCCGGGGTTAGGTTTAAACCAATCCAATGACAAGTTGCCTGGCTTCACACTACAATCCATCACTTTTTCACTTTTCAAATATAATAAAGGATATGGCGGGGGTTGTCGAACTCGCGCGGGCGAATTTTTCACGCAGCAGTGCTCGGGTGTCATTCTGAGCATACGTGACGGGAGAAATTCTTATATTTTCTTTTCGATTTATCAGAAAGGAAGTTTCTTACCTTCCAGAGTGCGAGGTTCTTCCAAATCCCGGATCGGGTGTGGTTTTTTCTTCGGGATCGAATCGGGGTACTCGTGCTTTTTTGAATCCCCAAATCCGGTCGTGATGTGATACAAATTATCAGCATGATAAGTCGAAATTTGCCAGGTTTTGAATATGATGTAATTGACGATCTAGTGTTTTATAAGAGACGACGTTTCGGTGGCTCCGGCTAGTTTACCGTTCTTATCAAGTATTCAAATGTATTTATTTAAACATTCATCAAGTCAGTTCCATGAATTCATTGCTGCAATACTTATTGATTAATAATAACAACTATGCAAATTTTGATTTAGATATGAGTATAACTGGAGAAGTTGAGAAATTTGATTTGTCAATCTTTGTATGGATCTCGATCATAACTCAAATTGTGATTACAAAAACACAAACTAGTGCATTGTAACTTAGACATAAAAATTTGCACCGGTGCTGTTTTTCAAGTTGAGTTGGATCGTGTCTAATGAGTTCGTTCAATGTTTCTTTGAACTAAGAATTCAAAAGGACGACGGTGTGAAATTGTAATACCGTTGTAAGGTGCAGCTGCGATTCGACGTAGATTTTATGTTCAGCATAACTTTTAATTTCATCATTTTTATCAGGTTTATAACAAGATTTTATGGGCTCCCAAAATTAGGAAAAAGGTAAAATTTCGAAAAATTCAGATTTTGAGCGCTTGTACAACTTTCACATACTTGTATATGAAAATCTGAAAAAATTGGGAGTGTTCTGGAAAAGGATAACAATGAATTCATCCAAACAATCACAAAAAAATGTTGACTTCGCCCATTTGAAGTCGAAACGTCTCATATTCTGTACATCTACCAGTTGGAAGTAATTTTTAAGCATACATTCGTATGTGTGTACACACCAGACAAATGTTTACGCGTCAAAAATGCACGGTATTTTTATGCGGGCGCCCGGCACTGTTTGCTTACCTTAATTCACGTGTTATTTAAATGGACGATATATATATATACACTCTGTCCCGGTTATAAATCAACTTCTGTCGAATCATTTCCACAACACGAAACGCCGGAAAATCATAACTGAATGTTTGTATTCGAAATCCATTCACTAATAAAGCGTGTATGAATGTTCTGATAACTGCCATAATTGAAACACTTCAAAAGCAAATGAACGAACGCGATAAATACAGTCAATATAAACGTATAAAAATTGATGGAAATATTCTCGTTAATTGCGAAAACAAAACGTCCGATCGAATGAAATTGTGGAATCGCCCAGGATTCCATCGTATACGAAACTCACCATTCAACAATGAAGAGAAATATGCGTCGACCGCGATCTATTGGGGGAGGGGGGGAGGTGAAATAACGGACACCGAACGTTATTAAATGACTTCCATCGATTTAATGGCCATCATAATGATTAACACCTTAACTTACATACAGATCGTTATTTATCCTCATTGACAGCTAATTTTTCGCTTTTCAGAACTCATATATCATATAAAGTTCTCTTTTCGAACGCAATAATCGTATTTATATATATAGCCGGTCACATCGCGGCGGCGGCGGCGTCGCCGAGCCTCGTTCTGGCTGTCTCTCTCTCTTTCTTCCTCTCATCCTTCATACATGATAATCGAATACAATATACACACTATTTACACAGGCGCGTTTGTTCGAGGGGACGTCCCGCATGTAATTTCTCGAGCTTCGAAGACGTCGTTTAGAAGATGCCACCAGCGCCCGACAATTTCCTTCGTAACCGAGTCCAATGAAAAAAGATATATATATCAACGGATTGATTCAAACTATCTATACAGCCGCACACGGATGTTCTTTTCCCCCTCGGTTCTTCAGACGTCGCGATAACTTCGTTTTTTTTGTTCACTTCGTCAGCGATACGCGTTTGCATGTTCGTTTGTTATTTTTTTTCTGAACGTCTCGACAACGACGAGAGGAGAGTCCGTTTTGTTTCGATTATTTATAAAGACAATATGTTCAATAAAAATATAGTGTATCTATGTGAACTGTGTAAATAAATGGAAATATATATTTATATTTATGTATTTATTCGATTGTACTCGGTCCTCGTACGTATGTGATCGTACGGAAGTACGGCAAACGAATCCGCGAGACAATGAGAGAACCGAATGTCCGGTGACGAATCGGAGTATTCAACAGGCTTACATCGTACTACTTCAACGTAAATAACAGTTTAGACACGTTGCAAGTGAGAAGGCGATCCAATTACGAAAAGCTCACTCCCTCGCAATAAAATTAACCCGTCAAAAAATGAATATAATCGCAGTGGAAAATTAAAAATCAACGAGTTCCTTCGATCGATCGACAACCGTTTGACGTCCGATTCGTTTGGACACACATGTATATAAATGCATACACACCCGCGCGCGTATATAGAAAAAAACACTTGGAAAAGTCGTTCGATATGTAAACAATCATCCGAAAGGTGGATCGCACGATACGTTTCCTCGGATGGTCCAATTGTAAAAAATCGTATAATTTCTTCATTTTCAATTCGCGTATGTCCGAACGGAAGAAAAACGCGAAACAAGGAGCGGACGTGAAAGATCGCGAGAGGTGTATGACGAACTCGGCTCAAAACGAGCTACGGCCGGCGAGGGTGGCTACGGCGGCGAGCAGCAGCAGGAGAATGGCGGGCTCGGAGGCTGCGGGGGCTGCGGGGGAGTGGCCGGGGGGCGACTGGGCCAGCCGCTGGTTGTTGGCCGCGAGGGTAGCCGTCTTCTCGGTGCGGTACTCGTGCTCGAGCGCGACGTCCGGCAGGCTGGCTCGGCACGCCAGCCTCAGGCTGCCGTTCTTGAAGTGATGCCGGCTCAGAGTCAGCGACACGGACACGAGGGTACTCTCGAGCGCGTCGCCGATCGGGTTCACCCGCTGCAGCGTGTGCTTCCAGTCCAGCTGAAATCATAAGGAAAAAAAACATCGAGTCGGGTTCGATTGTTCGCAGGACGAACGGCGTGTTATCACTGTCACGAAACGCCATACTTCCGTGGGATCGTTCAATGGTCACAGGAGGTGTAATTTACTTGAACTGCAAAAAAATGTGATGTCCCGTTTCAACAATGAGCTTTAAATATCTATAAGACATATCTAGGTATTGTTTAAGGACTGCGGAAAAAGCTCTCTCAGCTTCATTGTGAAACATCGTAGGCAAAGTGATAAAGGGAGACTCCACGTCGTCGGTACTTCTTCTGATCTGTTAATTTCTTTTTGTTCAGACTGTTTAGAAAGAAGATTACGTGTTTTCATAAAAATATTACATTTAAGAAGTTCCAGCAACTCGTTTGACAAAAATGAAAACGCTTTTCAGGGTTTCGCGCTGAAAATTGGAATTGTTTTCCTTGAATTTTTGGGACGATTGGAGGGAAAATACTCGTTGAGTTAGGGATGAATGGAATTTAATTTGAAATTTCACGTGATTATTACAAATGATAATTCAAGTTTTATTCAGCAATTCATACAGGTTTTTCATTGTTATTAAAAACTCTATTGGATATTAACGGAGATTCTTAGAATATGATTTTATCGACTACGTCGAGCTATATTCTGAATTATAAGACAATCAAGTACAAAGTACGAGTTAAAATATCTTCAAAGATTCTACCGCCGTCGAATTATTTCCGAAGAGTTTTTCTCCATTCCAGAGATGATATTCTAAAGAATTGAGGAAAATTCGACATAGAGAATAATCGCGCCGAGGCAGCATTTAAACCTGTGATCCAGCTTCTGCATGTGAATTAATAATAACTAGACTACGGGTAGCCGTGAGCCCTTCATCTTTCCGAGACGCCTATTAATTTCTCAAATATCCCTCACCAGTCAGCGGCGCCACTCTCGAAAAAACGTCTCATCGAAATATTATCCCCCGGAATGTACTTTATTGTTCTCGCTTATATTTTCCGATAAAATACTCGACCTCGTCGGTAAGAACAAATTCAAAAAAACTTCTCTTGTTTTTTTTTCTTTCAAAAAGCTTCTTCACAAGAGGGGAATACGACGTAAAGAAGAATTCCCGTTAATCCTACAATGATGTAAAAGGGCTCCGGTCGGCATATCACAAAAGTGTTTAAACAGTCTGAATCTCCCGTAACGAGCTCGGTCGCGCAATCCAAACCACCCAAGTCTCGTTGAACATCTTCAATCCACCTCCATACGACGGAACAAAAAAATCGAGAGAAAAAAAAAATTTGCCTCCCCGCCAAAGCACCCGCGGACATTACGAATTCGACCGAACGCCGCGGATAACAATACATCGCGCATCAGAGGGTCGAACGGCTCGTGAGCGCGAGAGTAATCGAGGGCCATTCGACGCGTCGCGCTGTGAATTTTCAAAAACACACGAGGGGGCGCATTTTGATCTCGACCCCTCGCGCGCGGTCCGACACATATTCCATAATTCAGCTCGCCCTCGTGCCTCGTATATATACGCACACACGCCAAGTGGAAGAGCACACGCAGCAGTTGTCCGCGACCACATATACACGTACGCGTGGAATAATCCCCCCGCGACGCCCCCGAACCGCACGGCCTACTGCTCGAGTCGCGTGTGCGCGTCAATTTAGGCGCACACTTGTGCGGCGCTACGCGAAATTACGCCAGCCACCGCCTATACATATATATATACGTACACACTCGTAGGCGCGCGTACGTATCCCCGCCCACCCGTTGCTCTAATTGGATTCGGCACTGCGCGCGTACAAAATTATAGCCCAGACGCACGCTCGGTCGACTTTGCCGTCGTACCAGCGTGTACGCATATATACACACACATGGACGAAATTACACGCGCACCCCCCCCGCGGCAAAAGTTGACGCCCGAGTGTGTGTGTGTGTGTATACGCGCCGGATTAGCCGCGGCCGATGAAAGAGTGGACGACGCGTGCCGGACACGCCAATCCCTGCGCGCACACCACCCGACTCTCGTCAATTAGCCGTGTACCCTCCTCCCCCCCGACGAACTTCGGTCCCGGATGGGGGTGTGTGTGTACGTGTCGCGGCGGCCGCGCTGGGGGATTAGCTTATTATTGCGCTCGGGATGTTCGCTCAGCTGCCCACGAATACACTTTCTCCCCGATTACTTAGCTGTCGTTGCGCACCAGGGGCGCCCCAGTCCGAGACGAATCATACGGTACTGGTTGATATCGTCGGTGCACTGGGAGGAAAGTTTACTCGTGGTCACTAGGTTCTTCTATTGCATTTTATTTTATTGATTCTTCTTGTAGGATACGCGAGTGATATATTAGTAAACTTCGCTATCCAAAACATATAGTAATCATTAACAGGAGAAATAACATTCATTATTCTATATGCTTAAGACATTACTAATAGTATAGTGCTTTACCACTTTAGTATTGTAAACTTTATTAGAATTTACGTATAGTGAACGATATTTGCAAGTTTTCAAATTCACAATTCAGGATTCACATTGTGATATTTGGTTGATGCCGAATTGCGAAATCCATATGACGAAATCCGTATAAGAGTAATGGTGACGGAAGTGGAAAACTAAAGTAAGCAAGGCAGTAATATATTGATAATGATGATGAAAATTTCGTGTAACAGGCAAAAATCGAATAAATTCTGGGCTTTTGTTTTGTAAAAAGATTATACTTTATGAGGACAGTAGGGATTTATGGCTTGTCGTAAGTATAGATTTCACGGGAGATCGCAGCAGCTGATCTGTGATTGAGATGATACGTGACTTGAATATTTTGGTCGATGGTTCGGGGGTGAGCTACGACAGGACGAGCATAAATTTTTTACCGTGTAGCGTTATATATGAGCTTGAGCTTTCGGTCGATCTGACAATAAAGAGCCACGAACGGTAAACGAGATCGCGCAGTTCGGGAGTGGTCTGGTGTCGAGCTGGGCCGGAATAAGTTGCGACAGTTTGGCGAGTAAGCATCCAAAAAAGTCGATTCGAGGGTTATCGAAGCCGATGGGAGTAACGAACCGATAGAATAAATGCGTGGTTATGATGCCGTTGCCCATTTCGGCAACTGCTCAAGTGCGACTCTATATATAGCAATAGTAATTTTACCGAAAAGCAGGTTCCACTTTCCGCTCGACGAGAGACCGATTGCAGCGAATTATTTGTGAATCATCATGTACCTAGTTATTCTCGACACATCATGGGTCATTCTCACGGATAGTTTCCATGTCCTCGACATTTTGCGAGCACTAACGAATTGTTTGCCATCCGAAACGGTTACTACCAGTTCGAATTAGTTATGTGCCTCAAGTTTAGACAGTAAATAGGCAACAAAGTTGTTATTTTGAACGTTAATCAGCACCGAAATTGACCGAAACTTTACTCACGTAATGCGGCCCAAATTTTTTTTTCCAATCTATGTATGTATTTTCAAGTCTTTTTCAATTTTCCTTCGAAACTGAAAGTTTGATTTCGCTTTGAAGGATTTTTCTTAGTTTTACGGTTTCCCTCAGAATTACTATACAGAAACAGGGTATAATCGTTGTTCAGATCGATCGCACCATAATATCCCCTCTCAAATCAATCATGCAGCAACAATCGAATGGTAATGATGAATTTGGTTCTTCGGGATCGATAAGCACAACTCGTGAATTCTGCTCTAAACTGATTACGAATATACGTTGTCGTTTGAACGCTGTGTATCAATTGGCCAGATGTCAATTCGGCTTCGTACATATGTCAGTACTGTTACTGTAGTTAAATATATAATACATACGTGCAAAAACCTTCCAGACTTCCAGACTTGCTGCTTGGGTCTGCAAACGCTGTTTTTGTTTCATTCGTCATCGAGCTAACGCTATTTTGTTACATTCACATACACTCTGATCGGCACTTATGTATTTCCCGGTGTTTGGATGTATTTTTTGCTGGATCTGATTGAATCTCATCGAAAAAAAACTTGTTTGTTTTTCCACCCTCCATTATTCAAAATTCGATTTAGTTTCGATCTTTGAGGGCTAATCCGTGATATGGAGCTCAAATGAAAACTCCATATATATTTGTATTTTAGGACGTTTCGCCAGCTTGGATCGCCGGCCTCATCAGGCAGTGTAATATTAATTAATACATCATAAAAATTAGAGAGTGGAAGTCAGTTCCTTCCATGGAATTATGGAAAACAGGTATATGAAAAAAAAATTTCGATGGCGATTTCAAAACACCCCAAGTAGTTCTAGCTTGTTTTGGTGCCGAGAGATGTCATTGATAGGACAGTAAATCTAAGATACTAAATTTAGATATTTATATTTTTCTGAAGTATGCGACGAAAAATTAATCCGGTGAGGTAAGGGTTTTTTTCTAGATACCTTTTGATTGTTGAGATAGAGGGCGAGCTCGGCCGCGGGTAGGCTCGGGGCGGAGGTACAGATGGCCTCGAGCTTCTCGCCGACCTGGTAGCTCGGCTCGACGCCCTCCAGCACCGGCACAGTCTTCGGCAGGATCGCCGTTGTGACGTTAACCACCCCGTAGTCCAGGAGGAAGGGCGACTCTGTCGACACCTCGCACGCGTACGACCCGTTGTACGAGTACAGATCTGCAATGCAATTTCAACTCTCTTTTTCTCGCTTCTATATGGCAGTGGAAGACTGTCGGAGCCGCTGGACACGCGAGAAAGAGGCTGCAGAAATTCCCGCAAAAATTGTGCAGAAAAACTACGGTTTGTTATTATTGTCAATTGAATAAACATACATCCTCATGTAGCAGTGGTATCAATCAGGCAATACTTGTTCTATCAACTTGTTCGATGCAATTAATTAATTCACAGAGCCATACGCGTCATGGCAAATTTTGTAAGATGAAATTACGTTTTGTAGTAAATATAGAATATAAATGCTCATCCTGGTTTAAAATGTTTAAAATACTGTTGCCCAAGAAAATTTGAAAGCTGCTGGATTAGAATATTACAAAGATCGACAAATTGAGAACATAGAGGATTATGTTAACAATCTACTTTCATTCATACTCTATATTTTTATTCTTCAAGGTATTTTTATCCTTATGCTTTTCCAAAGGAAATTTGAGAAAGGAGGAGCTGGGAATTCTCTATAATATTATCTCTATCAGAAACAAATAAAAATTTCTCTGAAAATAATTTTGACTGCGGTGAAAATCTCGTACCATGAAGCCAAACATCTATTATTTATCTGTAATCGAATCAATTCGTTTTATCGAATGAGTTCAAAAAAGAAGCACTGTTTCTCTCTTCCAAAGGCCATATTCACCACCTGGGTATGTGCCTATGAATGAAGCTTGTCAATAACAAACCGTAAAACTTTTCCAATTTTCGCTTGAATTCTCGCAGCCGCACCACGTGGTAGTTTCTCTCCTTCGTCCGTGCGGCGCGGTCTCTGCAGCCTTCCGTATCCGATCTTCTCATTCAATCCTCCAAGTCCCCGCTATATAAGCACTCCACCACGTCGTAACTTGTATTTCAGCCGCGCGTGAAACGGACGAACTTTAGGCTCATCGGGATAGGAAAAAAAACTCACTCTTGCGATAGTCGGGATGGCCGCGGAGCAGCAGGTGGGTAGCGTTGCTGCGCTCGAGGACGACGCTCATGTTGTGGTCGGCGGACGAGTCCTGGGGCTGGAAGTTGGGCCGGTACATGAACAGGGTCTGGCCGTTCTTGTACCACGTGACCGAGTACAGCTCCTTGCCGTGCAGGTCGTACTCGCAGCGCAGGGCCAGCTCCTCCTTGCGCGGGTCGGCCACCTTCGGCGCGTGCACCGCCAGCACCATGCGCGTGCTCTCGCCCGACTTTGCTCGTCCTGTAACAGACCCAAGGGCAAAAATCGATACACGTCAAATTTCACCACCTGTACCCGTGCTGATTTATCCATTAATATCCATTAACTCCGCACCGAGATGGTTTGCAAATTATAGTACGCTCGTTAGGTATGTTCTCATCGAGTAGAATCAAGTAACTGATTACATCGCTGTATAATAGAGCTGGCATATTTTACCATTTTACAGTAGATTCTACCGAGCATCTAGTGGGAATAAATATATGTTTTCTAGTCATCAGCAGTATAAATACATAAGTTTGATGATCTCGGTGATCCTGATCATGAAAGTTTCTATATATATTTTTCTTGGGGAATTTGCCAAAATCATATCGTTCTAACCACTATATAATACTGTTCAAATTTAATATTCTATTCTGAATGTTCACTTTGAAATTTATCCACCAAATTTTCATATTCAGTGTGTACCATGTGCAGTTTCGTATTATAATTACAAATCGTACGCTAGTGAATCCACCTCGTTCGATGCCTTGAATATATGGATTCACAAGGTTTTAACTCGGGCTGATTTTGCCTCTCGTGGAAAGCTCGTTTACGAAAGTGCGCCGTTAACTCAAAAATGCCCGCATGTGTGGCGTTGCATTACACGCGATTAGAATGTAATTTAATTTTGTAGATGGTTCGGACCTCATTCATAACCAGCAGCGCATGCACAGTTTCCATGCGTTAATATAGGCGCGGGTGCGGCTCGTCACTTGTTTAGATACCCATTAAATTTTGGAGCAACAAGGGCTACTGGACTTTGTTGAGTTATACACTCGGTTTAGAAGCTATTTGCGACGAACCTACGCTGGAATATACTATGATGATTCGCTCCGGTTATTACTGGAATGTTCTGCATTGAGAGCAACCCTTGTTAATGTCCGTACACGCAAGCGCAGCTTGAAAAACACGGTAAATTTTCGTACTATCCGATTAGTTTGGCAGCGATTTTTTTTCATTTTTTATCATGGAACGAGAAATATCTTAGTGCTTATAGAATATTTCATTTTCCTCGGTCAATTTCACCTTGCAATTTCTCGTTTCTTTTAAATTGTTTCAGTCATTTCTTTGATTGATTAAACTTTCAAAGCAGATGAATTAACTGTGATGACAATTCTTTATGAATGAAACCCTTGATATCAGTAAATCCCATTTATTTATTTTCGAGCAAGCTCAGGGGCAAGCAACCTAATGAAGCGTATTATTTGAAGAATTATCAAGTAGCGGTTAGTAAATTTATTCACTATTGTAGTTAACACAGCACCCGACGCGAGTTTCAATTCGGCTGGTGCGAACGAAATCCTCGTGATACTCAAATTACTTTGTCCCCCGACGATTCTAATGAAATTCTTGTACAGATCCGGAATGTGCCTTGTAAACGGCTGAGCTACTCGTGCACGCATGAATTGTACATTCGAGAATGGGAGATTTCAAAATAACGCGAAAGAACAGAGAAGAGAAAAATGTGAGTGAGCCAGTTGGTAGGGGTTTTGCTTCTCCGATTATTCAAGTCGATCCGTCAAAAAGATGGTGTAATATTGAATACACAGCAAAAGAAATATTTCCAATCGATCTTCCTTGCACAAACTCAGCGGAATCGTTCGGTCCCTGTTCCTTTATAAAATCTCAATCCTCAATCCCCCCGTTGCCAAATCGGTGCGATGAAATATTTCTGCAGACGCGCAAACATCTCGAGAGCAAGTCACGCGCGATAGGAGAGCTGCAGCGTGCAATGCTTCTCTCTCTCTCTCTCTCTCTCTCCTCGCGGGTAAAAAGCTGCAGTGCAGGCCAGAATGAGATTCTATACGTACATACATGGATGGCTCGAGTACGTACATGTGTGCGGGCAATTCCCGGTGCAGCCGGCCAATTGTTTATTTGGCCCGACGGCCCCGTGCGCCGGCTGCTAATTGAAAGTATTCGATTATCAGCTGCCACGCCGGCCGTGTAATAATTACACCCCCCCGGCGCGCCGTCCCGGCCACTCATTAATTTCTCAGATGAGCGCCGGGATTGCTTCCTAGAATAAATTATCCCGAGTACCCAGACCAACGGGCGCTTGATTGATTTTGATTTATGCATCCGAACCGAAGGGGCTTCGACCAACCGTCCGTGTAATCAAGTCGCGCTTTTTTTTCGTACCGAGGCTTTCTCGCAAAGTTTTCGGATTCGCCACGCAGTGTTTTTCCATAGTTCACTTGGATCCATCCGCGAACTGTCTGTTCTCGGTGATTAATTTCGATTCGCTTGAAAGGTTGCAGTTGATTAGCTGTATCAGCTGTAGAGGGGTTTTTACACTTCGACCAATCGACGTGGAAAGTACGATACATAGTTGGAAATACTGTCGAAAACGTTTTACGATAGAACTTTGCAAATATGTCTCGTTAGATTATCAAAAAAGTACCTTTACGGGTGACATTCAAATTGGAGGTCTCGAATGTACGGTGGTCGAGCTATTTGAGTCAATAAAAAGTTAGGCGGTGTAATGAGGCTCTTATAAGCGCTAATAGTCACTAAATCGCGTCAATGGGAATCCCTAAACGCTGCAGTTGATGAGAAATGAAAGACGTCAATGTCTTCAAGACGAGCCAAGTCGCAGTCAATTCAGACAGTTTGACGTTGAGAAGTAGAGTTTTGAATAAGGCCCAATAAGGCCGAGTTAATTTGAACGACATTAAATTGCGCTCAACATGAATTTTCTAATGCTGCCAGTGGAGAATGGAAGACCCATGTAAGGCATCTAAAATAATCCAAAATACAATGGGTACTACCACTACTATTCTACTTTGAGTAGTCTCTAAATTCCTAACAGTGAAATTTCACTGTAACTACAGAGAATTTTGACTGTAACTACAGTAAATTTCAAACTATAAATGTGAATTAAACGCTGTAGCTCTACAGTGACTTTTTACTGTTATACAGTGAGCGACGTTTGACTGAAACCCACTGAATATTCATCGTAGCACAGAGAGATGTCACTGTAAGGAGTTTAGCATTTAAAAGAATTTTCAAAAATATTTTTCGGTCGCAAGACCTGTGAAATGGAGAGAAAAATCAATGATTGAAGGATGCGACCGCGTTATTGGGCACGTTTGACACAAAAACGAAGACCTATTGAGACAATTGATGAAGAGGGCCGCGTACGGGGACAAGAAGTTTGATTATCAAAGCGAAATAGCGAGGAATAAATTGGTACGTGGAACAATTTCCGACTTATTCTGAGTCTATTGCCGGTGAGGAATCAGACGGAATGTAAGACCATGGTGTGAACATTGGTAACCAGTTAAAAGTTCCCTTTCGCCGTTATTGTATGCTACAATATCCCGTGCGAGATTCGAAGGGCGCATGGGTCTTATTGGGTGCAGAGCCTAGATCTACCCCTTACTCGACCAAAACAGCGTATTATCCAAGTACTTATTTTCCCCATGGCCCAGTGTAAAGTCTGGCATAAACTAAGCGACATGCTGCAGATGGAAGCCTCGAGAATTGTCCAATTGTCAAACGCGCTATCCGCGTGATATATACGTGTATACGCGAGTGAAGACAATCGAGACGTTCGCGTAGTGGTAGATTATTCGATTGAAATAGTTGTGCGCCTGTGGCTGTTACACAAGCGAGCAAGCGAGCACACATCACACACATGTATAATAGACTGTCGCGATGGGAACGTTGCCTCGCGAGATCTTCCCACAGACGTTCGAAAGCTAACTTCTAAGTGTACGTAAACAAGCACGTTGTAGACGCGCGGCTCGAGTCGGCAAGTCAATCAAAACAATAATACGATCTGCGCACGCACGTGCACACATACACAGCTTCAAAAGCTCGTCTCTTCGCCGCGAAAGTGCTTGCGTTGATAGCCCAAGTAGAAGCGCTGCGCACACTCGCCCCGCCGACGTATATATAAGCGCATATACGCACATAACGAAGCACAGCTCGTACATCTCATCAGTCGCTCGAATTCCTCGGGAATTCCTCGAATCGTTAATTCCCCCGTCCGAAGCTCATCTCGTCCTCCAGTGCGCCTCCTCTGCCCAAGACGAGAGAAGAAGAAGAAAAAAAAGGGGCATGACGCACGATATGGGCCGCGTAAACTCTATCGCAACTTACGAATGGGGCGCAGCTCTGACGCAGCCATGACACACACACACACACACACACACACACACACACACACACACACACACACACGGACTCGCTGTATACGGCGAGCTGCCAATTAGAGCCAATTGTGCAGTCGTACAGCGCGCGCGGCAAACGGAATGCGTAGATATACGCACGGGGACCGGGGCGATCGCGCCCGAGTACATGTATGCGAGCTAGCGAGGGTAATTACGGCAATCTGCGCGAGCGCCGTCCGACTCACGCGTGCACTGTATCTCCCCCGATTATCGTCGCTAATGCGCCGGGCGCGACATACACGAGCTGCGCCACCCGCCCCACCCCCGACGTATCCCCATCTCGCCTCGTACGTACTGCATGTATATACGTAAATATAAATCGCAATCAGTACGCATAATTAACGGTCAAACAACGAGCGATCGTCAACATACGACGAGAACGTACGTTTTTCTTTTTTTGAGTTGGGGGCACGAGGGTGGGGAAAAAAAGCTCGCTGCTCGACGATTGTGTATAGGTGTACTGCGCGTACACACGTATATAAAGCGCAAACAAGCCGTGCATTCGCATATTATTGGTCGGCCTCGATTATCGCTCGCTAATTAGCCGGCGCACACGTACATATATACAGCTTCGATTCGCGGTGGGAAAAATTTCGTGGCAGTCACCGTTGCGTCGTCATCGTCGTCGTCGTTGTTGTTGTTGTTGTAGTTGTTGTTGTTGTTGTTTCGACAAGTTGGAAACGGGTGCGCGCTCACCCCCGCACGGTTTATTGAACTTGCTGAATAAATAGCGACTCGCGCTGGATATTTTTGCAAGGACAGCTTGTTGGTTTAATTGTGCACACTGTGTGTGTGTTAGCACGCCAGGTAATTTAGGGAGACACACGTACATACACTCCGGAGGACGTGTGGGTGAAACGCGAGTATGAACAGAGGTCAATTATATGTCGCGCATACATGCTTCGTGCGTTTTCATGGAATTTCTTGCACATAGGGCTCGGCGGCTGGAAAAAGATAAAACCCTCGCTTTTTCACTATACAGCGTATTGACTCGCGGCTGGATTAACCATTCCTTTGGATCGCGGGAACGTACTTATACGCACGAGGTCCTCGAGAGAGTAAAAGAGATATCTCTATATACGGTGGGAGAGGCACGTGCGGCAAAGGGAAAGAATTCAGCGCGTTAAAAGCATCACTCGGAACAATCCATTATCCGGGCTAATTCAGCCACCGCGGACGCGACTCTTTCATCATGTACGTGTGTACGTACACGCTCTTGCAGTCGGAGAATCGAGACGAGCTCGGGCAAAGGGACAGACGAGACCGCCCCATTGTCGCGTCCGCGCGGCATATTAATTAATCCGCTGATTATTAAAGTAATAGCCGGGGCTTAATTGGCCGCCCGTTCCCCGTCCCGAGAGCCGAAGGATCCTCGCGAGAACCGAGCCTCCCTCTCGAGAGGGCCACACTTTGGGCCGGGCAAAAAAGGCTTTTGACGAGCAACACAGCAGCGGAGGGGGAGACGCCCAAACTCGAGCTCCGGTCCGCTTAATTTATTGATGCGCGCGAGCGCAAGCGAGCCCCTACGAAACACGGGATAAAGAGGCGCGCTCGTCGCGGAAAAGAAAAAAAAAACCAGAGAGAGAGACAGCGTCGGGCATTGTAGACGTCGCCCGGTTAACTACTGCTTAAGGGACGGCCGAAGCTGCGCTGCACAAAGGGAGCTTGCGCGCCGCCGCTGCCGGGCTGTTCGAAAGAGCCGCGAGCTTATTGTGCCCGCAGCGCTCGCGCACACACACACACGCTCTGTGTGTGTGTGTGTTTCTCTCTCTCTCTCGCTCACTCTTGAACAATAAAATAAATAGCTCGCGGCAAAACACACGCGAGCCGGCACTCACGTGTCTTGTCACACTAGAGAGCGAGAGGGAGCGAGAGAGCCGGGCGGGGGCAGCCTTTGTCCGCGCGAGTCTCTCGCGGGCGACGATTCGAAATTCCCGCTTCAAAGCTTTGTCTCCGCGCTATATATACACGCTCGCGCTAGAAATTAATCGAGACACTCTAGAGAGAGAGGACTCAAGAGCCGGAGAGATATCGGCCGGAGGGCCCCTGAAGAATCCGACATGATTTATTTAGCCGAGGCACGCGCTCGCCGCCTCTGTATATATATATATATATATAGTCTCGCGCACCCCTCGATCGATCTCGCGGATTATGCGCTCGGCAAAATCAAGCCATGTCAAATCCGCGTCGCCCCCCCCCGGGGGGGCTGAGCACGACAATTTAATGTATTTCAATGGCAGCTCCCTCTCCCCCGCTCTTTCGATCTGTGTGTCGGCCCGAGCCAAGTGGTCTGCGAGCGATTGCCGCCGCGCACAGCCGATAAACGCGGGATTAATCCGGGGTGGGGCCGAGAATCACGTCGTTTTTCGGGCTCCCTCGGCTTCTTTCCATGATGTGGTTTTATTCCCCGCGCGGCATTCGTCGTTTTTATTTCTACCTGTATGTATGTGTTGTGGGGACCGGTAAAAGCCGAATTACAAAAGAGAGGACAATGGCGCGCGCGTTTACAGTGAGTGACGTTTCAACTACAGCGAGTCTGCGTAGACGCGTGTGTATATTATCCGACCAACTGCGGCTGCAGCCTTATCAATTTGTCCTATATACGCGGGGCGCGTGCCACTGTTTTTTCGACGTACGCGCGATGATCCACTTTACGACCTCCTCCCGAACTTGCGAGACTCGGCTTTTGTCCGTTTGACATGTGTACAACCTTTGGATTGCTTAATTCGTCGTGAGATTGCGCGCTCGGCAAGGCGGGAGCGGCGCCAGGGGTTCGTAAAAAAAGCTGCACCTCCCAGCAGCGTGAAATTGAATGCTCGCGCGCGAGTCGAGCGCAGTGTATACCGGTGCACCGCTGAATCGGAGCTTACGCTTCGTGCGGGCGCGGGGGAGGGCCCGAAAACGTACGCGCATTCGAGCCTGCAGCGCGACTCGACCCGAAGTTCACGAGCAAACGCGTTCGAAAGCTCGAGTCGCGCGAGCGATTACTGCAACGCCAGCAGCTCCCTTGGTTCATTGAAAAACTGTGTTCGAGCGTGCACGCGCGCGTCGGTCGCTGTGAATGAAAAGACCGAGCTTTTTGAGGCAATAAACGCCCGCGCGCGCGTTTATACGTTTATGCGCTTCCGGCACAAAAGCTTTCGTGGTAGATGCGCGCGTAAGGTAAGTGCCACCAAGAGTCTCTTTCAAATCTGACTTTGATATAAAATTGGCATTTAGAATAAAGTTTTGTGAACTGCATCATGAAAGCTGGCTCGAGAGCTTTCAAAAACCATAGTTACACTTACCAATTGCCCATTTGAACCCATTCAAAATGATACAAAAATAACTGTAATATAACGTTTATCTCTTTAATCGTGAACATCGGGAGCAGAGAGCTATTCTTTGCAAACGCCAAGACTATATATTCGCACTCGATAGCTCCGACATGGAATTGGTCGTCATTTGCGCCAGGCTATTGAACATAATTATCGGCCGGTCAGGCTCATACAGAGTCAAAACGTACGTAATATATCGGCGGCGAAGCCACGCCGAGCCACTATGGGCTAAATCGCGCATCGGCGGGTCGCTTTTCTCAAATCGGCACATAGGGCTACCGCAGTTGTGGTCGTGCGCGCGCTCGCGTGAAATAAACGGCGAAAGAATGCAGTGGCGTTCAGGGGTCGGTTCACCAACCGTCGAAGTTTGGAAGTTCGACGGCGCGTCGCGTCGGGTACAATGATTCGCAACGGGTATGTAGGTATATATATGTATGTATAAAATCCGATATGGCGAAAGCTCTCGCGATCACATAACTCGCGCCACGCCAAATTGAATCCAGCCAAGTGTGCCTTCATGTGTGTGTGTATATGTATACGCGTCGGATTAGATGATCCTCGTAGCGGCGCGGGTTCGGCTGTATGTATATGTATATATAAGGGTACTTCTTGCGCGCAAAGTCCCCGAATTCCGTTGCGCAGAGTATAATTCAGCGGCTGCGCCGCTTTGCGGCCGCTCGACTTGGCCGACCATTATTTATCTTGGCCACGTTCGCGTTAATTCAATGCGTTTATTATCGAATTGCTCGAGCCAAAGAGAGAGAGAGAGAGAGAGAGAAAGCCTCTGGATCGTTGTTGCAGCAGCGAGCCCGCGCGAGTTTGGCCGCGTACGTGTTCCCCCCAAACTTCCACTTTGCCCTCGTTTTAATCGCGCGGCAACGCACACGACTGTCGTTCGTCGGTTGTTTGCCGGGTTAAGCGTTCGAATCTCGAAATTCTGGCAGTCGGCCGGTCGTATGTCATTTCGAAGCTTAGAATTTCTAGTTTTCATTAGCTTTTGTTCTGTGCGCTTTCATTTGCTAAGCGTGCAAATTAAGCGAAGTCTGGCAAAAGTACGGCGAAAGTGTGACGAGTGAGAGTTTGGCCAGAACCATTTCCGTACACGACAAACGTTTGTCAAACTTCAGCCTTGAACTCGTCAAGTCTGCGAAAGTTTGTTGGGGAATTTTCGACAATTTCACTTATTACCGAAAACGTTTTGTTTTTGTTTTATCAAAAACTGGTCCCTTGACTGGAGTTGGCTAGAACAGCGCATGCGCAGCCGTTAGGCGTATTATTGCCGCGGCCAACATGAACTTCCGGTGACTATTGTGATTCTTCTGTTAGTCACAACAAACATTTTTTAAAAATACTATGCCGATTATATGCGAATAATTGAAGAAAAGAGAGTTATTTCTTTTACTCGTTCATATCTTAGACGTACCTTTCTAACATCATGAGTTTTGAGTTGATCAATCAAGTTACTCACGCTTTTACGAAGGAACGTAATTTTTCCTTTCTAGTCACTTTCCATAAAAGCTCAATTTTGAGAAAAACGTTTTCCCATAATTTTCATTCGTTCAGAAACCCCTGAGATAATAGTAGCAATATTATATAGAAGCATCGAATTTCACAGTTCGCAAGTTCGCAACTAAGTTTTCAAAAGCTCCATTTTACATTCAGTTACAGTAGAGTCTGATAACATTATAGAGTAATAAAATTATAAGCTGTTGGATCATGAAAATAACTGTCTTTACTGAAAATTCAATTTTGAATTATTTAACCTGAACACATTCCCTGCGTTAATTTTATGTTATTCGGTCTCTAGTAAATGTCCCTAGAACCAGCATTCGTAACATGAAGTATCGAATGGTGAATTACAAGTTGAACACTTGTGTGAACGTGTAACACTCGTTGCCGGCTTCATGCGCGTCCACATGCGTCTTCAAAATTTCACCCACGAGTTGCATAATATAGCATTATGTTACTGGATGCATGAAACGTGCCATTTTGCGCACTAGTTCGTTTCCAGCAATTTGTGAATGTGAATGTGTGAATGTGAAACACTCTACTCTACTTTACCCGCGCTCCACCCGCGCATTCGGGGGTTAAGATTTTTAAAAAGCATGAATTCCTCGTATATAATACTCGACGTGGCCTCGTGAGTCCTATAGGGCTCTCGTGATTGGTGCTTTGAGAAAATACCCTCCGGCAAAATACCCTTGTCCCTTGCTCGAATTAAAACGACCTTATGCATCGGTGATGAAACATGATTAGAGCCAGATTGGCAGTGCTTTTTATGTATCGCTCGGGCAGACAATTGAATGGCTTATTTAAATTTCCGATGCCTTTGTTCCGCTATGTTTCCCAACAATAAGCGCACACGGATACGAGCTTGATTGCGGTGGAGTAGTTCGGCCCTGTTAACCGATACCTGGAACACCAAGTCGTGGAAGTCGAGTCGCGATCGACGTTTTACAAGCCATTTCATTTTCCACCCGAGCAAAATACACAGAACGCTGTCAATTTGACTTTAATGTTGTTTCAGTTATATATACACAGCATTGTTTTCATCAGCGGTGCGCTCGAGGCGCTTGTGTGCGCTTGTGTATATACAGCGGCATGAGAATCAATTATTTCGCGGCGCGCGCTCACCTATACGGACGAACGAAAATTGAAATTGCATCTGTGCCATCGCTGTGCACTTGTATACATACGCACGATACACACGTACATGCACATACATATAAACATATATACATCCACGTATGTATATCGGACGCGCGGATATAGTGGACGGAGATCAAGGGTGTACATCACCATTACAGCCGATTCGCGCGCGGCAGTTGCCTATAATTAACAGCCGATAAATCCTCTATCGGAATCCCGTGCATTCGGGCCGGCTGGGACGGTATAACGCCAATCAGCATTCCCCAGCGTACGCGCCTATATAAACTCCGCGGGATATTAGCCGTATATATGTATGTAACAGAGAGCCAAAGTGCAGCCCCCGAAACCTCGACACTCGATCTTTCAGCCGAAGCGCGGCTCTCGTCGTTGCCCCGTATACGTATCGGTATACATCGGTACTCGACACCCGCGCACCCAACAGACACGAGGCCCGAGTTGCCGATATATAGGTACGTGTGAATACGCGCACGGCCGCACGAGCAATTTAATTACCAGCCGAAAACTTTGCCGATCGGCCATTCATCAGACGCGCGCAGGCAACAGATCGGATATATTGGCCCCGACCACACCGCGCGGCTGTATATGTATATACATGCTCTTGGCCGGGGATAATTGGGCGAGTTTGCGTCCTGGCTGACGAGCCAAGAGTTTAGTGCCCGCGTGGCTCGGGGCCCTTTTCCCTCCTTCAACTGACCCTACGTACGGCGCGTGTGTGTGTATACATGAGTCATGGCCGCGAGAAGCCGCCGCCTCCCCCTCCAGGCACCGTAAGAGGCTTAAAAAATTACTTCCGGCTTGATTTCGCCGGAGGCGCCTCATGAAGATGACGAGCGCTTTGATTCCTGATGGGATTTCCATGCTGCCGGCTTCCACTTGGCTTCCTTCTGCTCCTTTTTCTTCTATTTTTTCCTCTTTTTCTTCCTTCCGTCCGCTCGTTTTATACGAGGATATTGCGCGCGTGCGCCTCGCCCAATTATCGATCGACTCTCAGGAAATTAGAAATCCACTTTCACCCCACAGCTCTGTTTTCTGTTTGGTGTGGGGCAGCCAGGGGGTTGGTGTCGAATTAACCAATGTTTTCCGCCCGTCGTCGGGGGCGAGAAGACGAAAATTCAGGTTTACGCTGTGATCCACTTATATTTGTACGCTCGTGTGTGCGGCGTATAATCAACTTCCGGGTTTCGGATAATCGGTTATATACCTTCTAATAGCGTGACGTACGCTTTTACTACGACGTTTTTAGAATTCACCCAACAGACACACAGGAATATCGACTCGAGAAAAATTCGTACGTAATAGCCAACGAAAAATCGTCTTCCTGGATTTAAAATAGCCGCAAAAGTTATTATTGCTTGGTGAATATTTGCCATTCGTTAGTAACAATCGTAGCTATTTCAAATAGTGATTTTTCTTTTATTCCTCAATAGCAAATGTAGTGAACATTTCGATATAAAAACAAAAGCTAGTTCTGGTGTTCATCCAACCGTTAATTCAACTTTTCATTCGAATTTAAATATTTATTGGTAGGAAAAAAAATGTATCTACTGTTGTATTCACCAGTCGAACAATTTATATTCCTAATGAATACATTAGTTTTCAATTATTTCAAACCCACAAAGTCAACTGATGATAATAACCAAACAGAATTTCTCCCCAACCCTTGTCTCGCGGAATGCGTTGCAATGCGCGAATGTCGACGAAATCATTTCTTGCTGCTCGGTGAAGCTGGTGGAACGGTACATACACGGGATCGTTCTCGAGAAACCCCACTGCGCCTTAAAAACACATATATACTTGGGCCGTCACATGCCCGCGCGCTATACCGTATAAGAAAGCCCGTCAATAAAAAAGCAGCCGCAGTAGCAGCAGCAGCACACAAACATGACAATTGAAACGGCAATAAATATAAGGGGCCACTTAATGAGGAACAAGTAGTTACTCTCAATCATCGCTAACAAAATCATATTTCGAGTGGAATTACCATACTGCGGGGAAGGGGGCGCGCGCGCACACACGCACACATGCGCGACTCATTGTTGGCGCTTGTAACCCCTCTCTCCGGCGTAAATACTCGTACTTACGCCTCCCTCGGTTTTTTCTCCTCGCATCCGCCGTCGCCGCCGCCGCGATTCTTGTTTCATTCATGTAACTCCTTCGCCCGGATGGACGCGCGCGCTCCCACCTTTTAATTGGCCCTCTCACCCTCGTAGACTCCTTGCATGCTACTACATATACACAACTATTTTTTTTTCATTTGGTCGGTATCGGCGTGGATTTTCATTTGGACTCTCGGTGACTTTTTGAAGAATCGTGTCGAATATGTGCATCGATTCACTTGCGCCCCCGTCCCCCCAATGTCAAATCGAATCGGGATACGTAACGTTGCTTCAATAACGTCGATACTCCTCTTCGTCACCGCGAGTCGGCCGTAACTTTCTACGATCGAATTAGTCGGATATGATTAAGGAGTGTGTAGCTTAGTCCAAATTGGAATTTCCTCCCAAGTTCTCGCGCGCACTTCAATGTCGGGGCACGTACAGTTCAAGCGGAAATATTATATAGATCGACGATTTTCACTTTGAAATTGATGTTGACGTCCGACACCGAGCATTTTTAAAAGCCCCGTTCGTACAGCGCCGTGCGGCCCACTTTGCAAAGCCCATGGAAATTAAGACAAAGTGTACCGCGCGTGACTTTATTAGCTTGTCCTAATAGAATTTGCGAGATATGAAATTATCAAACGCGCGAGCCTTTTGGCTTGTTTCCTCCTCGCGTCGGCTCGGCAATAAGCTTGACCCGGTCCCCGCGCGGCAAGAATTACAATTGATAGTCAACCCCCGCGGGTGGGGCAGGAGAGAGGAAAAAGAAACTAGACGCGCTATACCCGTTTTCATTTCACCCAGATTTAATTACGAGAATTAAAAGTGTTACGACTCGAGGAGGGGCGCAATCTTCACTGAGAAAAATTTATAGTAAATCCTTTATAAATCAACTATAAATATAGTTCTATTTGGTCCTAGCTATGTATTATAGCAGATTCAACCAGAAAAATATTGTAAATTCAAACATAAAAAATAGTAGTTGTTACTATATATTTATTATAGCTCACTATATTTTTTGTTCATGTTGCTATATTTTCTACTGCGCGATACTATAAATTTCGAATTTCTTAAGTCAACATCACAGAGCTTTCAATATTCATTGTTTTAATAAAACAATAAGTGCTACTTTAATAAAATTTGCAAATCATACCATAAAGACTATTATCTTTCAATTATCTTGTCGCATATTCTGTTTTAATTTTGATCATCAAAAGAGAGCAATCGCTTTGTATAAGTTTTTTATAATATTCTTTTTTTTATAATACAAATCGCTTTGTATAATATTTATGAACAGGAGAATCCATCATCTAGAGCTGGGCTGCACAAGAGCTCGTAACATTTACTTGGGTACACTTGCGTATAAAACTTCACCTCGCGAGCCAAAAAGTTACATGCATCAATTTTCGCGATAGTCTTCTTCACTGTTCCACTGATAATGGAAAACTGACTAAACCAACGCTTAAGCTTCTATGCTATGTCTGTCAACGTCACGATATTCTTAGAATTTCTTGGCTTAAATTGGAATGTAACTAGTAGGCGAGGCAGTGGCCCTAATGTAAACAATTCTCTCCTTCAAACCCAACAAATAATTTAGATGGAAACATTCGATACATTGGACGGAACGTGAGAAATATTGGGGAATTGAGAATTTATAGTTCAACTTACTATAAATATAGTTAATTTTACTAAAAATACACGGAATATAGTTCAAAGGACTATAATCATATAGTTGAGTAGTATAGTTGATTTCACTATAAAAGAATGTTGACTTTACAATAAAATTAGTCTTTCTTACAAAAAAAAATTGTTGGAACAACTATTTTTCACCGTACTATACGGTATAGTTGATTTCACCTAGTCGATTTTTCTCAGTGTTCGTTATAGGTCTCGCTGCTCCTCTCGCGTGGACTGCGACGCGCTAAATTCGAATTATTGTCAGGATGAAAATTGACGGAACAAACAAATTTCTGAAATTCTCGTCGTGTATATACGCGGCCCGTTTCGCTGTACCCTTCAAAGTCGACTCGGGGCAAATTGCGCGCCGCGAGCTGTCCCCCATATTCTCGAGCTGCGAGCACACACACTCTCGCTCGATTCGCAATCATCTAAATAATTATATTGCGAATCGAGGCTGCGCGTTTGTACGCACACACACGCTGTGGGGCAACGGCGCTCGGAGTCATATCGAGACACATAATTACAAACTGGCCGTATATCGAAATAACACCGCGGGGGCCGTATCGACTCGGTGCCAATGTGTGTACACGCGCGGCGAACCGCAATATACCTCAAAAGAGTGCAGCTCGCGCGTCCCACCGCTCAACACAATTAATTAACCGAGCGTGTTTCATTGTACACACGAGCTATAGCTGACAAAGCCTGTGTTCGCCCTTCGCCGCAATTGTAGAATCGTGTACCTCCCGCGCGACGTCGATCGGCTGTTTACCCGATGACGGGCGCGCGAGCTTTCAAAGCTCGCTTGTATATACACGCACATAGCGGTTGAGTTGAGGAAGAGAGGCAAAAAAGCAATCTTCGACCCCACCACGATATACATGTGCGTGGGTACGCATATACACGCTTGCACGCTGAATAACGCGGATACTCGGGAAACGGGGGGAATTACGCGCGGAGAAAAGCTCGCGTCGCGCCAGAGTCAAGGTCGTATACATGCATGCACGTAACGAGCGTCGATCGGGGGGCTATTCTCGCGGCGATCGGCCCGACAAAACGGCCGCTCGTCGCGCCCACAATGTAGTCTGCGAGGGCCGTCGAAACGAGGCGCCGCCTTGCGTGTATGGGTGTGCACTCGCGTAGAACAATATTTCGTCGACCGGACTATTTTCGCGGATACACTCACGTATATGTATGTATATGTAGGTATAGTCGGCGAAATTACCCGAGCGCATTAAGAGGCTGTATAGCTTCTTGCCCTTTGATATGTACAATGGATCGTACCCGAGAGTACATATATACAGATGTACATATACTCGCTCGCGCCGTACTCTGCTCGACAGGTTTTCGAAATTTTATACCGTGCTTGGATAGCATACAACACGTATATATATTGGCGAGGCATCTCCAGATGAGAGGCCATTGAATAACGCGGCTGGCTCGGACGTTCTTATTCTTTGTCCTTTGCCATGCGGCAAATTTCGATTCTCGACGGGTATACACAGGTTCATCGTCAGAATCAATTGAACTCCACCTCGAATCAAACGATTTTAATGGTAATTTTGAAAGTTATATGAAGGTAAACCTTTGGTTTTTCAATGGGTACCTCTTTTTTCGACTCGCAGTATTCCGAAAGAAAACACTACGTTCGAGTACGGGTTTTGATGTCCTAGTCAGGATGACACCTAGCGGGATCATCGTTTGAAGATCAACGTCGCCTGAAAACGAGTCTAAATCAAGTATCGCCCCTCGAACATTGGCAACGCAAAATTTGTTCGATTTGAGTATTTCGTCCAAAAGTTATCTGTATATATCCTTACGAATTACCATGAGAAGTTCGGAAGAGAAATTTGGAACTGCAGGTGACCTCCTGTGGTCGGATTTCGACTATATGGTCAAGCTGGAAGCTGGAACGTAAAGTTTCCGCTCTTCCGGAATACTGAGTCAAAAAGAGGATTTGCCATTGAAAAAAAAAAAAAAACCAAAGTTCACATTTGAATAACCTTCAAAGTGACCTTCAAGACTAAATTCACGGTATCGCACCCGATGTCTCCTCAAAATCATCGAACTTTTTCCTCTGGAATTATTCGTCAACCCATCAAGCCTGACGAGTTGTTCGGTCGGATCGGCGTGTGTATAGAGGACGGGAGAATCAGCTCGGTTTAATAAACGAATGATCTTGGGGATTTTTTTTCTAAATACGAGCGCGTTGAACTCGATGTACGGTACCTGACTTTAATTAATCCGCTCGGGAATTCGGGATTTACGTGTATGGCCGAGGCGGATACGAGTTTTTTTCCCGCGAATCAGAATAAAGCCTGTCAAACATCAGTTCGATCGAACGGCTATCAGACTACCCCTGCGGTGAAACGTGAAAAATAAACTCGTTCTAATGAAATTCTTTGTGCCCAATAAAGCTTCTCCTCCGACCACTCTAGTTTCACACGCTAAACTGGATTTGAAAAATCACGTCAAATCCCTCTGCAACTGTTGCCCGGAATTCAACGTGTTATCGCGCGTCGAGTGCGTTGGGATGGGGGCAATTCGAAGACAGACGAAACAACGTATTAACAGCGCATCAAATAGAATAAACGAGAATACGGTAGTCTGACCAAATTATCGGAGTGGTTTTACGATTATGAAGAAGTTTATATGATCGTTTTATGCCGGCTCTTCGTGGAGCTACAGATGGCAGAGGTGGTGAGATTAACCGAGCAGTACTACTATTCTGCAGTACTTACACGACCCCGCGCACCTCAATAAACGCGAAAGACACATTATACGTATATACGAACACAATCTTACAAACGCATACAGTTGATACAACCAAATTCATCACGATACAATCCACTCGAACTCTTCCTCCCAAGTGTGTCGTTTTATTTTCACTCTCAATCGTTCTTTCGTCTAGAACACAAAATCTCGTATCACCCGAGGAGCGTCATATTCAATGCAGCACGGGTTAAAAACTCGCATCGAGCGATACTTGAGCTGTTGAAATTTCATACGCGAGTAGTTTTGACACTGCGCGCGCGCGATCAGTCGCGAGTCATCATCGGCGAACGAACCAACCAAACAACAACGAGCGAACACAGCATCAGGTCGTTTGGAAAATTCAATATTTCCTCGCCGACGCGTACAATTACTCGTATATACACGCGTGGGAGAGCGAGGCGATTATTTTGAGATTTGAAATTTGCCGGCTGTAGAGTACGTATGTATCATGGTGTACGCGCGGGTCGGATATATCGATCGCCGCGGGTCGCCGCCGCGCTCATATCGCCCCGACGTGTATATATATATATATATATATATATCGAGGATCCGCAGCTCTCGAATTCGCGTTGTGGCGCGAAATTGGATCTGGCTAATTAAAGCCCGCCTGTTTTTCGGCGGCTCACCTGGGCGTGTTGATTGGATCGCGGCGCTAACGAGCGCCCAGTACATGATCGACAGAGTGAGGGGGTGGATGGGGGGTGGCGTCCATTGTGTACGTATATATACGTACGTACGTACCGAGCGGATCGACGTCGAGTGCATGGGCCAAAGGAAAACGAGTGCGCGGAGGGCCGCGCGCACTCGAGTGCCATGGGGACGTGTACACGCACCGACACACAAGGGCCGCGCGCGGCAGAGCAACTCTTTGGCGCCGCTGTTTTTAATGGGCACGTCCTTTGTTTTGATGGGCTCGCGCGAGCTATTTCAATATCTACTCCCATGTCGGACCTGCAGCCCACCTATTGTGTCACCTCCTCCAACGGCCGGATCACCGGCCGGCCTCTCTCTCTCTCTCTGTATACACACAACATACATACATACATATACGAGCAAGCAAGCATTGTCGCGCGAATTAAGAGCCGGTAACTGTTTAGCGAACGCGCGTGTATATACGCGGGGCAAAACGTCGGAGGGAAAAAATAATGTGTATATCGGTATTGCGCGCCCCTGCAGTCTCGCGTCGAGTCCAATTCCCATCGGGTCTGCGCCGAGAAGAAACGACTTGGCTGTGTGCTGCGTCGTGTACAGTTGAGAAAAATGGCGAAGAATAGAATGAGCCGTGTTTGTAGTTGAGTGACTCCTAAATTAACTCTGAAGGGAACTGATGAAAATATAATGTGTCTGAAATACTTTTAGTTGTTTCGGAAGTATTTCGACCGTAAGACTTGTTGATTTGCCAATTCATGTAGTTGATTATCCATCAATAGTGGTGAATATCCCTGAGTCATTATAAAATGAAATTTGTAAAAACGCATTGCGAGGAAATATTCATATACAATTAGAAATCATGGAGAATAATTGACGAGAGCAGATTCGTATTAAATTTTGTTCTCACGTAACAAGTGGTTTGCTGTAGCTTGCGAAAATATCAGAGAAATGGAACTTTTATTCGAAATGACTGAGAAATTGAAAGAAATAACGACTGACGTTTAACATCTCTTCCTCGTACAATTTGACGTAAAATCCACTCGAAATATAAGTTATGAAAGGTAAATATACGCTTTGATTCATGACGAGTACAACGAGAAAAGTATATTGTTCCAACTACTATATTGAGCGATATATATTCCACTCGCATATAATCGGGACAGCCAAATTTTTCTCTTCTCAGTGTATTAATAGGGAGGGAAGAGGGCACGGGCTCGTCGGCCGCTCCTAATGATAATGGCCCGACGACGGGCGGCGGATTATAACGAGGGAAAAGTCGGCGGTGAAACGTGAAACGGCGGGCTCCGCGTGTCAAAGAAGCCGAAACAGTCCGAGTGGCCGCCCCCCACCGGGGATAATTGCAATAAGTCACGAGAGAGCGGCTCACAGACGCGAAAGACGATATCAAAGCCGGGCGCGCGAGCGATACGCGCCGGAAGAGCAAACAATCGCCGCGACGAGGAGACGCGGAATTTATTGCTGCGTCCCTACTCGCGCGGATTCATCGAAGAGAAGCGCGGCGGTCGTCGCTTGCGGGCAAACACGAGAGACGGCGTGTGACGCGCGGCGCAGCGGATCTTATAATGGAGCGCCAAACAACGTACGTGCGCGGTGTACATGGGGGGAAAATTGAAAGAGCGAATAAAGGAAAGGAAAAATCTGTGGAGGAGCCGTGGCCGCGGCGGGCTCTGGCGTTATTGTTGTATACGTATTTCCCGGGCACTCGAAAGGGCGGAGGTGCAGGACGCCTCAACTACCCCTGTTTCCCTCCTTCGGCCCGCTGCACTTTCCCGTATATAGCTGCTCCTCGTCACTTGTGTACAGCTATACCCCTCTCTCGTGTGAGTGTGTATATGGGGCGTTTCGCCTCAATCCCCCCAGCGCTGCGCGCGAGCGCCGAAACATGCCAGTAGATAAGCAAAGCCGATCCTGGACCACCTGGTCCAGGATCGGCGCCGATCCTAGACCATGGGTGGTCTAGGATCGGCGCCGATTCTGGACCAGGTGGTCCAGGATCGGCTTTGCTATATTGAGTCATTTTTTA